>JAKELP010000006.1:5197421-7697421 GCA_029929735.1 Mimosa pudica | reverse complement strand
GATGAAGTGGATGGAAATTAAGTAAGGGAACGGCGAATAGAGCAACAAAACGATTGATCCAATAGCACTGATCAGGGCTGAAGATTTTCCACCATTATATTTAATTGAGCCATAAGATAAGAGCATGCTACGTATATAGTACATACAGCTGTTATTAGAACATGGTACAATCAAGTCTGTGAGAGATATCATCTTTCCATAATAAAGAGTAAGGTGAAGCAGGAAATAGAAATGAACTGAGTTAAGCAGATTTTCAGGAAAGGAGAAGGGAGAGTAAGAACGGAACTCAGAAGTGGGAGTTGAGGGAAGAAATGTGGGGAGGTGAGAGGCTTTATCTATGGCCTTTTAATGGCGGACAGTAAATAAAAGCCTACACCTTTCATGACGCCTTTTTTGGTAGTATTTTCTTTTTTTTTTTTGATAAAGATTTTTGGTAGTATTTTCTAGCATATGGAAAGCCAGAAGAAAGGCATAAAAAAAAACATACCTCCACATACTCTTTATCCTCTGATTTTTATGAATTTGAGCGCTGCATCCTATTTTTCTTTTTTTCTTTTCAACCCTGTTCTTGTAGAATCAGACCCAAACTCATACACACGAACCTATAGCAAATTGATAACTGGGGCCTGGGGGCTCTGATCTCATATATCATATATGTAATCAACGTTGAATGCATGAGAAATTACATGACAAGTGAACATATATTTTCTGTTTTAATTTTTAATATTTTCATAATTAAAGGCACCTCACTATTTTAGCCATTTAGCTCACATTTTTCACTTAAAGTGATAGTTAGATTGGTCACTTCATTTTTCACATTTCTTCAAAATATTTGATTAATTTTAAGCGGTATCCATGCAAGCCCACACCATCAACCGCCCGAGCTCAGGTGGCCGGTGTTATGGGGCCCCACGGTGATAGACATTGAGAAGAAGAGTAGGCCTATGTCTGTATTTCATGATTTTCTCCATTATCGTCTTCATCATTGCCAAACTGATGGGTATAGTGTCGTAGACAGCTGCAGCTTGCTCATCGTTCTCATCCAAGCAATATTATTCATGCTTTCTCTCATCCTCACTGTTAGCTGTTATTTCAATACAATCACTAGACTATCTCCTTCAAAAGCACTGCAACTATTACATACTATTTCTGGTTTATATATTAGTGTGTGTGTGTGATGGATTTGAAGTGTGGTGAATTTGGGGTGAGGATTTTCTCCTCTTCTTTCTCTCGTCATCGCTCATAATCCCCATTTTGGCTATTGAAATTCATCTAAGAATTCATAATTTGCCACTTGTATGATTAAAAATAAAAAAATTGTATTATAATATAAAATAAATAAAGTAGTTTTAATTTTGAAAAGTTTTTAGCATAAAAAAGTTCAATTATCTCGACCGATTAATTTCAACTGTCTGGACCTATTCAATAGAAGATTCTATAAGAGATACAAACTGATCTAGTTAACTGTAAAATTATTATTTTACAGTTATTTTACAGTTAACTGGATGAATATGTATCTCTTATAAATTCTTCTATTTAAATGAAATAGGTTCTTTTATACTAAAAAGTTTTAAAAATAAAAAAGATTTAAATATAGGACCTAGATAACTTTTTTTTGGGAAAATGACAATAAAATGCCACTTGAATTTCATTTGGACAATTATGGGTCTCCAATTGCAACTTGGACAAATAAGGGTGCAACTTAGACAAATAAGGGTCAGTCCCCTATTTGTCCAAATGAAATTCAAGCCAAATGACAAAATCACCCTTCCCTTACATAAAACAAAATGAAGCTACCCATTTCATTAACATATTCTTCTTCTCCTTTTGTTCTTGCGTGGCTGAGACACCAAGGCTTCATCTTCTTCTTGTTGCTTGCCAAGTTGAAGCTTGGAATGTGAAAAAGGTGGGAACTTTGTGTATTATTGTGATCAAGATAACACACTTAAACACAAGTTGGAAGCTTTTCTGCATTCTTTGCATGTCAGAGGGAGGAATGAAGCCATTTTACCCAAGGTGAAGCTTGTGAAGGAGAAAAAGGTAGGAACTTTACATATTATTTGATCAAGATGGTATTCTCCCTTTAAGTATGTGGTGAAAAATGATACTTTGGTTCATTATTTTGTTGGGTCTTCTTCAATGTTGCTAAATGGTTTCAAGTTTGCTTTTTCCTTGATCATGGGTTAAAGAGTGATGATAATATAAAGTTGGATAGCTGATTTATGTGAATAATATAGATAAAAATTATATATCTCTTTTAGTTTGAACTCCTTTGGATGATGGTAGATGAGATGACTCATTCAAGGGAGTAGGAATGGTCTCTGTCGCATGGGAAAGATGATGACTCTGTTGTTTTCGTCATTTGACAATTGAGTTCCCGCTGAAAATGTATCACAGTAGGTGGACTCGAATGTGGTAGTAAATAACGTTAACGAATGTAGTGAATCGTGATTCTGGAGTAGTTAACAGAACACGCCACACATTATAGTTAATATTGATACTTGGACAGTTAATACATGTACCATAGTAGTTAACGAAACATGTGAATCTGTTGGATCATAATTGAAGTTGCACAAATATGAGTGTTTAAGAACACACATTTTGATTAATGTTTGATTGTTCTTGTGTAGGTTAGCATGCAGGATGACACATTCAAAATCACTCATGTGTTATTTTCTTGTGTAGGTTAGCATGCAAGATGGCACAAGATGTATGCAGCCGCCATGGCAATGAAAGAGTGGAAAAATGGTGTTGGGCCAAACATAGAACGCGAAGTGATTGAAAACATTGAGAATACTAGAGGTTGCAGGGGTGTACCCCGTGGAGGCTGTCCATACCATTCGTGGTACCCTAAGTGTTGACATTGTTAGACATGAGTGCACGTGTAAAGCATGGCAAATGTTTAGAATTTCATGTCGACATGTATGTGCAGCCATTAAGGCTTGTCACTTGAATGTGTATGATTATGTAGATGACTTCTTCAAACTTTCTTCTCAAACCCTTATGTGCAGCCATTAGGGCTTGTCACTTGTCACATGAATATATATATGTAATGTATTTAGTTGTGTGAATGTCATATCAAGTTCTTAATGTTGATAACCACTATATGATGTCATACCTTATGCGTGGTAGTTAATTGTGATACTTTGGTAGTAAACCGCGTTATACATGGTAGTGAATTGCGATTCATGGGCAGTGAATAACCATTTTGTTTTTCAGGCAAGTAGTTAATGAAAGAGGCATCCTTAGTAAAACGTGACATTTAATTGCGATATTTTGGTAGTAAACCGCGTTATGCATGGTAGTGAATGACGATTCTTGGGCAGTAAATAACCCTTATGTTTTTCGGGCAAGTAATTATTGAAAAGTGCTAACCAAGGGAAAACGTGACAGTTAATGACGATACTTTGGTAGTAAATCGCGTTATGCGTGGTAGTGAATGACGATTCTTGGGCAGTGAATAACCCTTTTTGTTTTTCAGGCAAGTAGTTAGTGAAAGGTGCTAACTAAGGGAAAAAGTGGTAGTTAATGGCGATACTGTTGTAGTAAACTGCGTTATGCGTGGTAGTGAATAATGATTCTTGGGCAGTGAATAACCCTTATGTTTTTCGAGCAAGTAGTTAGTGAAAGAGGCACCCTTATAAAATGTGGCAGTTAATTGCGATATTTTGGTAGTAAACCGCGTTATGCGTGGTAGTAAATGCCGATTCTTGGACAGTGAATAACCCTTATGTTTTTCGGGCAAGTAGTTAGTGAAAGGGGCACCCTTAGTAAAACGTGGCAGTTAACTGCGATACTGTGATAGTAAATCGTGTTATGCATGGTAGTGAATTGTGATTCTTAGGCAGTGAATAACCCTTCTATTTTTCGGGCAAGTAGTTAGTGAAAGGTGCTAAACAGGGGAAAAGAGGCAGTTAATGGCGATAATGTGGTAGTTAATAGCGTTAGGCATGGTAGTGAATAGCGATTCTTGGACAGTGAATAAATTACAGCTAACTTCATAACTTGCATTTCTAATCTACTTTTTTGCTTTACATAACTTTGAAGTGATCGCTACTTGTCATCGACACTTGCTCTTTCTCACTTGCATTTCTAATCTATTTGTTTGCTTTACATAACTTTGCTCTTCCTCACTAAGAGCATTCCATGCTATTGACATTTCGACTTTATGGTCATCGATACTTGTCACTTTAATTCCCTTCTCCTTTAACTAATTGACTTGTTCTTTTTTAAATAGCAAATAGTCATTCTGTTCTTGATCTTCCATCTGAAATGAACACAACAAATCCTCAATATTATGCAACAAGCGAAACAAGACTTAAACCAGAAAAAGTAAGAACTCACAACAAGATTTGGCACTAAAATGAACACAAAACACAAAACTCATATTCAGTCTGCATATGCACCAAAGCCAATAAGCATTTTAGTTCAAATCAGTAAGAGGAGCATCACTTGACAATAACAATGTAAATAAAAGAGAAAAATCTCATAAATTTCAAGACCCCCCGGGACATTGCAAACAAAACCACTTCAGTCACATAAAAGATTAAGGATGTAACAACCTAGTCCACAAGTCAACAAAATTTCCAACTACTCACAGATCAAGATAGGGAAACATATAGTCAATTCTAACAACCCAAAATCCATCCATAAATAAAAATCACAGCTTGACATTAAAAAAACCAAAAAAAAACTACACAATAATCAAGAAACTTATCATGTTCTTGCTCAGTCCAACTATCCCTAGACTTAGTAATGGTATGCACACTAATTGATATATGATTATCCAAATACCTAAGCACCCATTTTGTTTTGAAAATCAACCCATAAACCGAAGTTGCTGTCACTTGAATAATTAGCCTTAAATCCACTCAACTTACTCAGAATCACAACAAACAAGTAAAATAGAACGAAAAAGAGAAAGATGAGAGGAAATCAAGCATACCTTTTTTTCTCAGGTCAAATTCAACGATGGAGAAGAAGAACAGTTCGAAAGTTTCCTCTATGAATTCGGTGGTGAAGAATCAGAAAGGTAAGAACGAGTTTGGGTTTCGTTTGGGTGGCTGAGAAAGGGGAACAAAATGAGTGAGTTTCCTTTGGGTAAGGAGTTTGGGTAAGATGAACGAGTTTGGGTAAGGAGAGAAGATTTTCGTTTGGTTGCTTGGTTGATGAAGAAGGCAAGAAGGGAACAATGGTTGTTAGGGTTCATTAGTTGAGAAGGAAGAAAATGAGTGAGTTTTGTATTTTGTGTTTAAGAAGAATGAGAAGCCTTCAATTTTGGGTTCATTTTGTTTGATGTGTTTTTTCATTAAGGGCATAAAGGAAATTTTGCTTCAATTTCATTTGGACAAATATGGGAGTGACCCTTATTTGTCCAAGTTGCAATTGGAGACCCTTAATTGTCCAAATGAAATTCAAGTGACATTTTATTGTCATTTTCCCCTTTTTTTTGGAGAAGTTAAGGTTGCAAAATAGTCTATTAAATCATGACATATTTGATATATTTTTAGATTATCCATTAGTTTATAAGTAAAATAAACTAGTTTAAAGGAAAAAATTAGGTAAATCAATTTATAATTAACTTATTTTGCTGTTTTTTAGGATTTTTCAAAAAAGTCAATTAGGTCTTATATTTAGGATTGGAGGGAGTATAATATAATTTTTTAATGGTACATGTGATAAATTATAAGCTTTTAAATGAATTTCAATAGTTAAAATGGGAGATTACAGAGGGATAAGGAGAAAATCCTCACCGGGCTGGCTGTATGTTCCGTGTGAGATGGGATCACATCAAATCGTAAATCTTTTAAGTGGAAGCAATGAATTGGATGAGGCCCCGCCACGCTACTAGGGTAAGATTGAAGCGATGAAATGCCACCATGGTGCGCTGTATAACAACCAGATATTATCGTGTTCATTATATTCCATGTTGTTTCCTCTAGCAAAGAAACAATATTCCATATTATTTGTCTATGACCAGCGCAGCGAAACATCTTAAAAGTTCAACAAAATTTTAATTTTATATTATGCTTATTTTTTGGCCTGAAAATCATATGCTTATGGTTTATACATTTTGCAAGTTGAAAAAAAAGTTTTCTTATTCAAAAAAAATGAATTTGTAAATAGGGTTTCATACGATTTCACTTATAATTCTTTTTATTAAAATATTGTGGTCTTTTTTTAGATTAAATAATTGATAATATTATAATTAAAAAGATGCTAGATGCATTGTGGAATATTCACCCACATGTTTCTCTATAATAAAATTGATGTTGTTGTTGTCTGGTCAGATTTAGCACTAGATCACCTGACACGAATCAAGAAATTTCTATGAAATTTACATATAAACTTTTTGAATTTGATCAAATAAAAATAATTCGAATGAGTTTAAGAGAAAGGTAATAGGATTTTCTAAAAGATAGAAATATAAAAGGGTATGACCACAAATTTCAGTGACTTGTAATACGTTTTGGTTGGATAGAATTGTACAAACGATAAAATCGGAGTGTTAACTCACGAGTTGGACAAACATTGTAACTCTCTATAAGTGAGATTTTGAATATTACAATAAAAAAGCAAAGTGAGAGAGTTTGACAACAATAATTACGAATATTGAGATTAGCCGCTACTTCAATATTTTTTATATATATTGCTCATTATGGCTCTATTTAACGAATTTTTCTAGAATAGTAAATTAATAAATCAGTCAGAAATAGTCATAGTGTTATAACATATAGCAAAAACATTTCATAATTAGAGAAATAGTTACAATGTTGAAATGAATTCATGTATTGAGATATTCAGTTCAAAAAAATTCATGTATTGGGATACATTTGGAATATATTTGATCAGCTACATTTAGTAATTTTGCATTTCAATGCTCTTTATATAGCATTAAATTTTTATCAATCATTGCAATATAAATAGACCTTAATCATCATATCAACTATCATAACATCACACGATTTCTTAATCATATCGTGTGACCTATAACTCTATAAAAGTGAGATTTCAGATTCTACAATAAAAAGCAAATCAGGTTTACAAAGTTTGCAATGGCTACATTCCTTAAATCCATCATCTTCTTTATATTATTGGTGCTTCTATTGACATCAAATTTTGCTTATGGAAAGATACATGTGAGGATCTACAACGCGTTATCCAATACTTCGGACTTGACTGTTCACTGCAAGTCCAAAGATGATGACCTAGGGGTGCATGTTATTCATCTTTTTGATTATTTTGAGTTTTCTTTCAACAAAAGGGTGATCGGAGAAACTCTCTTTTTCTGTGACTTTCGGTGGAAGGGAGCTCTTAAGAGGTTTGATATATACAAACAGAAAAGGGATGATTGTGTTGAGGATCTATGCTATTGGGATATTAAGGAAGATAAACTGTGTATGTTTTTGGGTCCTGGTCTGTCTAAGATTTGTTATCCATATAACCAGAATCGCTAATATGCACTTGTATTATTTTATTAAACTTAATGCTTAATAAATTTTAAAATAATCACTTTTATGATCATTTCTTGCCTTTCTCCTCACTTTTGCATACAGATGAGGAAAGATTAGGTTGGCTCCATGAACTTCTTGTCCTTTCTTTTCCTACTCCCTTTGTGTTTAATTTCAACGAGTCATTTTTTTTAGGAAGTTATCTAGAAGTGATTCTATTGATCCTTACTAAGGATACAACATGACGTAGATCTTAGCTAGCAATTTTAAATTAGATTTCTTTTCACAAAAAAGTTTAAAAGCTAAATATATCACTCATAAATTTATTGTCAATGTAATGTTGGCCTGATTGTATGAGGTCCCGTTAGATATTTGAAGTCTCAATTTTGAGCCCTCCAACAGACATTATATTTGTATTGGGAAGGGAAACCACATACTTATAAATTTAAGTAGAGAGATGCTTGGATCAGTAATAGAACATTAAGTTATTTATTGTGAGTTGGTATATAAAAAATCACTTATAAATTGATCTGTTTTAGGTTTTTTCTCCAAAGTCTATTTAACTTACTCATAGTAATTATATTCCCCATATATTATTATAATTAACTAATTTATTTAATTTCAGTAATCACTTAAGAAAGGTAATTAAATCTTATAATTTTGCAATGAAAAATCAAAATTAAAAGAAAAGAGACAAGTAGAAACGCACCAACAATCACTCTGCCTTGTTATAATAGGACCTGCTTGAATAAAACTCAAAAGAGCACATGGCAAAACAAAAAAAAAAACAAAAGATAGGTATACACCGCTAGTCTACAACATATGTTATTAGGATGAAGTATGTTTCACTCTCGAGTGAAATTTGCACTGAGTCCAGTTTTCATGATAAGTCTTTTTTTTCTGAACTGGAATAAATGGTGTGGATCTGATTAGCTTTTCTTCAAACTCTGTTGGACTGGACAAATGGGCTGGGTTGGCCCGATCCGGTTTGCTTAATCAGTTGACCAGTCAATATTCGTTTTTCAAACTTTTTCTCCCAAAAAGTCCGATTGATTTTGGGCGCGCGGTATTCATGCAAATCACAGCGCAGAAGAGGAAGATTTGAGAGGAGGGATGGGAAAAGATTCGTTTCTTTGGGCACATGAGGAAGCAGCCTGTTTGTGTAGAATAATATATTATGTGCGATACTTGTCATAGCTTTTGCTTATAGGCCAAGAGATGCAAAGTTCTCTGCCCACCCGACAAGATTGTATCTTTATTCGGTATAAAAGTCCCCCCATGTTGTTTCTTCATCATTCTACAACCATAACTCATTCATATCCATAGAGAACAACAAGCAAAACAATGGGTCAATCCTTAAACAAGCTCACATCTGGTACTATATATATATCTCTCAAACTTTTATTTATCACACATGCACACACAATATAGTTATTATGTTATATGTATGTACATGTGAGGGTGTGGGGGATTATTTGTCGCAGGAAGTGATGAGGGAAAGAAGAAGGAGAAGGTAGTGAAGGAATGTTATGAAACACACTTGAAAAACAAGCAGAGCGTTACTAAAAGTGAATTCTACAGAGCAATATGTGACACAGTGGAGTAAATACCAAATCAGTTACCTCAAGTGTTATTGTTAATTTACAACTAAATGGAAACAAACAATAATCAAAAAATATGTATGTGTTAAACAGGAAACTGAACGAGGAACATGGGTACACACAGGTGAGAGCGATTGAGGAGAAAGTATTGGAAGAGGAATACGAAAAATATCACAGTGATGGGAGGGGAAAACCAACGGAGGAGGAATTCAAGAAGATAATGGAAGTTCTTGAGAAGAAATTGGAATTTACAGGGGTGGGTGTGAAGGATACTTTGTTATACATATTTGGGGTTCCTGCTTCAGCCACATTCATTAAGAACGCACTCATGCCTAGCCTTGTTTCTAATGAAGTTCTCATCCCTAGCATGACATCGCTCACTGTCCTCGTCCTTGCCAAGCTTAACAAGATCTAGATTATATTAATCTTTCTTTTCTTCTCTTTTCTTTTCATTCTATTTGACACGCATTACTGTGTTCATTCATGCCTCTGTATATAGTTTCTCGAATACCACTCGTTCATATTATAAATAAATAAAAATATAAGGTTGATCTATTTAGATATTGTGTTTATTTCAGTATTAAAATAGATGGGCGAAGGTGCAAAATTAGCCACCGTAATTTTCCAAATGGACAACTTTGGCACCCGTAAATTGGATGGTGCAAAACCGGACATTATAAAGCAAAATGGGGCAAATTTAGCCGCGCCGTTAAGTTGAAGCTAGAAGTTAATGAAGGTGGGCCCCACGTCAACACTCAACTTAACGGCGTGGCTAAATTTGCCCCATTTTGCTTTATAATGTCCGGTTTTGCGCCATCCAATTTACGGGTGCCAAAGTTGTCCATTTAGAAAATTACGGTGGCTAGTTTTGCCCCTTCACCCTAAAATAGATTAAGTTTATTTTACATAGTGATAATGGTAAAGAGAGACTTGAGCCTTCCATAAAACGAAAGGAGACCCTTTTGTATCAAAAAAATGAAAGAAGACCCGAGCTTCAACTTTTCGTTACTCACACTCACACACATTCCTCTCTGTTTTAGAAACAATCTGCTCAACAAATTCACGATTCAAACATGGATGTGCCGGTGAATTGATCTTTTTGCAACAGGGTCTAGTTAATCTAAGGTCTAATCTGGTCAGGGATTTGGATTTTACTTTCGATCATTATTTAATTAGTCAAAGATGTAGGTGCCCATGAGTTGGTTTTAGTGTAACGCCTGCCTGTATTCGAGGGCAGATCAGTTAATCATGTGTAAATTGTCATAGCAAGTTGAATTGGGTCATCTCTCCTTACAGGCCAGAGTTTGACTAGGGAAAAGAACAAGATTCAGTGGGGATATAGAGATTAATGGTAGATTAGTGGGACTAAAATTGATCCAATTCAGTGGTTAAGCAAATGTGTCAGACGGACTAACTAAGCAAACCTAACACAAAAAATTATATACCTTTATAATATATATGTTAGGTTTTTGTGTGCCCATCACGAAAAGGTTAAGCTAATGTGTGACTAGCTCAACCAAATATTATATACTATCATTCTACCTCTCACTTTTATTCACCCTTTTAATTTTTTCCATGTCCCTTTTTCTTTGTCTAAGTTTGTACTCTTTTTTTAAGATGCTACAGGTCTGGAAATATTTTTTAAAAAATAGATTGGATAGTTTTAATACCTATGTGTTAATGGCCAGTTGGCTACTCTATATGGGACATGAGAATAGTGAGAGATTAGTTTCACTTGACACGTGGGTGGATATTCTTGGAAAACAAAAAAAAATATTATATACCACCAATCTATCTCTTCCGCTGTCAATGTGAGACTTTTTTTTTGTCACTGTAATAAATCCTGTGAAATTGGGCCGGGGACTTTAAAATTGGGCTGAGGAATTTTTTTATGTTACTCTATCTCTCGTGCCTTAGAAGTTAGAATGCAAGGACTTTAAAATTATATATGTGTTAATAGTATGTATATGTGTGTGTTGATGATACTCGTAATATATGTGAATATTATATACAAACCATCTATTTCTTTCACTTTTAATGTGAGACTATTCTTTATGTTTCTCTAATAACACCCATAAAATTGGGCCGATGACTTCAAGATTAATTGGGCTGAGGAATTTTTTTTATATTACTCTATTTCTTACGCCTAAGAATACAAGGACTTTAAAATTGGGCTGATGAAACTCGGTATTTTATAGGGCGTATATTAGTTTATTTATTTTCCGACTCAAATGATAGTGAAAGGGAGAGAAGTTATATATAATCGGTGTTAAGTAATACTAGTAATTCTTATATTTAAGCAACTTTGGGATGGCCACCTTTGATTAATCAGACCGTGCAAAGCAGTGGCCAGCATACTAATAGCTCGTGGATGCCATGCTTCCCCACGCGCACTTCTCATCTCACAACCTGCATCCTTCATTGATATAACTTTGACGTACACATGAACCATTTTGTGGCTTAATTGATTATTTTTTTTCAATCTGGTTTATTCAATATTTTTTTAAAACAAAAAATTACCACTATTCTAATCTTCTCCATAGAAGGACCATTCACATGCCCGAGCCCCACAGTCGCTTCTCAACCATGTGGGATTTGATCACCCAACTCTCTCAACAAGAGGGGTGGATACGTTATGTCATTTGAGCCAAAGCATATTTGTGTTTGGTTTACTTATTATTATCTTTATCCTTCCTATATTTCATAGACTTCTTATTAGCATGATATCTCAGAATTACCTAGAACTTGAACTTCGATCTGAGATAGTCAGGCCAACCTTTTATACTCGAGCCAGAAAATCAAGAGTTGAACTTTAATTTTGAGGGTTAAACTAAGAAGCTGAGCCAAACAGTCTAGCCTACTGAGCCACGTACGGGCTTAGATGGGTCGTCGTCCGCCCCCTATATAGCCCATTTAGGCCCTTTTTTTTTAATTTTTTATAATTATATTGTTGGTTAACACTTATAAAAAAACAAAAAAAAAAGGATAATTTAATGTTTTTACAATATATGAAGAAAAGCTTATTCACAGTGAATGACAATCAAATATATATCTTTGATATGATGCAGAATAAAATAACAATAGTGACGCTAATTCTTATTGTTTAGTATTGTCTGTGACGTTCACTTTTCTTATTTGTAACTTATATAGTATTTTTTATTGTAGTTTGCAGACTTTATGCATTACTTAAGTTAATATTGCGGTAAATGGAAATTATGAAATAATGTATTTAATTGTGGTTTGTGGACATACAATTAACTTCTGAACTTATCATCTAACTATTCATTATTTGATATTTATTATTTAATTGTCTTAGCACGTGTATTAAATATTGAGTTCATAATACTTGGAATTTAAACATAATTTAGACCATCTTTTAATCCAATGTTTTGCTTATTTAATTAGTAGTAAAGGTTTGAACGTGTAATTTGTCTTCGGAAAGTGAAACCCACTAGCCATCTTTCTGTATATAGAGCGAATAATCTTTAACAACATCACTGTACTTTGTTTTTTTTCTCTTTTACAGGGAACTTGGGGCTGATGATGTTGCTTTGAAAATTCTGTTTTGTGGGGGTATATATGCCATTCTGATCTGCATGCATACTGTTAAGAATGACTGGGGTTTCGCTACTTACCCATATTGTTACTGAGCATGACCCCTTTTATCATATAATTAATTATTTATTTATTTGCTATGGATAAATTAAGGGATATGATACACTAACTGACTTAAGTGAAAGTTTTATACTCGAAGGGGTGGGACACATTGATATTGTCTCCCACTTTTCACGAGACATTTGTTTTTATTTTTTAATATATGGCTGAAGCTGTATCGATCTAAAAAAACTATAGTACTTGGAGTTGGGATGTTATTCGAATCTACCTCTATTTTTAATGCAAAAGGTGCCAATAATATAGCTGTTTAGTGTTAATAATGTACAAGAGAGAAAGTAAATAAGGGGGAAAACGAATAAATTATTAGTGACGTGTTAGGCTTCCTTCCCCGTTATTGCTCCTCATTCCACACATACCGCAACGCATTGTTGACACGTTTCGGGCATGCGCTTCCATAGTTACATGCGTGCCTAGCCACGGAATTAACCAGTACTGTTCACTCAATTGTAACGGGACGTACTATCATACTGACATATCAGTGTTTCAACTGAAAGTTAAGACAAGCTATTAATATATCAAAAGCAAACATATTGTTATTACACTTGCATTATTTTTGTTCTTAAACAGCCATTCTTAAGTCATCATATACTAAAGAAAAAGGATGCTTACGCAAGAGGAGTTTATAAAGTTATATATATTGGTCATAAGCAGTCACCATTAATGAAATAACTAATAAGCGATTACTAGTAATCTTTGATAGCAGCTTGCTAACTAATCCCAAGATGTTGGCTTTATCGCCTTCGCTGTTGGCACCCATTGAGTGGGCCTTTGAGGAATCCACAAGTCATAATGATGGAAGCTTGTTTTCCAGAGACAACGGAGCTACTCCTCATCAGTTTAGTTGCTCGCCGCCGGCAGATCATGAGGTTGACTTTGACATATCTCCTCCCATATCCCTTGCAGGAAGTGGCGACCTTACTGTGGTGAAAAAGCTTAACCATAATGCTAGTGAACGAGATCGTCGCAAAAAGATCAATGGCCTGTATTCCTCACTTCGTTCTATGCTTCCTTTAGCTGATCAATCGGTACTTTTCTTTCTTCCTTGGCTTTTTATTAGTTGAACAATTTTCATTTTGGTCAAATCACTTGTCAGCGTAGGAAGGGAAACGATAATAGATCTCTAGCAAACAACAGTCATTCTTTTTAAGTCACCATGTAATAGACGTGATTATAAAGGACATACATCTTGAAATTTAGAGCCGTATACATATGTACGTGATCATTAGTCGAATTCTTTATCTTAATATGAACCCTCACTAATGATTTGCTTGAGTTTTAGTTGTTCTTTTTTTTTTATCCTAAGTTTTAGTTGTTCTGAAATTTCCTTTTCGTGCTTTTATTTTTTTGCATAATTGGAATCCCATCAGAAGCTATGAAGTTTAACCTATGAAGTTTAAAAGGATTTTTGGTCATTATCTAATGTGTGTGTGTAATATAAATATATATGGCAAAAAAAAAGTGTAATATAAATATATATCTTATACGAAACGACATAACATATACTCCTATCTAATAAATATGTCACTTAAAATTGGTTTGCCAATGTTTTTTAAACTAGTTTTTTAATTATAACCTTACATATAATCTAATAATTAACAAAATACATTATGATTAATAATGATTTATTTAGTTTCCTTAATTTCTTTAAGAAAAAGTAAACTGAGTATTTCCTTTAGCCCTTAATGTAAGACCTAACTGACTATTTTTGGAGAGATTAAGGAAACCAAATAGATTATTTAATTATGACATATTTATATATTTTTAAATTGCCTATTATTTCATAGGTCAAATAAACTAGTTCAAGGAAAAAATTAGTTAAGTCACTTATTTTAATTACTTTCTTAGGATTTTACAAAAAAATTAACTAAGTCTTATATTTAGGACCATAAATATATTATACTCTCTCCGGTCCTAAATATAAGACCTAATTGACTTTTTTGAAAAATCCTAAAAAAAAGCAAAATATGTTAATTATAAATTGATTTACCTAATTTTTTTCCCTTAAACTAGTTTATTTTACTTATAAACTAATGGATGACCTAAAAATATATCAAATATGACATGATTTAATAGACTATTTTGCAACCTTAACCTCTCCAAAAAAAAGTTATCTAGATCCTATATTAAGGACCGGAGGTAGTACTATTTAAGAATGGAGAAGTACTAATTTATTTAACTTTATTAATCTCATCACAAATAGCTCTTATTATACCACGACTGGAGAAAGTAATGGGCTTTTATTTTGAGTTTGCAGAAAAAGTTAAGCATCCCGGCAACAATTTCACGAGTCCTAAAGTACATACCTGAGTTACAGCAGCAAGTGGAAGGGCTTATAAAGAAAAAAGAGGAGCTTTTATTGCGAACCTCTAAGCAAGAAACTTCGAGCAAAGAATGTCAAAGGAAAATGGCCCATCATTATGCTGCCACTGCTTCTGTGGTTTCAACGAGCAGGCTCAATGATAATGAAGCTGTCATTCAGATTTCCTCTGACAAGCTCAACAAAACTACTCTCTCACAGATATTGCAGTGTCTGGAAATGGAAGGCCTTTTACTGCTAAATGCTTCCACCTTTCAGACCTTTGGACAACATGTCTTCTACCACTTGCATTTGCAAGTATGCTTCATCATTATATTATACATTTGTAGGAGTGCTTAGTTAAGTCCTAGCAACATGTATTTATAGCATCTAAACTTTTGTGCTAATTATATATATGCCCACTCTTGTGTTTGTGCAGATGGATGAAACTTGTAGGATAGAGGCAGGTGTTCTAAGCGAGAAGATTTTGTCAATATATGAGAGGATTGATCATCATCATCAATGTTTTTAAATGAAATGATATCCTAATACTTCGGTGGCCCTCATAATACTTGAAAATCTGTACCTGTTATGTTGTGGAAACGTTTTTGCAAGGAAGCAGATCGGAGACAGACCAGTCTTAAATAAATGGAACTCATATATTGAACACGAAGTACTATCAGATAATATCGATCGAACATGTACTGTACTGTTCTGAATCTTTGACGGTTACGATATGATTCGCTTAATGTATATAATTTGATCGGTATGTATATGTATGCATGTACTGTCCAATTCCAACTTAATAATCATATATTATTACAAGAACAGTGGGAGCAAACGCATTAGAATTTCCCCGTTAGTTAGTGCATAGGTTATAAAAATTTTAGCTATAGAATGCGTGATGGATAGTTATGATGCAGGGGTTCACTCTGGCCCAACAAAAAAGAACATTTCAATTATTTTTATTGTCATATTTGGGACATCTACGCTCTGTTTTGCCAAACAATATTATACTCGATCACATGTTGATGGTTGGTATCCATCTCCTGTCAACATTAACAATAAAATTTTTAGTTTTGTATACTAAATTTAATTATTTTATTAGTGAAAATTTGTTTGACAGTATTTTATAAATATTGTAAATACATTACTGCAAGCAAGTTAAGGTGTGCTTGGATGAGAGGAAAATGGGAGAGGAAAGAAAGTGGGAGGAAAGAAAACAGGGAGGAAGGAAAACTAGGAAGAAAATGTAATCTTCTATGTTGCTTGGATGTAGGAGGGAAAACACAGAGGGAAGAAAACGGGTACATGTCAAAGTGACAAAAATACCCCTATTATAAACACTTTTGTAAAAAAAACTATATAAGTCAACAAATGAAGCATTTCTTGAAATTAAAATAAATAAAGGGAATAAATATAATAATTTATTGGTCAACATAAATATAATTTATTGTGCTTCATAATTGAAAATTTTAATATAAAATTTTCAAACCACAAGTCATTATTTATGATTTTTTTCTTCTATTTTGCATAATTTATTTTAAAAAGGAGTAAACTATGAACTAACACAATGGAGAGTTTATTATATGAAAAATACATCAAGACATTATATTATTCTATTCATCTCTTACTTTGTATTTACGCGAACATTATTCATGAACAAAAAATATGCAGGACAGGCGCATACATGCATGGGTTAAAAACTAAAAATGAAGTGGAAATAAAAGGTACAATCAGTTCAAAAAAAAAGCAGGACAGGCGCAGTGATACATAATAGAAGAGGGAGTAAACTAGAAGAAAGGGGGAGGCGTAGCGCATGAATTCAGCGTCAGACTCCAAAGCGTGGACTCCAAAGGGGGATCCAACACAACCTCCAGATCAACGCCGCCAGGGCCTTGTGCGGCGGGGAAAGCAGAAATCTTGCCGTCAAATTTATTGGCAACGCAAGGGCAAGGGCAAGGAGAGGAAAAATAAGTTTGTCCCTAAATCCCCCCATTTTGGGAGGAAAAGTTGATGGGAAAATGGGGCATGAGACCCACACTAATTTTCCTTCCCCATTTTCTTTCCTCCCCCATTTTCTCTCCTACCAAGCAGGGGAAAATGTTTTCTGTAACGCCCCAATAAAATAATATCCAATTTATAATAAAAATTATATTTACACTCTATTTTTAAAACAAAAACAAAGTAAAACATTAAAGGCTGAGGTTAATGACAAAATAAATATAAAATAAAAGTGCTTACTTCTCACGTGTCTTTCCTTGCCTATTATTAAATCTTTCACCTAAAAATGTTAATAATAGGGTGAGATCGACATCTCAGTAACTACCGAAAATTCCTAACATACACCAGCAACTCATATACAAATATGTTACAAATAATTATACTCAATGAAATAATTTATAGTCTCTAATTACTCACTTATTACACTGCACAAACACATAAACAAAAATAATAATAATTAACTCATGAAGTTAAAGAATGTATCATGCATGCCTCCCTTGTACCGCCTCCACCCTTATTCCGCTGACATGAGCCATAGGCTAACCCATACACATAGTCCAAACAGAAACACATCCAATTGACTGGATTGTTTCAAGCTCACCATTACTTGAGATGTACCCTGCCAAAGGTACAGAGCTCAAGCATGGACTATGGCTCCCCTCCTTAAAGAACGAACGTAAGGAGGTGTCACATGTCTCATAACTTCTTAAAATCCCTGGCAAAGGAAATCATAGAAGAGAGGGCCCTGACAAAGTATCACTCACTGTGCACCGAGTGATGGCTTACCACGTGATATCACAATTCTTCATACAAATCTTCTCTAATCCTACCCATCACCATGAATGCAAATGCTATGACTATTTTATTAATCTCAGGGAAACAACATATACAATTCTAGTCCATAATATCATAACATTCTCACAACATATATAGTCCTGCTTCCAAAAGGTTTAACTACCAACTAAACGGTATTAACACATAAGCATGCTTGAAAAAGAACAAACTATAACACAATTCACTTAGATAGAAGACAAGCATGCTTAAAAAGACTAAAGTAATATTCATACAACTAATTTAACAAATTCCTCAATACATAACACTATAATTTATCTTACATATTTCAATCAAGTCATAATTATTTATAATACAGTTATACACAAATCACAGTATACGGAATAATTTTCCGGAGTTACCTGTCGCTCCTTAGCTCACATGTAATTTATACAAAGTTACTCCAAAGCTCTCATTGAGACTCACTTGTTCTCTTCCAAGCTAATTTTCTACTCCACTGCCTCATATTTTTTCTCAAAACACACTGCACTTTTTTTCTCTCGAAAGCTCTCCCTTTCTGTCCAAAAACTCACTCTATAAGTGGAGACACAATTCTGTCTAAACAACCCACAAAAGTTTCTCCCTTCCTTATTTCATTATTTTGACGTGGCATGTCATAAGGGATTGATTCATATAAGGAAATCAGAAAATATTTCTTAATTATAATTCAAACATTTAGCAATAATTCCTCTATCTGTCTTTATATGGAATCAATACAAATTCTTCCCAAATATATTTTGTGACTTTGGAGGCAATAATGAATCAGAAATTTAATCAATAGATATGGAATCAATAAAAGTTTTCCCATCCACTTACAAATACGGAAAAAGCAAGAAACTCTTTTTACAACAAAATGAGGAAGATTGAATGCTTCCAAGAATCACGTGTTTTTTTTTCTCTCACAATGATTATTAATAAATTAATTGTTATAAATGAGAAGAGCATCTATATTATTTACCTAGAGCCTACTTGTTAATTATTCTAAATTCATAATTTACCTATTGCTACAAAAAAATAATCTAAGTAATAGATATTAAAATAAGGGATGTTACATTTTCCCTTGCCCCCTTTTCCCTCCCCATTTTCCTTCCTCTCCCATTTTCCTCCCAAACAAGCAGGCCCTAAGGTTTCAGCTGTATTTCAGTTGTGCCCTATATAAGCTGCTTACTAATTTTTTTGGTGGACTTCTCATATGTTTTTTATGGTTATTTTTTATCAAGAATTTTTTCATGAATGACATTTTGATATTTTATGGATAAATTAAAAATAAATCAGCTTTCAATGTGTTATGAATTTTTAAAAAAATCACAAACAGCTTACGCTAGAGTAATAAATATTTTGTAATAAAAAAAGAGTAATAAATATTTGAAAAATAATAAAATTATAAGTTAGATCATTTTTCTCCCATAATATATCATAATGCTACTCATTTTACACGCAAAATTTTATGATAAACACCTTAAAAGACAATTAGGAAGAGCACCAACTTTTTGAGGAATCGGTTTCCATACTCATAAAAAAAGATGAGTAGGCCAAAAATGGTTTGATGGGAGCTAGGGGGATCTAAGAATACGTCGTTAACACCATCTTCCATACCAAGATACTCAAAACTATACCTGTGAAGAAAAAAATTAAACCAGCGTAGAGCTTTTTCCAAAACAAATTAAATGGTGATGACTCTTTGTTATAAATAAAATAATATGTTGACCTTCATAATCAAAATTAAAGAATTCTTAGGATTCTTTCTCGTGACTACACCATGTTATATAACTCCATATTAAAGGATTTTAAGTTCATGTGTTGCTCTATAAACTCTAATATTATACAATCATATTAGTTTATCTCTTTTTTATGTGTTTGTAACTTTTGAGGTGCTTAAAGGCCTGTAAAATAGAGACTATTAGAGATTAGAGATGCATGAACTTTACCTTATGCAAAGAAATTAGAGGCCGACCACATTCACTAGTTTTCAAGAATAATGATACCAGATGCAGAAAACTGACACCTATATATATATATGTCGCTTATAGATTCAGCAGTACAAATTACACAAGATATAGCCTACTCACTACATGTCTAGCTATTTATATGATTGCCAATTGTCGCGTCAATGCTGAATGCTCTAGTTCTAATTTTATGGATGACAAAGACCCACATAAAAAAGAATATTGTTTCTGAAGATGGCAGACATCTTTATATAATGTACGTACAGATGACTTTTTCAACTCCTCGACCGAAGAATCTAGTGAAGGAAGTAGCTTGCACGACGCACAATACTTGGTTGAAAGAGAAGGAATCTTGAAAATGAAGTCCAACAGTGAAGATATGTTGAAATGATTGATGAATGTGTAGAACAACATAAAGTTATTGGAAATATGGGACAAAACTTGCATGATTTTGGCAATAGTTAGGCCCGGACTTTGCTTACTGCTTGTGCCTCATCTCTCTTTGTCAAGGCTCAGGGGACCCAGGACCTGCATGTAATTTCAGATTATGATTTACTTTTAAAACAAATAACTTTCGATTTAAGTGGTAATGTTTATTGATTCGGACCTCAGAGTCGTCTTGGGTAGGGTATCGGCATTAAATAATAAATTTATATTAAATAATCAGAGTGAATTTCTCTGAGATACCAACAGCAACCATGCGCTAGCTAGCTCATGATCCAGCAACTGATTGATGTTGTCAAGATTTCAAACTAAATGTTTGTTGTTAAGATATATTAGACTCTTCTTCTTTTATTTAATTGTGGGCCGACAATTAGAGATGCATGAACATTACCGTTAATTGTCTAAACATACAATCCACGTCTTCTTCCTGCTCTTATATGTGTGGTTTAAATTTCAGAGCAGCATGACTTCAAAATCTTCGTGCATATAGTTGAGATATTTGCAGGTACATTTTCTTGTTTTTATAAAGTGATGGATTATAACTATTTTATGCATGCTTCTGAGTCAAACCCGATATCGTGCCTTTCGGTGCAGAGAAAATGAAGCTCAATAATACATATTTCTCTGAATCTTGATGAAGTTCCAGAATACTCTTATTCCTTTAGACGACAGCGAAGAGACAGAAAATTGTGCTTATGAAATGAGATTTTGCCATTTTGGCAGGGATTGAAACTATAGATTCATGTACAAAAATATTAAATACGAGAAATATCTCGAATGCTTGTTGCAAAAAAAAAAAAAAAACAGGTAAAGCGCAAGTGAGAACAGCCCATCCATGTTTTTTTGGACTTCAACAGCCCATCCATGTTCATGTGTGCTTTTTATTAGTAAATCGAAGAGTTCTTAGTTGTTAATTCTAATACGTGAAAAAAAAAAGGATACTCCTTTTTTTTTTGCCAGGGAAGAGGACACTCTTGGGGCCCGTTTAGTTCACAAATAGTATTCTGACGGGATGGGAATAGGTTAAGAAACTAAACTCAAAATTATATGCAAATGACCATATTTCCCTTAACAAAATCAAATTTGAAGTTTCAAAATCAATTTTGAGCCTATTTTACAACAGAGAATTGTTCAAATTTGCGTGAATTCACTTACATAAGAGCTTGCAAAATCCATTTTTATCAAGCTCGGCCTAGCCCATGAATTATCTTGAATAGTAATATAGGAGTATCTCATATATACAATATTTTTATAAGAATCAAAGTGAAAGGGAATGACAAGAGAAAACTCATTAAACAAACTTATATCCTTTAAAATAATTTACATGATATCCCATCATTATTGTACCTTTCCCATCCCGACCTTGATGGAATGAAATAAGACCAAGAATAAGATGAAACATATATAGGGAAATTTTGTTACCTTGAGGCCCTTTATGGGGAGGGATTAAGAATAAGGTTTTCATATCTTGTCCTGTCTTGTGAATACTCTTTAACAGTTTTATTGTTCATAACATGATTTAAGATGAGAACTAATTTGTGAGGCTAATTAACTTTATTTGTTAATTTTTATATAATATTGATCACGTTATGCATATCATTTTCCAAGGTCAACCATTAATTTGTCGATTCAATTAGTAATGATAGAATGGAGAGGGAGGGAAGATGACGAGAAGGATCAGTCCCAATGAGAGATAGCGCATCCCATGCTCATTAATTTATTAAGATGATTAGGATGATGTGCTCGTTTTTAATTAAAACAAGAAATTGATTTAAGATGTTCAAATTTGATTAAAATGTATATATTATTCATATTTTACATAACGTCTCGTTTTGATAGACATGCAAGTTAATGTAAAAAGAATATTTAACTATATATATATATATATATATATATATATATATATATATATATATATATATATCACACACATAAAATAGGTAAATTTACATATAAAAAAATTAAAATTCTTAATTTAAAGCGCCAATAATCTAGAGATCAAATGAGTAATTGATAGATCCAATTATTATTCAATTGATTATTAGTAGCATGTCTACATGTTCCCAGTGACACTATATTATGTGTTTTCGGCGAATGTGATTTTTCCTGGTATGTTTATATCGCACAACATATAACCCTTTTGTCACGTCATAATACGTGACATCCTTCACATTTTCCTGTGACTACGTAAAAACAATTTGTGTAGTGTTTAGCTTATTTATATATCTCTTAGCTTAATTATTTAATTAGTTCCACAATTACATTCTACCTGTAGTTAATTATTCCATCAGTCTCAAAATATAAATATTTATTAAGACTCTGACTTGTTAAGAATACAACTAAGGGAAATGCTACTTTAACATTATATTCCTATTTTAAATAAAGGGGCAGTGGTGCCAACACGTGGGTTGATCACTTACTACATGTCTTCTCTCATGCTCGGTCGGGAAAAGAAAATCGGAATAACCGAATAACTATACAAATCAATTCGACCGAAAAAACTATACAAATCAAAAACTCAATGGATACGGGCATGACTGGCATTTCATTACAACATATATATCATAAAATTTAAATGCGTGAATCTGTCCATAAATTCAGAACCAAAAAAAAATCTGTCCATAAATGAACAGTGATATATGTGCTCTTAATAATGTCTAATGTCTAAGGCTCTTAACATTTAGTCCATTATCTAGAGCCGGGAAAACGGGCTAGGACGTTTTAAACGGGCCAGTCCGACCCGACCTGAATTTCACACTATGTTATTTAAAAAAAATTAAAATTGACTATTAAATCAATAAAGTCAGCATAAAAATTTGTGACAACATCATTTTTCAACAAATTAAATGAATTATTTATTTGTCTAAATTTCAAAACTATAATGTAAACAAATTTAAAAGAGTTTATGGCGTCCAGTCCTTAACATTACTCATCGAATTTTCTAATCATTAAACTATATACTCTTTAATCTCAGTTGAAAAAACTATATACTCTTTAATCTCTAACTTTTTCATTTTTGTTGTTACCTAGCTAACAACAAAGCTAGAATATAAATAACATATTACAATGTCAAAAGACTTTTTGCACTTTTTTTTTTCATTCCACGTGGGGAACCTCATATGTAAGAACATATATCTATGACCTCGGCGATAATTTCTTCCTCATACGTTTAATATATACTTAAACTCACATATTTAAGCTACACACACTTCAAAAAAAAATCTGAAACCTCACAAACTTCAAAACAAAACCTAAAAACAAATTCAAATTGAACATGAAAAGAAAGAAGAAGACGTGAAAGAATGGAAGAATGAATATGAGTTTTAGTTTTAGAAGAAAAAGTAGATATTTTTTTGGGAAAAAGTAAGCGGGCCAACCCGCCAACCTGGCGGGCTAGCCCGACCCAACCCGATCCAAGCGGGCCTGTAGTCCGACCTGATATAAGTGGGTTCCAATTTCTTTGGCCCGACCCGATTTTTTTAAGGCGGGTTGGGTTGAATCCGGCGGGCCGAGTTGGAAATTCCTGGCTCTACCCTTATCTTTGTATCAAGTTTCAATTTAGTCATTTATCTTTGAAAAGTACACTTTTTATCCTTCAAATCTAACACCGTCACTCAACTTAACAGAAATTGCTAACTCCTCAAATTCTAGTAATGACTGTTCAATTAAAAGCTGACTAAGCATATATAATATATTATATTATTTTGAGTAAAAAAATAAAATTAAGAGAAAAATTAACTTCAAACACTTCTTCCTCTTCCTTCGTGACACTGGTTGTTCCTCCGACGTCAAAGAGAGAAGAGCCTCCGCGAGAGAGTGAAGATAACGTCAGAGGAGAACTTTTTCCTTGATGCTGTCTGTGAGCAAGGGAAGACGCGTGTAGAGAGACGCACCCTCATGCTTAATTTGCGAAGATAATTGGCAGCTTTGCAATCTGCAATATGCATGCTTGTTCTTACCTCACCAACTTTTTGCTTCCTTTTGTTTATTTGTATTTTAGTGAGATTTCCTTTGAAATCTTTTACCGTTTACTATATTGTTTCGGCAATTATCATTGATTTCATTCAATAGATGCCAAGTCGGTACAACAATGGTTTGTTTGCAGATGATGTAGCAGGAACAAAAAGCTAGCAACTTACTTACTAGAGAGAATATGAAAATTTGGGAATTGGGATGTCTCAGCCGTCACAAAGAAAAAACCCTACTTGAAACATCATATTAAAAAGGATATTATTATTTGGGATGATTTAATTGTCATTATTGGTTTTATTTTTTTACTCAAAATAATATATTTTGCTTTGTCATCAGCTTTTAATTCTTGAACAATCATCGTTAAATTTGATGAGTCAGCAATTTCCGTTAAATTGAGTAACAGTGTTAGATTTGAAGGACTAAAAGTGTACTTTCTAAAGATAAAGGACTAAATTGAAACTTTATGTAAACATAAGGGATTAAAGGTATACTTTAGCCTAATGTATAAATATAATATATGTGTAAGGCGCAGTTTAAAAATCAATTTTTCCATAATATATATACTCAAACTAAAAAAACCTAAAACTTCATTAATCATACTTTTGAATTCATCAATTTATTAATTTTTTCTTATATATATATATATATATATATATATATATATATATAACAGAGAGAGATATATATACATTTATTATGAGATTAGTGTCAATATTATAACAGATGAAAAGTAAAAGGTGTATATTATTCGTTTGAAAAATGAACTAAGATGGCTTTATTTAAGATTTTACTATAGTTATCTAATCACTAATATGACTTCATTGCATTTTGTTAAACTTAAATGTGCTTTAGGGAACATTTTATTCCCAATAATTTTTAAATACTATGAAGAATTTTGATAAAAGTTAATACTTGCAATTCCATACTAAAAAATAACAATATCTACGATAGGATAAATCAAACTCAAAGGAATTAAATATAATATAAATGATCTGAATAACTATAATTTAATTATTGGGAAAATGACAATAAAATGACAGTTGAATTTGAGTTGGACAAAATGGGGTCTCCAATTCCAATTTGGACAAATAAGGCATAGTCACCAATTTGTCCAAACTGAAGTTTGTGTCAAAAGACCCAAATACCCCTTTCTCATATCATCAAATCATCCCCTTCTTTCCTCTCTTCATCATCGACATGGTGCAAACCCAAGAACCCTAAACTTCATTCTACTCCACCAACCCAACTCCCTCTGTTTTCTACATCTGGACGACTTGAACGAAACTCGAAACCCTTCCCTTCTTGCTTGAACAAACCCAGTCGTTCTCTATGCTAAGAAACATGTCGTTACCTTCTGTTCTTGGAGAAATTGACGATTTGGAGAAATTGAGCATTAAGATTCGGTAACTTGGAAAGGCTTGAAGGAACTCATAGACGAGGTGAGAATTTTTTTCCTCATGTCGTTTTGTTGTGATGTACATGTTCATTGAGATGCTTAAATTTTAATTCTGCAGTAGCTAGACTGATATTTGAAATTTCCAGTGGTTTGTTAGGAAATAGCAACTGCGAAATTGTGTGACTAAATTGTATTTCTTGATCTTAATTTGGTTCTTATTATGATGCATGTTCTGATTTGAATTTGACCCTTACAACATCAAATTGAACTGGTTTTGTTTATTGTTTGGTTTGATATTTGATAAAAGACATTTTGTTCAGTTTTTGCTACTACTACTTGTGAGGAGCGAATAATTTCATTCTGAAAAAACATTTGGTTTGCTCTCATTGGATATGAAGGCAAAATATACATTCTGAATTTGTTTTCATGATCTCTTGTACATCAGGGGTGTGATGTTGTTCTGAAATTGACATTTTAATTCATAATTGATGGTTGCTCTGATTACAAGACAGTGAGATTGAGAAATGTATATATTTCAGATGAAGGGAATGATGATGATGATCTTGAGGAAGGGCATGATCATGAACCTAAGCTCTCTGTAGACCAACACATGAGGTTAACAAGTCTGCTGAATTGTTTAATCCTTGCCTTTGTTAAACCTTATCTTTGGCTGGAAAGACAGACTTTTGTGCAGTGGTTGAGGTTCCAATTACTCTAGGTTAGTTGGTGTTATTGTGCAAGTTCATATCATATAGTATCAGCCCAATCCCACTAACATATAACTCTTTATCCAAATTAGGGGCAACATTAGTTTAGCACTGCCATTAGTTTAGCACTGCTAATCTTATTGATTATAAGTGATAATTTGTTTGTCTTGGTCAGTTCATTATGAAGGAACACTGTGTTCAGTTTTAAGCTTCGACAAGGCAGTGTTATCAAGACTTGGGACATTGCAGTCAAAACCATCAAGGTTTAACAACACCTTTTTCCTCCAGATTTTTTATGTTGTTGTATTTAACTACTGGGATTTTTATCTCATCTTTTTCTGTCTTGATTAAGTTTACATATGATTTTCTTCTAAGTTTCATCTATCTAGAAATATTAAATGTGCTTTGTTTTTGGCTATTGAATGACTTGGTCATACTTTGTTGGAGTAGTAGGGACATAAATGAATTTGCTTGGATGTGAAATGTTGTTTAGAAAATTTGTTTTATGAGAATGATTATATTTGCTACAATATTTGTGAAAATTTTTTATAGAATCTGAATGGAGGAAGTTATTTTGTAGGTCTGAAAATGGAATTTCAAGCAAGAGGCACTATGCAATTAAAGTAAAAAGGTCACATGGATGCAGAAGAGGTGGAAAACGAAGACATGTAAGAGAAAAAATACAAGAAATTGATTGAAGTAGTTGCCTCAAAATCGAAGACATGTAAGAGGCAAAAAACCAAGAAGCTGATTGAAGCCATGACAAGATTTTTGTTTGTTTTCACTTTTGATGGTCAGAGTTTTGAATTGTTTCACTCATGTAAATCAATGTATGAGAAAAAAATTTGGGATGTAACTTGGGATGTAAATCAATGTATGAATTGTTCAGGTTGATTGGTGGCATGAATAAGCTGAATGAACTTGGGATGTAACTGATGCTTTCCCTCACCAAACAAGCCGAGAGGCTAAAGAATTAAGAGGGTTGCTATGAAAGCCAAGACCTATGTGAGGCGCAGCACAAGACACGCTCAAAGTTGTTTTAAATGTTTTTCACTTCTCATTTATGTATTTATGGATGGTTGAATTGATTGATAACTTCTCATTTATGTATAGAAGACACCTACTTTAGAAATACAATGCAATTTATGAAGCTACTAGTTGCAATTTATAACCATATGTTAAACCCAAATTTAACCAGTGAATGATGATACTTGAGTAGTGAATTGCGATACTATGGTAGTGAATGACGATACTTGGGTAGTGAATTGCGATTCTTGGGCAGTGAATAACCTTTTAGTTTTCATGTAAGTAGTAAATCAAAGGCAAGCATTGGTGCAAAACGTGACAGTTAATTGCGATACTACGACAGTTAATCGCAATTCACTACTGGAATATGGCGATTCACTACCGGAGTATGGCGATTCACTACCATAGTATCGCAATTAACTCACACGTTTTCCCTTGGTTAGCACCTTTAATTAACTACTTGCCTGAAAAACCAAAAGGTTATTCACTGCCCAAGAATCGCAATTCACTATCTGCATATCGCTATTTACTACCAAAGTATCGCCAATAACTGCCACGTTTTCCCTTGGTTAGCACCTTTGATTTGCCTGAAAAACAAAAGGGTTATTCACTACCCAAGAATTACAATTCACTATCCGGTATATCGCTATTTACTACCAAAGTATCGTAAATAACTGTCACGTTTTCCCAAGGGTTCCCCTTTGATTAACTACTTGCCTGAAACACAAAAGAGTTATTCACTGCCCAAGAATCGCAATTCACTATCTTGCATATCGCTATTTACTACCAAAGTATCGCCAATAACGTTTTCCCTTGGTTACCACCTTTGATTAACTACTTGCCTGAAAAACAAAAGGGTTATTCACTGCCCAAGAATCGCAATTCACTATCCTGCATATCGCTATTTACTACCAAAGTATCGCCAATAACTACCACGTTTTCCCTTGGTTACCACCTTTGATTAACTATTTGCCTGAAAAACAAAAGGGTTATTCACTGCCCAAGAATCGCAATTCACTATCCTGCATATCACTATTTACTACCAAAGTATCGCAATTAACTGCCCTTTTGGTAGTAAATAGCGATACGCGAGTACTGAATTGTGATTCTTGCCCAAAAGGTTATTCACTGCCCAAGAATCGTAGTTCACTACCCGAGTATCGTCATTCACTATCGTAGTATCGCAATTAATTGTCACGTTGTCCCTTGGTTAGCACCTTTGATTAACTACTTGTTTGAAAAACCGAAAGGTTATTCACTGCCCAAGAATCGCAATTCACTACCCGAGTATCGCAATTAACTGCCACGTTTTGCAATGGTTAGCACCATTTTAAAACCTGAATAACAATCCTGTTATTGTAACACCAGTAATTATCAACAACAATAAAAAATGAAGTATGACATCATATAGTTGTTATCAACATTAAGAACTTGGTATGACACACACACACGTATCTGATAATATCATTAATTGTATTAAGTAAAAACATGCTGATAAGAATAAGAGTTGGATTTTTAATGTAAATAGAATAAGATATTCTAGTTTTCAAACACACTTTGTGAGTCATACAAAAATCACACAAGAGAGGAACATACAACATGAAGGGGAACAACCTCCATATATCAAAAAGGTATTCCAAACAACAGGTGAATGCAAAAAGTAGCTATCAGTAGCCTGAGTCAAAGAAATTAGTGAACAAAAGTATATCAATAAAGGAGCCATGTGTGGCTCAAAAGTACATTCAACAAACTAGTGATCAATATTACAAGAAAAACGCTAAAAACTACAAAGACAATTAAGATAGGACTTCTGATCTTCCCTTTTTCCTCCCAATTCCTCTTTTCCTTCCAAGCATTCATGAATTTTCCCATAGCTACATTTCTCTTTGCCTCCGGATAACATCTACCAATTTTTATCAGCAATATCTTCCATTGGCACTTTATCTTTCTTTAGCTTCTCAGCTTCATATTCAACATGTTCTAAGATTGATCTCTTGATTCAATATTATGCTTTCCTTCTTTTAGATACTCTTCATTAGCATCTAATGATCCAAGCCATGAAAATTCCTTTCCTTCAACATCCAGATTATCAACACCTCCAAATGACACCTACAATGACAAACATATATAAAGACTTAAATAGATCAATAATAAATGAAGACAGAGAGAAATACAACTTCCTGCGCAATAAAGATATTCAATGTTAAGAAAAAGCCTACACAAAGCATACTTCTTGTTTACATAGAATAAGTACGTTTACCATCTTTAACTAGTCCCAATAGGACTGGCAAGTAGTCTTCAAGAGCCTGCTGAAGATTAGTCGGGGTTGAACCTCCTGCAGCAAATGGAATAATATGATGCTTGAATAAATTTAGACAGAATTCTTGAATACAATGTTCTCATATTTTACAAATCTTACCATGTTGAGTGACACTTTCTCTTTGTTCTTGTAATTGTAGGACTTTCTTGGCCAACCATCACAACAACACGAGTTCTGAGAGCATATAGACGTTCTACTATATTCTTTGACAAGTAATCACCAAGATAATGAGCAAAATTAACAGATTCCAGCTCAACCAAAAACTAGTGAGTAAGATTCCAGCTCAACCAAAAATATAAGTTGGGAACTTCCACAAGTGGCGTTAAGTAAAAGTTGTTAGACCATAAATTTCAGTCAGTAAAACATATAAATTTCAGCAAAGATTGAAACTTGCGAGTAAGCATCCCCAAAGAGAAATAAACAAGCAACGATTTAGCAGGAACACAAAGGAATACTAAGCATTCTCTTGTCTCTTTCATAAAAAAGTTTCAAGATTAAAGCGTAAAAGCAATAATAAACCACAGAAAAGCCAGTGATACTAAAAAAAATCTGCATTGCATTCATATAATCAACACATAATCTTCAGTTACAAAATAGCATTTAATATTTAAAACCCAAAAAACCACTTATCCAAATTCATTATCTTAACGCATAAGCTAAACATATAACATTACCTAGTAGACATTTATTTTCAAAGAAGAATAATTTCTACAATTTCAATTACTTTATTCCTCACCCTAGCATTCACCATTTCCTAAAAATCAATACTTTTAAATAGAGAGAGCAGAATTTGATTCATACCATAAACAAAACAGAGTAGTGTGAGTTGCAGCAGAGGAAAAGCTAATTTGAAGAAGAAAACATCGACATGGGCCAAATTGAAATCGAAAGAACTTCAAAAATAAAGGGGTAGCTTGAAATGTTGAAAGATAAAAATTGAGAAAGGTGATTGTAGTAAATAATGGTATAGCGATGCTTAAAAAAATGAAGAGATAAAAATGGAGATGACAAAAAGAAGAAGAGAACTATTGTAGTAAATAATGGTAAAGATGAAGACTTACCTTGTCCTCAAAACGGCGGCTAGCGGAGGGTAACGGTGACCCAGTCAGCGATTTCAAGTTGCAAAGGCCGGCGAAGAAGATCCAACTAGTCAAAGATTTGGTTGATGAAGAGGGGAACAATGGTTTTTGTTTCCTGAGAAAGATGAAGGAGTTTGGGGGAAGAAGGGTTTCGTTTTGTTTCAGAGGTGAGAGCTTTTGTTTTGTGAAGGGTTATTTTGTCATTTGGCTTAAATTTCATTTGGAAAAATAGGGGACTGACCCTTATTTATCCAAGTTGCACCCTTATTTGTCCAAGTTGCAATTGGAGACCCCATTTTATCCAAATGAAATTCAAGTGGCATTTTTCTGTCATTTTCCCTTAATTATTTCAGCATTTAGCGGCAAAACGCAGCGTATGCATTTAAAAATGTGATGCATGTTTCTATAATTAATAAAGGCATACCTTTTTTTATCGTAAAATTTTAGGAAAGGGTTTGGGCTCAACCCAATTCAAGAGCAGGGCACCTAACTCATGATCCACTGGGGCATGTCCCTGTGGGCTCTGGAGCATGACCAGCAAGCCCTTTTTTCTGTCCACACGGGTAGGTTACTCCCAACTTCACTTAGCTACGGAGATGTCCCCTCAAGCGCTGCGATGGAGGCACAACAAAGTGTCACTCCCTAGGATCAAACTCGCGACGTGGTGGTCAACCCGACGCTCATTGTTCAATCCCTTCGTCACTGAAAAAAAGGGATCGTCCAATTCAGAAATAATCCCACACACAGTAACTGACTAACTGGCAATTGTTTCTTATTTCTTAAAATTTTATCCATGTCTTACAAGAAAAAAATCACAAATCGATAGAAAATTGTCTTTCAATTTTTTTGGGAGAATTAATTAGAGATCTCAATGAACACAATTTCTTAGAGTCTCGCCAGTTTGGTAGAAGTGGGATTAACTCCTCAACATTCAGAAGTCGCATATATTTGTAGACTGTTGGCCTATAAATGCCCTATAAATTTCAAAATTTAATGTAGAGATTTTAACGAATTAATATTAGCTAATCAAGCATAGATATTTACAACTACAAATTATTTATTTGTGATTTTTAAAATGTATAAGGTGGTTTTTTGTCATTTTTCATAAAAAAATCACGACTTTTCTAAAAAGAGAATACAAAGAAGCAGAAGAATAAGGTCTTCGAATTCGCGGTGGGACTGTGCAATCTGTGGGTAACCAAGCTGGAAAAAGTTAAAATAATGAACTTCTCTTTGAGCTTAAGCGTCTATTTTTGTTTTTTAGATTCAAGTGGGGTTAGAATTTATGTACTCATCCCATGTATTGTGTGGTGTCTATGGTGTGATTCCTAAGAATTGTTGACATTTTTTAAATAATATTGCGGCCGTGATAAAGCTAGCAAGCTCATGCACGCCTCGTTTCACAGATCCGATTTAGTCAAAATGAAAATTTCTCGTTAATAATTAGGGTGACTAGATGCAAGGCTAAGCAATCGAACGGATGGAAATGAAATGAAGGCCAGACAAAAATTTCAAAGTTGATGAAGAGGAACATTCACGCCCAAACAAATGGTCAGTGATTAGGATTGTTTAAAGTCGCGCTTGAACAGGTAATTGGGCTTAGTCCATTTTCTTAAATAAATGCCTACTTGTTGACAGAAAGAATGGCCAGTCCTCCGATTCATTGAACATGAGGCTAAATACAAAACCTTGATATCAGAGACCTTTTGGACGTAACATCGTTCCTCCTTTTATTAATCCTCAGCTCGCTCTGATTCCTCAACTAATCATCATTTTATTTGTCTATAAAGTTAGTCTCTCTTTAAAAAGACTTGTTCTTAATCAAAAGCAAGCGCCTCTCTTTAACTTGTGTATATTGATCTTAATATGGTACAGATCACCTTTAGAAAAATATTCTCAACTGAGCAAATATAATACTAGTAATATATACTTGAATATCATATAATGTGTTAATCTTTATTTTCTCTTAATCAGCGTGACCAATGAGAATCATTTGAAGAAAAATAAATAAACTTCGAGAATTACTTATATGTGTGTTAAATCACCAAAATACTTCAACAAGATGCTTTAATTCGAGATTTAGAGGATTATTTTGATAGCATGGCAACAAGTTGATATGAAAAACCGCCAATCAATTAATTTATAATAATTTATATCGGATATTAATTCAATGAGAATATTTTTTTTCATTTCTAAAATTTAAACATTTTGCACATCTTACAAAATGCTGAAGTTCATTTAACTGAAGTCAAACACAACCATTGTTGGATGCAAATGTGATTAAATAATCGGATGGTCTCACTACTTAAGCCATCGGTCGAACTTGTCAGCGAAATCCGATTCAAACTAATAAATGTTATCGAAAGTGAATTGGGTTTTTTTTTTTTGACCTTTAAAGTGAATTGGGTTAGAGTAGAGTTAAGTCGGAACTTAAGTTTGATGGAGAATCCACAATAATTCTATAAAATTAAATGAATTTGGGTGCCACGGAAGAATAACTAATTTTTTTATTTAAAAAAAAATTTAACATAAAACAGGAATTTAATTAAAGAGGGCCCTTTGGAAAATCAACATATATATTTTGAGACCATTATTTCTTCGCTTAAGGAAAACTTAAACATAAAACATTCATCCAAAAAAAACTTAACATAAAACAGGAATTTTTTAAAAGAGGACCTTTTGGAAAATTAACATATTTTGAGACCATTATTTCGCTAAAGGATTGAATTATTGATCTGAGCATAAAAACAGTAGGGGGCTGAATTATATGATTGGATGTGGGGCCAAGCCTGTAAAACAATTGATTGCTATGTAGAAAAATGGCGAAATAAGTGAGGGAGGAAAATGAAAAGAAGGGAGGAAGGAATGGAATTCAACTAAATTCAATGTAGAATGGGCGTGCCTAATGAAATGAATAAGAAAATGGTAATGGTACCCGTGGTTTAGCCGTTGAAAGGTGAACATTTCACCACTTTAGTAGGTGTTAGATTTTAGAAATACCATTTAGTCTTGATTCTTATCATTGTGTCGCTTGAGAATACACCTATATAGCTAAATGAAACTAGGTTAATATGTGCATTTAAAAATTGGTTTGTTTGTCATGCTCCAAAGTTCATAGGGACAACCTCAATTACTAGCTCGCACTTAAATTATTGAGACAAACCCGTTGTTAAAACACATAGTTGTGGTAATGGTATATGTGGGGTTAAAATGAGAGGAGAAAAGGCGAATAAAAGAGTTATGAGAAGTCATGGACGAAAGATTTAGAAAGAAGTTAGTTGAACCGAGACACATCTATGTTCCATAGGAGACAGCGACTCATTTGGCATTCAACAGTGACCATGACTTGACCCTTAGCTTCTCTCTCTTTCCTGTCCCTTATATGACATCCCCCTTCACCTTCATCTTCACATCCACACTCATTCCACTTTCACCTTCCGTGTTTCCCTCTCAATGAATCATTGATTGTTGGCAGAAGATGCAGCTGGTGCAGAAGAGATATAACGCCGCCGACAAAGTTTGTTGATGTATGAATGATAAGGTACTACTCCATCATGATCCTCCTTCTCCTCACTCTTTCCATTCTCCTACTTCCCCTTCTCTTGCCTCCCCTACCTCCCCCTCCCTCCCTTCTTCTCTTCCTTCCAGTCTTCATCTTGTCCCTTCTTCTTTTCTTAGCCTTCTCTTCTTCCCGAATCCCAAACATGTCCCTCCTCTCCCCCTCCTCCTCCTCCTCTTCTTCATTTTAGTCCCTCTCTCTGTATTTTTCCCTGTTCTTTTTCTATGAACGGACAAAATATTAGTAATAAAGTGGTTGAGTTGGAATATGAATTTTGTTTCCATTCATTTAGCATATCAACTGTATTATTGTACACATACATGAGAGATATTTTGTTCATTATATGGTTGTTTTCCATCATTGTTTATATCGTTTGCTGCGTGTATATCTCGAATCAATTATTTCATTGATCCATGGGATGTTTATTATGACGATCCGCCCCAACTCAATTGGGTTCGCTAACGGTGTAATATTAGTTAATTTGCAATAATTAGTTACTGCCAACAGAAATGGGAGCTAATGTGGATAAATGAATATGCTGTCTTATGTTTCGTGTTGGTGTTGGCAATCGTGAAGGATGAGGAGAAAAGGAATTGAGTGTTGGTTGGATGTTTCGATTTATCTTGCCTTAGAAGATAATATGATGAATGTGAACTATGGTCAATTGGATTATTTTGCTTTTTTGAATTTATTTATTACGCTGACCTGGCTTTGAGCTTGAGGGCTCAGACATGATGTCTATGGTCAATTGGATTTTGTTCATGGCTCATTACTTGGGAGCTAATCCTCAACTGAAATTCCAATATGATGAGGAATAAGAAAATGAAGATGTTGCACACATCTCACAGCGTGCTTGATGGCGAAGGAAACTATTAGTAATTCCAAATCTGATAACGTGTTGACGTGGGGTTGTTGGGCAATAGGTGTGGATTAGATTTAGTAGCTGTGCAACCCAATTAAGAAACAGAGTCTAGTTGACCCCAAAAAATAAAATGTAGTCCGGAATTGTACAAAAAGACATTCATATTTAAAACCATTTGGATTCTGAGTCAGGATTAGATGCTTGTATTAGTTAAATGCTGCCTTTTTTAAATGAGACTTTGGATTATCTTCAGCCTTCGGTTAGAATAGTATGAAACCATTATCATTAATTTAAAAAAAACATATAATTCCATTTTTAATTTGGAGGCCACGAGGAGTCAGAACGTCATTCTCATTTGGAAGAGAGCAATGTGATTGGTTTCAATACACCCAGCTTTAGCATTGTGAGTAATGATGATGAGAGGGGAAGTGGAATTAGAAGTCTGAATCACAAAGTAAAGGTAATAATAATGGCGGATTGACCCGTACAGGATAAATGTACACAGTCGTTTTGGTGGTTGTGGTTATGGGACTCCATCAATATGTTCTAACTTCTAACCAACATGTCGCTAATGGGGGACATCACGCTGCCAAGTCTTTCTATAGCAAGCCTGGTCAATAGGTGTTCACTGTTTTTCTTACTTTCTTTTTAATGTTTGTCTTTCGGATTCAATTGAGCCCCTAATAGATTTTTTTTTGGTTAAAGAGCTCCTAATAGATATTACTTGCAATAAAATATGTGCGTTCAAATTTAAGATTAGGGGGCATGTAAATAAAGATCCAAAGGTTGACTCAGCCTCACTCTGTTCTTCCCGACAAAATCAATTCAATTGATTTAATATGTCCAATGACCAATCTAAGGTTGATCAGGGATTACATTATGGTGATATTAAAAATAAACATATCGCGTGTAATTCATCAGTGCCTGGCTGAATTTTTGCTCATAAAAAAGCAAAGCAGCCATCCATGACACAAATTTCTCGAGATATTTGTTCAAGCGCATGAAAATGAAAGACCAAAGTTGCATCATTGATGATGCATATAAGAGTGATAGATGGAACATGAAACAGAAATAGGGGCTTGAACTTGTAACTTGGAAGCGTGCGGATAAGTACAAGAGAGGGGATAAATCTAGTCGGGCGTATCAAGCACGCAAGTGAAAGAGGACAAAAATTGAACCCAAAAAGAGAAAAACCCATAAAATATTATGTAGGGGGCTTTAGTCTAGGCTTGCCGCCGGAATGAGTTTGCAAGTTTCAAGTTGTAACAAAATCCAACATGAAAGCAACTATTTGGGCCTGAAAATGACAACTTTGAGGTCATAAAATATCATTCCCAAGCCCCCATCGATCCAAGCATATATATTTAGTGTTACTCCACACCTCTTTGTTGTATAATGTGATTATTAGTTTCTTTCTGGATTGTCCATACATTACAAGGCATCGGTGAGGTTCAATGTATGCTGCCAATAAAGTTGAGGTCCAAACTCCTCTCTCGAGTGTGCGTTTTAAAATGGGAAAAAAGCATCGCTATTCTTGTCCCACATACACCTGAAATCTATCCCTTACCGTTTTAATTAGTGACAGGTGGGGACCATGCACCAATATCCCCCCTGAAAATAATTAAACCAATTTTAAAAATAATTTTATTAGTCTTTCTCAACAGTATATGCGCATGTGGCTTCTTCATACGTAAAGTTGTAATACGTGGTGTGTGAGGAATGTTCTTCATTTGAGAAGGGAAGAAATAACAACTCAAATGTAAACATAGGTTTTTATATGTTTCGGCAGAATCCGGTAAGCACAATGAAAGATCAGATAAGGTTGATTTCTTTCCACCATAGAGCATAAAATGAAGTGATGATTGAGCTAGCTGGAGGGTCAAAGATCAGACATAGCCATTAATCTAGGGCTGTACTGTTATAGCAGTGGTCAGAAACTGAGAGCTGGGTAACGCATATCCAATAGTAGACTCTTTATTTTTATCATTATTGAGACTCTTTATTTTTATTATTAACACAATCAATTTTGAATTCTAACATGATTGCATCTGTTCATGGTTGCCCACTTTAGTTAAAAATGAACGAGTCTGTAGCATTTATTTTTTACTATATACTTCATCTCACGGGTTTATTTCCATTATGCCCTTTGTTTTTTTTAAAAAAAATATTTTAAGTAAATTGAATTAAAAAAGTTGTACTAAAGTCAAAATATAAATCAGCATAAACTAATAGGTTGATATGAGTGGTATGTATTCTTGTCTCTTAAGTAGGTGGCTATGAGTTTGATCCCTAACTTTTCCATAAGGGCAAAAGCGTTGATCTAACAACTAACTATTTTACTTTGGGCAAAAAAAATAAATGACTGTTTCGCGGTGCAAAAATAATAACTAACTTTGTGACCCGGTGCAAATGTAACAAAACCGGTGACGGTGGGCTTAACGCCGTTTAAATTTGTCTCACAAAAATCGAACGGAAGATAGCCCACCGTCACCGGTTTTGTTACATTTGCACTGGGTCACAAAGTTAATTATTATTTTTGCACCACGAAACAGTCATTTATTATTTTTGCCCAAAGTAAAATAGTTAGTTGTTAGATCAGCACTTTTGCCCTTTCCATAATTACCTCTATTTGCCATGATAATGATTTTAGTATAAATATATCAACATAAATAATATTTGTTGGCATATAGTTATTTATTATTATTATTATTATTATTATTATTATTATTAATAATAATAACCAGCGATTACTGATTAAATCAACTAATGAATACTTAGTAGTTACCAATGAATAATCATTTAACTAGAATGCCATTGAATTTCAAAATAACACTTCAGCCAACAAGATGAAAACTTCCCTTAATAAATCAGAGATTCTATAACTGATATTTTTAGCAACAGTATACGAATGGTTAATTCGCTTTGTGCAGTCATGACTTATGTGTTTGTAGTTCACCTCTCTAAACCTTCCCCAATTTTTTTTAATGCACTAATACACTATAAATCCATTAAATGCAATCAACCGTGCAACTCGTTATAAGCAAAATAAAAAAAAGTGCACAATATTAAAAAATGATGTGTATTTCTGAGATTTGGATAGTCTTCAGGCACAATCGTCTGACGATAAAAGTACGTGTTTCTTTGTCATGATAAAGTCTTTTCGAATAAGGCCATTTGGACTTGGTAATTTGGAAAATCTGATTGGGCTGAGGGCAGGAGGGACGTAAAATGAAAGATTATTATTTGAATTTGATAGTGAATTAAAGGCCCGTTTGGTTGGAAGGAAAGTATGTAATGGAAATGAAAATGGAATTGAGTGTAAGAGGGTAAAGATGGAAAGTAGAAATAAATTAGGTAATGATGAGATGTAAAAGTTTGTGGGGCCCAGGATAAGTGTGAGATTGAGAGAGAAAACTTGTAGGTCCAGGGATATATGTAAATTACTAAAATAACCTTTAATTCACTTTCCATTTCCATTCCCTTGCATCACTTTACTGTCGTACAAACGTACTCTTAGTGTTAGGAATTCAAAAGAATAAAATGGCGATGCATATATTATTTGGACCAATAAATGGTGCATATATTTTTTGGACCAATAAATGGAGCAAGTATTGAAAAAAAAAATGTAATGAGACAGCTCAAATATAAACAAAACAAGCATTGCCGTCGAAACAAAACATTTCCTCGTGATTTTTATTTTTTTTACCGATACAGGCATGCTAACAAATCACAGTCGCTTTAATTCAGATAAGAGCCAGATAACGACCTCTTAACTAATCTAATTTAATCCTCAAATTATTAAACACGTTAAACTAGCCCAGGTTTATTCCAGTCATGAAAATATATGTGTTGTATTTTAATAATTTTCAATACAATATCACGCATGCTCAAGAGTACGTGGTTTCACATAAACTTAGATTTTAAAGTGAAAGTTGTCTTAGGTAATATTTCCTCCGTTCCTAAATATAAGATCACTTTAGCAAATTTGGAGAAGCATTCCAATGAGTTAGGATTACATGAAATTTCCAAAATGCCCCCCACCTAAGTTGAAAATATCCTCTCACCTTTAAGCCATTATTTTTTGGGTGAAAGGAGTATAGGGGTAATTTAGGGAAAACTTGAGTCAAATTAGAAAGTGATCTTATACTTAGGAACAAGCTCTCCTCCCTAAAGTGATCTTATATTTAAAAACAGAGGGAGTAACTGATAGGAAGGGTTTAGAATTCTTATCAGAGAAAAGAAAGACTAAAGCAATTAAATTAGTTTGTTCCCTATTGGAATTTTTTAGTTCGAATTAATTAATACGTTCTGATTATATATCTAACTGATTTTTTTAAAAAGTTAAATGCAAACCAAATCACTTTAAATTGTTTATATTATATATATATATATATATATATATACATTTTCTAAAAATCAATTTAGTTTACTTATAAGATAAACTAACATCTAATCTAATTATATGTATCATACGTTAAAATTTAGTGGTATATTTTAATTGTATAGTATCTATAAAAAGTCAATCAAGTCTTATAATTATGACCAAAGATGATATCAAAGGTAATTGAACTATATATATGAGAGAAATGTTGAAAACTCTATTATATCATAATTATAAGATCACCTTAACTTTTTTAAAAAAATTAAAAAAGCAAAATTAATCACTTTGAAATATGTGTGTGTAACTATATTTTCCTCAAAATAATTTATTTTACTGAGAAAGTAACCTATAAGCTAATTAAATGTAGAGGTGGGTATACATCGACTTTTATTGAGGTTTACTATAAGCCACAAAATGTCTTATTCAAATAGGGGTATTTATATTTGTTCAAAAAAATGGGGGTATTTAATTTATGTGTGTACAATTTTTGATATAATTTCTGAATAGCGTCTTAAATTACAAGGTGCAGTTTTGGTTTGTTTTTACATTTATTATGTTTTTCTTTTTTGCCCTTTATTAACTTTGCATATTACAATCAATTATTTATTCTTTTTCTTCTATACTACACACTTTCATATTTTTTTCCCATGCACTCTCTCTTTCTCTCACTCTCTCTTTCTCTCTTAATAGAGGTAAAGTTGAAAAATAAAATATATTCTAGACACATTTATTGTCTTGAATTGTTTTTAACGGTTTTTTAATACAATAAAATGGTTATTTTCACCTAATATTTAAGGACGGAAAAATATATTATATCAAATATATTCACTCTGATTTTAGTTATAAGACCACTTTGACAGCTTTATGAGAAAATGAAAAGCGAAAATGTTAATAATTATCTGGTGATGCAATCTGGATTTTTGTTAATTACATTATATTGTAATTATATATATGACTATGTATGCGGATTTCATCATCACACTTAGGGCCTGCTTGTTTGGGAGGAAAATGGGAGAGGAAGGAAAATGGGGAGGGAAAAGGGGGCAAAGGAAAACATTTTCCCCTGCTTGGTAGGAGAGAAAATGGAGGAGGAAAGAAAATGGGGAAGGAAAATAGTGTGGGTCTCATGCCCCATTTTCCCCTCAACTTTTCCTCCCAAAATGGGGGATTTAGGGACAACTTTTTCTTTCCCTCTCTCTGCCCTTGCGTGTCCAGTTCTCACTGCTATACACTCACAAATAGCTTTCTTCTACGTCTCCTGCCCTTGCGTGCTCTTTTTCTTTTCTTTTTCGTCTCCTGCTATACACTCACGCAAATATTCTCTGTTTTTTCTCTTTTGCGGATGTCTTCTCTTTTTTTTCCTTATTATGCTAAAACTCCACCAAGCAATAATCAAAATCTCAACAATGGAAGCTAAAATCCACCAAGCTAAAACCCAATATTGGAAGCATTAGTCTGAGCAAAAAAAACATTGGAAGCATTATTTGGGCAACTGTGAAGGAGATGTTCTACTTCTTTTTTTCCTTTGTCCTCATAATAAAATATATTTATATTAAATAATAGATTATTATATTTATATCCCTTTATTTAATTTAATTTTAAGAGATGTTCCACTTATTGATTTATCTAAAAAATAACTTTTTTGTTAAAATATATAGTTCTCTTTTAAAAGTGTTAACAATAAGGGTATTTTAGTCATTTTAATATTTATTCATTTTCTTTCCTCCTGTTTTCCCTCCTCCATCCAAGCAGGAGAAGGGATTTTATTTTCTTCTCAATTTTTCTTCCTCCCTGTTTTCTTTCCTCCCACTTTCTTTCCTCTCCCATTTTCCTCTCATCCAAGCAGACCCTTAGATTATGTTGAACCTGATTAATTTGGAACGGAAAGTATTTCGCACCAACCCTATCTGATCTGTCATAATATGCACAGTGCATGCACCATGGTAAATAAAGAAATCGTACATAATTGAAAGATTATACGCTTAGAGTACGTTAAGTGTTATACAAATAGCAATTGTCAAAAATGTGTGAGGCCAGAGGAATACACCTTATCAATGATGCATTGAACCCTTGATGGCTGTTACTCTCACAATTACGTTCTTACTTACCTTCCTTACCACTAATCATGCACGCAGGACTCGTCTTATTATCCCGTCTCCTCATTTGCTTTTGGATGAGCACGGGGCACCAACCCCTCATATCCTTCGCCTTTAGAATAATTATATATATTCAGAGTTTATATCTTCCTTTTTCCCCAGTACTAAATTAGTGGGAAATTCCCTCTAAGTTTTAAAATTCTCATTCGAAATTTTTATGATATACGACGTACATATATATTCGATTGAGAGTATATATATAATTTAATAGGGGTAAGCAATAATAGAGGCCAACAAGAAAATGTAAGTGTACAGTATTTTTTTATCATCCCCTCTTATTTCGTTTTCACATTACCTTGCTTACAAGATATAATCTAAAGCATTTATAAAAAAAAAAGATATAATCTTAAGCAATTCATTGTACAATATTAATCAAAATCATACCGACCGTGAAAAAATTTGCGTGAATGTAATCGTGGCTACCGAATTTTGCAAGGCACCTAAAACAAGAATTTCCTTCTCTGAATATCTGCGAACTACAAAAATAAGTAAGCATAAAAAGATGTATTCTATGGCCAAAAAAAAAAAAGATGTATTCGAAAAAGTCAAAAAACAAGAAGAAGAATGCAAATTAGCTAGTGTCTCCATTTCCCTTTAATTTAGTTTAAACAATATTGGAAATGTGCAATGAAATATTTGGATCTCGCTTGAACATCCGTTCAATCTATTATTAATTAATTCCCCTAACGAAGAAAAACAGAAAAAAGGGACAGGTTCGTCCCCCATACCCATTGAATTTGATTAAATATAAATACCTATCTAAAATCAATTGAAAAATTCGTTGATTTGATTAAATTTATTCGGACTTTTGAGTTTTGCCAAAATGCCTCGTCATAATGCAACGAGCATCAAAACGAATCTCGGGGAATCTTTGCGCTTTAATTTTCCAAGCCCCACTGTACTGTTAAAAAATGCAAATCTTTTACTATATATGCATGCAACTCTTTTACATATATGTGTTGGCCAAAAAAAAAACTCTTTTACATATATATGCATGCAACTCTTTTACATATATATGTATGGTCCCTCCTCTACTTAGTACTGTATTCTATATTTATCATTTATTACATGCGTATACGTACGGTATATCAGACTTTCTTATATTAATCTTTAAATTTAATTTGAATTAGAATAACACACTGATACATTCTCTCTCTGGTCTTAAATATATGATGTTTTTAAACTTAAGGAAACAAACCAGCTAGACAACTAGATTATAACATATTATACATGTATTTAGGAATAGAAATAGGCTAGATCAAGGTTTCAATTAAATAGGATCATGCAACTGAAATATAAAGCTTATAAACTGTAACCTTTAAATAAGTTTAAAATCTTATAATTTTAATTCTATATAATACCTATCGGTCAATAAATATTCTATATATTGCCTTTTAATCTATTTGAAGCTCTATGTGCGGATACGTGTCTCTTAAAAAGGTTTTATGACCATTAAACTAATTTTTTCCATTTGTTTTATCAAAGAAATTGTGAATGACTAATGAATAATAGAATTAGATATTGTATATGAATAATAAGTAGTTAAGTTTATAATTAAAGCTAAGTCGATAATAAATAAATAATTTAAATAATTCATTTTATATTATATATCATTAGATAAATTTTAAAAGAAAATAAATAAGTCATGCCCGCAGGCCTATAGGCTAGACCTTTAAAAAAAGCTTGGCACATTTACTCAAACAATAGAGAAAAAAACAAGTTTGATAATGAGTCTAGTCTATTTAATGAAAAGGTCAGGCACAACTCTAAAGTAGGGTTAGGCAGACTTTGTAACACTCGTCATATTGTTAATAATGTTGTCAACTCATGAGTTTAAGTAAATTTGTAAAAAGAAAGTAAAATCGAACTGTAGATTCGATTCATAAACACGTGTTTTTGTTATATAATTAAATAAAAATTTCAAATAATAAAAATAATAATTTGACTTGAATATTTTTAAATATAAATAGTTATTAACATTTATACTCAATCAACTTCAATAAAGAAATTTCTATGAAATGTATACATAAATTCATTAAATTTAGTCATATAAAAATAATTAAAATGAGTTAAGAGTAAGTTAACACGATTTTCTTTAAAGTATAAACGGTGAATTTAACATATATAAATACATGAGTTTCTACTAATTTTATAGTTTCGGTGACTTGGGAGTTGGGACACATTTTTGGTAAGGTAATCTTTAAAACGCAAAATCGGGAATTTGAGCGGCAGAAGATGAGAATGAGTGTTAAAAAACCTCAAAAACCACTTATCTCCTCTTTCTCTCTTCTCTTTGTCGTCTATATATATCTCTCTAGCTCTTTCTCTCCCCGTGCTTCAGCCATTTCAGAATCAGGGCCATTTCCCGTTAGTTGGTGTCATTACTTCAGGGGAGAAATCTCATCTGGGTATATATGTACGTATATAGGTGGATGTGCGTTGACCATATATAGAGTAAGGGTGATTATTATTATTGTACGTTGATATATATTGTTTGTGGAGGGATTCATCAGGATCTATATATGTCGTCGTCAAAGGTGTTTGGGTGGAAATCGACCATGTTCATGCTGGTGGTGAGCATAGGGCTGCTGGTGTTGCCGTTTGTGCTGCCACCACTGGCTCCGCCGCCAATGGTGCTAATGTGGGTACCCGTTTTGATGATGTCACTTCTCATGACGCTTGCTTTTTTTCCCTCACAGTGCCCTGACATGATTTTCTCCTCCTCCATCTAGTCATTCAGTTGGCTAGCTAGCAACAACAGTGCAGGCACTCAAACATGTTTGCGTGTTCGGCCATTCAGATTTTTCATAAATAATGTAAATGCTGAAATTCAATCCGGATCGGATGGTAGAATAATAAACTCGTTATGGTGCATGTATTGATTTCTTTAATTAATTAATGTTTTATTTAGTTAGCTTTTCTCTTTAATTTTTTTGCAGAATCGAATTAGCGAGCCCGTATGGAGGCTGACCATTTATTATAAGGTTGAGGAGAGACCCTCCTCCAAAAGTCTGTGATACTAGTCATTGTTTTGATGTTTTCTCATTTCTGTGTTGTGATGACAAGGAAAAAAAAGTTGCATAGGCCTGGTAGTGTGATGAGATTTTGACATGCAATAGATTGTGAAATGTAGTGGAAAGTACTACGCCTTACATTGAATTTGAGTGTTTACAGTTTGGATGAAAGGGGCTAAAACGGGAAAAATATTCCAAAGGGATAGATGGGGAGATAGCATGTTATAGCATATATAGAGTGCCGGAGTGGGAATGAAAGTGAAACAGCATATGCAAAAAAAGGCATGTAGGAAGTACGTTCTACAAAAGAGAGAAGAAAGAGGACTTTGGTGGCCAATAACTGAGGGAAGACGGGGAGAACGAGGAGGGGACAGTCGAGTTAAATTGAAGGGAATGGGGACACGTGGGGAGGGGAGGGAGGATTGTGAATTCCAGTGGAGGGAAAGGGCAGGGCCATGCAAGCCAATGAGACCTTCACCTTTTTCTTCAATAATATAGAGTAAAGGCAATGTAGGGAAGACTGGGGAGATAAAAATGATTTGAATTGTGATTACTAAATGGAAAATTCATTATGTTGCAACTTGCAAGCTCTTTAGTCCAGAATATAGTTCAAGTCTCAACCAAATCGTCATGAGTCATGACCAAGAACAAACAATAAACCCATTTTTTTTTATCAAAACAATAAACCCATTTACTACATCCATTTTACTATTTTACTCTTTTTTAGAAGTATCAACTTTTGTTTCATGCATTATAAGTCAACTCGAAGAAGTAGTAGCAATATTAATACTAATTCATTAGGTGGCTTATATCACGGATTAATAATTTCTTATAAAGGCTTAATTACACTATACTGTAGATGAGAGGGAGTAAAACTGATGCACTTTACCCCTTGTTAAACAAATGTTTTCCTATCATACACTGCCGGATATTAATAGTATAGTATTGTAAGACATGCTGCGTTTCTTTCTGTTCATAATGCATGAGAGTATACACATGGAATCACAATGCACATCCACGCCCTTCAAAAGTTCAAAATGTAATAACTAAGACACAGAACGAAATTCAATCCTAACTCCTAATCTTATCTGATCTGATAAAGGAAGCCGATTATTATATATGAATCGCTATTTTCATAAATAAAATCTCAAAAATATTCAAGCAAAGGCTTTTTATGGACATATTTGAATCGAACACAACATCTTACGTATCAACTTAAAAAGAATATCAAATTTAATTGTTTTGATTTTCTTGTTTGCCACTTATAATAAATATAATTTAGCTTATCCACGTCCGGTTCTCTTAAAATTGTAAAACAATTATTTTATATTTTGTCTATAGATTCAATTCAAGCAATTTTAGGCCAAAATTAAAATAATTCAAACAAGTCCTGATTATTCTTCTCAATTAAATTTCCCCTCTCATTTCATCAAAAAAAAAATATTTTCCTTTAATCTTATTTACCAAATTATATTCATGTTAGTTTTCAAGAAAATGTAAATACTACTAACATATTCTTTTTTTACAAAAAAAAAAGAATATGTTAGTAGTATTTACATTTCAAGTCTCCTGTTGTTCACTCCACACTCACTCAAATCTAAATTGTTTCATAGTCATCTTAATTTATTCTGGTTTACCTGTCTCCAAATTTAAAACTAGAAATCTTAAATAATCGCTCTATCTGCCTGAAAATATTAAATTTGAAAATCCACACATCGAAAAAATGTTTCCTCTAAATCAACATATAAAGACTGCTATTATTTTTTTTAAAATTTAAATTATTGAAAAAATTAACATTGCATATAGAAGAGTTAATTTTCTCACGTGCAAGGAGTCAAACCTGTAGTCGCGGGAATGAGCATGGGCCCATCATGATTCATGTGTAACCAACTTTATTTTTTTATAAAAAATATTATTTCATATTTTAAATCTAAAAGAGTCCACATTCAACAATCTTGATCAGTATTCAATTCTTTGGGAGTATCAATAATTCACTGTTCTAATCACAGTGCAAAAGGAGACATATTCATAATCAATTAAAGTTGGACAAAATCTACTTATATTGAGTGTGTACTGTGGACAGAATAAATGACTTCCTTATCATGCTCTAGAGTCCACAATCTGAATGAATAAATTATGAGTTAGTTGTGATATCCATAAAATTAGAATATAGATGGGACAACCCCTTCATAAAATTCATTCAAGTGTGTGTGTGTATAAACAGCGGTCCGGGACACCTCCTATTCCTTGACCTCCTATTTTGTCCTATTTTCTTCATCTTAACCATTCATTTCATCTAAGGGCTTCCATTTAACATATTACCATACACCCCACTCCACCATATTTCTCTCCAACTTCCCCACATCTCTTCTCTCTCTCCACATCTCCCCTACCCCACGCCCAACCTCACCCCTCACAAAACTTCTGCAGCCATCCACACCAGCATCTTCCATGTAGTCGCCATCGCCGTCCAAGACGTAGTCGTCGCCGGTCTCCGATGAGGTTGAACCACACAACATCCTCAAGATCTCCCTCAACCTCCACGTCGTATTCATCTCCGCTGCCGCATTCGTCATCCACAACCGCAAAGCACGAGGCGAGGTTGTGTTATGCGTTGCCGGAGACTGCATCGTCGTCGGCGCGACCACCATGATGGGAAACTAACGTCGTCGGAGTGGCCACCGTTGGTTGTCGGCGAATCTGGAGATCAATTCACATTCCCTGTCATGGTTGCCGCTGTTGTGGCTAGTGAGGATGGGGTGGTGAGGGACAGTATGCATGGAGAGTGGAGAGAGAAGGAGGTTGGGCGTGGGGTAGGGGAGAGAGATGTGGAGAGAGAGAAGAGATGTGGGGAAGTGGGAGAGAAATATGGTGGAGTGGGGTGTATGGTAATATGTTAGATGGGAGCCCTTGGATGAAATGAATGGTTAAGATGGAGAGAATATGACAAAATAGGAGGCCAGAGAATAGGAGGTGTCCCTATCCGGTATAAGCAGGGCCCGATAAAATTGTGGATAAGATCATATCTCTCATAAGTCATAACTGATAAATTGGGCCTATGATCCAGCCCAAGCAGTCTACCCAAAAGCAAAAACACAAAAAACAATCATATCTCTCATAAGTCATAACTGATAAATTGGGCCTATGATCCAGCCCAAGCAGCCTACCCAAAAGCAAAAACACAAAAAACAAAAAATGCAACATGATTTCTGTCCGATATCTCTGGACACTAACTAAACCCTAGTCAGAAGTCACTGCCTCACTGGTCCGAATAGAAAATCGCCGTTTATTGAGGTTCCATTTTGTGTCAAGTCTTTGAATTGTGTGGGAGCTTGAAGAATGACACGACCTTTTGGCGTGAAAGATAGGAAGCGAAAGAAGAAAGAGAAATACGATGCTGAAGAAGAAGAAGAAGAAGCAGAGGAGCCAAGGGAAGTAAAGAGAGCCATGACACATAATTCAAATTCTTCAGAGGAAGAAAATTCTAACCCTCCCGAAGAAGAAGAAGAAGCAGAAGACGCGATTGCGGCGGATGAAGTTGAAGGTATACCTTTAGCACCAAGTGACGTCAGCAACAGTGTGAAGTCTAAGGTTATTTTTGTTCTTGAAAGGGCTTCTTTGGAAGTCGCCAAAGTTGGTAAGGTATTCATTCATTCATTCATTCATTTTCTCTCTCAATTTCAGCTCTTTCTTCCACTTTGTGCTCTTCTTTTTATAAATTAGACCACTATATTTTAAAATGTCACGCATGTAATTATACTATTATTTTCGCTCCTAATCTAAATATAAGAGCTAGTTGACTTTTTGTTTGAGAGATTAACGTTGGAAAATAGGTTATTAAATTACGACATATTTGATATATTTCTATATTATCTATTAGTTTACAGATCAAATAAACTAGGTTATCAAATTTGTTTTTTTTTAGAATTTTCCAAAAAAGTCAACTAAGTGAGTTAGCTTATGAGTAGAATAAAATAGTTTGGTTATGGAATAGACAATGTAAATTAATTAATTTTACACCCTTAATTTACCAACAAAATTTAAAGTGGTCTATTATTTTTGACAGTTCCTCTGACTGGCTTTAATTCTGCAGAGTTACCAAATTTTGAACTCGGATGACCATGCCAATTTCTTGCGTAAACATAATAAGAATCCTGCTGATTACAGGCCTGACATTGTTCACCAGGTTTCACTCTTATTTTCATATATAGAGATGGTTCCAACGGTTGTCTTTGCTTTTCCACATGGAAATGATGGTGTTGTAGGAGTATAATTTTAGTATACTATCTCATGTTACACTTAATAATAATTTCAGGCCCTTCTAATGATTTTGGATAGCCCACTGAACAAATCAGGGAGGGTGCAGGCTGTGTATGTAAGAACAGAAAAAGGTGTTCTTTTTGAGGTTAAGCCCCATGTTCGTATTCCAAGAACTTTCAAGCGGTTCGCCGGTATCATGTGTAAGTTTAGCTGTTTTTTTTTTCTTGCACTTGTGTGGTGTGATGTTCATTCTTGCACCTGCCTTTATTTGTGAAGGCTTATGCTCTCATTTGTTGCAGTGCAATTACTTCAGAAATTGAGCATAACTGCTGTTGGTAAGCGTGAGAAACTACTCCGTGTGATAAAAAACCCTGTAACCCAGCATTTACCGTTAAACTCACGAAAAATAGGTGAGTTTCTCTGATGACTTACCTGTTATATATTGATATAAAGTTCACTGTACTCTTGAGAGAAGTAATTTAGTGTTTGGTACATGTGCCAAAGGACATTTATGTAATATATACATGTTTTAATTGCTGAATTTGATTAATAGGTTTCTCGTACAGTTCACAACAGTTGGTAGATATGAATGACTACGTGAGAACTATTTCCAATGATACGAACCTTGTCTTTGTGGTAATCTTTGAAGTTCAGTTCCCGATTTTGTTAAAGTTTTATCTTGGAGTTTTTATTTAACTCACCATTAATTTTCTGAAACAAATTTATATTCAGGTTGGTGCGATGTCCCACGGAAAGGTTGAGACAGATTATACAGATGAGTTTCTTGCAGGTAAGCTCAGCCATCTGGGTTCTTTTAATTTCCATTCTTACCAGTAATTGCATACATATAATTGATATTAGTTTGGATTCCATTTAATTTCTTTTTTTGATGCTCATCAACTCTCAAATGTTTGAACTTTTCTGACGATTTTGTAATCACTGGCTAGGATTTTCTTTAAATGTTGAGGTCACAAATCTGACTTCCCTCCATCATCCCTGTAATTAAAAACTCCCTGCTTTGAAAAATACTGACAACTGTAACTCCAGCTGAGCTAGTATTTTTCAAAGCAGGAAGTTTTTATGCAACTCCTTTTTAGTCGAAAAAAAGTTCGTGTCTGGGGCTTAAAGGTTGTGTTGAGGCTTGACTTAGTTTGAAGTCTTGATCTCTGGAATAGACCCAACAGTTCCGTCTCTTTTGTTTCCTGAAAATGAAACCTGTTGTGTATACGGACCTGTGATCATACAGTAAATGTTGAATGAGCATGCTTCTCCTCCATATAGGGGAGTTATTTGACATGCATCAGCCATTAGATATTTGTAAGTTTCTAACCACCTTTTCTTGATGGCAGTTTCTGGCTACCCTCTTAGTGCTGCATATTGTCTTACTAGGATTACCAATGCCCTTGAAGGAAAATGGAAGATCTTGTGAGCTTCAGCTTTATTGGCCCATACTTTAAGTGCAATTACTAACTTGAGTGGTCCGTATGTAAAATTGTAAGAGTGAGAACTTGGTCTCAAATATCTGCCAATCATGACTTGGTCTCTTCAGGGGCTGAGTCCTTGAAATTCATCATAGTGTCTGCATATTGATTACTTATTAATCATGAAGCGATGTTATATTTTTATAACATGTCCCTTCGTACATTTTAAGATATGATTCGAGTTTAGATATTTTTCATTCCAAGTTTTTATATGAGTAAATGAAATAAACTTGTAAGTTCATAATTAATTATTTGCGTGCGTAAGTTCATAAGATATGATTCGAGTTTAGATATTTTTCATTCAACTGCTAAAGCATTCCAAATTGGGAGCTCCTTTTTGGGTTTTTGGGTTGTGAGTTCAGCCTTAAAATCAATCCAGTGCGAACATAACACATTCCTTTAGGCTGGGCAGAGCGTATTTTAAATGTCAAAAATTTCTATAAGGCTCTGCATCTCAATTGACATAGATCTTGCTGTTACTCTGCGTTTGTTCTAACTATGTGAGCACCATGTATACTTCTGTACATAATAAAATAAACCTTCCATCCAAAAAAACATAACACATTTCTGTGAGTTGGATTAGTTGATTTGCGAATCCAACGCAACTCGCACTAGTCAATTGGGCTGCCAGTTCAAGATTTCAATATCTATTTAGTCTGTCAAGCGCCTCTATATTTGGCCCAAGAAGTTACCAGATAGATCTAGGGGTGAGCATTCGGTTTTCAGTTCGGTTATTCGGTTAAAACCGAAATAACTGAAAACCGAATTGCATATATTATGAAAACCGAACCGAAACCGAATTATTTCGGTAACCGAACCGAAATAACCGAAATAATTCGGTTCGGTTTTGGTTTTAACCGAAATAACCGAATTTTTTTTATTTTATAATAAATTTGATTTTTTTCATTTTCAATATATAAAAATCAATATTTTATATTTGATATATTGCATATCATTTTTAATTTAAAAGAAGAAATAAAAAAACTATAGATTTAAACTCTAAATTTTAATTTATTTAAAGAAAAATATGATAAAATATTCTTTTTTAATTATTTTTTATAATTATTTTTAATTAATTCGGTTATTCGGTTAACCGAATTATTTTTTCAAATAACCGAACCGAAAACCGAAGACCGAAATAACCGAATTATACAACCGAATAAGAACCGAAAACCGAAATAACCGAATTCAATTCGGTTCGGTTCGATTTTCGGTTTTCGGTTTGGTTTGCTCACCCCTAGATAGATTTGATTTTTCTTTTGGTTTTAAAATTTAATTTCATCCATTTTCCCTTCATTGAGATGTCTATCTTATTGTTATTCATATGAGAGTAATTTAATTTGACATGTTATTTATGTTATTTGGCAATCATTTTATACTTGTCATAAGAAAATTTCGAGAATGTGCTGATTCCAAGTTCGATCCAACTCTATCTACTTATTAACTTGAAGGAAACTTTCTTTCAATATATTCAATCAAGGGGGTCTGATAAAAAGAGTAAAGTATCTTTTTTTGCACAAAAATATTGTGTATTATATGTTATACTTTTTGTACTGTTATTTAGCAAACTTATTTTGTGTTTTCTTGAAATTAAAGAGCGTTTTTTACACTTTTAGTTAACACCTGGTGGAGTTAATAATAAGACAAAAAATGCTCAACTATAACGGTGTTATACTTTCTAGTAAGATGTGATATTTGTTTGAATTATAAATTGATACTAATTTAAGAGATAAATATAACTTGATGTACATGATATTGTTGATGCACAATATAGGGGAACTATTGAATATGAATGAATAATCGAAGCACTTTATTAATAATATGATTGAATACAATGAAAGGGGTCACCGGCAACGGTGGTTACAAATATGGGCGTAAATGCCTTGATCACAAAGACTTAATTCAGAGTACAATGATAATCAGAGAGAAGAATACAAAGAAAGAGAGAGAGAGAGAGATCGCAGAGAATTGATTGTGTCCTTCTGAGTGGGTTCGTGGCCTTCTTATAGTTGAAGCTCAGTCCTGGTAGTTGCGAAATCATAGGCGGCCGTTATGGATAAGAGACGTTGCACGTGCTCCGAAAAAGGTGGGCGACTGCTCCGAAAAAGGTGGGCGACCAAGTCAATCTGCTATATTGCCGTTGGTGACATTGTCCTTGACGCTCATAGGGCGTCTATCTTGCTTTTAGACTTCCACTGTCGCTAGTGACGTTATCTTCGACGCCCCAAAGGCGTCTATCTCTTTATTGGGCCTCTGTTGAGGCCCAAGCCCATTAAGGTATAACGGTGTATAACAGATATATGTTAAAAAAATCGACTTGAAGTTTGTGTATTTGGTCTTTTGCCTGATAAGAACCATTGATTTGTTTCGAAACTAACTGTGAATCACTCTTCACTTCCAAAACTTTCGCACCCAATTATGATGCCAACTTAAGTCCAGCTATCAGGGCTTCATATTCAGCTTCGTTGCTTGTCGCCTTAAAACCACATCTTATTGCCAGGACAATTTGTTCACCATCGGGGGTTTCAAGCGCGATACCCAGTCCACTTCCTTTTACATTGGAAGACCCGTCTACATGGAGGATCCAGGGCGACAAGTTCACCTGTTTCTTAATAGAAAAAGACTCATTGTTAGCTGTTACCTGAAGGTTGGGACTAAATTCCGCCAAAAAATCAGCTAGGATTTGTGATTTGATAGCTGTTCTTGGGGCATAAGAAATATCAAATTCACTCAGCTCAATCGCCCATTTCACCAATCTCCCAGATAAATCAGGCTTATGGAGAATGTTCCGCAAAGGATAGTTTGAGACTACCACAATTGGGTGGCACTGAAAATACGGCCTCAACTTCTTAGAAGACGTTACTAAGGCTAAAGCAAGTTTTTCCATCATTGAATATCGCGTCTCCGTATCTAACAAGGCTCTACTAACATAATATACTGGGCTCTGTCGCCTATCTTCTTCCCTAACAAGAACTGAACTCACAGCATTAGAGGTGACAGACAAGTATAGATATAAGGTTTCACCTGGACTTGGCTTAGAAAGCAAAGGGGGGCTCGTGAGATATTCTTTCAAATCCTGAAGCGCCTTTTCTGCGGCGTCGTTCCATACAAACTCCTTATTCTTCTTCAATATATCAAAGAATGGTTGGCACCTTTCAGAAGATTTAGATATAAATCTGGTTAAAGCAAGCTATCTTACCCGTCAAACGCTGGACGTCCTTCACACATTTGGGTGATGGGATGTCCAACACGGCTTTGATTTGTGATGGGTTTGCTTCTATCCCTCTCTTTGACACCAAATATCCTAAAAACTTTCCAGACTGCACCCCAAAAGTGCATTTTTCAGGGTTAAGTTTCATGTTATACTTCCTCAGAAGATCGAACGTCTGCTGCAAATGGTTAATATGGTCTTCCGCTTTCAAAGATTTGACTAGCATGTCGTCTATGTAAACTTCCATCGTCTTCCCAAGTTGGGCGGCGAACATGCGATTGACTAACCTTTGGTATGTTGCACCAGCGTTTTTCAAACCAAAAGGCATTACCTTGTAACAATAAGTTCCACGATCTGTGATAAAAGAAGTCTTCTCCTGGTCGTTAGGATGCATCAAAATTTGATTGTACCCAGAAAAGGCGTCCATAAAACTTAATAGTTCGTGTCCTGATGTTGCGTCTACTAGGCTGTCGATGTGTGGCAAAGGAAAGGAATCCTTTGGGCAGGCTTTGTTCAAGTCTGTAAAATCGATACACACTCTATGCTTACCATTTTTCTTTGGGACGACTACAACATTAGCTAACCAATCAGGGTATTTCACTTCTCGAATAGACCCAATTTTCAATAATTTCTGAACTTCCTCGTTAACAATTCTATTCCTCTCTGGTGCAAATTTCCGCCTTTTCTGTCTGACCGGCTTGAATGTAGGGTCGACGTTCAACTGATGTTCAATGACGTCTGGGCTTATACCTGTCATATCATCATAGGACCAAGCAAAACAATCTAAGTTACTTGTTAGAAAAGAAATTAATTCCCTTCTTACCTCAGGAACTAGGTCCATTCCTATGGATAAAAACTTTTCAGGGTTTTCAGAATCTAGTATTATTTTTTCTAAGTTATCGTCTTCCTCCTTCGTCGCCCTGTCCATAGGAATGAACGCCTGTAGTTGCTATGCCGATGGAGGAGACTGTTCCAAGCCTTTCAATGCTGCTTGGTAACATTCCCTTGCCATCCTCTGGTCGCCTTTGATCTCTCTCACACCCCAAGGTGTAGAGAACTTAATTGATTGATGTAACGTCGAAGGGACTGCCTTCATCTGATGAATCCACGGACGTCCTAATAAAGCATTGTAAGTGGTCGGGCAATCCATTACCTGAAACTTGACTAAAGCATTAATTCCAGCAGCAAAAGTCATCAAAGATATTTCTCCAATCGTCCTATCTGGTGTTCCATTTCCAAATACTAAGACAGTTGGAGCCTTAATTATTTGGGATTCTAATTGTAATTCTTTGACAGTTTGCAAATAAATAATATTAACGGAACTACCTGCATCAACTAATATTCTTTTAGTCAAACAATTAGCTACTAGTAAAGATATTACCAGAGCGTCGTCGTGCATCTGGACGTTCTGAATATCAGCGTCGTTGAAGGTTATTGGACCTTCAACCACCTGATCATTACTCACATTACCATTAATACACTCCAATTCTTTTGGCAAAGACCTTGCATGTCGCTTTGCAGCGGAGTAAGACATCCCACTTATCGCCGACCCCCCAATGATTGTGTTAATTGTTCTGACGGCCTGCGGGGGTTGAGCTGGGGCGTTCTGCCTTTGATCTCTACCTGCATTGTTAGTAGTATTACTCTTAAGGAGATGTTGTAAGTTACCATGCTTAAGTTGGAAGGCTACTTCTTTTCTGAACCTCCAACAATCCTCTGTTCGATGGCCGACGTCTTTGTGGTAGTCACAGTATCTAGTGGTGTCTCTCTCATTGACAGGCGTCGTCATGGGTTTAGGCCATTTCACCCTATCCATCTTTTCAAATGCACTTACCATTTCAGCTGGTCCAATGGACATGTTGAACTCTTCATATCTAGGAGGGGGTGGGTCCCTCTTCTGTTTGTCGCCCTGCTCATTATTGTTAGTATAAGGGTGAAAACGAAAATTTCTACCTCGTTGCCGTTTGGAACGGCGGTCTGTGGATCCCAAATTATTTTGTTGTTGATTAGCTGTTTTTTCCGCGTTTGTGGCAATCACTGAATTAGCGGGGAGACTGGTTGTCGCCAGTCCCTGATTCATTTTAAGGGCATGATTTCTACTGGCGTCGTCCTCTTGAAGATTAATATGGGACCACACGTATGATTGGACTTCTGGCCAAGTTGTCACCCGTTTCAAAACCAATTCTTGATAGAGGCCGCAAGTGGGTGGTAATGCTCTCTTAAACGCCTGCACAGCAATGTTAGGATCACAATTTGGAATACTTACCATTTCTGCCGTAAACCTTTTCAGAAGGTCTCTGTATGACTCGTCCGGCCTCATGACAATTCGATACAAGTCGTCTGACGTCTTAACCATGACTCTGCTGCTTGCAAATTGTTCAACAAAAATGTCAGTTAAATGACTAAATGAAGTTATTTTACCTTGGGGGAGATTAGTCCACCACATCAGGGCTGGGCCAATCAAACTTATACCAAATCCACGACACATAGCAGCATGTCGTTTGTCGGCTGGGAGGACCGTTGCTAGCATAATCTGCCTGTATTGGGCCAAGTGTTGGTCTGGATCTGACTTGCCATCATACTTTGGCATAGTAGGAAAAGCAAATCTTTCAGGCAGATCAGCAAACGCGATGTCGTCTATGAAGGGCGACTCTGAATAACTCCCTAAACGGGCTGCATCAAGTGGCTTTTGAACACCTGGAATCGAGTACATCTTTTTCTTTATCTCAGCGACCTCCTTCTCCATTCGAAGGGCAAAAGAGAGTCTTCCCTCTTTTGTCCTCCTTGTGGATGATTTTGAGGGATCCTTGCCTGTGACTTTTGAGCGGACTGCTCACCTTGTTCTCGACTATCATAAGACTGAGAATCATCATATCCCTCTTCGTCGTCTCTACCTGTTTCATCATTAGGAATATCATTATTGTCAGTATTCTTACCTTTATTACCTTTTTCACCATTAGGATTGCGTTCATGGTCATTTGGGTTTGGCACTTGGCGAATCTCCCTTTCAGGTCCGCTCTGCCTTCTTTTGTTTTTCCTGGACTCTAAACCTGCTAAGTGCAGTTTCAATTCATTGTTTTCTTCCTCCAAACGTTTCATCCTCTCAGATTGAATTCCTGCGGATTGTTCGAGACGCTTCATTTGTTCAGACTGAGAGGTCAAGGCTTCTAGGACTTTTTGGAGGTCAGTGGAAGAGCTAGTTGGCTTGGGAACAGGCTTTGGTTGCTGTTCCATCTTAAAGTTCAATCGGCTCGCTCAGAGAACGTGAAGCTTTTAGAAATAATGTTGCCGGAGTCCCCATGGTCGGCGCCAAAATGTTGATGCACAATATAGGGGAACTATTGAATATGAATGAATAATCGAAGCACTTTATTAATAATATGATTGAATACAATGAAAGGGGTCACCGGCAACGGTGGTTACAAATATGGGCGTAAATGCCTTGATCACAAAGACTTAATTCAGAGTACAATGATAATCAGAGAGAAGAATACAAAGAAAGAGAGAGAGAGAGAGATCGCAGAGAATTGATTGTGTCCTTCTGAGTGGGTTCGTGGCCTTCTTATAGTTGAAGCTCAGTCCTGGTAGTTGCGAAATCATAGGCGGCCGTTATGGATAAGAGACGTTGCACGTGCTCCGAAAAAGGTGGGCGACTGCTCCGAAAAAGGTGGGCGACCAAGTCAATCTGCTATATTGCCGTTGGTGACATTGTCCTTGACGCTCATAGGGCGTCTATCTTGCTTTTAGACTTCCACTGTCGCTAGTGACGTTATCTTCGACGCCCCAAAGGCGTCTATCTCTTTATTGGGCCTCTGTTGAGGCCCAAGCCCATTAAGGTATAACGGTGTATAACAGATATATGTTAAAAAAATCGACTTGAAGTTTGTGTATTTGTTTTGAATGAACATAATTATATATGGATTCTTTCTTTCCTTCTACTTTATTTTTGGGCCAACTTAACGATTTCAAATCTTAAAGAGATATATATCTTATTTGTATTCCTAAAGTTATATTCCCATTTTGGATTATATAGGCGAAACTGCTAAAGCACTCGAATTAACATTCAACGAAAAACTCGGAAATTCTCTTACCCATGCACATGAAATGATTGTTTACTAAAAAAATAGCAGCGATCAATGTAAATATAAAAAGAGCGGTACAAATTTTTTTAAGAGTCAAGACAGCATCTCTTAGCTGACTAATTATCCCCAAAAGTGGAGATGAGATAATCACATTAAATTCCATCCCTTTCATCAATGTCCTGTTCATATATACACTCTGAAACTTAGAGCATCGTATCAAAGGGACCAGATTATCTACCACCCTTGAGTCTTTGTTGGTCAGTACTCAATAAGAGTTATTTTAATAGTAGATGTCACATTGATTGTGTTGAATACTTGGGCCGCATGCCTGTGATGATCATGACGCACATCAAGTATGGCTTCTTCAATTCAAAAGGTGACACCACCATTCAATCCAACTAATTACACTCCAACCTTTCCCTCTTTGTGTGGCCTTAACCAACTCAAATTGATCATTTCAGGTGATCAAAAAGGAAAAAAGAAAAGGAGCGGTGTTTGTTATAGGCTTTTCTTGCTTTATGAGACTTGATAATGGAATATATTCTTTCTAATTATTACGTGCCTTTGACCTAATGCACGTTCAAGCTTATCATCATCGCTTATTTACGTTCCTTCAACCTCTACTGGATTTTCTTGCTTCTTATTCTCCTTTAAGCAGCACTGATGATGCCTCTCCTCCATCACTTCTTCAAATGTTGATAATAATATATTATTCAAGCACTAATTGCAGTACTCACACTCTTAATTAAGTATGAATTAATTTCATTCTCTGTTTACGTACTATTATAAGATATGACTAGTTTTCAAAAGAAAAAACTACAGCAAATGATTTGTCGCTTGAACAGATTTTAACAGAGTATATATGGACAAAATGAAGTTCAAACCTTAGCTTTAAGATCAAGTAATAATTGATCCAGATTATGAGGACAAAATTCAACATAATCCAAACTTTATATGAAAGGGGACGATTTCCTTCCAAGTTCTGTCGAAATTGGAAAGGAGACGTACAATAAAATCAAAATTGTGTTTATAAGCTTTAATCTAATCCGGATCAGTTGATATTTACATAAATAGCTGGTGATAAATAATGCATACTCCTCCCATCCTAAACGTATGAATATTCTCTAATATAGGGATGCTATAAAAAATGGTTGAACAAATTACATTAATAATAATATATGTGAATTGATGTATAGTGCTCTCTTACATAATAGTTTTGAGTTTGACAAATTATTATTTTAGAAAATAATGAATACGAGAGATTAATTGGATTGAACTCTTACATTTATAACTAAAATGCACTTCCTAATTAAGTCCTAACTATCCCTACCGTGAGTTTGATTCTCTTGTAATTTAAGACAAGCCCATGTAGTGAAGAAAATTATGGGAAACAGACTGATATATGTTGTAAAATTAATATAATAAACAATATTAATGTTAAGAATTCTGTCTATTTTTAATTTTAGTCATCCACATTGCATCCATATTTATCTGATTTAATAATAAATTGCAAGGGTATACTATTGGAGAATTATTAGCCTAAAGCCTTACATGTATACATATAAGCCTCATATGCGTTTGATACCAGCAAAAAGGAACAAAGGGCTTAGTACCTCCTCCTGTGAGTGAGGGTTTTTAGCGCCTTGGTGCGTTGGTTGGTACACGGACGATGCCGGTGACGACGGCGATGGAAGTGACGGCGGCGAGCGGTTGGTGGAGCGCTCGAACTGGGAATGCGTGGAAGAAGGATCTCGACGCCGGAGTAGATCGTGGTCGTGGCTGGGTGTTTGTTCGTCGGAATCAGAGGTTCCTGGTGTGGGTATGGTGCTGGCCGGAGGTGATGGTCGTGGCGGTGAAGGAAGGACGGCCAGATCTGACGGTGAAGGAAGGTGACCCAGATCTGACTGCGAAAGTTCCCGGCGTGGGTACGGTGTTTGACGGAGATGAAGTTGACGGTGGTCCAGCTCTGAGTGTGGGTAAGCTCTGTGAGTGTTTGCTTCTGCTTTCCGGTGGCTGGTCCACAGCCACCGAGCCACCATGATGCTTAAATCAGAGCTCTATCTGGGTTTGAGGGGTCCTATGGTAGAGCGTATGAAGTCCTGGTCACCCCTAGTCAGTGTTAGTAGTAGTATGTGTGTCTTGTCTTTAAAATTTCTTAGATGTGTGATCTGGTATCTATGGGTCTGTCTGCTATTGTGGGTTAATTTTGTCTGTGTTGGTTGTTGGCTAAGTCCTACCATGATCTGTACCTCAATGAAGTTTGTCTACAAACTTCACTGGTCCCCTCACCTCCCTGGAGGTGAGATTGAAGCTGCTGATATGCAGCATTTGCATCAAAGTCGGTGGGCTCGGGAGAGCAAGTCTTTGTACTACCACCTTCTATTGCACCCACACCACTTAATCATGATAGGATGGAAGTTCAATCTCTTCACCTTTTACCTGCATTGGTTAGGTATCGGCATTAGTATTTGGAGTCTGTTATGTCAATGTAATCTAGATATTTTGATGGTAGCTAGTGTATTGGCTTGCATGTATTTGTCCTGGTGTCCCCGATGGATGGATGCAAAGTGCCTAGTGTCTGTATTATGTGTTTTATTTTGAGTATTAGTGTATGTACTGTGTTCCATTATCAATCATAATATCCTTTCGGCCAAAAAAAAAAAAGGAACAAAGGTACACAAATTAATATATTTAAATATTAAAAGAAAACACTTTTAGAGATGGATAAGATTGTCCCTATAGCATTCCATGGAGACACTACCCAAACTCACATTGCCCCAACTGGCATCCTTAAGGGCACATATGATGGAGTGGGTTTTCTTTTTCCGAGTTTAATTTGCTTCACGTCCTATTTACTTTAAAACGTATAATTAATTATTTATTCTCACACACACGTTGATCCCTAAAATATGAAGCAAAGCTCATTAAAGTAATCCCAAAAAAAGATTTGGTGCATGAACCCAGTAGGAGTATTTTCCAGGGTTAGGTGTCTTCGTTCACGTTTTGATTAGTTGGAATATTCCAACCTCATGGGCTTTCATATAATATGCAACTCCCAATGCAACACACAAATTCAGTTCAGTTTCATCCATATAATATTGCTTCTAAATTACTATACTACCAGAGTTTGCATTAAATAATTCAATAGAACTCAAACTCTCTCTCTCTCTCTCCATATATATACATAAACATTATTCTATATATTAAACAGATTAGTTACAGATATTTGGATATCTGTTTGAGTGTAGGACGTAGCTGGTGAGACGAGTCATCAAATAATTAGAAATAAACGAGTTACTGAGGTGGTGTGGCCTCCAAAAACCCGTATGAGTTCTGAGGTGAAGTTAGATAGGAGAAGATGAGGAAGGATGAAGGATATATTTTGAGAAAGAGGAAATGACGATAAATTAACGGAGGGAGGTGAAGGTGAAGGTGAAGGTGACCCACAATGGCCGGCAGGAATTATGAGATAGAAAACCCCATGATTTTGTTGTGAAAGAAAGATGCTTTTTTCTAGGAATGAGAGACATTCGTTGATAATGTAGTACACTGTACCAATAATCCACATCCATTTCTTTCTCCGAACTCATCCACATTTTGACTGTATATACATACCCTAGCTAATTGGCCATCACTTCATTTTTTATTTCAAAAGGGCCGAAATATTTATAACATTTAAAGTTATAAACGAGATTTTTTTTTTACCATAAAGTTATAAACGAGATTGAATACATATGTTTTTATTACTAAGAAAAACTTTTCATCGTAATATACTAGAAGTTGTAAGACTGTTGGCACACAAACACACACTTTAATTCGAAGTGTCTCTTCAGCATGATTGATATTACGTACCATTTCTTTCTACTATTCACGTTCATGTTCATAAATCTTGGTAACTACAATTCCCTTTTGAAGCTGTATACCTCCAAAACTATAATTCAAAACAAACATGCTGGGCTCTCCATCGCTGCTTCTTCTTTTTTGGACACATCATCCTAAAGGAACATGTTCAAAAGCCGTTCACTTTTCCTTTCTTCAAAGGAGCAACTGTTCGTTAATTCCTCGTTGTTCCCCTGGGAATTCAGTTAGACCATTAAAATTTTGATGAATTAGTTTATTCCAACTATAATATACACGCGCATATGTCTATTCCTAAGAAGGGGTTATCAATGCCAAACGAAATACTATTTATGGATTTTTTTGGGTCCATAGCAATTGAATTCCTATTTGATATATAAATTTCTTTGCTTGGACTTTGCATGATCAACGACTTTGATGGTCAGGCCAGGTTCACACCATGCCTCTGCACCATATCTTCCTATGTCAAACAAGATCTTGGCAAAAACTTACTTTATGATTAATCTCGAGCTTTATGCTAATTTTTATTCATTGTCAAAACGCATGGTTGCACTTTTTTAATCTATATATATAAATATATATGTTTTCCAATTCATCAAAATTACACTTTTTTCTGACCTTCCTCCAGTCAACACATTCCGACTAGATACGTAAAGTAATTTAAACTATTTTATACGAAAGTCTCCAACATGCTTTTAAAGGCAAGTAAATTAACTTGTGATTACGCACAAAGAAAAGTCGTGCGATCTAATGAGTATGAAATACTTTGATCCAGCTGAACTTTTCTTTAGTTTGACAACATCATTTTCCCAGACTAGAGCAACATTTATTTTTTTTATATTTACTTTTGTAAATACTTGGCATTGTGGTCCAAAACAGATCACGGACCAAGTAAGGTTAAGTGATCACGATTCTCTCTGCCTAACATCGATGGATAACTAACCGTATATAAATCCAATAATTTGGCTCTATACGGTAATTTGATTATATAAATCCAATAATTTGGCTCTATACGGTAATTTGATTGCCCTTTTCTTTGGAGCTTTTAATTTAGAGAATTTGTAAAGTTTCGGCCAGTTGATATATTTTTATTCCCATGATATAAAACGTACAATATTCATCACAATCACGCCTTGTTAATTATTTGATGTGCCAAGATTCTATATATTTTCTTTTAAGAGATCTCAAAGTACAAGCGTATCTCTTTTGCTGATTGCCTGGCTGGACCATTCATTCATTGTATCCATTCTTTTACCTAATTTAGATTACTTTGATTGATTATTCCGTCAAATCATCAAGAAGTTATCTTGAATTGGTTACATCCGCCCCTCTGGCATATTTTTTTTTTTGAAGTGAGTTATCAGTTAATGCTTTGTTATTTTATTTTTGGTGCCATTTATTCTAATAGGGTACTGTATTATAAGAAATAAACGTTGGATATCTCCCCCTCACACGACTTGCAAATTTATTAATTCTTTTTGCGTTATATGGTCTTTACGAATTTGAAATACTAGTATTAATATCTCTGACAACATAGAAAATTCGTAGCCTTGTTTTCATCAAATACAAAATATGGATCGGAGCTTATTACCCACATGCTGCCATGTGAAAACAAGCAAATGTAAACCGGCCGGAAAGTCGGGCTTCTATTTACCAAAGTTGTAAACTTGATTAGTGATCAAGTTTCACTTTTTTTTTTCCATTTTTGAATGATGTTACAATTAAACACAAGTTGCGTCTGGGCATTATTAGTTAGGTTAGAGTCTGCACTCTACACGTTTAGAATATAATTGTAAATACGAGTAGGTCAACTTGTTTAAAATGAGGCAACTTTCGTATTACATATTCTCTTCTGTTCACCTTATTAATTTTAGCCGAACAAGTAATAGAGACTATTTTTTTGGAAATTTTCGTGGCACTTTAAATGTAGAGTCAAATAATAAAATAAACAGCACTAAGATTTTTGCACTAATTAAATCAGTTGTTGTCAAATGGGATATTCTGAAGAAATGATGAAGACATACATGGATTGGCGGCAATATGCATCGGTATGATGTTGGGTCTGGAAACGCATCGTGCAGCATCACATCGATCACAAAACCTCAAGGCATTAAGTACGAATTTGTAACGCCTACACGTTTCTTTTACAACCCAACTTTATTCAATGTGAGATTTTTGCACATCAAATCAAGTTTACTTACACTTAAATATTGAGTATTTCTTTTTTCTTGTGCTTTTATGTTTTTGGATGGGCCAACCGTATTTCATGAGATCATTCTCTACTTCATGTCAAATATACTCACGCTTCACACCCTAACATCGGCGAAAAGAGTGTGTATGTAAATTAATGGGGTTTAGGTGGAAAAGTGAAGGTTACGATAAAAGGGAAGGAGAGGTAGCAGAATTAAAACGATGACAATAAATAAAAAACGAGTGACCACTTTGAGATGCAAAAGAAAGTAATGTTTCTGTGTTTGTGTGTGTAGCTAGGCACGGACGTGAGAAGAGACCCTCAACAAAAAATAATGCGAATTAATGGAGGGGTCCATTTTGCAAATGAAAAAGCCCTAAGATATGGAGCAAAGTTGGGATAGGTGAAGTGGGGGACCATGTATCTACTATATATATGTGTTAATGTTATTTTCTTTGTCTTTTAATAATATCTTCCCATTAATTAATTAGTTTCCCGGAAGCTGATGACAAGGCCAAAATGGAATGAATGTACGTAAATTTCAATCTCTAGCTCTTCCATGGTCCCCTCTCCAGAAAATTTACATTTTAACGCATAAGACAGCTGAGAGTAATTAATGTGAAATTGGGACATTTTGATCTGTAAAAAAAAAAAACTAGAATCTCAGTCCCACACGGGGGGTTCCAGTTTTCTTTGCACGCTAAGGATCAAACGTCGTATACGCTCACATTTACAGTAAATTAAAATTACGATACATACTAGAATAAGTTGGGACTTGATAATTGTAAAGAAAGAGAACGAGTGCAGCAGTGTAAATATATACTCCCTCCGGTGCTAAATATAAGATCTAATTGACTTTTTAAGAAAATCCTATAAAAAAGTAAAATAAGTTAACTATAAATTAATTTACCTAATTTTTTCACTTATATTAGTTTATTTTACCTATAAACTAATGTATAATCTAAAAATATATCAAATATGTCATAATTTAATAGCCTATTTCGCAACTTTAACTTCTAAAAAAAAAAGTCAATTGAGTCTTATATTTAGGACCGGAGGTAGTATTATTTTTTCTTAAAATGAATAGATAAATAAAGAAAAGTAGTTATCAGAGGGAGTCTGACAGGATCCCGAGACTGATATGTTGGTCTGGGGGCATCTATATTGTTTGAGGCATTGTTGGGGTCCATAAGGTCTCTTCCCAAATTCCCTTTAACAATGGGTGTGTTTGGTTCAGCTTATGGAAAAGTGACTTATTTTTAAGGTGGCTTATTTTTAAGTCAGTTGGAAAATAAGCTCTAAGTTGACTTATTTTTATGTTTGGATGAACTTTGAAAAAAGTGGCTTATTTTCCCATTTGACTTATAAACATGTTTGGATGACTTTTTGTTTAAAATGAGCTTATTTTTAAGCTAGCTTATTTTTATGTCATATAGAAAAATAAGCTGGCTTATTTTCAGAAATAAGCTACCTTGTGTAGCTTATAAATAAGCTGGCTTATTTCAAATAAGCTGGGTGAAAAATAAGCCCAACCAAACATGAAAAAAAGTCATTCACTCAAAATAAGCTGGCTTATTCAAAATAAGCCAACTTATTTTGAAAAATAAGCCCCAACCAAACACACTCAATGTCCATAAGGTCTCTTCCCAAATTCCCTTTAACAATGTGGCCACATGTGCCACTACATTTCTTCAATGGCCTGCTATTTTTCTTTCAATGTTGCAACAATTTTACATTTACATTACCCACTTAACCACTGCTAGGTTTGTTGCATTACTGTATTTGCTTTTGAGCTACGCATAGCCGCATACAATTTATATCATTTCCTGTGCTTCGTTCAACCTTATGTGGTTCCTCCTAAATTCCCTGAATTCTCTTTCATTATTCATTAGTGAAAGTAACAGATTGACCTCCATCATCTTAATTCTTAACGTCTCTGTTTTGCCAAGGTTGTGTTTTCATTTAATTAATTAGCTCTGTATTTTGTGTTTCATGTTTAAGACTCGTGACATGCGGTGAATTTGTCTACTGATGATTTGTTGGATGGAACAATTATAACATTGATTAATTTTGATGCGTGATCTTGATAGGTATGAGATGTTCAATGAGAAAAATACGGCTAAAATTGAATTACAAAGTAGCATATTTGATAAAGGACATTTTTTTATCAAAATTCAGTTGACTCTAACTAATTTTCTTGATATTTATGAATTACTAAACTGGTTGACCATAAAATATAAAACAAATACTACCTCACCTAATTGACTTTTTTTTGGAGAGATTAAGGTTGCGAAATAGGTTATTAAATGATGACATATTTGATATATTTTTAGATTATCCATTAGTTTAGAGGTAAAATAAACTAGTTTAGGGGAAAAATTAGGTAAATCAATTTATAATTAACTTATTTTGTTTTTTAAGAATTTTCTAGAAAAAGTCAATTAGGTCTTATATTTAGGACCGGGGGAGTAATAAATAGGGAACAGAGATAATAACTTTTTGAAATGGCTGCAATAATGCGTATCAAATTAAATAAATGACCCTAAATGTAATACTCATACTCTAGGAGCTCTAGGCAAATCACAGTTCACATTATCAGCAAAACATTTTTAAAAACAGGGTATACTGGTTAATGGTAAAAAATAAGAAGATGCGGCATCTTTGGGATTTTAGTTGCTATCTAAATGAGTTGGATTTTAGTATTTTAAAACTCAATCAAACTTATCTCTCTTAAAAATATTTTCTATTTTACTTAATTAAGACATTGTAGCTAAACGTATGTTAAAAAACCCTATCAATAAGATTAATGCCCATTGGTTAGGTCACATCTTTCTTTGGAATGTTAGTGGCTTCAACATTGAAAGATGAGTGACTTGAATTTTCCAAGTATAATGTATAACTTGCTATTAAGCATCCATTTTAGTGTGCATATGAAATATATAGATGACTGTATCAGTGTAAGTTTCTAAAAGAACTAGAAATAATAGCAGGAAGGAAGCAAATTAACAAGCAAGCTAACAGCTAGTTTACACTAGAAGTAATCTTTTGAGTTTATCGATTGAAGCTCTATGTATGGAGGAAATCCCCCAATCCTATCCTGACAATGCAAGGGGTATAAATAGTGAAATTATGCACTCTGTCTCTCCAATAGACGTCTTCCCGCCAATGAGTTATAAGTTCCAACTATTCATTTTTTAGCTACTTTCGTTTATTTGAGCTACCTCTCCAACTATCCATTTGGGGTGGCCAAAATGTCACTATTGGCCATGGCCAAAGGTTAATGGGCTATTCATTTTAAAAGTTAAGTGTCGAATGAAAACACTAAAACTAGATTTATTTTCTTGCCATCAAAATATCAAATACTACTATATAATCACTCATATCCCATACGTGTGTGTGTATTTAAATAAAATAAGGGCCAAGCCGTTCTTGTTTTTATATTAATTGTTTTTACTTTTTACTTCTCATAACCTTGCTTTTGGGTCATCTATATCCGTGCATTATATTCCAATTATTAATTGACACATACATTTTAAACAGAAGAGCTGTAAATATTTTACTCATATAATAAAAAAAATATTACCTCAAAATTTAACAACCATATAGCTTTCATATTTAATATTCACAGCAACATATGAAATAAGATCAGAAATTATATAGGGTTAAGGGTCATAGTTGCCCCTAAACTATGCATGGAGGATTATATCTGTCTTTGAAGTATTTTTGGGCCCATGTCTACCCCTAAAGTATGTATGAGGATCATATTTGCCCTTTACATTTGAAATATTAACGATCAAATATGATATTTTGTGTATATTTCAGGGATAAATATAATCATTCATACATACTTTTAGGGTAGATATGACTCTCTGTACATATTTCAGGGGGTAAATATGATGTTTGGTGTACACTTTAATGGGAAATTTGAGCCAAAAATACTTCAATGGTAGATATGACACTACGCGCATAATTTAGGGTCAAATATAACCTCTGACCCGAGATATATAATAAATGAAGTAAAATAGAACATTTTCATGAAAAATGAAAGGTCAAATTTCGGGAATTATAAATAGGATTAAACAAGACAATAATCTCTCTTTGCTTTATAATTAGAATGAGAGGGCTATAGCTTGGTAAATTACTCCATCCCTTCATATTTATAAGGAAAAATTAACCCAATATGCATGGTTCGAAAAGCTAGTTAAAATTAGTTAAGTGTATGTAGTAAGTGAGTTTAAAACATAGGTTTAGCTTTCGAAAAACGCATTCATTGTTTATGAGTAAGAGAAAGCACTTGGACCTTTGGATGGATGGAGGGAATTTGTAATGTAAAGACCATTATAATTAAATGAATTAAGAGACTAATCTTATTACAAATTTTTTGTATGGGTTAAGTGACATATTTTGCCCTTAAGTATACACAAACGATGGTATATGCCTTATATGAATGGTTATATTTGTCTCTAAAGTATGCGCAAAAGATATCGTATTTAGTCGTTAACATTTTACCTGTAAAGGGCAAATTTGATCATCTTACATACTTTAGGGGCCGATATGATTCTTATGCATATTTCAGTGATAAATGTGGGTCCAAAAATATTTTAGGGGTAGATATAATTCTCCATGCATCAACTTTAACCCAATTTTGTATTGATTAAAATAATTATATTTAAAAAGTAAAAAAAATTGAGCTCCTCTTTTACTTTTAGCGCAGGGAGTGATCTTAAGAGCTGACAAAACTTTTGTGGGAGTGTGAGATGGGTGCCAAGTGGCAAAGGCAGCGGAGGCGGCAAGGATCAAGTCCTCCATGGATCCCCGGATCGTGTCTTAACAATCTCAAGAATTCATAACTTCTGCCTCATAGTGTCGGATTAACAGCATCAAAAACTTAAAAGCTGAAACCACTTCAAGTTCAGCACTTTAAATGACGATCAAAACTACCTATATCAACGCATTTCAATAAATACCAAACTCAATTAACAATTCATTTCCTTTGGTTATTCTCAATCACTACTACGAGTAGTAGTGTATTTCAACATCTCGTTTTGCTTGAATATTTCAACATCTTTAAATGCACATATAGATTGATTATTTAATTTCAATATTATAAGGCGCACATTTTTTCAATTTCATCAAAAGATTCTGAGTATATTTTTAATGCTATATTCCCTGTTCCTAAATGGTTATTTGATTTATTTCAATGTTTTTAACGTATTGTATTTGATTTTTTGAGTTGCAGGGCCATCCACCTTTTATATGCATTATAAATCTTTATCCTTGTTCGGATGGAGAAACATGCACATATTTTTAATGTGCATCAGTATTCACCACCGTTTCAAATTGATTTAGTTGATTTTTGGAGAAATCATACGTGTCAACTTAAACGAAGGGCCGATTGTATAATAGATCACATAACAATTAAATACCACACGCTAGGCATAGTAGCAGTAAATAAAATTATTTACCTTATTGTAAAAATTCAAAGAAATTAAAAAATTATTACAGTAGTGCATCTAAAAATAATATGCAAGGTTTACTTGATATGTAGTCATATATTTGTTTTGAGGTCCATATATAATTTTCCCCCTGATTTTTCTTGCGTTTTGATTGTCGAGTTTTTCATATGCAGCTCATGTGAATGATCGAAATGGCTTTCAATATCGACCGTATTAGTTCAAAATTGTAAGATTGCAATTGTGCCCAACAAAATTGTGAAAGACATCTTTAACTGGTCTAGATTTGTAATAAATTAGTTAATTACATTTTTAAAATTACAATTTCTTTATTATATGTTCAGAATGCCTTGTAATTTTAAATAGAAATTCAATTTATAAGAGGATCCGTATTTTATCAATAGTCTGCAGTAAATTCTACAATTTATGTTTTTTTTTAAATGTAATTAAATTTCACATACATTCTATATTTAATTATTTATAAAATCAAGCCATCATATATAGGGTCTTCTGTTTTACTGTATAGTATAGCACATATATTTATAAATATATGTGTGCGTGCAAGTATATATAATCAGACCACAAGAAATATACTAGTATATATAGTTATATAGTTATATGTGTGCAAGCCTTCGGTGTAATATTAATTAAATATCTTTTTGGTCAAAGGTCAGTTATTTTTTTTTGGCCGAAGTTATTTATTAACTACCAATATTAGTAAACATTCTTCAATGTTTAAGTCCCCGTAAAAGATTCAGAATTCGCTCTCATAAATCAACATCGTCATCGTTCAACATTATAATAAGTGAGACAATGTCTGCAGATCAGCACCAAGTGATTTTTTTTTTGCCAACAGATAATCCCAAATGATATAGTCATATAATGGGTGTGTTTGACTCGACTTGTAAAAACATGACTTATTTTCAAGCTAGGTTATTTTCTATCTAATTTAAAAATAATAACAACATAAGTATACAATGATAGCATAATCAATGACCTTTGCATAAATCCAAAGTTTTAGTTTTTCCATAAAAATATTGGGGTCACTGCCAAATTCTGAGCCTTCAATTTAGCCTTTCAAGTTTGCAATATTGTGTAGAATAAGAGTCGGCTCACGTGAACCTGAGGTGTGTGGTTGAGTGAAAAGGACTCATTCACCCTTAACCAATTGTCTAGGGTTCGATCCCTAGCGTTGAGTATGGAGAAACATTAAATCTCACAGGCCAGCTGTCTCATCCTTTGAGGTGCCTACAAATCAGCGAAGGATTAGTCTCTCACTTGTCGAGTGGGGGGATACCTTGATCATGGATAAAAAAAAAGAGTCGCCTCACGTGAATCATGTAAGAAGTAAAACTTATAATTTGAGTATTTTATCCTATGTTTGGAAGAACGAAATAGTGGAAGAAAAATATATAGGATAAAACATTATAAAAGGAAATTAAGGTGATAATTTTTCTTAAAGTTAATTAATTTTTCATCCGAATATTTATTTCTATTCATTCTTTCTTGTTTCTTAATTCAATTCAAATACAAGGTTAATGTTAGCAAGATATGGCCATGTTTATTGGCCAAGAAAAAGATATGGCCATATTATAGTACTCCCTCCAGTCCCTAATATAAGAGCTAGCCGACAAAAAAATGCTTCTTAAGAAAACATGTGAATGTTAGTTGGGTGTCTGGAGTTAATGTTTCTTTTCCAATGTTATTCATATTTATTGTAATACTTTTAAGAGAGAGAAATACATAAACATTAATGAATATGAAAGAAAATTGGGGGTAAAGTAGAAAAACGCATCAAATGAGAAGAGAATGTGAGATGAGCTCTTATATTAGGACCAAAACCATTCAAATTTTGGGCTCTTATATTAGGGACGGGAGGGAGTAATATTTACTATCTATAAATCGCACACCACTCGATCGCCTGACACCTATTTGGGGAGTAGACTTTAATTTAGCTATGAATATAAGTTATACGCATAACTTATTTTTTTTTCTTTTTGAAATTACCATTTTCAATGCTCAATCAACAAAAAAAAAAACTCAAGGGAAACAAAGTTGGTTAAAGAATATGATACCATGTCTTGATATATAAACTACTATAATTTAACTAATATTGTTACTATAATCAAATTAGATAAATAAAACATATCATTAAACAAATAACTGGTTTCTAGAGAGAAATGTAAAAAAAGTTGCACATTGAACTTATTGGAAAGCTCAAAGTAACATTTTGATCATAGTATTTGACAAAGATGATTGTCCACGAAATCATTTAATAGCAGCCACCAGAAAAACAAAAAAACTTTAATCAACTGTCTCCACATGATAAGCCACGCCATGCAACGCAACGCTCATACAGCTAGCTAGCGAGAATAAAATCAGAAATCGGATCACAAAACAACTCATAATAATTTTCAAAAATTTGGGAAGCAATGGCGTGAACAAGAGATTTAAAAAAGTTTTGGTCCCTCTTTAATGAAATTCTACATGTGAACATGTCTGTATGCCTCCATTGTGATGGGAAAGATGGAGCTTGGTGGGGTTCATGCTTATGCCTGTTGACGTTGTCAATAAGGGTCTTCTCTCTCTGTATTTAATTTTAATCCCCCCAATTTTCAATGCCACGTGTCATTTTTCACTTGTCCATTCATTAAAATATAAGCGCGCAATATCGTTAATTAGCCATTTCGAATTTCTAAACCCTAAATCTTAAATAAACCAAATTCCTTTAGCTTTTGATTTCGTTTTATATTTTGTTGACTTTAAAGGCATTCATCATTTGCTTGTATCATTGTTATTCTCTTTTAATATGTGTAATTTAAGAGGTTTCTATAGCTAGTTTTGACATTATGTCGTCATCACCATGAGTTCATTACGTATCAATTTGAAGTTGTTATAAAAAGCTTCCATTAAATGAGATCCTTCTCGATCCCATTGTCGTCCCTTAGTATATGTGAATTTTCAGAGTTACTTTAATTTGCATGGAATTGAAACATATACTCTAATTTGAAGCAAACAAATTTAAATACATCATGTATTTAAAGAGATCTAGGAAGTTAAATAAAATTTTTAATTTATGGTACATGGTATTTCTAAAAAAACTCATACATATCATTAAATTATATATTAATTTATAATTCAAACAAATTGATTTAAAAGTGTAAATAAAAGGGATAAAGTGAAAAAAAAATTATATTTATGACCAAAAGTCTATTTCAACTAGCTATTTTTAGGTAGAAGGTGTTGCTGATTTTTAAAGTATGAAACCAATGGTAACAAAGGCAAGTTGCAATGAGATGAAATCAATTCACCTAAGTTTCTAGATGTTTTTTTTTATGTAAAGAGAAGAATATGGGTATTCAATTTGGTATATGAGACCAAAATGGATGCCTTGTGTGCAACGTTGTATGAGAATTGAATGAAACAACAAAAGAAGGACCATGCATAGAAAATCAGGGGAAAGGGGAAGAAATAGAATATGAACGCTTGACTGTGGGGGAAAGAAGAGAAATGATAATGGTTGTAGAAAAGGGGGAAGAATGGCGTAATATTGGAGAAGGGAGGGACACAAATACACAATGGGCATAATGGGGGAGTGAAAAAAGGAGGAAGAAGACACTACAAAATCTAAGAAAAATGGCCCACTAAAATCGTGCCATTTCACTTTTTTTATAAATTCCCGGCATGTACCCCTTTCTATTCTTTTGCTTCCCATACATGCACATCAATAGGTCCACACCCTATTCATCCAATCACAAACCTTCCAACAATACTGTTGAAATTTCACTCCCTTCTGAGGGGCTTTTACTTTTATTAACTTCTAGACCCTCCATCTAATCCCAATCTTGCTAATTTAACACGCCAATCATGGTTCCTCCTTTATCATTACCATCTTGAACAACAACACCATACCCTCCCTTTCTTAACTTATTCCCTCAACAAGGCCAATTCTATTACTTCAATTTTAATGACCTTTCCATTGCTATTGGCCTGCAATATAAAATAAATCTCTCTCTTTTTTATTTTCACTTTAAACACTCTAGGGTAAAAAATTATCAAGAAAAGGGAGAATGAATAAGAAAAGGGTCAAATAAATTGATAACTCAAGCTATTAGATGTCCCTCATGCCCCAATCATATGCATCTTCTGAAGAGAACCAAACACTCTTAATATTATTATAATAATTAAAAAATGGGAATGTTAATTATATATATCTTTTAAAAAATTGCTTTTGTTCAAACAAGCCTAATGATTTAATTACTTGTTATGAGTTTTGATGAGATAGTTATAGCTAGATACCTTACCTAGAAAAAGAGAAACAAGAAAAATACAGTTAGAAAAATGTTGGGATTAAATTGGAAGGAAAGAGATGTGAAAAAAGAAAGCAAAAATATAGTGAGAGGGAGGAAATGAAGAGATGATGAAGAAATGGGAGATGGGATGGCATGGGAAGCAAATCTTAAAAGGGAATCAAAGGAAAATGGCCTTTCTTTTCCCACCACCTCCCTCTCTCCCTCCCTCTCAAGATATGATTTGGTAAGCGCCACATGATTTCACAAATACCCCCCTCTCACTATTCCTTATTTATTGAAAATTAATTTCAAGGAAAAAGGCTCCTTTGCTGACCTCACCTGAATCTCTTGATCGGATTTTGTCGGGCCCCACCCACTCCTTTCTTTTTCCCCTCATTTCAATTTAATTTCCCCCTTCCTTATAATTTATAAAATCAAAAATAAAAAATCCCTCCCACCTCTTTCCAACCTAACAAAATATAATCACCCCATTTATTTCCCACCCCACCCCCTTTTATTCCTTCCTTGTGTTTTGTTTTTGAGTCCCCCATTTTATATTCCCTCCCCCATTGCTTCCCCTCTAATTCAACATCCCCCTCCCAAAATTTTCCAAGATTTTGCATGAAATCTGGTCGGATCTTGCTTTTCTGGGATGTCCATTTTGGTGGGTCTTATTCCCATACTTAACTCTTCTTCTTTCCCACTCTTCCCTTAGCCTCACCCCTCTCCTCTCTCTTTTAGCCATAGCCACAACACAAGTCCAAATAAAAAAACCATCTTTTTTTCTTTCTCCTCCACACTCTCTTCACAATTCTGGGTTTTGCTTTGCTTAAGGAATCTGTGCAGATGGGAATGGCAGCAGAATCTCAATTCCATGTATTGGCTGTAGATGACAGCCTCATAGATAGGAAGCTCATTGAGAGGCTGCTCAAGACTTCTTCCTATCAAGGTAAAGGTCAAAACTTTATCATGGTAACATAAATTCCAAATGTTGTTTTTTCTTTCTTCCATTGATTTAATGAGCTAACTCTGTTAATTAATTTTGTTCATAACAGTTACTACAGTTGATTCTGGTAGCAAGGCTTTGGAGTTCCTGGGCTTAAGAGACAATGACCAGATTGAACCCAATGATACACCATCAGTTTCTCTTGGCAATCATCATCAGGTGTTGTATTTTTTTTTTGGCTTAGATTCTTAGGAAGTGTTTTTTGCAATTGTTTTGCTTAAATTGTCATTTCAGGGTGTTTGAGAGTGTTTTGGATTTTTGTGTGATTGTAGGAAGTGGAGGTGAATCTTATTATTACGGACTACTGTATGCCTGGCATGACAGGCTATGATTTACTCAAGAAAATCAAGGTATGCTATTATGTAATATGTATGCTTTCTTTTCTTGCTTTGGTTTCTATTCCTTTGTCCTCTTTCCCTTTTATCATTATATTCCAATTCCTCTACCTCCACTTTTCTCGGTCTTTACCTCAAGAATAATCACTCTTTAGCTCAAAGTCACACACCCATGTGAGGACTTTCCATTTTGAACCCCTGCATTCCAAATCTAGCTCACTGTTGCTGAATGCTGTCAACTTTGGAATCAAGTTTTTCTCACTTTCACTCAAAAGGAAAAAAAAAATTAAATGAACTCCCCACAAGATTATTCTCCTCATCGGTTTTGGAAACTATTCATGAGAAGCAAAACTGGGTTTTACAATTAAAGTATTTTATTCATTAAAAGGACATCCTTTAATGGCTAGATCATAGAGAAGAATTCATTCAGTAACTGATCAACTTTACAGTCCAAAAAAATGGTCAATTTTAGGCTTGTAAATTTACAGTACTACTCTCCATGATTTTTTCAGGAATCTTCTTCTTTGAGAGACATACCAGTGGTGATTATGTCTTCAGAGAATGTGCCTTCAAGGATTACAAGGTAATAATTGGAGAGACATTTATTTAGTATTCACAGAACAGTCCTAAACATTTTCTGAGCTGAAATGCTTACACATGAATATGTATGTGACTTGGCATCAGATGCTTAGAGGAAGGGGCAGAGGAGTTTTTTCTCAAGCCAGTGAGGCTATCAGATTTGAATAAGCTTAAACCCCATTTGATGAAGACAAAATCGAAAGAGCAAAAGCCAGAAACACAAGAAAATCATGAAAACCCACTAGAAGAAAATCAAATTGATGTGCAGCTACCTAAACCACAGCCACATCATCCAGAACCAGAACAAGAAAGAATAGTACAACAACAACAAGCAGGCAGTAATAATAATAAGAGAAAGGCCATAGAACAACAGGGAATTCCACCTGAGACTGACAGAACCAGACCTAGGTACAGTGACATAGCCACAGTGGTGTGATGATGATCAATCATGTGAAGTATATTATTTCTGAAATTACAGCATGTAATTCTCATATGACAGTTTTTTTAAAATCCCTTTTTTTTAAAGTCTTGACTCCAGTGTTGGATAATAGAGGCTTTATACTACTGTAGAGAGAGTTGCCTCCTGTACACATCTGGAAAAATCATCTTCCAATTTTGTTCCCAAAAAAAAAATAGCGAGAGAGTAAAGATATTCATATGATTTTATTTCGGGTGTCAATGAATGTGTTCTGGAGAATCAGACATTCTTGCTCCTGTTCTACACCACTTTCCCCACCTTATACTCTTAACATCATCCCATCTATGTCTAAAGAATACGTACCATTTAAACAGTGATCTTTTTTGGGCCAGTAGATAACTTTTGTTCGATTGGATCCTGTTATGTGATTTATGTCTAGCTATATGTTTGGGCTGAGAACGACAACAGTATGTAAATGTTACTATAAGGTATTTGGATATTCTTTTGAGTGAAATGTGCCCATGTTGCCATTTCTTTTTATAACACCCAAAAGATATCTTTTTTCAAGTGAAAAATATTTCTTACCATAGTTATATTTTAAGGAGAAGATGTTTATATTTTTTTATCCGATAAATATGTTTTATTGATTATTTTTATATGTAGAAGAAAATTATAATTTTTAAAATTGTGGTTCAATTCAATGGTCGCAAATTCACAACTGAACTAAAGCATGCCTGGATTGGAAATAGGTTAAAAGGATTTGATTGTTATTTTATGAGGCTGATTATTTAAAGTTGCACTCTTGTGGATTGGAATTCCATGCCTGGAGAACTAAGTATTCAAATTTCAAAACGAGTGTGAGAGTATCCAAATTTGATTTGGCAGCATGATGCCATGATAGATAGTCATGTGAGATAAAATGTAAAGATCACACTCCACGACTAAAAAATTGTTTTGAAGTTTAAGCAACCGGAAATGAGCAAGTTACTCTACCAAAATTGAGCCTGGTATCAATCAGATTTAATCAATCCACAATAATAAATTTTAATTTCGAACCTTTCAAAATAATCGAAGTATTCTGCTTTATGGAAATTTTTTGGATGTTGTGTTCAACAGTTCAAGGCTCAAGGAACACCATTCCAAATTTATAGACTATTCCAATTTTTTTCAATCAACTAGACAGACCATTCCAAATCTGCGAATGTGAAACTTTCATATTGCTATCCTATCAGTGAGTCCCACTAAAGCACCAAACTTAGCGGGGGTCGGGGAAAGCTAGCCAGATTTGGATGGTCCAGATTGATTGTTTTTTAAAAAATATTGTTTGAGTGAAAAATTAGATTTTCGAAGAGAATGATAATTAAGACATTTTCTTTACTTTGTATTTTTTACCATTAAAACAATCCCTTTAAGAATACAAGTTTCCTTGAAAAATCAAATCCTGAATTGTAAAAAACAAATCTGAAAGTTCAGATCTTTCTACCTCTCCTTACTAAAGGGTGTGATTGGTAAGGAAACTAAATCCCTAAAATTCAACGTTGTGGTTTGCAGTCCAGTAGCTAATCTGAACTTTTTTTATCGACAATCAAGGTATGTCCCACTTGAAAAGTGAGAGACTAATCCTCAGTTGATTTGTATGCACCTTAAACTCAAAGAGTATGTTTGGTTGTGTGAAAGAAAGTAAAGAATTAGAAATGGAAAGGGTAAGAGATGGAAAGTAGGGGTAATGATGAGAGAGTAAAGTTTGTGGGCCCCACGATAAGTGTGAGATGGAGAGAGAAAACTTATGGGCCCGAGATATATGTAAATGACCATATTATCCTTAACTTTTTAAATTATTTACACTCCCATTTCTTTACTTTCTTTGGACCAAACGTACCCAAAGGGTGGTATGTCAACTTTCCTTAGGGCCTGTTTGGATAAATCCTTAAAAGCTATTTTGGGAGACAAACCTAGGTTTTGAAGAAATTTTGCCAAACACTCCTAAAAGTTGAATAAGCTATTTTCAAAACCAAACCTAGGTTTGGGGTCCAAAACCTTGGTTTGAGGAAAAACTATCTTTTTCAGCTTTTGGGTCGAAAGTAGCCAACAGAGTTCTTATAAGATTTTCTAAAAAAGTCAATTAGGTCTTATATTTAGGACCGGAGTGAGTATAAAAAAACAATATAAGTTAGTTATAAATTGATTTACATAATTTTTTCCCTTAGACTAGTTTATTTTACTTATAAACTAATGTATAATCTAAAAATATATCAAATATGTCATGATTTAATAGTCTATTTCGCAACCTTAACATCTCCAAAAAACAGTTAATTAGGTCTTATATTTAGGATCGGAGGTAGTATTAAATACAATTTTAGCAATTAAATGACTATAAAGACTTTATTTAACCTCCAATTTGTTTTACCAATTAAAAATTTATTTACTGCCTTGATTGAATTTTTTATGTTTTTATTGTAATTTTTGATATTTTTACTAACAATGATAAAATTTGATCATTTAAATCATTGAAATAATTTTTGGGAAAAATGTCTTTTTTGGTAATTTGACATTCAAAAAATTATTCTGCTGACACTTTATTCAAACACTCTCATTTTATCAAAAACTATTTTTCAGAAAAGTTATTCTACTTCAAAGCTATTCTCAAAAAGCTATTATCCCATAAGTTATTCTCCAAAAGCTAATCCAAACAGGCCCTTAGCATGATTCTATAATTTGTTTCATCTTTTATAGGATTACTATATATGTTTTTGTTCATTTAAACTCTATATTGGATATAGGGCCCAAAGTAGAGGAAAGTAGAAGACCTTGTTGATATGGGGCTTAAACGAAAAGCAGAGACTTGAAGTGGAACAGAGAATAGGCTCATCATAACAGGTATGCGTTACGATTTGTGGGATATAGCCTTGTAGGCCCATCATTTTTGTCACGCCCGACCGCCCAAAATTCTATGGATAAGTTCAGCACATTTGGCAATGACATGCTCTGCTTGCTAGCTAAAAAAGGGAGAAAAAGAATTCCTATAGGAAAAACATAAATAAATAAAAAACATTCAAAAAATGGGAAGTTTTTCTTCCCAAAACTATTTATCTACTTTTCTTATTTTCTTAATCTTATCCCGATTCCAGACTATGCCACAAGTTGATGGAGGGTAAAGATCCAATAGGGTGTGGCGTTAACTTAACAATTAAGCATTTAAGCTCACTATTTAGCTTTTAGATGATAGGAGTATTTTTATAACAAAATTTTAATTTTCGTTTCTTTTCCATTTCATAACTGTATAGGATAAAAATCCACGGAGGGTGATTAGATGAATAAGGTGGAAAGGAAGGGGATCCGAGTCACCTGAGCCCCACGTGCATCCCTCTTCTGCCACGTGTCGCCTCCTAAGCTTCCGCCTCAATTCAGTATTCACAACACAACACCTGTGGCCCTCATCTCAAAAAAAAAAAAAAAAAGAAAAGAAAAGAAAAGAAAGAAAAAGAAGCATATATGTATAAATAAATAAAATTAAATTTAATAATGATATTGGTGATCATATTCACAGAGCATAGAGTTTATGCATTTTAGCTTTTTCTTCTCTCTGATCAAAATTCCCCAAATTCCGATCAATTCTCAGGTATCTCACCTATCTAGGGTTTCTTCTTAATTCCCTTCTCCTATCTTACCACGCATGCATGCTTTATTTTATTTGCTTTATTTTTTTTTCAGATTCTTCTTGTTTCTCGTTTATTGATTTTTTTTTGTGATCATTTGATTCGAGCGATTGAATTTGATTGTTGTGTCTTTCTCTTTTGTTTCTCTCATATGGTCTGCTTATTGGAATGTTGAAATTAGCATATTTGATTTTTCACGCGCGCTTTAGATGAATGTTGTGTGCTCATGAAGCAACTCCTAACTGTTCATACTACGCTGGAAGTTTTTTCATTTAATTTATTCGGTGGTGTTTTTTTCCTTTTATTTCTTTCTTTTTGATTTTCCTGTTTTCTTGTGTCCTTTATAAGCACCGCCTTTTGTTTACTTTCAGCGTATGGTTCTTTGAAGCTAATTATGAATCTGTGTTCTATACTGTTAATGCTACTAGGAAAGTTTGAGGAATTGAATTCCTTTTTTTATCCTAATTAGGACTTCATTTGCTATTTTGTACCTTATTTTTCGTTGATTTTGTGATCACAGGATATGTTTTTTTTATGAATTAGATTCTGAATCTTTCTTAGTTGTTTTGCTGATGTAGTGTAACATGGTTAGTGGAATGGAGCAATTTATCCCTTTGATTTTACCTATTCTGTAAATACTAAAGTTTGTGTGCTTATGAAGCTACTCTAATTAGTTTACAGGCAGAAAGTTATATCTAACTGGTGGTTGTTGTCTTATCTCTGTAATCCGTTTTCAATTATGCATGTCTTTTACTTTCAGTGTTTGTTTTCTTGAAGGAATATGAGCCTGATTTCTTACTTTTGGAATTACTGTCAAGTTTATATGGTTTTAATTCATTTCTTTACTTTTATTACGCCTTCAGTTGATTAGAGTAGGGATTGTTCGTTGAATTCAAAGTACGACTGCAGCTTTACCTTGCAAAATAGAATTTTACTACTCTACTGGTATTCGGATAATTTGGGAAAAGATATGTCAAGTGGATCTGAGAGACGTGTTTCCCGTGAGGATATACAACTGGTAAGAAGTAATCTTCAGCTTAGCTATAAGTCATCTATGGTTGGTGTATGTAGTGAACTAATCATTTGATACCGTAGTTTGATTTTTTTCTAAACCTGAAATATTGTCACCTAACATCCAAAGAACCTCAAGTGTGTGGCAATAAATATGCAGGTTTATCTATAGTTTGTGGGCATTGATTGCTTAAGAGATAAATGATGTAAGAAAATGAAAATAGTAGCCTAAAAGCTGTTCAATACAGTTTTGGGTCATTTTATAGGTTTCAGTTCACTTTGCACTTCTGTAGCAAAGAATTGTCAGTTTAATTGAAGCATTTATACTTGTAGTAAAAGTGGGCAGCTACAGCTCCGATGAGTTTTCAGTGGCTATTTTGCCTCTTAACAATGCCATCTGATGTACCATTTCCTGGTGCTATGTGTTTGGACAAAACCTCCTAGGAGTATTTGTAAAGTATTGAAAACTACAGAAAAGGTCCATCCCCATGTGAATGTGTGCACACATCTGTTTGGGAAATGATTTCTACATGTATATATTGGCCTTTATTATGTACTCACTCCGTCCCTTAATGTAAGGTGAATTTTTTTTTGAATAATTTTGTCCCAAAATGTTAGGGTGATGTTTGAGTTGGTTAGTATAATAAATGTATTTTTTCAATATTGCGCTTACTTCTCTCTCACATCATTTAATTCGCACAAAACACATTTTCTTTTAATATGAATTTTCTTTCTCATATCATTTGTTCCCTCCTCCTTTTTAAATATGGACATTTGTGGAAATAAATTTTTGTCCTCTACATAATTATTGCTTTTTGACCAACTTTAACCAATTTTTGGGAAATGTTATTCTTTTTATTTCACCTTACATTATGGGACAGAGGGAGTTTATAGGTTTCTACAGAAATTCTGACCCCAACGCATCATGCCCACTTTCCTTTTCGGGTAATGGCTTTGGCATTTTAATTTTTACATTTATTTATGTATGAATATATGATTGTCTTCGTGTAATTTTCAAAAGTATGATGTTGCAGTATTTTCTGAGGGAGAACATAGAGTTTTCTTACCATAACATTTCTTTGATTGTCTCATTCTAGGTGCAAAATCTTATAGAACGGTGTTTACAATTATATATGAACCAGAAAGAAGTTGTGAAAATGCTGCTGGATGAAGCAAAAATAGAGCCTGGATTCACTGAACTTGGTAATGGAAGCTTGTTCTGTGTCATTTATTTCACACCTTAAATTCCGAGGAGACTTGATATAATGTTTAGTACATGCCACAAGATTAACATTTTTATACTTGACTAACTTTTGATAGGATTTTCTTTTTATTCTCGGTGTTTTTTGATTTCTTAGTCATTATCACCAACCTTATTGCTTTGAATAGAGCAGAGTTTCTCAATATATGATCTGGGTATTAATGTTCTAGCATTTACAAAACAAAGAAGGGAATGGGATTATTCTTGATTTGAAAGCTGGAATTGAATAGTTGTATCACCATAAAAACGGGACTCTCTCTCTCTCTCTCTCACTTGTGGTTTTGAGTGTATACTTAAAAGGGGATGTCAACTTATAGGGTAATTTTGAACTTCTGGAGTCATAGGAATATTAACTATTAAGAGCAAAATTTGGCCATTGATTATTTGCATGGTAGTTTTTCACTTGGAAAAGTGATGTTGCCACTTTCAAGATAAAAAGTTGCTCCTTCATTACTTTGTGAATATTACGTTTTGGTCAAACTAAACTGATCACTAATATGGTGTTGAAACTGCTTTCTGATCATGAGTTTGGGCATTTTATTTTCTTCTTTTCAGTTTGGCAAAAGCTTGAAGAAGAAAATCAGGAGTTCTTCAAGGCTTATTATTTAAGATTGGTGGTGATGCAGCAAATAACTGAATTCAACAGGCTGCTTGAACGGCAGTTTAATTTAATGAATCAACTACAACCAACTGCAGCTGCATCAATACCTAACTCCAATGGGTCGCATATTTCTGCTTGTGAGTCTTTACTTGTCATCACTTCCATGAGTTTTAGTGCCTATGGAATCTGGACTTGCTGGAAGTAAAACTAACTCGTTTCATACTTATCTATCTTGTGAATTGGTGCTTAAATAAACATAAAATCAAATTTCAGCCACAGGGACTGTTATCCTTTAGTCATGATGGTTCTTGTGATAATAGGGTGATATTGTGAAAAGAGATAGTTGAAGGAGAAGCGAAAGAGAGGGAAAGAATAAGATCTAGTGCTTATTTGCTTACACTTTTGTGCTGGTGTCTGTCTTCATATCTATTGCTTAACAATACTGCAGCTTGGGACAAGAACAACTTATTTTTAATTAGAAAAGGATGATAAATAATTCAAATATCATGCATTTTTAAATTTTTCTTCTATTTTCTCGTATAAACAGTTGGTAGGAGTACTATTCTACAATGGGAGGTGTTAGAGAATCTCTGATATCGTTTAAAGAATCTGTTTGATATGCATAATCTCTTTGATATGCATTTATGTGTGATTGATTGTATTTTCCATTTTCATATTCTCTCCTCTCCTATATAATGTCTCACCACCATTGTACAAAATATCAATAAGAAAAATCATTTCTTCTTTCAAACTTTCTTCTCTTCTTTTAACATGGTATCAGAGCCCAGGTTCAAATTTGAACCTAGAGAGAGAAAGTGAGGCCGAGAGAAAGAGAGAGAGAAAATGAGCATAGACGTGAAAAACCGTTCTGAAGCAAACGGCGGCGAGTTGCAAGACACCGCCGCCGCCACTGTGATCGCAAGGCCAAGATCGGCCAAACCCCAGGACGCGACACTCATCTGGGCCGCGCGTGAGGTCCACGCGCCGCCACCGGAAATCAGATCTGGAGCAAACGGCGGCGAGTTGCAAGACACCGCCGCTACCACTGTAATGGCGAGGCCAAGATCGGCCAAATCCCGAGACGCGCCGCTCATCTGGGCCGCGCGTGGGCTCCACGCGCCGTCACAGTGTCGGCGCGTGAGAGTCACGCGCCGCCGTCCGCCGGTGCCGGAAAAATCCTCTCGTTCCAGATTCTTTTTTACTCATCGTATACAACCTCTGTTCACTTCATATGCCACTTCTCAAGTCGGTAAATCAAATTTCAATTTGGAGGCTCTAATAGGTAGCTCCTCAAAAGGTTCCTTGAAGCCAGAAGAAGCACCAGAACTTATGTCAGAGCCTTAGGTGATGATTATAGATTACAAATCAAATGTAAACCTTGTTCAGTCAGGTAATTCCATAATAGCCCTTAATACTACTATGACTGCTGATGATACATGGATTGTTGACTCCGGAGCTACAGATCATATGAGTGGAAACAGAGGTTTATTCAAAACTCTTAGATTATGTCCGGAAAATCTTAGAGTTAAAGTTGCAAATGGAGTTGTTACAAAAGTTGCAGGAATTGGTTCTGTTTTGTTGACAGAATACTTAGAAGTTCACAATGTTCTCTTTGTTCCTGCACTTACTTGTAATCTGATATCTGTGAGTAAATTAATTAAAGGCAAAAGATGTAGAGTGATCTTTGATGAAAGTGAGTGTACTTTTCAGGATTTAAACTCGAGGAGGACGATTGGCAATTCTAAGGAATGGGATGGACTCTATTATCTTGAAGGCTCTAACCGAAGGAAACGAGAAGCAAATAAGACACTTGTTAGCTCGCGTTCCAATAATGAAGATGTTCTTTTGTGGCACCAAAGGTTAGGCCATCCAAGTTTTGATTATATGAAGCATTTGTTTCCAAGTCTATTCAATAAAAATTCAGTACCATTTTCTTGTGAAACTTGCCAACTTGCAAAGCAAAAACGATCCACCTATCCTCAACTATCTTATAAGCCGACCACACCCTTCACAATAATCCATAGTGACATTTGGGGGCCTGCTAAAACCAAAACCCAAGCCAACACCAGATGGTTCGTAACCTTTATTGATGATCACACTAGAACTACATGGGTTTACCTAATGAAAGAAAAATCTGAAGTGAACCAAATATTCCAAAGTTTCTACTCTTATGTAAAAAACCAATTCCACACCTCTATCCAAATTTTAAGGAGTGATAATGCTAAGGAATACTTAAGTAGTTCTATGAAAGAGTTTCTAACCAAGCAAGGTATTCACCACCAAACCTCTTGTATGTACACCCCTCAGCAGAATGGAGTGGCTGAAAGGAAGAATAGACACCTCCTAGAAGTAACTAGAGCCATTATGATAGAAAGAAATGTCCCTAAAATATTCTGGGGAGATGTCATCCTTACCGCTGCCTACCTTATCAATCGTATGCCATCCAAAGTTCTCAACTTCTCCACTCCTATACAGAAACTCCTTGAAACCTACCCCAACTCTCCACTCATTCATACCTTACCTCCAAAAACTTTTGGGTGTGTCGTGTTTGTTCACAAACAGGCTGAGGGCAAACTTGATCCTAGAGCAGAAAAATGTATATTTGTTGGGTATTCTCCAAGTCAAAAGGGTTATAAATGCTACAGTCCAATCACCCGAAAAACCATTGTCTCAAAGGATGTAGTGTTTTACGAGAGTGAGACATACTATCCCAAATTACTCATTCAGGGGGAGAGTGATGGTACAGAATGGCTAATTGTGAATCCCACACCTAAGTCAAGCCTTGAACAAGAGATCTTAGTTTACCCTGAAATGTCATCCAACCCAGTAGACTCTGAAAGAGCTATCCCAGAAACAGAAATCACCCAGGACAACCTTAGTGAACACAATTCTCAACCCAGAGTGGAAAACAATGCTGAAATCAATACTGAGATGGTCTCTGAAGATCAACATGATGAGGAATTACAATCAGGCAATGAAGCAACTGATAGTAGAGTTCCTTCCGCTCCGAGGAATGACCATGAATCTGACTCGAGAATAGATCCTGAAGAGATGGGCTGGCCTATTGCTCTGCGAAAGGGGGTAAGATCTTGTACTCAACATCCTATTCAGAAATTTGTTTCTTATGGTAATCTGTCTGCAAAGATGCAGAGCTTTGTAATCAACACTGCTCAGGTGAAAATCCCACACACTTTCCAGCAAGCTATGACTGATCCTAATTGGAAGTTAGCTGCAGAAGAGGAGTTGAGGGCTCTCAAAGAGAATAAAACATGGGAGATTACAAATCTTCCGAGAGGGAAGAAGGCAGTTGGATGTAGGTGGATATTTACTCCAAAATTTAATCCTGATGGGAGCATCGACAAGTATAAGGCCAGATTAGTTGCAAAGGGGTACACTCAGACATATGGCATTGATTACGAGGAGACGTTTGCTCCAGTTGCCAAGTTTAGTACCATCAACATACTTCTTTCTATTGCAGCCAACCTGGATTGGTCATTACATCAATTAGACATTAAAAATGCCTTTTTAAATGGTGACTTAGAGGAAGAAGTGTACATGGAAGTTCCAGAGGGTGTCAAAGCTCCTAATAACACTGTGTGCAGGTTGAAGAAGTCTTTGTATGGATTGAAACAGTCTCCAAGAGCCTGGTTTGACAGATTCTCTAGAGTGCTAAAGAAGATGGCCTTTGTTCAGGGACAAGCAGATCACACCTTGTTCACTAAACATAATGGTGAAAAAGTGACAATTTTAATTGTTTATGTTGATGACATTGTTATTACAGGAAATGATGAAAGCTCCATAGCTCAGCTGAAACAAGCTCTAGCAAGTGAATTTCAAGTGAAGGATCTTGGTCAGATGAGATACTTCCTTGGCATGGAGATAACCAGAAGCAGGAAAGGCATTAATGTGTCCCAGCGCAAGTACACATTAGACTTGCTACATGAGACCGGGATGCTAGGCGCAAAACCGGATGAGACACCTATGGATGACCAATGCAAACTAGAAATAAAGGAAAAAGGAGTTCCTGCTAACACTGAGAGATATCGGAGACTTGTTGGGAAATTGATATACTTGACTCATACACGTCCGGATATCAGTTTTGCTGTGGGAATGGTAAGTCAATTCATGTACCAACCACAAAAGGAGCATATGGATGCAGTTATGAGAATACTTGGGTACTTGAAGGGAAATCCAGGTAGAGGAATATTCTTTAAGAAAGGAACAGCTAGGAACTTGGAGATTTATACTGATGCAAGTTTTGCAAGAGACCTAGAAACTGGAAGATCTATCACAGGTTATTGCTCATATCTCTGGGGAAACTTAGTTACTTGGAGAAGCAAGAAGCAGACCATTGTATCACGAAGTAGTTGTGAAGCTGAGTTAAGAGCTGCATGTCTTGGTGTATGCGAAGGAATCTGGATCATCAGATTACTACATGAATTGAGAATTCCTTTTGATGGCCCACTGCAAATATGGTGTGATAACAAGTCCAGAATTGAAATGACCAGGAATCCTGTTTATCATGATCGAACTAAACATGTTGAAATTGATAGACATTACATTAAGGAGAAAGTAGAGGCTGGGATCATGGCATTGACGTATGTCCGTTCTTCTGAGCAGATTGGTGATATGATGACTAAACCACTTGACCGACCTACATTTGAGAGATTCCGAAGCAAGCTGGGAATGCTTGACATATACTCTCCAGCTTGAGGGGGAGTGTTAGAGAATCTCTTTGATATCGTTTAAAGAATCTGTTTGATATGCATAATCTCTTTGATATGCATTTATGTGTGATTGATTGTATTTTCCATTTTCATATTCTCTCCTCTCCTATATAATGTCTCACCACCATTGTACAAAATATCAATAAGAAAAATCATTTCTTCTTTCAAACTTTCTTCTCTTCTTTTAACAGGAGGTTTATTAATCTTTTCTTTAGCATAATGTTAATGCATGGTTCAAGATATGGCATTGTATTACATCCTGGAGCATAACGTCAAGTAGCTTTAGTGAATCCAAGATCTGAAACTTTAGTGTCTTTGTATGTCCTTTCTGAAAGTGTGGGCTGTATTAGTGTTTACAATACATTACTGGCAGAAAAAGCACGTGTGATTTCAAACATCAAACACGTCCATTTTGTCCTAACAATCTTCATATTTTTGTGAAGGGATGAGTGTCTGTTTGCACGTGCGTGTGCCCTTGTGTGTGCATGCCCGTGCACGTGCATGTGCGCAATAGTTCCCAAAGGTATTGGGTCCTGTATTTTTAAAAAGTCTGTTGGGGAGCTGGAGAGTTCTTTCAGACCATAAATGATATTTTGGTATATTATTGATTTTTACTGAATCTCTGGTTATAAACTTTGTAATTCTGTGAATGATGAAAAAATATTATGTTCCAGAGTAATCAAGAGGTGGTAGTCTATGAATAGATACAATTTGGGAAAAAGCAGAAGACTAGGTTCCTCTTTATTTGTTTAAATCTTATAAGGCATACATATGGCTCTTTTTGCTTTAAATTTAATTTTCTTTTTATGACTGGTAGCCGAACAAATGTTATTTGTGCTACAGTGCACCAGAATCCAGCATGCTATGGTGCGGAGCATGTGGGAACAACTCTGAAGCCTGAAAATATGCAACATCCTGTTGGTTCTAGTTTACAGAGTATGTTTAATAATGATGGGTCATCCCTGTGCGCAAGCATGCATAATACCGTTGACATGTCTCATGCCAATAGGATTGATGCCCCCCCAGGCTTACTGTCGGCTCAAAACTCTAACATGGGCTTGATGCAAGGAATAAATGGGGGAATGATCAAGTCAGAACCGGGATATCCTCGCAATTCTCCTTACATTTTTGGTACTGGTAATAGTGTTTTGGAGACACGGCCGATTATTGGTGACACATCAGTTGCATCATATCCTGGTGTTGACTCCAATTGTCAATCAATGCCACTTATGGTCCCAGATGTAGCTTCTTTTGGATTTTTGGGGCAGATTCCTAGGACTTTTAGCCTTTCTGATCTGACTGCTGATTTTTCCCAGAGTTCTGGTTAGTCTTCTTTCTCTATGATTTTTTTGTCTGTTCATGGCATTGGCATGCATTCATGTTTCCCCTTGGTTAATTATAGAATGAGCTTGAAAAAAATACTGGTTATGTTATTGTTAATGCCTATTGTTTAGTGTTTGATTTCAGTCTCTAGTTGCTTATTGTTAGTTTCTCTTTTGCAGAAATACTAGAAAACTACTCACGATCGCCCTTCCTAGTTACTGATGAGAACTTCCTTGAAAGAGGAGAACAAGGTGAGAAACATTGCTCCCTCTCCTGAAAGAAAAGAAATATAGAGCTCATTGTTTTCAAAGATTTGAGATGGCTGCTAACTTTAATATTGTCTTGGTGTGAAAGCAGACACTAAAAGGCTGGATTCTATATCAGAAGGCTTGAGTTATGAAGATTTTGGGAGTGATTAAATTGATAACAACACCTAGTGATAAGCAACCTTCAGGTATCTTTTCCCCCCGTTTTTTCTGTCATATTACATCATAAACCTCCTCGATAATGTACCCTGCTGGACTATGGCCAAATATTAAATCAACTGCTTTATTGCTAAACTTCGGTTATTATTCATAGTGAATTGCTTTTGCCAGCGCCTAAGAATGGTTTGCCTTACTTGCAGGTTCAACAGCATCCTTAGTATTGAATTGCTTGTAAATAGAAGTCTTGGAAGTCATCATGTTTTCTAAATTTGTGTATTGAGTGAACATATTAATTTGTCTAGATCTCTGATGTCATAGTGTAGTGATGGGAAGTGAAATCCGGAATGCTTTCATGGAAAGGGAAAGCATGGTCCACGTGGTGGTGATCTTTGGTATTTTGTGTTGCATAGAGTTAGTTTTCTCTACGTATAAAATTAGTTTTTTGTCTACGAATTGGTAGTTACTAGAAAATTTTACATTGCATGGATTACATTTTGATGATTGATTGTGGATTGCTCTTGAAAAATGTAACGTTTAGGCGTATAATCAGCCACAAAAGATGATTTATTGACCAATGGAACTTCAGCTATCAATACATGAAGACCAGACCGAAAAACTTTCAAGATTTATCCATACAAACAGTATCTAATACATGATTGAACATTACACGATGTCAATTGGATAAGTTTCATAAGTTTGCCCCTACCATTAGATGTTTCACCATTCTCATATTCCTTTTGTGTGCTACAAATACCACAGAATGGGAACACGTGTAGCACCAGTCTCTTAATACTGGTATTTCGTGCTGGCTGCTCCGGTTTAATCCTATTCGAACGTGCATTTAATTTCTGTCTTCAACTTTTAGCTCTATATCGTGTCACCCCACTGATCGAATACTCTCTAGAACTGTGTCTCGGAGAAGTGTGCCTAAACTTGTTTGGTATATATATATGGCTGGCTCAAAACCGGTTTAAGAGCGGTAGATTGCTGCTTGTGCCCGAGTATTTGTTTCTCGCGTTGTTTCTAATTCATGTAATATTTTTTTTTTATAAAAAGGAAGGAAAATACAAACAAAAAATTAACCTACATCCTTAAATTGGGCAAGACAGATTTCGCCCTATGCGTATCTAATAATGCCCTTGATCTCTGCTATGACTTCATACACACTTGAACATTCATTATTATGGGTCACTTCATTCCTTCTTCTCCAAATCAACTAGCAAGACACACAAAAAACTTCATTCCAGTTATCCATTCCATACCCTCTACACATCTTCACATTCTTCCTTAACCAATCATGTAAATTACTTTCCCAAAATTCTTTATTTGCAAAAGAGATTCCCAAGTTAAGCCAAACCTCTTTAGCATTACCACATTCTCTTATCACATGTACCGTTGATTCCAACTGCGAATGACACGACGCGCAAGAACCATCTGGATGAATTCTCCATTCAAGCAACCTCTCATTAGTAGGAAGTCTATCATGCATAAAAAACCACATCTGCATTTTACATCTCTGAGGGACCTTGAGTCTCCAAATGTTCCTCCAACATTGATCCTCCTGAGCATTAAAATCAGCAACTTTCGTATATGCTGATCTGACAGAGAACATCTCACTCCTCTCAAGCTTCCATCTAACTTTATACTCCTCATTCCTGTGAACAACCTCAATCTCATTCTTAACATTCTCCCAAACAGCTTTAATTCCACTCCACACTCTTGAGCCCGGCTTCTTTGCTCGTATAATAGGGATCAAATCTTGACCACAATTATATTTACTTCTAATTACTCGGGCCCACAATGCATCCTTGTTATTCACCAACCCCCATCTCACTTTCATCATAAAAGCCTTATTCTGAAGAAAAGCATGGCAAAGACCCAATCCACCACACACTTTAGGATAACAAACTTTGTCCCACGCCACCAAATGAGCTTTCTTCTTATCACTTGTTGAACCCCATAAAAAATTCCGGGCATTTCTCTCAATCTCATCGCAACAAGCAACAGGAATTATAGACGTTTGCATCACATGATTAGGAATAGACAAAGTCACTGAATTAATAAGAATATTCCTCCCTGCCAGAGACAAAGAATGACACTTCCAGCTAGCCAATTTTTGTTTTACCTTATCCACCGTAAATTGATAAGGTAATTCATGTAATATTATTAGAACGTGTTTCTGAGCCTTTATTTTCGTGCAGTCATTCTCTGTACTGTCGGGTTTGGCCCTCGAGGTTTGTACTACTGTTTTGGTAATATAGAGTTGGAGCATCATGAGAAAATTTCATGATTGTTGGTTTGTTTACCACAAATTGTTACAGTTAGCCTACAAAAAGTACAACTCAAACTTTTTAAAGCCACAAGAGAATTTTTTTTTTAACAATAGGATTGTTATCTGGTCATAAAAAAATGTCATCTAAATGGTCTGAATAATTCAGGGATGAAAATAACTGCAAGAGTTTGAAGACCTTAAAATAAATAAGGAAGGAGCAAAACTTGGAAATTTTCTACATGCCATTTCGCCTGGCCAGTGGCGACTTCAAGTAATTAATAATTGGGAGGTCCTGTCACTGCCATCTGTGCATCTCTTCTTTTAATCGATGCAGTGATGCTAGCTGTTCTGTGTTACAAACTCACATTCGCCAACAATTTATGAAAGTGAAAGAACTATGTGAATACAAAATATACTACACCAACTTTCACCGTAAATCTGTAAATATTTTTTTTTTCATATTTTTAAATTTTTAAAAGGGTTCCTTGTAAAACAGCAAAAGCAGATGAGACAGCTGCTTTAGCTGCCCAGACCCACCATTGGATTTATGCAGTTGTGGGCTGGGCTGTATGGGATCTGATGGTTTGCTCTGTGGTCCTCCACATTTATTAATTGGCCGATTCTTTCAGTTTCTGAGGGGACTAATGATGGCTATGGCAAAGTCATATTAAATTCTCAACTTTCTTCTCAATTTCCTTCATTATTTCTCATTATGACTAGCTTCTTTTGTCTGCTACTAATGTCCTATGATACCCTAATCTTTTTTTTGGTCAACACTATGACACCCTAATTCACGCATCGAGTTCATGCTCATTCAATATTGCTTACCTTTATATGAAAATTCCCAGTATAGTCATCAGGACACAGACATTTATTGTCTTACTGCTTGATCTGCTTAAATTCCCTTGGCAGAGAGTGTGAATCCACTCAGGAGAATACTATTAAATTAATGCTGAAAGCTTTCAGTGTTTTCACTTCTAATCTGACTTAAAAGTTAAAACGTTGCCATGGTGAGGCCGTGAGGGTAACTAAGTGTACTATGATATTGAATTTGACAATGGCTTTGTACCAAATTAATCTTTGGTGCATTTTCTTAATTAAAAAACTGATTCATTTGAAATTAATATATATGACTTATTCCTCATACTTTGTTCAATGGGAGACCCTCTAACTTTATTTTAACATAGGCTAAAACTAGTTAATCATAACATTAATCTTTGGAAAGCTTGTTGTTCCATTTGCCGGAAGGAGATTATCACTTATCAATCACCTAATAAATTTAAAAGCTTCAAACCGCCATTTCCGATCCCCTTGATATCATTAATATTTGTCATCTTCCTCTCCAACCCTCTTGACAGCACCTTTTCATCCCCACACCCCTTCTTTTCTTTTCTTTTTTGTCTCCCCTTTTCCAGTTCCTTCTAAAGCACCCATGCACACACTCTAAAATCATTGCACCTTTGGAACGCGCACAACAATTAGTCCACACAAAAGTCTTCCAAAAGACCAAGACATCACAAAACCCAGAAAGTTAAAAATAAAGTCCCAAGAAGACTAAGCAAAGGTGAGCCACTCAAGAAGGTAAAACCAATTCATCAATCACTCAAAATCTCTACTTTTACATCCATGGGCTGCTCAGCCTCAAAACCTGTCACTATAGTTGCCAGAAACAATGAAGATCATTCCTCTCCTTTTGCTTCTTCTTCTCCATCTCCAGCTTCATACTTATCCAATTCTAATTCACCAGTTCCAAGATCTTTTTCTCTACCAACCCCTATTATTCATTACCCACCTACCAGAAAAGGTGACACACACCACCTTGTATCCCTCACTTCCACTACTTACGGTTCTCTTCTCTTAGTTGACCAGTCAAAACTACAAGACATAAACTTTACCTCCCTAGAGCCTCCTTCACTGCACAAGATCTCTCCCCAAGATAAAATGACCCAAACACATACACAGTCACACCAAACATTGACCCCAGATTCTGTCATCAACACATGGGAACTCATGGATGGCCTAGATGATGATGACTTCAAAGACACACCCATGTCTCATTCCTCCTCCATTCTTCAAAATCAACCCACTTCAGAAGTGTCTGCAAAGAACATTCTTGAATCACCTGAATCTTCAGAGAGTAAACCACTATGGAAACATCTATCTGAGGAAGCCTTGCTTGCTAAAATGAACCCAGATGTGGCTTGGAGTTACAGGCGAGCATTGTCATCCAGAAGATTAGGAAGCAGTTTTTCAAGAGGAGCAATGTCCGTTGGGTCTAGCCCATTGACCACATCATTTTCTAGCAATCTGAAGATGTCACCTTTACCAGGTACTGAAGATAAAATAGTGGTTTACTTCACTAGCTTAAGAGGGATCCGCAAAACTTTTGAAGATTGCTGTGCAGTGAGGATGATACTGAGGGGATTCAGAGTGGCAGTGGATGAAAGAGACATCTCTATGGACTCATCATATAGGAAAGAGTTGCAGAATGCTGTGGGAGAAAATAAAGCAGTGAGGTTGCCAGCAGTGTTCATAAGGGGAAAGTATGTTGGAGGTGCTGAGGACATAAAGAAAATGAATGAATCTGGAGAGTTAGCAACATTGTTGATGAGTTTTCCTGAGCAGGATAGAGAGTATGAGTGTAAGAGTTGTGGAGGTGTCAGGTTTGTGCCATGTCTTAATTGCAATGGTAGCAGGAAGGTGTTTGAGGAGGAGGAAGCTGAGTTAAGGAGGTGTCCTGATTGTAATGAGAATGGTTTGATGAGATGCCCTGATTGTTGCTCATGATTGTCAAAAATGTGTTGGCCGATGAATTTCTAATAATTAGTTTCGACATATTCTCTTGCCACAATCATTGCCTGCAATTTTCTCTTGTTTTAGACTTTCTGGTTGAAATTTGTCAGCCACACTTATTTTTTTATTTCTGATTGTCCAATACTTCATCATTTTGCTTTATCACCTGCCCATGCCGTCTAGAATATAGTAGTACCACCAAAAGGAATAAACATACTGAGATTAAGGGCTGATTATCATATATAATTATCAGATATTACAATTCATTGCGAAAAAAAAAATATGAATGCTTGTATACGTTGAAAATTCTCTAAAAACGGACACAGCGTCCTACATTGTGGGATCCAAATCCAAACAGGCACTAGATTTAAGTTCTTAAATAGTTGTGTTTATCGTCATCGTCTATGCGTGTTCATGCTAGGAGTGATTGTAGAAGCTACAGATAAAGCATTAGGGGCCTTCTTATCTGAGAAATATCTCCAACATTGTGTTGCCTTTGGCTCTAAATGACAATGATAGTTTTTTTACACAGACTCGTCAGCCAATTCACGTGCAATGACGAAATATATTCTCTGACAATAGTTTGATTTTTGATAAAGGATTTGGAATCATTTCTTCGCACATGATAGCAGAGAGAAGCTATTGATGGAAAGAGTATGCTACAAAAAAAAACAGTAATTCTTTTAAGGTTTGCGTTTCGTGAAATGTTTACAGAGGATTTAATCCGCTTCCTGAAGAAAACTAAAATAAGAGTTCAAAATCGCAAGCATGTCCGTATGAGTAGGACTATCTCATCCCCTGCGGGCAAACGCTGCTGCAAGTCCTCCAGCTAGAAGTCCAATAGCTGCGGTGGTGATGCCAATTCCAATAAGACCATCTGCGTTAAAACAAATAACATTTGGCTATCAAAAAACCCAAATAATATACTATGTATTACTTTAGTTAATGCTATTTAGTGCAAGTGAGCTCAAAAGGCAAATCCTAGCACAACCTTTAGCAATCCGGTCTCCAACAATTTTATTGAGGGACAGAGCCTGCCTCCAATCAGGTGCAATCTGCAAGAACAAAATGCCCAAATAGACACTGATTAAGCAATTTTAAAAAGGATATGGCAAAGACAGGTCGGTTTAGCATGGCCAAACTTATTTGCAAAAATACAGCCAACCTCCTAATACGATGAAGAATCCCACACACGAATAACAGATAAACATATCGGTAATGAAAAATCATGGATAAACTAATTTTTGAGAACAGCGAAAAGAAAAGCCAGTTGAAAACAGAAATAACCAAAGACAGTTGTTTCATGGGGATTGAGTAGGTTTTTAGCTCGTACCCCCAGCCTTCAAGTAAAACAAGACAAATATAATCCTAGACATATAGTATAGCTTGACCAGCAATGCAGTATCAGCCAAAATTACACAAGAGGGGCCGACAACAGGAACTAGAAAAATAAGGTTAATGGTTAGTTGCATATCGAAGTTGAGTTGAGAAAGACAGACCTCCAAACACTGCTCCAAAAGCATCCGACACTTGGAATAATCATTACTCCTATAATATCCAACAGCCAGAAGATAAAGCTTCTCTCTTTGGAGCAAAGGACTGGTATTACTTCCCAAAAGAGCTGCAAACCCCATCACAAAGATTACAAACACACAGTTGGGGATGTAAAAGGCAATTTCTTATTTTCATTTAAATAGTTTCTAAGCATGCCAAAATATTGGGCCTTTTAGTATTAACATTCTTGTTTTCATAGCTCATGGAAGTATAAATCAAGGGGCAAAGGTATAGGGTCATATTTCGAGTTGGAGGATTGAGAAACCTTAGGAGTCCAGTGGCGCCTTGCAATAGCTACTTTGGCAAATATACCAGATTTCATTTCACATTCAGGTTTTGCATGGAAAATCATGAATTCACAATGACCACACTGCAACTTCAGTGGGACCATAAAGGATCCCACAGTGAGTCATTGAATGGCGTGCATACGCTAAGTTGGCAAAATTACAATATCTAAATCAGGGTTTGCAGAATCACCAAACAACAGATAATTATCACATAGCATACTTTTATGATCCATACTACCACAGACGCGGTTTGGCCTAATAGGCAGGAAAATCATAGTCAGAAGCCGTGCAGGAAAGATCAAAACTGATGCAGATTATGCTGTGCTATAAATACCCAATGAAATAGCAAGAACAAACAAAATAATGATTTATCATCCAAGAAAATAAGTTCAAACATTTTTAAAAGAAGATACCGCAATGAGACAAAAGCATTCAATTAACATGTACTCTCTTCGTTCCCAAATATAAGATCACTCTCAAATTTTAATTTGTTCCTAAATACCCCCTCCGGTCCTTAATATAAGAGCCCAAAATTAGAATGGTTTTGTTCCCTAATAGTATAAGAGCTCATCTCAATTCTCTCCTCATTTAATGCATTTTGTCCTACTTTGCCCCAACTCTCTTTCATATTTATTAATGCTTATGTGTTTCTCTCTCTTAAAAGTATCATGATAAATATGGGCAACATTAGAAACGAAGCATTAACTCCAGACACCCAACTAACATTCACATGTTCTCTTAAGAAGCGTTTCTTTGACGACTAACTCTTATATTAGGGACCGGAGGGAGTACAAGACACTCTTTATAATGCTTAATGCTTATATATAATGAACAAGTAAAAGAGGGCGAGTGGGAATGAAGGTATCCGGTTAGTTAGATTAGTGTTAATAACTAACTTAACAAACATTTTCAATCTAATCAATTTTTTTTACTAAATTAATGTAGTCAAATTAGGAATTTATATTTAGGAACAGGGGAGTAGTTTATGAAAGGAAGGTAAAATAAAATAGTGATATTATTGGGATGTAACGTTATTAATATTAATATATTATTACCTTCAAGCATGGCAATGCCACGTTGGACATCTTGTGGGCGCCTGGAATGAACAAGGGCCCACGTCAACCTCATGAGGCTTTCAGTCCTGCGCTCCTGAGAAGAATCGTCATTTGAAGCATCCAACAATTCTCTTTCACACCCCTTCACAGTTCAAACCATACAAATTAACATACTACCTCACTTTTACTCTTCACTCTCTTCACTTGCCAAATTAAACCACATTCCTTGCTTAACACGAAATATAAGTGGCGCTCAAATAAAAAAAAGAGAATTCAAAGGCGTGGTATACACTATACAAAATGAAATCGAAGATATGTCGGAGAGAGGAATTGGGGAAAAATGTGAAAAAATAGGGATTTGAAAGAGGAAGTTACGTACGGCAATGACGTCACGATCGCACCAGGGGATCTGATCGCCGCCGTTGAAGAAGGAGCCGATGGATTCCAAGATTTTGTCCATTTCGCACAAATATGTTGTCTCAAATGAAAGGAAAGGAAAGGAAAGGAGGGTGAGATTTGGGAATATCTATATATATATATATATATATATATATATAGGTTAGGGATTTCAAAGCAGCTTTAATTTTCTGCCTTCTTTCGCAATGCTCTGCCCTTTTTTTTATCAGGATTTATTTTTGTGAGGACTCTAATAATAATAACAAGGTAAACCTTATCCCATTCAAATGGGGTCGGCTACATGGATCACACGACGCCATTTAGCTCTGACCCTACTCATTCCTGAAGATAAATTTTTCACAACCATATCTCTTTGAATAACTTCATCAAGAGTTCTTTTTGGTCTTCCTCTATTTCTTATATACGGCTCCCTTTCCATCTGTTCCACTATTCTTATTGGCTCATCCAATTCTCTTCTTTGAACATGTCCATACCACCTTAAACGATATTCTCTCATTTTCTTTGAAATTGGTGCTACCTCAACTCTTTCACGAATGTGATCATTACGAATCCTATCTTTTAGTGTATACCCACTCATCCATCTCAACATTTTCATCTCTAACACAACCATCTTATTTTCTTGCTGTTTTTTAATTGCTAAGCATTCACTACCATATAACAATGCTGGTCTAATAGCTGTTCGATAGAATTCTCCTTTTACTTTAGTTTGAACCATTCGATCACAAATAACCCCAGAAGCTTTTCTCCATTTGCACCAACCAGCTTGAATTCTATTATTGATATCTCCATCTACCTCACAATCCTCTTGTATAACTGATCTCAAATATTTAAACTTATCCACTTAACGTATAACATCCTTTCCTAATACAGTTTCTATGTTCTCATGAGTTTGCCTATTGCCAAAACTACAGCACATATATTCCGTTTTACTCCTACTTATTCTAAAGCCTTTCGACTCTAAAGTCGTCCTCCATAACTCTAATTTCCAATTAATTTCATCTTTTGAATCCCCTAAAATTACTATATCATCCGCAAAAAGCATGCACTTAGGAATTTCTTCTTGTATACTTTCAGTCACAACATCCATAACAAGATTAAACAAATACGGACTCAATGCCAACCTTGATGTAAACCAATTCTTATTGGAAAATCAATTGTTTCACCTACCGGTGTTCTAACTCTAGTCATTACACCTTCATACATATCTTGAATAGCTCTAATATACTCAACTTGTACCTCTTTCTTTTCTAAAATTTTCCAAAGTAAATCTCTTGGCACCCTATCATATGCTTTTTCCAAATCAATAAAAATTATATGTAAGTCTTTTCTAATACTTCTATATATTTCCATTAAGCCTCTAATTAGATATATTGCTTCTGTGGTTGACCTTCCTGACATAAAATCAAATTGATTTTTCGATATGTTAGTCCAATTACGTAACTTACGCTCAATTACTTTTTCCCACAACTTCATTGTATGACTCATAAGTTTTATTCCTCTATAATTTACACAATTTTGAATATCTCCTTTATTTTTATAAATAGGTACTAATGTACTCTTCCTCCAATCATCTGGCATTTTCTTAGACCTTATAATTTCATTAAATAATTTAGTAAGCCACCACACACCATCTTCTCCTAAACATTTCCATACTTCAATAGGAATACCATCTGGTCCAACAGCTTTTCTCTTAGTCATTCTCTTAAGAGCATCCTCAACTTCACTAATACTAATCTTAATATTATCTGTAAAACTGCTATTCCTATCACTAGTCCCTAAATCATCTATAGTATAATTCAAAGTTTCCACTCTATCATTAAACAAATTATAAAAATAATTCTTCCATCTATCCCTAATACTCTCATCTTTAACTAATACATTACCTTCTTCATCCTTAATACACATTACTTGATCTAAATCTCTTGATTTCTGCTCTTTTATCTTTGCTATTCTATACATTTTTTGTTTCCCATCTTTTGTCCCTAATTCTTTATAAAACTCCTCAAAGAAATTAGTTCGAGTTATACTAACAACTCTTTTCGCCTCTTTCTTTGCTAATCTATATTTTACCCAATTTTCCTCACTATCACATATTTGCAAATCCTTAAAACATTGTTTTTTAAATTTAATTTTCTCTTGAACATTATTATTCCACCACCAGGTCTCCTTTTGACGCCTAATATAACCCTTTGATTCACCTAAAACTTCTTTTGCTATTTTTCTCATCATCATACTTAAATCTATCCATAAATCATTAGCACATCCTTTTTTGTCCCAAATACATTCATTCATCAACCTATTCTTAAAAATTTTCATTTTTTCCCCTCTCAATTGCCACCATCTAATTGTTGGTTGAAGCATTTCTCTCTTCTTCTTCCGATTAAACTTCACACGAACATCTAAAACTAAAGGCCTATGTTGTGTAGTCACACCATCACCTGGAATCACCTTACAGTTTATACACATTCTTCTATCCGAATTTCCTACTAAAAAGAAATCAATCTGTGATCTATTGCCTCCACTCATATATGTAATCAAATGTTCTTCCTGTTTCTCAAAACAAGTGTTAACAATTTTAAGATTGTTAGCCATACAAAATTCAATAATAGAATGTCCTTCATTATTCATTGTGCCAAAACCAAAACCACCATGAACTTGTGTGTACTGTCCTGCATCTTTACCAACATGTCCATTAAGATCACCACCAATAAAAATCTTTTCAGTGTTAGAAATTCTTTTAATCATCTTCTCCAAATCGTCCCAAAATTGTTCCTTATGAACAATTCTTCCCCTATCTGAGGGGCATATGCACTGATTATATTAATTGTATCATCCTCAACTACCATTTTTATCAATAATATTCTATCTCCACTTCTATAAACTTCAACCACATTCTTCTTCCACACTTCATCCGCAATTATACCTACATCATTCCTATGATTCACTTTACCAGTATACCAAAGTTTATAACCATCAATATCTTTAGACTTTTCACCTACCCATTTAGTCTCTTGTAGACATAGAATATTTATCTTTCTATCTCTCATCACTCCTATTACCTCCCAAGCTTTGTCTCTCAAGGTTCCAATATTCCACGTACTAAATCTCATCCTACACTCATTCACTTTCTTCTTTATATATTCCTTCTTCTGTACACTGTCCATCGATGACAAATTGCTAAAATGGTTGTGTGTGTCCATGCTTTAAGATTAGACAAATTTTTACGTTGGCTGCCGAGGCCTAACACAACCTACTCTTTTTATCCGGGCTTAGGACCGGCTAAATAAATAGGCAGAGTATTACTCACAACAATAATAATAACACATAAAATAGCATAAATACTAAAACTAATACAAATAAATCCTAGCACTAATAAGAATGAATCTAGATCAAATAATAACAATAAATAAAGAGATAAAACAAATCACAATACAATAAAATAGTAAAACAATATAATAATAATATATAAATAAATAAATGAAATAACAATATATAATAAACAAAACAACCACAATACTGAACAATAGAATAAAACAATAAATTAATAATTATCCTCTGAAAAACCAAATAACAACTAATACTCAACAACAATATTCAAAGATTAAGATATGTATAAGAAAACAAAAAATATTATAATCAAACTTCAAGAAGACTATGTATGTAAAACAAAAGGTTTTAGAAGAATATGAAATTTCAATGAAATAATTTAAAGAAAATCAAACTTCAAACCAAGAATTTCTGATATGTAAACTGTTACGATATTAAAACTGCTATGATACTTGACGTAGTGGATTTCACCAAAAGATGATGAGGAAAATTGTAAGAATGAGAGATTGAGGATGAATAATATTATAAGAATGAGAGAAAGAAAAAAAAAGTATATTTCAGCAATGAAATAAAACAATAAATTAATAATAAATACTATAACAAACACAACAACAATAATGTTCAATATCAATAATAATTAATCAAACCAGCGATTGTTATTGATGGTGTGAACCTTGCTTGCATGAAAATGATTGTGATGAACTTAATGAAAATTCCTCGAAAAATTTCGAGAATGAGAAAGATTATAAGAATTAGAAAATTGAGGAGGGAAAGATTATAAGAATGAGAATATTGAGAAGAAGATGAGATGAAGAATGGAAAAAATTATTTTTGTCAGGACTCTGCCCTTCAAAAATGATAAAAAAATGCTCACACTCATACATATATACTCCCTCCGGTCCTAAATATAAGACCTAATTGACTTTTTTTAGAAAATCCTTAAAAAAACAAAATAAGTTAATTATAAATTGATTTACCTAATTTTTTCCTTTAAACTAGTTTATTTTACCTATAAACTAATGGATAATCTAAAAATATATCAAATATGTCATCATTTAATAACCTATTTAGCAACCTTAATCTCTCCAAAAAAAGTCAATTAGGTCCTATATTTAGGATCGGAGGCAGTATAATAAAAATTCTTTTCAAGTATGGAGTGAAAGTTTATGTTTTCTTCTAAAAAAGTTGAATTTTCTAATAGACTTTGTAATAAGAATTAAGAAAAAATGTACTATGTTTCTAAATATAAGATCATTTTCCGTACGGGAGTTGGTTAAGTTAGTTATTTACACATGATATTACCAATTTATCCCAACTATATTCCTTTATCATTACTCTCCCTGCTTGTTATGCATTGTACGGTTAATTTGAGAAAAGTTAGAAAATGATTTTTTAATTAGGATCAAGTTGAATTTTAAAAGTAATACTATATTTAGGAACAAAGGGAGTTACTTTCTCTAATTTGATTATATTAAGGATGTTAGTTAAATTAATTATTAACACATGGTATTACTAATATACACTAACTATGTACGTTTATTCTTACTTTCTCACTCTTACTTGTTTATTATAAATAAAGATAAACATTATTGGGGTTTATTTGGAAAAAAATTGAGAAAAATTCAAAAAGTTGTCTATATTTAAGAACAAATTAAAATTTAAAAATTATCTTATATTTGAGAACGGAGGGAGTATGTTTTTTATTATCTAAACTTTTATTTCAAGGAAATGAGTTTTAAGGTAAACAAAGAGGCAATGAGTTTCTATCAATTTTAGCTGAAAATAAATATTAGGTTAATACAACTTTTGATCGCTTAATTCTGATTTTGATCACCGAACTTCACGTTTTTAGCTGAAAACAATTAGATTGTCGTATGATCAAATTCTTTTTTTCGGAATGAAGTGTGATTCCCAACCTAATAATAAGTTGTGACTAATAATTTATGTGAGTCTAGCCTCATTTTTAAAACATGCAAAACTCAATTTTAAGTTTAATATTTTTTTACATAACTTACATAGAGGACTAAGATAAGAAGAAATCATTTTTTAATGGAAAAAAGACAAACAAAATACTTTTAAAATTTCAAACTTTCAGAATGTTACCTCAAATATAAGATATGACGCAAGAGATTGTTCTCAATTTAACATAGATAATTTTGGATATTAACCATCGAAATAAACTCATTAACCACTTCATACACTTAGAACTTAGCATCAATTTAACTCAAGGCATTTTATCAACCACTCATGCAATGGTATTAATCTCTCCGGTAAGGATATTATCAAAATTTTGGAAACAAACCCTCAAATATTTTTTCTTATATTGGGTTTATTTAATTGTCTTTTTCCTTCTTTCCCCCCCTTGTTTATTTATACTTCTATATCCACATGCATATAGATATATATTTTTATCCAATACATCAATCCAAATATTCGCACAGATTAAAATAGTTGTCCAAACTCCAAAGCTCAGGAGCTCATTTTTATTTGCTAATTTGAATCATCATCATCAATATATATATTTATTAAAATATGGGATTTGTGCCTTTTATTTTCACACTACAAACCAGTTTTTTATGTGGTTTGACCTAAATTATCTAAAGTTAAAACTTATGAATTTGTAAATCAACCATGTTTGTGCTCTCACACGGTAGAATTTTTGAGGTTTATGTTTCCAACCACAATAAATTAATCATCACTCCCCACTTCCCATATCGCTTCTTTCCAATAGCCCCAAAATCCTCACTTCATCTCCTATACATCCCTTCAACAACCTTCGACGCCTTCTCACCCTCTTCCTCATATTTGTGCCCTCACCCTCTTCTATTTTCGTCATAAAGGGCGAGTTTGATTTTCGACTAAATTATAAATTATTAAATGGAATCTAAAGTTTTTTTAAAGCAATTGATTGATAGTAATCATCATAAATATCGCATTGATAGATAACAATGGTTGGATTACACATCAAATACATATATAAGTCTCACATAGTCACATTCACTTAGAACATACAAATACAAATTATATTAAGACTTTGTGTAATAATTCATAAAAATAAAAATACCCCCTGCGTCACATGGGTAAACCACTTGTTTCTTATAAAAAAGGGAAAACAAGGAGGAGGGTAGGAGGGTGAAAATAAAAAAAAACAACAACAAAACAGGAACATATAATTAAAAGAGCGTGTTCCAGCAATATTGGATTGTGTGGCAGTATAATATCTTTGACTAGGATCTACATTCAGGGCTCATCCCAATTCCACTCATCCTTTCCTCATCCACCCAAAACACACAATTCCTGATAAAAAAAAAACTAAAACACAAAAAGGTGGGCCCCAGAAATTATCTCCCTTCTCTCTCTCTCCTTCTCTTTCTCCCTCACTCCTCTCACTTTCCAACCTTCACACCAACCACCACTGTCGCCGGCCTCTCTTCCACCTCAACCGCCACCACCACCAACGCTGATGCCGCCCAAACCAACGGCCCCCGACTTCTCCTCCACCTCTTCAACAACCATCCTCAAGCCCATCGACGTCTCCTCCGCCTTTTCAACCACCGTCCTCACCGTCGGCCGACGTCTCCGCCGTCCTCACGTTCGCCGACGTCTCCTCCGACCAACCTCTCAAGCTTCTCTCTTCGACGTCACCTCCGCCGGAGTGAAGGTTGATGACGTGGAGGGCAGAGGAGACGTTGACCGACGTGAGTTGATGACGTGGAGGTAGGAGGAGAGGTGAGAGGAGTGGACGAGGTTGGTTTGGGCGGCGGCAGCGTCGGTGGTGGTGGCGGTTGAGGTGGAAGAGAGGCCGGCGACGGTGGTGGTTGGTGTGGACTGTGGAGGTTGGAGGGTGAGAGAAGTGAGGGAGAAAGAGAAGGAGAAAGGAGACGAGGGAGATCTGGGGCCCACCTTTGTGTGTTTTAGTTGAAACACTGCGTTTTGGTGGATGAGGAAGGGATGAGTGAAATTAGGATGAGCCCTGAATGTAGATCCCTTTGACTAGCCTCCCACCTTTCCAATTCTGAGATAGACCGGAAATTTAACAGCCTTAACCTCACACCCGTCTTCAGCCCAAACTGTCTTCAATCTCTCAACATCATCATCTCCCAGAAGTTCCACTCCCTTATCCTTGGCAGCCTGATAAGCCGACCACGATCTCAAATACGTCAAGTACCCCTCAAAGTCCATCTCCTCCACAGACACAAACTCAATGGGCCCTGTCCCTTCCAAACCATCCACTTCCTCAAACGGAAAATCCTCACCCCAATAATCATCATCCACTTCCATAAACGGATTCAGAAAATAATCCTCACCCGGGGGTGGATTATCCATTGTCAAACGTTTGTGGTCCCACCATTGAGGGTCCAACGCTGTGTAGTAGAATGCACGGATCCATTCATCTACTGAGTCTGTGACACGTGTCACAGTGTGACACGAAGCCGCTATTACTCCGTGCGGTTTCTTTAGAAGCCGCTTGACTTGCTCGTACAAGGTAGGGCCATAAAAGTAGGCGGGTTGTGTGATTGTCAAAACGTCTACGGTTCCCTCTGGCGCTACCTCTATTTCTAGTTCTGACATTGACATGGTTGATTTTGTGTGCTCGTATCGCACGTTTGGTAGCTTCACTGCGTATTCAAGCTTTTTCTCACTCGTATCTGTGCCTATCACCTTCTCGTACATCTCCGCTAACTGAAATTCATTTGTATTGGAATATATCATTCAATGAATAATAATATTAAAGAATTAAATATTAAGTTGGATCACTTACTAAACAAACTATATCACTTAATTATAATATATAATTATATGTCACTTTTGATTAGATCACTTCATGAGACGATATATGTTAATTTAGCTTTAATTAAGTAATCAATATACTGTTATAAGGAGTGTCCCATGCAACTAAACATATATGACGGGAAGGTAAAGATAACGTGTGTGCGCGCGCGCACAATAATTTATATTTAAACACGGAAAGATGATATATGTTGGATTAGGTTGAACAAAGAAAATGTGGAATTGGAGGAAATTTAAGGAGAGGGAAAAAGAAGGCATGCACGTACATATTTGGCGGCCTGGCTGCTTCCGGTGCCGACGTCCCAAGCGAGTTGATGAGAAGGTGTCTTAGAAGCGATGAATTGGAAGAGGTCGGAAGGGTAACGTGGCCTCGCATCTGAGTATTGTTTTGCCTGCTTCTCCAACTGATCTGCCATTCTTGTGCTCTTGGCCTTTTCCTTCACAATGTATGTATAGCAGCTTATAGAATTGTGGTGATCCGTTACACTTCTCCCCTTCTCTCTCTTGATTTGAATTTCAAATTGTGTTGACATGTGGCAATGTTAAAATGAATCAGATTGTTTAGTTGATCCTGTACAGCTGTCCACCCGCACCCTCATCAATGCGTATACCAGAGCCAAACCCGACTCATATGGCCCAGAAAGTGTAACCCGGACTCGCACCAGAGCTAAAAGCCACCACTAGTTTAGTGGGAAGTTATTTCCGCGTGACTGGAGATAAGATCATGAGGAGTGGGAAGCATCAATTGTGACACGTGGACAGATCTTGTGGAGCAATGTAACGCATGATCCCAGAATATGTGTTTAGCAGTTATCCCAGATGCAGTTTAGTTTTAATAGGATATTTTTACATTGAACATGTTATGTTGTATTCTCTGCTCAAGAAGTACATCTTGTAAACTCTCTCATTTGATCAATATTAAGAAGTAATTTCCAGATTATCTTTTGATTGTGATCGAATTGTTCTTTATTTAATTAGTATTGCTTTAAGAAGATTTTTTAGGGCATTACATTTGGCGCCGACCGTGGGGAGAAATTCATATTTCTTCTCGTTACCTTGCAACCCCGGACCATGGAAGGCGACGCGATGTCGCCTCTCAACCCTGACGCGCCAGCACACTCGAATATCCAAGAGATTTCCTCTACTGGATACTCTGGAGGGAACACTCAGGAAGCCCCCCATAACGTTCCAGAAAATGATCCACTGTTGCTCACTGTGCAACGGTTACAAGAGCAGCAGCGAGAACACTTTGCGATGCTAAAGAAGCTGTCAAGCGAAAATAGGAACCTGAAACTTGAAATCACCGAATTAAGGATGGCCCGACTCCATATACCAGAAGATAATATGGAAGAGGAACAACCTATTCCAAGAGTGATTTCCGAAAGTATGTATCACCGGAACGCAGACCTTGAATACCAGAACCCAGAACAATACCAGCCTGACGAAGACCTACATGAACATCGATCTCGACACACAGAAGTGCGAGATGATCACCGGATGCCTGAACACGCAATACCAGAGGAGAGGCATAGAGATCCAGAACACAAATGCCGCCAAACCAGAAGAAGAAACAAACATTGTAACCCAGAAACTAAACCACAGGATACCAAAATGGATGATCGATACCAGAACACTGAGTATGACGACCCAGATTACAACCCAGAGTCGAACTTTCTGACGAGGACGAAGAAGGAGTTGGAAGTTCCAACGACACACTTGACAAGCCTGACCCTCCCAAGAAGCCACGAAGGCACTTAGCATCCAAAATAACCGTTCCCAGAAACTCAACCCCCAGAATGCGAAAAATGCGGAGAACCTACCCGGAAATTAAGCGGATGCAACGGGAGTTAGATGAACTGAAAGCAACCATGTTCCAACTTCCAGGAGCCCCGATCCCCTTCGAGAAAAATGATCCTTCCAGTTACGCAGATTCACCATTCGTTGAGGCCATATCCAGAGCAAAGCTACCTTCCAGGTTGGTTTATCCGGCCATTACACCTTATGATGGTTCAACAGACCCGGATCATCATATGGCACATTACAAGCAACGCATGTTCGCCATCACAGTCCCTGAGAAAGTGCGCGAAGCATGTATGTGCAGGGGATTCGGGATGACTCTCACAGGACCCGCTCTCAAATGGTATATGCATCTTGAAGTAGGATCCATCGCCACATTTGCTGAACTACATGACTCTTTCGTGAGTCAATTCGCAAGTAGCAAACGGTTGGAAAAAACCGCTGATGACTTGTACAGGCTTCATATCAAACGAGGGGAGACCCTTCGCAGCTTTGTTACCAGATTCAACAAGGAAAGGTTGGAGATAGACCACCCGGATGAAATGACATGTATAAACGCCTTCAGGAAGGGATTGTGGACCTGGATGCCCTTGTATGAAGAGCTGACCAAATGCCAACCTAAGACATGGACAGAGGTCATGCGGAGGGTATTGGCCGAAGTCAGGCTAGAAGAAGACCGGATGAACCGAGACTATGACTCACCTAAATCCGAGTCTAGTCATGCAGGCAAAAGCAAGAAACGAAAGGAGCGACCTGAAAAGCCTCCCAGAGCAGAGTCCTACTCAAATGCTAAAAAGGCATCAGAACGATCCGGGAGGCCAACCAGACCAAGCAGACCACCGGCTCCCCGAATAGAAGAGCAAGGCTTGCAGTTATCCGCGAAGGAACTAGTTAAAGAACTAGGAAAAATGGGGGATCAAGTGCGATGGCCGGGAAAAATAAAGGTACCCCCGGAGCAGCGAGATAAATCTAAATGGTGTGACTTCCACCAAGATCACGGCCACAAGACCGATGATTGCATATCCCTGCGCTTCCAAGTCTCGGAACTCTTGAAGAGAGGCTACCTAGAGCATTTGCTCGAGGGATCAAAGAAGCAGAACCAGATAAACAAGACAACAAGCAATACACAACCCACTCCTGCAAATCCGCCGATTCCAACCAAGATGATAAACTTTGTTAACAGAGGATCTTGCATCATGGGAACCAGTTACTCTGCTGCTAAGAGACACATCAGGACCTTGACTGACCAGATAGAATCCTTGACCATAGGTGGCGAAGACTTAGAGGCACAAGAAGGACCATTGGCATTCTTTGACCATGAAATCAATGACCAGAACCATGATGATGCTTTTGTCATCTCGATCTACCTAGCCAACTGTGAAGTCAAAAGAGTTCTCATAGATCCAGGTAGCTCTGTCAACATTATTTACTTGAATACGGTCAAGGAAATGAACATGGAATCGGCCATGTCATACTATCCAACCACACTGGTATTTGGCAATGGCGTTGCTGACAAGTCAATGGCCGTGATTAATCTAGCAACATATGCTGCCGGAATTAATCAAACATTTACTTACCATGTTATGGATTGCCCTTCTCCATACAACGCCATCCTGGGACGACCATGGCTCCACCAGATGAAGGCTGTACCCTCAACCTTGCACCAACGAGTTAAATTCTATACTCCTTGGGGAGTGCGCCAGATCAGGGGGGACCAGAAAACATCTCGAGAGTGCTACCAGACTTCCCTGAAGAAATCCGAAAAATTACCAGCATAGCAATTACAGGGATCATCCCTGAGACCTCAGATCCGGGATGAATCATCCACCGAACTCGAAACCATCCAGGTTGACCCAAACCAGCCAGATAAGAAGCTCTTCATCGGAAATGATCTTAGTCCAGATTTGAAGAGCCAACTGATAGCATTCTTGACCCAGAACCAGGATTGTTTCGCTTGGTCCTATTCTGACATGACCGGAATCGATCCCCAGATCAGTCTCCACAGATTGAACGTGGATCCTAAACACAAGCCTGTCCGACAAAAGCGCCGGAAATTTGGTACAGACAGAAACCAAATCATCCAAGAAGAAGTCCAGAAACTATTGACAGTCAAGTCAATAAGGGAGGTGACCTACCCAGAATGGCTAGCCAACGTCGTAGTGGTGGCCAAGAAGAATGGAAAACATCGTGTTTGTGTAGATTTCACAGACTTGAACAAAGCCTGCCCCAAGGATTTCTTCCCATTACCACACATTGACATGATGGTGGATGCCACTTCTGGGCACCAGATGCTAAGCTTCATGGATGCTTTTTCCGGATACAACCAAATCCGGATGTATCCTCCAGATCAAGAAAAGACCTCTTTCATCACGGACAGAGGGATATACTGTTACCAAGTAATGCCTTTCGGCCTGAAGAATGCAGGAGCTACCTATCAAAGGTTGGTCAACAAAATGTTTGAAAACCAGATTGGAAAATCCATGGAAGTCTACGTGGATGACATGCTTGTTAAATCCCAGTCCAAGGAAGAACACATCTCGAACTTACAGGAGGCATTCAGAATCCTAAAGCAGTACAATATGAAGCTTAATCCAGAAAAATGCTCCTTCTGGGTCAAGTCCGGGAAGTTCCTCGGATATTTGGTCTCGAGTAGAGGCATTGAAGCTCATCCCACCCAGATAACAGCCATCCAGAACATTTGCTCCCCCAGACGAGCCAAAGATGTGCAAAAGCTAACAGGGATGATTGCAGCTCTGAACAGGTTCATCTCTCATTCTTCAAACAAGTGTCACCCTTTCTTCAAAACGCTCAGAAAGAACAAAACGTTTGAGTGGAGTCCGGAATGTGAAACAGCCTTACAAGGCCTCAAGGAATACCTGTCCAAGCCGCCACTCCTCTCCAAACCAAAACCCAGTGAGTTACTTCAGTTGTACTTGTCTGTATCTGGGCATGCTGTAAGTGCTGTACTCGTACGCGAAGATCCAGGAACACAGTATCCAGTATGTTATGTGAGCAAAACTTTCCTAGACGCTGAGACCAGGTACTCGCCTATCGAAAAACTAGCACTAGCCCTAGTCGTGGCATCCCGAAAGCTGAGACCATATTTCCAGAGTCACCCTATCCAAGTTGTGACATCTCACCCGCTCAGAGCCATATTCCAGAAACCAGACTTATCTGGCAGGCTAGTCAAGTGGGCGATCGAACTCGGTCAATATGACTTATCATACGTCCCAAGAACGGCAATAAAGTCTCAAGTACTAGCGGATTTCACAGCTGAATTCGCACCTGACATTCAGATAGGTGTGGCTAGAAGTTTGATTTGCATGAGCAATGAATTAATCCCAGATATTTGGATCTTGTATGTTGATGGCTCAACACACTCGAAAGGTACTGGACTCGGAGTAGTCATCCAATCACCAACCGGAGATACTATGGAACAGTCCTTCCAGTGTACTTTCAGAGCAACCAACAACGAAGCTGAATATGAAGCATTAATCATCGGAATGCGCTTACTCGTAGAACTTGGAGCGCAAGACGTTGAAGTGCGATGCGATTCTCAACTTGTATCAAAACAAGTCCAAGGAGAATACCAGGTAAAGGATTCCCGAATGCAAAAATATTATACTATGGCCACTTCGATATCAAAATCATTCAGGGAATTCAAATTGACGCAAATACCCAGAGATAGCAACAAGCATGCTGACGCATTAGCAAACTTGGGATCCACCATCCCAAGTTCCAGAACCCGAGCCATCCCAATCATACGATTACAAGACTCAGTACTAACCACCGCACCTGTTCACCACGTCCAGGCCAATTATAGACCAGGCGATTGGAGATCTCCAATCTACAAATATCTGGACACAGGTGTTCTCCCGGATGATCAAAATAAGGCCAGAAGAATCAAACAACGAGCATCCAGATACCGGATATTCAGGAACGAACTCTACAGGTGGTCTTTTGCAGGCATCTACCAGAAATGTCTCGGCCCAGACGATTTTGAATATGCGCTAAGAGAAACACATGAAGGAGAATGTGGTAATCATTCCGGTTCCAGAAGTTTGGTCAGGAATCTCCTGAGAGCTGGATACTTTTGGCCCAAAATGCAACAAGATGCCCAGAAACTTGTTTCCAAATGTGACAAGTGCCAAAGATTTGCTCCCGCACTCCAGCAACACCCAGAATTCCTACACTCCCTGACCCCAGTATGGCCTTTCATGAGATGGGGGATGGACATAGTCGGGAAGTTACCACCAGCACCAGGAAAACGCGTGTTCTTGTTGATGGTGACCGATTACTTCACCAAGTGGATAGAGGCAGGAGCATTTCAACAAGTAAAAGAGCCAGAAGTCATTGACTTTATCTGGAAAAATGTTGTTTGCAGGTTTGGACTACCCTATGAAATAGTATGCGATAATGGGTCCCAGTTCATTGGATCGAAATTCAGGAAGTTCTGTACCAAATGGAACATCAAGTTGAAATTCTCCACTCCCCGGAATCCTCAGTCTAACGGCCAAGCAGAAGCCAGTAACAAGACAATTGTGTCCTCCTTGAAGAAACGACTAGAAAAAGCCAAAGGAAAATGGGCAGATGAACTCCCAGCAGTACTATGGGCTTACAGGACTACAGCAAGAACTCCAACAGGAGAGACACCCTTCTCCTTGACATATGGTTCAGAAGCAATGATCCCCGTTGAGTTCGGGCTACCAAGTCTAAGGTATAAGTGGACCAATGAAGAAATTAACAACATTAACCTGAACTATGAACTAGATCTACTAGATCTTAAACGAGAACAGGCTCTAATCCGGATGGCGACCTATCAACAACAGATAGCTCGTCAATACAACAAACATGTTAAAGAACGACGCTTCCAAGTAGGAGAGCTGGTTTTACGAAAAGTATTCCCGAATACACCAGAATCCAGAGACGGAAAGCTCAGCCCCAACTGGGAAGGCCCTTACCAGATTGAAAGCATCACAGGTCCAGGATCTTACCAATTGCGAGACTCTAAGGGAAAATTGCTCCCCAGGAGTTGGAACGCAATACACCTGAAAAGGTATTTCCCATAGCATTTAAATTTCTCTTCCTCTAATACTATAGCACTATAACTTCCCGGAGCCAATCATCAAGCACTATCCAGAACTAAGTTCTATCAACAGGAATACTTTCCTGATGATATAACTTCCCGGAGCCAACCATCAGGCAATGCCCAGAACTAAGTTCTATCAACAGGAATACTTTCCTGATGATATAACTTCCCGGAGCCAACCATGAGGCAATATCCAGACATAAGTTCTAACACCAGAAATAAACTTCCGATGATATAACTTCCCGGAGCCAACACTCAAGCAATAAACAAATCCAATCTTCTCGAATGGAATCCCAGAGTTAGGAAATCAACTTCAAACACAAGTTCCACCAACTGAATGCATCTCACTTGGTACAACTTCCCGGAGCCAAAGGTACATAATACTTATGTTTTAAATTTATTCTTCCTAAATTACTTCATTTGTTTATTCATTTGTTGCTGTAAGTCCCCTATAAATTCTAAGTACATAGTAGCTACTAACCCGATACATAACTTATAGACCATCCTGAACCCTGAAAGATGTATGGATGACGATCCACCACATCCCCGAGCAACTTGATTCCAATATCTAAGGTATACCAAACTCTAATTAGGCTTGCACGAACCCCAGACTCTAAGTAACACCCATTTTATTCCTAATCCTTCTAACATAACCTGATCGTGTTTGTCTAACCAGATCGCTCAACCAGAAAGATGCATCTACAAAGCGCTCACCGGATATCAAATCAAAATACCAGAAGAATGCACAAGTAAGTATACGCAATTTATACTTTATAAAGATTTAATATTAGTCGTTCAAATTATTACAATTTCCAAGCACACAACTAGTTGACACCAGTCAAACAAAAACCTCTAAAAAAAAAAACCAGAACACAACTAGTTAACACTAGTTATACAAAAACAACACCTACTAGAAGAACATGTCCACAACATAAAGCACAATAAATTACTACACATAAAAAAAGCTTCTCCTAAGCATCCTTCCCGCTGGCCTTCTCTCCATCTACCTCATGGGAGTCTCCAGTTCCTTACTCATTATTGGGAGCTTGCTTCTTGTCTGAACCAGGCATCCCAGAAAGAGAATTAACCTCTTCCTCACCACCTGATTCCTCATCACTATCACCAGACGAAGGCATGGAGTAGCCCTCGTCCTGGAACTCTTGCTCCAACTCCTTTAAATCCCAATTAGCACCTCCCCCTGCCTGGAACTCCTTCACCATGCGGATGCGCTCAAACAGCATGAACTTTGAAACCTCCCGCCTTTCCCTTTCAATCAAGGCCTCGACCTTCTTCTCACTCTTGCCCTTCTCCTCCTCTAAGTCAACCAGCTGCTTCCTCAGATCTCCGATTGTAGCGTTCAGCCCTTCAATGGTGATGTCAGAAAGCTTCACTTCCTCCCGAGCATCCATAGTTTCACCTCTAGCATTCTCAAGGTCTCGCTCGAGCTGGCGAAACTTTGCCTCTGCCGTGGTCCTGTATAGCTTATGGGCAGCTTCCAACTCCCCTTGCTTCTTCCTCATTTCCCGGTCGAACCATTCCAAGTTTTTCACACGCTTCACCAAGGTATCGTGCTCCACACGAAGCACTTCAATTGACCTCTCCAGATCCCAGAAACGCTTACGCACAGCCTCAGCCACCTGGTTGACCTGTCAAAACCAGAAACCTTGGTAACAAGCCCACAAGAACAATACGTGCAGGATCACATCCTGTAGCCAAAAACCAAACTAAAAATCACACCACAAACCTTGAGAGAGCTAGTGGTCAACGAAACCAGCAAATCTTGCCCACCAGTGTTACTAAGAGCCTTAGATGTCTCGCCTCCACCTTGACCTACTTCGGGGATTGCATCCAAATCCATGATCGTGGGCTCCGGGATCGCTGCAAGAGCTCCAGCCTCTTTCGGCTTATCAACCTCCTCCTCAATAGGATCCAAATTAATAGGCCCCTTTGGGGTCACAGCAGCAGCAGCACGCTTGGTCCTCTTCATCCTGGATGCCACTGTTTCAGAAGCAACATCACTACTTGACCCACTTTCTGTGCTCCCCCTCTTCTTCTTCCCAGCATCAACTACTTTTAACTTCAACTTAGGGACTTCAGACTCACCTAACACCAGAAACCAGAAATTTACACAAAATGTAACAACAGAACATCCTGGACAAAACGACTTAGGAAATAGACAACTGTACCTATCTTGAAGATCTTGATATAAGTACGCTTGTCAACCGGAAGAGCCATGATCGTTGCTATCAATTCCTCAGAATCCAGACGCAGAGGAACTTTCTTCTCCTCGGCCTTGACTGCACAGGAAGCCAACCAGGATATAACTCATATGACCCAAACACCAGAGACCAGAACCAGAAACAAAGATATATACTTACACAGATTATTCCACTCCGTCCTGAGAGGGCCACCATCCGGGACGAGGCACTTATTGTGCACGACCACGAACCTACGTTTCCAGCGCCTGACAGAGTCCCAAGGGGTGATGATCAAAGGATTCCCGTCCAACCGGGAGAGGGTGAACAACCCACTGGACTTTCTACCAAAGCTATAACTTGTGAGCAACTCCGCCAGAGAAATCTTCTTCTCCCAATCTTGGGTGATCGCCTCCAGACTCAAAACCACCGACCAAACCATCGGCATCAGTTGAGACGGCGCCAAGTCGTAGAAGCGACAGATTTCAAGTATCAGAGGTGGAAGCGGGATACATGGAAACAACCTCAAATAGTCAAACCCCAGAGTAGTCCAATTGTCGCTTCCCCAATCCAGACGTTCCTCAGGTTTAGGTGCCCGAATCAATAGCGACAGGTCAAGGCCCAACTCGTCAGGGAGGGCAGCCACATCAATCTCCGAAATCACAGGGGCCTCGTCATTGTTCTTCTTTTCCATCAATTTCCCATCTCGCAATTCTTCCATCAACTCGGCAGGAATAGGATCAAAGCCTTTAACCACAACTCTCTTGGTACCAGAAGACGCAACATCTCCAGCCTTTGACATGATTTCTTTTCCTACTCGATAAGAAAATTATTAATATCGCTTATACACTAGCATACCAGAATGAGCGAAATGAAACGGCAAAAATGAAACAGACATAACCAGGCAAATATATCAGACTAACTAATGCTTACCAGAAAGTGCAATGTGTTGTCGATAATACAGGAATGTGGACCAGATCTCTCAAATAAATCAGAATGCTTGGAAACTTCGAATCGAAAGCGAAAGTACGAGAGGTTGCGAAGAAGACAGATTTATAGAACTCATGAGATGTCTGAAGAGAGGGACCCCAAATCCAACGGCTATTTGGGAAGGATCTCAACGGATGGGAACAATCACATCCACCCGCGTCAACCCGAGCCAGACACGTGTCGCTGTGGGGGAGTTAATGTGGTGATCCGTTACACTCCTCCCCTTCTCTCTCTTGATTTGAATTTCAAATTGTGTTGACATGTGGCAATGTTAAAATGAATCAGATTGTTTAGTTGATCCTGTACAGCTGTCCACCCGCACCCTCATCAATGCGTATACCAGAGCCAAACCCGACTCATATGGCCCAGAAAGTGTAACCCGGACTCGCACCAGAGCTAAAAGCCACCACTAGTTTAGTGGGAAGTTATTTCCGCGTGACTGGAGATAAGATCATGAGGAGTGGGAAGCATCAATTGTGACACGTGGACAGATCTTGTGGAGCAATGTAACGCATGATCCCGGAATATGTGTTATGGCAGTTATCCCAGATGCAGTTTAGTTTTAATAGGATATTTTTACATTGAACATGTTATGTTGTATTCTCTGCTCAAGAAGTACATCTTGTAAACTCTCTCATTTGATCAATATTAAGAAGTAATTTCCAGATTATCTTTTGATTGTGATCGAATTGTTCTTTATTTAATTAGTATTGCTTTAAGAAGATTTTTTAGGGCATTACAAGAATAATGGAGATAAGAGAGCGTGGGGGGTTGGACTCAAAGTACTGTATGATCTTATAGTAGTGGTAATTGTTTGTGACGTGAGCCGTGACATTATATGTTGATGTATGAGTTTGATTTTTCCATGGAGGAAAGAGCTTAAGTCATTTTCCTATTGGCTATTGCCTTATCTCAATCATAATAACAAGGCACGTTTAAAATTCCAGTTCTAGCTCTTTAAAGAGTTTAAGGTATTAAGTGGAAGCTGCAACTGCACCTCCCACTATTAATTGCGTAGTACTCCCTCCGGTCCTTATTATAACGACCGGAGGGAGTATTTTATTTTACAAGTTTTAGATTACTTTTTTTGTTGGAAAAAAATTAAAAATTATCCATTCTTTATAATGCTCTTCAACTAAATCATTCACTATGCCATGTAATAAAAAAAAATCATTCACTATGCCTTGTGCTATTGTTTGTACTTTAGTTCTAGTTTTGTGATTTTCTTCAGTACTACCATCAATTTCCCAAATACTACATTCTTTATCATCCAAAACTTTATTATTGGGCTCCAGTTGAGACAAAAAAATACATTTATCTTTTCTTTTAAAAAAACAATAGGATCAGCATACCTATCAATACGTTAGTATGAAACCATAATTTTGGGCTTCACAATGCACCACTTGGACTGGGCTTTACATCATAAGTTCATAACCTAGGAAAAGGACATGGCCCGAGAATCGAGTTATGCAAATGGACCCGAGACCTTTCAGCAAGTCTTGCCTGCCTATTGGACTCCATGACATGTTGATTCGCTGTATCTTCCGTGTTAAAGGGAAAAAAATTCTGTTACACATATTATCGTATGATCCACATTCCCTTTTTTTGGAGTGAAGTGTGATTCCTCAACCTAATAATAAGTTATGAATAATAATTTATGTGAGTCTAGCCTCATTTTAATAACACGCGAAACTCAATTTTAAGTTAAATATATTTTTGTCATAACTTATATAGAGGACTAAGAGGGTATCATTTTTTATTGAAAAAAGACAAAAAAGTACTTCTGGAATTTCAAACTTTCAGAATGGTACCTCAAATATAAGAAATGACAAAAAAGAGAGATTGTTCACAATTTAACACAGATAAATTTAGATATTAACTATTTAAATAAGCTCATTAACCAGTTCATACAATAAGAACTTAACATCAGTTTAACTCTCTAAATGTTGTCAACCACTCAGGCAATTGTGTTAAATTATTTATCTCTCAGGGAAGGATATTATCCAAATTTTGGAAACAAGCTAAGCCCTCAAATATTATTTCTCATATTATCTTTGACATTCAGGCTTGTCCCACCTTTCCAATTCTGAGATACACGGAAAACTTGGCAACCTTAACCTCACACCCATCTTCAACCCAAACTTTCTTCAATCTCTCAACAACATCATCTCCCAAAAGTTCCACACCCTTTTCCTTGGCAGTCTGATAAGCCGACCACGATCTCAAATACGTCAAGAACCTCTCCAAGTCCATCTCCTTCTCAGACACAAACTCAATGGGCCCTGTCCCTTCCACACCATCCACTTCCTCAAACGGAAAGTCCACACCCCTATAATTATCATCCACCATCTCACGTGCCACATCCCAATAAGGCTTAGACTCTTTGTAGAACATATCGAGCCATTCATCTATTGCGCCCGTGACACGTGGCACGGTGTAACACCAAGCCGCTATTACTCCGTTGGGTTTTTTGAGAACCCACTTGACTTGCTTGTAGAAGGTTAGGAGGTCAAACCAGTGGAGGGATTGAGCAATTGTTACAACGTCTACGGTTCCCTCTGGCGCCACCTTGTTTTCTAGTTCTGACATTGACATGATTGATTGTGTGTGCTCGTATCGCACGTTTGGTACCTTCACTGCGTATTCAAGCTGTTTTTCACTTGCGTCTGTGCCTATCACCTTCTCGTACATCTCCGCTAACTGAAATTCATTTGTATTGGAATAATTGAATGAATAACATTAAGAAATAAAATATAAAGTTCGATCACTTAATAAGTTTTTATTAAGAAAACAAATTAGATCACTTAATTATAATATATATCATATTTGATTAGATGATATGTTAATTTAGTTTCAAAGATTTATAATGATTAGCTTTGTCTTCTTAATTTCTAAAAAAAATGAATCAAAGTGATCTTTTGACTTATATACTTCTTACCCATTTCTAAATATAAGATTTTATTTGATTTTGTTAGAAAATCCTAAAAAGGTAAAATAAGTTAATTATAAATTGATTGACTTTTTCCCTTTAATATTTTATTCGACATATAAACTAATGGATAATTTAAAATATATTAAATAATCTATTTCACAATCTTAATTCTTAAAAAATCAACGTACGTAAGTGGGTAACTTATAAGAAGAGTCCCATGAAACAAAACTTATATGACGGAAAGGCACGAACGTAAAGATGAGATAATAGATATTGGATTAGGATAAACATAGAAAATGAGGAGGAAATTGAAGGAGAGGGGAAAAGAAGGCAAGCATACAGATTGGGCGGCCTGGCCGCTTCCGGTGCCAACGTCCCAAGCGAGTTGATGAGAAGGTGTCTTAGAAGCGATGAATTGGAAGAGGTCGGAAGGGTAGCCTGGCCTAGCATCTGAGTATTGTTTTGCCTGCTTCTGGAACAGATCCGCCATTCTTGTGGCCTTGCCCTTTTTCTTCACAATGTATATATGTATGTAGAAGCTTATAGAATAATAATGGAGATAAGAAAGCGTGGGGGGTTATGTTATGTTGGACTCAAAGTAGTAGGAGTATCTTATAAGTAGTTGTTTGTGACATGAGCCGTGATATCACATGTTCATGTACGAGTTTGATCTTCCCTTGGAGGAAAGAGCGTGTGATTTTCCTATTGCCCAACTATCTCAATCATAAGAAGACACGTCTAAAGTTCGTATTCTCGTGCGCAGTCAGGGTTGAATAGTTTTGTTTGGTGGAGGCTGCAACTGAACTGCACCTCCATCTATGACGGAGTGTTTTATTTTTCTACTTTTAGTTTACTTTTTTTGTTGGAGAAAAATTAATTATCCATTCTTTATAATTCTCCAACTAAATCATTTACTTCTGATCTAAAAAACTAAATCATTTACTATGTCTTGTACTGTGCTAATCTTCCTATAATTTAGTACTAGTTTTGTGATTTTCTTCAGTACTACTATCAATTTCCTAATTACTACATTCTTTATCATCCAAAACTTTATTATTAAAAAATAAAAAATACATTTATCTCACTTCTTTTGAAAAACAATAGGACTGATGAAAGCATGAAACCGAGGACAAGGACATGACCTGAGAATCGAGTTATGCAGATGGACCAGAGACCCTTCAGTCTTGACATGCTGATTCGCTGTATCGTCCGTGTTAAAAGAGAAAACAAAATCTGTTACGCATACATCACATTTGCACACTGTTTACCCTGATGGTAACTTTGGATCCCATAATTCTTTTCCAAGCAGGTCCGGTGGGATATGTTGTGATTAATAAGCAGAAATAATGCCTTTTTTTAGGATAAAGTCAGCTTGGTTCCAAGCTTAAAACATGATGCCCTTCTTACGTATTAACCATCATTCTATGCATATTGCTTGGCGTTACTACAAATCTGTTCAGAGCATGTTAGTGGCTCCTAGTTATTGAACAGCCCTATAGTTTTCCAAAGACCTGCTCAAACACTTGAATGATGACTATATCAGATTGGTCATTCAATTTGCAGCATAGCACACCAGACTGGAAGAGGAAAAGTTCACAGTAAAAGAGACAAAGGCTAGACTTGAGGAGGCAAAGCTAATCCATGAAAGCGACAAGCGGGAGGACCAAACTCTATATGCTATTCCCAGGATACAATCAGTACTTGGCCAAGTACTACTCTCCCAAGCTGGTATCAATCAGCCCCATTCATCGCGGGGATAAAGAGTACTACTGACTAGTATGACAGTGGATGTTTGTTAACTCACTTGTATTTCTATATGAGTAAATTCCCTTGCGCTTGCTAGCAACTAGCAAGGCAGTGAATTTCAGGTGTCAAGCAAAAGTGACTAAATCATGAACACAGTTCACTACTGTACTATTTTAAAGATACAGAAGTGTTATCAGCTTTGAGCTACAGAACTACAAATCATGATTCTCCGTCAATATTCACGTGTGCTACAAAGGTTTCACTAGCATGGGGAAAGTATCAATTATACTATCAAACTTAACAGGAGAAGTTGATAATGATCTTTACAGATTTCATCCAGGCATCCTCCAAATGCATCATAGGATAAAAAAGTGAGCAAGTAATATGGAAACAAATGCTATTTTTATCCATCACAGACGTAAAATGTATGTACAATTGCGACTAGGGAGAGCACACCCTAGAGGAAGTTTAAGAAATGCTGTAGCTACATGATGACACATAAGAACTTCCTGTGATCTCGAAGCATAATAGCAAGAAATGATCTTACGTGTTGACATTCAATGATATCAGTAAACTTCAGGTGCAAGCGCACCAACACAAATATCATACAAAAACTTAGTAGGGGTTCATCTTATTCTTTATCTTGTACCAAGTTATTGATCATGTTAACCAAAGGAAGAGTTCCTTTTGCCATAATCTCTACCCTAGACGTAATAGAAGCATGAGAGAATAGAGATAGACCAAAAAAAATGAGTTCAGGAAGAAACAGTCTTGACGATAAGAAACCATGCCAGTAACGAGGTTCTAAATCGAAAAATGCATCAAAAAACCTCCTTGTGCCTGGTAAATCAAGCTTCAGTAAGATGTCCATACCAAAACAGAAGAATTCCCTTTGTCTCCTTCTCTGGATTGGCCATAAATCTCTCCACACTTGTGCAGACATTTCAGCTCCAAGAAGACCTCTATCAGAACCAAGACACTGGACAATGGTATTGGCAACAATTGGGGCCGTGGCTAGGGTCCTTGCCACCATATATCCAGTTGACGGATGCACCATGCCGGCAGTGCCACCGATTCCAACAACTCTTTGGGGAAGAACAGGGAGGGGGCCACCCATGGGAATAACACAGCGTTCATCTTCTTCAATGCTTTTCACTTTAATGCCCAAATGTTTCAATCGAGCGACCATTCTTTCCTGGATATCAGCCATTTGTAACCCAGGCCGAGCAACTAAAGAAGTCTCTTCAAGAAATATCCTGTTGGATGAGAATGGCATAGCATATAGAAAAGTTGGTATCTTGCTATTTCTCTCTTTCAGCTCCATGTTACCATCTAGATGTGAATCTCTCCAGTCCATAAAGACCATTTTATCTACATCAAAAGGGTGTTCTTCAACTTCAGCCAAAATTCCATATGCCACTTGGTAACCTGGATTATAAGGCTTATCATACTGAACCAGACATCTTGAGAAGCCAGTTGCATCAAGAACAACAGCAGCCTGAACGGTGACACCATCATTACAGATTAACAAAGACTTAGACTCCTCATGAATCACCTTATTAACCTTAGCTTGATGAAACTTAACACCATTTGAAATACATTTCTGCAACATCTTTGACTTCAACTGCTTCCTGTTGACCCTCCCATAAGGCCTACCAAGATCCTTCTTGGCATGTTCATCAATGAAAACAACAGCACCAGACCAAGTAGTGTCAAGGCAATCAAGTAAATCCATAGCTTCAAATTCATCCACCCAAACACCATAATTATTGGGCCAAATCAATCTAGGATTTGGGTCAATAGCACAAACTGAAAGACCTGCCTCAGAAACTTGCTGTGCAACTGCAAGTCCTGCAGGGCCTCCACCCACAACAGCAAGGTCCACCACAACACCCTTTGAAGAGTCATACAAAGGAAGTTCAAAATCCAAAGTCTCCTTCTTTACCTCAGGAACAAGCTCCAAAAGAGCACTGCTACTAGCCCTTGTAAAAGAACTACCCCATCTCACATGTGACTTCTTAGGAAAAAATCTGAGCTCATGGTTTTGGAACCTAGTGGAGGCAGGATTACTCAATTTTTCTGAATAACCATGAAGTGGGTGCAGAAATTCAAGATTGTTAGGTGTTTTGAGTAAAGTATCCATTATTAGAACGAAATATCACTGGGAATTTTTATCCTAAATCAACCTCAGAAAAGAGCCTAGAACACCATCTGGGGCCAAACTGGATTCGCATCAACTAGAATAAAAGCACAAAATGGAGCAATCAATAGTCAGAACTTCTAAAAAAAATAATTGTTTTTATAAAAAAGAAGCAATTTTGAATAAGGGGAAGTGGGCAAAAATATTGAGAAGGGAAGTGATTTAATTAGAGAATTGAATGGCGTACCAGAGAGGGGAAGAGTCATTGGGTAGTGGTGGGTGAGCAGATCCAATATGGTAATGGTAGAGACAAATTCAAGTGGGGTCACCTCAAGCTCAAGTTGAAGGGGCAAGAAGTGAGAAAGTATGAATTCTTAAGAACTGGGAAAAACATTGTGGAAAGGAGAAGATAACAAGGCTTTTTGGATCATGCATGTCCAGTGGCCACCACATGTTGTCTTTGCCACATGTCAACAGGATAGTGGTGTTACCCGGTGGTTTCTAGGCCACCCAGGATTTTCAAATGACATAGCTAGTTAACTTGTTTATTTTATTTATGCAAAGTAAAATGCTTTTCGTAGTGACAGTCTCCATTCCAAATTGGATTTGCTATTATTCACCCAGTCAAAGTTAGCACTCAGGTTGGCTTTTCTTTTCTTTTCTTTTTCTAGTGAGTTTGGTTTTTCTCGAGTGCAAGCTAAATTCTTGTCGGTTTATGCATCATGGGCACCATTTTTGGGCTATTCACTAGTTCACTCTATAGTCTATAGTCTACATATTATAAACTGGCCTTTTTTCGCCCATCTTATGGTTCTTTATGTTTAGGGATAAGAATTGGATCGGACTTCAAAATTAGGCTGTAACAGGTATATTAATGGTCTTGTTTAACAATGTTTATCATATTTTTTCTTGTATAATTTCAAGTGAATACAAAATAAATTAATTGTTTAAATTATTTTTAACATTACTAACTTCACTTAATTTTAAACTTTACACGCTGTCGTTCATTTGCAAAGCTTTGCTCCTTCATTAATTAGTAGCCGTTTGCACCTTTTTAATTTCTTCTATTTAGTTTTCAGTCCAAAAAAAAATTCTTCTATTTAGTTAGCTAAAATATAGTGTCAATTCACTTACTTTTCTGTCTAAAAAAATTATAATTTCAATAAAAATATTTTTATCATGGCTTTCACATTGAGGAGTATCAATAGGAATAATTGCGAAAATTTGAAAAAGATTAAAAAATGTCTTGTATTTAAAAACACATTCACCTTCCCAAATAGTTCCAATATTTAGGAATTGAGGGAGTTATACTAGATTTGTTTATATTCTCTATATACTTCTTATAGAATTGACTAATTAAAAATAAAAACAATAATTTAAGAATTGATCGGTGTATTGAAATAAAAAAGAATTGATCGGTGTATAATTACAATAACAATCAGGGTGTATAATTACGATTCATGATTTAATGACCAATCGTCACCTTCAAGAAACATAATTTTCTAGATCATTAAGTATGCTGCTTCCTCCGAGTTTTGGGTATGAATATTAGGCCTAGCTCAACGAGTTATCCATTGATCTTAGGCCCAACAAAGTCCAAACCCCTTCCGGGCCGATTCTCTAGTATCTTTCAATCCAATGAATCAGAAACAGAAACTATGAACAATCTTTTTCAGCTGAAATTAGATACGTCGTTTTCGTGCCGAACGGAGAGGTGAAGTTGCTATGAGTAAAAAACATATATTAGGCTGGGAACCACTCTAATACTAAGGCCTTAGCAACTACTGTTGATGTTGGGAGAATTTGACCATTCCACGGAATACAACAGAGAAAGGATGAGAAGGCAATCTTTGTTCTTAACACGATCACGTGTGAAGGTGCCTTCCTTAACTCAATTAGAATATGCTGCTATAGCTCCCCATGAACATATAAATGCTTGATAACACTCTCCGCATCACTTTTTCAAACCCCAATATTATTATAAGTACTAGTATTGATTATTTACAAACGGATTATCAAATTTTCGAGTTGAGATGTTTAGAATAAGAAAAAATAACCACCAAATACATTGGACTCAGGGGTTGTGACCATCTCAACTTAATCAGAAGTTTCTTATTAAAACTCAGAGTATATAACCATAATAACTAATTGGAGGTAGGTAGCAAGTTTTTCTAATAGTGTTCCTATGTTCCCACGGATTAGACTAATCAATCAATTAATTGTCCATGGAGAAATTTAAAAGATGATAAAAATAAGATTTGTCATTAATTGATCAATTGGTTGAAGGGTTAGATTAAATAAAGTTGATCGATCATGATTAAGAACCATATAATTTAATAGAAATATTTATTCATGCGTGACCAAGATTTTTAATTAATACCAACATCTGAATTCGTTGATGTGTATGATTTCGCTTCATTAGCTCATCAAAGCTGCAGCATATCAATATACAAATAAAATAAGAATAATGCGTTCACATGATGTGAAAAATGAAAGAATGATTGTTTTTTTTAAAAAAAATCATTTGATGGTCATGAGAGACAAATTAAAAGACACGCACAGACAAACACACACACACTATGCAACTTGTTCAACTCACCGCCAAAACCACCGTGTCCACCGATTTAAATCAACAGATTAGGTTGATTGATTAATTCCAGATTAGCTAAACTAATTAAACGATTGCCTCACTAGTTTATCACTCATGGTGGGGATGATTACTTTGGATTTTAGTGTTAGATCTGGAAGCCTTGACCAAAAGAAAGTGTTGCATCTGGGAGATCAGCATAAAACTGAGTTGACTAATTTAAAAGATTAAGAAAGAGTAGTATGAGTTCAGGGGTAAGGTTATGAACAAATCCATTCATCACATAATGAAAGCGATCGAGACAAAGCAGGTACATTACAGGGACATGACTGGCCGGTCCTCCCAGCTCCATCGTATAACGCTTCACCTTTTTTATTTGGCAAAATCTTAAACTGATTTCATCAGATTCATATTCCCACAAAGGTGATCCACTAAGTACTCATCTGATCTTATCACAAATTTATGTGGACTCTATGTTCCTTGTACTCTGTACGGATTTCTAAATCCCTCAACTTATATAATGATGTTTCTATGTGCGTTACTCTACAAGTTGGTCATTATGAGATGGGATAAATATTCCTCAAAATATAAATTATGAAGGGGGGAAAATCTCCCTCCCCAGCTCACACATAGATAAACATATGGACATATAGTATTTACATACTCGTTTCTATCGTCTTTAATTCATTTTAAATTAAAGCGACATTAATTAATGGGAATGGATGGATAAAAAAACACCTTTTAAATTTCAAAATTATAAACACGTGATTTGCAACTATTAATATCTATACTTTATTGGTTAATAATTATATTCAACCCGTTAAAATCTCCCGTTTATAATAAATTTTAAAATTCAGTGTAGGGTAGTTTTCTGTCATTTCCCCTTTACTTATGGTATGAGATTATAAACCAAATTGAAATTAAATTACGACCTCCCTCCTACAGTTACAAGTGAACTGACATGACACTACCTAGGCTCTTAGCGAAGCACTGTCCCCATTTCTTGTATGATCTATGAAGTCTTGATGTGTGTATGATTATGAACAATGAGAGGTATTCAAATATATATAAAGAATAAGATTACCAATTTATAGTTGATTGAGCTGATAAGTGGACTACAACCCCATAATGACGAGAATATGTGTTCAAATCTCTGGAAGCGCTCTCATTAGGAGAGGACAACCTTAGCTCGCTTGCCTATGCGGTCAACACTTATGCCCCTCAAGTATATGAATTATAACCGGTTGCTAATAGGCATCGGATTACTGGATAAAGTTTAATAAAAAAAGAATGAGATCGGATATTATATGTGTGTGTATTTACATGAGAGGGCGGGGTGGGGTGGGGGAGCATACATGTGAGGCAGTTCATATGATACGGCTCTGCGGGGAAGCACTGTCTGTTTTTGTCCGTGTGTCGCCCGAGAGAGAATGCACGCGTGCGCTTCCCTCCCTCCAACTTATTACATGCTTCCTTTGCAGCGATTTGTCAAGCCCCCTTCCACTTTTACCTCCAACTTTAAACTCATAATATGGTGTAACTATTTTTTACTGCATTTAATTTGTTGATCATAAAACACAGTATTAGAAATAGACAACACAATAATTTAATGATTTATTTATGATGAGCTGTATATTCTAGTAATAATGAAGTGATCTATATTAGACACTGGCAGTTACTGTGCATGCATGCATGCTTTATACACAAACAAACACCCACACAACTGCTGCTTTCTTGCAGATTCAGCAAGACAAAAGCCAAATGACAACTTCTTCTACTGTGTTTGGAAGGTCCACCCTCTCTCGTGTTTTCCACCACATTTCTCCCTCCTTATTATTGTTTTCCCCTAATTTCTCAACTGTACACCCATAAAAATACTTTCTTTTATTTATTTTTTTTGGAAAAAAATAATGGTACCCACACGCGCTAGCTGGCTTTCTTTCCCCATTTATTTGCTTTTCTTCATTTGTTTTCATTCATAATGAACTTTTCCCTCAAACTCTTTTCCCCTTGTCACTTTACTCACTAGCTAATTAGATATTTCACTCTTCATTCCATTTCTAGCTATTTCGTTCAAGTGAGATTTATAAAGAACTAATTTCCAATTGCATACATATGTTATATGTAATAAAGGAGATATCGACAAGAAAGTGATGCCCAACATGTGGATTTACATATTGCAATTCAACTTCAAGGTGACAAGTAGTGAATAAAGGGACCTCTATACATTGTATAATTATATACTTTCTATTTCGTTCAACATGTGTGTCAGTAGGCAATATAATTGCTTTGAATGACACACACAAATACAGCTTCCCTCTATGTATATATAATCATGAATTCAAAACGTACAAAAGAGGCAAGTGTCATGCATTATTTTGGACTAGCTAGCTGGTACCACTAGGCTTTCAATGAAAAAATTTGTTGAGAAAACCAGGTTTTGCACGATGAATGAATGAAATTATACTTGTGCCGGCTGTATCATTCAAAAAGTAAGGGCGAACACTAATGTTGAAACCATTTTCAACGGAGAATTATTGAAGCAGAGACTAGGGTGTACGTTACGTACACCAATATGTAGAAGTAGGAAAGGCACATTTTATGCTCGGAAAGAATAGAAGTGTGAGAAAAAAGTTTGTTGTAATGAAGAAGAAATTCTCATTATATGCTGCTGTCGGACGAGGAGGCAAAATTTGACAGACCAAAAATTTAAATGCCTACTAAGATATGCTTTAAATATGTGCCACAACTTTGGGTGACCGGCCTGGACGTACCCACGAGGGCGCGTAAAAAAATAAAATTAATATCAAATTCATTAAATATATTATATGGGCAATACCTATAGCTATATAAATATTATTGGGGGTTATTATAGGTTTTTGTCTGGTGTCATTTTAGCTTCTTTGACGGTTAGATAGATGGAGTGATGGACAATGTCATATAACTAAATGGATTTAACATTTGAGGTTAAAATAGAAAGCACTAGATGCTTGGAACAGAACACATAAATTCGTAATGCACAAAAACTGCAAGTATTTCAAAAGTTAAAAAGGTAGCGCAATTGACTCGCGAATGAAAAATCGATATGCTGACATACCACATTTTTTGCCAATATAATATATATCATACCATTATATTACTTTTTTATAAGATCCGAAATTGAGTTATTACTCAAAATTAGAAGCTTATTTCACCAAAATGATATATTTTTATTTTCTCAGAGTAGAAAAACTCACCACATATTTGTATATTCATGATCAATCATCTAATAACTCAATCTGAGACTGATATTATAAATATACACAGCCTCTAGATATATTTCATAATAAAGTATGAGAATTTTACACACACACACATAAATATAACTCATCATCCAAAAGATTATTAACGGCTTCATTGGCGATACATGCACACATGCTTCTGAAGCATTTCTCATGCATTAATTATTCCCTAGCAATTAGATACTTTCATATTGGCCTCCATAGAAACAATTAGATGGATAAGGAGGCACGTTAAAAATAATTAATACACACACACGCACACATATAACGTTTCTTGCCTACTTTAAATTTTCTTCGTTCGACAATAATACTCTTTATTATAGTCACAAAACAGTGAACACACTCATCTTTCAGACAGAAATGCCAAGACCTACACATACAGCTGCATCTATTATGATCAAGAGACGTGGATAAAATCATCTGAAATTGTATTGAGGTCAGCTACACATAAATAATGGAATAAAATGTTTGGTAGCCGAACATAAGTATGTTTTTATTTGGGGTATTCGTTCTAAGCTAGATAGAGAAAAGACAAAATAATCAGTGAATTAATAATAATATAACTATTAATTAGTATTTCATCATGGTATCAGAATCAATAAATCAGTTTGATTAAAAAAAATATTTGTAAACCTAAAGCCTTTAAGACACAAAAGTAGTATAAACCATGCAAATGAATAGATTAATATAAAAGAGAGACAAAATTAATTAATAGCTAGGTGAATAATAGACAAAACATAAAATAATCTCATGTCGAAAAAGTGTGTGAATTAGATAGATAAGTGGTACATATAACGTTGAATTTAATCTCATCATATAGACTTAAGCTTCGTTGATATGGAGTGTTTCAATAATATGGTGGTGTGGAATGGCATCCTGAACAAACTACATAATAGAACACCCACTATTATCCCTGAACAAACTACATATTATTTTAGAAATAAATTAATATATATACCATTATTTCGTTCAAAAATTCTAACGTTAATTTGTAATAATTTTACAATAAAATTTTGTTAGTAAAATTAAAATTCCATAGTTAAATGAAAATTTTCGTGGCCTATTTCAAGACATTGGCGATTCATGCACATTTGGCACGCATAGATATGATACTCTTATTAATGTGGTATTACAGGATGACATTCAGATAAGTTTACGGCAATCAGTCATTCAGTCTGACATCCTTATGAAATGGTTCATCAATTAGTAATGTATCATTTCGCCTCATGCATAGTGTTAACTTCGCATGAATAACTGTAAAACCTCTATCATTTCTCATTATATATATTAAGGTCACAAAAATAAAAAAAATAGTGGTATAAAATTAAAAGTTGCACCTACACCTGAGCTTTTCAAACTTGAAATGACATGAAAATTCGTGGAGGCTTACATCCAATTATTACCATATATTTGCGCAAATGTGCGTGTGTATGATAAAAGTAGCCAGCAGAATATCATAAATGACATACTCCCTCCGGTCCTAAATATAAGACCTAATTGACTTTTTGAAAAATCCTAAAAAACAGCAAAATAAGTTAATTATAATTGATTTACCTAATTTTTTCCTTTAAACTAGTTTATTTTACTTATAAACTAATGGATAATCTAAAAATATATCAAATATGTCATCATTTAATAGACTATTTTGCAACCTTAACTTCTCCAAAAAAAGTTATCTAGGTCCTATATTTAGGACCGGAGGTAGTACTATATATGCAAGAAAATACTATATATACAGCAAAGGTATTTCGCAATCGATGTGTTAACTATTCATGTGATAGCCAAGAGATATGGCTCACAAGTCACAACATGTTGAGGAGGAAATTAACCGTCATTCACATAATGGGTAAGTGGATAGTTAAGTACCGACTACAGAAATAAATTTCAATAAATTAAAGGAGAACTTTAGCAATAATGTAGAGGAGGATTGACATGTATACCCTACCCAGCAAAACAGTCACATATTAAAAAGATGACTTTGAGACGCAAGAAAATGATACAGATTATTTTTAGCAACGCATAGAATGTAAAATTTATAAAATTCGCGATGCTTATAAACTGAGAGCAACTGAAAAAAATAAAGGGCAAAGAGAAATGGAAAGACATGTTCAGTTATTCAGACGGGGATGCACAGCTAAATGCTTTAATGATGAATGTTAATTGATACGGTCCATCACAAAAGAGGAATTCCAACTTGTATTGAAAAATTACGTGTCATGTCTTAATTAAACAAAAAATATTTTACGAGTGCCAGATGAAGAAGCAGTTAAAGCTCAACCTGGAAAATGGACACAGGAAATAGAGACTGTGCAGGAATCTTCACTGAGACACTGACCAACATCGGGTGAATTTAGACCAAATATTATTTTAACAAAGGGGTTATATAAGAAATGTTGAGTAATTTTATCAAAAAAAAAAAGAAATGTTGAGTAAAAATATAACTGGAGTGAATGGAGGCCTTTAGCTGTAAAAATTTATTTCTTATGTGAAGGGACGACCTAAAAAGGCAAGGGGACAGAAAAGAGGATTACATGGAAGGAGATAGTGCCAATATTTTAACTAGTCATGTGTGGTCACACTCATTGTTGTTTCATGCAAGACAACCAATCAATTTGTCCACAGCCACATGATTTCAAATTAAATATTCACCCCCCAAAACAATAGCCAATGAATCAAAAGTCTTCCCCCGCCTTAATATAAAGCTGGAAGGAGGGGAAAACATCATATAAATTATAAGGTGGGAAAGAAGAGGAGAGAGAAGAGAGATTATTACATGGATAGATGTATATTAATTATTAATTAGCAGAAAATATTTTGGCCCAAAAACAGAATATATTAAGAAAATAATTGTATGCAAGCGATTAATTAAAAATTAACCAGAACAGGAAAACCAATGCGAATACTAGAGACCCCTCCAAAAGCAGAAATTAACATTGGGTTATAAGATGTGATTGAAGGTGAGTGGTGGGAGGGGGACAAAGAAAAGAAAACTAAAAAGAGGGCAATAAATTGGGCGTGAGATTAGGTGAGCTAGGGATCAGTAAATACTAAATACAAAGTAAGGAGTTGACAGGCCAAGGAATGGCCATGAAAAGATTGACCTGCGTCTCGTCGTCTCCATCTCATCATCATCATAAACCAAAAAACTGATTAGATTCTTCTTGTCTCTCTCTCTCTTTCTCTTTCCTCCTACCAAACTGCACTTTCATTCCTCAATTTTGAGTTCTGACCATCCATCCAAATGCCTACAAAAAAACCAACCAACCAACAAAAAAAAAAAAACGGCCCGCATAGACCAGCGAGCCAAAAGGCCATAGTGATGAATACACTTCCAAGAAGAAATGCCTACAATCCATCCACCCACTCGTGTCTTCTCTCTGTATCTTCTCCAGATATCCATTATCCACGGTTGTAACTTGTACGTTCGTGACTAGATTCTAAACTCCACATATAAATATGAATAGATTCTGATTTTGTAAAATAGCTCTAGTTAGCTCATGGCTAGCTAGAAATCATGATGAGAATGGTGGTGGTGATGGTGGTGGTACATAGAAGGGTCACATCCACCACTTCCATGACGATTCATGGGATCCCTATGTGCATCATCATCAGCCTCCAATCTAGAAACCATTTGACCAGAAGCCGTCGCTCCCAGATTCAAATAAACCAACCTAGAATCCAAATTAAGGTTGCTACTACTTCCACTACTATGATCCTCACCACTCATCGGTGGATATATAGCCGTCGATGTTGGAGGATTATTATTCCCTTCTTCTCTTGATATCACCATGGCCGCAGATTGCACCAGCTCCAAGCACAACCTCAACTTATTCGGCTCTATATGTGTTAGCCCAGGTACGGCCCCTTTGAACAAAAAATCTGAAGTTAGGGTTCTTAATATATCCAATGGTGTAACACCATCAACTGTCCGTACATTGGGATCGGCATGGTGGTCCAAGAGGACTGCTACCATGTCCGGCGACACCATCTCCGATGCCACTTGGAGCGGGGTCTTCCCGGCGGGGCCCGCAGGATAGTTAACATCGGCTGCACCTAGTTCTAACAATGCTTTGACCACTTCACGGCTGCAATTCTCTACGGCGTAGTGCAAAGCAAGTGCTTCGTCTAGATTGAGGCCTTCTCCCATGACCATGAGCTTGACTAGTTCTACATCGGAGGCGTCGAGTGCTCGCTTCATGCGGCGGATTTTTTGGTCTTCAAGGTCGGCTAGGCGGAGGTCGGGGTGGTGGTGGTGGTAGGGGAGGAGGGAGCGGCGAGTGTAGGAGGATTTGAGGCGGATTTCTTCGATCTTGGCCACCACTTCGATGGGGAGGTGTTTTGTTAGGACTTCTGGTGGGAGGCCTGATTTTGCTACTAGGTGTGAGCATGTGGCCCAAAGTTGGTGCATGTCTTGCTTTCTTGATGCTACTAGTACTTTCATCACATCTTCTATGGATGCCTTCTCCACCATGCTCCCTAACTGTTTCTGTTGTTTTTTTGGAATTTCATAAACAAGGAAACCAAGAAATAATGTGGGTGAGTAAGCGAGTCACATTTTGCAACGTTCCAAGGGAAATGTTTATATACATGTAAAAAGAAACAAAGCGAGATAAGATGGGGGAAAGAAAAAACTGGATGGGATGTTTGCTTAAATAACGTTAACCTTTTTGGCTTTGCTATGTATGTCTTGTTCTCTTTTCCAGTCTTAAGTCCTAATGAGGAAAGTGAGAACGTTTCATGAAAGTGATATACAATTATCTAAATTTGGAAGCTCTTTTATTATGCGTTATAAGAGGCATCAGTTAGAAAAACAACCCACTAAGAGAAACTTTGAAGGTAAGTTGTGAGACAAGTAATCCACTGGCCACGATGAAAGCCAAAATGAATGGATACGTGAAAAGATAGTTGAGCTCCCAAGAAAACAGAAAGAGAAGAAGCAGCCATGAAAAAACTAAAAACGGTGTCTTTGGTGGGTGAGGTCAAGTTAGTGGACAGAAGGATTGGTGAAATCCATAGAGGAGAAGAAAGAGAACTGAGAGATACTTACAAATTAAACTGCCTGACAATCAGGCAAAAGCACCCCCCGCTACTAAAGTAAGTGAAACCTCACAACTAAAAACAACTCATGATGAATCATTAACCACGAAAATCCCACCCAAATCTCACCCCACTCCACATAAGAAAACACTAAAATCACCCATAAAATTAATCACGTAATTTTTTCCCCCTGAATTAGTTAATTTTAAAGTGCCCCTCCCCACTTAAAATCACATAATAACGTTAGTTAAAGTTGAAATTCCCAAGACCCACAAGCATACACACAAGTGTTCTCCACTAGAACGAAAGCTTAGCTGAGAGAAAAGAAAGAAGGATATACTAACAACCTGAGTGAGCAATGCGAGCTGTTCAACACCAAAAGATCTGGCGGCGGAGAGAGTCTCAAGAGCAAGATCAACGGCGGAGGTGCAATGCGTGTGCCAACAGCCACGTTCACCACAATTAGGCCTGGGCTCATGCTTCTGAGGAACAATAGACACCTGTCCACTGTACAAGAACTGAAGCAACAACAGGAACACCTCGTACCCCACAGAGTTGACGGGGATGATGGCGGGCCGTGGGCCTGACGATGGAGAGTTGGCCCGATGGCCCGCCGGGTCAAGCCCAGAAGGAGGCCCGTCAGGGGCACAGAAGAATTTCCTGAAGAAGAGACTTCGAGCAGCGAGAATACAGCGATGAGCATGGACAAGACGGCCCTCAACGCTGAAGGTGACGTCACTGAAGGCCTGGCCGTTGATGAGGAGGTTGAGATAGTCAAGAGAAAGCGATCTTAAGGAATCTTCAAGGGACATGTTTAGGGTTATGACTTATGTGTTCGTTAGTTGGATATGATGATCAAGTGGAAACTGCAGAGAGATAGGGTGAACAGTGGAGGATAGGGACTGGAGAGAGATTGAGACTAAGATTGGAATAGTGAGAGGAGGGTGATGAGGAAGAAGAAGGGTGGGTTCATTATTTGAGGTAGATGGTGATGGAGGAGGTACTAGTAGTTACTGTGAATGTTGTGTTGATGGGATTCTCTGAACGAATGGAGGTTGTGGCTGTGTATGTTGTGTCTCTGTTGATATTTTGAGAGAGATAGAAAAGAAGAAGAGAGATGCAGACAGAGCAATTTGGGTGGCTATTCTGGGCGGCTCTGCCTTTATAAAACAATTCCTTATTTCTATTATTATTTCTATTATTTAGAATATGTTTATGTTTATATCCTTTTATTATTATTTTTCTTAATTCCCATCATAGTATACTTAATTACTTTGTCCACTTATAACATACGGAGTACATGGTAGCAAATAGTATGACTGTGCTATGTGTACAGTAGACACATTTACGCAGTTGGACTGTAGGAGAAGCAACATGAAAACGTTGAACGTTGATACATTGCTATAGGACAAATTAACTAATACGGTAGTTGAACAGAAAGCATTAAAGCAATCGAGTAACTACTCGTTGCCCAGTACATGCATGCTGTACATTATTATTTTTGTTTAATGTAAGTTTGTTAAACTCATGAGTTAGTTAAAGGTCAAAAAAAAAAAACTCATGAGTTAGAGTAAACCAGTGAAGAAAAGGTAATTGGATCGTAAACTCCTATGAGGTTATGTTTTTCTTTATTACATCTATAAGCTTATGTTTATTGATAAATATATGTATCTCGTATGTAATTAAATAAAAAATATAAAAAATAACAATAATTTAACTTGAATATATTTTAAATATAAATAGTATATTTAAAAATATCAATTCATACTATATCAACTTCAATAAAGAAATTTCTATGAATTTATATATAAATTCATTAGCAAGTTAACAAATTTTCTGTAAGGTAGAAATATAAAAACGGCGAACTCAAATTAAAGTGTAAACGTGTGAGTTTCTGTTGAGTAACTCGTGATACAGTTTAGTTATGTGGAGCAGTAAAAACAGTGGAATTGAAGTGTCAACCTGCAAGTTTGACAACAATGATTTTTTTAAACACCACCCAGTAATCCGCCGCCTGTTAGCTACTGACTAATCTGAACTCTAAGGGTAAGAGTGTTGTCTAGATAAGGAAGGTTATTCCCTCTCCTAATAAGAGCGCTTCCTGATATTTTAACGCATTCTCATGTTACATAGCATTGATAGCTAAGATTTGTGAACCACGACTTGTATAATATTGCGTATCAAACTATGAGTGTGTTTGGTTGTGTGAAAGAAAGTAAAGAATTAGAAATGGAAAGGGTAAGAGATGAAAAGTAGGGGTAATGATGAGAGAGTAAAGTTTGTGGGTCCCATAATAAGTGTGAGATGGAGAGAGAAAACTTGTGGGCCCGAGATATATGTAAATGACCATATTACCCTTAACTTTTCAAATTATTTACACCCCACTTTCATTGGTTTCATGCAACCAAACAGAGTGTATATGCATGTGGTTTTGAGGTTTGTGGTTTTGCAGGTTTTCACATTCATTTTTGAACCACCGGTTTCTTTTAAATTACCGTCTCCTTATTTGTTCCCTAATTAAAAATTCATTATATATATGTCCAATATTCCCCCGCCCCCTAAAATTATAATTCAATACGATTTCCTGTTCATCACTTGGTCTGAGGTTTTTTCCCGTCAGCGACCAATGCTACTTGTTAAAGGCAAAAAATAGTGAGATTGGATTTAAGAAAATAAAAAGCGATTCTCTAAAATCAGCTTCCATTTCTATTTATTTTATATCAATGTCGAATTATTGAGGGAATTGAAAATTTGTCAATATAATAAATCATCTTGATTTGAGTTATTGAATTGTTTTAACACAACTCGACCGAGCGTCAACTCATTATGATGATCAGCAATTTAGTTCCTTATTAATTATGATTTTTATTAATTGCAAAACGGTTGCAGGCTTGCTGAACGAGAAAACGCAATCAAACTTCTCATTGACCCGAATAGAAAATTGAGGAGTTTTAGATCAAAAAAAGAATTTTTTTTGAGGAGTTCTGTACAGTTTCGAAAACTGGATTAGTCAAGTGTGCGTGTCTGTCTGTAGAAATTTTTTACTAGTTATGAAAAAAATTGCAGACACACATATTGCCAAAGGAAGTAGTAGTGTACAGTTTCTATTTAACGATTTAGTAATAGTAAATACGTAATATATATTATATAAATAAACATTCTTCTAAAAAATGATTATAAACACCAACCGCTTGTCTTTTTGTTATAAAACCATTGCGAATTGGAGCTTTATTCATTTCCATTTATTATGATATAAAGTGGTATTTTCTAACTAAATAAGATAATTAAAATTGATATCCGAATCATCATTTATTAGAAAATACAGAAAAAGGGGTTAAATCATACATTATATCAAGCGAGTGAGAGGTTGTGCATGTATGTTTTCTATATATATATATATATATATATATAGTGTATCATACAAAACGAATCTAAGGGTCTTGATTCAACTGCTTTGATTTCCATGCGTGGGGCTTTATGTTTCGTTGAGAAATTGGATCACAAAAAATATCACCTCACCAAATAACAAAGAATAGATTTTTTAATCGAATAATGAGTAGAATTTATAGAGAAATCAGTCAAGCAATTTTCATTTTTCATTAAAGAATAATAATTCATAATGAAAGTTATGAGAAAAAATAGGTCATGTATTGATATGGATATCTATTTTCACTGCCAAACCGTTGGACCCGGCCATCATCATGCATGTATTTATTAGAAGACATAGCATGCATTATTCCTTTTTCCATCATCAGATATATCGCCGATCTCTTTGTATCACACACAGTATTGTTTATTAGACATTTAAAATCTCATCCTCTCCTCTTTTTAGTGGTTATTTCATTATACTGTATAGAAAATATATACATGCAATAATTTTTAATAATTCTTTTTGTTCGCTAATGACTGTAGGCATTGATGATTTTAAAATCTTTTTTTTTTCAATGATTGTAAAATCTAACATAGACGTTTCATCATGTTTTTAAGCATCCAAAATATAATGGCCAATCAATAACTTCTCTTAGGTATTTTGCATGCAAAAAAATATAAATAATCATCAATTTATTCTTTATCCTGTATATTTAGTTATATACATTGAGATTTAATTTGCTGAAAAAAAGACTCGTTGCAGTTCAAAATGCTGGAAATGGATCTAAGAAATTAACATATTAATAATTTAATATCGCATATCGATCCGTCATCGTCAAGTAAAACCCTTCGCATACAGGAGTGTTAATCTAATTCAATATATACGTACATATATAGTAGTATATATATAAAACTAACAAATATTTAAAATTAGATATATACCGTATACAACAAATAAATCACTTCATAGATTATTTATAGATTATTAAGTTTTCTTATTTCTAATTTGTCCTCAGCGTATTGGTATTGTTGAATTAATTCAAATTATTATTATTGTATTGTATTAAAAAAGGTGAAGAGAAAAGGACGTGGAATCAGAATAAGAAAGCCTGTTAATCATGAAAGGGACATGTTAAAATGAGCACAAGTTAGCAGAATATGATATGCGTACAACAACGTGTCGGCCGGGTCTTCCAATTGATAAGTGCTCCTATTTCAAATTATTTAAGTTCAAAGTTATATAATAGGACTACATTTTTAATTGTTCATAAAAAGAGTTGTGTTATTCATAATTGGATGGTAATACGCTTCCAAACTCCAACTTATCACTGCTTACTGGCAATTTTTTTATCTGGACCGAAGCTTACTATCCACTCATTTCGTTTCATCTAGTAGTTGTGTATATTTTTTGAAAGTATTAATTTTTTTATCGAAAAAATGTATCAGTTTTTTAACTTATACTATTAGCATCAGACTAAGCATACATCATATATAATTTTTACTGAGAGATGGGTTTGAAATCTTAAACAAAATAATTAAATTTAATTAATTATGTAGGTAAAGCATGAAGTCCAGTAAATTTTATAACGAGGATATATAGGAGGGAGAATATAAAAATGGGACAAAATCTTATACGCATTCACTTAGGCCTAATTCTCCAAACACATTTAATAACGAGGATATACAACATGTGGGAGGATATAGAAACGAAGGGAGTATGATAATAACGATAGAATTGACATGGAATGTACTGTAAAAAAAAAGAGTATATAATGTTGATAAATATGAAAAATTTAATTATATATTTGAATAAATCTAGAAAAACTTAAATAAAATGTTACAAACTTATTGAACATTAACAAATTTTATTTAGTGCCTTAACGCTAACAATGATTAATGACAAAATTATTTCAAATGAATCGATCGATTCAACAACATAATAACCAACCTTTTATTTTGTAATATACTCCCTCCGGTCCCTAATGTAAGAGCCCAAAATTTGAATGATTTTGGTCCCTAATGTAAGAGCCCACCCCACATTCTCTCTTCATTTAATGCATTTTTTCCTACTTTACCCCTAACTCTCTTTCATATTTATTAATGTTTATGTATTTCTCTCTCTTAAAAGTACCATAATAAATATGAGCAATTTTGGAAAAGAAGCATTAACTCCAGACATCCAACTAACATTCACATGTTTTCTTAAGAAGCGTTTTTTTGGCGGTTAACTCTTACATTAGGGACTGTAGGAAGTATATACATATGGATGAAGGAGGGAGATTGGGGAAATAATATTAGGAAGGTTTTGAAAAGAAAGAGGGAAAGAAAATCCTTCCGATTGACAGCACATCCCACTGACTGTCTTATGATTTCAAAGACCCTCCTCTCATCTGATTTGACGTTTGACTTGTCATTTCCTCTCTCTCTCTCTTACTTTATACTCTCTCACTCACTGTCTCCTTCCCCAGTACACGCTTGCATCCAATCCCATACATACATTCATATATACACGCTACGCTCATTTTTCTAATCAGCTTCACCTTTTGTACATACATACTCCACAATTATTGACTTTTTTAAAAAAATAATTCCCCTCTCTTGTAACAAAAAAAAATCCAACTCCTTTCTCATATTATTATTTCCTATTTTTGGATTTTCTTCTCCCTCCTTTCCAAATTCCCCCGACAGACAGTTAGTTTCTCCCTGCCTGCCCACATGTTCTATCCTTTATCCTCTTTCTTTCACTACCACACCTTCCCCGCCCTTTCTCAAACAACTAAATCTCATCCTCTATCTTTTAAAACCATATTAGACATAATATATTAATTCTCTCCAAACCATACAACAAATTTATTCTAAATTAAAACTCCTAAGTACTCCCTCTCGTCTTTATTATAAGTCACCAATTACCTACAATTTTGGTCAATAATATAAGTTACAAACCGCTGCATTAAATGTTTTTTCCCACTTTACCCATATTATTAATAGAGATTCAAAATTAAAAATGTGAAACATATCATTTAATGAAGGGTGAAGTTGGAAAATGTGACAAATTTAACATGAATTTTAAGACTCAAGTACTATTTCTTGATATGTGAGAAATCTATAATTGGTGACTTATAATTAATAAGGACCGGAGGGAGTATGTGTCTTTCTTAATAATAACAAAAAAAATATTATACAATCACATGCTTTCAATTGTTAGAAGTGAGCTAATATTAATATATATACTCTTCATATAATAATCGTGTTATGTGTATGTGTTTGTGTGTGAATTTAAGATGCTTAAGCAATCATTTTGAATTTAATTTGCACCAACAATTGCTCGAGACACATAACCAAAATGACCTATGCTATAACCTGCGGAAAGATACAAATTCTTGTGTTAATTAACGTTATGGGTACTGAAACCTTCGCCTTTTACTTATGTGTATATTCTCATTAATTGAGCTAGAACTAAGTTGTTGAATGAAATATATACTGCCTTAGTCCTATAATATAAGTTTAAGTTAACCAAATACTAGAGTTTAATTAAAGAATTGGTTAAAGTTCGGTGAAAAATCATATAGGAGACAAAATATTGTTTCGAAAAAATAACTTCATATGAAAAGGAGAAAAGAAACTGTGCGGGGAATAAATGATATGTTTTGATTGGACGGTCATTTCTCTCTCATTTCTCTAAAAAATAAAGTCGAGACAACTTTTTTTAAATATAATATTTTAGTGAAAATAATACACTAATCATATTAATGAGCTCAAACATGTGCTTTTATTTTCGGTCAAGATTATTCAAAATTTAGACTAAGGAGTATTTTAAGATGGAGTGAGTATTATGGTACAATTCAGTGTATCAAATGAGCATGTCAATATCGGATTCTCACATACACAGAGGCTGATTTATCTGAAGCCGAGAGCTATAGCCTATAGGACCTATGTCCAGTAGTGCGAAGCTTTATAATTTTGAGGCCACTTATTGTTATTGCAAGTACTCTTGCTCTGCCCCTATAATGGATTTGCTGTGAGGGAGATGGATAACAAACACCCCTTCCTCTCAAAGTCAAAAGTCATAGAGAAGAGATTGTCAGACTGTGACAAATGATCATGTTTTAAGGTTGAGTGTTCCGCTTCAGACGCTTCTTTTGCCTACCTAAACTCCATTTAGCTCCCACCCCCTACTTCTTCATTTCTCACCCTTCGTGTTCTATTTCAATGTCAATTCCCCAAACAATCAATAATCCCATTATTAGTATTACCCTCCTACATTTCATACACACGTACACACACACGATCTGGCACCGCCTCTGACTTTTTGGCTCTCCCCACTCCGTCTCCTTATAGCCTCCACCCACAAATAATTATAAATAATTATACTCCCTCCTCCTCTCCATGTTATAAGACCTCAATTTTTAATTTTTTTTTTAATAAAATTACTATAAGGTACCAAAATGTGAATTGATTTAATATAAATATAAAAGGTTACCTGGTAATCTCTTATAATTCAAGACAATTTTCATATTTTACACATAATTCTCTTTCATATTTATCAATAATATGTTAGTGTATTACTCTCTTTTAATACTCATCATAAATAAAGTAATATATCCTCTCATAATTTAAGGCATCTTTCCTATTTTACCCCTAATCAATAATAAGGCCCATGTACCTCTCTCTCTCTTAATAAACTCATCATTAATAATGTATTATATGAAAAGATTTATATTTCAAACATGTTTAGTTTTAATAAATTTCAAACATTTTCTTAGAAAATGTGTTTTAATGGCTATACTCTTATATGAATAGTAGGGGTGTGCAAATTTTTCTTGTCTCGCCCATTCTGTTCCATCCCATGGCTTTTTGGAACCGAAAATTCCCGTCTTTAAGATTTTTGATACAAGACAAATTCATCTTTAGGATGGGATGAGACACGAAACAGAGTCGTTCCAATCTCATCTAGTCTTAAATATATATGTTTTTTATTTTATATAATTTTTTAAAAAAATACACAGGTCAGTTGTATCATGTTGAGTATATATGGTATTTTTTTATGAAAAATATGATCATAATAATTTTTTAACTTATTATGTTGTATAAAATATCGTAGAAGTAATATTGAACCAATTTTTTTTTATATAAACAAAAGTGTTATATTTTTTTAATTAGTAGATATTTTTAATAAAAAAATTCAAAAAATTGATGTTTTCCTTCTCGTCCAGATCCCATGCATTCCTGATCAGAACCGGGAAAAGTTCAGAACGGGACATAAAACAGGATAAAAACCATGGTCTGAGCCTTTATGGGACGGGACACGAGACAATGGTATCCTAATCTCATCTCATCCTATGAACACCCATAATAATTAATAAATAGGATTGAGGGAGTATCGAAAATTACAATAGCTATTTATTAAATGTATATAAAATTGAGTTGATTTCTCTCACATTTACTTAAGTTTCTGTAAGTGAAAGACCAAAATTAATACACATGCATATATGCACATAATTAACTCATATTTTAATGTAGTATTAGAGCTATTTTTTATTAATTGAATAAAAACTATTTGTAGACTTAAGCTAATTAAAACTGATAGAAAAGTGCAATCCCATGAAAAAAAATAAAGATATGGATGTGAAGATTAAGTTTTTGCTAGAAGATTAAGAATAGATTCGAATTCATATATATTAAGAATATCTTTTTGCTAGAATTAAGTTTATATAATGTTGATGTGAATCTCTCACACGCTGTTTAAACCTATACAAGAGGAATACAAATCACACACAAGTTTAATCTTATACGAGAGAAATACAAACTTGACACATATATAGACACACAATTAATTTAATTTATATTTCAATCTATCTACGGTTACAGCATTTGAATATCTCCCTCTCTAACTTAACTTTCAAAGTTATTAGATATTCAGTTCAAAAAAAAAAGTTATTAGATAGCTGCTTGCCTGCTTTTAAGATAGGTTGCCGAAGATCGCAGGCATCTCATAAAGGATCAGGCTGGCTCTTCAACCTTTTTGTCCTCTGACCAGTCCTTTCGGTCCGTGTTTTTTTTTTCATTTTCTTTACCCAAGGCAACTCTTTGCTGCACGATGTAACATATCAGTTATGCCTATTCCGACTAATAAAAAATGAAATAAGAGGTCCCTAATCCATAATATCAGGACACGCACGAGTTTTTTAATTAATTTCAATTTTCAATTAGTTATATTTTATAAACGTAGCTTATGGGACTACAATTTTTTAATCAAGTACTTGTGAAAATGACGTGGATACAGAATTCAGTTTTCGAAAGTTGCACACGGGCAGTTTGAAAGGTGCGAGTTTGACTCTTGAATGTGCAAATTCTTCATGTTAAGCTAGAATATGATATAAACCTAACATAGGTTCACAGCACTTGGAACTGTTTAAGTCAAGGCTATGAGCTCATTATTGTCTGTCAAAATGGAAAGGAGAACAGAGATTTCGTATGTATTTAAGCTTAAGGCACTTTTCTTCTTCTACCTCCTTTTGATGATTTGGTCTCAAAGAAGTAGGAGAAATCGGCTCCTATAATCTATTATTCCTATCCAAGCTGGCCACTGCCTAATTTAGAACACATATATTCAAAGCTTAATTTGAGTGCAAGACCATGCAAGCTGAGAAAACATCAACATAGTTTAATTTTTATTGAATATTTCGCCCATATAGTACATTCTTCTACGAGTTAAGGGATAAAGAAGAATGGTGATTCATGGTAGATTCTGTCTGACTATAAATGCATTTGGATGGTTGCGGTGACCAGATCTATTTGACCTTTGACTCTGCCCTCTCCTACGTGTTTCCCATTCTTTTAAAATTTGCCACTCTCAATCCTCACTATCGATCATTCAATAATGTCTTCCTTCTTTTCCTGAAAATTTGATGTTTGGTATTCGGTATGACGGGTGATTAGATATTTCGATGTTATTGGGAAACGATGAGAATTCCATAAATAGGAAGTGGGAGTGAACAAGGAATGGAGTTTTTTTGTGGGTGGCGTAAAGTCAAAAATTCCACGATGAAATTTTGCCATATATGCTCCTGCTGCATGTGGTGGTGCATCAATAAGAGCAAAATAAGGTGGTATTTGATTTGTGGAATAATAATGGTGTCAGCTCAGGGCCTTTTTCATCCATTTAGCTAGGAAATTCTCTGACTAATATCATAATCTATCCACAATTTATTAATAACCCATCCTGTCACATGTAGCACGCATGATATCCCCTTTCCGCAACAATTATTTCATTCACGATATGACCTTGATTTTGGTCAGGGTGGGACAATCTTTTGTTTTCTTCCCCGTGGAAGGTAGCCCAGTTTTGACTTTGTGAAGTGATGGATCTAAAAATTAAGGCCGAGGGGAATACTAAGAATTGACAAGGTTGGTTTTACCATCTGCCACATGGATTATGCGCTGGCCACATATTATAACTTGGTCATCTTGAAGATTATTTACCATTTGAAATATCATCTCCCACGAGTTCAATCAATCAAACGAACTAAGTGAAATTCCCAAAGTGCTATGCACGCTCAATTCCTACTTTACTCGCAATCATGCTAAACCATAAGGATGTTGACTTATATATTACCGACTGCTACAACATTAAGGGAACTAATTATATTGAATCAAAGCGGCGCTAAAAGTTCAACGTCGAACTTATTATTGAAGATCACGCTTGATTATTACCAATGTCGTCATTTTTGTTTCAGAGCTCATTATAATCATATAACTTATTACACTTTAAACTCTGTGACTTGAGTCGCATTTCTTTCATGATGAAATTGATCTGTATACAGATAGTACCTTCAAATTAATAATTTCTGATAATGGTTAATAAGCGAATGATCTCTAGACCACAAATGAATGGATGTGGTAAAACAGTCATTATAATGAACATGATACCAGTAGGAATGACAAGCTTCGAGTGCTGAGTAACCAAACTGCCCAGACCACTGTTTGTCGCTTGTAGCTGTATGATTTTTGCTAGTGAACAATCATTTTAATTTAATCTTCTTCTCTTGACTAAGTGAATTTATTAACGAGGGGTCTTATTAATCGCCCTTAATTCAAGAAACCAATCAATAATAAAGATAATTAAAAAATGCAAGAGTCATCGCATATATGGTTTCATGGAGAAGGGAAAGAATTAATATTGATCTCGTTTGGCATTTAATATGCGCGCATATATATCAACGAAGCATGCAAACAATACACATGCCGGTAACATATATAATCCCTCCGAAAAAAAAATTATTGAATTACTTTTTTTTTGTTTAATTTTACCATTAGATTCTACAAAATATTAGTGGCATTTTCATATCTTATCCACAAAATGGTTCCGATTTTAATTTTATATTTTTTTTTATCAAATATTCATTGCTTAAAATTCTATATTTATTTTGAAGTTAAATCGTTGAGTATTTCAAAAAGTATATAAAAATGAAAGTGGAACCGTTTTTCGTCTACAAGATGTCAAAATGTTACTAATTTTATGTAAATCTAATGGTAAAATTAAAAAAAAATGTGACAGCAAAAATTTTTTTTAAACAAAGGAAACCCCCCCCCCCCCCAAAACCAAAAAAAAAAGCATATCTAGTAAAGATGGCCAGGAGCTAACCGGCCCTTCGGATTCAATGTGAGATATAATTTTAATTATTTAGAGCTCATTTCTGCCATGGAAATTAAAGACTTTCAAATACATGTTTGCTATGAATAGCATCATGAGTACCGTTGTAGTCTTTTTCTTAACTGAGTACCGTTGTAGTCTTGATAGATGGGTAAAATGTGTTCACTATGCATGGGAGAGCCGGAGAAGGGAGCACTAGAATGTTGGAACTAAATAAAGAGGTTGAAAAGTAGTGGGACAAAAGGTGTGACATAATTATGAAGAAAAAGGTGAATTGAGGGCAACTCTGTGGTAACTATTATTCATGCATTAAAAAAAACACTTATAACCTCCTCCTTTTTTAAAATTTGCCAATGCCAATGCTGATGACTATTTTGGAGTCATATACGAGTCATTAATTATCAGCGTGTTTAGCTCGACTTATTTTGAGAAATAAGCCAGCTTATTTTGGATTTTTAAGGCCAAAAACCCAAAATAAGCTGGCTTATTTCTCAAAATAAGCCGAGCCAAACACACTATATGTTATTCATGATGTGTTGCGAGCTATATATGTCGCATGCAAAAAACCTAATTAATTCACAGATCAACTTTTATTTCCTATCAAACCCCAATCCAAATTTTGTCGGCCCACCTCCACCCGACGATCGATTATACTCTTTAAACCTTTTTATTTCCACCTAATAATTAAATTAATTAAATCGCTTAAGCCTAGTACTCCCTCCGGTCCCTAATATAAGAGATAGCCGCCAAAAAAACCGCTTCTTAAGAAAACATGTGAATGTTAGTTGAGTGTCTGGAGTTAATGCTTCTTTTCTCATATTGCCCATATTTATTATGATACTTTTAAGAGAGAGAAATACATAAACATTAATAAATATGAAAGAGAGTAAGGGGTAAAGTAGGAAAAAACACATTAAATGAGGAGAGAATATTAGATGAACTCTTATATTAGAGACCAAAACCATTCAAATTTTGGGCTCTTACATTAGGGACCGGAGGGAGTATCAACTAAAGAGGGCAAATGAATGGGTGGTGATGACATAAATTAAGGTGATCGAGGTGAGGGTTGAGTAAAGCAGGTCCGTTTGGCTCACATAAAAATGCTGCTATGAATCGGAAATGGAGATTTCCCAGCATCTCCCCGCATTTGGTTTACAAAAACTCTCCGCATTATTGTACTTCTGTCATATGACCAACTTTCCTTGATCAATGCAAACAAATTAATGTGAGTTACGACTTACGACCGAAAATGGATGGTGGGAATCAATTTCATGAACCCAATGGAAATGGCCTAAACAAAAGTACCCATGCATCAGTAGAAGAAGAGCAGGAGATGAGAGATGGATGGAGTGGAGGTGTTGCCACTACAAAACAAATGCCTGCTAGTCACGTTTGAAAATGGTGAAATTTGTGAAGTATGTGGCGTAGGAAATTTTTTTGTGGCGCATAACTCCATACGCCACAAATCGAGGCGTAACAAACTTGTGTCACGTATCATACGCCACATAATTTTAATGCAATAAAATCATGTCGCGCATAACCCATGCGCGACATAAGGTGCAGTGAAAATAAAAAAAAACTGCAGCTTGCCGAGGAAGCTTCTTCCTCGGCAAGCTGCAGGTTTTAAAAAAATAAAAAAATAGGAGATAATAATTAGAAAGAAGGAAAGAGAGTGTTTGAAGTAGAGGGAGTAGAGGGAAAAATAATTAAAAGCTAGTATTATAATGAAATAAAAGAATTTGAATTATAATGAATGAGAAAAAAAACAAAGTATTAACGAATGATAAAGTGTATACCTTAGATTGTGGAAGATTTTAAACAATGAGCCTGCAAAAAAAATTAAGTATAATTAGTTAAATGAGAAATTAAATATGAAGAATGGAAGTGAAGAGGAGGAAAATAATGGAGTAGATGAAGAGGAGAAAAGAAAGTGGGGAGAGAGTAGGAAAAAATAAAGAGTGGGGAGGAGAAAATGTGAGAGAAGTGAAGTTTATATAGGGAGAAAGTGGGAAGAGTGAAGGGAAAAAATTTAAATTTTTTACGGGTATGTGTGGCGCATGAATCCATACGCCATAAACATGTTTGGGAAGTCATATGTGTGGCGTATGGATCCATACGCCACAAAGAAAGCCCATGCGCCACAAAAAATTTAAATTTAAGTTTGTGTCACGTTTGTGTCAAGTTTGTGACGCACAAACATGTCCATGCGCCACAAAGAAAATTCATTCCAGTTTGTGTCACATTTGGGGAAGTCATACGTGACAAACAAAGTTGATTTTGTCACTCTTGCCCCATGCGCCACATACCCCACGTGACTAGCTTACTATTTTCTTGTAGTGTGCGTTCGACTAATCTTATGATTCATTATATTTTTAATTTGGAAGGTTACTATATTTTGATAAGAATCGATCTGATCTAATTAAAGGTTGCTATATTTGTGGGTAATTTTTTTACAGCATATGCCGGTGAATTATTATTTCATGATATGTTTGGTATTTGTAATCTAAACATAAAATAATTTTAATGAACAAAATATATCTTTTTTAATGAAAAAAGATATATTTTGTTGACTAAAATTATTTTATGTTTAGATTACAAATACTATCATGACCATGTATTTGGGTAAATCTTATATTATTTCATTATATGATACTAATTGTTGTGTTTAAATGTCACTCGACTTTATTTTCTCATGTTAATTAAACTAAATTTGAAAATTGGAAACTCAAATTCAAATTTTGTACATCTATTTTTTGTGAAAGTAAATACTAGAATAAATTTTAGCATATGAAAAGGGATGTTAGAAATCTTAGAATAAAGGTTATGAGGTTGAAAATGAAATTTCAGCACAATATTTTTAAATCATACAGTATTTTTTATCATAGGACCTATAAAATTAAAACATTTTGTGGGAGGTTTGCATCTTTTTGGCGTTCAAGAGAGGCTAGCGCAATAGCTAATGTAGGTGTTGCAATGCCCATAATTAATTTGGGTATGATATTGGTTAATTCTATAATCCTCCACAAATAGTTGCCTCTGTTTGTAAAGTTGTAGGTGCTTAATACTTGATTAGCATATAGCGTGCTTTCTTCATCGAAAAATAATTTAATAAACCAAAATATACTAATATCCTAATCTTCGTTTTAAAAAAATAATAAATACGAAAAAAATACAATAAAGATCTTGGTATACCTGTATTCCCCTGGGCTTGCTAAAGATTAATATGGGCTCGGCCCGATATGAGATGAAGGAAGGACGCCGAGACGACTAACATGTAACGTACAAAAGCTTGAATTTTGAAATGGGTGTTAGTGGAGCACAAAATTCGGGTGGTGGAAACCTGGTCTGGTGAAGCTGAGTCAAGTCAACATAACTGTCCGAGATTCCAGGCGAAGATCTCGGGCTGACGACTGTTAGAATCTTAAGTTTTGATGAAGACTAAAATATAGAGGATTAGACCAAGTGCCTAGGAAGCAATAGGATAACATAGGATCCCAAGTAAGAATGCTTCCGGATGAGGATTTACTTCCGGATAAATTAGGACTTGCGCATGCGGATGAAGTTTTCATCCCCCAGCGTCAGCAAGAAAATCACTAGGGAAATAACTTAGTCCATGAGAATTAGGTACACAAACCTTAAGACTAAGCTATAACTCAACCGGAAGTGAGTTTGCTTCCTGTTAGACTTAGACTGGCTCAGAGCGATAGAATAGATATTACCCCAAGCGTCAGTAAGTCTACTTCGCCAAGTGAAAGCACTTCCTGTTAGACTTAGACTGGCTCAGAGCGATAGAATAGATATTACCCCAAGCGTCAGTAAGTCTACTTCGCCAAGTGAAAGCACTTCCTGTTAGATTTAGACTGGCGCAGACTGATAGAATAGAATGACCCCAAGCGTCAGTGAATCAGCCTCGTCAAGTGAAATTACTTCCTGTTGGATTTAGACTGACACAGGCTGATAAAAGAAACATATCCCTAAGCGTCAGTAAGTTCACTACGTCAAGTGAAAGTGCTTCCGATAGCTTAGTGACTAGCGCTGAGTGTTGGAATGAAATACACTAAGCGAGAGTGAGTTATAGTGAACAAAAATCCTTCATCCAGTGGTTTTACTTCCGGATGTAAGAATGCTTCCGGATACATCATAGACCAAATCAGAACACAGTCTAAGTAAACTACTCCCCATAGCGAACAAACTTCCCACAGCATGTATAATTCTTATATATATATTGCTATGTTGGACTAACCAGTATGTGCAGAACATGGTCACGCTTCCGGATGCAAATGAGCTTCCGGATGGAAAGACTCTTGACATTGGGACTCAGAGCTTAACACTTGCAGAGCAAGATTACCACTTGCGGATGAATGATGATCATCCGTCAGCAAGAGTACAAGAGTAAACATCACATACACAGAAGTCAGAATGCTTTTGTCAGAGCAGAGGTGTCAGAACTACTTTTCAGAGATAAAGCAAGTCAACCCTGCTAAGCATTAATGAAGATGTACTTCTCAACGGTAACATAGGATTAACGGCTTTATTCAAACGTTCATATTCAACCTGCCACCGAAGCCTATGAAGCCGAATATAAAAGAGACATTCATTCAGAAGAGAAACATGGATGAAAAAAAAAAGGGAGAACAGAGAAAAGTATCTGAGATATCATATTCTTCATTCAACACATCTTCTACTACTCTCAGATCTAGATTTGTGATATTTTTCAGAGAGTGATTCTATTGTACTTAAGTGAGTAACATCATCCACTCTTAGAGAGAGTTAGCTCTGAGCTTAAGTGTTTAGCACAATCAGTTCATAGAGTGAACATAATTGTAATCTTACATTTTGTAAGGGGGAGCATTTAGAAGTTTTCTAAATCTCCATAGGTTGCAAGTTAGCCCGTAAAACTTGCATTTGTAAGGTTTGCAGGTGAACCCGTTGTAAAACCTGTGGGTTGTTAGGTGAACCCGTGTTCGTAAAACCTAAAGTGTAAAGGCTTCTCTTGTGCCGGTTTAAACAAGAATAGTGGATTGAAAATCTCAGGTGGAGCCTGGGGACTGGATGTAGGTCTGGGTGACCGAACCAGGATAAATTTATGTGTGCATAAATTTACATTCAAACATTCTATTTTGCATCACATAACATACTGACTTGTGCATATCACTACTTCGTAAATATCATCACCAAGCACAAGCAGTCTTACGAGAAGAAGATTTAAAAGTTTTATTCCCTCACCCAATTCATCCCCCCCCTCTTGGGTGACAGCCACGCTTTTCATTTGGTATCAGAGCCAGGTCACTTGTTTAAAGGATCCAACGATCTCAAGTGCAAAGACCTAGGCTGATTTGGGTTACAAAATGTGTTTTGAAGGTTTTGATCATACTATCCCACCTGTATTAGAAAATGCTGATTTTTACTTATGGAAGGGAAGGATGAAAAGTTTTATACTATCCACTGATTTCAAAATGTGGGATGTCTTTGAAAAGGACTCTGATTTCAAACCAAAAGTAAATTGGACAGAAGAGGACAAAAGTTTATTCTACTTAAACCTTAGAGCAATGCAAATTTTGCACAAAAGTTTATCTGACAATGATTACCAGAAAATTAAACATTGCTCTAGGGCTATAGATATTTGGAACACTCTTGATACTGTGTATGCTTCTAACCAATTTCTTGAAGTTAAGGCTGTCCAAAGCTCACTATGTGCTCCCTGTGAATTCACCTTTGATGAGCTACTGGATGGTGATGTAATGGAAGCTAGTATCAGCAAAGAGAGTGTGGATCTCCGCCTAGAAGATTCAGAAGCTGAAGAAAATGAGGTACCTAAACTTGAAACTTCTGAATTGCAAGATATGTATAATGAGCTACATAATGAATTCTGTAAACTTGCAAAAGAAGTTCTAGGCTTAAGGAAAAGGAATAGGGAACTTGAGAAACTTATTCCCTCTTCTACAACCAAGGAGTCCAAAGTCCCACTCATAAAAGAAGATTTTTCAAAAGACCCTGAGATTTCAAAAGTTAATAAACATAGAGTCTTTGAAAAGAAAACTGACCACCATAATAGTGATAAGAAATCTGATTCTGAACATCATCCCATTATCTGTCATTATTGTGGTAGAACTGGTCACATTTCTCACACATGTAATTTTAAGAGAAATTTATCTGTGAGAAATAAATATATATGGATTCCCAAAGGACAAGTAAGGTCCAGCGCTAACCATGTAGGACCCAAGTACAAATGGGTACCAAAACTCCCTTCTAGTGCCTTACTTGTGCAGGAAAGATCAAGAGTTCCTCTTGTTCCAAAAAGGAGAACTCGTGGTGATGTCACTGCTGCAACTACCTGGTTCAATCATAAGAAGCAGTGCGCTACCACAAGGAACAAAGACCTTGTCTCAGGGATAAGCTATCACAGAGTTCCATTTAACTATCCTGAGAAGGACAAGAGAGAGAGGATGTCTCAACTCACATGGAGAAAACCTGCGAATCCTGTCTCTCCTAAGAAAGTGCTTCAGGCCAAGGATAAGTATAAAAGATCTCCTTGGGTAAGCAAGGAATCATTTAAGGTTGAAGCATGCAACAGTAAAATCTCCTATACAAATGTTAGATGGACATATTGAGATTTTACAACAAGCATCATAAGCATGAACATTATAGAGCTAATAAGAAAATCCACACAATGTTCATACTCTACATACTATCTATGACTATCTTTATCAGAAACCATGTATAACCATGTGCATATAGTCATAGTTGATTTGCAATGCCATATTCATAATGAATAATCTTTAGGTACATGTGAATCATATATTTCCTACAAACTGACAAGTCAGATCCAAGTCTGGATACTGAAAAGAGAAAAAGGGGCTATTTGATATATTGTAGGAAAGAAGACTGAAAGCAACAAGGAGGGAAAAAGAGAATTGACATTCATCACAATTCAAATGATGCTGAGTCATTCAATGGAAGATTTCTCTCTTGAAACTCCTTTTGGTCCTCAACGACAGGGATGATAATGGAGAAGAAAAATAACTCAACGTTGTTGCTTCTTCTCCTGACACAAATGTTGAAGCTGTGAGGAAGTACAAAAAGACAAAGCCAGATTTAATTGACTTAAATGGCTGAGAGCAGATGTGTAGCATGGAGTTGATACAACTCAAATGAGGTCCTCCACAATGTTAAATCTTAAGTGACTCCAACCGGAAGCAAAACTACTTCCGGATGATCACTCACTGACACTGGATGATTAAGTCAAGAGAGCGCCAGTGCCAGGCCAAGGGACACATCACTTCAGAAAACGTTTCAACTTCCTCTATGAAACGTTGTGCCTTCTCTGACTAAATGAAGCAACACGTGTCTTCAGGTGTGTCGTTTCAACTTAAAAACTTACGTTACCCAATGTGTAAAAATTTGAAAGAGTATGCCCATTCTACCCTCAGAAGTTTTACCTATAAATAGATGTAATTTTTCACTTTCACTTTTTACTTGCATTATTTTCACTCGCATCTTTTCTCTGAAAATTTACTTCATCTTCTTCATTGCGTTCTTCATTTTTACACACTTCTCGCATTTCATCTTTATTTTCCACAACATTCATACAAAAAATGGCCGGTTCGAATGAATCCAACCCAGTTACCCAGAAAGCCTCTTCATCCAAGAAACACAAGTCGAAATCTGGGAAATCAAGTCACAAGCACTCTGATAAATCTGGGCATCATAAAGAACATCGCGATGAACATCATGAACATCGTGAAGTTTCTGGGCAAACACAAGGGCAGGATGAAAACGTTCAGGGTCAGCCTGGAACTTCTGGTCGAGTGGAACAGGTTGTAGTGTCTGAACAAGAGAGGGATGCTCAGAGAAAGGGAAAGAAGAAGAAGGTTCAATTTGCTGAGGAGCCTTCCTCCAAGAGGCAGAGGGTTGTCGAAGAAGATGATCCCACAGTATATAGGGATGGGGCATTGGAGAGTGTAACCGCCAAATTTGAGACATCCACCCCCACCCTAAACCATGGGCTCTTCATCAATCTGGACAAGATGGATGAACTAGGGTTTCCACATCTGCGCCCCTACTTGGAGAAGTATATGCCTTGGCTGAGCATCAACCAGGACTACAACGTCAACGTCTTGCGAGTCTTCTGCCAATCCCTCTCTGGCAGGGCCAAGTACAGGAAGGTTGATGGGAAAGAGCAAATCCACAAGCTCTCCTTCTCCGCCACAGTAAGGGGGAGAACCTTCAGGTTCACGAGCGAGACACTGAATGAGTTGATGGGGATCACGGATGGAAGCATGAACGAGTGGATATATCCAGAGACACACAAGTACAGCAAGGAGGATCTTGTGACACTTTATGGCACCGATGACAAAAAGGTGTCCAAGATGTCTGATTCAAACAGACTGCTGTACTATGTTTACTCCCGGATGATGACTCACAAAGGGAGTAACTTCAATGAGTTTGTCAACATTGACAACCCCTGGTTCCCCAGACTTCTCAAACAACAACCCATCAATCCTGGTCAGTTGATCTGCTTAGAGCTTCAGAGATGGCTGACCAATGACAAGTCTGGCCACCTTCCCTATCCCACCATCATTGCCTTCCTCCTCGAGAAGCATCTGATCAAGGCTACATCTGCTGTGGAAGAAGAGAATGTCAAGTGTAAGCCTGTGGGAGCAACAAATATGGCAAAGATGGGGATCAAGTATTTCAAGCCTCCTAAGCCCACTCGCTCACGCTCTCAAGCCAGTAGTGCTTCTGGGACTTCAGCCCCCTCTGCATCTGGAGCAGGGGATCAGGAAGTTGACTCACATGCTGGGCCAAGCCGTAGTGCAAAGGTTCCAGCTTCTGTTAGGGCCTTTGCCGAGGACATAAAGGAAGAGCTTCTGTTGAGACTGACTGATTCCTTGGTGGGTCCTCTCCGTGTTGAATGTGAAGCTGGCTTCCACCATCAAGGGGAGCGAATCCAACGGCTTGAGGACAGAGTAGGACAACTCGAGAATCACCTTGCCAGGGTGGATGCAAAATTAGACCTCATCCTCCAGCACCTACAAATTCCCCAACCCTCATCACAAGGTAACTTACCACCTCCTCCTCCTCCTCCTCAAAACCCTCCTCCTCCTCCTAATCATCCTCAACTACCACCTCCTCCTCCGTCCAACACTCAACAACCTCAGCCTCCACCACAAAATGACCAACAAGCCCCACCATCACCCAACAATGACCAACAATCCCAACCTTCACCTACCCGTGACAAGTTTTCTAAATCTCCATAGGTTGCAAGTTAGCCCGTAAAACTTGCATTTGTAAGGTTTGCAGGTGAACCCGTTGTAAAACCTGTGGGTTGTTAGGTGAACCCGTGTTCGTAAAACCTAAAGTGTAAAGGCTTCTCTTGTGCCGGTTTAAACAAGAATAGTGGATTGAAAATCTCAGGTAGAGCCTGGGGACTGGATGTAGGTCTGGGTGACCGAACCAGGATAAATTTATGTGTGCATAAATTTACATTCAAACATTCTATTTTGCATCACATAACATACTGACTTGTGCATATCACTACTTCGTAAATATCATCACCAAGCACAAGCAGTCTTACGAGAAGAAGATTTAAAAGTTTTATTCCCTCACCCAATTCACCCCCCCTCTTGGGTGATAGCCACGCTTTTCAACGACCCGGCCCTGCTAATGAATTAGGAGAAGATGAAGAGGCACATAAACGATTAATTGGCAACGTGTAGGAGTTGAGGGTTCAAGGTGGAAGTTAGTGGAGCATGAAATTCGGAAGGTGGAAGCCTGAACTGTTAGAAGTGCGCTCAGTCAGTGCAGCTGCCCGAGATCATATGCGGAGATCTCGAGCTGAAGACTTGGCCATGCTAGAGACCTGACAGCTCAACGGCTCTTCGAGGTGGACACCTGACATAACGTCAGGGAGAAATAAGTGGAGCTGCATAGGCTATATAAGATAGGCCAAACTAGGGTTTAGGGTACGGAATATCTGAGAGCAGGAATACAATCACTTTTTACTTTCTTGTATTGAGAGATCTCTTGTAACCAGCTATTCATCTTGTACTCTGATTATCCAATTCAATAAAACTCGCCAGATTCTATCCATTAATATTTGTTTAAGCTTTACTATTCCAGTTTATATCTCATAATATCTCAGTTGTTCTTGATTACTTTTCATAGTTTATCTTATCTCTGATTTATCTCCGTTATTTCTAATTCATAATCCATGATTGATATATTTAATTCTTATTTACTGTTCATATTATCGAATCTAGCTTGCATGCTAGGTTATATTAGATCAGGTTCATATCTCGAAATAGATAATCCATGTTTTGTTCATATGCCACGTCGAATAATTGATATTAGATCCATAATATATTTATTTTATTAAAGTTATTTAGATTATACAAAATCTAGGTAACACAATACCAATTTAAATTTAAATATAGTAATAGGTTGAGATATCATAGAAACTCCATTTTTATTAAAATAATGTAATTTTACTGTTTTATTATATATTTTTAATTTATTCATTATTTTATTTTTTAATTATTTAATATATGACCATTTTTCTCATAGGATTTTTAATTACTAATTTAATTTAAACATAAAATTTTCCATTCAATTTTTTTCTTTACCTATCCTTATGTGCATACTAAACGTGTCAATATTCATTTTCTTTCTATACATTTTCTTTTCTTTCTGACCATCAAAATATTTCTGTGAACCAAAATGGACCATTACATAAAGTTAGAAGAAATGGTATCGATAGACAAAAACCCACTTGCCCCTAACCTTTTTGACCTCCATTAATTAACGCAGAGAAGCCATCATTATACTCCCCTCGTCCTAAATATAAGACCTAATTAACTTTTTCTAGAAAATCCTTAAAAAAGCAAAATAAGTTAATTATAATTTGATTTACCTAATTTTTCCTTTAAACTAGTTTATTTTACCTATAAACTAATGGATAATCTAAAAATATATCAAATATGTCATCATTTAATAACCTATTCCGCAACCTTAATATTTCCAAAAAAGGTCAATTAGATCCTATATTTAGGACCGGAGGTAGTAACTTATAAGAACCACGAGAGAAAAATAATAGACACGCACGCACGCACTCTTGCTTGGGTGAGAAATCGCGATTGTGACTGCTCAAACCCTCTTTTACTTCCCACATGGTCTTATATATTTCTGGGTCCCACTTTAGAGTCCTAAACTGATGGCTTGTCTTCTAAAACTCACCTTACTTGTTAAGAATCAGATGAAGGATAAAAAGTAGCTTACTTAGACCCTGAAACAGTTTCAGGTGGCGAAACACTTAGACCCCGAAACAGTTTCAGGTGGCGAAAATCTCTAATAATCACATTATAGGGATCCATCCACAAGCTCCAATCCAAAAGGGAAGAAGAACTGTAGGTACCTGATTGAGGTAAAGTGCAATTTTACCAAGAGAGTATGGTCAGAGGATGACAAAATTGACAATAAAAATGTATGATTACCAACTGACCTTTTAATCGGTCACATATTTACCAAAACATTTTGTTAACAAATTTATAGTTTAAAAGACAAACATTTTCACCTTAAGTATAAGGTTTGGGTAAATATGATTCCGTAAAGGTCAATAGGTAATTCTGTACATTTTTATTGTCAATTGTGTTAGTTGCAACTCTAGCAATAGTCTATTAATAAAATTGCACCTTAACTCGTAGGTGATTCATTGACTCCGCTTTTGCCCTAATTAACTATATTTTTCAATGGTATCATCCCACATCACAATCAATTTTTCAATAATTAAGTCCTAGCTTTCTCCACTATATATTTTTTTAATTCTCCCTTTTCCTTACCCTGAATATCCATATTTACCTATTGAAAATAAGCATACATGTGAGAGCCCTAATATCCATATTTACCTATTGAAAATAAGCATACAGGCGAGAGAAATATGTCAATCAAATTTTCTAATAAATTGTTCTATTTATTTCAAAATTAATATGTTATTAGCAATTTTCTCTTAAAAACTCTTAAAATGTTTATAGTCCTCATTTACGACTCCTCAAATATATTTTAAGAATGTACTAAATCAATGTAAAATGGGGGAGTCGTCAAATGGATTTCTTAATTGAACCATGCGCTTCTTTCTTTAACACGTACTATAAAAAGGAACAGTAAATATATAATTTTACCGATTGTCATGAATATAGTTAAAAGGTGTTAAAGTACCGATAAAATTTTAAAATAGAGAAAAACCAACACCGGTTATTTTCTCCAAATGTTCACTAAGATGGGTATAAGATAATGGGTAAGTAAGAAAACTAATAGACCTCTATAGAAAATAAATACATTGGCTATCATTCATTAAAATACTAAATCTAGGTGATATGGAGTGGACGGACTCCTCTACTTATCTTTCTAAGGAGCACCAAACTGTTTCCATCTTACCAATAATTTCTGTTTGTATTAACATCCCGAGTGGATTTGTTGTAGTGAGGAAATATTTATTTTGATCACATATATTTATATGACATAGAGAAATTTTTCTATACATATATAATATACACATTATTTTTTATTATTATATATGTTGATTTTATTTTTTAGCGTGTATTGTGTAATTAAGTTAAAGTTCAGAATTTTCATTAAATTTCAAAGTTGGAATAATAACATTTAAGGTCTATCTTAATTCTGTTTCTCTAAATTACATATTATAAGTACAGAGGAATATAATATACAAGTATGGATAGAAGTATGAACACAAGTAACATTCCATTCATGTAAATATTATCTTAATTCTTAAGTCTGGTATTGTTAATGACCATATTGTTTGTCTCGGGTACACCTATCACCCTATAGTTTTTTAAAGACAAAAGAAACCACAAAGTTAGCAAAGTTAGATAAAAATGACATTGCCGTTTAAGATCCATTAGACGGCGTTTATTTTCAACGTGAGGGAGGAATTTTTACACGTGGGAATCCTTTCCAGCCTTTTTTACACGTGGACACTGCTTATTCAGATTTTTTTACCAAACCCTTAGCCTAAATCAACTTGGACCTTCTCTGCTTGAAGGTAGATTTGAACGTAAGAACCGAGGTTACTTGCAAGGAGTGCAAGTTGTTGCCGTCAAATCTAAACAGAGCGCACTTAATTGTGGCCATTTTTTCATTAGTAAGGTGTTAGAATATATGTTACAGGTCATTTTGTCCCACTTTTCTCACTTGGAGTTTACCTTTGTCTCTGAAAAATTATAAGGTGGTTGGTGTATCATGAGACAAATTTTATGATATTTTTGCACCTTTATCCTATTATCTTTGTGCTATTGTTGCTTGGATTTCGTATCCAAGCAAAGAAAAAAACTATTTTGGAATGAAACTTGCACAAGTGCTTCCAGTCTGCAAGCATTGACGCATTTGAATTGCTCAGACATTCAGCACATACATTCTTAGCGCAGCGTGAGCACACCATACAGGATGCATGGTTTCTATGCATTCATCATTTTTTTCCAGTGTTTAATCAATTCTGTTTTTCCCCCTGATCATTTTATAGTTTGGGTAAGCGATTTGCGAAACAGAGCTTGCAATGATTTAGAAGTTTGGAATTATACAGAAATAGATAAGTACATATAATTACAATTGTAGCTGAATAATTTTTTCTCATCAATTACAAATTATAAGTGTTATAGGAACTATGCAGCGTAAACTCCACTCCACACAAAATGTAAAGCAAAGCACATTATCAATGATGACATTCAAAAGTTATGCATTATAGTAAATTTTATATTCTCATAAAATTTAAGAATATATGTTACAGCAAGTAGTATTCTTCATAAATACGAAACAGTGAGTATAAGATTCATTTTGAATCTCATGAAATGTGGGAGAGAAATATCATCAAGTCATAAAAAAGATACGAGTTAAGAAAATGTAATCTAAAAACACATGTAATTTAATAAATATAAAATATATTTAGTAACTATAAAGTGTAAGGCACAATTTTTAAATGTTGACATCATAAATGATTTAAGTAGCAATGTTTTCGAAAAATCAGTGCACATTAAAATTTCTTTAAAATAATGAAATTGTTCATTAATTAATTATCTCATAATAAAGTGTTGAATGGTAAATGTTAATAAAAAATCATGGAGGAACTTAAGGCAATACCGTGCGGCTGATATAGGTGAATATTTAAAAACAAACTACTGTATAAGGTGTACAAAGCATAATAATCTTATGTGGGATGTAAAAAAGATAACAATTTAATAAAAAATGTTAAGAAATATGATGACTCCGTTAAATTGGTCCAATGTCCGCCATATTTGTACAAACTCGGCCCTCAAATATGTTAAAAGGACGTTTAAAAAAGGGCACCCAAAAATGATAAATAACTATTGGTCAAGGAACAAAAATGATACATAACTATTGCAAGGTACACCAATGGTACCCAACTTTTAACATGGGATCAAAAATGATATTTTCACTAATATGACAATAAGATTACACATGAAAAGTCCAAAATGAGCTTATAAATTAAACAAATTTTCTTCCCCACCCTCTCTTTCCTTAGCTTCTTTCTTCTACCAACATTTCTTTCAATAAATAACTCGTCCACCGGCTGCTTCAACTCTCAGCAACTCGTTAGGGCGATCAGACTGCAAAAACATGAAAACAGAGAAGTTAATTACCCACACTTACACATCTTAAAGCACATCATTTCATTTTGCTACCCGCACCGCTCTTTTTCTCTCATTTAACTTCTCCGTTTTCATGTTTTTGCAGTCTGATCGCCCTAACGAGCTGCTGAGAGTTGAAGCCGCCGGTGGACGAGAGGGTGATGAAGGAAATTTATTTAATTTATAAGCGCAATTTGGACTTTTCATGTGTAATCTTATTGTCATATTAGTGAAAATATCATTTTCGATCCCATGTTAAAAGTTGGGCACCATTGGTGTACCTTGCAATAGTTATGTATTTTTTGTTCTTTAGCCAATAGTTATGTATCATTTTTAGGCCTTCGCCCTTAAAAAAAATTAGCCAATTTATTAAAATTGCAACGTTTTTGTTTTATTGTAGTCAATCCCTTGTAGTACTAGTCTTTTCATAACAAAAGCGGGTAAAAATGGTAAAAGGAAAGAAGTAAAAAAAATAAATAAAAGGAAGGAAGTGACATGACGAGCGGGAGGGAAGTGATGCAGAGTGCAGGCACAAGGCGTTAAACAAGTGACTACTGAAACTAGTGCCCACCCCAGCCCTTAGCCTTTTAAGGCCTCTCCCTCCGTACCATTTTCTTTCTTCTCTCTCTTTATTAATGCCACACAATAGCAATATCTGACTTCACTCTTCTGTTTGCTGCATGATCCTTTCGACATTATTTATGGCACTGATTCCCACGTGCCCTCTCTGATCCATTCTCAGAGGACCAGCATATGAAGGTTGGCTTATTAGACTTACATAGAGAGATTGATACGAGTATTGACTCGTCGCATGATTGATGTATGTGTGCGTGTGAGAGAGACTCTCTCTCGTATTCTTTTTGCCTTTACGCTCTGCACATCACTAATTTTGATCTCATTTTCACATCAGGTAACATCTTCCATTCTTCCTCCGTTTTCAATAAGTATTGAGTTAATGTAAAAAAATGACCACGTAATTATTACGGAAGTGTAAAAATGATCATGTAAAATTTTTTTTTTGTATAAAACAACGCATCGAATTTCAAAATTAAGGCAAAACTGATCATCATAGTTAATTTTTTTACTTTTCACTCATCATCCTCTGTCGCATCATCATCACACAAGGGCAAATAAATACATAAGTCTTGCCACATATTTTACTGAGAGATGAATCGGTAGAAGATTATGCGTAAAAAAATTAAAAAATCAACAGTGACCATTTTTGCCCTAGTTTTGAAATTCAATAAGAACTTTGCACAAAAAAATTTTACATGGTCATCTTGCACCTTCGTGACAATTACATTGTCATTTTTGCATTTTAGTCATTTAGCATTTTTGATTCTGTTTCTACCTCTACTTTCATCTACTTTTTTTTAATGAAAACTGCATAGCATATACTTTTAAATCTTAATCAATCATACAAATCAAGGTACTATCTCACCAAGGATCCAGCTATCCTTTCCTTCTACTTTATTATATATAACCAAGCAACTCTTAGCAATATAGAATGATACATCAACAATTATGTGTGTGTTTGGCTCGACTTGTGGAAAAATGATTTATTTTTAAGCTGACTTATTTTTAAGTCAGTTAGAAATTGAACTCTAGGTTGTTTTATTTTTATATTTGTATGAACTTTGAAAAAAGTGGTTCATTTTCCCATTTGACTTATAAACATGTTTAAATGGATTTTTGTTTAAAACATGCTTATTTTTAACCTAGCTTATTTTAAGTCATGTAGAAACATAATAAACTGGCTTATTTTCTGCAATAATAAGCTACCTTGAGTGACTTATAAATAAGCTAACTTATTTCAAACAAACTAGATGAAAAAAGTCCAACCAAACATAGAAAAAACCACACACTCAAAATAAGCTGGAGAAAAAAGCCGAGTGAAACACACTCTATATTTATTGATCGAAGTGGTTGTTTTAAAAATTAAATGCCATTGATGTAAAAAACAGAGAGAGAGAGAGAGAGAGGGAGGGAGGGAGAGAGGGGGGGGGGGGGAGGGAGGGAGGGAGGGAGGGAGGGAGGGAGAGAGAGAGAGAGAGAGAGAGCCACACAATGCTTAGATCTCTGGGAGTGTTAGCTTATACTCACTCCGGTCCTAAATATAAGACATAGATGACTTTTTTTTGGAGATGTTAAGGTTACAACATATGTTATTAAATTATTACATATTTGATATATTTTTAGATTAGTCATTAGTTTATAGGTTAAATAAACTAGTTTAAGGGGAAAAATTAGGTAAATCAATTTATAATTGACTTATATTTTGCTTTTTTATGATTTTTCAAAAAAGTAAACTAGGTCTTATATTTAGGACCAGAGGGAGTATAAATTAAAACACTTAATAGTTTAATAGCATGGGTTAGAAGGATTAGTGGGATCACGCGCATTAAAAATGGACTCTTTGTGGAAAATCTAGTTAAAATCCAGAGATTTCCCGCACGATACTCATGACTTGGCACCTTTCTTTCTTTTTTTTTTAAAAAAATACCTTTTGGTTTTACTTAATGCAACTGTTGGTAAACTAAACTTGCATGGTTCCATAAGTTTTGTTGTAGATTATTGCAATCGATCACTCCTGATCCTCGAAGGACTGGAAACAAAAAAATCTTTTCCAACCTCAGAGGCACGGTGACGAAGGACATGTATAGTTTGTTGCAAGAAATAAACAAGAGTTGGCTCTCCTTCTAATCTCAATTTCAACTACCCTTACGTTGTAATTTGAATGGTGCATATTTAAGGTTTTATATAATTACTAATAAAATGTCAAATTATTTGATAAATAAAGATTAAAATTCCAACATCGAGATTTTAGTTATTATAGTTTAAACATTAAAATAAAATATATATTTAAGATCATGAAAAGGAGAGAAATTAAAGCTAACCCCCAAGCTGAGAGAATGGTGCCATTTGCAAATTATAATGAGGTCACGAAACCATTTATTCCTCAAACATATATAGTAATGAATCCCTCCTCCCGATAGGGAAAAAAGAAAGAATAAAGAAAGAAAAGACCTGCAAGTTGAAACACAAGAAGAAAGTTGGCGAAGGAATCTTCTTGTTCACAATCATAGTGCCATCAAATAATCCTTCGCTCTTGGGCCTCCCTTTCCAATTTTAAACTCATGATTCACAAACAGCATAATTCAATTCAGAATTGTTTATAATATGCCTCAAAACGGAAGCTTATTGAAACCTGTAACTGCCTCAAAAGCCCAGTTAACACCGCAGATTATATCTAAATTGGAAAGTGGTAGGTGACACACATACGTCGTTTAAACTTGTCCGGGTCTTTGGAAGCACCCAATATTTCTTTATCCACTACAAAAAAAACGGGTCATTCCGGCGCAACCTTACCGGCGTTTTGGTCCAAAACGCCTATATGAGACGCATACCGGCGTTTTTAACCAAAGCGCCTATATGAAAAAGCCAATAAATTTGGCGCGCGCTTCCCGCCTTTTTTCCCGCGTTTCCATATCGGCGTTTTGGGTATAACAAACGCCGGTATGGTTTTTAATTTTAAAAAAGAGGGGCTGACAGTTTTTTTTTATTTTTTTATTCAGAAAACCGCATATTGGCGTTTCTTCAAAACGCCTATCTGCGATTAAATATTATTTTAATCGCACATAGGCGTTTTGAGAAACGCCTATGTGCATAACGTGCATTTAATATGCACTTTATGCGCATATCGGCGTTTTGACAAACGCCTATCTGCGCATTAAGTGCATATTAAATGCACTAAATGCATATAGGCGTTTCTCAAAACGCCTATATGCGATTAAAATAATATTTAATCGCATACAAGCGTTTTGAGGAAACGCCTATATGCATTATTTTAATGTAAATAATGCATATAGGCGTTTGCCAAAACGCCTATATGCATTATTTAATATTAAAATGCATATGGGCGTTTTCCAAACGCCGGTACGCACCTCCGTTCCCTATAAATAGCACCTCCCTCCTTCCGCAAAGTTGCTCATTTTCTCGTTTTCTTCTATTTTTCTTCTCTTCGTCTCTCATTCAATGTTGCTGTTGCTTTGTTTTTTTTTTTGATAGTTTTGCTGATGTTTTTTATTTCGTGTTTTTTGGTGGTATTTGCTTTTCTTTTACATATTGCTTGTTGTTTTGATTTTATATATTTGGGTATCATGTTTTATGAATTACTCTTGTTATTGCTTATGTTTATATATATTATTCTTTATGTGTATGTAACTTTGGGATTAACATATTATTTCTTATGTTTTTGAACATTTTTCTTCCTGGTTCTAAACAATCAGGAAGAAAAATGTTTTTTTATTTTTTTTGGAAAACACATACCGGCGTTTTGCAAAACGCCGGTATGAAATATTATTATTTAATACCGCACATAGGCGTTTTATAAAAAAATATTATTTCCGCATACCGGCGGTATGAAATATTATTATTTAATACCGCACATAGGCGTTTTATAAAAAGCCTATGTGCATAAATAAAAAAATATTATTTCCGCATACCGGCGTTTTGCCCCTCGTCTAGGCGTTTTCCAAAACGTCGAGATGCCGCATTTCGACGGCAAATTTATAAGCGTTTTGCCAAAACGCCGTAGCGCTATTTCGCCGGAAAATTCCGCCGATGCGAGGCCCTATAAAACGCCGATATGGGCCCCGTTTTTTGTAGTGATCCTTAGTTAAATGAGGCACACAATTCACCTTATTAATTAAATGGGGGTGTCATCATGAACTCTTTAGTTGGTTTCAATATCCTAATATAGTAGTAGCACTAATTTCACTTTTAAGTTTCTATTAGTGCATCACTTATCCTGTTAAGATGATTAATTATTGTAGTGTAAATCATGTTCATTGCGATAGCTCTCAGGGATATGTTCCTACTGATTAAACACGTATATGCACTCCAACATGCTTGGATGCCTGCTAGGATCGTATATATTTTAAAATATTTTTAATAGGCACTTCATTTATATTATCATGATAATTATGAGTGATTTTCTTTGATAATTTTCCAAAGAAAATATTATTAATTATGACATGTTTATTTCTAAAATGCTGAACTGCATGCATCTAAAAATATCGCATACACTTGAACGGTTCAGATAATGTGGATTGTGATTCAAAATTTTAAGTTTTCTGGTTTTGTTTAAAATTAAAAATTCGCCTCCGATCCGTGTCTAAGAGGAAAGTTTCAATTGAATGATCCCCTTTAATAAAAAATTGCAGCGGAAAAACTACCAGGTAATGGCTAGACAATCATCATGACAGCAATATCGATACATAGCTAAAAGGACAATGTCAAAAAAAAACGACAATGTCCTGCAAATTATAGACAATAGTAGAATTTTATTGGATTTTGTTGGAAATAAAAAATGGATATTTTTATTTGAAAATACAAATTAACTTTTTACAAGTAGCTTTTTAATTGTAATTTACATTGTACAAAAAGTTTTGTCGTTACTTATGCGGACATACTTACAATGCAACAAGTTGCTCCAAACAAAAGCAACTAGTGGGATAGGAGATTAATAAAAGGTGTATATTTGACAGGAAAATTGAGCAGGATAAAATCTCAATCAATACGATAAACGAGGGGAGTTGGGTCATGTCATTTCGCAACGAATTTAATGATATGGCTTATCTCTTGACCTGACAAAACCCAACCAATGACCCTACCCCCAAAGCAATATTGGCACTGTGAAATTTCCCTTTGCAATTATGCATATCTTTTTTTAATCCTTTTACAAAGCACAAGGCTTTTTTACACAGCATAAAAGAAGTTCGATTGGACTAGAGCTTTATTTGTTGGCCAAGTTATGAATTTAATTTATTCAACATGTGAATGTTTTTTTAAAGTGTTATTATGAACAAAAGTTGGCGTGGAAAAGGTTTTCCACTGATAAAAGCATGTCCAAATTAACTCACTTAAGGATCTTAGACTCCTTAAACTGTTAACACCTCAATGAACATCATACGAAGAAATAATTGAAATAAAGCAGCAGCAATTAATAAGTCAGATGCAACATTGTTGTTGCCCTTATCGGGGTGGAAATCATTAACTTGCAATTACGTCGCGCAATCACAAAAAAGGCTCCCTTTAACTCTAATTAAGTGTACGTGGGGAAGTTGACAATGGTCCTATACCTTGTCACACTTGAGTAATAGAGTAGTACATTGCGTGGGAAGGAAGAAGCACCCCGTATTGGTCTCCCACTTCTTTCTTTCCTTTCTTCTTTTGAATTGAAGGGTAAAAAGAAACTAATGGCACAAGGTTGGTTGGATCAGGTACACAACCTCGCATTTACTTGGGAGATATCATGTCATGTAACATAGTTGCAAGGCTTTTGGTACCGGTCTATTTTAACACATTAGGAGTATCAATATATATTCACGTGTATTTGCATCATGTGCATACGCACACCTTTAAACAGAACATACAAGAACTTATACCGTTTATAACACACATAATTCATTTTTTTGAGATTATATTTATAACTATAATTAGGCTGAGACGTAAGTATCAGACTAATGATGATGATAAAAGTTATAGCCACGTGATTTAATTGGAAGTTAAATGTTCAATTTCTGAAAACAGTCTCTTAATTTTACTGTGTACAATTGTAGCTTTTCATACCATTCCTAATCAAAACCTTATGCGTGGGGCTGCTTGACCTATAATTAGGCGTGATATCATGTATTGTAGTGTTTGAAATGATGAGTTACATATAGTGCATATCAATGAACACAGACACATATATACAATGTTAATTAACACAAAACCGAGGATAGATGGAGTGATGGTCAAACCTAAAATTAGAGGGACTGAGAGCTTGTTTGGTTGCATGAAAAAGTAACAAAGAATTGGAAAGTGTAGAAAGTAAAAGGTATATTTGTAATATACATATACACCAGGGACCACAAGTTTTCTCTCTCTATCTCTCACTTTTTCTGACCTCCACACATTTTATTTTTCATCATTACTTAATTTACCCATACTTTCTATCTTTTTTTTTCGAATGAAAGGTGTATATATTCCTCAAAAAGTATTTACACAAGTGCCCTGTTGGCACCTAAAGGCTATGACCTCTACACTGTAAAATAGACTAAGCTACTGCTTTCCATCTTTACCCCTTTCATTTTCCATTTCTCCACTTTCCTTCTTGCAACCAAACACACCCTAAACGTGGGGAAGGAGGAGTAAAGGCAGAAGAAGATTTGGAAGAACTGTATATGTATTTCATCATCTGCAACTTATAAATGAAGCTAGCTACAATGGCAATTAAGATGAAGGATACTGGGGGACAAGCGTGGGGCTTGTCTTGTCATATCAGCTTCGTTTTGATGGGTCCAAAATATTTCAACTCTAAGCCACAGTCCAACACTCTACCTTTCTCTCTATATTTATCTTATTACCCTCCATTACCTAAACACAATACAAATTCCACGCTGAAAAATAAAAGTTCGCCTCGTACAACTGAGATGACAGCACGAATTGACATTCTTTCCATTTCAAGGTGAAATGAGTCTATTTCTTGTAACGATTAAATGGAATAGAAAGAGAAGAAGTGATAGCATGCATTGTCTCATTCAGCCATCTGTGCAGCAGTACTACAACTAAAGAGACCTCACCTATCTTAATTAGCCTTCATGCATGCTCCCGTCATGTCGGTAAAAGAACATGGTCAAACTGTTTACCACCCCCTTCCAAATATATATATATATATATATATATATATATATATATATATATATATATATATATATATATATATATATATATATAGTATTCTAGCTCAAGTTTATCGCTTTGCCAAACGAAAAAAGAAAACTCCCATAGAATTTCTCTTGCTAAAATCTTGACCGTGTATCACTATGAACTGACAGCCTTGGAAAGCCGATGAGAAAAATAGAGAGCTTGAGAGGATCCTTGTGGCGTTGAACATTCTCAACAAATGGCAAGCAAAGAAAAGATGCTGAACCTATAAGTTAAAGAGTAGACTTAGGCATAATACTGAGAATTAGGAAGGAGATTCAGTCCAATTATCTGTGCCATCAGCGGTCTTGGGCCTTTCTTAAAATCTGAACAAATGAATAGAACGAGCCCTTATCTTGAAGTCTTGGGATCAGGTCGTTACCTATTATTCATCGAGTCCTTTAATATGCAAACAGAGGAGTTGCACTTAATTAAATTTAAATTTAAATTTAAAATATAGAAAATACAAGAACCATTCTATTATGAACCTATGAATAAACACAACACTATTATGCAACAATGTTTCTGGAATTTTATTATTTTAATTTTAATCAAGTTTAAAATGAAAAACAAGCCAACCCAATTCTAGTTTCCACTTAGTGAGGGGTGATGGGGAAGGGAATACACTAGAAAGCCTTAACCCTATCAGCTACCGTTGACTCAAGCCGACCCTTCAGTTTAAATATGAAAAGCGACTATAATTTTTCAATTAACTTTAAGTACTCTATTGGGTCCTTATTATAAGAGTATAACTTTCAAATTGCGCTTCTTAAGAAAACATGAAAAAACAAATAAATGTATCTAGAATTTTAAGAGAGGAAAATACAAGAACATTAATGAAGATAAAGTGTTAGGTACAATGTAGAAGAGAAGTGAAAACCCACTCATTAAATAGTGAGAGAATGTAAGGTGAACTCTCATATTGTCACCAAACCAATTTAAAAAATTTTGATTTGTTAAGAAGTACCCGAGGGAGTATTAATCAAATTTTCCTCCAACCACACACCTGTATATGTGCGCAAGTATATTTATGTTTTGGCAAAAAAAAAAAAAAAGCAAGTATATTTATGTACGTCTATGTGAAACTTTAATGAGACTTCGACGAGGCACTGGGAAGCACAATTAAGGCAATATAGTAGACAACGACGGTGATAGGTAACAGGGAATCAGACAATCTGCTCTTCATTTGTAAGTGCATTGCACTTGGAAATTTTAAAGTGGCGTGCATGTTATGTTGATTGCCCTCTACACATCCATTGAATATGATCACCAGTGAACAAAGCAGATGCAGAATAACTTATAGATTATAAATTAGCCGTAATCATTTTTTCTTTCTCACTTCTTTTCTCCTATAAAAACACTATAATATCATACCATATTAGACGATTGCCCAGAACTTTTTTCTACAAAACAACACGGGTTCCATCTTTTTTTCTTTGTTTTCTAGCAAATGTTCCTCCACATCCCACATAAAGTTGGGGGCCATGTCTTTGATTCTGGCCACAATATGTTCCGCATCCCTAATGATAACAAATCCCTGCAAATTTATGGTACCATTCATAATTTAGAAAGCATATCATGAAACATAAGTTTGCATTAGTGAAGCATCAGAAAAAAATCTTCTACAACACAGTTCTAAGAAATTAATTAAATCCACGTTAACCACCAAGAGTTCAAGATCCAAGTGTGAGCAGTTTTTGTGTAACATTGTAATTATGGTAAGGTTGGATTCTGGGCATCTATAGCCCTAACTTCACACCGATCCTTATAACTAGATCCCTGAAATCGAGTGAAACATCACACAAGGAACAATAAGAAAAAAGCGTTAAAAATCAATCTGTCCCAAGGTTGTGACTGCAAATTCCATGCACCAGTATATTCTGCCAATTTCATCAGCTCATAACTCTAGCTGAATTTGGAATATAAGACATACATCTATTGTGCCTTATTGCTTTCAATTAAAATAGAATAACATTAAGTCGTTAAAGATTGTCATAATATTTTGGAACTTCCTTTTTCCTCCTCTCGCTAACTCAATAAATTCCTGTAGTTATGAGACATTTTGAGAGATCACGACATAATTGCCGATCCTATTCTATCATTTTGATTTCTCCAAACAACATAATCAGTTTCTTTAACTTACAATGTGACATTAGACATTTAAGAATGCTGTAATATAAGGCAATATTTAGTATTTACTGTATTTAACCATTTTTTTCTCCTCAACTTTGATTTTAATTGTATCAATTCTTTCAAAGGCCAAATCACAATGAGCTCAAGCAAGCACATAAACATATTTGCATGTGCGTTTATATCACACAATCACATTTCATCTGATTCTCTGGCTCCGATATTGATATCAATATAGATCATAATAATAGATAGCCAGTGGGAAAAGTGATTACCAGTGGCCGTAGCAAGCGATCTATTTCTAGCATGATATCTGCAAGTAAGCACCCTTCCCCATGGAAATTGTAATGAGAGAAGAGATAGTTGGCATGCAGCAAATCATATGACCGAGGATAACTTGAGAATGCTTCACACCTGATTAAACGATATAAATGATATATATAAATACAAATGTCACGAAATATTTTTACACTATCAGTATTTGAACCTTACCAATCATGAAAAGTTCCAATCAGTCCTCGGTCATATATTCCAGATAAGGTGTTCTTCATGCTTGCAGGAACTACATTCATGACCCAAACAGGAAAGGTATTTAATGCCACAGTAAATCCACCGTAAAAGGCATTCATATCCATCACGTTGCGTATTTCTGTCTCCCTGACATTCATCAGTCTCCAATAATGGTGAACCTGATCTTGCCAAAATTGGGTGTCTGCTATAAATTCATCTCGGTTTATACCTGTCGTTAAGAAGTTCAAGGGTCAACTCATTATATTGAAGGACACTTCTAAATGCATCAAAATCTACCCCTTTCCGAACAATATTTTAAAATTCCCTTAAAAGATATCAACCAAAATCCAAGGGAAACATACTCATGAATACAATTTAGGGAAGGAACTTGGTTACAAATATCTTACGGATTTACGATAAATTTTATTTGGACAAAATATCCAGAGAATTTGATGCAAATCCTGCAGATTAAGTCTTTGATTGATTGCAATTCAATCTTTAAAGCAACAAAATCATTAAACCTTGAATTTCAAAAACCAAGAATCTTAATGTGTATATCTTTATAGTGCATGTTATGGCAAAGCATAATTTAATTATTTGATAATAAATAAAAACGAAAAGAATTGAGCTTCTTGCACTAGTATAAAAGACGACGGGCAGACCTAACTTGCTCAGACTCTCAGAAAACACTGAAAGACGCTCAGGTCTTGGAGGAAGCTTGTGAGAATCTGTCTCCGAATTCGGAACATCTACACAATGTCTTAGAGGGATATTCCATGAAGGCTTAGAATCATCATTCACATCACAGACATTTATAAGATTTTGTCTTGCATTGTTGAGGAGGCATGACAGATTATTTTCTTTAATCCATATTGCTGTCTGAACTTTTCGAGAAATAAGTTTCCAACACATTGCTGTTGTCAGATTCACTAATTTATCCCAAATAGCAGGAAAATCTTTATCTTTACGATAAGCAGGTGGAGCTGAATAGACAAAATATCCACCAGAGCGAAGAAGACGATTCACCTCTTTCAACAAAATTCCATCTGTAGAATTAAACAAACAAACAACATTAAAACAAGTGGGTCCTCTGAAGCAAGGCTAACCCAACTATTGTTTATAACAGCCTTTGTAAAATAACCATTGCACTGCAATTATCCAGATCCAATTACTAACAAAACCAACAATATGTCAGGCTAGCTCAGAGATGCACCACATACAAATACACTATTTTCTGTTAGAATTCTTTCACTCACTTTAACAAAAAACATTCTTAAAGATGAATTATTGAATGTCTAGCTTTTCCAAAAGCATTGAAATGGAACTTTTCTGCTTCATATAGGCAAATATACAAAAACTGGCAGTTTGTGCAATACAGAATGGGCAAATGTTAGAGTGCTTAACATCTTCAATCTATATACGTGGCAATTTAGAACATAAGCCGCAAATTAAGTAGAAATTAATATCAACATAGGAATAAGATATATTAGCATAAGAATTAAATCAAATTTTAAAAATATGCAAAAAGACTACCATAGCAAAAAAGTAAAATACACTGGTCATAGGTTTACAGGTTAGTTTTACATCATTTACCTCAAAAGTAGTTATACAAATAAACTATTGGAAAATCAAAAACAACAATATTTATGTTGAAGCAAAATATATAAATATATAAATTGTCACTTTTCTTTCATTGTCTGCCATACATTAAGTATGCCAACCAATGGATGCAGATGGCAATCAAATGCTAAATGAAACAATGAATCAACAATAAAGCATCTGCCAGGTGCCAACCCCACCCTAAAGTATGATTTAACGCAATATGCAAATATTTTAAAGAATGCCTGTTACCATTCTCATGCCAATCTACACGACACCGTGAACAATGAACCATTTCAAATGAGCTAGAGGGATATGGAAGCTGTTTCGTGGCCAAGGCAGCAATCATTGCGCCAATACCTCGCTCTAATGCAAATTGAATTTGATTCTCATGACCATCCTTTGGTGCAAAAGACATTGTTTGTATATCCAAGGGATGAAGATAAGCGGCAAAACTGGCCACACCACAGCCAACATCTAGAACTTGAACCACCCCTGCAGAACGCAGATCACCAGTCTCATTTGTTGTCATGTTTCCTAATCTGTGCATTTGAGAAACCACTAAATTACAAACCCATACATCCTCTAGAATATTAAAGTAATATTTGAAACGAAAAAACTTGAGAAAACAATAACAGGGAAAAGCAGGTTTGATAATCATCGAAGAAGTTGCAGATATAATGCCATTAGATGGTCATTTTTGCTTAGAATGAGGCAATTAGCTATTTTCATAAATGGAATTAATTTTGCTCTTTTTTTGTAGGGGTTTGAAGGAACACTACTGCTTGAACATCCATTCAAGTGTGTTTCATAGGAATTTCCTTTGCTGTCATGACAGTGCACTACATTATTCTAATTTACAAATTTCGAATAAGATTATCGTTTCTAAGAAGTCTCTTGTGTAAAAGCACCTAAAGCCATGGAACAGCTGATCCTATTCCAGACATAAATGTTGACATAATAATTGCAAGTATCTAGGAAATAAAAATATCACAACAATCAATCCCTAACCAAGAAACTATTGCCATCAGGCAGGGGGATGGAGTGATTTTAATAACAGCTACCTTTGAATGTACTCAGGGGCCCCATGCTTGAAATGGGTACCACCACCTGGAAACCACCAGAGCTGATCCTTCTCATGCACCCAATTTTGTCCTCCTTTGACTTCTGCAAGATGTGTATGGTTTATATTACTTCGCCAAACATAATCCCTGCTGATAGGCCATCTAATAGGCATTTTATAATCCTTTGGTGGTGGAACTAAGCAAAATAAGCGCTTTTCAAGTGGAGGACAGTGCCTCTCCAGTTCTTCTCTTCTTGAAAGATCAAGTTTTGGGAGCAATGTTGCCACATATGAAGCATCATGGCAAGGAATATACTCATTAAACGTCAACGGGCATACATCCATCCCATTCTCCGACATCTGTAGGGGTATTTGGCGGTAAGTCAGAGCAACCTTGTTGTTAAATCTGGAAACGCCTGCAAAATCGCTTAACATTTTTAACGCAAAGCAAGTAGTAATCTTTCTTTGTTTTTCTAGATTGTTATCTAACATAGCAAAACTTAACACAAAAACAACCACCAAGGATCCCCATAAGGCATAATAGCTGAGATGCATGCAACACTTAAAACTTGACAGTAGTGGAAACAGCTTGAGCAGTCACTTCTTTGTATTCTACAAATCAAAAAATCCTCAGACATGGGCAGTCACTTAATTTGTACTATTCAAATGAAATTCACATCAAGCAGCAGATAGTCCAATCAAGTAGGTCAATCCCTAATGGGTCTATTGGGCTAACAGTTGGCTAGAGTACTAATAAATATGGAAATTAAAGAAAATGAAGCCAAAAATCATATGAACCTAACAAACAAAACAATAAAGCCAAACACACAAAAGTAAGAAAAATGACAGGAAACATAATAAAAATGTGATTTTGAGTAACACATGGATACTGTCTAGTTTAAGTGAAGAAATTAATTACCAAGGGAGGAAGGAGGAACAAGTGAAGAAGTAGAGTGAAGCTGAGAAACATGGTAGGAGTCATTTTGGCCAAAGAGATAGCCCCCATAAAAAGAAGCAGCCATGAGGAGCAAAGCCACCATGATAAAGTGCCCAGATTTGGAATCAAAGGCCAAGCCCAAAGCATATCTATCCATTATTAATATTAATATTAATATTATTATCGTATATGTTGCAATTTGTGTTTGATTTGTTGCAATCTGAATGATAAACAGCAATGGGCAATGGCTACCCAGATGAGATCTGGAGCTTCAGGGAAAAGACAGAGAGCGAAGAGACAACACAAGCGTGCACAGAAGCTCAAGCTTCGTCATTTAAGAATTTACTCTCAAGATCGATGTTTTTTGTTCATGATAAGTTATTAAATTAATGATTTTTTTCTCTCGTATATCGTTGTCAGATGGCACGTGAGACGCATGTGCTGATATTTCCATCTCCATCTTTCATATTATGGCTCTCCGTTGGTGAATACATGTGATGTGAATGGTAATCGTGAATTATTCTCGTGACGACAATAAATTAGGCGGTTTAAGAAGTGGGCTGTTTTTTTTTTTTTTTAACTCAAAGGTTGGGTTGAGTAATTGGGAATTAAAATTAATCCCCCCGGGTGTTCATTTATTGACTTAGCAACACAATTAATTAAATACTCCCTCTGTTCCTAAATATAAGATCACTTTGAGGAAGTGAATAAGTTCCTAAATATAAGATCACTTCCTTTTTTATCTCAAGTTTTGCTCAAACTACCCTTATACTCCCTCTTTTCATTGAAAACCCCTCCCCCTTTTAAAGTTAAGTAATTGAGGGGATTTTGGGAAGATCATGTAATTTTATTGTCTTCCTTAATCTCCCCAAATTAATCAAAGTGATCTTATATTTAGGAATAGAGGCAGTAATTTCAAAACTAGTATTATAATTTGTGTATTGATGTGGATCTATGTGGAGTAAAATTGAGCCCATTTGTTGTCGCAACTGTTTAGTGCGGGGGATTTAGAGTGGTGAGGGGAAGAGATTTTTGTTAAATAAATTTTTAAATATTCAAGAAGTGTGATTGTAATAATATTTTAGTAAAAATAAGATGTAAAATATAAGAATTATATATATATATATATATATATATATATTTTACTTATCAAATTTTTATAAAATTGTTATAAAAAAATTTTCTCTTTCTATTTTCCCTCCCCTCGTACCAGCGGAACCTTGAAGTTGCCCATATTTATTCACTTATGCTCCCTCCGTTTCTAAATATAGGATCTAATTGATTTTTTTAGAAAATCCTATAAAAAAGCAAAATAAGTTAATTATAAAATGATTTACCTAAATTTTTCCCTTAGATTAGTTTATTTTAGCTATAAACTAATGTATAATATAAAAATATATCAAATATGTCATGATTTAATAGCCTATTTCGCAACCTTAACCTCTAAAAAAAAGTCAATTATGTCTTATATTTAGGACTGAAGGTAGTACTCCTGGTTCAAACTCCAAGCCTACTGCGAATCTTTTGCACATTAGAGAAACAGAGGAGGAGGAGAACTTAAGTGGACGAATTCATGGGTTCAGATCGCTCACTGTCCAGTTCTTCATCGAAAGCGTCAAATTAAGGCACATGACCAAACAATAAAAAAAAAGCCATCCAGCTCAGATGTTTTTGTTGCTTTCACAAGCCAACACCATTCGTTCTTCTGGTTTTATGTTCCAAGCCTCTCCCAAGTGGTTGGCGCCGTATCTATATCATATGTTTAAGACATTCTTTCACTTATTCATTTATTAAATATGTCTTAAAAAAATAAGTCAATCGCCTCCTTTTTTTTAAGATAATTATCTCTACACGAGAGTGAGTTTGGAAATTTTTGGAATAAATATTTAGTGATTCGTGAATTTACTAAGACAGAATTCTATTAAAGTCCAATAAGGTTTTATATTTCAGAAATGAAAATTTTTTAATGCCAGCCTGACTTGCAATTTTTGTATGAATGACTAACATGCAAGTGATTTTGAATGATGAATTTTCTTAACAAAATATTTAGCTAAGAGGTTGGACTTACCAATAAGCCAAGGGTGCCTGTTTTATAAAGTAACCTGCAACCTAATCGCTTATCTCTCTGACATTTCCATACATTAGAATAAATGTCATGTATTAGGTTTATATATATGTACTTGGTTAATCATCTGGCCATATTTTTAATTAATAGTTGTAACTTATTATCAAAGAAACGCGTTCCCCTGAGTGACACACAGTCTTATATATGCATCACAAATCACACATATCACAACAATAAAAGCCGTAATCCATCTGGCACTAATTACGTATAAGATTATGACTATTTTTGAAAAAAAAATTAAGAATATAAAATTAATCATTTAAATTGTTTGTAGTTATCTTTTTTCTTGAAAGACTAATTTGTTTATGTTTTATGCAGAAAAGTTTAGATAAGTTCGGTCTTGAGACTCACCCACCAATCCCCGGGTTCAGAGACTAATTTATTTTAGTTATACACTGACATAAAATCTGATTAATTACATATAGCAGCATATAACATTTTTAACCTGTTTCCTTAATAACACCCGCAATAAAAATCCGCTTGATCTCATAATTTGGGGGGGGGGGGGGTTTGAGTAATTTATTCACATACACTCATAGTCATATTTATAGAACTACATTTGGAGGTGCGTGAATGATAGCGATAGAAGACAGCCCTATAAATTATTAACACATCTATGCCGCCATGCCATAATAGTACTCTACAACTATTTTATTTTTTTTGCCTGTGTACTCTACAGTTATTTGAATGCTATTATACATCGCTATTACGAATATTACAAAATTCATTTAGTTCTTCTTTTGGCCAAAATAAAGCTCACTCAGTTACTCATCTCTTCTTACGTTCATTTAAATCGCATGAATGAAAAAGTATACTCCATTACCTTTCCACTTCACCTAGTGGGGTTATCTAATATTTTAATTTACTTTTCTGTTTCAAAATGATAAATGAATTACGTTAATTTACAGCAAAACTTAAAACGACAAAAAACAATAGGAAATGTGGTGCAAATCATGCAAGGTGTTTCCTGAACTTTAGGAACAGACAGCGGATGTTGAAATTGACACAAATAATCGGACGACGATGAGCAAAAATAAGGCATAGAAGACCAAGGAAGATTATAAAGTTAAGAATAAAAAACAATCGCTTTCATGCCAAACTTTTCATGGATTTCCAACTGGACAACCTCAAATCAGAAGCCTTCATAAATTAGTTCAAAATTTAATTAATTCCATACATGTTGGGTTTGAGCATCAACTATGGAAGCAGTACTTTATAAAGCAAATCTGACCAAACTGATACATTAAAGCCAAGTCAGTGTATTGATATCGATATCGATACGAAACAGCACTCAATTTCTGTGGGTGAGAGGCGTAAAATAAGGTTTGATCACCTAACTTATCACCATGGATAATAACGATTCAAATGAATACGTATATTTGTTCATCCAAGAAGATACTATTGGCTGTGGCACATGGTCGTCCTATATATAATTCTTGCAGTTAGCGGTCTCCTTCCACAGCATGCTCAGTATTCACACAGGTGTCCTATAATAACCCTTATTCATTGTTTACAAATATCGATTTTACAAGGATTTCTCAAAAAGAATTTCATAAAACGCTATAGATTTTTTTAGAAAATGAAATATAAATAAATACACACACAAATACTCCATACGTGTGTGTCAGGGATGATCACGAAACAATAACAGAGCCATGCCTAGAGAGCCAGAGATAATAAGTAAACAAGTTCACCAAATTACTCTCTAAGATAGATTCAATAATAAAAAATAAATATATAAACAAGTGCAAGTAGCAGCAACAACCATGTAAACATTGATTGATAGTTGGGAAACTCAACAATAGAATTTTTTGGATCATGTTTGCCTTGCTCGAAACATTGATTATATTTATATCATACTCAATAAACATATATATTTATATTTTTGACAGAGAAATGAAGAATCTGAAGTGAGAAACATTATTTGTGTTTAGGAGACTAGTACATAACATGATGATCTATCTATGAAGGTCCATCATACGGGAGAAGTCATCAAAGCAGACAAACCCATCTCCATTACGATCAACACTCTCTATCATGCGCCGGCACTCGTCTAACGTGCACCGTTCCTCACCAATAGCCTGAAAAACTCTCAAAAGCTCCTCAGCCGATATCTTCCCATCACGATCCGTATCAAACACCCGAAACACGTCCCTCAGCTCGTCCGGATCACAACCCGACCCGACCCGGTCAACCAACGCGTCAACGCTGACACACCCTCTGCCATCGTGGTCCACTTCACGTAGCATGATGGTTAGCTCCTCCTGAGTCGGTGGGACCGGTCCAAGCCGAGTCAAGAGCGATTCCAAATGTTGAATGGAGACATAGCCGTGGCTTTGAGGTAAGACTGTGGTGGGGGATCGGTGGGTGGTTGAACCGTCTGATGTGGAGGAAAAGGAGGGAGAACCGGATCTGGAAATGGAGGAGGGGCTGTTTTTCTTGGAGCGGAAGAGACGTTTGGGGTTCATCATATTGGTGAACTTCATTGTTGTTACTATTATTATTGTGAAGTAAGTACTCTATGTCTCTATGTATGTATTTCCTCGAAGTTGGCATCACGGACTCCATTATATATGTGTCCACATGCGAACCTTCCTCGAAGTTTCCCCTACCTCTATTATATGGTAGCAAACATTCACATAAATGCATGCTATTATTTATGATTTATTAATGTTATTCTATGAATATTATGCATGAATTGGATTATTCAGCTTTTTTGGATACTATGGTTTAATATCCTCAAATTTGAATTATTAGATTGTTTGCTAGTATAAGGGTATTTTCCAATCATTCATTCAATGCATTTTTGCTATTCTTGATGTTAATCGATCAATTGCTCTATTTAACCGTGCTAATTAAATATATGGCTCACTTTGAGTTTTTAAAAAATGAAACTAGGTTTCCATAAGATTAAAAAAACAGCTGAATCTTATATCTAAAATTGATGAAGTGTTATATTGGCCAAAAAAAAAATTGATGAAGTGTTATAATTGAATTTTTTAGAACCATTAAGAAAGTCAAATAAGTTGCTTGATCATAAGTTTTTTTTTTCTTTTTTGCCAAAGCTTGATCATAATAAGTGCAAAACATATTTTGTGAATTGTATAATTATATATTAGTTTACAAGTCAAATAAATCATTTTATTGACAAATAAATCAAGTTAATGAATCTATAGGTAACTTATTTAGATTTCTTAAGTTCTTTTTTTAAAAAGTCAATTAACTTGTATTTCCCCTTATTATTAAAGTATGACTGAAAAAAAAGTTTATTTCATATGTATTCCAATAATAATTGCTTTTCTGAGCAAAAAAAATAATAATTGCTTTTAAATTTTTTTAATTTTCTTTTTAAACGCAAGTTATAGTTATCCAACTCTATGACTCTATTCAACAATACTCACTCTTCAAATCTCTTTTTTTTCTTAGAGCCCCATTGTCCCACACCCTTTTGATGCAGAATAATTTGGATTCGTCCCTTCAGTTTGCTCTCCCATTTCAACTAGCGCTTCAAGCCTTGACACTTTCCAAAGCCCTTTAATTTAACAAATCACATTGGAGGGTTACAACTTACGACAAGGTTAACTGTTTATCTTAATAGGAGTATTTTCGTAACCTCTTGGAAGTTCCAAGGGTGTGAACTTTTGTGAAGTTATGGTAAAAAAAGGGTGCGAAATGTGAACATTTATTTCCTCACATTTTTAATTAGCCATTAATGTGCGTGGGAATGATAAGTCATTAGACCTCTAACTACTTGCGCAAAGCAAAGCATAATCACTAATCACTTGGCGTCAAACCATAAGTCGGTCGAAAACGCCGTACCAAAACACTTTCTGTACCCACACAAGTCCAACGCTGCTTTTGGTCAGCCTATAACAAATCAAACAGAAGGTTGGGCGGTTGATCTTCTTTGAAAGCCCAGCAGGCAGTGCCTATCAGTTGAATGTGATTCCGTTTTTCATTTTTTAAATTATTATTTTGAGAGACTGGTGATCTCTTACCTCATGTAATTAACTGCACATTAAAGTAATTGGACTTGTGGAAGTAGAATTAGCAGAAGAATGAATCAAATGCTTCCTAAGGGATGTTTGTTAGAGTCAGAGACGATGCATATAAATCACGTTGCCCTTTTGACAAGAATGCTGGCTAGTTCACCTTGCATCGTATATAAACATTTTGCCATGTATCTCGTTTTACAGTCTTTTTATTTTTGATATTATATGATCATCCAAACCGTTTTTATACAAATATATATATATATATATATATATATATATATATAATATATATATATATATATATATATAAAAGAGAAAAGGCTGCATAGTAAATTCACATGCAATTTCAGTCCAAAAAAAAAATTCACATGCAATGCACCTTTTACTTTCCTTTCAACTAGTCCTTTTGTGCTGACTAGGCGATTTCCGTTCTGTTATTTAACTAACCCTTCTTAACCTCCATGTGAATTCTACAGCACTTTCAATCAAATATATTCAGGTCTGTTCACACAATTTTTTTTTAAAAAAAATACAGACACACTGCTTGCATTTGTCCTCCTTTTCGGTGGCACGTATTTATATTGAATCCCACTTCTTGATCTTCGTAACGAAATTCGTGACAAGCCACATTTTATTTTACTTTGGCCTCAGTATCTAATACTCGAATATACGCCTTTCTTTAGACGGCTCACGCTTTTTTGGCGGGGGGGGGGGGGGGGGGGGGGGTAGGCTTTGAATAATTAAATAAACAGATTAGCGAAACCGAAAATAAATGAAAGGAGTGTATGAATATAAACATTGAATATTGATGATTCTCGTGGTCTAATGTATGCCACACTCTTTACACGCGTATCCTACTGTTGTGTGCATTTGGGCCACAACATGCCATGTTGTGTGGGTCATGGCCCATCCCATGATATCACTGACCAAGTTGGCGCGCAAACTTGGGAGTTGGTCGTTCCTATAATTAGTGGTGTCCCTGATGACTCCCCATATTTAGTGGTTTTTAGGAAATATTTTATTGTAGTTGGGGAGTCATTAATTAAGTAATTAAGTGATTTTGTTGTGAATTGGAAAGAAAGTAATTTGAGGATTATATGAATGATTCTTTTGGAATATCTGAAATTTAATTGAAATAGGAAACTTAATATATTAAAAGAAATATTTTGATGAGAAGTTTCCTATTAATGAGATTATGTGATTGAGTTATTGTGATTATTTCCTATTTCCTTCTCTTCATGAATGCAGATTTAATAAAAAAAGGAAATAAAGAGAAGGAGAAGATTTGATTATGTGCAAGAAAAGGAAAGAAAAGAAACTTAACATGCAAGACAAAGGCAATATGGTGTTGGACTATCTTATTATAAATATACACATGCAAATGAGGAGAAGGGAGACTGGTTACAATTCTTCCTATTTTCTAAAGCCTAGAGAGATTCACGAAGAAAGAAAAGAGGAAACTGAATGCTAGAGGAAGCAAGCTGCAGTTTTGAGATTACACAAAGCACGCACGTGGAGCCTTTCAATCAATTACACAAGCACGCATGTGAAGGAAGAAAAGAAGCAAGGAGGAGGAGGAGAGTTAACACATACAGTGACGCACAAAAGGGACTAAGGGAGGGAGCACTATTACTCTTCAACCTTGTTCAGTTCTTGAGCCTCCTTTGTGAACTTTGAGTATGCTTTTGGGATCTAAATTTTAAATTAATTTCTGTGATGATTTTGGAACATATGTGTGGCTAGTTTTCTTTTACAGCTTAGAGTACTATGAACTTGTTTGTAACTTAGTATTTTATTTCCCACTATTTAGTCATGGTTAATTTGATTTAGTTTATTTAATCTTGCTATTATTGATTAACTTGTTTAGTGCTTGATCACCATTAGACATGTTTAGGGAATTTAGAATTGGACTCGGAAGAGGGAATTTTAAATAGACCATGAGATTAAATAGTGTAGGATTGGATTTTAATCTGATTTGCGACTAGGATATGAATATACCTAGAAGCCCTACATAGTCACATTAGAGCGGAACCGTTATAAATTGGCCTAGTAAATTAGTGCAAGACATTGTGTAATTAAGCTAGGCAAGGATGTAAGTGGACCGGAAGGCATTTATAGACACTAGTACTCTAGATTAGCTAGTTGAATTAATTCATAATTAATTTAGTGGGGAATAAAATCTAAGAAGCATATAAGGGATTGGTGGCTCTAGGTTGTTCTTTTGACTCGTGAATTTCATCTGTGTGAATATTTGTTTTATTTTATTTTCTTAGCTATTAGGTAATTAAAATCAAATTTTCTTGTTTACTCAACTTGAATGAAAATAGGAGATCTAATGCCTAGTTATTAATTGTCTGAGTCTCTGTGGGATCGACCTTGAACTACCACTTTACTAAAATACGATCCGTACACTTGCGGATATTTTTATCAAAATTTTGGTAGCATCAAGTTTTTGGCGCCGTTGCCAGGGACTCAAGACAATTAGTAATTAGAATTAGAAATTCTTTAGTAGTTTTAGCTTGAGTTTTTTTTTTCTTTTGGAGAAAATAGAAAGATGGACTATTCAGAGACTAATTATAAGTGGTATCGTTGTTATTGTTGTGGAAGTGATCATGTACCTGAGAATTGTCCATTTTTGCTTTGGCAACAAACTTATGTTGATAATTTGTCTAGGCGTAGTTGGAATTTTGAGCAAGATGAGTGTTGGAACCCACATTTAGATCCTTATTCACATGCAATAGACTCACCCTTCATATCTTATTCACATGTTCAAGGAAACAATTTTGAGGATGGTGAAATCTCTCGTAGAGAAGAAAGATTTGACAGATTAGAAAGGTTAGCCGATATGTGTTTGATAATGCTAGAGGATAGTTTGAAATGGCAAGAGGATAGTTTGAAATGGCAAGAGAATTGTTTCAAAAGGTTAGACTCAATTGAAACTAAGTTTGAATCAAGAGCACAAAATCTTGTAGCACAGATGAGTCAAATGTGCAGAGACCTTGAAGAATTAAAACAAAATTCCTCCTTTAATCATAGTTCCCTTTTGTTATCTAATGAAATTGAATATGAGGAAGTTGGGGATATGGATGACCATGAAGTTAAAGAGGATTTAGAGGTTGTCTTAGAGCCTGAAACTTGTTTAGAAGAAATTGATGGGTGTCTAATTGATGTTCAAAGTGTAAATTCAAATGCTTGTGATTCTGATATATTTGTTGATGTGAGTGTTCCTATAACTGCTTTGAATTATTCTCCTATTACTGTTGTGACTCTTACTGATGAGAGTCAAATTGATTTTATTGGATGTTCATTATTTTTAGAAAGACATATATCTAACTCTTTGTATGAGTATATTCTAGTTCCTTTGAAATCATTGATTGCTTGTTCTTTGAAATTGTCTATGATTGAAAAGGTACAAGTAATTGGTTTGATTGATCACTTATACTGTTTGAAAAGGAATGAAGATGAGGTGATTATTGTGTTTGATACTTATGACTAAGATTTGTTTGGAAAGTCTGGCTGAAGACTTTAAACTTAGCGCTTCTTGGGAGGCAACCCAAGGTTTTGGTATTTGATGCTTTGTTTTTGAGTTTGTAGGATTTTTTTTTCTTCTTTTGGCCCCAAAGGATGCTTCAACTTGATCTGGATGGACTAGCAGTTATGAGTGGAAATCGAGAAGAGGAAGGGGAGCATTCTTCTAACTTTTATTGATTTTATTTGACTAAGAATTGTTTTGGTGATGAGTCTTTATGCTGGTTGATATGTGTGTGAGGGTTAGATTTGATGGTGTGTCTCTTGAGTACTTTGCTTGGTTGATATGGAAGTTGAAATATTTGTCATCTTTACACTTGCTATGGATATTTTTGTAATTTCACTACTTATGTTACATGTTCACATTGGGGACAACGTGACATCTAAGTGTGGGGGTATAAGGGTATCATTGCTCTCTAAAAATTGTCCTCAAGCTTTCATTTTGTAAAATTTTCTAAAAAAAAATCTTTTTGCCAATTTTGGGATTGATTTGGACTTGAAATAATTGGATTTGATTAGGCTTTGATCTCATCTTCTTTGAATGTAAGTGAAAAGGCAAGCTATTTGATTTAGATAAATTACTCTAGTATGTTAAAAAGCCCTGTGAGGAATTTGAGCCTTAATTTTATTCTTTAATGAGTGAGTACATCTATTGTAATTTCCCCTCTAGAACTTGTCTTGAATCTCTTTTGACGCTCAAATCTCTTGCATGCACAAAAATGATTAAGGCCTTCGTTTCATAGCCAGTTTAGCCAAAAAGCCATCCATTTTACATTATTTCCATTGCTTAACCCCTTTGAGCCTACTTCTCTTTTAAAAAGAAAGATTGCATATTTTAGCCTTTGAATTCTTTTGATGCAATTTTTCATCTCTTATCTATTTCTTCCATTTACGCTTTGAAAAGTGTTATACTATGTTCATATGGAAAGAGGTGAAGGAATTAGAAAAGGAAAAGGGGAAATATAAGTGTTGAAGAAAGGGGAAAAAAATAGAAGTGAAAAAAAAAAGAAAAGAAAAAGAAAAAGAAGATGAAAAGAAAAAAAAGAAGAATCGAAGAATTGTGAAGTTCAAAAGAGTCAACCCCTATGTGCTTATTAATTTAGGTGATTCCTTCATTCTTTACTATAATTGAAATGGTTTAGCACTTTTCAAATATATCTCCATCTCATTTTCATTTCATTATCCTACCTTTTTCATTACAACCCTTAAAAGTCCTTTTGATTTGTGTGTGCATTGAGATATAAGAGTGGATATCGAGATGATAAACAAGCCTATGGTAGCTGGACTACATAGATGGAATTGAGTGAAACACAACCCCTATATACTTTGAGAGTAGAGTGTAAACACTTTGACCGGTGAGGGACATGCTTTTGTGATTTATCTCTATCAAATTGATTGCCCTATTGCTTGCATTTGGGGATGGTGAGAGAGATTTCTAAGAGGATTTAATTGTTGAGAGTTTGAATTAATTCCAACTTTGTGATGATAAAAACTTGATTTCATTTTTGTGCTAATGTGTTAACAGTTTGAAATCTTGAGGACAAGATTTGATGCAGGTGTGGGGGTGTGATGACTCCCCATATTTAGTGGTTTTTAGGAAATATTTTATTGTAGTTGGGGAGTCATTAATTAAGTAATTAAGTGATTTTGTTGTGAATTGGAAAGAAAGTAATTTGAGGATTATATGAATGATTCTTTTGGAATATCTGAAATTTAATTGAAATAGGAAACTTAATATATTAAAAGAAATATTTTGATGAGAAGTTTCCTATTAATGAGATTATGTGATTGAGTTATTGTGATTATTTCCTATTTCCTTCTCTTCATGAATGCAGATTTAATAAAAAAAGGAAATAAAGAGAAGGAGAAGATTTGATTATGTGCAAGAAAAGGAAAGAAAAGAAACTTAACATGTAAGACAAAGGCAATATGGTGTTGGACTATCTTATTATAAATATACACATGCAAATGAGGAGAAGGGAGACTGGTTACAATTCTTCCTATTTTCTAAAGCCTAGAGAGATTCACGAAGAAAGAAAAGAGGAAACTGAATGCTAGAGGAAGCAAGCTGCAGTTTTGAGATTACACAAAGCACGCACGTGGAGCCTTTCAATCAATTACACAAGCACGCATGTGAAGGAAGAAAAGAAGCAAGGAGGAGGAGGAGAGTTAACACATACAGTGACGCACAAAAGGGACTAAGGGAGGGAGCACTATTACTCTTCAACCTTGTTCAGTTCTTGAGCCTCCTTTGTGAACTTTGAGTATGCTTTTGGGATCTAAATTTTAAATTAATTTCTATGATGATTTTGGAACATATGTGTGGCTAGTTTTCTTTTACAGCTTAGAGTACTATGAACTTGTTTGTAACTTAGTATTTTATTTCCCACTATTTAGTCATGGTTAATTTGATTTAGTTTATTTAATCTTGCTATTATTGATTAACTTGTTTAGTGCTTGATCACCATTAGACATGTTTAGGGAATTTAGAATTGGACTCGGAAGAGGGAATTTTAAATAGACCATGAGATTAAATAGTGTAGGATTGGATTTTAATCTGATTTGCGACTAGGATATGAATATACCTAGAAGCCCTACATAGTCACATTAGAGCGGAACCGTTATAAATTGGCCTAGTAAATTAGTGCAAGACATTGTGTAATTAAGCTAGGCAAGGATGTAAGTGGACCGGAAGGCATTTATAGACACTAGTACTCTAGATTAGCTAGTTGAATTAATTCATAATTAATTTAGTGGGGAATAAAATCTAAGAAGCATATAAGGGATTGGTGGCTCTAGGTTGTTCTTTTGACTCGTGAATTTCATCTGTGTGAATATTTGTTTTATTTTATTTTCTTAGCTATTAGGTAATTAAAATCAAATTTTCTTGTTTACTCAACTTGAATGAAAATAGGAGATCTAATGCCTAGTTATTAATTGTCTGAGTCTCTGTGGGATCGACCTTGAACTACCACTTTACTAAAATACGATCCGTACACTTGCGGATATTTTTATCAAAATTTTGGTAGCATCAGTCCCCATTATGGTCCCTCCATTTAATCCCATTTCATGGTCGACATATTTGATATTATTATGGTGTAACCTTCCCATGATTTTCACATGCCAATCACAAGGCTTGGAGCTTCATCTTATACTTTGTCCCTCTTTATGCACAAATAATGGTTCATGGTCATTAAAAAGGGAAAACACTTTTTACTCTTTTTAGGATAAGGATGATAAAATCTATCACTTTTTTCTCTTTTTAGGATAAGGTTGATAAAGTCTATCTGCAATCCCCACCCTTTAGTACAAGATCCACTTAAGAATTATCCGTTTAAATTGATCTTGTACTAAGAATGGTAGGGAGTACAAGACAACACTTGTGTTATTGTGCCTACCTAATCCCAGATCAACAATAAAAATAGAATTACTTAAACTGTTTTACAGAGTATAAACACTGTCATGAAATTAGTCTAAACACGGCCTGGCACTGGTTAGTTTGTCGAGTATACCACAAGAAGCAAAGGCTAGAGCCGGAAAACGATAGAATGACTCTACTGCAAAGGTTGTACTCACATATCACGGTTATAGTTGGAATTATATAGATATAATCCTTTTTGCTATGTACATTCCTGAATGATCCAGATTATGGGTTACATGTTGGAAAAAATAACAGCAAATAGATATTCCTAGGCTGTAATACTATCCGTGTTATTTACAATCTGGAAAGCAATAGTGAAAAGAATTGAAGTCATATGGAAAAATAGGATCTTCAAAATCAATTGTCAGCAATGATCCGATCCTTTCCGACATCTGTATTAGAAATGTCTCTGTAATCAAACTCAGGGGTTTCCCTTGGGGACTTAGTAGCAGTGGAATCATCATCTCCACAGTCAGAAATTGTACTGATGGCATCCATTTCATTTCCTGGACAGTCAATTTGCAAACACTCAGCAGCTTCATTATTGTAATTTTCAAAATCATGTTTCCCATTCAACGTTGTCAAGTCTTCTTTCTTGACAACACTTAACACAATACCATTTTGGATTCTCTCTGGCTGTAAAAGGTCACCTTCAGCTACCTTTAAGCTAGATCCATTAATGACTAACCTATGCTCGATTTCTTGATCGATTTCTATGACCTCAGAGCTCCTATCAGTAGCGTTGACCCTAGGACTGTGATTATTCTGAAAAACCTGAGAGTTTAGATTATCTACCATGCCTTTCTTTAGGTCAGTATCAACATCTAAATTTTGAACAAAGTCGATGAACATGTTTGCAGAAGTAGTTCTCATCAAGGGGCCACCAGACCGTGTCCAAGAATTCAAACTGATGCTCTCAGATTCACTGTCACTTCCATCATGTATGGGATGATGGGTTTTCCAATTTTTACCTGCAGCACCTTGATGCAAATGGGAACCAACATCTGTTAGGTCTTCCTCAAAGGAACTAGCTGAATTCTCCCGTGCAATGCAATTCCACGAGGGGATTCTTCTCGAAGCGTTGAATCTGGCAGAACTAGCCAGACCAATAGAAGAGGCAGCTGCTCTCTCAGAACTTCTCTGAAGTCTTCTCATATGATTAAGAATGGCAACACATTCATCAAGAGCAAGCTCAATGCCACAATTTGCTTTTATGGCTGAAAGCTTCTGCCAGGTGCATCTTCTCCCTTGGTTGGCTGCCTTTTGAAGCTCCGCGTGAGAAGGGTTTTGTATAATTTTTGAGTACTGGAAACAGACATGAAGATAAAAGACAGAACATGCTAATCAGTCATTAGTCCAATAGCCATCCTTGATAAATAACACCAAAGTAAACTCCTATATACTAAGCCAAATGTAAAACAGACAATTGCCGATGGCATATAATTTTCAATACGAAGTAGATAAAGCCTCCATGATAATAACCACACTTTGTTTTGCTTCTGACTAATTTCCAACTGAAACTAGACTTTTTCCTCGACAAACAATATCAAATGAGCACACACCTGAGCAATAGTTGCGGGCATAACAACAGTGACATCACCCTCCCAGTCTTGAGCAAATAACTTTGCAAGTCCGCCCAATGGAAAGCCAAGTTCTAATACCTGATTACATCTATGTTTCACCTCCATCTCAACGAGATGAGCAAGCTACATGATTAACAAACACAATGAACATTATCACTACCTGATAGGAACATTCTGTCAAGGGTAAATTGCAGATCCAATAAATAAGATGTAAGTGAAAACAAGGTGGAAACCTCATCCTTTAAGTCATCTAAAATTTCTGGGCATATTTTTCCTACAGAGATTATCACAGCAGTGGAGTAGGAGATGCAATTACATTTTACATAGATTATGTACAACAGATGACATATCCATAGTGCTCAATACTACAGAGCAGGCCTAGGCATAAAGCATAGCAACTAGGCCAAAATTCTACAACAGATATAAATAGATGAAAACATTTGATTTAACTCTAGGTATTTTGTCAAGCATCAAGGAAACGGTTCTTCCATGATAGATCGTATGTAAGCACCAATCAGCTAGAAGCAGCACACAAAATCTTCAACATTTTTCAGTTATTTAATATCACATCGATTCATACTTTCTTCTACCAAATCCATATATATGAGACATTAGTTTTATTTTGGGGTGCAAAAAGGAAAATTAAAAGTGAAAGATCATCTAAGGACAAGAAGAAAAACATCTTTTTGCATAAATATGTATGGTAAAAAGGTCCAAGTCTGGGATCACATACCTTGGCAGCAAAATTACCTCCATAAGCTCTTATCAAGTCTTTCAATCTTAACAATGGCGAAATATGTGGATTGGCCTGACTGACAATAAAATGATTGACATTAAACAACTCTTTTAGCTGCATCATAGGCAGATCAATCTCCAAGCTCCCATCCCTCCAGCGACGTATCGGTGTAGATCCTTCCTCAGGCCCCAAATTAAATGGAGGATGGTAAGGAACAATATTCCCACTTCTATCCTTTGCCATTAGCTCCTGAGCCTCAAAAAGGCCAGGAAAAGCACAAGAAGCAGTGACAGCACTCCATATAACAACATTGGGCGAAGTTAAGTAATTGAGACATCTAGGAGGTTCATGTTTTCTTGGAGAACAAACCGTTATCCCAAGAATTCGACCCGTCATGTCATACGCTTCTTGAAATGTAAGGTTACTCGTCAGGTGCCTTAACATCATTTGCAACTGTCCAATCTCATGAACAGCACCCCTTGTCATGATCCTCTTCACAACTGTAAAGATCCCACCCATTTGATCAAAAAACTGTAATGAATGCAAAGAATGCTCAAAAAAGCTTTGAAGTTCAGGCCAAGACCGAGTGGCAACAATTGAACACATAATGGAGCCTACACTTGAACCAGCAATTATCCTAGGCAAGAGTTTATGCTCTACCAATGTTTTCACCACACCAACATGAAAAGCTCCAAGAGAAGCTCCTCCACTCAATAACAAAGCAGTCCTCCCAAATGCATGCCTAGTCTCATGCATGAAAGCAAGCTTTTCTGTCAATGAGAGCTCCTCTGAATCAGAATCACACACCATTCTCAACTGAGTTGACACCTCACCAATATACTCATTGATTAACTTGGGCACCTGAAGCCTATCTTTGTGAAGCTCAGGGTTACACATGTTACCTAGATTTCTCACAAGATCAGCACGCATACAAAACATAATATCTCTAAGAGATCCCTCTTGCCTACGGTGGCCAAGCTCTTGCAGCTTACTCCTTACTAACTCTACATCATAAAACTCTGATTCACTCATCTTAGGAGTTTCTTTATCAAGCATCTTAGCTGCATGAGCCCATTCCTCATAGGTCAATGCAGTTCTCATCATGTTTTTCCAAAATGTCCTCCTATATGCCATTTCAGCCTTTCCCTTCACATTTTTACAACGTCTCAAGAAAAAAGCAAGCATTGTCATCATCAATAATATTCCCTGTGGATTTCTTGGATGCAACCATACTAAAATTGGTGCCCAAAATCCTCTACACCTTTTAATGATATGTAACAATACAGTGAATATTTGATATCTAAAATGTGACATGGACTTGCAGAATAGAACTCTGAAAGCAATTGTTCGACCAATAATGGTAGATGGCCCAATTGAAAAAGGGTCAACATTAGCATCATTGCTCACATCCATTAGAAAGTAAAAATAAAAAATAAAAATAACAATATTCACCTCACAAATTAAATGGTAGTATAATACAAGAAGTAAAGAAAGAAAGAAATAGAAACAAATTTTCTGGACTAAGTAAAGTGGAGCAAAGAATGCATCAGCTGGAGAAATTTGTGAGGGGATCGTTGAATGAAAGAATGAGCATTGAAGAGAAGGTAGATGGGATGGCTAAAGCTCTTTAAATGAATCCCACAAAAAAAATGAAGTATTGAATTGTGGATTTAAAGGAGGGTGGTGTGTAAGGTGAACCAGAAATTAGGATTATGTGATTTGTACACGGAAAGGAAGGTAGATATATCATATATATGACATGAATTAATCCGGAAAGGAAATAGTATAAAGAAATGAAGAGAGTTACGGCAAAGTTACGGCAAAGTAAAGGCAATATATTAAATGCCTCGTTGGCGTGAGTGGTAAGTACTCTAGTCCCTTAAACAAGTGGTTGAGGGTTCGATCCCTAGCTCTTGCGAATGGAGCAAACTCACAGGTCAGTTGTCTACCCCCTATATGGGACTTCAGAACAGCGAGGGATTAGTCTCACTTGACACGTGGGTGGGGATACCCTTGGGTAAAAAAAAAAAAAAAAGGCAATATATTGGGGAGGAAGGAGTAGTCGTATATATAATGTAGAGTGTGTAGGGAAGCGTGTGGGAGAAGAGATGAAAGGGACGTGGCCAGCATTGGGATCCGGAAAGGTATGGTACGGCACAATCTGACTGCAACATGCCAATTAAGTCGTATATATAGAGTACATGCCACTTAGATAATGATATAGTGCATCAAAAGTTCAAAACACTTTGGTTAGCCAAAAATAATTGGAATGGTTTAGATTTAATATATTAGAGGTCAATTATATTCTATTTTTATTTAATGTGTTTTTTTCTAATTTTTCTTCTAACTTTATTTCATATTTTTTTACCTAATTATTTCATATTTATTACTCCCTCCGGTCCTAAATATAAGACCTAGTTTACTTTTTTAAAAAATTATAAAAAAAAGCAAAATAAATTAATTATAAATTGATTTACCTAATTTTTTCTCTTACACTAGTTTATTTTACCTATAAGCTAATGGATAATCTAAAAAAATCAAATATGTCATGATTTAATAACTTATTTTGCAACGGACCTTACTTAGGTCAAGTTCCTCCATTCAGGTTCTCATTTTCTCCAATTACTGGCCGTTAGATTGAATGGATGGTTGTTATAAAAGGACATGTGTCACTCCTATATTAAAAGAACTTGAGAACCTGGAGAAAGAAACTTGATATAAGTTTTTCCCTTTTACAACCTTAATCTCTAAAAACAAAGTCAATTAGGTCTTATATTTAGGACCGGAGGTAGTAGTACTTATATAATTTTTCTTTTAATAGTATCATAATAAATACGAGTAATATTGGAAATAAAGAATTAAGTTCAAACACTCAATTAACTTTTACATATACTCTTAATAGTTTGTTTTGACACTTGAAATCTTATATTACGGACCGGAGGATGTAATTTTGTTGTCAAAGTCTCAAGACCATAAATAACTTTTGAAATTTTAGTTAATCATAAGGTGTTTGATATATTGTTAGTTTATATATTAATATATTAATTTTTAAGTCAAATAAACTAATTTATATTTAGTTTACTTCAGATTTTTCAAAAAGCTAACTCTTTCTTATATTTAGATTTAGAACGAGGGAGTAGTATAGATTTTATATTGTGTAGTGATTGGCGACGTGTGTTAGCTGTATTTGTCATTGATATTGAGATGTTCCTCATTGCTTTTTCAAATGAATTCCGTCATCTATTGGTTTAAAAAATATTGTCCTCTCAAGAAAATAAAATGTTTCGAGTCCACTTGCATTGCAGGAGGGTTTATTACACTAGTTGGTCAAAATACAACTATTATTTCATGGTTATTACTGTACTATTTAAAAGATCTGGACATGTATTTAATTTTAAACTACATTATTTTGAATTCATAAATTCAAAAAGAATTACATGAGGCGCTCGGCCGAAAAAAAATGGGTATTGGGCGGTGGCGGGGCCTTGATTACCAGACCGCGCGCTCACTAACTAACACGAGGCCCGATCCAACCATCATAAACTAAGCCACTATCGCTTTGTTTTTTCTTTTTTCTTTGTTTTTGTATTGTCCGCACAGTTTTCAAAATTTTTTAATTATGAAGTGTCATGGACTGAGGCAATGAGAGGCTATCATGAGTTAGCGTGCGTACCGTAACTGAGATTGACCTATATGTGAGAAAAATCATTTGCTTTTCTTGAAAGCAAATATGTGAATGACGCCAACCATGTTTAGAGTTTAGACAAGTGAGGAAACTATTCCTAAACTGCGTTTGAGTATGGGTCTTATGTATATTTAATAACTTAACTTAATAATAAGAAGTATTTCTTATAAAAATATAATACTCCCTCCGGTTATAAATATAGGACCTAGATGACTTTTTTTGGGGAGATTAAGGAAGGCTTAATTTTAGATGTCTTTCCAATAATACCCCTCCTTAATTGGAACCAATAATACTAACAATATTTGAAATTAAGACACAAAAAAAACAAGACCTAAGAAGAAGTTGTTAAGAAGAAGAAGGGTAATTTAGGAAAAATGTGACCAAATATGTAATTAGGTCTTATATTTAGGACCAAAAATGAAGTCTCTATCTACTCCCTCTGGTCCTAATTATAAGTCGCCTTTGACTTTTTTAGAAAATCCTAAAAAAGCAAAATAAGTCAATCATAAATTGATTTAATTAATTTTTTCCCTTAAACTAGTTTGCTTAATCTATAAACTAATGACTAATCTAAAAATTTGTCAAATATGTGATAATTTAATAACATATTTTGTAACCTTAACATCTCCAAAAAATCAACCGTGACTTATATTTAGGATTGGAGGGAGTAGGTCATATATTTAGGACCGGAGGGAGTACTGTCAAACAAATGGGGATGTGAGGAGATGTGTGCGTGGACAGGGCATGTGGTCGGCGTGAATTGCGCGGGGAGTGAAGTTATGGGTGGCCTCATTCATGAATATTTCTACCAACCAAATACTCCATTAAGTCCATTATCCACCTCACATTGCCCGCAACTCAAAAGCTTACAACTTAAAAGCATACTATGATGACGACGGTTTGCAATTGAACTGGGTTTTAGGAAGTCAAAACATTTAGACCACTTTTAGCTGACGTGTATGTGAATTGTGTTTCTAGTTATTGGCTGGCCATTTATTTACACTACACGACAAAATAACCAAAGTTCATCCATTATTGACAAACAGTGTCGGCCTTCAATTGAAGAAGTCTGCCTCTTCCTCTCTCCTAGCCAAAAAGCATTTCATTGCTGACCGATAAATCTGATTTCAAAGAAACGGGGCACAATAAAATAAAATAAACGCATTTTGGTCAATTTTTCCAGTTGGCTAGGACCGGAGGTTTTAGTAAATTTTCAATTTTGTGTCATGGGTTTTTGTATTTTAGTTCTACTTAAGCCATGTATCATGAAAAGTGGCTTCAATCAATAATCCCACCGACTCATCTTAGGAAACTTCACTATTTTGGACCCCAGATAACACCCCAAAGCTCTTTTTCCTTCCTGTGACATACTGTACTAAGCTTGTGCGGCTATAATTGTTTCTCCCCACATCAACGTGTGAAACAAGGGAATGAAATAATAATACCAAGTATTCAGACTTTTAATAATTCATGAATAAATTCACAAGTCTAAGTCAGCTCAATGCCAATTAAATAATCCAAATTCCAACACACAACAACACACTTCACTAGTCTTCCTCTCTTGGTCAGACACCTTCACGCCACCCCATGCCCCATGCTTTTGACACAGTCCAAGTAAAACATTCCAGACAAGTCAAGCTCATTTTAGCATCAATCAAGTTACCAACTTCAATAAGCAAGCCATCCATTAACGTGAAGCAAATCTCCACATCAGGTACGCATCCTCAAATCTCTTTCTTCACTCTTTTACAGATTAGAGATTGTTCCTCTTTGCATTAAAGTTTGATTCTTTTTGTATGATAGATCTTAAGAATGATCCCTCAAACTTTAGAAGCTGAATCTGCCTCTAGTAATCATGAAAAATCTGAAACTGAGAGTGTGGCAGAAACAGAATCCTCTGTTTCTAGCAGTCCCCAAGATGAAAGTGGATTGGAATCCAAGAAGAAATTGAGGGGAGTGAGATCAATTCGGCTTATCCGATTGTCAAGCATGAGATCATCCACTAAAGGGTCCAAATCCCATAATGAAAATATTGACTCTCAAATGTTAGATTCATCGCCTAATTATATGAAGGCAACTAGTAGTTCTCATGCAAAGGAAAGCTTCCAGGCAAGTTTCCTTTTTTTTTCCTTTTCCTATTGACCCTTTTGTATACATGATTTGATTTATGATCATTTGAAAAATTAAATGTTACATTTTATGGGCAGACTTCTGAGAGAATGTTTACAAGGAAGAATTTGACTAGAAAACCAACTTTGAAATTGAGGAGGAATTTGACTAGAAAGCTACCAGGAGGGACTGAGTTAAAGAAGAAACTGAAGTCTTCAAGATCAATCAAGCTCACATCTGTTAAAGGGCTGAGATCATCAAGGAAGAAGGAAAATCAAGGCAAGGCAAGCACTTTTGATGGCAGTCAGTATAGTAAGCATGCAAGTGTGAATTCTGAGAGTTTTATGGCCAGAAGATTAAGTTTCAAGTTAAGCAATCGGTCTATGTTCAGGCCAAGGAAAGTTTTCACAGATGAAAGTTCTCAAGTTTCACAATGCTCAGACTCAAGTGTGCATAAAGCAACATGTTCTTCAACTCTCAAAGATTCTCATTTTTCAGATCAGATTGAGTTGCCGCTTGAAGGAAATGGATCTCAGGATGTACCGTTAACAAGGAAGGTTTGTCCATATACTTATTGTTCTCTTCATGGCCGTCACCGTGAAGATATGCCTCCAGTTAAACATTTTGTCTCAATGAGAAGGCACCAATTGAAGACCCAAAAGAACACAAAAGTGGAGCCTGGCCTTTTTACAGGATCAAAGCATTCTGTTAATATAAAGAAAGGTAATCAGACAAGTCATAACATCTGCAGTGAAAATCCTGTGAATGTTACATCACATTTTAGCAAATCTCATAATCAGAATGATAAAAAGCCTGCAAGGAACCTGCCTATTGAGAATTTTGATCAGTATCTCAATGATTCACTTGCAGAAAATGGGTATTCCTTATCTTCCTTTCCTACAACCAAGGAAACAAATATGGAATGCTGCTCCACTGTTACTTATGAGGACAAATCAGACTCCAAATTGATTGAGACAGCGAGAAACAACAACGTAGTAGCTGCATGTGACAAATGTGATGAAGGCACTCAGTCTGGTCTCATGGATGATCTTGATCTTTGTGGCGAACATTCTAGTTTGTTAGATGATAGTGAAGTAGCTGGTCATGAGTTTCTTGGAATGGAAGCTTCCCAAGATAAACAGGAAGAAAGAAAATCAATCCTGGAGCAGGTTAATCCTGATGCAATGGGAGAAAGTTTAAATGCCACTGAATACAGAAGTGGAGGAGATCAATCAGTAGAAAAATTAGAAGCATATGATCAAAATGATGTTGTGGAATCAACTTCAAAATCTGAAGCCGTGTCTACGTCTTCCAAAATTCATGCATATGAGGAAGAAATAATAACCGAAGACAAAGTTGTCGATCCAGGATATGGAATACTGCAGGAGACATCTCCACAGAGAGAGTCTAACCCTGCTTCCACCACTGATGATTCTTTCAAGATGCCTGAAGGAGATAAAAAGTATGTAAGGATGTGGCGCTTGATGTATAAACATGCAGTATTGAGTGATGCAGAAAAAGGAGAAGACAAGCTTCAATCTGACCAAGAGGACAAGGAAGCACAGCGGAAAGATAGTCTTTTATCTGATGGAGTGAACAACTCTTCTTTTCAGGTTACTGATGATGAGAATGATAATGTAGTTAAGCTTGTGCAGAAAGCTTTCGATGAAATTCTTCTCCCAGAAATGGAAGGTTTCTCTTTTGACGATAACTTTGAATCTCAAGGCATTGCTTCAGAAGACAAGCTCCTAAAGAAGAGTCAAGGTAAGGAAAGAGATGTGAGCACTTCAATATCCAGAGATTCTCCTCAAGGAAAAGCAAGTCCAAAACATGATGAAGATGATGATGGTGGTGGTGATGAAGAGAAAGCATCTCAGAAGATGGTAAATAAGCCTGAGACAAAAACACCAAAGAGCTGGAGCAGACTGAAAAAAGTGCTACTCCTGAAAAGGTTTGTAAAGGCAATTGACAATGTAAGAAAAATCAACTTTAGAAAACCTAGACATTTGCCTTCGGATGCCAACCAAGAAGCTGAAAAAGTTCATCTCAGGCACCTGACGCCAGGGGATGGAAAAAATGTTGAGGAATGGATGCTTGACAATGCACTTCAGAAGGTTATCTCCAAATTAGCTCCTGCTCAAAAGCAACGGGTCGCACTTCTAGTAGAAGCATTTGAAACAGTTCTGCCATTTCATGACATTGGAAACAGCCTACTATCCCCTGCATCATCAATTGAAACTCAAGCTACTTCAATTCAAGGCTTTGATGGTTCCTCAGATCTTGGAGAGGAAATAATAGACAGGGAGAAGGAATATGGCTTTTCAGCCAAACTATTGCTTGGAAAAGCATTCCAATCTCACAAAACTTTTGAAGACCGTGCTGATGATTCCAATTACAACTCAATGGCAGAACAGCAGGACTCTAATGTGGTTGGAGAGGTCATGGATGGAGATTCAAGTGGAAAGCAAAGTTTAGCTGGCAATCATGATAAGGAGGAGAACAGCACAATTGTTAATGATCATGTTTATCTTGCAGAAACCAAATATTCAGCTTCATTGTCTTCAGGCATGCTGGTTGACAATATCAGCATCTCCCTTGAGGAAGGTCAAACTAATGAAATGGACGATGGAGATTCACGAGACATGATATTTGGTTCAACTACAGAAGTTCCAAGTGGTAAATCAGAGTCACGTGGAAGAGATGTTGAAACTGAGAATCCAACTCATGCAAGCAATGAACCACTATCTGCATCAAAAAGCTTGATTCTGAAAGGTTTTGCAAGAGCACTGGGATCAAGTTTGACCCCTTCAGCAACTCCTTCAGACCTATTAGATGAATCAGTAATAGGCAATAAAGAAAATATTGTGGAGGCTAAGCCAGAAAATGAGAACCTTGAACAGTTTCCTCCGGATGAAGGAACTAAGAACCAACAAGAAAAGCAGAACCACACTGGGCTGTGGTATTTGATATATAGGCGTATGGCATCAGGTATAGCAGCAAATGATTTCAAGCCGCTAGTGCATGGTGACAATGAGACCGCAAGAACTGATGCTTCAATCTCTTATGGAAGCATACATGTGGCAGATCAAGATATACCCTTAAAAGATCATGTTACTGACCCGGAGGATGAACGTCGCCAGCTTGAAGCCATCAAGATTGTAGAAGAAGCCATCGATGCAATCCTTCCTGATGCACAGGAACATTCACAGGACGGCCAAGCAGTTACTGACAGCAATATTTCAGATAACTCCAAGCAGTCCCATGGAGTTGAAGTAGTCAGCAGTGAGGACTTGTTTCCAAAAGAAGAAAGTGTGACATCCAATAATGGTGTGACCCATGAACAAGTTGAGGAACCGGCATTGAAGGTTGGAAACAAACCATTATCTGGAAATTGGAGAAATCTTAAAAAGGTGATCATGCTCAGAAGATTTGTCAAGGCATTAGAGAAAGTCGGAAAATTCAATCCTCGAGGACCGCATTATTTGCCAGTTGAGCCTGATCCAGAAGCAGAAAAGGTAAATTTAAGGCACCAGAGCATGGGTGAAAGGAGAGGTCCAGAAGAGTGGATGCTTGATCATGCACTTAGACAGGTTGTGGCACAATTAACTCCTGCTAGGAAAAGAAAAGTGGAGTTGCTCGTGGAAGCTTTTGAAACTGTCATGCCAACCATCAAAAACTGAAACTAGCCAACTTGCATAATAGCTTTGTATGGAAAATTCATTCCAGCCAAGCAAGTTGAAGGTAGTATTATATTCTTCCAATACTTTTACTTTTATTCACGAGATATAAGACTGGTACATAGTTTTTGTTTTTGTTTTGAAAGACTGGGATATGGATTGCCTTGTGAAGTTGTTTTCCCTCCTTTTTCTGATGGGCAGTGATAGAGAATGAAAATTAATAGCATAACTCTTGTCAAGAAAGTTAGTACAATAACATGGATAGAATAAGGCAGCTCTATCATATGAGAAACACTATGTAGGTGAATTTAAACTGTTGACCCCAGTTGGTCATTTTACAATAAAGGCAGCACAGATGGGATCATTTTCCTAAAAATTCAAGAATCCAACGTCCATGTTATATTTATGAGCTGGATATATATGTCAGGCAATATCTTCATGTTACATTCATGTTCTTCCAAAAGTCTCATTCTTCCATTTCATCCAAATGTACAGGTGGTGATGAACAAGGAAAGTCTGGGATGGTTAGCCAGTTTTATCTAGCCCCAAAGTTGCTAGAGAAGCCAGATCATTCAATAAGTCTGTTGGGGAACCAAAGTTATGATTCAGGAGAGTGGGAGTTTAGTGCATAACAAATTCTTTCATTCTTTTTTTTTTCATTTATTTTCCCTTGTGAATGTGGTTTATGATGTATTGTAATAAATTCCCTTGCAGTTGCAGTTTTTATATACAAGGGAAACGGTCTAGTTGTATCATAATACATATCGTATACTTATAAATAGTATATTATTAGAGTGGCCTGTGTATTTCAATCTTCAAATAGCAGTACTTTTAATACCCAGTATTCATGCATACGCAATTTAGAAAGAATGTTTTGCACCATTTAGGTGGAAATACATCAAATACTTCAATTTCTTGGCCTGCTTTGATCAGTGCTTAGCAGGAGTTTTTCTTTATTTTTTGGTTGGAAACATAGTTTAATATTTCGACATATTTTTGTTATGAAGTACGAACTACATCGTTCTTGTTTCCCTTTTGTCTGTTTTGGTAATAATTATATCAAGCCTAGGCCTAAAAATTTCGTACTCTTGGGTAATGTTGGTATCTTTGGTGGGCTCAAACCTTTGCCTTCTGTTCATATTGGGTTCGTTGTGTTTTTAGATGGATTCATCTTTGAATCTTCAGCCCGGCCGGCCCAATAAAAATGCTGCGATCATTTTTAATATACATTTATACTAACATTTTTTATGTTGAAAGAGGTGCTCATATTAAATGCCTGACTACCTGACTATATCTCGAATGAGATTACTTCCAAGTTCCAATAGGAAAATGCAGATATTTTTGCTGATAAAAAAGTAACAAACCTAAATATAAAAACTTAAAATAAAAATGGAATGGACGTTATTTATAAATCGGATATAGTGTGAGACATAAAATGTTTAGTGTATATACATATGCATGAGTTAGTTAGTACTACTGGCAGTTAATCATTGGATTGTTTATTGCGTATGTACAAGCTGAGTTTTTGTTTTTTTTTTTTTTTAAAAAATAGTCCTTTAAGTCATCAGATGATAGAGTTAATTAATACTTTATACTCCCTCCGGTCCTAAATATAAGATTTAGTTTACTATTTTGGAAAATCCTAAAAAAACAAAATAAGTCAATTATAAATTGATTTACTTAATTTTTCCCTTCAACTAGTTTATTTAATCTATAAACTAATGACTAATCTAAAAAATATATCAAATATGTCATAATTCAATTACATATTTTGTAATCTTAACATCTCCAAAAAAAGTCAACTAGGTCTTATATTTAGGACCGGAGGGGGTAATGTTCATCTTTCAAAAGAAATCCACACAGTACAGTACCGTGAAAAATAATTCAATTATATAGAATAACATTAGATAAAAATAAATGTATATTTGTTGTATATGGAATGAAACAATTAAAAAAAATAGGTTTCGCTGAAAACTATAATCAAAGGGAATAAAAGAAGTCCTATCCTATGAGTCGATTTTAAGAGTGGAAGGCCGTAAGCATTAGGGGACCAAATGTTGGGATATAAGAAGTTAAAAACTAATACAATTAAATCTGGGACCAGAAAATGAAACAATTTATTTCTTATCGATCAAAAAACAACTTGATATCCGTTAATATATACCAATAATTGTACTTTTTTCTGGAAAATCAATAATATATTTATCGTAGATATCCTTTTCCTTTTCGTTGACATTGTTCTTTTCTTAAATCTTAGATCGAATAAATAGATAGGATAACATTAATATTTTATATCTCTAAAACATTTTGATTATCTATTTAATATAGACTTATATAGTATATGATTTAATTTTTGTATCGTTAAATAACCTCTTAAAGACAAGATAATTTTTTTAAAGAATTTATAACCACGGTAATTAAATTCTGAATCATAAAAACTAAATTCACATCAATCAAATCATCGTGTCAATGTATTAACATTTTTTTACCTTAAACTGTATTAACATTAAAAAATATAATAAATAAGTTTGTGTGTATATGACAGCCAAAACTAAAATACAGTAAACACGGCATATATTTTACTTATCGTTGAGAAAAGGTGTAAACCTACTGTATGTGAACTGTAAAAACGCAGCATTTACATCTCGCTCACAGCTGAAAAAATATATACCATGAGCTTGGGAGACAAATAAAAAATCAAATCGTTCGTTTAAGATATTATCGAGTGAATAATCTATATATGCCGACAAACCAAAAAGAACAGAGAAGTTGTGTATTTTATTTTATCTCGCAGCAAATCTTAATGTTGATTCTCAATTATTATGACATGAATGATATTTCACACTAGAACAAGAGCAAGAAAAATTTCTATCGTCATATTAAAAGTGTTTAATTGAATTTGTGAAGCATTTATTTGAACTAAAATCCTGACAAAATCTGGTGAGATGTAACAAATGCGATTATGTACGTGGCGGAAAAATCAAGACACCAGATAGTCCAATAGTTTTTGGCCAAAAAAAAAAGATAGTCCAATAGTTGGTGGATAAAAAATATTATGCTAATTTAATAGTATTAAAGACTAACACAATCATGGAGTATACAATAAAAAACTCATTAAATTAATACTCCCTACGGTCTCTAATATAAGAGCTAGCAGCCAAAAAAACACTTTTTAAGAAAACATGTAAATGTTAGTTGGGTGTCTGGAGTTAATATTTCTTTTTCAATATTGCCCATATTTATTATGATACTTTTTTTGCCAGTAATTTATTATGATACTTTTAAGATAGAGAAATACAAAAGCATTAATAAATATGAAAGAAAAGATCAAAATCATTCAAATTTTGGACTCCTATATTAAGGACTGGAGGGAGTATTATTCTGAACCATGCAATCCATCTTTAACCTACGAGCATCGTTAAATATATGCACAATGATTGCTCGCCGCTGCACACCTTGTCACGTGTTTATATTTTTTGTTTAGCTTGACAGTACACACTGACTAATATTTTATTACTTTGGTTATTTATATGTTTACACTGAGAATCGATAAATACTAACAGGAGTTTCAATAACTAAGTCAATAAAGTTGATTAAAAATTCATATCTCTTTCTAAACTTTTGAAATAACTCTGAATAAAAGTTACAAATCAGAAGAGTAAAATTTATAATTATTAGAAAATTTTGTGATTTTTTAAGAGTAGCAGGGAAAAATTATATGAGACAGAACATGATAGTGAAATGACAACAAACTTAGTGAAATGGGTTACTATCTCCCACAGAGAGCTAAACATATATTTACAGGAGATCACTGAAATTTCATGGGGACGGTCTATATTTATTTTTTCAAAAGTGATGATATTTTTATTCAAACAGACGCATAATTTATAGTTAAATCTAATAATATTTCCCCCAAATGAGAGTATACATTTATTGTATCAAAATACATAATTTAGAGCATGCTTGCACTTAATGGAAGTATATATTCACGTGTATAAAAAAGTAAAAAGATTAAGTAACAATATTCTCGCAGCGCTCCATTATTCATTCTATATATACTTCCAATTCTCATGTTTAATTCTTCATACCAAGGATAATAAAGAGAGATTGTAGCTTAAGCACTAACCTGAGAGTGTGTTTTAATATGGGGAGAGAAGAAGAGCTCAAGCATCTTCCAGTGATAAATTTCACAAAGGAAGACTTGAAGCCAGGTACCAATGCATGGATATCCACGAGCCAAAGTGTCAAAGAGGCGCTCGAAGAGTATGGTTGTTTCGTGGCAATCTTCCACAAATTTGCTTCTCCAGACCTTCGAAACGGATTGTTCAATTCCATGAAGGAGCTGTTCGATCTTCCCGATGAAATCAAACTCGAAAATAAATACGAGGGTATCCCCTTAAAAGGTTACGTGGGACAAAATCCTAAAATCCCTCTCCACGAAAGCTTTGGTATCGATCAGGGCACATCCCCTGAAGGCATCAAAAGTTTTGCCCATAGACTGTGGCCTCAAGGAAATGACCAATTTTGGTAGATATTTTATGATTAAAAAATTTATTTAACTTCATTAATCTTTCTAGAAAAAGTTGATTGATGAGTCTTATGTTACATAAGGTAGTGTCATTAATTTTCATTAATTCCATGACACATACGCTGGACTTGTTGATTTGGTTTGTGGTTGTGTTGTGTAGCAAATATGTGCTTGAGTACGGAAAGGTGGCGGAAGAACTGGACAGGATGGTGGCGAGAATGATATTTGAAAGTTATGATATGGCAATATGTTATGAGCCATACCTAAAGCAAGCGAGCTATCTTCTTAGGCTGTTAGAACATAGAGGCACTGAAGAAATGGGCCAGCCCAAACAAGCTTTTGTAACTCACACTGACAAGAGCTTCACCACAATTCTTCACCAGAATCATGTGAATGCTTTGGAGGTGGAAACAAGGGATGGTCAATGGATCCAAGTTGACTTCTCTTCTCCCACTTCCTTCGTCGTCATTGCAGGCGACGCCATTAAGGTGACTTAATAATACTACTAGTACTATTGTCTATGATGGATAGTTCAATAATATTATTAATTAACTTATTTGGTGACATAAATTATGCACATGCACTTTGTATATGTGCGTGTGTTTGTGTAGGTTTGGACGAATGACAGAATAGAAGCGCCGAGGCATAAGATAGTGATGAATGGGAGTGAAAGAAGGTATTCATTGGGTTTGTTCACCTTCATAAGAGGGATGGTGCACGTGGCTCATTCGCTGATTGATGAACAAAACCCTCCCAAATACAAGCCTTTTGAACATTTCGACTTGCTCAAGTTTAATTACAGTGCTAATATCAAAGACTTTTGTGGTGTGTGACTACTGTGTTATTAGCTTTTTAGCTCCTTGGGAATTATTAAATTAAACGTGATGTTGTATTATGTGCAATGTATTCTGTAATGGGAATAAATAACGAACGCCCGTGTGTCTTTGCTATTAATTTTTCTGTGTCATTATAGGATTGTGTTGTGTTGTATATATGAATATAAGTACGTTTCCCCTGCTTGTATTGTTAATCCAGATAATCTCCCCCCTTCTCAGTCGTGCGACGAGCACGGGGGCCGGGATTGCCTTCCTGAAACATGAAGCATTTATATTCGCTTACGTCCCAAATTGGCCAAAAGGGTATACAACTCTTTCCAGAGACGCAATTTCACGAGCTTTAGTAGCCAAACAAGAACCAATTTACTCCCATTTTTTAGTGCCCAAGAATGACTGAATAAGTTAAGACTACAAATACGATAATATGATCGAACTCAGCTTCTAAGGAACACGTGTGACCATAATTTTCACTTCCTCTTTCATTACTGAATATAATACATATTTATATTGGTGCTCATAATTTGTACTTCCTTATCCGTTTTCAAATATAAGATACTACTTCCGGTCCTAAATATAGGACCTAGTTGATTTTTTTGGAAAATCCTAAAAAAATAAAATAAGTTAATTATAAATTGATGATTTACCTAATTTTTCCCTTAGACTAGTTTATTTTACCTATAAACTAATGGATAATCTAAAAATATATCAAATGTGTCATGATTTAATAGTTTATTTCGCAACCTTAACCTCTCCAAAAAAAGTCAATTAGGTCTTATATTTAGGACCGGACGTAGTATGTTTGTCTAATTTGATGAGATTAAAAATGTTAGCTAGCTATATTAGTTAAAATCACATGATCTTGCTAAAACTTTCAAAGCACCTACCTTTATTTTTTCCTCCCTCATTCACTTGTTTTTTGATTGAGAGGAATTACTATTAGTTAGGTAATTTGAGGAAAAATTGAGAAAAGTTGGAACGACGAGTTATATTTAAGAACAAACACAACTCCCCAATAATAGCTAATAATAATAGAAGCAAGTAAATCTAATATACACCCTCCGGTCTTAAATATAAGACCTATTTACCTAATTTAGAGAGATCAAAGATAACAGTTAAATTAGTTAATTTTATATATTTTCCAATAATACCATTCCTTCAACTCTATTAAGCACCCTCATTCAAATCGTAATATAAGACCAACTACTAGGCCATTTTATTTTGTTAGCATTTAAGAATAAACATCCTGGCCAAAAAAACAATAACATCACCGTTTAAGTTTAAATTTAAATTTGTCCACTCAGCAATTAGTGTATTTACAAAAAAGGATTAAAAGTGCATATAGTACAGTAGAAGACTTGATGCTAAAAGTAGTAGTATATTATAGCCTAGGTAAAAGGAGCAAATCCACACTAAAATTTTCCAAAAATTTGCGAACTCTCTAAAATATTTTAGGTGAAATTCCACTCTAGAGGTTTAAAATGGTAGCAACATTGTCCTCTTTTTAATCACACTTAATGTTGACCACGATGAAATGTCAACATCAACTATTCTCAAGAGGACAAGATTGCTACCATTTTAAATTTTCAGGGGCGGAATTGCAATTTCTAAAAAAGAAGACCGAGTGAGCAGTAGTATATTTGCTAGGCCGGGTCTTAGTACAATGGGCTTGAGTATGGACTTGTACAGTGCAGCTAACAGGCTCAGGCCCATGCCAGGCCCAGGCCCAGTGATTGGGAAGGCGGGAGGAAGCAGAAACGGATATTCCTCCTTCATCCAAACCTTGACCTTCAAGACTGAAGAAGTGTCCCAAACTGAGAAACTGAGACAGGCTTCTTTGTTTCTATCTTTCACTGCTTCCTCGAGGTAACTTCACACTCCACCACTTTTATCTTAATTTTAGCCTCTCTCTTGCAAAATATATTGTTTGCGAGGAATTGATATGCTTTAAATTTTGTTACTATGTGTATGCGTTAGTTGGTCACTTTGGTATCCAAAATTTTTGGAGAACGATACCGAAATCTGCAATTTCGGATCTTCCAGAGTATATTATTCGTTGTGTTTACTTGTATTTTAGAATTGCTTTGTTTAATTGCTCTTCTGTGCTTTCAATCTTCTTCACTCTAATAAATCCATCCTGGACTATCTCACTCATATCCTCATTAGTCATTTCTGCTTATCTTTCAATTGCGCCCTGGATATATGGATATACTTCCTTTGCTCCTAAATACAGACTTGGAAGTTAAGGAAGCAATTTAGATCACTGAATTAAGCATATGCAACACTTATTTAGATTATAAGTTACACAGTTTAAAGTGATAAATTAATTAATTTATTTCCAAGTTCGTAATGATCTTATAAATTGGACAAGAGGAACTGAGGGAGTATTTGCTTACCCCTGACAAATATTCATCGCCTGTTCTTCCTATTGGCTACTTGGTGTTTTTGCCACTAAAAAGAAAAACCTATGACTCACTACTTCACTGATGAGCTCAGTTTATTTTTTTTTTTTTTTTAATTTTCAGGCATATCTCCTCATTAGTTGGAAACTAGAGGATCATATTAGATGGCTCAATTACTATCATGCTCTAGCTCATTGACTTCGTCCTCCAGTAACAAATCTTACTTTAAACCACTTGACCAATGTTCAGCTGCCTTTTCTATCTCTGTTCCATTCAAAACCTCCAGATCTCCTTTTAGAAGGCTTTTCTTGCAACAAGAGAAGTCAAAAAGGAGTAGAGTGGTACGTGCTACGGCAATTTCAACTAACAAGGAATCCCCAACTCAATCTAGTCCTGGCTCTCCTCAGAGCCCTGGTGTCCCGTCTAAACAACAGCGTGTTATGGTCATTGGGGGTGATGGTTACTGTGGTTGGGCAACTGCCCTCCACCTTTCTAACAATGGTTACGAGGTTGCTATTGTTGACAGCCTTGTTCGACGACTGTTTGATCATCAGCTTGGGATAGATTCTCTAACTCCTATCTCCTCAATTCATGATCGCCTCCGTTGTTGGAAATCTATTACGGGAAAGAGTATTGAGCTCTACATTGGTGACATTTGTGAGTTTGACTTCTTATCTGAAGCCTTCAAGTCTTTTGAACCCGATGCTGTTGTCCATTTCGGTGAACAGCGATCTGCTCCTTACTCTATGATAGATAGGTCAAGAGCTGTGTATACACAGCAAAACAATGTACTTGGGACCCTGAATGTGCTCTTTGCTATTAAAGAGTTCAGAGAGCAGTGCCATCTGGTTAAACTCGGAACCATGGGTGAATATGGGACTCCAAATATTGATATTGAGGAAGGTTACATTACAATTACTCATAATGGCAGGACAGATACTTTGCCCTATCCCAAGCAAGCCAGTTCATTTTATCACCTTAGCAAGGTTCATGATTCACATAACATCGCTTTTACCTGCAAAGCTTGGGGGATTCGAGCAACTGATCTGAATCAGGGAGTGGTGTATGGAGTAAGGACAGATGAAACTGCAATGCACGAAGAATTGTGTAACAGGCTTGATTATGATGGAGTCTTTGGAACTGCACTTAATCGATTCTGTGTTCAGGCTGCTGTTGGTCATCCACTTACTGTATATGGTAAAGGAGGCCAGGTAACTTAGCTGTTTATCCATTGATGATATTTCAGATATGTAGAAGTTTTTTGATCCAGAAAAAATATAGGTAGAAGAGTAACTGTCAATTAAATGATGAAAGGTTTTTGGATGTTTTTAGATCATATCAAATGGGCAACTGCTCTTGTTTTCACAAAAAAATAAATAAATAAATACATAGGCAACTGGAGCTCAATTGAGACTTCAGAAAGAGATTTAGCTCTTTCTTCCTTAAGGTCTTTTTGGATTTCTTTGTAACATTATGAGGGCATTGAATGATGAGAGCAATAGCATGGGGAGCTTACAGGATTAGATACCCTGATACCTAAACAATGAGTGTCTGCTGTGTACTTTGCTATCATGTCTTTATTCCTAGAGGTCTCTTGAAATTGTTGAATCGATATCTTTATATTCGAGGACTTAATGATAAATATGGATTGTTGCTAATATTTTGCATTTGACATAATGCAGACTAGGGGCTACCTTGATATAAGAGATACAGTTCAATGCGTTGAGCTTGCCATTGCAAACCCTGCAAATCCTGGGGAATTCCGGGTCTTCAATCAATTTGTTGAACAGTTTTCAGTAAATGAACTTGCTGCTCTTGTTACAAAAGCTGGTGAGAAGCTGGGGCTGAATGTGCAAACTGTATCTGTGCCAAACCCAAGAGTAGAAGCTGAGGAGCATTACTACAATGCCAAACACACCAAACTGATAGAGTTGGGGTTGAAGCCACACTTACTTTCAGACTCTCTGCTGGATTCGCTGCTAAACTTTGCTATCAAGTACAAAGACCGTGTGGACACTAAGCAAATCATGCCTAGTGTTTCCTGGAGAAAAATTGGATCGAAGCCGAAAACTGTGACAGCCTAAGGTGGGTTCGTTTTGGCAGGCCTATGAATCTTTTGTGGTGCTTGGTGATGCTACATTGTCATATATTTCACTGTTAATTTTGCACTGGATGGAATTTGTTCCGCTGAGAAACTGGCCGTAATTGTGTAATCTTCATGTGCTTTTTTTAGTGTAAGCCTATTTGTGCTTCAAATCGGTTTACTGCTAGAGTCATGTCCATCTCAATAAACCGCTGTATTGTATATTATTGAGTATATTTGAGAAAGTAACCCGTAGGCAACATGTCAGTGCTGCTAGTTTTCTTGTTATTACTATTATTATTATAATATAATTAGTGTAACTTGTTAAAGTTAGTATCGTTCTACGCGGACTCAAATTTGATCCAATATTTTTCATCCATATCATTAGACATTTGAATTTTGGGTTAAAGTGTACCTGAAGTATTTTTTTTTTTATGGTGCATCAAACGCCTTGAAATAGTTTATGGTTTATTCATCATAAAACTGTTTTTAGGTGCGCGATGGTCTAGCACCCTGTAGTATGTTTTACAACATGATGTTGGAAGCTTCAAATAAACATTTTAAAGTTCTGGACGCAATAAAAGATATTTTATGGTCTTAGATGCTTCAAAAATGCATTTAAATCTTGGATGTACTAACTACTGAGTATTCAAATTTCTTTTAAAGTATTGTATAATATTAAATCAAATTACTTTACGAGGATATTGGATTTATCATTTATCCAACGTTGTGCCCTTTAATTTTTCAAGTTCTTTGTCTCCTAGACTGTTTGGTTCAAGTATTCGTTTCTTTCTTTTTTCTTTTTTATAAAAAATTCTAGTCTGATTGAATTTATAGATTGCAAAAAAAAATCTGCAATGATGTCCAGTTTTATTATGTAATTATATTTGTTAATTATAAATATAAATTTGTTGTTAATTAATTAGTGTGCGTACCCATACCCCTTCACAATATATTATTTATAACTCATCATTAATTAAATGACATGATATCATGCTTTTCAATCCTTAATAATGTATAGATTGCTTGTTCGTTTCGAATACTCCACACATTGAAGGAAAAACTAACATACACGTGTTTTAAAAAATCTTATAAGTACTTTTTTGTTAGTGATCTTATTAACATACACACACCCGTCGGTGAATTAGATTATTTTCTTTTTGGACTGAAGTGAATTAGATTAGTTGAAAGCCACATTCTTTCATTTTCTTTCGGGCCCCAATTGTGTGAGATTATCTGTAGCATATCTTCATATCTGGTCCCCGCATTATAATAATTGAGGGCCTTAATTTCTAGGACCACTCTTAATCATACAAAAATTTGCAATAAGACCCTGAATGATTTGATTCAATATTTCAATTAATTTACTAGCTGTGGCTTATTATAAGCTAATCGTAATGTGTTAGCCTTTCTATTAGTTTTACTAGCTGTGGCTTATTATAAGCTTAATTTCTAGGACCACTCTTAATCATACATCCTTTTTTATTTTTCCCCTCCCACTCATTAGTTTTGGTTGAGTTACATTCCTGTTTTATCAAGCATCCCCTCTATTAATTTATTGGAAATGCCAGAGTTGAATCTTAATCTATCATATTGAAAATGATATATCAACTACTTTTACAAATGCCGCTAATCACTACGTCGTTATGCATACTGTGACTTCATAATATTCTTCTAGTTTTTCCTCGTGCAAAACTTAAACTTTCTTTATCCCAAAGTTTCTGCCGCGCTTCAGTAATTTCAACCTTCCAAAATTTCAACATCATTAATAAAGTAAACCCATGCATCCGCATTATTATATCACGTCTTACTATCATGTCCTTGCTAATAAATTCCATCAAGATCAAAATGCGATTCAGGATAGTTAAAAAATTCACAAAAAATTTATTTAAAAATAAAAAAAATATGCCTTGGAGCATTGGTTATAAATAATGTTATTTGACAAAACTTTAGATATGTACAGAAATTTAAGCAAAATATTCTCCCTTAAAAAATCCGGAGTTTCGTCTGTCAACTTTAAGTATGAGTGAAAATGCGCAGATGTACAGTGCATCTGCTTCTTGATATCCAAGTCGCGTGCATGAGAGGTCAGCACCTCCATAGACCCATTTGCTTGTCCAAGATAACACGATATATCATATATGCTTAAATCTCTTTCCATGTAAGCAATGCGTGACTTTTCTTTTGACATATTTCTCTTCACGACTCCAACATATTGGAGAACATATAAAGAAAATTAATTATATAACTAAGTCACGCAAGTATATATGGATTAATTATGGCATTAATATTACAAGAGTTTTCTCTCGTCCTATATATTTACCAGGCGACCGAGGAGCAAATAAATACCGGTTACGTTAAACCAATCAAAGAGGTTCATAGAGAGGGAACAATGAGTATGTGACATAATAAGCATGGAAGATATACCAACAGCTGGTCCATGGCAGATTTAATTGGTTTATTTCCATAGATTCCATCCTGAAATGTATCACACTCAGCTCGTATAATGATAATTCCTCAATTTATAAATATACGGAATAGTTGACTTTTTTAAATAATCATAAAAAATAAAATAAACCACTTAATTATAATATATTTTGCATATCATATGTTGTAGTTTATAAATCAAATAAATTAGTTTAAAGCATAAATTTAGGAAGATCAATTTTTAATCACCTTATTTAAAATTCTTTAAAAAAGTCAATTAACTCTTATATTTAAGAAATTAGATTGTATGTATTACCTGAGCTTAGCTCTGAGGCAAGGAGTCAAACATTTTTGTGCCTCCAAATCAGATGCGATTTGCTTGTTGTTTGTGCAATTGTATGGACCCTCTCTTTTCGGCTTGAAAGCGACTTTTTTTTGCTCAATACAAGTTCTTACAGTAATTAACAGCAATTAAGAGCTGGCTTGTTTATCTTATATTAACACAACTTATTAATCACACATATATAACTAGATTGGGTTTCCCCGGGCGATGCCCGGGTGGATTTGTTTTTTTTTTTTTTTGATCAGCAGGGTGGATTTGTTTCAGAGAGAACAAAGTGAACACAAACAATATATGAGTGAAATAATCTCATTTTCTCACAATTAGTGACATTACCAAATCTACCCAAAGTGACCTGCTCAAAACTTTCCATTTCCAGAGGAAGAAATTTTACCAAGTAATTAAACATTAATTACATTCATTAATGGTGATGTTAATCACAATAAAATAATTAAGCAAATAATTAAACATCAACACAGACATCCAAATAATATAATTACATATGCTTCATTAATATTTTACAGAACATACAACCTAAATACCACTTCTCAATAATATGCATCATACTTCAAACCTATTCACATTAACCTATATTACCATACATAGGTAATCCAAGACAAACCAAAGGTCGTCCCACCAATGGTTTGTCCTCCATTACATACTTTATCAAAAGCCCATAGTCTTTAACTTACATAATGCCATAACATAACATATGAATATAACCTATTTCACACACATAAACATAACCGCACAAAGCAACAAAAGAACCCAGGACATGACAAACACAAATGTGCAGCCTTAAATTTTCTCTTGCTTAATGCTCTTCAAGATCTCTGAACAGAGCTGCTGATATTCTGCACTTCCTTTAAAACTTCAGTGTCATCCTTCAACAGCTGCCTCTTGCATCTACCCTTAGTCTGTTTCCCAGTAACTACACCTTTAGGCAATTCTTCTCCAACTTTTACATCCTCATTCTCTTTTCCAGATGCAAAGTTAATCACATTGCCTTCCACAATATATGCAGCATTGTCCTTGGAGCTCTTTAGTGAAGGAGTAATGCGCTTGATTCCCACACCCCTAGAACTACCAACTGAGTTATCTGCTATCAAACATGAATCAGCCTGCAAAATATACAGCAACATAAACATCACTAATAAACTTAATACTTTCAACCACATGACATATTCATCCTAGAGAATAAATCAAATCACCTCTTCACTTAAGTCCACAACAGGATTCACCTACAATTCACACAAACAAACCATCAATCACAACTTAAATAATACAACTGAATATAACTTGTGCTGCTTCAATTATATTCTTGAAGAATACATCAAAATACCATATCATCGGCTGCATTAAACTTGTCCAGCAAGTTCTCACAAAGACTGAAACTAACCACACTAATGCTAGAATTGGGATGGTTTTTGTTATATTCATTCAGTTTCAGAGTAATAACCATCCTCTTGCCCACAACATCATCTAATTCTTCAGGAAAATCATAACTCCTGTCTTCCTGCATAGCATAAAAAATGAGGATGAGTACTACACTAAAAGTAGTTGAGTAAATGACAAGGATTACATTTCTTGCCTCATCCAGCTTTAATTTCATTTGTCTGGCAGATTTCCCAAAAAGTTGGCTTGCAAGTCTATCCCAAAAGACAATGGAAGCAGTACCACTTTCATCTTTTATAATATAATGAACTTTCATTCTTAAAACATCAAAAAAACAGGGCACAATTAAAATTAAAAGAAATACCAGTTCATTCTGTAACTACAATAAAAGCAGGGTACAACCAGAGAAAACATTCCATCAATTCACCTACTTTGGTTCAATACAGTCAAGTTTCTTCTTGCAGCCACCACACATGACAATTGAATCTTCAACATGAGGTTTTGATGCACACTTTGGACAACCCTCATACATCCAGCCATGCATTGTTTGTAATTTGACAAGCACACATGTTATCATAAATGCTTCTCCCTTAGCATGAACGATCAGCCAACCACAAACAAAGTTAATATAGGTCAAAAATAAATTAACTACCATTAATAAGAAATTATTTTGAAAGTGATTATTTAATTACCACTTTCTGCTCCATTATGCTAGAAGTCTTGATTGCTCTGCTACGGTTCAGGGAAGGAGTTTGAGAGAGTTGTCTGATATTTTTTCCAAGAGATTCTGTGCACTTTAGAATGATTGGTGGTTTGTGTTCATTTGCCCTTTAAATTGCCAAAAACAATGTATGTCATTCACATATGAAAGGAATAAGCTGAGTAACTTTAGAATAACATATATGTCTGAAAGTACAAATAATAGTTAATGAACCGATTGAACAAACCTTTCATTCATGGTCTTCACCTCTTCAATAGCAGGATTGAAGGAAACTTTAGTTGCATTAAATGAGTTTAGGATTTGTGCTTTACCTATACCATATAAATAAATTTGTCAAGTTATTCTCATAGTGGACTGGATATTTTGTGATTATATAAGTTAAATTTCAAATCAGCTATACAAAATTTGTTACATATATTCATACCATCTTCATGGAAAGCAACCCTTGCCAAATACAAGATTATCACCACAGGACCAGACATATTTTGAACTTGGCACATATCAATATCATTTGCACATTCATCAAATAGTACACATTCAACAATATTATCCCTGGAAAATATTATAATCACAAAAACACAGCATTATTAAGTCTATGCAGGAGTTAAGATAACAAAAAAATACCAACCACCAAATTAACTTACTCTAAATCACATAAGCGCATAGTGATCTTATGCTTGACCTCATCATCTTTCCTATATTCATCAAGGGTCCCAATCTCTTTAACATATGCAATCACATCTAGAAAATATAAACCAAATAAGTTATCCAAATATACCAGATTAATGACAAATATATTAAAAATTCCAGAACTATAGCTATTGTAGAATGATTTACACAAGACCAGTGGGAGAAATAAAACTCACCCACAAGATAGTCAGGTTTTGAATCTGGGCTAAGGTTCACTATATCACTTAACTCCAAAAAAGTCATTGGAAAGTCCATAGTGAAATTTTCTCTTTCAGCAACATGAGTCCTTGGAGTTAAAACCATTTTAAATTCATGCTGGGTTGCTCTATATAGGCCTTCGTTCTTGGTCACAATAAAATTAGCTATCTTGTACGTGTGACCCTCAACAACCCTTGTCTTGTATTCCTCTAGCAACCCCTTTGTTATTACACTTGCCCAAGCATCTCTGATCTCTGCCGGAGGACCTCAGGGTACATGGGATCAAATAACACCCGAGTAGCATCACAAAAAGAGGACAAAACAGGGTTGCCTAACCAACATACACATAACACAACCACTGTTGAGGCAGGGGAAAATAAAAAGGCAAATAAATGAACAACACAAGGCTACCTCCAACTTGAGAAAGGGAAGGCCGAGCATATTGTATAATAACAAACATCCCTTCAGGCTCAGTTAAACACTCAGCAGCCCTCATTGTTTCAGCAGCAACTTGACCATGCAAGTAACATGACACAAGCTCATTTCCCCTGAAAAAGCATAGAAATCAACCATAGTCCATCTCCTTCAAAAAATGCAATAAGGAACCACACTAATCCCATTGAAATAATTATCACTATAAACGGCAGGAAAAACATGAAAAGCCATAAAACAATGCACATACCAGAACTCATGTAGAGTTTTGTCTTGCAATTTAATGCACAAGGTTTTTCCATACACACCATCAACATCTTCAACGCCACCCTCATACATAGTAACCAGTGAACCACAAACATCTACACAATATTTTGAAGACCACAAAACATGTTATACATACATATGAATGCAACAAATCAAAGCAAAATAAGATTAAACAGCCCTGCAGATATAACCTATCAGCCCAAGATCCAATGGATATCCATTAGCAAATTCAGATACAGCATTAAGTTGAATGCATGTGCTGGCAAAAGTTCCCAAGCCCTCTCAACCACAGTTGTCTTAAAGAAAAGAATATGGTATTGGCCATGAAAACCATACCCTTTCCACGACGCCTAACCACAAATTTAGTAGCTCTATAACACATTCCTTCAATCAGGCCACCACCATGCGCCAAAATAGATGCATTATCTTCTAAAGAAACCAAAGTCCTAGAACCCTGAACCAAACAAACAATAACAGAGTCACAAATGGAAAATAATATTCACATCAACTAAAATTAATAAACTATTATAAAATATTGCACTTACAGTTCGATCATAAACGGCGACGCTAACAGATCCCAATGGTTCCTTAAAATATCTGAAGCTATATGTCTGAGAGTGATAGAATATGAAAGAGGCGATAGTACTTGAGCCCCCTGCAAAAATAGAAATAAAAATTCACTCACTTAGTAATAATGACCATAAGAATGCCAAAGCAAGCTTTTGAAACTGAGGCCTGAGCTATGTATAATATATCTCAATTAATATTATTGCTGCCATTTGAAAAATACTATTTGGAAGCCTTACCATTTTACGCACAAGTTCACAGAGATCACATGCAGTGTTTTTCTCTCCCTTGAAATTCAAACGCTGCTTTACAAAATGAACAGAATGATGAGTGAATATGCAAGTCCAGATAGAGTAAAATAGAAAGGACCATTCATATTGAGATAATGATGAGAAGTTAACAATCACCAAGAGGACAAAATAACACACCAGATTTGAAGTCTATAATATACCAATTTGTAAATAATGAATTTATTACCTATGGTAAGCGTGGGAAACCTTGCTCCATGTCCTTTTCTTTGTGTAGAAATCTATAAGCAGCCGTCAATTCCCCTTTGCATCACAAAAAAGCTGAATGGCCAAAATTCAGGTTGAAGCCACATCCAAAAAAAGATGAATTGCATTATAAAAATACTCATCGGGTTATAAGCCACCATCATGATAGGCTAGGAAACAACATCATGTTCAGGAATTTCATCAAACACATGGTGTGCAGTGTCCATGTTGCCTCCTTTGGCAAATGCTAAGAGAATTGTATTTCAAGAGGTTGTGTTATCCACTGATGTTCTATTGAAAAAATGTATCAATTAATCAAATAGGGATCAAGTTGTAATATGCGTTTGCACCCACAACCACAAGCAGCAGCTAATAACCCCAAAAGAAAAAATGAAACAAAACCAAAAAGATAATTACTAATACACAAACCAAAAAGCCTATCTTAACAAATGTACAAGTCAAAATCAGTAACTATTAAATTATGAACACAAAAAAAGGCATTGACAAAGCAAAGCTCACTAATTTAGCTTACCTTTCATTTATTTTGCTCCTTCTTCGCTGCTCAGTTTCTGAATCTTTAGAACGATGCTCATCTTCGCTGCCATTCAACACAAAATAATTATCAAACCCCACAATTCAATTAAAAAAATCCCCACTACCCAAACACCATTACTACCAAAAACCCATTTCCCAAATAACATAGAATTAAAGAAAGATGGCACCCACGGATTCGGAAAATAATGATATAAGCTGATAAAGTTAGACTGTGAAGACATACATATATCAAATCGGAAATTGCCCCCTCCTATTCGCAAAAATTTCTCCCCAAATCTTCAATCGGAATGCATGCAATGGAGCTTGATTGCAAAATTGATCGCCCGTTTCTCTGATGATGTGGAAGAGATGGATTGCATATCAAATGAGAGAGAGAAGGCGTCAGTGAAGAAGGGAAAGAGGATTGAAATTTGAATGAAGAAGAGATAAAACCTACCTCAGATGGAGATGGGGGGAGATAGGAGAGACAGCTGTAATCAGTTGAAGGAAAAAAAAAAAGGAGACACTGTACATCGGCTTAAATGAACAGGGAAAGCAGAGAGAAGCCATCTTCTTTTTTCTTAAGCCAATAAGCCGTTTTCTACTGAATTAATAAGTATAGGATGAAGACTTCCGGATTTTTTTGAATACGCGCGCGCACATATATCTAGTGATATAAATACATATTCTTTTTCTGAAGTTAAGAAAGTTGCTCTTAAAATTATTTTTAAAAAAAATTAAAGAAGCTGAATACATATTTTTTAATTTGTTGGTTCCTTTTGAAGGATGTTGCATCTTGTCGATTGGGATTTATTTACTTACAAAAAAGCAAGCATTATATGTTAGTTCAACAATATTGCATGCATGCATGGTATCACTGTAGAAATAATAAAAATTAAGGAAAAAAAAGAAAAAGGAATAATGACAAAAGATTACCTTCTAAATTTTAAAATTTGAGATTATTCGTTTTGAGTCGTTAATAGTTGTTGATACCTCTACATTAAAATTGTTAATATATATATATTGATTGGGATTTCGAAGTTGAAAGTTTTTTTTTTTTCTTTTTCCGAAGAACAATATATATGAGTTTGTCTGGATTACTTCTTACACAGATCACTTCTTTTTTACACGGGTCACTTCTAAGTTTTAAGTTTTTGAAGTATTTGTGATGTACTGTAGTAAGATGGGTGGAATAATAATTCAGAAGCGAATAATACATCAGGACATTTATGCATATAATCACATGCAGGTTCTTATACAGAAACTAGCTCGACTCGAGGCTCTCAAATCAACACACATAATCAGAAAGCACTGAAAAGAAAAAGAAACACACGCAACATTTGTTGAAAAGAGAAACTGATCATGAATTGATACATATGATATGAGCATTAATAATGTGCTGCTTAAACTCCACAATAAGTTGCGAGTCGGACCTCAGCAGGATCCTTGATTTTGGAAGTGTCACAAAAACGAAGATAATCATAGTTATCGAATGGTTTATAACGCAAGGGATTGTGGTCGTCCACCAGCTCCTCAGGCACCTCCATCGTCTTCCCATTGAAAGAAAAAAATCCCATAGAGTACCTCGCCCTCTCTGCCTTCTTCATCACCACCCGGTGTTCACACGAATGCACCCTCCCATTACTCCACATCTACGTTTACACATATAAACACCCAACAATATTCATGCACGCACTTAATTTAACATTTATTAATTGATCCCTTTTATCTTTTTATCCTTGAAATAAAATCAAGAAGATTTATTTTGAGAGAATTAAAGAAGCAACATGAATTAATTTGAAATTTTTAGATTTATCATTTTCCCCTGAAATCTAAACTTGTATACATGCACTCCATATGATCCTAATTAATTATAAGATCCACTTGACTGTTTCGTAGAATTTGATTTTACATCTTAAATTTCTTAAAAAAGCCAAAGTGATTAGTAATTAGGATGAGGGTAGTATATCTACTCTATGATGTTGTAGATTGATTGCAAATATCTCGTTATATCAAGGGAGCATATTGCCGTTATGTGAGAATACTAAATACGTGCGACACAAGTGATCCACCTCGGTTGCTAAATATAAAACAATTTCACCTAAATTGATTAAAGTAAAGATGTTAATTAACTTAGTTATATCACATAATGTTATATATCAATTCATGTTAACTATATATACATTTATCTTCACTTTCCCCCTTTTATTTGTTTATTATTGATAATAAGCATTAATAATTTTATATTTAAAATAAATTGAAATTTGAAATATAACGAAATGTACCTTTAATGCGTCACCGGCCATAATGATGAAGGAGGAGGGGGAGGCTTCAACCTCAATCCAATAGTTCTCACCCTTTGGTTTAACTTCCAAGCCCCCAAGATTAAGTTGATGCAATATTGACAAAAGAGTGAGGTCGGAGTGAGCATGCAGCCCTAAATCACTCTCATCCTTCTCCGGTTTCCTGTACTTAAGGAATCTAAGCAGATAATCATTCGATCCTAGGAATGATTCGCACTGCTTCTCCCCCACCCCATAGCTATCGAACACCATTCTCTTGCCCAAATTGTCCAGTTCCCATATCAACTTTCCACACTCCTTCATTGTCTCACTGTTTTAAACATTTATAAATATTATAATGCTCTTAATTAATATAGCAATTGATTATTTCAGACATACTGATGAAACTACAAAAAAATTACTTTAAGTAATTACTCCCTCCGGTCCTAAATATAGGACCTAGATGACTTTTTGAAAAATCCTAAAAAAAAGCAAAATAAGTTAATTATAAATTGATTTACCTAATTTTTTCTCTTACACTAGTTTATTTTACCTATAAGCTAATGGATAATCTAAAAATATATCAAATATGTTATGATTTAATAACCTATTTTGCAACCTTAATCTCTCAAAAAAAGTCAATTAGGTCTTATATTTAGGACCGGAGGTAGTATTATATTTGTAGGTTTTCTCTAAATAAGTTTGCTTGACATATGAAATGATATATAATAATAATGATCTAATAATAAACATTAGTGTATCGAAGACATAATGTAATAACGATAGCATGTGCATATACCAGAAACGGTCGTTTCCTTGAGGCCACATCATTTGAGTGAACTTTTGGCAACCATCAGGGGACAAAGGATTGTCGATGGCAACAGACTCGTAGAGAGGAAGCCATGAAACTCCAAAATAGCTATGGAAAGGCTTGTCGCTGGTGAGTTGCTTTTTGGTCTCTAAAGGCAAATCAAATAATTCATCCAATGAAGACAGAACAGAATTGCAAAGCCCTGGGCTTATTTTATCATACAGTGCAATGAAACAGCCGTCTTCTTCGAGTGCCCTACGCACAACACCACAAGCTGAGGCCCAGGCTTCTGAACCTGGCTTCATGCTTTCATCCCTCAAATCTACCACTGCAAGTTCACTCCTTGTTTGGTCGGATCCCATTGTGATGAAATTAATGTTTTTTTTCCTTGCTTCGTTTTGATTACTTATTACTAGTTGTCCAGATATAACGGGTGCGATTAGCTCTGTCGGTGCTCTATGTTATTATATATATGTGGGACATTTTCAGTTTGATAGGGATGCGAGAGGGGGCCTTAAAATCAATCAAATTAACGCTAACTAACGTTGTCTTATTTTCTGTTGTTTTATTTTTCTTTGTTTTATGTTTTTAAATTTAATTGAGTATTGATATTTTAAATGAAACTAGTTTTTGTATTTTTGTAGCGGTGATTGTTTGGAATTTTACTTTATTTGATATGATACGCACATTTTAAAACTGTATCTTCAAGATTTCAATTGGGCTTTCAGTCCAAAAAAAATACTCCTATTATAATTGGGATAACTTTATAAACTTAATTAATTGTGATATGTGTGGACCACTTTTTTTATTTTCTTCGTGGGCATTGGGCAAGTCGCATGCTGGGAATTTTTTTTTTTTTTTTAATCACCGCCCGGTTTAATCTGGACTCGAGGGGTATGAGTGTTGCCCACATAGGCAAGGTTATCCTCTCTCCCAAGGAGAGCGCTTCCCGGGAATCGAACACGCGTTCTCATCCTTACCGGGGTTGTAGCCCACTTACCAGCTCAACCAACTACCCTTTGGTGAATGCTGGCAATATTTTCTTAACACAGAAGAACTAGTTTCGTACAATGATTAGCACAATGTTAATTTACAGTGTACTGAACGTATGTGGGGTTCACTGAATGGTCCAGCGCCAGTCCTCGTTCATCTATTGTCATGTTGTATATAATTGTCCTTTAAAATTAATTTTTAAGGTGAATAATTCAATTATGTTGTAGTTATAATAAATTGATTTATTTCATTAGTTGTTTCGTACTTGTTAGCCTCTTGGACTCTTGTCCTCCGTGCTGTCACGACCTCAAAGGACAAGCATATATAAGTACAATTAAAGCCAGTGACTAGTTTAGCAAATTTACAAGGGCATGGAGGATTGTTAAAAGTAATAAAATAGGTTGTTTTGATATGAGCAGTCTATGAGCTGGCAACCACACAAATCAATTCCACCTGAGTTTAATATTATCTACGACGACACCACGCCACTACTCAACCACTGATAAATTATTGATTAGAACGAGCGTGTGTGTGTGTGTAAAAGGACGAAAGTGTACGTGTATTTTTAAATGTAATTATGTAAAAGCCTATATTGGTTTATAAAAACTAATAATTATATAAAACTGGACTTACGTACATGACATGATGATAGCTCCTCCAAGGACCACAACTACGTACTCGAATTTCAGTATTTTGTCTCCAGCAACTATTTTAGTACAAGATCATGTTTTTTTTTTGCCAACATAGTACAAGATCATATTACTAGTGTATGTTTGTGTGTAGAGTATATAATTCTTAACCCTTTCTTAATAACAAAAAGTCCAAAGTTATATACTTCTTTTAATTATGAGTTTGAGCTTACAATAAATGCAGAAAATTTATAAATAATTTATTGATAAATTACTTACACTCACAACAAAAATTTAATGTATACACTTTTTTAATGTTATTCAAAGTTATTTTCAGATAAAAAAGCTTATGTGAGTCATATATATATATATAAGCATGATTATTGATCGAGCACAATGATGCCGTGTGATCCATATGTAGCCAATTCCTCACTTAATTGAGATAAAATTGTTGTTGTTGTTGTGTGTGTATTTGTATTTACTTTTATGGATTTGACAAGAGAATAGAAAAAGAGAGCATCTTAATAATATGGATCAGCATTCAGATTTATTTGAATGGTTCAAAATATACCATCACACTTTGATTTATCGCATAGTCTTATAATTAATACATTTTTTTACTCTGCCTCAAAACACTCACTCTCGCATATTCTCATACTAATATAAATAACGAAATATTGGAAAAAATTACACATCACACATGCAGTTCTTAAATAACTACTATTTTTTAAAAAGTGTAATTTGGTGGCCATACTCTTACAATAAAGAGAATTTAATCGGTGTTCAATTTGTGTTCAGATGGCATTAATTAAAATGAATTTATCGATCGTTTAAATTCTATTAAATTTGATTTGAGTTAGAAATATTTTTTCTCAAAATTTCATTATATTTTCGAGTAAATATGCATAGCCTACTTGGGTTCTCTTGTAATGTATTGATCGGTTCATAAAGATCCCTTTTGTCTTTTATTGGGTCGAAAACTATTAGTTTCGAAATTGAATTGTAGGACATGATTTGTTTTGATGAGTGACGACTTTATCATTTAACTGATACAAATATGTAGTACTAACTATAACAAAAATTAGATTGAGAGTTTACATATAATTTAACTAGAGTAAACTCTTCAATCATCTCACACCTGGACAGGAGAAAATACATAAAATCCAGACTACTCAAAACTGAAATTAAATCATATTCTTGATACACCCACACACACATGTGGTGTGGTTCATAAATGAAATGAAAAAGTTTTAGGGCGATTAATTAACTTTTACCCACGATTCTTTCAAGGGTCAAAATTAAAGGCTGAGAGAAGCCAGACGAATCTTAGGAATACGTACACTTAAACAATTCGTATTCCTTGCTTTGAGAGTTTAAAATTCATTACATAGATCAATCACTTGCAATATTGCTCTGCAGAGTTCACATACATATCTTTGGGAAATTTACAAGATATACATGACTTCTTGAGTTGCCACGAAGATGGAAAGCAGCCAACACAAAATATAGATTATTTATGTCCAAAGACAGTAAGCTAGCTAGCCAATATTCTTTGGACGAGAACATTTATAACAGTAACAATTGCCAGACATATTTATTCATGCACAAACAAACACACATTTATCAGTGGCTCGCTCAAACACCACAAAATTTTTTGAGACGACGCTTATAATCAGCTCTATAGCCTTCGTTAGCGGCAACGGCATGGAGATATTCATAGTGATTGAATGGTTTGTATCGTAATGGATGTTGGTCATCAACTAGCTCCTCTGCTGGACTCATGGTCTCACCAGCATATGAAAGAAGTCCTATGCTATACCTTGGATGGGTCTTCGTCTTCATCAGCACTTGGTGGTAACGAGGACATATCCTATCATTGCTCCACACCTAATCCATCAATAATCAATACAAAATGTATTAAAATCATGTTAATTCTGTTAGAAGAACTAGTAAGGCACGTCAAGATGGAATTAAAAACATATATTTGTCTAGTAATAATTCCAGTCCTTATAATATCCTACCTCCGGTCCTAAATATAAGAACTAGATGACTTTTTTTGGAGAGATTAAGGTTGCAAAATAGATTATTAAATTATGACATATTTGATATATTTTTTTGATTATCCATTAGTTTATAGGTAAAATATAAATTAGGTAAATCATCAATTTATAATCAATTTATTTTGCTTTTTAAAGATTTTCCAAAAAGTCAATTATGTCTTATATTTAGGACCGGAGGGAGTATAGTTTATAACACAAATTTCACTTCAAACTAGTTAGATCTTAAGCTTAGGATCAAATATTAGTGTAATACTCCCTCCGTTCCTAAATATAAGATCACTTTAGGGATGTGGATAAGTTCCTAAATATAAGATCACTTTCTCTTTTTTCTTAAGTTTTTCTCAAAATACCACCATACTCCTTTACATGGAGAGTATTTTCGGAACATCATGTAATTTAAATGGAGGGTATTTTCGGAATATCATGTAATTTAATCACCTTCCTTAATCTCTTCAAATTAGGGAAAGTGATTTTATATTTAAGAATGGAGGGAGTATCTCATAAGAACATATGTATGTTGAGTGACATGGGAAGAAGGTAACCGAAACTGCATCGCCGGCTACAACGCAAAACAAGGACGGCGATACATGAAGCCTAAACCATTGATCATGCTTGTTTTGGACCTCCAAGCCTTCTGTGTCTTGGTGCAATATGGCGAAAAAGGGTGTGTCTTGGTGAGGACCCACTCCTTTTTCGCCTTCATCCTTTTGTGTTGGCAAGTACTTGTAAAATCTCAGCACATAGTTGATAGATTCCAGGAAACTTTCACATTTCTGAGTTTTAATTCCATAGCTCTCAAACACCATCCTCTTCAACATTTGGTCTAATTCCACCAGCTCCTTTGCATACGCATTCACAGCTTCACTGCACGTAGGTTCATGAGCATGCATCAGACGACCAATTATTAAGTAAAAATATATGCTTCTTATTGAAGACTCAATTGACAAATGTAGAAAAGAGTAGAGATCGAAGCTAAGTAATTTCTTTAAATATATAATTTTTTCTTAGTTAATTTTCTTCTTTAAAGTTAATACTACCTCCGGCCCTAAATATAAGATCTAATAGACTTTTTTTTGGAAAGGTTAAGGATGCGAAATAGGCTATTAAATCATGACATATTTGATATATTTTTATATTATATATTAGTTTATAGGTAAAATAAATTATTTTAAGGGGCAAAATTAGGTAAATCAATGTATAATTAACTTATTTTACTTTTTCATAGGATTTTCTAAAAAAGTCAATTAAGTCTTATACTTAGGAACGGAGGGAGTATATAAATAACAATATACACATAATTAATTGTTTTAAAAAGTTAATGTAACTTATACTGTAATTAAACAATCTATTATATATATTAACCATCAGCTTGTGAGCATATTTCTTGTTATGGAAATAAAATACCAGAAAGAGTCGTTCCCTGAAGGCCACGAGATGCGAGCGAACTTTTGGCAATCTTGTAAGCTCAAAGGATTGTCAACGGCATGAGATTCAAAGATTGGGATTTGGGGTATTTGGCCAACGTAGCCATGAGAAGGCTTGTCACTTGTTTTTCGCATCTTGGCTTCTATGGGGAGATCAAATAGTTGACGTGATGAATCATAAATAGAGTCATCAACCTTGTTATAGAGTACGAGGAATGCTCCATGTTCTTCAAGGGCCGTTCTCACTGCTTTACAGGTTGAAGCCCATTCTTCTGAATTAGGCTTCAAATTTGGGTTGGAGAAATCGAACAATGGAAAGTCAGGCTGAGCAACTGTATTTTGGGACTCCATCCTTAATCTAATGATAGATTAAAGTTGATGGATTATATGATATTATGATGTTCGATGCTTTTCGATCATGCGTAGGCATATACATATATTGAGAAAGAATGTCTTCATTTTGGGTTTTAATTTATATTAATTATTTTGCTACTTATCGATCACTTTGTCCTACACCACTGTCGCTACTTCTATTGATATTTTATGCATCATTAATATTGTATTGTTCCAATCAGGTCTTCCAAGTGTAACCGATAAAGACTAAGTGTAATCGATAAAGACTGCTGAACGTGGCCAATAAAAAAAACAGAGAAGAAAATGATTGATGAACGTACGGCTGAGCCACAAAAGTCTTTCGCCTTTATATTTTTTAATGCCTTAAGTGAACTCGTTGAAAAGGAGATATCATAAAAAAAAATAATGCATAATTACAAGTGTGTGTGTGTAAAAAGTTTTTTTTTTTTAAAAAAAAATTATTTTTATCAGGTCCAAAAATCATAAAAAGAAATTTTTTACTAAATATTGTTTAATTCTTATGTCTAAATTATCGCATGGATGCTTCTTTATTTGACAATTAGTATTCACTTCTTGCAGAATTTGAAAATTCATTATTTTAATTTTCTGTTGTAATAATAGACTATGAATTAATTATGTTATTTTAACTGATAAAATGATTTTAATTTAGATATGTTATTCGTATATGATCTTATTATAAAAGTCTTATGAATTTTTTATAAGAGTAAGGAAAATGAAATAAACCACTTCATTATAATATGAATTGCACCCTATTAGACTATACATTGTTTAATGACTAATGAGTTCGGTAATTTAATATGGAGAAAAATAATAAACTTAACTGTGTTAAAATAATTTATTTAATTTCCTTGATTTCCCAAAAATATTATTAAAAAAATTAAATTGAGTGTTATCTCAAGAGCAAGTGATAGAACCACTTGGTTGTATATGCGTCCAGTAGAGGTACATATGCACCATAGTATTGATCTGCGTAGTACATATACACACCAGGCCGCCAGCGAAACACGCCCAACGTGTAAACATTTATTTGCCAAAAGGGCACTAGATTTACATGACTACTTGAGTAGTTACCCCGAAGAAGGAAGTATACAACCAACAAGAACAAAACTAACATTCAACAGGCAGACCTCACATCCTTTGTTCTTATGTCCAAAGACAATAATATGCTACATTTGCCAATATTCTTCGGCCACATGACCGTTTATAAGAGGAGAGTCCACATTATCTACTCATCTCATAAATGAACACCTTGTGCATTTCTCCCAAATGCAATATCAACCATTGATCATGTCTAATCTTGACCGTTGCTTTTATATTTTATTTTTTTAAAATAAACTCCAAGAAAGTCGGCATTTTTTATGCATCATGAGCATGAATGACTAAAAAATATAATGGATGAGTAAAAGTGTTCATAATAGCCAAGTAAAATCATAGTATATGAAAAAACTCTTATAAGTATAAAAAAAAATACCTTCTATTTGTTCCATGGTGATTGCAATCTCTTTATTCTAAGGACACTTCTTCTTCACAATCTATGGGGGATTTAATGGCATAACAATACGGACGGTTTCTGGACGCAATAGAAAATTATGTGGGGTGCATAACAGTGGAACCCTCCTCTGCTCTCTCATCTTTTTAATCTCCCTCACACGCGGCTACAGACTGCCTCATGCCCATGATGCATAAAAAATGCCGACTTTCTTGGAGTTTATTTTTAAAAAAATAAAATATAAAAGCACAGTCAATATTAGACATGATCAATGGTTGAGATTGCTTTTGCGAGAAATGCACAAGGTACTCATTTATGAGATGAGTAGGTAATGTGGACAAGAGGAACAAGTGCCAGACATTTAATTATTCTTGCATGCATAAACGTGTAAATTATTAGTGGCTCAGACACCACAGAATTCTTTAAGACGACGCTGATAATCAGATCTCAAGCCTGCTTGAGTGGCAATGGCAGAGAGATATTGATAGTGATTGAATGGTTTGTAACGTATTGGATGCTCATCATCAACTAGCTCCTCTGCCGGACTCATGGTCTTACCAGCATATGAAAGAAGTCCTATGCTGTATCTTAGACGTGTCTTCGACTTTATCATCACTTGGTGGTAACGAGGACATATCCTGTCATTACTCCACACCTAATATAAGCCATCAATCGATACCCAAATGGAAGAAAACAACATGTCAATTGTTTTGAAGGAATAAAAAGGCATGCACTTCTAGTCTGAAAATTAAACACGTATTTGGTTAGTATATATATACTGCTTCTCGCCTGGCCTTAACATAATATATACTCCCCCTTTCTCTAATTTCATATACAATCTAATTGGCTCCATTTCAAAAAAGATAAGAGGCTAATTGTTTTTCAAAAAAAAAAAAAATCCAATGAATATTAAATAAATTAATTGTCAATTGATTTGATTGAATTTTTTAAAACTAATTTATGTAAGTTACTATATATATTATGTGGATTATTTTATTTTCATGAAATAATTTCTCCTAAAGGTTAACTAAGTATGCATAATATTAATAAATAATGAAGATAATATATAGTTTTGTGGAGCAATCTGAATCATAATACTAAATCTTATATTGAGGATAAAAGGTAATTAATGTCATATAAGAAGAATAAGCGGGAATTAGGGTCACCGAAAATGCATCGCCAGCAACGACACAAAACAAGGAGGGCGAGACGGGAAGCCTAAACCACTGATCATGCTTGTTTTGGACTTCCAATCCTTCGGCGTCTTGATGCAATATGGTGAACAAGGTTGTGTCTGGGTGAGGAAGCACTCCATTTTCGCCTTCATCTATTCGTGCTGGCAAGTACTTGTAAAATCTCAGCACATAGTTGTTACATTCCAGGAAACTTTCACATTTTTTAGCATCGATTCCATAGCTCTCAAACACCATCCTCTTCAACATTTGGTCTAATTCCACCAGCTCCTTTGCATACGCATTCACAGCCTCACTGCACATATGTTCACACATAATGTTCTAATAAAATAATCAGTTCACTACTATGCTCCATAAAGATTATAAATATTTAATTTATTATATCATTTTCTCCTAAAATAATTTGTTTGACTACTTATAAACTGATATGCTCTCTTCAGTCCTCAATGTAAAATCAATTTGACCTTTTAGGGAGATTGATTAAGTTAAATAAATCACTTTAAATTATTTATATGATTATCATCACTTTCCTATGATAACTAATTACTTGACTTTAAAACTGATATATTTATATATAATCTAATATATAAGTAATAATAACATATAATATATGTCATAATTAAATAGTACTCCCTCAGTTCCTAAATATAAGATCACTCTGGCTAATTTGGAGAGATTAATGAAGACTTTCCAATGAATTAGGATTACATGATCTTCCCAAAATATCTCTCACTTAAATTTAAAAGACAAATAGAGATTTGAGAGAGAAGTGAAGGAGCTAAGAAGTATAGGGGTAATTTGGACCAAAATTGAGACAAAATAGAAAGTGATCTTATATTTAGGAACTTATCCACTTCCCCAAAGTGATCTTATATTTAGGAACGGAGGGAGTATGCTTGTTTATTTAGTATCCCAATATAGAGCCAACTTATTGTTATATTAAGTAATTAACGGATGAAACATAACATAACATAACATAATATAATTATACATATAAGTATTTTTTTCGATAAATTATATACATATAAGTATTTTAAGTATAAGGTGTAATATATGCTTTCCTAAAATAAATCTATGTACTTTTTTAATCTTTTCAAAACTCAGATTACTCGATTGAGATTTACATGAATCGGTGGTTATGTAATTAAATATACCAGAAAGAGTCGTTCCCTGACGGCCACAAGATGCGTGCAAACTTTTGGCAATCTTGTAAGCTGGAAGGATTGTCGACAGCATGAGATTCAAAGATTGGGTTTAGGGGTATTGGGCCAACGTAGCCATGAGCAGGCTTTTCACTTGTTGTCCGCATCTTTGCTTCTGTTGAGAGATCAAATAGTTGACGTGATGAATCATAAATGGAGTTATCAACCTTGTTATAAAGTACAAGGAATGCCCCATGTTCTTCAAGGGCCAATCTCACTGCTTTGCAGGTTGAAGCCCAGTCTTCTGAACCAGGCTTCAACTTTTGGTTGGAGAAATCAAACAATGGAAATTCAGGCTGAGCAATTGTTTGGGACTCCATCCTTAATCTAATTATAGATTACAGATTTTTAATTAAACGATGCTTTTCATTCAAATTTTGGTTCGCTAGCTTTCGATGACACGTATATATAGAGAAGAAGAAAGTTTGTTTTTGCTTTTTCGATCATTTTTTAATTTATCCTCTCCTTCAGAATCCAAATAATTCCTATTGTTAACTCAAATTTTTAGGACCACAATGTATTGTATGTTTAAAATTATTTTTTGCAAAATACGTACACCGATTAATGCCTATAAGACAGGACCACCATATTTTACATTTTAGAACGTACCAAATTGGATTTAGATGTTTGGTTTTGGAAGAAACTTTATGCGCTGATCACTTGATCAAAATTATCCATTTAATTATTACTAAAAGTATTGACGTGTGGTCCTCTGAATGGCCCCTCCAAGTTGTTTTCCATGATTGATTTTTAGACTACAACAATGTTGTCATTTTCCTTCAATTAATGAAAGTAAAATACGAATATTGCCACACCTTGATTTGTTTTATTTTATGTTTGCTAATCTTTAAACTTAATATCCATGCCATCGTGAATTTTGTTAAAGAATGGCTTTTGAATCTTAGTTACTATTCACAATTTAATTAAAAATCTGAAACAATTTATTTGGAAAAATCAAATTAAATCACATTTTCTATTAAAAAATAATATGTCAATAAATGATTTTATATGAAGGACAAAAGGAAATAGTTCTATAGCAAAACATTGTTTGTATGAAATTGTCTATATTTGATTTCACTTTAAGTTTCCATTAGAATATTTTTAATTTTAATAAACCAAATATATGCTTATCTTCATGAAATATATGATGTATGTATGTATGTATGTATGTATGTATGTATGTATGTATGTATGTATGTATGTATGTATGTATGTATGTATGTATGTATGTATGTATGTATGTATGTATGTATGTATGTATGTATGTATGTATGTATGTATGTATGTATGTATGTATGTAGGTATGTGATCTTTTATATGAACAAGTCTCTCTTCTCACTTTTTGGTGACTGGGAAAATCCTTCCATCAAATTAGTGAATTAAAATATTCGTTTGTAACAATAAAATCATATACCTTATTTAATTAGATTAAGAATATTAATTAAACTAATTAAAATATATGATATTCACCTAATTTGATGGTTTCTTTCGTAGGAAAGGGTGTCATTATCTTTTGAAAAATAATGTCTTATAATTTTGTACTGTTAATTTTTGGATGCATAACCAATTGGATTCTCCCTGGCATGTGCTATCTATATCGTATTCGGTTAAGCTTAGCTTATTATTTTGCTACTAATTTTGGTTTATTGAATTTAGGCAGAAACTTTCGTCAAAAGAAAATAAAAACTTGTGAAATACAAACTGTGATTCCTTCTTTAAGATCTGGACCTTTTGATTATAGCCATTTGTCAGCTTCTATTATTAGTCATCTTCTAATTTAGCAGCTATGTCTCGTAGATAGAATGTATTAAAGTGTTTGTTGTAGTTTGTTCTGCAACTTATTATCCTCTAATGTGTTTTTTTTAGGTGTGGTCAAAATCACATTTTGAGCGGTTAATCTCTCCAAACATTCACTTGCGCCCCCTTCCATTTCATTGATTGGGGTGCAATTACATAGTCGAAATACTGAGATTCAAGGCAAACGAATTGATGCAAGTTTGGATTATCTCTCTTTGGCATTTTGTACAGAATGTTGCTCGTGCTCTATTACAACATGACACATTTAAATCTTCACTCTGAACATTTTGAATTTTTAGTTTTGTAGCTATCACTAAATTAGAACAGAAAGCTCAGACAGATGAAATGGAACAGGTTTTCTTCTTGCTGTATATATTTTTTTAACATTTTGCTTGACCAGGAGAGAAGGACTTTAAGTTTTCCAAGGGAATTCTCCTTCAGAATCTAATTAGCTTAAAAATGAAGCATTATAAGGCTGAACAGCACGTAATGGTGCCTCTTGAAAATATGAGAGGCTATGAAACCATGTCTAATAATGTGATGGAGCATGTCATGTGCCCCAAGCCCCTGCAAGCCAAGGTCTTGTCTCAATTGTTTGTTGAACCATTATTTAGGTATCATTTGAGCCAACAAGTTGAAGGGTATGATTCAAAATGTGAGCCAGATGCTCTTGACATAATATTAAAGGAGACTTATGAAGAAGAACAGGCAAATCTAGCACCCTTATCACCTCCTTATTTCTTTGGCTCACCTCCAGTCCGATCAGGTAACCCGTTGATCCAAGATTCCCAATTTGTATATGAAAAGAACGTCTCTGCATTTTTATCCTCCTCATCTTCAGCATCATCAGATTTTTCGTCTCCCAAAAAAGGAGGATGTGTTGGAATGAAGCCTGGACTTAATACAGCTATGGTAAGAGTAGAAGGATTTGATTGCCACATTCCTGCTCTTTCCTGATATTTCATTACACGGTAAATAGCCACCACTTATTGAACCATGGCTCAATTATAAAAATTTATGTTGGTAATGTATATATTACTATACCATGTTCATATGACTTTGTAAAGAATGACATATTGTTCCTGTACATCAACTGTTGATTTAGAGAATTTTGTGGCACTGTATTATTTGATCTTTGGTCTTTCTTGTAGGACCGTGGAACTGTATAATAAAATCATGTATAATTTCCTTGTGCAATATAAATGATAGAAAATGTGAAGATTCTCTGTTTGAAACTCTACTTCCACGCAACATGATATTTATTTGTAGTTTTCTTAGACAAAAAAAATGGTAGCTAGAAAGTCAAATCTAATTCTAGAAACTAAACCTCGTAGCAATAATAGATATAGTATTCATAGAATTTGATGCCAATTTTCTGTTCCTCAGTCAGATTTTACGATTTCAGATTCGATCAGTGGCGCTATTTAGAAGAAAACTCCCCTAGAATAGAGATACAGACTTGTCTCACTTATTTTGATCCCTTTTTTAATGAGGTGAAGCATGCTACTTACGTCATTTGTCGTTTTTATTCGTGATTTCTTGTTAGATTATACACCATTATGTTTATGTATGACGTTTTCCTCATTTTCTACGTTAAGTTGGGTGAGAGGCCATTTAGTAGGTTATCACTTATCAGTATAAGAAATAGGTTGATTAGACTTGGTTGGTTATATAAGCAAACAACTGGAATTACCTGAATTATTTGTGGTGAAAATGAATCACGTCATTCAATGGAAAATGTGAGAACCGCCTACCCCATGTGACTTTCTCCAATTTTTCTCCCCCACCCATTCATAAAAAATCGCCAACCTTACAAGTCAAAAGGAGACTTCTCTTTTTATGTAGCTATTGAATATCGTCACACATGATTCCTTACCTTTTATATTCATAAAAATATGCTGGCAAATATATATATAATGAGAAGATTTTTCTCCAATTAGTAAAACAAACAATAAGTTTTATATCAGGTTTTTGTTTCACTTTCATTTACAATTTGAGATTAATCCCTTTTCTTCTATTTATCTTTGTAGGTATTTAAAATGGTCAAAACTAACTCAAGAAACTTAGTCAAATGCTAAATTAGCTAAATTACAATTTGGACAAAATAAATTTGAACCTCATCTAATTATTAAAAAACTAGATAGATGGCCCAAAAGTTAATGATAAAAAATTAATAAGAACTATCATCTCAAAGTATAAAGGGAAAATGTCATTTAAATCCCTCCGAATATACAAAAGGACAATTCAGGAACTCAAACTTCCAAAAGGACCATGAAGGAACTAGGACCTAGTTGACATTTTAAAATTGTGTGAAAAGACAAAATTGCCCTAATCATAAAACAGAAATTACTAACCACCCTTACATCTGTTTTATGATTAGGGCAATTTTGTCTTTTCACACAATTTTAAAATGTCAACTAGGTCCTAGTTCCTTCATGGTTCTTTTGGAAGTTTGAGTTCCTGAATTGTCCTTTTGTATATTCGGAGAGATTTAAATGATATTTTCCCAAGTATTAAACTAAAAAGAGAGATTTTTTTAATATAATACAAATTTCTGTAAGAGTATAGTATCAAAGTACTAAACTAAATTCTCTTTACAACAAACTAATTTGGACTCAAGGTAAGAGTGTTGTCAAATATAAGCGTTTCACAGGATTCAAATACACATTCTCAACCTTACCGGGTTGAAACTCACTTATTAGCCCAACTAATTACTCACATAGTGCTAAATATTTATAATTATAAAATTGAGGAATTTTCCAAGGAAGCCAATAGACTTGTCGAAAACTTGAAAAAAACCAACAACGAACACAGGAAACATCGACTCACGAATAAGAATTAGGAAGAGCACATAGTAACCAACCCCCTTCTCCAAGAAAAGCTGCCTTGATTCCCAAGCCCTGCCCTTTTCACACTCCCCTGTCTCTCTCCCAATAAATACAACCAAAACCACCACAACGCAACATACCTCCCAACAAACAAAACTTAGATTTTCTCTTCTTCCTTCTCACTCTTCCTTCTCTTTTTCAACAAAGCATCTTCCACTACTAATGGCTGGTCTCCAACAATATAACTTCTTTCCTACTGACCTCTTATACCCTCGTCCTCCCTCTTCTGTCCCTCCGCCCACCGTGCTTCCCTTGCAGCTTCCAAAACAAGAAACGACGAGTGATCTTCATCTTCAGAATCAGCCTTTAGGCACTGTCCATGTTTCACCTTCTTCCACTTCATCTGCTTTGGTCATCTCCCACAAGCCACAATCCCCACTTGAAGTTGATAAAAAGCTATTGCACCATTCCACAGACCCTCTTTCTCTGAACTTTTGGGTTGCTCATGACGACAAAGAAGATGAGGATTCTCAGTTCTCTGAGTCTTCTTGATTTCTAAAGGATTGACCATTTTCATGTTCACATGACTTTGTAAATTATTCAAGGGACTAATCCCTTTCTTCTTCTTCTTCTTTGTTGCTTTTCCTGCCTTAGATACCTCTTATGTAATTTTTTTTCCTTGAAGATTGAGTTTTACTTTTATGTATATTTGAGCGTTGGAGAGTTAACATGACATGAAAGGTCATAAGCTACTCATTTTTAACTGAACTGAGCCTTAATATCTCAAAGTATTCTGTTCTTTTTTTCCTCTATTATTATTCTGCCTCTTCATAATAAGACAGGGGGGCAAATTTCCCTTGAAGTTACGGATCGTACGACGCAAAAGATTTTCACGTAATGAAGTTCATAACAGAATATATATAAGAAAGATCCTGAAGCAAAAGACGACGCACCTGTCTTCAAAGACCAAGAAAAATTTGAAAATCTGACTATAAGTGATGATCTTTCCTTTTGTTCTCTTGTTCATCACCCTTGTTTTGGCATTTGATATGGAAAATCATTAAATCTCCTACAATTCAGTAGAAGATTAGTTTCTGACTTGTCGAGTGAAGATATACCTTGATCGTCTATAAAAAAAATAGAAAACTTGAATTAAGCAACAAATTAAATGATTTTTCTCAAAAAAAACAAATTTAATGATTTTATTGAGATAGACGAGTCATAAGCAGAAAAGAGAACATAAGCTGGAAAGTTAAATTAAGGCTAACGTTAATGCTCATTTTGGCGCCAAATTAAAGGATTTCAACAAATATTAAATTGTAAATGAGGAGAGATTGTAAGTTATTACATCATAAATTTTAATTTAAACATTATTGGTATAAAACCCAAAAATTAATGGAAGAAAATAGTTAGATAACGATTCCTGGCGTTGGGTATGGAGAAACATTAAATCTCCCAGGCCAGCTGTCCCACCCTTTGAGGTGCCTACAAATCAGCAGAAGATTAGTCTTTCATTTGTAGAGTGGAGATACCTTGATCATGGATAAAAAAAAAAGAAAATAGTTAGACAACCATATTCAATTTGAAAAATATATGGAAATTATTTTAGGAATTTTGAAAAATTCATGATGAAGGAAAATTTCTCCCTTTTTTAATATAGAAAAATTAGGTGATCTAGGTATTGAAGGCTTACAAGGTTCAGTGCATTGCCACCAACAAAGTCCCTCTCTCCCTCTCTCGCCGATATTTGAACCTACAATCACACAGTTATGAGTCAAAATCCTTTATCAATATGATTAAAATTTTATTGGATAAGAAAATTTCTACTTTAGCTTGAAATTAATTTCGAAAAAGTAGAATTTTGGGAAAATTAATTTGAGGTCCCCCACAAGGGACTTAATACTAGAAAAGTCCCAAAAGTTGCAAAAATTAATGTAGGGTCCCAAGGGACCTCACTTTAATATATTTGAAAAGTGAAAAGACAGTTTTACCCCTCCCCTTCTTTCTCCTCTCTCCTCCCCCTCCCCCTCCCCATCCTTCTTCTTCCTCTTCGGCAGCAGCACCACCCCCTCCCACCACCGGAAAACAACTCACCGCCCTCCAGCCCCACCGTCCTTTTGTTCATTCCCTCCATCGGAACAAACCTGTTGAAGTGTGAAAGTGAGGAGGAGAATTGGAAGCAACTTCAAAGTAAGCCTTATTAGCATGAGAGGCAAAGAAAGTATCCTTAAGGGCCGACTGGAGCGGGCCGAGGGGCGGCGGGTGGGCCTCGAAGGCCTTGAGGAGCCTACGGACCTTCAAGTTGAGGGCGGCGTAGTGGCAGCGGTCACCGTCAAAGGTGTGTTCGGAGAAGATGGCGCCGAATTCGAGGAGGAGGCGGGCGGGGTCAAGGTGGCCGGCGAGGTAGGTGTAGTAGAAGACGACGGAGTCCCACTGATCCCGGGCGTTGACGTTGACGGCGCCAGAGTGGAGGAGGTAGCAGAGGTAGTCAAGGTCGTCGGCGCGTGAGGCGGAGAAAACGTCGCCGTTTGGGACTTCTTGAGAGGGATGGTGGAGGGATGGTAGCAGTGGAGGGGGAGAAAGAGGGGAAGAGGCGGGGGAGGAAGGAGGAGATGATGAAGATGATGAAGAAGGGGAGAGGGAGAGGAGAGAAAAGGGGGAGGGTGGGTATTGTTTTATTAAGGTTAGAGGCAAAACTATCTTTTCACTTTTCAAATATATTAAAGTGAGGTCCCTTGGAACCCTACATTAATTTTTTCAACTTTTGAGATTTTTCTAGTATTAAATCCCTTGTGGGGGACCTCAAATTAATTTGGGAAATTGACATTTAAATCCTCCGAATATACAAAAGGACAATTCAGGAACTCAAACTTCCAAAAGGACCACGAAGGAACTAGGACCTAGTTGACATTTTAAAATTGTGTGAAAAGACAAAATTGCCCTAATTATAAAACAGAAATTACTAACCACCTGGTGGGTGTAAGGGTAATTAGTAATTTCTGTTTTATGATTAGGGCAATTTTGTCTTTTCACACAATTTTAAAATGTCAACTAGGTCCTAGTTCCTTCGTGGTCTTTTTGGAAGTTTGAGTTCCTGAATTGTCCTTTTGTATATTCGAAGGGATTTAAATGGCATTTTCCCATTTCCAAATTAATTTTCCCTAGAATTTTTAGGTTAAAAATAATGAAGTGAAAAATGAAAGAGAACGAAATGACCGCCTTGTCCGGAATAGAAAAACACCTTCCATTCATATGACAAGGACATTGTGGTCAATTTACTCTTCATTTCATTCATCACCATCTTCGTGCTCCTTGTTTTCCGGTGAAAAAGGAGGGAAGTTCTGAAGCAGACTCCGGTGGGTCCCATCTCCCTATTTTTCACCCTCATTTCCCTCCATTTTCACTGTTTCTGAACACCCTTTTGATTGGGTTTCTATTTTTTTCGAAGCAGATTTTATTTAAGCCAGAAACAGTGTTTCCCCGAACAAATTCGAGTTTTCGCTTCAGCTTTTGCCAGTTTTTCATTCATCAACTGTGCTATTTTTTGCTAGACCGAAGCTTTCCTGGTGTTTAATTGTTGCTGGGAATGTGTTAAAGCTTATCAACTGAGTGAACCAAAGCTTGAGGTTAGGGCTGAAATTCTTTAAGGAAATTGTGTTTAATGTAGGTAGGAGTTTATGTGAGTTTAGTTTTGTGGCTTGGTATTTACTTGGTTTCTGTCTTGTTGAAGAATGAATTATTTATTCATGTATTTTAAAGATTCGGTGATTTTAATTTTATGGTGTTGAGCATGGTAATGGATATCAAGTGGTAGACTTAAAATCTGGAGAATTATGTTGATTAAAAAAATAGGGGTTGGTGCTTTGCAATGGGAGAGATGTCATGAATTCTTAATTAAGGATTGAAGAGTCTGTATGTTGAGTGTGTTATAGAAGCATCACGTGGTTGATTTGAATCTGTAAATTTTTCGTTATGATATTGGAGGGGTAAACACGTTCTTGAGATTTTGAGGAACATGAAAGAATACGATTTAAACAATGTTCTCTAAGATGGATCTATTTTTCCTGTTGTGTAAAGCTGAGTTGAGTAACTTCGCTATGTTTCTGAGGGGAATGTAAACTTCAATTTCTAATGCCATAAGTTATAGGAAATGCAGAAATAATTGGAACTTTAATGGGTTGTTATGGGAAAGATATTTGAGTATTTTGAAAGTATGTCATGAGTATTTGTTTGAGGTCTTTGGGTGTTAAACCAATAATTTATTGTTGCATTGATTGTTTTTAAAATCTCTTACTGGGAAGAGAATTGTATTGATTATGTTTAAGTGCTTGACAACCGTCCACTTAAGTCGAGAGGTATATGCGTGATGTTTGGGAAAGTGATGGGATACTAATAGGAATATCAATGCAGTCTAGCTGCTGTGAATGGGCTGAATAAGAAATGAAATAGTTGAAACATGGCATTGTTGTCATTAATGAGGGATTGAGTTTGGAGGTGATAATTGTAAGATTAAAACCTTTGCCCTATTCTATTTTTGTCAGATAGTGTTTAAGTGGTGGTTTGGTTCAGGCAGTATTGTTGGTGCTGTTTCTTTGTGAGAAGTGATCATGGTATGTTTAAATGCAGCCTGAGAGTTTTAGGGCCTGTTTGGATTTAGTTTCTAGAGAATAGTTTTTTGAAAACTAGTTTTTGAGAATAGTTTTTGAGCAGAATAGCTTTTCTGGAAAATAATTTTTGATAAAATGAGAGTGTTTGGATAAAATGTTAGTGGAATAACTTTTTGAATGTCAATTACCAAAAAGGACAATTTTATCCAAAAAGGAAGAGTGAGGGAGAAGAGAGAGAAGATGGTGAGTTTGTACTTTACTCATTTTTGTAGTTTGAGAAGTAAAAATGGGGAGTTTTTCCCAAAATGAGGTTTTGGAGCCAAAAATAGCTTTTCTGCTGTAAAATAGTTTTTCTGAAATTTTTTAGTGTTTGGCAAAAAATGTCTAAATCCTAGGTTTGGTTTCCAGAATGTATTTTGAGTGGCTATCCAAACAGGCCCTTAATGGATGTTTGAGGTTTTTTGTAATTTGGGGTTGAAATGCTAGAGTTATTACTGAGACATTATATAGATAAAGTTCTTAACTGTTAAGCAAGTGTTGCAAGGTAGTGTGATATACATGAGTTTAATTTTGTGTATCTGCATGATTAGAGTTTAGTCTTGAAAGTTAAATTGGTGTTTATGTTTATAAAGCTTGGTTTCAAATAAGATAATTAGGAAGTATTTCACAACACTAGCATTGGGAACTCCATGCAATCCAAAATCAGTGCTTTCTTCAAATCTCCTGCTCATGTGCCAAAATCCATTGACCCGCCTTCTGTTATTGACGAAGACGATGACGAACTAGCAATATGGGAACAGAAAGAGCATCACATCTTCAATACCTTCCACCGAAGACGTTCCAACCCAAAAATGTATGCCCTTCATAGATTCCATCCTCCATTTCCAACTTCTATATTTTGAAAACTGTTTAGTTCATCAGAATCTGCTTGACTACTGGGAACATTGTGAAACTTTTTTTTTTTAATTTGTTATGTACATGTTTATACATTTCTCAGACTATTTAGGATGTCCTTCTTCTGAAGGTGTGCACTTATCTTTAAGAGATTAGATTTTTTTCCTCTTTCTGATAAAGGTTCTTATCTGTTTTTCTTTTCTTTTTTTGTAAAAGAAGAATTCAAGGCACTACAGAGGATATTCATCCCACAAAGAAAATCGTATCGGTAGAATCATGTTCAGAACATAAATCCATTATAACAGGAAGGACAATTATCAAGAATAAGAAGAGGAGTTATGCTCAGTTCCATCTAGATTGTGGTCAATCTGATTTTCTTTTACACAATTGTTCTACTTGTGGCCTCAAATTTGCTCCAGGTGATGCAGAGGATGAGAAAGCGCATAGAGAATTTCACAAAACATACACTCGAGGGGTTCTATTTAAAGTAGGTGCACTGAAAAAATTTCTTCTTGAACAAGGGTCACATGCTTGGTTGTACATCATTTGGTTGGTTTATCTTTATAATGCAGGGATGGACTAATGAAAGGGTTGTTCATATGCCTAATGTCAAAGGGGGTCGAATCATTTTGGTTTTGCAAAGTGACCCTCTAGCTCAGAAAAATAAGGTGTGGCCCTTACAATTTTTAAAAATAATTCAAATTTTCATGGCTCTTTATTCATGTTTCCAAGTTGAAATTCTGCATTTATGTACGGAGACTATATTTGAACTTTTAATGTAAAAGTTATCATTGCTGATAGGTTGAAGAGGTTGTGAAAATGATGGAAATTGACCTTGGAACAGGATGGATAATTCATCAACACTGCAAGGTGGATATGCTATCCCTTTACTTGGCTTCTTCGTTTAGCTAAACAAATCCATCTGCAATTGGATGAAACTAGTTTCACTTCAGTATTTACTTCCACACACACACACACACACACACACACACTCACACACTATGTTGGTTATATTCTTTAGATTAATTCGTTGAACTTATTTTTGCAGGTTTATCTCCTCATTTCCCTACAGAGGATTGTTGGGTGCCTTGTTGCTGAACCAATCAAAGAAGCATTCAAAGTTATCTCCTGCTCAGTTGCTGGAAGTTCCGATGGCAACAAAAAGAAGGATCAGAATTTATTTTCGACCACTCTCCAATTTGGGGGTATAATTTTTCGAAGAGAAGTTGAAAAGAGTGCCTCTTCGGTGAACGAATCAGCAGAGATGGACACAACATATGGTGGGGCAATATTATGTGATAACAAACCAGTCACTGCAGCTTGTGGAATAAGAGCCATATGGGTGACTTCCTGCAACAGAAAAAAAGGGTTTGCCACCCAATTGCTGGATGCCGTGAGGTAAATCAAACAATTTGATGAATTCTGATTCTTGCCCGTTTAGCTGCCCTATAAAAATGTCATTTTGGAGTTGAACCGCAACAATTACTTAGGTCTTCATGTGGAAAGCTAAAAGCATTTATCAGCTTACAGGATTTGTTAGCATATCATATGCTAATGTTAAGTATAATGCGTTTGATCTTTTTTCCAACTTAGTAGAACTTCAGAGACTCAATTTGTACGCAATAAATCATAAACTAGAAACGGAGCTTTACATTGAGTTAGAGTTGAAATCTTGTTATTCCTCAATGAGTGGTTAACAAATCTGTATATAGCTCATATATTGTGGAATTATTGTCAGGAAAAGTTTCTGCATGGGTTTTGTGCTTGACCATTCTCAGCTAGCATTCTCTCAACCAACGACGAGTGGAAGGTCGTTAGCATCAAGTTACACTGGCACTGGATCATTCTTGGTGTATCGAGCCAACAAAACAGAGCCATAGAAATTGAATAGGCCAAGCCATATTTTGATTACTTGATGGAATTATGGGTGTTGCAATTATCAAATGATGTTGCCTGTTAAGTATGGCGTTTATTTGTACAAACAAACCCTTGAGTTTCTTTCAATCAAAAGATTGGAGGGTAATACATGAGTATAGTAGTTTCGGAAAATTGTGAACAATCAGAAAGAGATATTATTTTTAGAACAAAACTCATCTTCCCAAATTTACAACAAAAAAATTATAAACCTCAACATGAATTGCTACTCTCGAGAGATTTTGAGAAATTGTCTTTTGTTTTAGTTGCTTAAGAGTTAAGAGGCTTTAACTAAACAGCTATAAATGCCCGATTCTCTCAAACTTTGAATGACAACCATCAAACAATATATACCATTTTGGATATGTTTAAACATACTTCAAGGATAACTAAGAGAGAAACTTTAAGAAAATGAACATACCGTGGGAGCATACATGGGAGTCAAGACGCCCTTCCTCGAAAGTTTCAAGTCAAGCGTCCTATGAGTCCACACTATTGCATTCTCAATACCTATATGAAATGGAACTAACTATTAATCCAGACAAATAAATCGAATATATCTAAATGAAATGGAGTTGACTCAATCCAGGCTAAACAAATTGATTTACGAGCTAAACATAAAACACACACCGTGAACAAAAGAAAAGAGCAGTAGAGGTAGTTCTAAATCAGGAGCTTTAAAACTTTGAGGAGAGAGTATGCCAAAGATATCACAAAAACAATGCACATTATCAACACCTTATCTATCCTTTAAGCTTGACAAATACATCATCGCTTTCAGCAAAAAAAAAATTGTTTTATTACAGTGCAATATTTATGCACAAGTAGCAGCAACTTCCAACCTGATTCCTTAAGACTCTACACACAAATTCATAAAGCATTTATCAAAGGAAGTCAGACTTTGATATATACTACCTGTCATATTTAGAATTGCCAGTGATCAAATTATATGCTTAAAAAATGGCTCAACTCTCGTGTAAGAAACTTGAGCAAGATTTGAATCGGTACCATAGACACATTTCTTTCTCAGTCGCAGTTGAAGCAATTATATAAAAGCCTGCATTAGATATGGTATGCAAGATTAGATTAGAAAGAAAGACTAGGTGCAAAAAACTAAAACATAACAGCCATCTTTAGATAAGTGTCCAGTCCGGCCCCTGAGGAAGTAAAAATTGGTGGAGGCCAATGGAGCATTTGGCTGAATAAAAAGGGCATCATGATGAAATATGTGAAATGATTTCCTTGATTTGTGAAATGACAATCTAAACCAATGCAAAAGATGCTTTAAAAAGTAAAGTGCACCAAAGGTCTATAATTTTTCCCTCAACCTGCATATCTAAAAGTGAATAAACATGTAGGAGAAGTTATGATCAAAATACAGAAGACCAATTAAATAGAATAAGGGATCAAACATATAAAAAAGAAGACACAGGGTCTTAAACATGATGATATAAGATCACCCATTAAACACTCAATTTTCTGTCTGCCTCGAATTTCATAATCAGTAGCCCAAGTTGACTTTTCCCTCTTCATATGCTAAGTCCTCTCAATGCCAATTAAGACATTAACCCCTCCAAATAAAAAAGGTTGAAACTCCTTGTCAGTAAGGAAAATGTAGGTCAAAACATGTTAAAATAATATATAAAAGTTATAACTCATTTTAAGACAACATGTTAAGAAAAAATGACAGGAGAAAAGGAAAAAGTTACATCACCTTGGAAATAAGGCATGGCATTACCGTGTAAGATTTGAACTTGAGAACTGATTATATAATTGAACTTGTCCAACACCGTCTTGGCTAGAACTTTCAAGAAACCTGCACCATCAATGTGTGGATTTAAAAAATTAAGTGGATATATTTTGCAATTATCAAAGAACATGAATCTACTTTTCAAAATGGAGCCAGAATACTGCCACAATTAACATGCCTTAACAAGAAGAAGCATGTACTGCGCATTTTCAAGATAGATACAAAATTTCAAATCAAGGATGCACAACAGAATTTGCCAAACCATTAGTGAAAGCTGTCATATGCACATCTCTCGCTCGTTTCAGAGAATTGTCAAAATTTGTGAAAGAACACACTTCCAACGGGGAACAAACTATGCTGCTGTGACAGATTAAGGAGCTAAAAAAATTCAGTGATTTGTAACCCTCCACAACCAATAAAAATAGATTTAAAACTGTAACAACTGAAAAGATCCAAGAGACACTTTACTTACTGTCAGAAGAAGCAAATTCTGCAAGAATTTGGACCTAGCTAGCACTGCTGGTGTTCACGGTTGGTGAAAGGTAGAAGATTAAGAACCCAATCAATAATCGAGGAAAGAGTAGGGGAAGTCAGATAAAATGAAGAATATTAAAATAGAAGGCAGGTACCAGTGACTACCAAGCTGAAAGAGGAGACATATCTGTTTTCCTATGTAGCAGAAAACGAGACAATATTTCAGCACCGTACAGAATGTTCAGATCTAAGTCCTGTAATGATAAATTAGACAAAAATCAAGAGAAAGAGATAGATAACAATGATCTCATGTTAATTATCTGAAGATAAGAAAATTCTATCTAACAATATTTTTCTTTTGACATGTTTCCTCTGCTGCTTTAGCCATGGCCGTTTGTTATGTACTTTTAAAACAAAGAATATTTAAAAGTAATTTAAATAAAACAAAAGGCGTAGAAGATGGCTCACTAGGTCGGTAAATGTTCTCTATTGGTACCAGGAGGCTCGTTGCTGCTTGAAGCCTATGAGAATTGAGCTCCTGCAGAAGAAGCACGAGAACTATTCATATATTAATGAAGTAAAGCACATAATGTAGTATGATGAAGGCATTAATTTAAAAATTCATTGAATTCGAACGAGGACCATCGTCAAACAAATTCAAGTTCGCCTCCACGTTCATAGAATATCCAAATCGCAAATTTCAGACTGCAAAATAAAATCCACAGCAACAGTATCTATCTTATCAGCTGATAACAATATGAAGAGGAGAATGGTTATTCAATTATAACCTAGGCAATAAGATTGTGTGTGTATGTGAGTATTGAAAAACAACACAGGGTGAGAAAGAAGAAAGGGGACAACAGTAATAGAAGTGGTCGGACAGCACAAAGGCAAGAAGAGAAGGTTTTGGAGAGGCGTGATAGAGATTATGAGAAGAGGAAAGGAAAGCATAGCTCAGAACCCTAACCCTAACCCTAATTGTGGTAGAGAGAAGAGAAGAGAAGAGAAGAGAAGAGAAGAGAAGAGAGAAGGCGGGGAGATGAAAGAGTGGAATGGAGGGAAGGGTTTATAAAGAAGGTGTGTTGCCGGTGGAATGCCAAACGGCTACTATATGTTAGCTTCAACCTCACGCAATCACACAAGTCAATCAGTCAACGCTCAGTTTGAAGCTATTCACGATGGCGCCAAAATTCCGGCTTTTCAATTTGTAATGCTTGCGTTGCGTTTTTTTGGCGCACTTAGTTCTCATTAATTGTTGGGAAAATTAAATACAAGTCCTGGTAAGGGATATAATATTGAAAAAGTCTCAAAAATTGAAAAAATTAAAGTAGAGTCCCTTGGGACCTCACTTTAATTATTTCTGAATATGTGGGCCCCACGTTTAATAATAAAAAAAGGAGAATGGGGAAGAAGGAGAGAAGAAGAGAGGAGAGAGAAAAGGTGGGTGAATTTTTTTATTATTAAATGTGAAGCCCACATATTCAGAAATAATTAAAGTAAGGTCCCAAGAGACTCTACTTTAATTTTTTCAATTTTTGGGACTTTTCCAGTATTATGTCCCTTACCAGGGACTTGTATTTAATTTTCCCTTAATTGTTTGTTAGTGTTACTTATTAATTGTTAGTTGTTAGTCACTGTCAAGGTGCATGTGAAAAGTTATTTTTTTTCATGAATAAATGAAAAAAATCAAAACTTTTTTAGTATCAAGAAATAAAATTTACTACAACTGACTTTACTTATATCCCAGTGGAAAAATAATCTATTTAGGTAAAAATAACATACATTTAGAATCTGGACTAAATTAAATACTGAAATCCAGATTTGGACATTACTTTTAAAAAGCCCTTCATTAGGCCAAGTGATTTATAAAAGATTTTGAATTCATCAATTTTATTTATTTTTATTTTATGTATACAGATCTCATTAGGTGAACTTGATGGTTTCATTTAACAATTTTTTAAATTTTATGATAATATTTTCGTCCCGTGTCAATATTGTTAAAAAATAAATTATTTATTCATTTACAAAAAGTAATGGTATTTTGGAAACTGTATATGACTACTAATTTACTAATCATTTAATTGAAAAACAATATATATTGAAAAACATAATTTAATTAGATTATTATCATTTATTAATTTAACTAAATTATATCATAGTTTATAAGTAAAATATATCTTTTTTGAAAAAAAAGTTAGACACAAATGATTAAAAGTGATTTATTATTTTCCTTTTCTACCTACAATATTTCATTTTTTGGGTAATTTTTGTTGTTTGATTTTAACATTAGATTCTATATAAAATTAATGTTATTTTGATAACCTGTGAACCAAACATGGTTCAATTTACAGTTTTTATATAATTATTCAAATATTAAATGCATAAATTTCTGTAATTTTAAGTTAAAACATTTAATATTTAACAAATAATATAAAATTGAACCATTTTCATCCATAAGATATAAAAAAGTATGTCACCAATTTTATGTGGAATCTAATGATAAAATTTAGAAAAAAAAGTTAACCTAATCATAAAATATTTTTGAGTAAAATAGGAGAGATGACGGGAAGGAAAGTCGAGAGAATCCACTTCCATCAATCCCCATCCAAATAAATATGCTCCATTTTTAGGAGATTTTTTTACCATATCAAAACAAAATTTATCTTGTTATTTCATTTTACAAGAGATTGAAATTAAAATTTTATTGAGTGCATATTTTTATTTGCTAATAGCATCAACTAACAGTCCACTATAGTAATCAAAGTTAACTTTTTGGGTATATTAAGCAAATAAAATATACAACTATATTTATTTACTATATAAAACCTCAGTAGGCAGAAATAGATAAATTAATCAATTCAAAATGTTTATATTTACCTTTTTCCTTGAAAATAAATTTATATCTTATGAACTAATCTATAGTACAATTACATTTAAAATGATTGAATTAAGTGGCATATTTGACTTTCTTTATTTTATTTAAAAAAGTCAAAGTGATCTTATATATAGAATAGAGACATATAAAACAATGAAATAAAATAAAACCTCCCACATAGGTTATTAACTCTTATGTGTGGTTGGCAACTCAATGCAACCAACCGAAGCTAACTTGAGGGGAAAAAATGTATGGTGTCTAAGTGCAACATTACGCATCACAAACAACGTGTCAAATGGTAGTAGCGCATTTGGAGTTATTAACTTTTTACTTTTTAGTGCAGCCTGCTTCTCTCTATACATTTTAAAGCTATTTTAGTCACTTTCTTTTATTTGTGGAGGAAGAAGTGAAAATCGATGTTCGAGCTACTTTCTCACGTGTCAATTGGTCCCTTTCCATATTTTAGTTAGTCTATGCATTTACAGACACAAGTACAGACTTATGTCTTTTAGGAACAAAAAGAGGTAAATCAAAGTGCGCTACCCGCCAGGGAATCAACCCAAAGAATGAACACAAACGAAAATTATGAGTGTAGGGTAGAGTGCAAAGCATAGAGATTAAAACTAGAAGCACAAAAAAGGATGGCCATAAGTATTCTTTTTTTTGATACATCGGAAAGAATGGCTATAAGTATTCTCATTTATCTCTTCACAAACACTGTTTCCTCCATCACGTGGAAGGGCATAATTAACGCAGGCCACTATACGGTCCTGTTAGGCTTCCTTGTGCCTTGTTTGTTCTCTTATAAATAAGACTACAAATTCTATGGAGAATTATAACTAGGTTCCAAGTAAGTAATTACTTGCAAGCAAAAAATCTCAAAAATTCATTAAATTATATTTAAATATCTAGAGTTTGTTGTGTATTGTCAAATGGGCAAAGGGGCAAAAATAGTCACCGTAATTGCCAAAATGGACAACTTTGGCACCCGTAATTTCGAGGGTGCAAAACCGTACACCATAAACCAAAATGAGGCAAATTTAGTCATCTTAAAAATTGGAGTTAAGTTTGACCGTTAAGTGAATTGGAATGCTGATATGGCAAATGACGTGGCACTGTGAGACATGACGTGGCACCACAATGCTGATTTGTCTATGACGTGGCCCCCCCACCCCCAGCCTCCTCCCCTGCCCCCACACCCTCAGCCTCCCGCCTCGGCCCCCACCCTCCCCCCTCCCCCCTCGGCCCCCCACCCCCACCTTTCCTCCCCCCTCGGCCCCCACCCCCTCCCCCCTCCCTCCTCGGCCCCCACCCCCACCCCCTCTCTCCTCCCTCCTCGGCCCCCACCCCCACCCCCTCCCTCCTCCCTCCTCGGCCCCCACCCCCACCCCCTCCCTCACCCCTCCTCGGCCCCCCACCCTCAGCCTCCCTCCTCGGCCCCCACCCCCCCTCCCGCCTCGGCCCCCCACCCCCACCCCCTCCCTCCTCCCTCCTCCCTCCTTGGCCCCCACCCCCACCTCCTCCCTCACCCCTCCTCGGCCCCCCCACCCTCAGCCTCCCTCCTCGGCCCCCACCCTCCCCCCTCCACCCTCGGCCCCCCATCCCCACCCCCCTCCCTCCTCGGGGGCCGAGGAGGGAGGCTGAGGGTAGGGGGGCCGAGGAGGGGTGAGGGAGGAGGGGTGGGGGAGGGGGTGGGGGTGAGGGGCCGAGGGGGGAGGGGGGAGGGATGGGCCGAGGAGGGAGAAGGGGTGGGGCTGGGGGTGGGGGGGCAGGGGAGGAGGAGGGAGGGGTGGGGGTGGAGGGCCGAAGGGGGAGGGGGTGGGCTGAGGAGGGCGGAGGGGTGGGGCTGGGGGGCAGGGGAGGAGGCGGCTGGGGTTGGGAATTTGGTGATGATGGGTGATGTGGCAGGGGTTCCCACGTGTAATCACTTCAGGTGCTGACTGTCCTGTCAAGTCGCTTAATGAATGTGGGCCCCACACCAAAATACACGTCTGTTAACAAGAACTTAACGGCGTGGCTAGATTTGCCCCATTTTGGTTTATGGTGTACGGTTTTGCACTCTCGAAATTACGGGTGCCAAAGTTGTCCATTTTGACAATTACGGTGGCTATTTTTGCCCCTTTACCCATTGTCAAATTGCATATATCGCAAGTTGTCAATGCAAGTCAATGAATTATTACAATTCTTCAAAATTTAATAATTAAAAACAACTCAGTATCTATATTGGCAACTTTCAACACGTTTGAATTGATATCACTCGAGTCATTAGGGATTTCAATGTAATTTTATGACTTTTTAAGACCTTTTTTTTATCAGAAGACTTTTTAAGACTTGATTGTGATTAATTACCACTATTTATTAAGACTGACTTGTAATGTTCTCAAATTTTATGCTCATTTTGATTTCTTCTCTCTGTTTTTTTTAAAACACGCTCCTAGAGAACTGAAATGACACTTTCCACTGTCGATGCAAATAGTAGAGTAAGGCAAATAAAGTTATCATATAAACTATAAAAGGATCAACTCCATTTGGACAGCACAGCATATGAGCATACACGTTACAAGAGATGGTAGTGACAGAGCACTGAACTTTTGAGAGTTACTATAGAAAGAAGAGTGAACTTGGGGTTCAGGGGCACTTAGGTCCTCCTCTTTTGGTCTTCCAGTTATTATAACAAGGGCAGACTTGCTTATTGCCATAAGTACCAGGAGGCACGCACAAGCATTTTGCACAGCACTTTTGACAGAAGAACAAACATGGTTTCCTGTATTGCGTATTGGAGCATCTATGTGTGCAACGTGGTCCACATTCTGCACATACATTAAAATAATTTCAATATAAAACCGTCATTTTAATTTTATTTTACGAAGTAATTCTAGCTTTAATATCTTATTCTGTTAATACTTACCCTGTGGCTGAAGACTGCCTTCAGTGCTTCCATACTGAAGGAAACAAACATCAGATCAGCATATACATTGAACATAGTGTGTGTGTGTGTGTGTGTGTGTGGGATGTTTAGAAAATCAGAAGTAATAAAGAAACAGAAACAATCTGAATTGAAAAGATACTCACAGTAGGAACGGCTGTGTTATTGCTTGGTTGAGGAGCTGGAGCTTCAATGGTAGCAACAAGAGTCTTAGCCTGAAGTCACCATTTTGGTATACCAAATGAGCATAATTATCATCACTCACAAGTTGATATGATGAGAAGTAGAGATGTATATTTATTAGTACATGCAAAGTAAATGTGAGGATTATATGATTTCAAGTATATTTTCCAAGCAGGAAGCCAACGTTAAGGGAGAGTGAAATAGCTGGAAAAATATAGGACAATAGCTAAATTTTTTTAAAAGAAAATATATTTTTTCATTGTAATGTGATAAAGGAAAGTGTAGACGTCAAATGTACTTACATGGTTCTCCACGAAAAGGAGAAATATTGCTAAGAGGAATAGCATAGCTATGCTTAGTTTTCTGGCCATTGCTCAGAGTGTTGGTGGCACACAGAAACAAGAGAAAATGTTGGCTCGAGTGGTCTTCAAGAACTTGCAGTTATACGAAAAATTATTTATAGGCAGTTGGATAACATTTCTGACATCATTTTTTTTGGTGGGTATGAAAGGTGGCATAGTAAAGCACTAAAGCCGATAGTTGCAGATAACAAAAATACGGTCCTTGTCTTTTCCAATAATGCGATCACAAGTTCTACAAAACTTTCATCATTCCCTATTGAAATGACCAAGCCTGCCCTTCTAGAATATTAACAAAATGCTTGCACTAACCGGTAACATGAGCTTCTATTTGAGTTGATGTGCCATTGAACGGTAAAAAGTAAAACATATAAGTGAAAAATATGCAAGATCATAATTTGTATTATAGGGGCAATAAGAAACAAAATGGGAAGTTTCATTTGATGGAATCGATGTGGCATGATAGGTGGATGGGGAGGTCAAGATGGTCATAAAAAATTTGGAAGCCTAAAATTAAGGGAAATACATGTGAAGGGAAAGAGTGGAAAGGGAATGAAAAGGAGAGGTGAAGAAATCACATGGGGCAATCACATGAGTGAATAGGGCAGAGAGGGCGATATGAGAAGGAACAGATGTCACACACACAAACACACTTCACTTATTAGCCCCTCTCTCTTTTGTCCTTTATACCAACCAAGCAGTTCAGTTGAGTCAGTAGCATTCCCGTGAACTGATTCCAGATTCTCTCTTCTTAATTTTCACCCCTTCTTCATGCAACCTTGTTTTCATTCATTTCCTGCTGAACTTAAAATTTCATCAATCTGTAACGTTACTAATCATGCGCGCGCACATACATAAATTCATTATGAATGTGATGGAAACGGTAAGCCTTCCATTATATTTGTTGTTTTTAGCTCTTATTGGTAAATTCTACAATCTCCACCCCTTTTATTAAGCAATATAATGCATAGCATACTAGCATTATACGTTGCCAATAGGAAATAGCCTAGCCATAGCAAATGTAATGTAGCTCAATGATATGGCATTTGTCTAATACATATAGGACAGTGCAGGTTAGTATTTCTCAAAATTTCTTATAATTCATAGAGTAACGTCTAACGGTTAGTGTCTATCCCTCTAACTAAATAAAAGGCTACTAGTTTCATCATAATTGTAAAATTGATGGCATTCCCTATAAGGAGGCTATAACTATGAAAAAACATCGCTATATGTTGGACGGATAAAAAACATTACTATATGTTGGACTAGTGTATGTGTATAATGCTATCTTATTTTAATAAATGTAAGCATAGTTTGTTCGTCCCTAGCAACATGTGAGGGGGGAGGTTAGGTATTCCGTTTGTTCTGTTGGTTTCTCTCGTGAATTATTAGCATCTGTCCGTATTCGACGGCCTTGTGCTTGATGTAATCAATGCTAGCATTACTTAACTCTACATGCTGGCGCATTTGTGAGTATCACATAATAGCGATGTGAATGAGCTCAGATTTTGCCATAGTAACTTGTTTTAAATGGATTTTGCCATGTGAATGAGCCAATCCTTTTGAATAATTCAGTAATTCACTTCAAATTCATCGTGAATAAAAATTACGTGGGAAACTCATTTGTTGATGCCTATACTTCTATTCAAATTTGAATCAAATACCTATCATTTTTATCTCCTAATTAAATTGTTAATTTTGCTCAATTATCACTATTAATCCCTCTAACTTTGATCGATCGGCATTGTTAGCCTTCGTATAGAAGTTAATGGTGCTTAAAAAATAAAATTCAAGCATTTATTTAGGTACCAAAATGTATGTTTTCCCAAAACATTTTCAACTTATTTGAATCATTTGGACTCTTTTAAAAGTCAAACATTTTTCAAATTATCATATATTTTTTTAAGTCGAAGTAAAAAATTGCTCATTCATTGAAAGACTAGCTGTACTGCCAAGCTCAACGAAACTTTTTTTTTTTTGGCCAACCCAAGCTCAACAAAATACTACCTGCGTTAACTGACTGAATGAATAAATGATCTTTTATCAGAAACATTGCTTCCAACGATATGACATTCATGTATCCTTAAAACCAAAGTATAGTCACGTCCAATTTGACAAAAAATAGGTTATTACCCACCTTCGACCAGAAAAAGGAACTAGACAGATACGATGACATAAACCTTCCTGTAAATTTTCAGAAACTACGGCAGTGATAATTCAAATCACAAGTTAACGTATACAATTATATATTATCTTATCAATGTTTAAGAAAAAGGTAAACATTTTAAGATTCAACATAAAACGGAATCACTTATAGATTAACCAAAGGCACAAGGAAATCAAAAGTTCAAGATACAAAAGACAGTAGTAGGAAACGAAAACCCATTTCATTTTAGCCTGAAGAACAAATTCATTTTCTTTTTTTCTTTTTCATTTTGTTAGTAACAAGAAAAGTAACAAAATTGCTGAAAAGTGAACATATACACCACGACCAGAACGTTGAAGAACCAGAGTGGAAAATACTCAATAACTTGGATGAAAAGCCAAAAGGTGAATCACTCGTTAATAATAAAGAACGGTGAGTTTTGGCTATAACCTATTCAGGATGATACCACTATACTCTGAAGCATGCAATAAGTGAATCATGACAAAGACGCCAATACTCTCTGTAAGGTAGGGACATCCAAGGCATTGGTGAAGGAAGAAGAGTTCCCCGTCTATATGGTATTCTGACCAAGGATCATATTCAAAATAAAGAATTCAGGTGAATATTTTAAGAGTAACTAAATGCAAAGAACACAGCGAAAGAACATCTAACCTCCGACCAACGAGGATTCCATGTGCTATTAAGGAAATGGATGGCGCAGAAAACCCCAAAAAGATATTTTTGTAGTGAGGCCAGATAACGTTGCCTGAAAAGCATCCCATTAGAGTGCATATACACAATGTTTACCAAAAAAACAAAACAAAAGAAACTAACAGACTAAATGGTAACAGTTGGGAAATTAAGGTAACTATCATTACAGTCAAGAGGACTATAAATATCATATTACAAACTGTATTTCAGTCAGTGCTTCCATATCCCATGCTCATGAAATGTTTGATGAAATCAATGTATATGGCAAATTCAGTAATAAGGTTCACCTTGTCATGCAAACAGATAGAGACGCCCGTCGAATTAGGAAATTACCACAACTAGAAGTAACATTATCAATCATGACTGCCAGCTTTGCCACTAAACTCAATGTCAATTAAGTCTACATATTGGGCGCACATTCTTAAATATTTGCTTTCATATTGATTAAAACTAAAGGTAAATCACCTAGCAGCATTAATAAAAAGTCAACAGAAGCTTCAATCTAAGTCCACAAGTGCTAGCTCGGAGCCTCACCTATACTCATGTAGTTACTTCTGAGAACTGAAACCAGAATGCTAGAATTTGTCCTACTAAAATCCTTTAACATCAATTCTTCCTTGGATGAAGTCAGTTCATCAGCGAAATCAACCTTGGGAGAAATATAACCAGTACTTTGACAACCTAAGATTTCAAACCATATTCCAGAAGGGAATCTTCCTGGTTGAACCAACCGAAGAAAAAATTTGATATAAGGTGTAGCATGAATTACTGAAATGGTGACTTCAATTGATATACAGACAAGGTTGATCATTGTGTCCACTATACTAAAATATATATAGAACACAGAAGTGGTCGGTAGCAGAAGTAGGAGGGGTGTAAATAAAAGGGAGCCAACAATATGCTGTTTGACAGTGTAATCAAAGCTATCCAACCTCTGACGAAGTGGGTTCAACTTCCGGCCCCTGTGAAAATTTCAGCAACTCAGATGAACAAAAAGAGGCAAAGGAAAAAGAGCATGAATGTGCACGATAAGGTGTAATTGTAAGTATGCAATTGTATATTATTCTTTAAAAGACAATACAAATCACAAATAGAGCATAAATGAAGCATTTATAATGGCCCCCATAAAATGATAGGTACATATGATTTCCCAAGAATAGCACAAATCATCCTAACATTAGCTGTTCATTCTTTTTAATAGCACAATTGGCTCTTCCTCCCTGAACCCACCACTAGTTTTTCGAGAATAGATAATGTGAGATTATAGAGTAAAGAAACAAGGGTAAAAAAAAATCTACACTCAAAAAATCAGATGATGTCAAAAGAGACAATCTCAAGCACATCTACTTAACAGTGACTGTATCTTTTGACCAAAACTTGTGTTAAGCATCATCAAGAGCTCAAGTGGATAGTCTAATTGTCAAAGCCAATCATAGTAAACATCATCATCAACATAAACCTTATCCCAATTAGATGGGGTCGGCTACATGGTCATTGTGGTCTATCAATAGTCATGCTTGTAGGTAAACATTTTAGTGATCAGTTACATTTAAATAAACATGTGCATTTCTCATTCAAATTGAACAACTAGTTTTTCCAACAATAAATCATGTTTTTGTTGTTGTTCTCATTAACATCGTTAACAAGTATCATTAACATCGTTAACAAGTATGCACCCAACCATCTCAATAACCAACAAAAAGAAACGGAAAATGAACACCTACCTAAAAAGCCTCCACAAGGCGGTCACTGCCTGTATCTGCGAAGAATATAGAAGTGAAATCAACCAATGAATAGTTGAAACATGAGAAGTTGCTAGCACAATCATATCTATAATCAAGGCAGCAGGTAGAGTGAACCCACAAAGAATCCCTATAATAGCCAGTCCTTGAATAATATACTTTAAGACAATGCCCACAAAAATCCAGAGTGTTGACCATATCTGTATTGCATTCAGAGAAACCATGCCTAGTACACCAGCCACCTCAGAATTCAACTTGAAGCCTGCAGGGTTTCCCATTAACCAAACACACCCTGAGCGCAAAAAAGGGTTTGCAAAGTCATGGACAAATGTCAAAACCGACAAACAAACAGATTCTGCATGATATAGCAGCGCCCATCCAATCATGTTTCCCAGAAGTACATCAATAACCAAAGTTGACCACAGGGAGTGCCTGTGCATAGCAGCTTTTTCTGCATACTCGACACATGATCGTGACCTAGCACAGAAATGAATGGTGTTATAAAAGGAGAAAAGAAAACACACAAAACCAATATCCAACCATTCTGCTCAGAAGGCCAATGATCAATGTAAAGGCCAATATCCAACCACTCTATTATATCTTATTTATAATAGAGTGTAACATTTAATCAATCATATAAAAAAAAACAAATGGATCCGTATGTTTATCCTAAAGCGTATAGTTTTTTATCTCCAATATATTACGAGAATTGCTTGTTACCTAAGATCATTCTCATTCTCCTGAAGAAATATTGGCCAGTATAATATCTGACAACAACGGATCCGTATATTTATCCATGCAGTCCTAAATATTGCTGATGCCATGTAAATCCAAGATCCCAATACATCATTAAAAAGTGCTCGGAATAATTGAAGGACCACGAAGAACACAGTTGATAATGATGCAACAAAATTAGCAGACAGATTCCCAACAAACGCGAAAAACCTGAAGAATCACAATACCATCAGAATGGGAACAGAAAGGTACAAATATAACATGATATAGAATATCAATAGCGTCAAGTGAGTACGCGAGAAATATGGAAAGCAAGCTGAAGGATCTCCTCAAGACCTCACGTCTCTCAAAAATTCTTTTAGCAGCAGCACCGCAATTAATTGCCAAGATGACTGTGTCCTGGGAGAAGGATGTCAAGAATGCAATAATTAGAAGGCCAAAAAATAGACACAATAATGAAAATTGTAAAATTTTACTACCAAGTCTATGAGCCGCTCCTTGTTGTGAAGGACATCCACCCACTTAGGTTTCTTAAGGTAAGTCTTTGCATGCTCAAGTGAATTCAGTGGACAAAGAGAGAAATAGTGTGCACCATAATAGGGGGTGTCATAAATTATCACCTATAATAATTTAAGCATCACACGTGTTTGAGAGAAGTAAATAGAGTTCCAAAATCAGATAAACAATTTTGGAAAAGCAAGTAGACGAAGCAATCATGACTTACATACGTGAACATCATATTCTAACACAGCCAGCCCATTCCAGTACATGTGATGCAATTTTGGAAGCCCATGGAATCCTGTGTCATTCAGTTCACGAGAATCAAATGTCAGCAGAATCCAGTTACTCTTTCCATGAGAAGCCTGACAACTTTGCTCCAATGAACCATCTAACATGAGAGAGCCACCATTGGAGAGCTTCTGCATGTTGTCTTCAATTCTAGCCATCAAGCTACCATTACTCTTCTCAGGGACACACTGGCCAAGTATAGAAAATGTAGACTTATCCTGTAGAATTATGGGCATTTTCCCATGTATGTCATGGAGGATATCCTGATAGAAAGTAACAGTTCATCTTGTTAGATGTCTCTCAACATTAAGCCATTCTCAGCAGCCACCTATGACAGCTTAAATAAATTGGATCAATTTATGCACATAGACCATATCATTATGTAAAAAGAATCAAACAGCAATCTCAGGTGGGCACTATAAAAAGGATCATCCTCCTGCTCCCAATTAAATGAGTTCCCCCAATAACCAAATGATCAAATTATAGGTCACTTCAAGCCATCAATATTAACGGGTCAATGTTAAGTGACAACAATATGGTCATAGTCCCATAGAGCCCTCCACTTTCCTCAATTTACCCTCATCAACATTATGAACCATGCAACATAATATACTAGGAACACAATCAGCTTTGTAACCACCAATTCATGATATTTTAATCACCAAAAAGATAATCTCTCATATTCCAACAATGAGCACTGAGAAAAATGGTTATTAACGACGGCAAGCCATTGAATAAATTCTTAAAGTTTGCTAGCACTTGAACACAGCATAAATTTCAATCATACCACAACAATAATAAAACCCAAAATTATCTGGAAAAATAGATAACTACAGTTGCTTCATTGTAACATTTTCTTATTTATTCACTTTTACTCGAAGTATGTGCAGTAAAATGAAAACTCAAAATCCAGTTTCATACCTCAAGGCAAGGATTAAACTGAGATAACAAAACTTCGTTGCAAGTAAAGGCCACTACAATATCAAGTGATGCTGGAGAGGATGTGACAAACCAGCCCAGCAAAAAACTGGAAGATGGTTCCCTTCTTGATAAGAGCTGCTTAGGCCACCAAAGCCTACACTTTCTCCGCATTATTATCTCATTATAGTCCCTCTAATCAGTCTAGCCTTATGGTCCCAAATCACTTGCAATGGTCACAAGCAAGAACAAATTTAATCCACAATTATCCTAAAACATTCAAATCAAATTTAACCATGTGCTTTGTAGTTCTCTAGCAGATAATTAACACTTTTAAAACCATTTTTTTACGCTATATTTTTTTTTCATAATTACTAACTATGTTAGAAAAGAATCCAGTTAACAAGATAGTAACTAACATAGTTAGAAAAAGACTTTTCTTACTTTTCAAAAGAAACGAGTTAATAGCCTTAATTAAAAATAGTTTAAAGTCTAACTATGTTAGAAATAGAATTTATGTTATAATAATGACTAACATAGTTAGAAAAACAGTTTTTCTTATTTCTCTTATTTTCCATAAAATATAAGCTAATGTGCTAATCATGATAGAAAAAGAATTTTAGTAACAAATAAATTATCATGGTTAGAAAAAGATTTCATGTATTTGGAAATAAATAAATTAAAATAAATCATTTTATAATCAAATATAAAATTAACAATTGAAAATCGTTTATTTAAAATTATCAAATCTGGTATATCCATGTTAGATAAAAATTGACTAACATGAATATTTAAACAAATCTAATAATATCTGATTAAATTCTTTCAGAATTATTTACAAATAAGCACATAAACATGTTTGAGAAATAATTACAGTTATCCAGCCTAAAATTATACACAGACATACAGTAATCCAAAGAAAATAAATCACAGGGTTTACAAATTAATAAATGAAATATGAAAAATAGTATGTAAACATAACACCTAGTTCCTAAGTCTCCAAATCCTTCCCATCACTCCTGCCCCGATCTAGTACCTGTAATATCAACGATTGGGGTAGACCCAGAAATCGCAACTACTACCACTCGCTTACGTACATCTTTGCACTACGTGCATGTGCATGTCCGCAAGGTGGTGTGTGATAATGTGTAAAGTGGTGCGTGCTACATGTTGTGTTGCATGAACATATTATCTATGCTAATTTCAAGTAACTACCATTATCATATATTGCAGCAGCACAAATATACGGATACATCACAACTCAAAACATCGCAACTCAACACATCAATAATAATAATTAAAATATCAATACTAACAATTAAATCAAACACAACACACCGGAATATCTCAGTTCAATAGGGACTCACGACTCGATGGTCGATATACCCTCGCTTGAACTGGTTCAAAGGGACTAACAACCCTACTGAACATGTAACACTTTTGTCTTTTTCATTTTAGTCCCTGGGGGTTTTGCAGGGAACCTCATTCCGGAATGACATTATTATAATCATATTAACCGTTGTGCACCAAACAAATTATCAATTCTCATAAAGCATATAATAAACATCGCAAATTCATAAACTAACCTATATGCTTACCAACACACACACGCAAACAAGTTTAAGTAGTTACCTGGAGCGCTTTATTTCCCTTCTTTACCCTCGTGGATCCCTCCAAATACTTTCCTTACCAGATCCCCTAATGTCGGACCACACGGTAGAGACTATAAATGGCTATGCTTGTACAAAAACTAATGTCGCTCTCGTTTCTTAATATACTACGATAGCCCTTCCCTTATTCTTAGGCATTTTATTCTAAGAAACGTTTTCAAATCAATTAAGGCTAATACAATTCAATTCACATTTAATGTCACTTATACCATAGTCATTTATCAAATCAAATAAGGTCAGCTATAATCATGGAACAATTCAATTGCAAGCTTTAAAAAAACATTAACAAACATTCAAAGTTTCCATCTCTTGTATCCTTAAAGTTCTAGTTCTCATTATAAATTTCAATACAACCATTTAACTTCATAAACTCATAGAGCAACAACATTATATATAGTAATAATCAGCTACTTTTGCTTTAATAAACACAAACTTCACATAGTCAGCAAGATAAAAATATATTTCTTCACAAAAATACCAAGATCACAATCTAGCTTCTTCATTCACTGACTAAAAAAACCAAAAGTCTAAACTCAGAATTACAGCAGCCACCAAACAACACCACTACAATACATAAGTATCTATCTACATAGCTAGCATATCTCATAATCAAAACAGAATCACTAAGGCAAGGAAAAATTTAAGCTTTCACAAATCCAACATATAGAGGTATAACAAAAATTCTAAAGTGGCTTCTTTATTAATTATTTATAGTTTCAAATCTAAATATCATAATTGATTCCCTTCCCCAAGCTCTCCAAGATTCGGCTGAAAGAGAAAAGAAAAGGCAAACAAGGAGAGAACACTCACCGAAGTTGAAAACGGTCTTATTTGAGAGAGTAGGGTCGCCGGTCGCCGGAAAATAGTCTCAACCACCGTCAATAGTGGCTGGGTTCGCAGGAGCAGCAAGAATGAAGTGAAATAATGGATAAATTAATGAAAATCGAAGTGGGAAGGAAGAGGAAAGTTGGGTAAAAGCAAAGAAACGGAGTTGAGAGGGCGAACGGAACCTTACCACCCTCAGACGGCCGTTCGTTCTCGCCGGAGAAGCTTCCGCCGCCACAGCACGACTCGTCGGAAAAATAGGGGACGGCGGAGGAAAGGGAAAATGAAGACGTGTGGAGGTGGGGAAGTGAGAACAATGATGATGAAACTAGGAGGGCAAGTATGTGATTAGTGAAAGGAGGAAGTGAGAAATAAGGTTTGATGGTGATGATGAATTTGAGAGAGTGGTGCGGCGGCCAACATGGAAAGGAAGAAGAAGAAGTGAGTTATATATATGTGGGGAGGGTTTTTATTAGGGTTTAGGACCCAAGTAAATTGCCATAATGCCCTCCCTTCTTTTTTGATAATAGCCATAATGCCCTCCCTTAGTTTCTTCTTTTCATGAGATGCACCCTAGCATCCTATTAAATTAAAACCTCAATAGAATTAAATTTAATACTTAATTATTTTTCATTCTAAATCCTATCAGATTTCTAAAAACAAAAATGTTGAATTTTTTAAATTCATTTGCAAGATTAAATTTTGGGTATTTATTAATTTATTTTATAATTAAAAATTTAGAATGTTACAATTCTACCCACCTTTTAGGAATTTTGTCCCCAAAATTCATGCATAATGTAGTTCACTCGATACATTCCTAAGATACTCTCTAGTTTTGTTATATTGTAGTTCAATCAATACATCAAATTTGTTAGTCAAATTAATTAAAGAAGTAAAGTTACAAATTCTAGCTCAACATTTCTCTTGTTTCTAAATTTCTAAGACACCCTCTTTATGTCACTACATCAATACTAATGAGAAGCAGTCTCCAACTATTAATGATAATAATTCCAGTCTTGCAATTCTATCCAATTCTCAAAACATCAAATTTTGCTACTCAATGAATTCCTAATGTCCTTAACTATTTCAACAAATCAAGTCATTCTCTAATCGCCTACAATTATATTCCAACATAAATAAAGATACACTATAAAACCCCTAAATCAATTTCCTCACATATGAAAGTAAATCTTAGAACCTATTAAAATGTCAATCAAGTAATTATTGAATATCTCCTAATTTGATCAAGTAATCATTTGATTAAGTAATCAGTCTTCGTCAATTAATTCAAAAACTAACAACATCTTAATTATCCTAATCTTTCATCACCTCTTTCCAAACAAACATTACTAATCCCATAACTACTAATAGTCAAATCATATTTCGTGGTCTCATCTTCCAAATCTAATTGCTTCCTTAGTCATATTCAATTCAACATCATCATTAAAATCATTACCAATTGTCTTCAATCCCAATCTTTCACTTATAACATTCACTAAAACTTTAACATAAAATACTAAACTCAACTAGCTTCTTCATCCATTTAGCTCAACCATGATCACATCTTCAAAATTTGTCACTAATTCAAATCGCCTTAATCTCATCAATAAAAGACTAATAATAACATCATAAAATCTTAATTTATTACTATACCAGTAAACTGCACTTGATCATTATTATCAATCTCAATCAACAGTTCCTTTAAAATCAAAACAAAATTTCACCTATCTTCAAGAATCATGAATTCATACTACATCTATTTAAACAACTTTTCAAGTGATTGTTTTCCACTATCATAGATAACTACTTAAATTCTATCAATAAGCCTCAAAATCATTCTTGTCCTAAAACTCTTAATTTCCCAATAATTCTATTGTTGGCACTACTTAAACCATAACAAAACCTGAAATTTCAATAAATTATCGCACTTAGTCATTATTTCATAATCAATCTATTATGTCCAAGTCATCAAATCATTGTTCAATCTCAAGTAATTCTCTTAATTAACATTAATCTAAAACCTAAATTTCTTCATTTCACCTTCGAACAATATTTCACTGATCAGTCATCAATTCATAATCATTATATTTCCTGATTTAACCTTTAATCAACATTTTCCAGTCATCATCAAGTCATAACCATTACAGGATATTCTAACCTTCAAAGTCAAAAACACATCTCAAACACATCGAACTTAGTTTGTACAAGCTAAATAATCACGATTTCGTTCTCGCTATTTCGCCTATGTTAATCCCAACAATTTCGACTATATGAACTATTCATTAGTATTAACATCAACAAGCCTAACAAACTAAGAAAACCTTAAAACTCCTTTGAATAACATCCATATCAAAATATAACACTCCACCTTCAATTTGTCAGTGTATTCTAACTCAATTCCAACAATTTACACTCATTAAGGTCACTCACAATTACCATTAAAACTACTTAAGTCATCAAATATAGAAATATCAAGATATTGAAATCTAAATTGACATTGCCCTTTTTTTTATCCAAAGTTTAACCAATCCTACCTAAAGATGTAAGTAACTCATACTATCATAGTTAAACCATATGATTCTATCAATTTTTTTTCATGTAAACTAACATTCTAAATATCAAAACACGATAAATAAGGCAATCCTTAATCTCATCTCAAAAATCCTCAAGTTAACTTTATTCCTGCTAGCTCATGACAAAACAATAATGGATTCATATTATTTCCCTCGAAACTAAGCATGTTGCTCTTTTCTATTTAATTCAAGCTCCTTTTGACTACTTATCATCCTATCTTACTTGAGGGCAATTTCCGATGTCCATAATGTTCAACACCATTGTACCTATCTCTTCATTCCCATTAATCCATATTCAAAAAGGTAAATGCTTCAATTCCTCATTCAGAAACAAGGTCAAATTTTAAAAATTAGCTTCAACTATACCTCAAATAATAACAACCTCTATTGAATGTCAACTTGAATATGCATATAACCGTCAAGTTAAAGACTCGTTAACCTCCTCCATCTATACCAATGAAGTCACCCAATCAATCCTTACTTTTTCAATCTCAACTAACTTGATTTCCTATATTGTAGATGTCATCTTAAATTCAATCATAATATCCAACTTTTATAACTCGTAAAGATCACTCAAGTCCTTAAAATATCAATTAATTCCAACTCAATTTAATTCAATCAACTTATTTTTTTTTCCTTCAATTTGATTCAATAAAATTTCCAATTTCCTTGTTTACTTATAAATTTAACTCAAGAGGCTCAATAAACTCTTGAATTCCCAAACTACTAAACAAATTATGATGTTTACTACTTTAAATCTATTGAAATTTTCTTTAGAAACTATAGATAATTATTCAAACAAACTAAATTCTTCTACTACCACATTAACAACCAATCAAGATATAACATTATATACCATAAAAAAATAGTTTGTAAAAGAGAACCTTATTCTAAATATTCAAGCGTCTATTCCGATTCCTGCCAATAATATAGCAGATTAACAATCCCCGCTACTAACTATTATCCAATTGAATTCCAATCCATAACAAAAATTTGTACCTAGTAAGATATTTATCGATAACAACATCATTAAGCGTTAGCTATTCATAAAATCATATGTATTTCCTTTTCAATTTATATGGCTTTATTCTCCTACTACCATTAAGAAAACACTAGAGAATAAATTTATAATTCACTCTTCAAAACACATACATAAAAGCACAAGAATCAATAAAAATTCAAAATTCTATTTACTTAACAACATCACTTTCTCTTGCATTCATGATGACTCCCCACATTTAGTGGTTTTTAAGAAATATTTTGTTGTATTTGGGGAGTCATGAATTAAATAATTGATTGATTTTGATGTGAATTGGAAAGAAAGTAATTTGAGAGTATATGAGTGATTCTTTTGGAAAATATGAAATTTAATTGAAATAGGAAACTTAATATATTAAAAGAAATATTTTGATGAGAAGTTTCCTATTAATGAGATTATGTGATTGAGTTATTGTGATTATTTCCTATTTCCTTCTCTTCATGAATGCAGATTTAATAAAAAAGGAAATAAAGAGAAGGAGAGGATTTGATTATGTGCAAGAAAAGGAAAGAAAAGAAACTTAACATGCAAGGCAAAGGCAATATGGTGTTGGGCTATTTTATTATAAATATACACATGCAATTGAGGAGAAAAGAGGCTTGGTCATAATTCTTCCTATTTCCTAAAGCCTAGAGGAGAGGCTGGTTACAATTCTTCCTATTTTCTAAAGCCTAGAGAGATTCACGAAGAAAGAAAAGAGGAAACTGAATGCTAGAGGAAGCAAGCTTGAGATTACACAAAGCACGCACGTGGAGCCTTTCAATCAACTACACAAGCACGCATGTGAAGGAAGAAAAGAAGCAAGGAGGAGGAGGAGAATTAACACATACAGTGACGCACAAAAGGGACTAAGGGAGGGAGCACTATTACTCTTCAACCTTGTTCAGTTCTTGAGCCTCCTTTGTGAACTTTGAGTATGCTTTTAGGATCTAAATTTTAAATTAATTTCTGTGATGATTTTGGAACATATGTGTGGCTAGTTTTCTTTTACATCTTAGAGTACTATGAACTTGTTTGTAACTTAGTATTTTATTTCCCACTATTTAGTCATGGTTAATTTGATTTAGTTTATTTAATCTTGCTATTATTGATTAACTTGTTTAGTGCTTGATCACCATTAGACATGTTTAGGGAATTTAGAATTGGACTCGGAAGAGGGAATTTTAAATAGACCATGAGATTAAATAGTGTAGGATTGGATTTTAATCTGATTTGTGACTAGGATAGGAATATACCTAGAAGCCCTACATAGTCACATTAGAGCGGAACCGTTATAAATTGGCCTAGTAAATTAGTGCAAGACATTGTGTAATTAAGCTAGGCAAGGATGTAAGTGGACCGGAAGGCATTTATAGACACTAGTACTCTAGATTAGCTAGTTGAATTAATTCATAATTAATTTAGTGGGGAATAAAATCTAAGAAGCATATAAGGGATTGGTGGCTCTAGGTTGTTCTTTTTACTCGTGAATTTCATCTGTGTGAATATTTGTTTTATTTTATTTTCTTAGATATTAGGTAATTAAAATCAATTTTCTTTTATTTACTCAACTTGAATGAAAATAGGAGGTCTAATGCCTAGTTATTAATTGTCTGAGTCTCTGTGGGATCGACCTTGAACTACCACTTTACTAAATTTACGATCCGTACACTTGCGGAGTTTTTATCAAAATTTTGGTAGCATCAAGTTTTTGGCGCCGTTGCCGGGGACTCAAGGCAATTAGTAATTAGAATTAGAAATTCTTTAGTAGTTTTAGCTTGAGTTTTTTTTTTCTTTTGGAGAAAATAGAAAGATGGACTATTCAGAGGCTAATTATAATTGGTATCGTTGTTATTGTTGTGGAAATAATCATGTACCTGAGAATTGTCCATTTTTGCTTTGGCAACAAACTTATGTTGATAATTTGTCTAGGCGTAGTTGGAATTTTGAGCAAGATGAGTGTTGGAACCCACATTTAGATCCTTATTCACATGCAATAGACCCACCCTTCATATCTTATTCACATGTTCAAGGAAACAATTTTGAGGATAGTGAAATATCTCGTAGAGAAGAAAGATTTGACAGATTAGAAAGATTAGCTGATATGTGTTTGAAATGGCAAGAGGATTGTTTCAAAAGGTTAGAATCAATTGATACTAAGTTTGAATCAGGCATACAAAATATTGTATTACAGGTAAGTCAAATGTGTAGAGACCTTGAAGAATTAAAACAAAATTCCTCCTTTAATCATAGTTCCCCTTTTTTATATAATGAGATTGAATATGATGAAGTTAAGGATAGGGATGACTTTGAAGTTGAAGAAGATTTAGAGGTTGTCTTAGAGCTTAAAACTGAAACTTGTTTAGAAGAAACTGATGGGTGTCTAATTGATGTTCAAGATGTAAATTTAAATGCTTGTGATTCTGATATACATGTTGATGTGAGTGTTCCTATAGCTGCTTTGGATGATTCTCCTATTACTGTTGTGACTTTTACTGATGAGAGTCAAATTGATTTTATTGGATGCTCATTATTCTTAGAAAGACATATATCTAATTGTTTGTATGAACATATTCTAATTCCTTTGAAATCAGTGATTGCTTGTTCTTTGAAATTGTCTATAATTGAAAAGGCACAAGTCATTACTTCGATTGATTACTTATACTGTTTGAAAAGGAATGAAGATGAGGTGATTATGGTTTTTGATACTTATGACTAGGATTTGTTTGGAAAGTCTGGCTGAAGACTTTAAACTTAGCGCTTCTTGGGAGGCAACCCAAGGTTTTGGTATTTGATGCTTTGTTTTTGAGTTTGTAGGATTTTTTTTTTCTTCTTTTGACCCCAAAGGATGCTTCAACTTGATCTTGATGGACTAGGAGCTAAGAGTGGAAATCGAGAAGAGGAAGGGGAGTATTCTTCTAACTTTTTCTTGATATTATTTGACTGAGAATTATTTTGGTAATGAGTAATGGTGCTTATTGATATGTGCTTGTGTGATGGTTAGATTTTATGGTGTGCCTCTTGAGTACTATGTTTGGTTGATATGAAAGTTTACACTTGTTATAGATATTTTTGTAATTCCACTACTGGTGTTACATGTTCACATTGGGGACAATGTGACATTTAAGTGTGGGGGTATGAGGGTATCATTGTTCTCTAAAGGTTGTCCTCAAGCTTTCATGTTGTCAAATTTTCTTGAGAAAAAAAAATCTTTTTGCCAAATTTGGGATTGATTTGGACTTGAAACAATTGGATTTGATTAGACTTTGATCTCATCTTCTTTGAATGTAAGTGAAAAGGCAAGCTATTTGATTTAGATAAATTACTCTAGTATGTCAAAAAGCCCTGTGAGGAATTTGAGCCTTAATTTTATTCTTTAATGAGTGAGTACATCTATTGTAATTTCCCCTCTAGAACTTGTCTTGAATCTCTTTTGACGCTCAAATCTCTTGCATGCACAAAAATGATTAAGACCTTCGTTTCATAGCCAGTTTAGCCAAAAAGCCATCCATTTTACATTATTTCCATTGCTTAACCCCTTTGAGCCTGCTTCTCTTTTAAAAAGAAAGATTGCATATTTTAGCCTTTGAATTCTTTTGATGCAATTTTTCATCTCTTATCTATTTCTTCCATTTACGCTTTGAAAAGTGTTATACTATATTCATATGGAAAGGGGTGAAGGAATTAGAAAAGGAAAAGGGGAAATATAAGTGTTGAAGAAAGGAGAAAAGAAAAAAATAAAGAAAAATGAAGGTGAAAAAGGAAAAGAAAAAAAACACACAAAGTGAAAAAAAAAAAGAAGAAGAAGAAGAAGATGAAAATTAAAAGAATTGAAGAATTGTGGAGTTCAAAAGAGTTAACCCCTATGTGCTTATCAAGTTAAGTGATTCCTTCATTTCTTACTATAATGGTTTAGCACTTTTCAAATATACCTCCATCTCATTTTCATTTCATTATCCTACCTTTTTCATTACAACCCTTAAAAGTCCTTTTGATTTGTGTGTGCATTGAGATATAAGAGTGGATATCGAGATGATAAACAAGCCTATGGTAGCTGGATTACATAGATGGAATTGAGTGAAACACAACCCCTATATACTTTGAGAGTAGAGCGTAAACACTTAACCGGTGAGGGACATGCTTTTGTGATTTATCTCTATCAAATTGATTGCCCTATTTCTTGCATTTGAGGATGGTGAGAGAGATTTCTAAGAGGATTTAATTGTTGAGAGTTTGAATTGATTCCAACTTTGTGATGATAAAAACTTGATTTCATTTTTGTGCTAATGTGTTAACAATTTGAAATCTTGAGGACAAGATTTAATGCAAGTGTGGGGGTGTGATGACTCCCCACATTTAGTGGTTTTTAAGAAATATTTTGTTGTATTTGGGGAGTCATGAATTAAATAATTGATTGATTTTGATGTGAATTGGAAAGAAAGTAATTTGAGAGTATATGAGTGATTCTTTTGGAAAATATGAAATTTAATTGAAATAGGAAACTTAATATATTAAAAGAAATATTTTGATGAGAAGTTTCCTATTAATGAGATTATGTGATTGAGTTATTGTGATTATTTCCTATTTCCTTCTCTTCATGAATGCAGATTTAATAAAAAAGGAAATAAAGAGAAGGAGAGGATTTGATTATGTGCAAGAAAAGGAAAGAAAAGAAACTTAACATGCAAGGCAAAGACAATATGGTGTTGGGCTATTTTATTATAAATATACACATGCAATTGAGGAGAAAAGAGGCTTGGTCATAATTCTTCCTATTTCCTAAAGCCTAGAGGAGAGGCTGGTTACAATTCTTCCTATTTTCTAAAGCCTAGAGAGATTCACGAAGAAAGAAAAGAGGAAACTGAATGCTAGAGGAAGCAAGCTTGAGATTACACAAAGCACGCACGTGGAGCCTTTCAATCAACTACACAAGCACGCATGTGAAGGAAGAAAAGAAGCAAGGAGGAGGAGGAGAATTAACACATACAGTGACGCACAAAAGGGACTAAGGGAGGGAGCACTATTACTCTTCAACCTTGTTCAGTTCTTGAGCCTCCTTTGTGAACTTTGAGTATGCTTTTAGGATCTAAATTTTAAATTAATTTCTGTGATGATTTTGGAACATATGTGTGGCTAGTTTTCTTTTACATCTTAGAGTACTATGAACTTGTTTGTAACTTAGTATTTTATTTCCCACTATTTAGTCATGGTTAATTTGATTTAGTTTATTTAATCTTGCTATTATTGATTAACTTGTTTAGTGCTTGATCACCATTAGACATGTTTAGGGAATTTAGAATTGGACTCGGAAGAGGGAATTTTAAATAGACCATGAGATTAAATAGTGTAGGATTGGATTTTAATCTGATTTGTGATTAGGATAGGAATATACCTAGAAGCCCTACATAGTCACATTAGAGCGGAACCGTTATAAATTGGCCTAGTAAATTAGTGCAAAACATTGTGTAATTAAGCTAGGCAAGGATGTAAGTGGACCGGAAGGCATTTATAGACACTAGTACTCTAGATTAGCTAGTTGAATTAATTCATAATTAATTTAGTGGGGAATAAAATCTAAGAAGCATATAAGGGATTGGTGGCTCTAGGTTGTTCTTTTGACTCGTGAATTTCATCTGTGTGAATATTTGTTTTATTTTATTTTCTTAGATATTAGGTAATTAAAATCAATTTTCTTTTATTTACTCAACTTGAATGAAAATAGGAGGTCTAATGCCTAGTTATTAATTGTCTGAGTCTCTGTGGGATCGACCTTGAACTACCACTTTACTAAATTTACGATCCGTACACTTGCGGAGTTTTTATCAAAATTTTGGTAGCATCAATTCACAAAAGCTCTTTTAACAAACTTATTATATGATCAAAATAACATATTCTCCTGCCTAAATAGGTTTTTCAAATAACGGTAAGCACACAATAATTACAGTATATTGTCTATCATGCACTTTCCCTCACCCATCTAGGGATGGAAGTTACTCATAATAAAGAATTATTTCACGGTAATAAAGATGACTCAAAAGAGAATTTACACAATAAAAATTTTCCTATACAGTGAACAAGCCAGGAAAGGATCAGGAGACTATCCCCACAAATACTACCAATCCACGAGCACTACATGATGCAATTATAATCAATCTCTCAAAAACATATTTTCCATCAATGTAAATATTTGTGAAAATTTTATTTTCCATGATTTGTAAAAACAATGTAACCAATTTAATGAAATTAAAATGTGACATATGAGATTTGGTTGTAAAAGCACCCTGTTTGTAATTCATGCTGCAGCCATGGTTACAAACATGATTATATCTACTTCCATATCCCTAGACCATCTACCCCTAGTCTAATGTCTAAGATTGGTAGATACAAAATGTAAAATGTTATGCAATGAATAAACCAAATCAACAAACAGGACTTTTATATGCTCTGATACCAATAAAAGTATAGAGACAATGAGCTTAATAATGCAACACTAATTGTCTAATTCTACTCAATAATGTTATGACACTCCACACATAATTCGTACTCTATAGCACTTTAAATTACATGTGACCACTTAAAATTACATGTGAATACAGTAAAAATATATCGAAATCAGAATTAAATCTGAAATAAATAGCGTTTTAGACCATCAAAAGCTCTCGATGTCTCCGTTCACTAACAATGAAGAGAATAATGAAGTTCAAATAATCACGTTTAATCGTCAGGGGTTAGATCCCTAATTCTCACTGCGAAAAAGTCGTGTAGTTTAAGCGACAAGAGAAGAAGCTGCCTGCGAATGTACAATCAAGTGATACGTTTACGGCTCCCTGCAGGTTTGCGGGTCAGGCCGATTCCTACCCGACAACCCACACACACATATTTAATTAGATGTTTGAAATGGAATTAAATTTGCATGCTAATCCAAACACTTAAAGCACAAAAAGAAGTTTTAATAAAAAAAAAAGCACAAAAAGAAGAAAACGACGTTTTGAATATGTACGTTTGTTTGGGCACGGCTGAGGATTTAGGAGGATTAAATTATTAATAGGTTAGATGGATTAACATTAACCTGTCGGGCGAACCGGTATATAGGTTTAGATCTCCGATCCACAATACTCTAACTCAACAACTCAACACCTATACCCGCCCCTCCTAATTAATTTGAGTTAAGGAAATAAATTATATATAACATATACTATCATATGTCATTACTCCTTAGGATATATGTTAGCTTCTAATAAACTAGTTTTTGGATATAACAAAAACATTCTAATAACTTATTTTTATTCTAACTCCTCATTATTTATTTATTTATTATTGAGAAGTATCAAGAAGAATAATTTAGAGAAAAGTTGAACAAATAGAAAATGTTTATGTTTAAGAAATAATTATCTCCTCAAGTTGGTCATATAGTTAAGAAACTAGTTGATTTTGTTCGAAATGAGTTGATTGTGCTCCTCCACTTTAGATAATCTAGATTTGAATCTCAAAGGTCAAGATTTAATATTTTTAAACTTGTGGTTTTTAAACTAATTAAATGTTTTTAACAAAATCGTTGTGAAAAAATTCTCCCCATTTTGTAACTATAAAAGTATCTGTTTTTTAAAATTTTTAATTTTAAAAATATTAAATCTGAATGGTTGAGATTGGATCTAAAGTGTGGCCATAATATCTCTCTAGTATTTATATGCCTAAACTATTGAGAAGGTCTTGTCATGTTAGAGCATCCGCAATAGCATTCTTGTCCTTTTCAATCAGCTGGAGATTTACATTACAAGATTGCCCACTCACATCTCTAAATAGAGTGATCAACTCTTCATCTTCATATAAATATAGTAACCCTCTCCCAATACATAACAACACTTATGTTGAGTAACAAGTCATTTGCACATTTAAAAAAGTGCGTATCCTAAGCTCTTAAGAGTCCCCATATGAAATCCCAAAATTTTGTAGTGATACTCGCATTACCTGCCGTATTGCATGTAAAGGATTATACAGAATCACATCCCAAACGTTGATGGGTGTAATTTTGAATATATTGTATCGATATCTCGTGGATAAGCCCTCTTCCTATGTTAAAAAATAGAATAACATTAAGTGCCCGGGGGCGTAGCTTGATGGTTTGAAGTGGATCCCCAATGTGTGGATCCCGCCATTTAGCCCAAAGATGCCAAGTTCGAACCCCCGGGAAGTCAGTCACCCCGTTTACGGGAATCTCGGCTGGCGACTCTGGATTAGTCTGCACCCGAAGGGTGTGGGACACCGGGGGAAACAATTCAAAAAAAAAAAGAATAACATTAATTAAGTTATTTATCAATTGATAGGGTCATAAATAAAATGCTCTACTTATAAGTGACTCCCATATTTGATCCCCATTTTTAAAAATAATGCGCACAATACTGACCATGAAATATTTGTCACATTAAAAGGGGAACTAAGAGTACATGATAATTATCCTACATATAAGACATTTTCACCTAATTTAATTAGATTAGGGGTTAGTTAAAATTACATGTCATTATCAAAACACTCTAACTATATTCTTTAGTCATATCCTCCCTCTCTTACTATTTCATTATTAATATGAATAAGCATTAATAGGTAATTTAGGAAAAATGTGAGAAAATATATAGACTTTATGCCTATAAACAAACTCACCTTCTTAAACATGTCCATATTAAGGAAGGAAGGGAGAACAAATTGGTTGTAGATCTGTACGATGCTACATACCACCCACTTTCATGGATGAGCCCCTCCTTGAACCACATTCCCCACATACATATTTTTCTTCAAATACTCCTTACTAGCAAACAAGCAAGAGATGGAGAGAGAGGATAAAAATATATGATTAGGGTAGATTATTAGTAATATCATGCGCTAATAATTAAATTAACTAGCATCATTAATCTAATCAAGTCAAGAAAATTGATACTCCCTCCAGTTCTAAATATAAGACCTAATTGACTTTTTTGAAAAATCTTAAAAAACGCAAAATAAGTTAATTATAAATTGATTTACCTAATTTTTTTACCTTAAACTAGTTTATTTTACTTATAAACTAATGGATAATCTAAAAATATATCAAATATGTCATGATTTAATAAACTATTTTGCAACCTTAACCTCTCCAAAAAAAGTCATTTAAGTCCTATATTTAGGACCGGAGGTAGTATTATACTACCTCTGATCCTACATATATTTAGGTCCTAAATATAGGATCTAGATGACTTTTTTTTGGAGAGGTTAAGGTTGCAAAATAGTCTATTAAATTATGACATATTTGATATATTTTTAGATGATCCATTAGTTTATAAGTAAAATAAACTAGTTTAAGGTAAAAATTAGATAAATCAATTTATAATTAACTTATTTTGCTTTTTTTAGGATTTTTCAAAAAAGTCAATTATGTCTTATATTTAGGAGTGGAGGGAGTATTTACGAACGAACAAGTATTTAGGAAGTGAGGAATGTTTGATAGTACTCCATTATATATTAGTATTATTTACATTAAAATAAAAAAGAACACGTTTTTGTAGTTAAAGAAATAAATAAAAGCACGTTTAAGTCAAGAGGAACTAGCACTAGCAGGCTTGCGCGTTGTTGACCTCTCCTGTTTCCAGGATAGAGCTGGCGTTCAACCACAAAGAATCGTTTGCTTATATAAGCGCTCACTCTCTCTCTTCCTTTCCATCGCAATCGAACTCTCAGTGCTTATCTTATCTGTTTGCTATCTGACTATCTCCATATTTCCCTTCAGGTTAACATCTTTTCTCACAAAACCCAACCTCTCTCTCTTTTCTCTACTATCTTTCTCCTTTTCATTTCTGGTGCACTTTTTCAACAGTAATTTTTACTGTGCAGATAAACAATAGGAATAGTTGAGGAAGATATCAGAAGATGGCGTCAGCGTTGAATCCTAATGCTCCTCTCTATATTCCTACCGCTTTTCGCCAAGTGGAAGATTTCTCTCCAGAATGGTGGCAGTTAGTAACCACATTTCCATGGTACCATGACTACTGGCTTAGCCACCACGACACTGAAGGATTTTATGCCACTAGAGAGCATGACTTAGACAGAAATAGCATGGCTGATTTGCTTCCTGATTCATTTGATCTTGACGTCACTCAAGATTTTTTTCTGTTGGATGCTCAGTCAGAGGAATTTATGCAGTCTTCTGAATTTGAGGGTAAACTTTGATTAGATAGACCAGTTTACCGTGAGCAATAAATTTGAATAATTGCTTAAATTTACACTTGTCTTGTCCATAATTCAGATGCTAATGGATCCAACACTTCAGATGAAGCGAGCGTGCAGTGAAGCTTCCAACCACATAATCTCCGGTTGACTGAACCAGCTTGAGGTGTTCCTTTAGATAGTTTAATACTATATTGTCTGTGTACTGTAGACCATGTTTCAAATTTCTGTTCAGAAAATTACGTAAAATAAGAATTGTCCGTATGATATTATTTTCATTCAGTGCTATATATATTTACCACTCACGAGTGTTAAAATGAAAAAAACGGGGAAAATAGCAGTGTTAGTTATTTCCTGTAAGGTTGTACATTTTACCTGACCTTCAAGATGGATGTTCATGAACAAATCTCGCACAATCTCAGGGCCACGGAAATCCGAATTCATAAGCTCAATATTTGTCACTTCGATGAACATAAATTTTCACGAGTCCAGCTAAAGTTTGTAAACAAGAAAAAAACATTACAAAAATAATAACACCCTCCCAATGACCTTCCTGCAGTAAATATGCTTTGTACTTCTATATTAGTCAACTTACCAAAAATATGTATCCCATTTTTCATCTATGACTCCGTGTTCATTGTTCACGACACATGGACACCTACCAGAGCAATAGCATAAATGTATTGTTTAACACCTTCATTCTACAGTTGGAAAAAAAAAAACACCTTCATTCTACAAAAGAGGCACATGCCACTGCCAATAATTCGGTCTTGTGTTAAAGGTTTTCCTACTCTGAACTTCAAGTTTAGATTGGCTGCCTTGAGCATTGCAATTCCGTAGCCAAAAACCAGGTCCCTCAGAGAAAGGGTGGTAGTAACCATGTGTCAAAAATGTCATGGTTGCTTCACCTTTCAGACCCAAGGATAACCAACCCAAACCAGGCGTTGCTATGATGTCCATGCTATAAACTTTCCAACCCAAACCAGGCGTTGCTATGATGTCCATGCTATAAACTTCCCAACTGGTTCTAGATGCTTTACAACACATTCCAACTATTTTGCAGCAAATTCATATCAATATTTCAGCAAAGCCCTTGTATTGGAAAACAAAAGAGCTTTGAAAGCGCCTCTGAACTGGAAATCAGGTTGAGGCTCACAATTAGCCATGTCATACCAGGAAATAGTGTGATGAAAACAGGTCAATATAATACACAAGCTTACAAGCTCGGAAACAAAAAATATAACACAACAGCATTAGCACAATATTGATTGTCATATCTAGTTTGGCAAAAGAAGAGGTAGATGCTTACTTGTAGCTTCTAACCTAACACCAACATAACTCTTCCAAATTTCATTAGCATTTTCTATTTCCCCCATGTGTAGAAAAACATTGGGCGACCTGTGATATGTAATTGTAATTGTGAATATATTAGTTAGTTAGAATAGAGTTAGACTTAATGCTAATTACCTAACAATGTTTAGTCATACTTAGTGTTAATTACCTAAAAATTGTTAATTTAAACTTAGCGCAAATGACAGATAACAAATGTTAGGCTTCAGTTACTTAACTATAATAAGTAATGATGTGAGTTGAGCTTAGTCCTAGTGACCGAATTAATGTTGACTAATTAGCCCAGCCTAGATAAAGAGTCCTTCTACACGTTACAGTTTCATATATGTAGTTGATTGAATAAACAGTTTCCTTATGCTCTCTGACTCTCCCTATCCCTCTAATCCTATCTCTGTCTTCTATCAACCCTCACTGTTCTTTCATTCTCAATCTCTTCTTCTCAATATCTTCTACTCTGAATATTAATACTACTAATCAAATATATATAACCAGCAGCTCCAATCTTTTTCTTCTCCGATCCCTCAATTTTCACAAATTTGCTTCCCTAACTAAATAGATAAGCATAGCAGTTAGATGTCTCTGAAATAAAATCCAACATCAAGAACAATAACACTCCATGGCATGCTCAACCAAAAGTTTAACCGAGTGCACCGCAATCCAGCTCAAGAAGCAGAGAACACCGACAACCACAATGACCATGCCTAGACAAAATTTAATAAATTAATTAGCACAAGCACGAGAATAATTCATGAGGAGTATCAAACAAGATCAAACCACGTGCCTTGTATTCATGAACCATGGCTGATACCCCCAATCCTACGTGGCACTTTAAATCCATGCACCACACCACCATCCTCCACGTGCCCCCACGCCGCTCACCGAATCACTCATTCCCCATATATACACAAACACATAATCACATAAATCATAAAACACTCCAAAACGACACTACTTAATAGTTACAGTTACACCACCCTAATGCCGAAAAATCCAATATCATCACCACCACCATGGGAGGTTCTTGTCCTAGTTGCTCACCACCTTGACGCAAAAACCTTAGCCATAGCCTCATGTGTGTCCAAACTATGGTCAACCTCAATGTCCTCCGACAATGTATGGAAACCAATCTTCACTTCCCACTTCCCTTCTCTCTCCACCCTCCAACACGCCCAACCCACCGTCCCCTTCCGCCGCCTCTTCTCCCTCGGCCGCATCGCCACCAACCTCCGCCGCCAAAACCCACCAAAACCCAACATCTCCCTCCACGACCTCACCTTCATCATCTCCATCTCCACCGCCAACTCACACGTGAACGTGATCACCCTAACGGTCCCATGCAACGAGACAACGATAACCGCCGATCCACGTGGCACGTTCCGGTTCGACGTGGAGGTTGGGGAGGGCGAGTGGGTGAGGGAGGAGGAGGAGGAGGTGAGGGTGACGTGGCATGTGGTGATGAGAGGGTGGAGGGGTGTGTTTTGCATGATGGAGAGTGTGGGGAAGGCGTGGCTGAAGGCGGGGAGTGAGGTGTGGTTGTCGGTGGAGCTTCCGACGCCGGGGTGTTGTCGGAATGTGGTGGCGAGTTCTGTGGTGGCGGATTTGAAGTTGGCCATTTTTGGTGGGAAGGGGGAGGGGAGGGTGAGGGTGGGGAAGGTTAGTTTGGGGATTTTGAATGCTGTGGATTGGAGGTATGTTACTATTGATGATGGTCTTAGGTACCTTCACCATTTTCTCAACTCAAAATTGCTAATCAGCTAATGTGTCTTTTCAAGAAACGACTGCACGTGTGTATCTGTATATGTTTGTGTGTATAATTGTATATGTCGAGTTACCAACGGATTTTGGATTAGTTGTAGTGATCATCACTACATTTCGTATCCTTACATGGGGAAGGACTATATATATAAACCTCTCTTCTTTTATATTCCCTCCGTTTATAATTGTAAAATCAAGGCTAACATATTTTTTAAGTTAATTAGGCAAACATTTTGATTAACGGGCAATAAAATGACATTTCTTATATGTAATAAAGAAGTTTAATATAGTTAACTACACGTAAATTGCACAAATAGTCATGATTAACTATTTTTGGTAACGTAAATAAATAACTCTTATAGCTTATTTAACTATTTTGTATTCTAACTACTTAGAATGAGACTATTTTAATAAAGCAATTAATTACTCGTATGTAAACAATTTTTTATCTTCATTCCTTATTTGTGTGACCCCTTTGTTCCTATAAAATCAATTCTTTTTATTGGCCTTTTCAATTGACTGTGTTCCATATGTTATGGAAATGAGGCCTGATTTTTGTGTGAAAATACAATATTGTCCTTTAAAGTTTAAAAGGAAAAACAAGATAAATGTTTTCCAGCCCTTCCCACATTAAAAACCGCCAATCTCCGTCACAACCCATTCCCAACCCAGGCACCTCTGACCAAAACAATATCTGGAGGTGAAGATTTTTTAGCAAGTTTTCATTTTGTGTTGTGTGGATCCACCTCCTTCAAAAACGATGTCTTCCCTTCCATGGTGGATATGTGGGACTGTGGGTGACGTCAAGATGAGGAAGAAGCGAAGTTTGGGTGATTGGATTGTAAAACTGAGTTTTTGAGGGGGAATTGATAGGGTGGAATTGAGGCATGAATTCCATGTGGAGTGAATTCCATGTCCAATTTCACTAGACCAACACATGTACCCACATGAAATCCACCCTCATTTCTATTTCCAAGTCTCCAGTTCCATCATACCAAACGGACCCTTAACTTGAGATGTATATCATTTTTTTGGTCGAGAACTTGTGATGTATATCATCACTTTAAAGATAAATATCAACTTAATTATAATTGTAGGGTCCGTTTATATCTTGATTTGTAGAACAATTAAACTAGTATATAAAGAAAATATAGATAAATTAGCTTATAAATGATTTTGTTAACTTCCCCCAACTAACAAAGAGATTTTGGCAGAATTGACCAAAATTGCCACTTATGAAATTGAGGAAAAATTTGTAAAGAAAGTCTTATTTATAGGTCATTAATCTCAAGTTAGTTAAAAAAAAGTAAATACGAATAATAAATTCAACAAGTTTGAATTTGTTCGTTTGGAATCTAGACTCTTCTACTTCATTTTTTATTTACTTATTTTTTTTCTTTTTTGATTTCTTTTTTATTTCCTTCTTTTTTATTTCTTTTTTATTTCCTTCTATTTTCCCATAGAGGAAATAAGGTAATTAGGTGGTATATTATGAATTTCTGACCATTCTATTTTATCACCAATAAGTTAGTTAAATAAGTTAGTTAAAAGAAAGTAAATACGAATAATAAATTCAATCCTCATAAGTGTCTATATTATAACCTTTGAACTCGTTAAGATTATTCATTATAATAGAGGCTGTGGAGAGAGAAAAATCAAAACTTGTAAAACTATGAACATCCATGAAATCAAGTAGCTAGTTATAACATTTTTTTAAGAAGAAATTTTATAATTTTTCTTATGCTTCTTTCTTTTTTAATGCTGCTTTGTCATTGGTTCCTGGTAAAGTTGATCACCATTTTTCTTGACCCGCAATGCATACGTTTTTTTGAACCAAACATGCAGTACGTTAGGAGATAAGCAATTGACTGACCAATTGACTGTTTGAGTATATTATTGCCTTTTTGAATGCTAGAAAATAAAAAAAGGAAAGTATATTTTTATGGAAAATGTAAAAAAGGAAAGTATATTTTTATATTAAGTGGAAAATATATATCATTGCCATAGTGAATAGTGATAAGTGATCACTGATCACTTGATCCATCATTGTGTATTCCAGGCATTTACGCTTGCAAACATTGTCTCGTTTTCAGACGATAATGATTCAACAATACTCCGACACGACATACGAAATATACGGTTCGAGTTTTGTTGCCACACAGTGATAACTAGATTACATTGAAAACAATCCTTCATCCTTTAAGTCTGAACTTTTTAGGATACATGGTTTAAAAAAACCTTTTTAGGATATTGGATCAAAGGAGGAGAGAATACTCTCCCTGTCCTCCAAGTCAATCCATTGGCCTAACCCCTCTCAGAAGTGTATTTGGCATATTAATTATAGGCTCCAGAGAAGGCATATAATATGATACTACCTCCGGTCCTAAATATAGGACCTAAATAACTTTTTTTTTGGATAAGTTAAGGTTGCAAAATAGTCTATTAAATCATGACATATTTGATATATTTTTAGATTATCCATTAGTTTATAAGTAAAATAAACTAGTTTAAAGAAAAAAATTAGGTAAATCAATTTATAATTAACTTATTTTGCTGTTTTTTTAAGATTTTTCAAAAAAGTCAATTAGGTCTTATATTTAGGACCGGAGGGAGTACAACCATCCACACAGTTCACCTATGACAAAAGGAAACTATTTAATTGGTGAATTATTCTAAGTACATTATTAATTTATTACTTTAAAATTCATTCGAAACTTATGTGAAGGAGTGTTAATTCAGTGCGCCTATTTAATAGTTGAATTATTCCCAGTTTTATTTTGACTATACTGCATGAGCATTCAGTGTGCCTATTGAATAGGTTCATTAATCTCATCATTTGACTTAAACGGAGTATTAATCTAAAGTTCTAAACGAATATTAATTGATTGATTCAGTGTGCCTTCACAAAGTCATTGCCTATTAATAGTTTACTGCGCTCAACGCCAAACTCTTCTGACCTCGACAATTGAGTTTAAAAAACAATAAATTTTTTTCCTAAAATAAAAATAAAAACCGCTAGAAGGAGGGCTTGAACCTCCGACCTTGTGGTTAACAGCCACACGCTCTAACCAACTGAGCTATTCCAGCTTATTGACCATAACCGTTAGTCTAAATCACTAAATCCATTTCCTAAAATGACCGATGGAATACATTGAATTCATCAATTCAACGACAAAACGGCCATCACAGTCTTCTCCATTCTCCAAGAGGTTCCATATTTTCAGTTTCCAGTGTTTTCACACCTTTCCTAACACGCACGCCAGAAAAAAATAGAACCACATTTATATATAATCATATATATACTTATTTCATGCACTCAGTCTTCTCCTTCGTTAACTTCTCCTCATGGCGGGTCTGCAATTTTCAGCAAGGCCCTCCACTTCATCGTCGTCATCATCATCTAACGTTTCGGCATCACGCCTTCTCCTATTCCTAACCGTCCTTCCCTTAGTGCTTGCGTCCTTCGCCTTCGTCCTCCAATGGAGAGGCGGTGGCCTCGACGACCCTCTCACACGGTGGTCGCCGGAGCACCACGATTTCCCCGGCATGGACTCCTCCTACGCCTCCCTTCTCTCTCATCCTTCCCCCTCCGATTGCTCCAACGTCCTCGCCCAAACTCATTCCCCTTCCTTCCCTTATTATCGTGACTGGAATTTCGATTATAGCTCTCATCTCACACCTAAGGTATGCCTCCTCCTCGTGCCTTTCCGTTTTCGCTCTTTTAATTCGAATTATTTGATGTAATTGTTGTTTTGATTTGTGTTTGTTGATTTTGCTGATCTCGAATACCTATTGGATTTATCGAATTATTTGAGTGTTTGGATCTGATAAGGCGTTTTATTCTTGGTTGCTTGTTGAATTTGTGATGTGTTGAGGAGTAGTGTGGAGATTGAGTTCTCAATTTTTGTGATATTGTGGATGGATTTTTGGTGTGGTGTGTGTGTAATGTTTTGTGTGTGGCAGATATGTATTACGACGAGCACTTCTGCTGGTTTGGAGCAGACTTTGCCGTGGATTTTGTATCATAAAGTGGTTGGAGTTTCGAACTTTTTCCTTTTTGTGGAGGGGAAAGCGGCCTCGCCGAATGTGTCTAGAGTTTTAGAGAGCATTCCGGTGAGTCTTAGTTGTTTGGCTTTTGATGTCTTGTCTTGTATTTCGCTGTGTTGTTCGGATTAGTTGTGGAATTTTTGTGGTTCAGTGTTGATACTGGACTAATGTTGTGAGATGTCTTTTACTTCAGGGGGTTAAAGTTATACGCAGAACAAAAGAATTAGAGGAGCAACAAGCTAAAAGGTGCAATCTCGTTATAATTAATACTCAGACGGTGTGGTCTATTTTATCATTATATTATAATCAGACATCCCTTACTTGCCAAGTGAGCAAATATAACTTATAATGTCTTCATGTAGCAGTAAAAGAATGTATTAATACATGAGTTAGTGAAAAGACATAAGAAAGGAGGATGGTTAGTGAGGACTTCAATTTTTTAAAAGTCAGAAGCTAGAACTTTGATGTCTTGCCATATTGAAGACTCATTTGAACACCGGTCTTGAGAGAGACATCTTTTTCCAATACATACGAGCTGGAGCTTATCTGGAGTGTTCAAATCATGAAACCTGTTTGATTGGATCCAAAACAGTACCCTTTGTAGGCAGAGAGCAATGAGAGATTGAATATATGCATGCAATTAGGTGCTATTTTTATCAGATGCTTACTGTTTTGTAAAGTCAACAATGGGATTAAGTTCTAATTTCATAAGTATGTACTGTGGATTCTAAGATTTAAAAATGTATCAATGTCCATAATTTTTTTCGCACTGTCAATGAGGTCATTGATAGGATGACTAATATCATGTTGCCAATTTTATATTCTTTTATGTATGTATCAGTCGGATATGGAATGAATCTTGGCTGGCAAACTTCTTCTACAAGCCTTGTAATAATGAGTTGTTTGTGAAGCAATCTTTAAACATGGAGATGGGTATTGTCATGGCAAGGGTAAGGAATATGATTTCTATAATTAAAGTATTCAATCAGCATATTTTTATCAATTGAACTATTAATAATTATATTGTCAAGATTATTAGTTCTCTTTTGCAATATTTTCATATTCAGGATTCTGGCATGGATTGGATCATCCATCTTGACACCGATGAGTTGGTACATCCAGTGGGAACTCAAGAATATTCTCTAAGACAGCTGTTGTCTGAAGTACCCGAGAATGTTGATATGGTTGTTTTTCCTAATTATGTGAGTGCATGGACGTTTTCTAGATTCAGAAGCTACTATGATAATGTTGATACGAATTAGTTATATAATTCAATGGGTCATTATTGAAAAGATTTATTTGCTCCTCATTTCAATGCTGATAGTAATACAAATGATCTTGCTATATTCTGTTTCAGGAAAGCTGTGTTGAACGGGATAATATCAAGGAGCCTTTCAGCGAGGTATTTTCAATAAGTTTATTCAACTGTTATTGTTGAAGAGATTTTAAACCCAGTGTTGTATTTTGATTTAAAAATATTTTTATACCAGCTACCAGCAATTCCATATATTGTCCCATGTTGTGTGATCAAGGAAAATGTCGTTCATTCTTAGATTGATAATATTCTTTATTTCTGGGTAAATAGCTAAAGCAATCTCTTTTAAGTCATTCTCTTAGAATCTAAAGTGATAACATAGTTTATATTACCCCCATAATTATGGTTAACTTCTAATTTAATTTTTCTTTTTTTTAAGAAAATGTTTTTTTGTAAGAATTAAACCATCACTAAATGGCTCACTTCTATGTGATTTATTATAATGACACTCACTTTACTTTCATAATTGGTATTTAGTTATGTCTTAGTCTAGATTTTCCACAGATTTGAAAAGGTGGTTGTAGCAGTTTTTTGGTGTTTTTTTAATGAGAAGGATTTTTGGTGGGTGAATCCCATTCTTGCTGATCCTGATTCTTACCATCTCTTGTACCCTTGAGGATTTCAGTTTTCGTTTTGCTGGTCCTCTTCAGCACTGTTACAACTTTTTGTACCCTTTGAAACCAGTCTCTTTGTTAGTGATAACTGAATAAAAATAAATATTTTTATTAATTGATATAACACACTATTGGTGTAGGTCTCAATGTTCAAGAAGAACTATGATCATCTACCAAAGGATGTATACTTTGGAAATTACAAAGAGGCAACCCGTGGTAATCCAAACTATTTCCTCACTTATGGAAATGGGAAAGCAGCTGCCAGGATTCAGGACCATCTACGTCCCAACGGTGCACACAGATGGCACAATTATATGAAGACTCCAAAGTACGATAATTCAGTATAATGTTATGTTTTCATGAGTGTCGTTGCGCAAAATTGCATTTTTTCACCAGTTGATTTGATGAGCATGCAATTGATAACACGCTTATAAATGTTTACAATACAATACAGTTTGGGGATATACTATTGTTGCCATTTTGGAAAATAATAATATAATTCATTGACCACTTTTAGGTTGACTGACAGAAATTTTTTGGGATGCTCGTCTTAAACAAACTAACTGATACCTGTGTTGATGGACAAGCACAGTGTGATCTGTTGATCTCTTATTGTCTGGTCTTACCGTTATTCCAGCTAATTGATTGTTCTGCTTTTAGTCATATTCATACCATTTTGTTTCTGCTGTTCATTGTCCTGTTGTTAGGGCAGGGTATAATGTATGTTTGTGCCCTTTCATGAATGCCATTTCTTTTACAGTGAGATCAAGTTGGATGAAGCTGCTATTTTGCATTATACATACACTAAATTTTCTGATTTGACTTCAAGGCGGGATCGATGTGGCTGCAAACCTACAAAAGAAGATGTCAAAAGATGCTTTATGTTAGATTTTGACAGATCCGTGAGTTGTCACTATCTTTCACTTGCTTCCCTTCTAATTCTAATTACAATCTCATCATAGTGCTATTCAGGGTTTTTTGGGTCAACAGTTATTTGTAGTTACAGTTGGAGATTCCGATTTTTGCTTAACATATGCCAAGAAGATTATATTTTTAAAAAAGTAAAATACAATTTGTTAGATTACAGATGAAATTTGTTCAAGTTGTTCTCTGTTCTCCTGGAGGGTATGTAATTATCTGAATCTCTTCATGGCTAATGTGCTCTGCCACCCAAAAGTAGAGGGTCATATATCCTGCCAACAACTCTTGCCACATGCTGTCTAAGTTAATAACTTTATTGTAGTTTAAAAGATGAAACCCGTGAAAGGAAACATTAGCAATACCGATATAACTAGTGGGAAATTTCGGTTTGTGATATTATTGAAATTTCTTCATGATGCTCTTGTTTTCTAGAGAAATGCTCCAATGGCCTTCGCCAATTTTTACTTCCTTGGGGGCTGGACGCTTGTCTGATGCCCGGTATGTTTTTGTTTTTGCACGTAGTCTTTCTTTCTAATCTAATAAATCTTTAATGCAGGCTTTTATAATTGCTTCAACTGCAACTGAGGAAGAAATGCGTCTATGGTAAGTATCTTAAGGAGGAATTCCATATAAATTTTGCTTAAGCTTCTTGCACAAGAGTTGAGCTTTTTTATGCATATAATTTAACCAATTGCAATTATAACTATGGCAGTAGTATGTTAATTCTGACTTCCTTTGAAAGATGCATTTATGAATTTGGGTTCTAGAGTCATAAGGAATTGGGTTGGAAGTTTCGCTGCTTGTGCATAAATATAATACTTAAATAAAGACAATTTTTCTGCTGAATGCAATGTATTTTATAAAACTTCAAAGGATATGTTCATATAGTGTGTATTGTTTCTGTGTTATTTCTTTGGCATGCTCTCTCCTCAAAGTTTGGCAGTTCCTGGTTTAGAATTACCTCTTCGGCTCTTGACTTTTTGTTCATGGCGCGTGTTTTATATGCAGTTCTAATCCCAATTTATTTGCCTGGACTGTGAATTAATTCGGTATCATTTAGGTGAATTTAATTTATATGACTGGATTAAGAGTTGATTCTATTTCATTTAGGTATCGAGAACACATTGTGTGGACTGATAAGACACTCAATTTGAAACTTTTGAGGAAAGGTGTTTTGACTCGCATATATGCTCCCATGGTATGTTTACTTGCTTGGAGTTTTCCTCGTAGTTATCCTGAAGTATGTTAAAACATATCCAAAATGATATTTGTTGCTTTCAGGTTATCATTCAAAGTTTGAGGGAATCAGGTGCTTTTAGCTCTTTAATTGCTAAAGCCTCTCAAGAAAGTAAAACAAAAGACGATTTCTTAAAGTCTGTTGAGAGTAGCAACTCATCTAAAACAATTACATCGGGGATGAATTCGAGAAAAATTGGTGCTGGCAGCGAATTTCAAGCGCTTACAAGGAGGGTTTTGGAATTCATAGATGATTCTTTCCCCTCTGCCATACCACCATTATCTCCACCCGGCCCTGGGACAATTTGAGCATCACTGCATATTAGATTATCACTCCTGACTCCTTGCCATTGCCAGAATTTATTATAGAGATGAGTGAGAGACTTGGACTGTGGCAATCATTTGAATATAAAAATGATGGATCATAGAATCATTTCTTTCAGTTTTGGGATTCATGGGGTTTTTTCTCGATCATTATCCAAGCGCTAGTGTATATTTGGGATTTAGATTATAGGCATTGAAAAGGAAACATACAGAGCTGATTTTTCAATAGGAACCTTTATGATTTTTTATTTTCCAACCTCCCATTGGTCTCTTGAACGTTTCTGATCCTCTTATCTTTTCGGATGTATTGGCATTTGTCAAGTATATCCTCTGAAAGTGCTGATGTTGCACAGATGCTTAATATTTTTATATCCAGGTTGGATGTAGAATACAATAAAAATAGTGTATTATTAATTTTTTGCCCTTTGATATTTCTGTGCTTTTAAATTGAATTTATGTAAACTATAGTTTACTTGCACTTACTCTTTTTACATGAAACGCTAAATAAATATAAGAGCCTCCCCTTATATCTGTGCATAATATGTCAAGAGGAGAGGGCTTGTTAAGTAGGAGTATTTTTAAATTGGTTGATTTTACTTATAAGGTGCTTTATTATTATGTTTGAGTTCTTTGTATGCCTTTTTCTTATTCTTTTTCCAAAAATCGATATAAAAAAATTTTTATGTGATACTACCTCCGGTCCTAAATATAGGACCTAGATAACTTTTTTTTGGAGAGATTAAGGTTGCAAAATAGTCTATTAAATCATGACATATTTGATATTTTTTTAGATTATCCATTAGCTTATAAGTAAAATAAATTTGTTTAAGGGAAAAAATTAGGTAAATCAATTTATAATTTACTTATTTTGTTTTTTTTTAGGATTTTTCAAAAAAGTCAATTAGGTCTTATATTTAGGACCAGATGAAGTATATTATTTTGAGAAGCTTTTTTGGGGTACTTGTGAGTTGTGACAATAATGATATAGATAGATGTAAAGTACCAGAAAAAAAAAGTAAGTGCGGTTGACGTAGTGGTAGTCTCACTTCGCCGCTTAATCAGAAGTCTTGGGTTCGAGCTATGGAAATGCAGTCTGCCCTTTGGCCATCATTTTGACCTTAAGTGGAGGTTTCCGGTGCGGATTTGGATAAGTCTAAACCCGTTGAGTTCCCCGTGACATAGGGCTGGCCTAGGACACCAGATTAAAAACTCAAAAAAAATAATGATATAGATGTAATGACACAAAAGTTAATATACGTGTAAAGTTTTCAAAATGCCATAACATTTGTAAATGATTAAATAATTTATTTTTTTAACAATATTGACAAGGGAAGATATCGTCATGAAATTTTAAAATTGCTAAATGAAAGCATAAGTTTAAACAATGAAATCAATATACTTTTAATAAAGATAAATATGTAAAATTAATGAATCCAAAAATCTCTAACAAATCACTTAGACTAGTATTTTTTATTTTTCCACCGGGACATAATTAAAGTCAGTTGTAATAGATATCACATTAGTGTTAGATGTCTTTCTATCCAGCTTGCCATCAATATATTTTTTTTATACAACCATCAAAATAGATTTTATTTCTTGATAAAAAATAGGTTTTTTTTATTTATTATCTGAAAAAAAATAACTTTTCACATGCACCTTGACAGTGACTAACAACTACTAACAATTAATAAGTAACACCAACAAACAATTAATTACAACTAAGAATCTTTTTACTGCGCGGGAAAAAAACGCAACCAACACAAATTGAAAAGCCGGAATTTTGGCGCCATCAGGAATTGCCTCTAACTGAGCGTTGACTGATTGACTTGTGTGATTGCGTGAGGTTGAAGCTAACATATAGTAGCCGTTGGCATTCCACCGCCAACACACCTTCTATGTAAACCTTTCCCTCTCTCAAACTCTTTCATCTCCCGCCTTCTCTTCTCTTCTCTTCTCTTCTCTTCACTCTACCACAATTAGGTTAGGGTTAGGGTTCTGAGCTATGCTTTCTTTTCCTCTTCTCATAATCTCTATCACGCCTCTCCAAAACCTTCTCTTCTAGGGTTTGTGCTGTGCGACTACTTCTATTACTGTAGTCGCCTTTCTTCTTTCTCACCCTGTGTTGTTTTTTAATACTTACACACACACACACACACAATCCTATTGCCTAGGTTATAATTGAATAGCCATTCTCCTCTTCATATTTTTACCAGCTGATAAGATAACTACTGTTGCTATGGATTTTATTTTGCAGTCTGAAATTTGCGATTTGGATATTCTATGAACGTGGAGGCGAACTTGAATTTGTTTGACGATGGTCCTCGTTCGAATTCAATGAATTTTTAAATTAATGCCTTCATCATACTACATTTTGTGCTTTACTTCATTAATATATGAATAGTTCTCGTGCTTCTTCTGCAGGAGCTCAATTCTCATAGGCTTCAAGCAGCAACGAGCCTCCTGGTACCAATAGAGAACATTTACCGACCTAGTGAGCCATCTTCTACGCCATTTGTTTTATTTAAATTACTTTTAAATATTCTTTGTTTTATAAGTATATAACAAACGGCCATAGCTAAAGCAGCAGAGGAAACATGTCAAAATAAAATATTGTCAGATAGAATTCTCTTATCTTTGGATACCTAACATCCTCTTGATTTTTGTCTAATTTATCAATGCAGGACTTAGATCTGATCTCGTTTTCTGCTACGTAAGAAAACAGATATGTGTCTTCTTTCAGCTTGGTAGTCACTGGTAGCGGCCTTCTATTTTTTTATTCTTCATTTTATCTGACTTCCCCTACTTTTTCCTGGATTGTTGATTGGGTTCTTAATCTTCTACCTTTCACCTGGCCTCTCTCTTGAATTGGAATTGCAGATCATGATAAAGATTTATCTTCATTTATTTATCAGGGCCAACACCAGCACTGCTAGCTAGGTCCAAATTCGTGCAGAATTTGCTTCTTCTGACAGTAAGTAAAGTGTCTCCTGGATCTTTTCAGTTGTTCCAATTTTAAATCTATTTTTATTGGGGTTGAAGGGTTGGTTCAGTTCTGTACTAATCACTATATTTTTTAGCTCCTTAATCTGTGACAGCAGCATAGTTCTTTCCCCGTTGGAAATGTGTTCTTTCACAAATTCTGACAATTCTCTGAAACGAGGGAGATATGTGCACATGACAACTTTCAGTAATGGTTTGGCAAATTTTGCTGTGCATCCTTGATTTGAAATTTTGTATTTATCTTGAAAATGCGCAGTACAAGCTTCTTCTTGTTAAGGCTTGTTAATTGTGGCAGTATTCTGGCTCCATTTTAAACGTAGATTTATGTTCTTTGATAATTGCAAAATATATCCACTTAGTTTAAATCCACACATTGATGGTACAGGTTTCTTGAAAGTTCTAGCCAAGACGGTGCTGGACAAATTCAATTATATAGTCAGTTCTACATGTTCAAATCTACAAGATAATTCCATGCCTTATTTTCAAGGTGATGTAACTTATTCCTTTTTTCTCCTGTCAGTTTTCTTAACATTTTGTCTTAAAATGAGTTATAACTTTTATACTACCTCCGGTCCTAAATATAGGACATAGATGACTTTTTTTTGGAGAGGTTAAGGTTGCAAAATAGTCTATTAAATCATGACATATTTGATATATTTTTAGATTATTCATTAGTTTATAAGTAAAATAAACTAGTTTAAGGGAAAAAATTATGTAAATCAATTTATAATTAACTTATTTTGCTTTTTTTTAGGATTTTTCAAAAAAGTCAATTAGGTCTTATATTTAGGACCGGAGGGAGTATTTTATTTTAACATGTTTTGACTTATATTTTCATTACTGACATGGAGTTTCAACCTTTTTTGTTTGGAGGGGTTAATGTCATACTTGGCATTGAGAGGACTTAGCATATGAAGAGGGAAAAGTCAACATGGGCAACTGATTATGAAATTCGAGGCAAACGGAAAATTGAGTGTCTAATGGGTGATCTTATATCCTCATGTTTAAGAACCTGTGTCTTCTTTTTTATCGGTTTGATCTCTTATTCTATTTTAAATTGTCTTCTTTATTTTAATGATAACTTCCAGTACATGGTTATTCACTTTCAGAAATGCAGGTTGAGCCGTTGAGGGAAGAATTATAGAACTTTGGTGCACTTGCTTTTTAAAGCATCTTTTGTCATGGTTTAGATTGTCATTTCACAAATCATGGAAATCATTTCACCTGTTGGACGTAGAAGTATGCACTACACACACACACACCTCAAAATTTGAAATTAAAATATTCTTGGTGTTTTCATCTTGTAGTTGGGGACACTTGACATGGTTTAGAGTATTTGATTTAGTTTTTAGGAATTCAACTTTTGTTGCCTCTATTTCCATATTTAAAATTAAAAATAAGCTACAAGGTTGTGGTGTATGTTTGTGCTTAAAATAATTGTTGATTAGGTTGAGTAAGACATGAAGGGCATCAACAAATAAGAACCTGTATTTGAATATCTATATTTTGCTGATAGCTCTTCACTTAATTGTTAATTTGTTGAAGCGATTGGCACTTTTAGTTCTAAATTGTAGCCTTCCTTGAGTTTTCCCGGTTATTCATTCCTGTGGTTGGTTAATGAATGTAATTGATTATTATTTTCTTTATATGTGAATTTTTATGAATTCTCTGGTCTGGTTGAAACCTTTGGTGCAAAATATTAGTAATTCTTTGACAAATTTATCAGTTCTGAAAATACCAACAGGAAGCTGCTGATGCTGAACTATGAGAGTTTGTTCACTTCAGGGGCATATAGAGTGTCAGTCAACCTCCCAAGAATTTTTCAAAAGGAACTGAAGGGGATACTGTTATCATATACAGCTTTGCAGGGAGGTATTTGTTTCATATTATGTGTAGCAAAGGTCATACTTGTACATCTGAGTTGTTGAAAAAGGTGAGTGTAATTGACAAGGGTGAGCTTGGAAAAATAAATCATGTTAATTAGTTAATCTGAATGGTAAAGAAATTGTAACATCTTGATATTTTGCTAATTTTAATAGCTTCTTTGATCCCAATTTTTGTCCATTTAAGGAAGTTTATCGATTGTTGATGCCATGTTTTCCGTCTCTGATCTATTTGTACACCCACTTTCATAGTTTAATTGGTAAATTTGAGGCTGTTGTTGCCAAGATCATTAAATTTGAAGCAGTCAGGATAACGATCGCTGTTAGGTGTGTTTGCATTTATTTTCCCATATACTTTTTTTTTTTAATTGAAATCTGGCTGAGATGTATAAAGTCATGTCCATATTAAACACACACACTAGTTCTTTGAAAGGCTGTATTCTTCTTCGTAGGAGTTAATGACCATTACTTTTCTCTGTGTTTTATTTCCTGAAGGCTGCATAAGAAAAATTTCAGGGATGCTGCTGCTCAAGGTAAGTGATGCTTGTGTTGATGGTCAGGCACAGTGTGATTTATTGATCTCTTATTGGCTGGTCTTACCACCCTACAATCAAATTGACTGTTATGCTTTTGTTCAGTGTATTTCTGACTTGACTTCAAGGCATGACCTGTGTGGCTGTTACATGAAGATGTCAACAGATGTTTGATAATTTGACAGAACCGTAAGGTACCACTATCTTTAACTTGCTTACTTTCTAGGTCTAAATACGACCTCTTTTATTCACATTCAAATAAGAGGATATTACGCATTTGTTCTCCCTCTTTTCCTTACATTAACTTATTTTACTGAAAAATTAACTTATAATTTAATTAAATATATCATCTAGTACAGTGGTTTTAATTTGTTTTCTTGACTTGAAATAAAAAATTGACTTCATCTTATAATTATAATCGGACTATTTTCATTCATTCCAAAGTGCGAAACCATTTTTTTGCTTCAGTTAAAAAAAAACACATTTTCTTTGCATTCTGAATTATCTATGCCCCACGGGAAATTGGGAAAAAGTTTAAAAAAGACTTTTGAATTTCACTTTGGACAAATCTAGACAACATATTTTACAAAGGGTCAATTACTTCAATGTTCCAATTTGTCTAACTAAAATTCAAGGGAAAGGACTGAAATGCCCCTCATCTAACTTTTATTTTTTTACAAAGGTCTACCAACACAACTGCGGGACCCATTCTAGCAGGTTCCCCAACGTCGGACAACAGAGCTTTCGCGGGTGCGTTTGAACTCCAGTACTCCACCACGCACACTTTGTGTCCCGTCTCGGATCTACATTCCAGGCCCATCCCCATTTCACTCATCCCCTTCCTCATCCACCAAAATGGGTGGGCCCCACACATTAAAATCTTCCTCATCTCTTTCTCTCTCACTTCCTTTTTTTTTTATCAGAATCTCTCTCACTTCCTCACTTCTCTCACTCTCCAACCTCCACCCAAACCACCACCTTCCTCGGCCTCCCTTCCACCTCAACCGCCACCACCACCACCGAAGCCACCGCCGCCCAAACCAACACCGTCCACTCCTCTCACCTCTCCTCCTACCTCCACGTCATCAACTCATCAATGTCTCCTCTGCCCTCCACGTCATCAACCTCCACTCCGGCGATGACTGCGTCAAAGAGAGGAGCTTGAGAGGTTGGTTGGAGGAGCCGTCGGCGGACGTGAGGATGATGGAGACGTCGGCGGACGTTAGGACGGTGGTTGAAAAGGCGAAGGAAACGTCGGTGGAAGTGAGGACGGCGGTTGAAAAGGCGGAGGGGGCGTCTTCGGCGGTTGGTTTGGGCGGCGGCGGTTTCGGTGGTGGTGGTGGCGGTTGAGGTGGAAGGGAGGCCGGAGAAGGTGGTGGTTTGGGTGGAGGTTGGAGAGTGAGAGGAGTGAGGAAGTGAGAGAGAAAGAGAGGAGGAAGATTTTAATGTGTGGGGCCCACCCATTTTGGTGGATGAGAAAGGGATGAGTGAAATGAGGATGAGCTTGAAATGTAGATCCGTCTCTTTTGGTACAAAAGGCTGTGTCACGTGGTACTCACCTGAGTGAGCCACTTGGCATAGAAGATGATGCCACGTAACAGGTGGCCCTACCCTCTCCCCACAGTGTTGGTGGGTCCACTGTGGTAATGGGTGACCTTTTGTCAAAAAAAAATTATAGAGGGGCATTTTAGTCATTCCCCTTGAACTTCAATATTGGGTTTTGGTCTTTTTCCCGGGAAATTGTATTTTAGGCTAATGAATTTCCCATTTTCCCATGCTGCTTCGAGCCGATTTTGGCGGTTCTTGTCTCTGAAGTCGGAGCTCAATCTGTGCACTCTCCCCTCAACGCTTCGCCGTACTGATCGATGAAACAAGTCTTGCAATTCGCTTCCCGAAATTGCTTTTATTTCACCAGGTTAGGTTCTCTTCTTGCTTTCCTTCCCTTTTCATTTTCCAAGTGTCCGTAGTAGGCGTTTAGTCTTCTGTCAGCTGATTTAATCAAAATAATCTCTTTTCTTCTGATTGAATATTACTATAGTAGTGCTAATGGGAGTTATGGGGTTTATTGGGATAACTGAACCCACTGTAAAAATCGTAGCTTTGCAGGCTTCCATAAGCTGAATAATAAGATATTGGTTTGTCCAAGAGGGGAAGCAATGAGGTCTAAAAGACCCTTCTCAAATTCACCAGAAGCTCAGCTATCAGTTGTTGAAAGCAAGAAAAGTAAGAAGCTTGAAGTACTGCGAACAAGCCCAACTTCCAAAAAGCCAATTATTGTAGAGGTCCATTTGACTTGTCTTTCTTATATATGATTCTCTGTTACTTTGAGTTTTGTAATCCTGTTTTCTTCTGTTGGTTATTTACTGTAAGCTGATAATGCAGGAGAAAGAAATTGATAGCTACTCCATTGAGATTGAGAGATTAAAAAATGACCCGGCCAAGATAGATGCAATGACTGTTCAGGAACTACGGAAAACATTAAGGTAACAGTTTTGGGGATTTTACTATGCCCGCTGTTTCAATTATTTTTTGAATTATGTGAGAAGTTTTGTTTAACCTTGAAAAGGTTTTGAGTTGTCAGGATTGTTAAGGTCCCTGCCAAAGGTTGTAAAGATGATCTTGTGTCTGCCTTGAAGTCTTTCATGGACAATAAGACTTGGGGTATACAAACATTGCTGTTAATTTGAACTGTCATTAATATGAACTTGTTGGTCTGAAAACTTATTGTTGCCGGGTAATTGGAGCAAACGAGGATGGTTTACTAAACATTATGGGCTTCAAAGCTTGAATCAGACTCTTTTTTTACTCATTAGTTTTAGCATTTCTCTTTGAAAGCTGGCTCTGTTATACCTTTGGTTAGAGGGTCTCTGCATGTGCAGGACAAGTTTCTCAAATAACAGTAGAACAAGGTTCATTGACTTCTGTTGATAGCACATCAATAAGAGAGAAAGCTAAAAGGCTGTCAGACAAAGACATGGTCGATGATATACAGTTGGGGTCTAATGGCAAAAATGTCAAAGTGGCAACCAAGAAGAAGTTGGCAGTGAAATACGAAGAGGTATTGGATGCTGCTGTAATATACATAGTTGTTGCTTCATATTGAATTTGAGCACGCTTCCATTATTTGATTTCAATACCATCTTTGACTACTCTCTTCATACTGGTTACTTTTGGTATGAAATTGACTCAACTGAGATTTAATATTCTAGTGGATTTTGTAGACAGGTTCGGAACCTTCCCGGCAAAAGAGAAGAGCAACTGTAGACACTGTGGTCAGTGTTGCAAAATTAGAACAAGCCAATGCACCCATTGAACCCTGGACTGTTCTTGCACACAAGAAGCCACAAAAAGGATGGATTGCATATAATCCTTGTACTATGAGACCCCCACCTCTTACTCGGGATTCAAAATTTGTTAAGATTTTGTCTTGGAATGTTAATGGATTGAGAGCTTTGTTGAAACTAGAAGGATTTTCGGCTCTTCAACTTGCCCAAAGGGAAGACTTTGATGTGTTGTGCTTGCAAGAGACTAAAATTCAGGTAGGGTTTATCAACATTCATTTTATATCCCGGTAAAGGTATACATTTTACTGCCATAATTCAATTTCAGATAGTGATTTATTTTTGCAAATTGCAAAATATGTGAATTTTGATAAGCTTGTCCTTAGTTATATTATATTAATTGCTGTCCTTTTAGTTCTATTGACATATAAAATCATAAAATTAATTAGAAAACTTAAGATGCTTTTGTTCTTCTATACATGGATGCTTTACTTCTTATGCTAACAGGAGAAGGACATTGATGCGATCAAATCCTCCTTAATAGATGGCTACGAGAACAGTTTCTGGACATGCAGTGTGTCTAAACTTGGTTACTCTGGAACAGCAATAATCTCAAGGGTATGTATACTCTTCCGTCAAGCATATAGCAATTGTTAACGTTAAATTCATGTTTTTATTTAGAAGACAGCTAATTTAAAAGGGATAGCCTGTAATTAGATGATTTTAAGGAGATAAATTCTTTTATTAACAACATTAAACCCTTGCAACAGGATTGTTGAATGATAATGCATTTACACTTATTGCCCTGATAGAGTTTTGAGTAAATTCCTTTAATGACGCATTGAGATTTAAGGAGATGGGAAGAGCATATCTATACTTCAGAGTGAAAACAGATCGTAGTGCATTGTGATTTTTTTTTTTTGACAGAACAAAAGAAGATGGCTTCATGAACTGGAATTGTAGTTTGGCTCTGTTGCTTTATCATCACTTCCACTAAGATGGATAAAACCTTAATTTTTTTTAATTCTATAAGATGATCTAACTATTCACATTTTATTTTTTGTATTTAAATGCTGCTGTTTACATAAATAAGGCTTTTTCTCAATGTTAATTTTTAATTGAGACATGGAATTTATCTGACAGATAAAGCCACTGTCGGTCAGATATGGCTTAGGCATACCAGATCATGATGGTGAAGGCAGAATTGTGACTGCGGAGTTTGATTCATTTTATTTGATTTCTGGATATATCCCCAATTCTGGAGATGGCTTAAAAAGACTGGTACATGACCTTAAAAAGATTGGATATGTCAATTTCCTTTTCTATTCCTTGATCTCTATAGTATTTTTGGTTTGTGTCCTTGTCCAACTAACTCTGCTTTTGATCCTAGTCTTACAGGATTACTCAGTGGGACCCATCTCTCAGTAATTATGTGAAAGTATGTATCATCCTATTTTCTCCTCTTTTATCTTTCAACAATTCACTGTCTATCCCAGTTTCCATTTGTCGGTTATTTTTGCAAATTTGGTTAATGATATGCCAGATGGAGGGTGGAAATGCTTTTTCCTATTTATATTTGCTAGTAACATGCGGTAATTCATCATGTATATTAAACAATTCGTAAAATCATTTTAACATGATGAAAATGGGCAACAGGAGAGCTTGGTTTTTTAAATACTGGTGTGATTTGTCTTGGCATCTTGGTGCTCACGGGTCTCAGCTGCACTTCATAATTGATAATTGTAGTTTACTTTTTAATACTAAATAACCTTGTTCCATATGCCTGATTTGTCAAAATTATTATTTTTGTCTGAACAGTGAATTCTATGAGTGGGATGATATTCTATGAATGTCTTTCTTTCTTTTTATCATTATTTAAATATTGAATAAATATTGTAGTTGTGTAACGTTTATTTAATGGCTCATGGTTTTGATGTGCTGAATTCAGGAGCTGGAAAAGTCAAAACCAGTAATTTTGACTGGTGATCTAAATTGTGCTCATGAAGAGATAGATATTTATAACCCTGCTGTAAGTAATCCAGACCTACTTTTCTCCATGTAAACAATGACACTGTCATGGTTGATATGCAAATCTTAGTATACATCCACTGGCTGTTGTTTCTGTCTTGAGTTACTGGATTGATAAGGAAAGAAAAATGAGAGGGGCAAGATTGCCATGGATGGGCTGCTGGCAAGAAAATTCTCAGGAAAGAAACAAACTAAAAACTAGTAAATAAGTTTGTTGGTGAGCCTTGATAATAAATCAAGTCAACATCATAGCAGGACTAGTGAGTTATCAGAATTATAACCGAAAAGCGGCTCACTTCGACAAACAATGTTATAACTGTTTCAAACGTCTTCTTGGGCTGGTTAAAGTTGTTTACTTCTATACCGCATTATATGTATGTTTAGTTTAACGCATTTAGGAAACAGACAAATGGAAATTGAAACGAGTTCTCTGTTCATATAATGATAACTGATGTTTGTAAAAGTTTAGGCTGCCAAAACGGGGGAATCAGTTGTTTTCTGATTGTTAATTTTCATATATTTCTTCAGGGGAACAGAAGAAGTGCTGGTTTTACGGATGAAGAAAGGAAGTCTTTTACAGAAAATTTCTTATCAAAGGGATTTGTGGACACCTTTAGAAGGCAGCACCCTGGGGTAGTTGGATATACATATTGGGGTTATCGACATGGTGGGCGTAAAACTAATAAAGGTAACTATGGTTCTGACTCTTTGAACTATCATTATTTTCTTAATTCCAAACTCAAATAGGATGCATCCTTGTTACAAGTGAAACTTAGAAACTCAGCTGCTGGAATATAATTTCAATTTAATTGCTTTACTTATTTGAAATAATTATGATGGTCTGATTGAGTCCAAGGCAATGGACTAGTTTTTTGAAGAGCCTCTAGATTCGCAAACATTACCGTTACTTTAGGTTGCCTAAAAATTGTTATTTATGGGATTTTCTTACTATTAGAGGAAAACAGTTCATTTATCAATTTTCATGCCAAGATATAGATTTATGCGTCAAATCATTGGTTGGAATTTAAGGCTCTTGTTTACTTTTCCAACTCCACCAGAGCTAAAGTGAATTTGTGTCTTTGGGCTTTAGCGTTCATGATCTATTTGCAATATTATCAATGAGTTGACACCAATGAATAATAATCTTAACCATTTTGAATGCCTTTCTGAAAAGCTACTTCTACTCTGTTGTCTCTTTGCTTTGTAATTTAAACAGGGTGGCGACTGGACTATTTCCTTGTTTCGGAATCCATAGCTGACAAGGTTTACGATTCCTACATTCTACCCGACGTGGCTGGTAGTGATCATTGTCCTATTGGTCTTATTGTCAAGTCGCAGGACTAATGAGTCGCGTACGCTAATATTGCAGTGGCATTGCCTTTATATCCCAATTCCCAACCATGGAATTTTGGTTTTATTTTTTTTGTTTCGTGGCCATGGTTTCTTCCAGCACATCAGATCTTTGTCAGCGATCTGAATGGTGTTTTTGGTGATCACATGTGCATTGGATAGTTCATGTTCTTTTCCATGGCACACTGAGGCTGTGAAGTTAAAATTTGTGACTAACGTTACTACAGGCACGCCTAATGATTAAACTTTCTTTTTTAGTAAAGACTGAATTTAATTGATGGATGAACTTGTCCATAACAAACTTACAAGAAGTTATGTCCACTAACATCCTTCATCATCCACCACCTCGTTAGGCAAAGGTGGGAGTTCATCAAGGATACAATAGTTCGTCTCCAAAATGTGGGAGTTCTCAGCCAAATAGTCCGCAATAACTAGTCTATGTCAACATGACCAATGGTTGGGTTTTCCCCTCCTAGGTTTGCATATTTGTTAAGAGGAGAAGAAAAAACAGAAATATAGCAATAAACTCATTTTTACACATGGGACTTGACCGTCTTATACGCATGCCATCAATAAAACACGCCAGAATAATTGCCCTCCACGCTGGGCAGGTTAAACAATCATGGGTTGCAACTTGCTAACATGTTTGGCCTTTGAAAGTAGATCAACTCTAAGCAGATATGAAAGTCCGAACATGCAATCTTCCAACTTTGAAAGAGATGTTTAAAGGGGCTATCACCAAGTAGATGAACAATAACCATATTATGGTTATGTATGATACATTCTGTAGGTTTGAAGATTCTGATACAAAAGGCCATGTGAATGGAACCATTAAAAGATCCTGAATACAAAAGCAAGAATGCTAATTCTATCTCCCTTGTTCAAACATCGAATGACTGCATCTTTAGTCTTGTTTTGGTCTAAAGGGTAATCAGAAATAAAGAAATGTGATATCCTGTTTTCAAACCACATTTGAGTCAGTATTGACTTGCGCCGTCTCTGTCACTTGATTGGTAATTTGTCTTGCCAAATGCTTTTTGCTGACTCAAGTGAGCCCCAATATGAAACTAAATCCGCCAATTAAGGTTCCTCCAGATATTGTATTCTGAACAGGGCAGGTCAGTCAACATCCATAGCTTGTTCACTAGCCATGTTGCTGGACCAGAGCTTTATGGTGCGATCATGGGAGACAGTGGCGATATACCGTCCATCTGCCACGAATAAGAAGGTAAAATCAGACAGATGGCGTAAGTAAACAGCATAAATCAACACAAGCCCTCAGGAAAAAAGAGCACCACAAAACTAATTCACCAATTGCTGTTTAGTTCACAATTTGAAATTACACTGACCGAAGTGAGGTAGTCATTGTTCAAAACAAAAAGAGAAAATCACCTAGAAAATAATAAGCCTTGTCATCTGACACAGGCCATGAAAGAAAATTCCCAACTTTCGTCTCAATCACCCAACTGTGGGCAATTCAATATATACACGGGGAAAATTTCTCTACTCACTTTTCTAGTTTTTTCAGTTAGAAGTTCCATCGAACTTTCCATGCTATTCAAAATCAACCCATTAAGAAGGTAGATTTCCAATCATCAGTTAATCACTTACTTATTTTCATATGAGGTGGGAAGGAATTGGTTGAGGAACGAAAAATGTGAATGAAGTTAGAAATAAAACTGAGAAAGAGGAAATAGAATTTGGTTGCCAGCATCTTGAAAAATGGCAAGGTGGTAGAATTACCTCCAAGAATATCTAGAGAAGTAACTTTTGCTTCATGCCCAGATAATGTTTTGACAGGCTTAAAATCACGAGCTGACCATACCTGGAATTAACATTTCGATTTGAGAAACTAAATATGAGCAAAACTACTATATAGAATAATAGTGCATTCTGATATTCAGCAAAGCACAGCTATTTCAGGAAGTATACCTTAGCTGTCATATCATACGAAGCTGTTACCAAAAAATAACCCTCTTGCGGCTCAAATTTGACTTGTGATATTAAATTAGAGTGAGCTGGAATGATGTACAAAGATTTCTTCTTTCTCAAATCCCAAATGCGACAAGTGTTGTCTTCACCACCTGTGGCTAAATGATAACCATTAGGTGAAAAACTGATGCCAAGAACCTGAAACAAATCACAACTGCAATTTAGATTAGGCAATGCCAAGTGTATGAAGCAATCAGGGAAAAGGAGGCCAGGAAAGAGATTGGAGAGCAACTTCAATGTCTCACCGGCTTGACATGACCTTCCAGGGCAAGAATACTTCTCCCAGTACGAAGGTCCCAAACTCGAGCAAGTGAATCCAGTCCACAAGATGCAGCCAATGATCCGTCATGGTGGAAAGCTAAGCCATATACACTCCTACTATGACCTTCTTGGAGAAGCAGCTCCTCTCCTGTTTCTATGTCCCACAATCTCCATGTCTTGTCAAAGCTAGCAGTGCCCAAGTATTTCCCAGAGGGATGAAAGGAAATACGAGCAAGCCGATCAAGATGACCCTCAAATGTCTTTAGAAGAGTTCCTTGATCATTCCAATACCTTGCAGTGCGGTCAGCAGAGGCAGTTGCTAAATGGTTGTGCACAGGAGAGTAAGCAACATCAGTAGCACGCTCTGTGTGCCCTTTCAAGGTGGAAATTTTTCTTACTTCAGGCATCTTCCAAAGCTTCGTGGCTCCAGTCAGAGAACTAAAAGAAATAAAACAACACCAGCACATTTTAGGCACAGTACACTTAATGAATTACAACCCACAATGACCAGGACACCAGTTAAACATTTTGGTATGGAAAGAAATTATTGTTTCTTTTATAAAGTGATATTGAATTACTGAAGGTGTTTACTCATCAAAACATTACGGAAATGGAATCACCAGATTTGAAAATTTGACCACAATAGGAGCAAATTTTGTTGGCCATTAAATGACATAAACATGATTTTGCCATTTAAATTAACATCCTTAGTTTCTTGTGAATGCAAAAATGATTTTGAAAGTCGCTCTTAAGAAATCCAATCAAAATAAAAAACCACACTCATTCTTTTACTGTACAATAAATGCAACAAAACTGCTCAGAAGCAATTGAAAGCCAATTTTTCCCAAAAAATAACAGCATTATTAATATATTGGGCTAGAATGGTTTCAAATGGACTATAGAGACAAAGGTTATAATATTTATTTAGTAGCAAAAGCATACCAGGTTGCAAGGCATTTTCCATCTGCTGAGAAGGAGCAACCAGAAAGTGGCCTATCATCTCCGATTTCACTGCAATCAAGAACCAAGTTCTCTGCCTGCTTCAGTGCCCAATTTATTTCTGCATCTATATCTTCATCTGGATCATCTCTTCTCCTACGAGCACGATTAAGACGTGTCGCTGCTCTTGCTATAGAAAACTTAGCAATATCAACTCTAGCATCCAGGAGGGCCTTTGAGCCTTCAGTGTAAAAGGGATACTGCAACTCCTCCTCATCTTCTTCTTTTGCAGTAGAAGCCACAGCCTCCTCATCTTCATGAGCTTTCATCAGCTTTTCCAGCTGACCTTCAGCATCCAACTTCGCCATAAGCATTCGCAACCTGTCTCTTCTCTCCATCTCCCTCTCACCAAAAAGAGTGATGGGTTCACCAAGCCGGCGAAGTCTAGCACGCACAGCCATGTCATTCGTGGGAACAGCCAGAGCAGCGGCACGCCTCTTCATCATAAGCTCCTGCACCGCCCTCTCCTGCCTCTCCCTTATCAATCTACTCTCTTCCGATATCTCATACTCCCCTGTACCCTTGTTTATTCCATGTCCTAAGCCATCATCATCATCATGATCCGAATCAGAGTCAGTCGATCCAACCTCACCATTTTGCGCAACAACTGGTCTGACAGGTGGCGGTGGGCGAACAGGAAGGGGCGCCAAAGGGCGGATAGTAGTGGGGGGAATTGGAGCAATAGGAGGCACAATAGATGGCAGAACTGTAGGAATCACAGGTTGCATTGGTGGGGGCAGCACAGTAGGTATAGGAGAAACCATGGTTTGGGCATCAGATGATGGAATAGAGGTTTCTGCAGAAACAGGTGGTGTAGTCTGTTCCTCCTCAACTTCCATCTTGTCTGCCAAACAAACAAGTAAACAAAAGAGACAATTTTAAAATGTGAAATTAAACCAATTCAGGAGTCATTATTGTCATATCATATTCCACAGATTTCAACATCTAAATCCGATATAGGCATACAGTAATACAACTATACATAATGCAAAGGCACTAATAAACAAGCTACTCCCTCCGTTTCTAAATATAAGATCACTTTCCCTAATTTGAGTAAATTAAGGAAGTTAGTTAAATTAGTTATTTATACGTGATATTACCAATTTATCCCAACTATATACCTTTATCCTCACTCTCCCTCTTTTGCTTGTTATTATGGATAAGTATTGTAAGGTTAATTTGGGTAAAAGTAGGGAAAATTTAGAAAATGAGCAAGTTCTCATATTTAGGAAGGGAGGGAGTATTAGTGTGAGAAGAAAACTAGAAAAGGAAAAGAAAGAAGCTTGGGATTATGTTGTTTGAAACACAAAGGCAGTTACTTAATCATCAAAATCCAAAGTCACAGAGCTACAAACATAGAGCTAGCGAGGAAGAGGAAGAAATTCAAAAGAAACAAACCTAAAAGTAAGTGCCTGGCAGGCCTTGACGAAAATGAAGCAGAAATGTGAACGCAAAAGGATAGAGAAAGAGAAAAGGTAAATAAATAGCAAAAATGGAGTAAGAATGAAAAGCACAAGGAAATGTACTTACAGGTCGCAGCGAGAGAGAGAGAGAGAGAGAGAGAGAGAGAGGATGAAGACAATGGGATAGAGCTGTATGAAGTCAGGCACTGGGCTTCTTTATAATTTGGGCCGCATTTACTGGGCTCCATCTATTGGGCTCAGATTCATTTATAATTTTATTCTCTCCAGCTTGGTAATGTTAAAAACATGTAAAGACTGGAAAGTCTAAACTTTAAGAAAAATAAAATAAATTCATGGTTACTTTACTAAAAAAAAAATTCATGGTTAATTATTTGCAAATGACAAAGAATATGCTAATTATGTCTACTCCCTTATTTTTCCAAACTTTATTCTTGATATTAAATCCTCTCATCAGTCCCGTGAGAATTTTAATTTTTGAATTTGTAATATTTATTAGTTATTTTTAGTTAATTAAGGGTTAGTCTAGTTCTAATCCCCACTTGGTGATTGTGATAAGAAAAAAATATACTCCGTATTAGACAGTCTTACCTTTGTTTTGTGTATAGAGGTTTATTTAAACCCACAACCTAACCCCCAAGACAAGCAATCTTATCATTGAGCCAAGCTAACCCTTCTATTTTTAGTTAATTAAATAAGCCAATGAAGTTTTTGAGCTAAAAAAAAACCGATAAAGTTAGCCTAGCAGTACAAGTTTGCTAAATTCATAGGGGCCTTTAACCCGGACCCCAAATTAGTCACTTGAATTGGAAAGGAAAAGCACAAGTTTGAGTAATCAGCCGGGCAACAAATGTTATCACTTAATCAGTGTCTTATTACATAGGACTGAAGACTGATAACCAACTACGCTATCATGTAACCTCTTGAGTGAACAAATCAAGGTAGTGAAGAGACAAAATCACGAATGAGCAAAGATATTGAGATGTAGATGGAGGGGGGAAAGCCCGTTCAAAAACTCCAACATATTACACGGAAAGATATCAGCCAATGAGAAGAAGAAAACTAATAATTGGCAACTAAACTTCCAACTTCAAGATGGTCAGCAGCTACTATATATGAAACCGCAGCCAACTGTTCTTTAGATTCATGTGATTTCCTTTCCTTAATTCCACTACCTACTTTATCAGCAGATTGGTCATCTGTATGTTCTAGCTCAGCCTGCTTATATTTGTTCATCCCGGTATACATTTTCCTTCGGAATTCCCTGCGTGCTTCCCTTTCAGACAGTTTCAATTCTTTAAAACCCTGTTCAAACTTCTGTTCATCCTCTGGTGAAAAGAACACAACTTCCATCTTCCCAAGTTCCTCATACATCTTCTCAATCTTGGCTTTCCAAAAGAGGCCAAGTTCTGTGTCCAGCTTGTGATATGGAGTCTTCAAGAAGTATTCATCTACCCCACCTGCCTTGTCAATACAACGAAGGGCGTGTGTTGTAACCTTAACACGAATGTGGCGATCCATTATATAACTGAAGAGCCGCTTATCTTGAACATTAGGTTTCCAGCATCTCCTTGTCCTATCAACACCATCAGAAAAATAATGAATTCTTTCTTCTTTCTTTAGACGGTAAAACCCCTAATACAAAATTGAGCATTCAAGAGATAGCAAGTTGGATCTGAAAGACTACTCTAAATTGATTAGCTCCTAGAGAGTAGAGAATATCAGAATTAATGCATGCTAAAATATAGGAATCCAAATTCAAATAATCCAAACAAGGTTTGCAAATGAACTTCAGTAATCCATCGGAGTTATCAAATAGTCCAAGACAGATCGGGTTTGGGGGTGTTAACCATCAATAAATCAACAAATCATATATATTGGCAATCCTCAGTTGAATTGAGTAGATTGGTTCTACAAAAATGGTTGTAAGATATGAGCACAAGACAATGGTGATAAAATCATGTATAGTGCCAGCAAATTGATTGTTTGAAAGTTCAAACACATTCAAGAATAATCTAGCCATCAAAACCCAGAAAAACACAATTGATACATTGGCACTCTAGCTCCAATCTGGAGCTTGATTAACCAATTCTAGACACACATTTGATGACCAACAAATCAATACTCTACCTCTAGGGGCGATCATGATATGATATTCCTGCACAGAGTCCAAAACAGATTAGCTCTTTGATTATTCCTATGGCTTATATTCTCAAAAATCAAACCTCTTACCCTGAAGATAAACTGACCTAGAAAAGAAATAATATCACAGAACCTCAATAAGATAGACTACACAAAAATAATATATCATTGAGTAATTTGTTAAGTACCATAAAGCTGAACATAAAAATATATAGACATCCCACCTAAGACAGCGTCTGAAATTACAGTTAAGTGCAAAGCTTTGGCACAAATGTCATACCCCATAAGGTTTAAGATGAGCAGAAAGCTAAAGGTTGAAACTTTGGAACATAAATACATACTTGTTGCCGCCATCTTCACTGACGCGATTGCCAAACTGGATGTGACGTCCGGCAAAGATACCACGTTTTGCGCGACCCATCACGACCTTGCTCTTGGGCATGCATTTCTCCACTGATTCCTTTGCGCCACCACCCAAATTTTGCTCTCCCACTTTCTTCACAACTTTCTTCATCATCTCCTTCCCTCTAAACGCCATTCTCGCAGAAACAAAGCAAGCCACAATCTTTTCTTTTTAATGTAAAACTGGAATACTGCTCCTAAGTAGCTTACATCAGGGAGGGTTTTTTAACTTCGTGCAAACGCCGTCCTTTGTGGGACGTATAATTAATTAATTATATAGTATACTGTATCACATTACACATACATCACATTTTGAGCAAAATAAACATTTTTAGTTTTATTTATATAATCCAAAAGCTAATGAAAATTACTAGTATTAGAGATATAATTTAAGATAAAAGTTTTACTTCCTTGTGTCAAGTTACAATTTCAAAATTTTATACGTAATTTTGAGGTAAGAAATAGCTTGAATGAGAGGAAGAATTTTTCTAAATAAATATATAAAATTTGGTATGAATATAAAAGGGTTAATGATAAAAAAAAATTGCACGTGATTCTTGCAAGATATTCATTGAAAACTAAATGCTTTTTTTTTATCAAATCCGGACATGAACTTTTAATTTTTAAATAGGTTGAAAAATACATGTGGCTTTTGAAACCCTACTGTTCGAACTCATTTCTAGGCTAGATTTGTAATAGAAAACTTCTTTAAGGTTATATGAGATTTTGAACATTACAATGCAACATTTTCAAACTTCAGATTTCTTTTTTTTCTATTCATGATCAAGGTATTCCCTCACTCGACAAGTGAGAGACTAATCCCCCGCTGATTTGTAGGCACCTCAATGGGTGGGACAGCTGGCCTGAGAGATTTAATGTTTCTTCATACCCAACGTCAAGGATCGAACCCCAGACAATTGGTTAAGGGTGAATGAGTCCTTACTACTCAACCACACACCTCAGGTCACCCCAGGTTCAAACTTCACCTTTCTTTGTGTGTTTGGCTTGACTTATTTTGTTAAATAAACTATTTATTTTGAAAAGTTAGTTTATTTTAAGCATTTTGTGTTTTTTTGTATGTTTGGCTAAATTTAATTTTTAACTGACTTAGTTGAATATGTTGCTAAACTTCACCTCAAAACTAAATAATTTCAGGGTAAACAAGAGAGGTAAAGTCCAACAGTGGTGCTAAACCTAGTTTATAATCAGTCAAAATTAATTAATTCAAGGCACTGGTTAAGGTTGGTATCTTATTTTTTTAAGAACATCCCAAAAATATATACGTGTGTAAATTGATTTGTATAACTTTTTTAAGTCCAATTTATTACTACCTCCGGTCCTAAATATAAGACTTAATTGATTTTTTTTAGAGATTAAGGTTGCGAAATAGGTTATTAAATTATGACATATTTGATATATTTTTAAATTATCCATTAGTTTATAAGTCAAATAAACTAGTCTAAGAGAAAAAATTAGGTAAATCAATTTATAATTAACTTATTTTTGCTTTTTTTAGGATTTTCTAAAAAAATCAATTAGGTCTTATATTTAGGACCGTATGAAGTATTAGTTAAGTGACTTGTGTAACATCTTATATTTTGTACCCGGATAAGTTGTCCGATCACTTAAAGTTTATACTAACTCCGGTCCTAAATATAGGACCTAATTGACTTTTTTTTGGAGAGATTGAGGTTGCAAAATAGACTATTAAATGATGATATATTTGATATATTTTTAGATTATCAATTAGTTTATAGGTAAAATAAACTATTTTAAGGGAAAAAATGGTAAATCAATTTATAATTAACTTATTTTGTTTTTTAAGGATTTTCTAGAAAAAGTCAATTAAATCTTATATTTAGGACCGGAGGGAGTATTAATCAAGAAAATCGAGACAAGCAAATCGAGACGTGACGGTCTTCTCATAGTAGTAAACAAACACGGCACTCTATGAGTTTGAGTGCATTTGATTCAAGCAAAAAAAAAAGGCGAGCGTACATACATGCTTAATCCATCATAACAACTTCCTTAACAAGTGTAGACAAAAAGACAATGCACGAAACCTTTTAATGATTAGCCGCTTAAGATACTATCAAGGCCCCCATGCACATTGTTTTGTTCTCCCTAAGGCCATTTAAACCAGTGAAACGCTGATTAATACCAACGAATATCCTATGATGCCTTCGTCTGCTGCTGCCACGTACTACAAACATGATCCTTTCCCCGCGCACTAGCACATGTCACAAACTCAAGTACATGAATTACATTAGCTTCCATCTTCCAAGCCACATTGTTCACAACAGGACAATGTACATATCCTTGCAAAATAAATTGCCTGAAACCTTAACCAATTATTTTGCTGCTTATTATTTAAGCAACACTTCAATTAATCAACTCATTAGTTAAAGCATATACGTGGCATCAAATCTAGTTCCAATCACCTACTGACAATGACAATCAAACAATGCAAAAGTGTATGTAACATTTAATCCATCACCTAATTCACATACTTATCTGTCACCTACAAAACTCTCTTGTTTCTGCTTTTCTTTTAATCCGTTAGCCATGGAGGCATGTAAAAGCCACCTTATGATGTTGTTTCCCTTGCTGTTCTTTCTCTCTCAATTGTTCACCGTTGTATCAATCGATCACCACCATCACAAAGCACAACAAAACATCAGATTACTGCCAGATATATCATCAATAAGATATCTCCAAACAACCAACGGTAAGCCTTTCAAGATAGCACTCTTTGCTGACTTGCATTTTGGAGAGGCTGAGTCCACTGATTGGGGACCACTTCAAGATGTGAATTCAGCAAGAGTTATGAATCAAGTGCTACATGATGAGAATCCAGGTATCTGTATTAAAGTTCCAGTACTACAACATTATGAAGTTGTTTGGAATTTCTGAAACTTTATTTGTCAAATGATGATGTATGTAGTTTAATTGTGAGTGGTGACAGATTTTGTGGTGTATCTTGGAGATGTTATTACTGCTAACAATATAATGGTTGAGAATGCAAGTTTGTATTGGGATCGGGCAATATCTCCAACAAGAAACAAGGGAATACCATGGGCAAGCGTGTTTGGGAATCATGATGATGCTCCATTTGAGTGGCCATTAGAGTGGTTTTCTTCTCCTGGACTTCCCCCAATTCATTGTCCTCATCCCACCACTTCATATTCAGGTGTAAAGTCATTAACTTTTTTTATTTCCTTTCTAATTACTCTCCCTCCTTAATTATAAGACCACTTTGACTTTTTAAAATAAATTAATAATGCAAAATTAATCGCTTTTAATTGTTCGTAGTTATTGTTTTCCCTCATAACTAATTTACTCTCTTCACAGAGTAATATATCATCTACTTATATGTGGAATATGTTATGATTTATTTGTATGATTTTTTTCCTTAACTTCTAAAAAAAGTCAAAGCGATCTTATATTTATGATTACAGTATTGTTATTTTTCCTACTGCTTTCCATAGATGCCTGATTTTGAGGGGGGGAAATGTGTATGTTTATGTATGTGTGTCAGTTTAAAGCATCTTCTGCAAATTTTTCAGCAGAAGAAGGGTGTAGCTTCAAGGGAACTGGACGACTGGAGCAGATGAAAAATGAGATAAAGAACAATGGCTCATTTTCTGGTTATGGTCCTAGGGAGATTTGGCCTAGTGTATCCAACTATGCAGTCCAGGTCTATTCATCAGATGATAAGCAATCACCTCTGGCTATCTTATATTTTCTTGATTCTGGCGGTGGTTCTTATCCTGAAGTCATTTCCAGTGCCCAAGCACAATGGTTTCAGAAGAAAGCTGAAGGCATGAATCCTAATTCAAGGTAGAAACTATGCAAAACTTGTTTGATTTCTTATTTTCGTCCTACCATTAAAGATTATGAATGAGATGAGATATGTTGAAAAAGCAACTTCTTGCATTTGAATCATCCAAATTGACACATCATTATTGTTTGATGGACAGTGTTCCTGAGATTGTTTTCTGGCACATACCAAGTAAAGCCTATAAAGAGGTGGCTCCCAACTCCACAATAGCCAAACCTTGTGTGGGTTCCATCAACAAGAAAGAGGTTGCTGCTCAAGAAGCTGAAAATGGTATCATGGGACTCCTTGGGGAAAGAACTTCTGTCAAGGTAAAACGGAGTTACTGATGTGATGCTAATGTAGTACTGCATGATAAAGTTTAATAGTATTCATTGAAAATCCTTTGAACATGTTAGAATTTTGGAGTTTAGAAAACTTGCTGATTGAATGAATTTTCTTTGATGGACATAATAAGGGGGAATTAAGTTGTTTATGTTATGAGTGCAGGCAATATTTGTTGGACACAACCATGGATTGGATTGGTGCTGTCCATACAAGAAACTATGGCTGTGTTATGCTAGGCACACTGGTTATGGTGGCTATGGAGATTGGCCTAGAGGAGCTAGAATTGTGGAAATCTCTGAGAAACCCTTCTCTCTGAGATTTTGGATAAGGATGGAGGATGGCAATGTTCACAGTGAAATTATCTTAAGCTAAAAGTCCTCTAGCAATATCTCAGATAACAGAAAACACATGAAACTTTTTTTTTTTGGCCAGTAGAAAACACATGAAACTACAGATAGTAAATATTTTGAAAAGAAGTCTTACTTGTTTTGCCATGGAAGTCTTACCCATGCATATATATATATTTTTTTATTCGGCTTCAAAACTGATTGGTTGACCCATACACAATTTGAATTTTACGTGCATACTTTTAAAAGGAGAGCTTCATCATATATCATTTTCATTGAAAAGAAGTCTTGCTTGTTTTGCCAAAGAAAGTGTTTAAATTACGCCAATAACTAACATGTCCATAAACTAGTGGTCTTTTTTCATATCAATGTAAACTATACATCTTTGATTAGTTGATGGTATAATTTAAGAGATTTTACGAAATTCTGACCAAATCAAACGGTCCCACTACAAAAGAAACTCCGCATATAGATTGATTTGCATTTGTACATAAAAGCAATGCTTTCTTTCATTGTGCATGATCAATATGGAGTACTTTGTTAATGTTGCCCTGTTGGGTCACTGAAACAGATAGTACCTTTATTTATTATTGGCAAACCCGAGAAAAAGAGAGACCGATCATGAAAACTCTTTAAATTATTATTTATGAAATTCAGTGTCTCATGACTTTTCTTGGACACCAAATAGCCATAGCCCAATAGCCCATAGGTAAAGAGCCACCTTAGTCTCTAGTCTCTCCCATGTTGATGGACCACTCTATATGACACATTGACACCCATAAATGTCCCCTCTTCCAAAGGGAGGTCAGAAAACGTGCTCACGTCAATTGCCATAGAGAGAGCTGAGGTCAAAGTAATAAATATATAAAAATTCAATTCCAATGTTCATCAATGCCTTGTTTTCTTTATCAGAATCAATGTCTGTTTTTTTTATCAGAATCAATGCCTTGTTGTGAAACCAAAGTAAATATGTAATCATCTCATTGCAGAAATGTAAATTCGAGTTCTCTTGTCAAAATCAGGCCTTCAACAAACAGTATATAAGGTAAAACATGTGGATATTTCGGTGGTTCGAGTATTAATTGAAATGCCGTCTCTATGGGAAACATTATGCGTTAAATATATCCATCGCTGTTTACCTTGGGTCACTCTCAGTCACAATTCTACTACTCCCTAACTTACCAATTTCAATAGTTTTAGTTCAAAATATAACAATTCAACTTTACTTTCTCTCTTGACCAAAAAAAAAAATTTACATTCTCTCATCATTTAATGTGTTTTTTTTCAATTTGTTCTTAACTCTATTTCATATTAATGCTAACATATTTATGTATCTTAATATTCCTTCGTGCCCTATTATAAGACACTAGCTACCAATTTATTTTAGTCCTTTTTTATAAGGCACTTGGTAGTTTCCAATGTGCATTAATTAAATTTTCCCAAGAAAAAAAAATGAGGGGCTAGAAAGGGTGATCATTAACACGGTATTGTAATTAGTATAATTGATAAGGACAAAATTCTAAATTACTTGATTTTTAAGACATACTTAATGATTTTAACAAACTTTTGGTTTGTGAGATTTTATAGTTGGTACCTTATGGAGATTTTATACAGTATTGTAAATAAGGACTAGAAGGAGTAATATTATAGAGTAATAAATAAGAGTAAAATTGAAAAAAAAAATAGCTTCACATACTCAAATAACTTAAAGGGGAGAGATAGTATTTTTTATCCAAAATTCACATGGGAATTAAAAGTCTTGTCCACAAATCCATAACGAAAGGATCATGCATATTGTAGTTTCACTTGTCTATGTGGAGAAACAAGAAGCATGTTCCTAAACCTACGGAACAGCACATAGATAGATCGACATATTTTAATGGTATGTCCTCACAAAGATGCCAGCATGAACTTCCTTTGTGAACATAAAATGATAATTATTTTTTTGGCCATTTTTTTCACTTCTTGTTTTTTATGCATAAGAACAATTCTAGTTAGGCACGTTTAAAAGATCAATTCTCTTTACCTAACTTATCGCAAGCATTCAAAACGTTTCTAGGAAATTGATACACCAGAGTTCAAAAGTATTGTTAGGTTTGGTTTTATCAAGAGATGACTGCCTAAAGTGCTTTCACATTGACCATAGAGCACTTAATCGCTAAATTTAAGGACAAAAGTATAATCGAATGTACATGATGTCACCAACTCAATTCTAAGAATAGTTAGAAAATAATCAAAATATCATAGAGTCAATGTTCCTTCCAACTAAAGTGATTTTTAGTTATAAACATGACGTTGATGTAAACTCAAATTGTTCCATTCTATTAGATGATGAGTGGCTCATTGCTCTTCCGGAGGGAACGGAAGGGGGGAAATTAAAAAAGGTCACGTTATTAAGTTTGACGAATGTAGACATTTGTAATGGACCGTAGGGTTGCAAAAGTTGACATATGGAAGAAGATAGGGACAAGAGGGACCACATGAAGTTGAAGTAACATGCTTTTTAATCCTCAGTCATGAAAGGGAGGCTAACTGCATCTTCCACATCATCATATTATTCATTGCTGTACTTTTTCCCTATGCTTTTCTAGCTTCCATATTCACGTTAATGAAGACCATGTCAATGGTACTTCAATGTGAAAGAACATGATTCCATGAAAAAGCCAATATTTTCTTTGATACATTGAAAAAGCCAATATTTTTATTGCATCAAGAAGGAACCCTCTAGGAGATATGGTCGGCTATGTCTTGTGCATATGGTTGGGGTGCTTGGTATTTTTTAGAGAAAGTGTTTAATGAGTTTCTGTCAATTTATGCCCATACTCTTGGGTTAACCAAGTCTGCTCTATTCTTCAGTCATCCTATGTAACATAGTTCATTAGTGTTCACTGGACATGGAAAAGGTTAGTCTAGTGGAATGGTCTGTTCTCCTTTTTCTGAGTTTATTTTCATCCCCATGCTTGTTAACATAATTAGTACTTTTCTGGAGTGCAATCTATATGTTTGATTTAGTACTCTGCTGTTCAGAACGTGTTTCCATGTACCTCTTAGACATGAAATGATTGTACTGTGAAAATTTGTCAGTGTTTGCACTCACAATTCATGTTGACAAGTGAACAGCATATAGAGTAGAGTAGAGTGGAGTGGAGTAGAGATTATTGGAGCATTTTAATTATTGATTGAAATGATTAGGTCATGAACATACTGCTGTCTATAAAATATAAATTCTGCTGCTGGCTTTTTCCTACTCTTACTGAAACATGCCTTGGCAGTAAAGAATGGTTTTTAGTGTCTAGTTCATAAGATGTCATAATTCTTCATGGCAAAGTGGAACTGCTGGATTGGATGCAGCAAAAAAGTCTCAACTTGTGAGGCAAGGACCAAAGTAAGAGGATTCCAAGAGTGTTTATATACAGAATAGCATTACTTAACATTACTCATTTTGATTGATACCTCTTTTATCTGTGATTTCAGAATTCAAAGAGATGGAATTGTGGTCTTGGAGGGGTCAAGCAGGAAAAACATCTTACATTTACAGAACCTGACAGAACACTGAGTGAAGCAAGAGAAGAACAAAGAAAGCATGCAATGACAGTGGCTATTGCAACAGCAGCTGCTGCTGAGGCTGCAGTTGCTGCAGCTCATGCTGCCGCTGAGGTTGTCAGGCTCACCGGTGCTTCTCGCTCCTACTCATATCTCTCCGAGGGAAACCGAAATTCAGCTGCTACAAAAATTCAAAGTGCATACCGTGGACATCTGGTAAGCATCCCCAGAACTTATCAATGAATTTTATCATAATAGTTTCAATTGGCATATGTCTAGGTTGTAGAGGTTTACATTTTTAAAGATGAAATAACCAACAAAAATGCTTAAAATGTCAAGTCAGAATGGAACTCCTTTTGGGTTGTTTTACTTCACTTACCAGATATATTCATTTGCTTAATTAGAAATTAATGAATGGATTGCAGCTACAAAAAGGCTAGGCACATTTATCCATTGTTAGAACAGGACTGATTAGTCAGACTTTTGCTTCCAAACTTATCTCTAGTATCCTATCAAATTTAAAGATTAATTTTTTTGAAATGAACCATACAAAATTGCAAGAAAAATGCTGAGTCTTATGGCACCAGGTACTGTAATCATCTGGCTTTTGTAGCTGTTCCTCATTTTGTATAAAGAACTCAAGTTCAAGTCACTGCTATCCCCTGTTATAAAATCTATTAAGTCAAACTATAGTTGATCGCATGAGTGAATTGAAGTAAACTGTGGACATAAGGTATGTTATAAACGTGTTTACAAACTAAATTGAACTTTGAACTGGCTATGAAATAGGCCAGGAAAGCTTTCAGGGCACTGAAAGGAGTCATAAGACTGCAAGCTATAGTTCGTGGTCGAGCTGTGAGACGTCAAATGGATTTGCACTCCAGTGGAAGAAGTCAGGAAGCAATCCAAGAAAGCAGCAGTCATGCTGCAGATAGAATCAACAAAAATGATAAGAGCAAACAGCTTCTAAAGCAGAAAAAGAAGTTGGAAGATGCAGAAATTAAGGTAAGCATACAAGTATACAACATTAACATTAACATCAACATCAACATCCCAGTATAGCCTTTAGGAAATGTTTGGTACGTGGAAAATAGTTATCAACAAAGGAAATGGGAAATGAATAATCAAATATGCTGAACAATTCCTTTTACTAATTTAAATGCAGCAAGAATGCCAAAGTCAAAGAGTTTGGGATTGCAGCTCACACACAAAAGAAGACATGGAAGCTATATGGCAGAGAAAGCAAGAGGCTATTATTAAAAGAGAACGCATGAAGCAGTACTCATTCTCACATCGGGTAACCTCACTTGATTTACTTTCTATCTCAGTAAGACTCTTACTGATAATTTAGTCAAATCATATATATATGTAATGAATTTCCATGCAATATTCTTTAGGAGAGAAAGTTTTGCCACACGGGGGCTGAACAATTTCCCTATAAGGACTTAAGAGGAGAGAGCTGCCGCACACTAGGACAATGGCTGGACAAAGAAAAAAGTAATAATGGAGATATGTTGTATAAAACAAGAATTCCTTCAAGCTTGGACGTCAAGGAATGGTATGACACTACACAAGTTGCAGAGAATAATGTAAAAATAGAAGAACACTTGCAAGAGGATGAAATGATTTCACAGTTTTCATTTCCAAGGAATTCATTTTCTTGTGTGAAGAAAAATTTTGTGGTGGATGAAAGTTCTATGCCAAATTCTCCTATTTTCCCAACATTCATGAGTGTGAGAGGTAAGGCAAGGTCTATGAGCACTCCAAGACAAAGAACTGGATTTATGGATTCAGATTCTCATAGTGAAGGCAGAAGTTTGAGGTCTTGTGGTCATGATGCAACCAGTAGTGCAAATGAAGAAAATGAAATTTCTCAGAGGAGATGTCAGAGTGTAAACCGCCACTACTATCGTTAGAAGTTGTTGAAGACTTGAAGTTGATGCATGTGGAGGGAGAAGTGCAAAGTGGCTTCATCTACGTCATGTTTTTGGACACTGTCACTTTTGTTTTGAGAATGCATGTGGTAGCTCTCAGCCCATAGTTAAAGACTAATTTTCTCTTAAAGTGTATGTAGAAACTAAGAAATGAGTTTTTGTCTCTCCGAATAAAATCTTTTTCTTGCTCATTGTCTGGTTCAAATATAGGACATCTTGTTTAAGGACTCAGTCACCTACCAACTAGCCAGGATTTGTTGGTTGGAGATCAGCTCTTTCATTAGAGGCATACTCTGCTGAATCCTTCTTGGGCTTCACATTTTTAACTACATGCATGTCCAAGTGTTGTCAGTCTGCCCATCATGTATTAATGAATACCCATATTTTGACTACTTCTTCTAGTACTTTAGTATAGTAGATTGGGTTAAATGGTGCGGGATAGTTAAAGGCTCTGGTCCATGGGCCTATTTTGTAGCCCAATACATAAGAGACGTGGAAAGGTCAAAAATGCTATATATATATATATATATATATATATATATATATATATATATATATATATATATGTAAGAAGAATAAGAAGAGGGAAAAGCCTCAGACTGCATAATAACGAGCAAGAATAGGATTAAAAGTAGTTCTAAACTAGATACTGCTTGATATGGAGTAATCCTGTAGTTATCTAGAGAGAAAATACCGGAATATTTGAAATATTGATGATTTTGACAATTCAATTGCAGATAAAAGTCCAGAATCAATCATGGGAATGGAAATGATGTTTTTTACATTTATGAAGTGGTTAAAGAAATTATACGGTTGGCCAAAAAAAGTGAATTATACTGATATTCTCTCAGGCATGTACCAGAAATAATACTATGAGTTAGTTAAAAATCCATATCACCAAGATATATAAGCCTCAATAAGTCTGAAAAAAGGACTAATTGTCAATTAAAACTTAGTGGGATGAGTAAAGAAATAAACATCTACATTATATTCCTAATGTAGAACGTGTCCAGCTTGCTATATTGAAGAAGGTGCTTGGTAAATGAGAGTATAAGACTGATCACAAACAAAAGCAGGACCTTTTTTTTTTTTGCTGCTCAAGGGTATCCCACCCTAAAAGCCGGACCTTGTTTTTGGTAAATTACCGTCTGGTTTAATCTGGACTTGAGGGGTAGGAGTGTTGCTCACATAGGCAAGGTTGTCTCCTCTCCCAATGAGAGCGCTTCCCGGGATTCGAATACGCGTTCTCCTCCTTACGGGGGTTGTATCCCACTTACCAGCTCAACCAACTACCCATTGATAAAAGCCGGACCTTTAAATGTGGGGAAGATAGATAATATCTTTGCTGCTTCTCTCAACGTCAAATATTGTCTTGTAATGTGTCATGCTTTGAAATGACACAACTTAAAGTTGTTACGCCTAACTCATCTTTGGGGATGGACATATAAACTAGATGGTTGGGATCCCACGTTGTTGAGCGTGAATAACCATATCTCCTTCATGTGCTTAAGACTTTCCCCAAGACCCCAACCACGGGTCCATGTTCACATAACTCCCATTTTTTTTGCCACGTGTTATGCTTTTACTTCTGCTACAGTATGATTGGAAAATGTACCTTGATTTACTCTCGGTCCTATTTATAAGGCATTTAATAAAGGTCTTATACATACATATAATAACATTAAACCTCATTAAATTACATTAAAATTTAAAAATTTTCCAACTACAGTATATCTAACTAATGTATGGGAAAAATGTGTTCAACAAAAAAACTAATGTATGGGAAAAAGACAAAGTTGAAGTCACATGGGAGAGAGGGAGAGAGAATTGTGTACAGAAAATAATGTTATTAATTTAAGAGGGTTGGTAATACTACTATTAAGGCCCGTTTGGTTGACCGGAAAGTGGATGATAGAAATGGAAATGGAAATGAGGGGGTAAAGATGGAAAGTAGAGGTAAATTAGGTAATGATGAGAAAGTAAAGTTTGTGGGACCCAATAAATTGTGAGATTGAGAGAGAAAGTTTGTGGGCCCGAAATATATTGAAATTACTAGTTTCAATTCCCACCTTCATTTCCAATTGTCAATTCAATCCCACTGTAACACCCCAAATTTTATTCCATAATATAATAAAATTAAAAAGGGAATAAAGAATATAAATTATAAGTTAAACCTTTATGAAATGAAACAAATAGAGAATTAGGGACAAACTGTTAGAAATTAGGAAAATAATGTTAATATTTCCTATTTTTATATTTTAGTCATAATTGTGAACTATAGTATTAGGAAATAATTAGAGTACAAATATTTTTGTTATTATTAGGGATTATTATTTGGTAAACTTGTAGTAGACAATTTATTATCTTTTAGGAACTTTTTGTATTATAAATATGTTATTATATATATATGAAATAATCATTAGACTATTCATCAATATTTGTTTCCACACAAATTAAGTTTTATTAAATAAATAGGAAGAAAAGAGTTAAAAGAAAAGAAAGGTTATAAGCCTTATATATAAAATTTTGGGGAGTTGATTTGAATTTCTTTAATTATTATATATAAATACTCACACAACAAAAACCCTAGCTCCTCCTAAACCAATAGCCGTCACTTCTCTTCTCTAAAACAATTCTTACGTTCTCTTCCCAAAACCACGTCACTTCATATTTCAATTCTTCTTCCTTTTGTCTCCCAAATCATTCATTTATCCTTCTCCATTACTCTCATTACAAATATATCATCACCAATCCTTTCATAGCCACTCAATTTTTCTTGTTTAGAGGGACAATTTGGCCTCTGTTTCACACAAGTTTGGAGAGGATTTAGCTTTGATTCATTTAAGCTCATACAACAATGTTCTTTGAAGGTTCTAGGCGAAAATTTTCACTAATAAATTCTTCAATTTCAGCTATAAGTTTGGTAAGAATCCATGAACCTTTCTATTGTAATTATTAAAAACGAGTGAGGAGTTGTGGGGAGGACCTTTGATCTTTTCTATGCTTGGTAATGTTTGCTTAGTTCTATTGTTTTTTTTTTGGCTTCTCTGTTTTGATTAGGGATAGGTAAGAATGAAGGAATTAAGTTGTTTCATGTATAATTATAATTTTTCAGAATTGAAAACTAGTGCTGAATATAACTGAAAATTGCTATGTCTTTATGGGAATGTAATTGTGATGTGGGTTCTATTTTGGGCATAATAGGAGAAGTAAATTGATGAAGATGATCTTGTTGAGAAACTATAGTTGTCGTGTGGCATGATTTTAATGCAGTGTGTGGAAGTTTCAAGAGCCCATTTGTCTTTATTAAAAGCTTATACAAGTTTAATTGTTTTTATTTAGATTATACATGTATGGTTGTGAAATTCTCTGTTATTTTCAGAAAATGGCTGAACAGATTTTTTTAGAAGGAGTAATGTGTGTTTGCTATTTACTTATTAATAGATTTCTAGAAACATTTGTTGTATGTGCAGTGATTGAAAGGATATCAAAATGTCTTATTTTTTTCTGTTTTGATAGTAAAATTGATTGAGCAAATTGATGGTGTGGAATGGATAGTAAAAATGTTGATTAGAGCCTATGATCTCATTCTGTGTATTTATAAATTATGTTTCTTCTTGTTCTGGCCAAATTGATTGAAGCAAAGCATTTAAGATAGGTTTGACTTAAATTTAGATAAAACAAAGTAAAATTTGTTTTAATCATGCCAAATAATTATGTATGTGAAAGATGCAAAATTCTTCCTCTTTGACCTCTATTGTAGTTGGTATGTTGGTTGATGCTTGGGTGATTGTGCTGTTAAACTTAATGATCTCAGAATGTGGTTATTGATTTGATTGAATTGGTAGTGATTTGTATGTATTAAAATAGAAAAAGAGGGGGTTGTTGGTAATATTATTAGGATAGAGAGAGACGTTAGTTAACATACGCAAGAATAGTTATTCATATTCTTTATTATATGGTATGATCATAGGAGAATCTAGTAAGGAAGGTAATTGGAGGCAAAGTACAAGCAAGAATAAGGAGTAACACTAAGGTGTTAAGCACAACAGGTAGCGGTTTATTTCATGCACATTAGGTTTATTTGTTTATTTTCTGTCATCACTAATATTACTGCTTCAGATATTGATAGGGTTTATTTTCAGCATTTAAATTTTATGTGGAGTACTCCAGGTATAAGGAGGGTCGCTCCCCCTATACCATATTGTTATTGTTGATTTATTTTTCTTAGAAAATCCTGTCAGGTATGCCTACTACGAAAGGTGAACATATTACTATAAGTAGTGAGGTGGTGCAATAGGCACATGTATTGAATATTATACCTGTAACAAATATATTGTTAAGGTAGGGGCCCTGTATGAGTGTTTTACTAACAGGTAGTAATCACCAACAGGAGCGCACTATCATTATCTGAAGTAGGATTAAATGAATTAGATGATAGGTGAATTAGAGTGTGTGAAATAAACTGCGGTAAATTTGGTTTCAGGTACACAATAGATAGGGAATTTTGGAGTGATGAAGGGAACGGAAGAATATAGGAATTCCTACTCTTACCTGTAATTTTATTAATGTATATTTTCAAAAGGAATTTGTATCATTTTATTTTGTCATGTAATATATATATAAATTTTTTTGGAGATAAACCTTGGAGACTTTATGTACTTGGTAAATATTTTGAATTCATATTTAGACTTATATGTACTTATTAGTTTTATTTTAGAAATAATATTTTCTATGGTAAATGTTAGATCTTCAAAGTAAAAGATAAATGTTTTAGTTTTGGAAATAATAGCTGAAAATATGTTTTCACTAAAAACTTATTATTTTATAAAACTAATATAGAATATCTTATGTATTTTAAGAAACTTCATTTTATTTTAAAAAAGTTTATTCACAACTTAGTTTGGAAAGAATTAATCAAAATAAAAAGTCAATTTCATGAAAAAGTTTTAATTTAGACAATTTTTCAGTTACCTATTACAATTTTAAATTTCTTAATATTTATTTTATAACAAAAATAATTATTTTCAATTAAATTATATTTAATATTTTAAGAAATTAGAAAAAAATAAACTAGGTGTGACAATTTGGTATCAGAGCAAAGTTTCTGGCACAGGAGTTGGAATTCTTTGTTGAGAGAGTGGTTAGAATAGAAAAGGGTAGCTGCCTCTTGTAATTCATGGGTAATTACAAGTATTCATAGGATTAGGATAAAAATTAAAAATAAAGAAAAATTGTTTGGAAGTAATGAATTGGAGAAAATGTATTGTATTGTTTGTTTATACGATTTTTGTGAAATTCTTCGGGCAATACAGTGATATTGGCACCTTATTGGATTGATTGTACAAGTGGTGAAAGAATTATTAGTTGATATTTGCATAGTTATGTTTATTGAATTTCTGAAGCTCTTTATTGAAAATGACTGAATGAAATTGTGAATGAATTGAGGTTCTTATTACTTTGGTTGTTTTGGTGTCGTTGGAAAGATATGATGATAAGCGAGTATGTGATTGATTGAGTTCACTGACTTGTGTATTTAAAATTCTTTTGACATTCTGAGTTGATTTGTATTTTTCCATTATATGAATTGTGAGCTATTTGATTGGAGTGTGTAATTTCATACAAATTCTTATTTTAAATTTGCTATATTTTTTTTGTGTAAAGCTTGAATTGGAGTGTTCTTGTTGAGTGTCATTTTGTGTTCCTCTCTTCCTAATTTTCATTTCATGTAGTTTGATGACATCAATTCTATAATGTAAATAAGTAGAAAAATTTAGAAAGAATAAGGATATTTCTCGGGATCTCGAGTATAATTATGTACCCGGGCATAATAATAGTCGAGGTATCAATGAAAATCCTATATAATTAGATATAATCACATCTATAATTAGATAGGAGTCTTTGAACGATTTTAAAGATTATATGAATTAGAAATATGAATTCGTATATTTCATTTCTAGTTGAATTTGAGACTTTCATTTGATTTTCAATGCTATTTAGTTGTGACTGATGGATTTCATTCTTTCCTTATTCTCCCATTTATTTTATTACGATTGGATGGTTAAGTAGGTTGGACTATTCTGATGGTTTAGTTTCAATTCATATAGTTTACTTAGATTTAGACATGTTTGTATGGTTGAATGTATTTGAAGTGTTATTGTTCTTATTATATCTCATTGATTCCTGTGACTAAGTTTAATTTTAAAAAAAAAATATTGCAAATATTTGGTAGGAGGAAGAGTTAAATTGGAATGGGAACCAGTTTCCTTTTATTTTCATATCAGTGTCCTTGCATTAATCATTGTGTGCATTTGAATATCAAATTTTCTGATTAGAATGACACCCTTTTGAGGACACATTTTTTTTATGACTGTTATTGGATATATTTTTCCAAGATTTTGGGTGATTTCTAGTCCATGCTAAAATCATCATAGTTTATACAGAAACTATTTCAATATTTGTAGTTTCTAGTAATAATTTAAGTATCGCAAGGAAAAAAAACTTATGGTAGTTATAATTGTGTCTCGGTATTGGAATATAATCATGAACTATGTTTGAAAATTGTTGTATAAGTGCTAAAAGAGATAACATTAGAAATTTAGAAAAGCCACTATTGTTTGTTGGGCTTGTTAAAATCTGAAAAATAGTTGATCTTGCTATCCTGATAAAAAAAAACTTTGAAAAATGATAATTTAAAAACTGTTAAGTTAGAATTTGATTTTTTTTATTTATATAGTTTGTTTCCTATTTATTTTGGTTAATCTAAAAATTAATAGTATTAAGTTGCAGTGCATATATTTTAGTGCAAGTAATTAGGTTAAAAAAAATGAAGCAGGATTTTGGATAGCATTAAATGCAATATAATATTCAGTATTTACTTATTACTTATGTCATTGTGAATCAATTCTCTCTAAGAATTTTCTAATGTGTTGGCCTTATCTCTGCAACATAATTAAAATTATTCCGAACCGTGTAGACATTGAATAATAATCCTTGTAGTAAAAAGAGTTACAATATAAAATATTCAATATATAAAAAGGGACATATTCATGTACAGGAAGCATATTGCGGTTGAAAAAAAATAATTGACGGGCTAAATACAAATGGTTGCATTAGTGAATCTTTTAAGAGTTTGTAATGGTTACTTTAATAGTTGAGTAATTGTGATTTTATTATGAAATATTAAATTTTGGGATTGCTAGCTAGTGAAGATGTTTAAACTTTAAAGAATAGTTGCCTAAATAATTGCTCTTAGCTATCCAAGTTTTACAAAGTGGATAAATTCTTAATAGTAATTAGTATTAAAAATTGAAAAAAATGTCTGTAAATTGTTATTTATGTTTTATGAAATGCCTTTTTGTTATATACTAACATGCCTTTTTGTTTTATGAAATGTCCGTAAATTGTTAATTATGTTTTAATAAGAATAGTAAATATGAAATTTAAAGAAAATAAATAAACACATTAGAATTTAGTAATAAAGGAACTAACGTAAGTTTTGAATTATCTATCTAGTTATCATGAATTCATTATAGAAAATACAGGAAATAGATAATAGTTGATGTATAATTCTGTTGGTATAGGTTGTCTTTTGGGTCTAAAGGCTATATTTTGTTATGTTCTTGTATTTCAATAAGAGTTTAAAATCTAAGTATTTAGATGTGAAGTCTCTGACTAAAACTACTCTTAAGTTTGATTAGAATTAAGGTAAAAAAAAGTGATAACTCAAATTACATGTTTTAATTTAGTTAGATATGGGAATATTCAATAGATTAGCATGAAGGTGAAGAAAATATTTTAAGTTTGTGGATTCAGAATTTTTAAAATACGAAATTTTATGAGATGATTGGAAAATTTTATGACATTACTGGGGATTGTAATTTAGATGGTTAATAAAATGATAGAAAAATAATTTTAAACTTTAACTATAATTCTTAAAATGCTAGTTAAACAAAATCTATAGGAATTTATCTATATGGGTATCTTGGTATGAAAATGTTAAATATGGTCCAAGATTTTAAATTTAATTGCAATAAACCTGATTTTTTTAAAAAAAAAAACTTTTCTTTTAAGCTCGCATTTGTATAAGGAATTACTGATGCATAAAATGAATTTATTGCATGATTAATTTTTTGTTATGTAATTAATTAAGCTTAAGATTTTGTTTCATTGATTTTTTTATGTTTTTGATTCTTCGATGAAATCATATGTACAATTTGGAGATACTTATAATGAAACTCTATTTTTTTTTAATGTGTCTCGAGTTTATCAGAACAATTTTTATTAATGACAATGGTAGAAATTAAGATTTAGAAATCGAGTCACTTAAGTACCAATTGATTGATTCCTCTCTTTAATAGTTTTGTTAACGCTATGTTGAATTTAAAAGTGTATTATTTTCAAGATCTGAGTGCCTCTTTTTGAGATTTCGTTGATTGTTAATCACTGATCAGTAAATTGTTCTTAGAGTATGTGTATGAGAAAATAACATATATAGTTTAGGTGATAGAGTAAGTAACAATGAGTAACCTTTGGGATCCAATAGACTAAATTTGTAAAATCTGGTTGCTGTCAAGAGTAAATGCAAGTATTAAAATACGTTTCAAATATTTATAGAATCGAAGTTCTCAAGTTCTTTAGAATATTTATATCGATTGTTGGAAGTCTCGTATTTCTTGGGGTGATACGGAAATATTCTTATATTCTTTGATTTAGAAATTTAATTATCTTTACATTTTGATTGACTTTAGATGAAATGTGTCATTGCTAGTTTTCTAGAATATTTGTTTGTTTTGTTGATAAATAAACTGTTTTAGATTGTAGATAAAAACATAATTTATATGATTTTGCCGTGTAGGTACATGTGTGGTAATGACAAAGATTAGTACATGAGATTTTCGAATAATAAACATTGTCCAAATAAGACGTATTGATTTGTTTGAGGATCAAAAGTAATAAGCAAGTAATATTAATAACCTCGATTGATAATCTGGGAATACACATAATTCTATATACGATTTGAGTTTTATGCATTGGTTTCTATATACGATTGAGTTGAAAAAAAAAGTGATTGAGTAATGTTAATAGGATAGATTAATTGTTGTGGTTTTCTTTTTGTACTTTTGAACTAATCATTAGTGCAATTAGTTGCCTTTTTGGTTAATAATTGGAATGTTAGAGAATTGTGATGATTAGGGCTTATAGTGATTGGAATGAACATTAATTGGATGATTGTTAATAAGTTGTTGTTGGGGTCAACTTTAAATTCTGTGTTCTAAAATGTTCTGACAAGAACGGAAGGTTAAATTGTATCAAAAAAAACTGGAAGGTTAAAAATATATATATCTCAAAAGCTGGTTTGAGTTATGCATTTAGAATGATCATGATCGTTTGAACTTTGAATCATAATTTTTTTAAAAAAATATCAATTGTAGTTGTTGTTGGAGGTCTCCTTTTGGTTGGATGAAGTCTTTGTGAATTGCTAAGTGATTGTTGAGTTTTAAACTGAATATGTGGTAGTATGCTTGGCTGGTATAGTGCCTTAGTGGTAATAATTTAAAATATGTAGTTATATGATTGGTTATGAGTGAAGTATGAAAATTATAAACATACATGCATACTCTTTAAAAGATATTGTGTGATTGGGAATAATGGATGATTAACGACATATAATATTCTGATTAATCGTGGTAATAATACTTTAGTAGAATTGATGGATATAATGGCTTAATAAAGTAGAGGGTATGAATTTCACACTTACATTGAACAGCAAATAATGTGAGTAAGAGTTGTCAAGGATTTATAGAATTTCCCGTTCAAGCTAAACTTCAAGCCAAAATAGTTGATAGCTTTATTTAGGAAATTTCTTAATATATTCCCAAACTTCCTAATATATTCTCTTCTATATTTATTCTATATAGTGTTCCTCCTTGCTTTTTGCTTCCCTTGTGATGCTCAAATCCTTATGTAGATCTTTATCAACAGTAGTGATCATGTTTCCTTCTCACCATGTTTAATCAAATCAATTTGATATCAATTCACTTCATTTGAATTCCCTAAAGAAACTTTGAAAATCTCCTTATGTCAAAAATAAAAAATAAAAAATTCCATGTCGGAGCTTTTTCTTCTTATGATTTGGATAAAAAGTTTATAGAGCTGATATATCTCTATGCACCTATTAACGTAATTCTTTTCTAATTTCGAGGACGAAATTATTTAAAGGGGAGAGAATTGTAACACCCCAAATTTTATTCCATAATATAATAAAATTAAAAAGGGAATAAAGAATATAAATTATAAGTTAAACCTTTATGAAATGAAACAAATAGAGAATTAGGGACAAACTGTTAGAAATTAGGAAAATAATGTTAATATTTCCTATTTTTATATTTTAGTCATAATTGTGAACTATAGTATTAGGAAATAATTAGAGTACAAATATTTTTGTTATTATTAGGGATTATTATTTGGTAAACTTGTAGTAGACAATTTATTATCTTTTAGGAACTTTTTGTATTATAAATATGTTATTATATATATATGAAATAATCATTAGACTATTCATCAATATTTGTTTCCACACAAATTAAGTTTTATTAAATAAATAGGAAGAAAAGAGTTAAAAGAAAAGAAAGGTTATAAGCCTTATATATAAAATTTTGGGGAGTTGATTTGAATTTCTTTAATTATTATATATAAATACTCACACAACAAAAACCCTAGCTCCTCCTAAACCAATAGCCGTCACTTCTCTTCTCTAAAACAATTCTTACGTTCTCTTCCCAAAACCACGTCACTTCATATTTCAATTCTTCTTCCTTTTGTCTCCCAAATCATTCATTTATCCTTCTCCATTACTCTCATTACAAATATATCATCACCAATCCTTTCATAGCCACTCAATTTTTCTTGTTTAGAGGGACAATTTGGCCTCTGTTTCACACAAGTTTGGAGAGGATTTAGCTTTGATTCATTTAAGTTCATACAACACTGTTCTTTGAAGGTTCTAGGCGAAAATTTTCACTAATAAATTCTTCAATTTCAGCTATAAGTTTGGTAAGAATCCATGAACCTTTCTATTGTAATTATTAAAAACGAGTGAGGAGTTGTGGGGAGGACCTTTGATCTTTTCTATGCTTGGTAATGTTTGCTTAGTTCTATTGTTTTTTTTTTTGGCTTCTCTGTTTTGATTAGGGATAGGTAAGAATGAAGGAATTAAGTTGTTTCATGTATAATTATAATTTTTCAGAATTGAAAACTAGTGCTGAATATAACTGAAAATTGCTATGTCTTTATGGGAATGTAATTGTGATGTGGGTTCTATTTTGGGCATAATAGGAGAAGTAAATTGATGAAGATGATCTTGTTGAGAAACTATAGTTGTCGTGTGGCATGATTTTAATGCAGTGTGTGGAAGTTTCAAGAGCCCATTTGTCTTTATTAAAAGCTTATACAAGTTTAATTGTTTTTATTTAGATTATACATGTATGGTTGTGAAATTCTCTGTTATTTTCAGAAAATGGCTGAACAGATTTTTTTAGAAGGAGTAATGTGTGTTTGCTATTTACTTATTAATAGATTTCTAGAAACATTTGTTGTATGTGCAGTGATTGAAAGGATATCAAAATGTCTTATTTTTTTCTGTTTTGATAGTAAAATTGATTGAGCAAATTGATGGTGTGGAATGGATAGTAAAAATGTTGATTAGAGCCTATGATCTCATTCTGTGTATTTATAAATTATGTTTCTTCTTGTTCTGGCCAAATTGATTGAAGCAAAGCATTTAAGATAGGTTTGACTTAAATTTAGATAAAACAAAGTAAAATTTGTTTTAATCATGCCAAATAATTATGTATGTGAAAGATGCAAAATTCTTCCTCTTTGACCTCTATTGTAGTTGGTATGTTGGTTGATGCTTGGGTGATTGTGCTGTTAAACTTAATGATCTCAGAATGTGGTTATTGATTTGATTGAATTGGTAGTGATTTGTATGTATTAAAATAGAAAAAGAGGGGGTTGTTGGTAATATTATTAGGATAGAGAGAGACGTTAGTTAACATACGCAAGAATAGTTATTCATATTCTTTATTATATGGTATGATCATAGGAGAATCTAGTAAGGAAGGTAATTGGAGGCAAAGTACAAGCAAGAATAAGGAGTAACACTAAGGTGTTAAGCACAACAGGTAGCGGTTTATTTCATGCACATTAGGTTTATTTGTTTATTTTCTGTCATCACTAATATTACTGCTTCAGATATTGATAGGGTTTATTTTCAGCATTTAAATTTTATGTGGAGTACTCCAGGTATAAGGAGGGTCGCTCCCCCTATACCATATTGTTATTGTTGATTTATTTTTCTTAGAAAATCCTGTCAGGTATGCCTACTACGAAAGGTGAACATATTACTATAAGTAGTGAGGTGGTGCAATAGGCACATGTATTGAATATTATACCTGTAACAAATATATTGTTAAGGTAGGGGCCCTGTATGAGTGTTTTACTAACAGGTAGTAATCACCAACAGGAGCGCACTATCATTATCTGAAGTAGGATTAAATGAATTAGATGATAGGTGAATTAGAGTGTGTGAAATAAACTGCGGTAAATTTGGTTTCAGGTACACAATAGATAGGGAATTTTGGAGTGATGAAGGGAACGGAAGAATATAGGAATTCCTACTCTTACCTGTAATTTTATTAATGTATATTTTCAAAAGGAATTTGTATCATTTTATTTTGTCATGTAATATATATATAAATTTTTTTGGAGATAAACCTTGGAGACTTTATGTACTTGGTAAATATTTTGAATTCATATTTAGACTTATATGTACTTATTAGTTTTATTTTAGAAATAATATTTTCTATGGTAAATGTTAGATCTTCAAAGTAAAAGATAAATGTTTTAGTTTTGGAAATAATAGCTGAAAATATGTTTTCACTAAAAACTTATTATTTTATAAAACTAATATAGAATATCTTATGTATTTTAAGAAACTTCATTTTATTTTAAAAAAGTTTATTCACAACTTAGTTTGGAAAGAATTAATCAAAATAAAAAGTCAATTTCATGAAAAAGTTTTAATTTAGACAATTTTTCAGTTACCTATTACAATTTTAAATTTCTTAATATTTATTTTATAACAAAAATAATTATTTTCAATTAAATTATATTTAATATTTTAAGAAATTAGAAAAAAATAAACTAGGTGTGACACCCACCAAGGACTCTTAATAATGGTTGGTTATTAATTACTCTTGCACTTCATTCATTATTCTTAATACTCCCTCCGATCCCTAATATAAGAGCCAAAATTTGAATGGTTTGGGTCCCTAATATAAGAGCTCATCTCACATTCTCTTCTCATTTAATGTGTTCTTTCCTACTTTACCCTTAACTCTGATCTCTTTCATATTTATTTATATTTATGTATTTCTCTCTCTTAAAAGTATCAAAATAAATATGGGCAATATTGGAGAAAAAAACATTAACTCCATACACCCAACTAACATTCACATGTTTTCTTAAGAAGCGTTTTTTTAGCGGCTAACTCTTATATTAGGGAGCAGAGGGAGTAATTAGCACAACAAAGGTTCAATAAATATATACTCTATCAGGTCCTTATTATAGGACATCAACTACTTATAATATTTAGTCCTTAATACTCCCTCCGATCCCTAATATAAGAGCCCAAAATTTGAATGGTTCTGGTCCCTAATATAAGAGCTCATCTCACATTCTCTTCTCATTTAATGCATTTTTTCCTATTTTACCCCCAACTCTCTTTCATATTTATTAATGATTATGTATTTCTCTCTCTTAAAAGTATCATAATAAATATGGGCAATATTGGAAAAGAAGCATTAACTCCAGACACTCAACTTACATTCATATGTTTTCTTAAGAAGCGTTTTTTAGCGGCTAGCTCTTATATTAGGGATCGGAGGGAGTATAAGGCACCAACGACATTAAATTTTTTCCCACTTTACGCATATTATTTAATGAAACATGAAGTTGGAAAAATGACAAATTTAACATAAATTTATTTAAGACCCAACTATTATTCATTGGTTTGAGAAATGAGTAATTGATGTCTTATAATAAAAACCGGAGGGAGTATGGTTGAATAATGTCATAATGGTGTGAACTTACGTTGTTGGTAGCTTGACATTCTCCTTCTTGTCCTAAATATATGATTTAGAGTATTTGAAAAGCTAGTCTTCATGCTAATTATATAATCTAATTCTAATTTTTCTCAACATCTCTCCAAATTATTTTTCTAACAATAATCAAGTAAGGGATTGGGGGGCTAGAATAAGGGAAGGTGATTTGTTAGCTTTAGAAAAAAAAATGTACTCCTACTAACTAAATTATTAATGTAATCAAATTAGTCAAATATATTCTATATTTAGGAGTGGAATAAGTACTATTAATTAAAATTATTTGAATTAGGAAGTATACTGTAAATTAAAATTATTTAATTTGAAAAATTATCGTCAGGAAGTACTACTACACACTATCCTGTTTATAAGTTTGAGGACGACCCAATTTTACTTAAATTTCTCACACAGTATGATATGATAGATTAAAAACCGAGTAATGTAGATTTTTTAGTCAAAGACGCGACAGATTAGAAAGTACTGATGGGGAGTGTGAATAAGTGTTGTGTGATGAGGAACTGGCGAGTGGCCCATAGTTAGTTGTGAAACACAAAGTACTAAGGATTAGGTCTTTTCATGTGGAGACATGGTCAGATGGATGATCATATTAGGTTATGAAATGCCTTGGGGAATGGACTGCAAATTTTGGAACGCCAAAGACTTTTCAAAAGCTAAGCCATTATATATCTATCTCATCGATCGTAATATCGCCCCACTCAAAACTAATCTTGACATATATATGTATTATTGCACAATAAGGTTTTGATCATAATTTCTTCAGGTATGGGTCTTGTTTATCTACTTAATTATCTTGTCGAAGTCTTGTCAAGCGATGTACTGCCTCCACTGTGCAATTAAGCATGCATCAACGCATATTCAATCCAAGTTTTGGTGTTCTCATTTCCTTTTCCTGGAAAGCTCATTCCATCGTGATCTTCACGAATCACGACTCTACAATTATGCCCCCACCCAAGTCATTAATAATCTCATCTTAATTTTCCTTCCCAGATATTCAATTCTAAAAGAATTTGTTCTTTTCCATAACAAAATCACAATTATTTACATATACATTATTTAAAACTAATTAACAATATCTTTTAAGTCTTTAAATTTTATGCATCAAGTTCTGAAGCTTTTACTCTACATGAGATTTAATATACTCCCTAATTTCTAAATATAAGAGATTATTTGACTCTTTTTAAGAAATTGATTAAGCACAATGAACCACTTAATCATACTATATTTGGTATATTATTAAGACATATATTATCTTGTAAGTCATATACTCATATAGACTAGTTTAGAGAGAAAATTCAATTTTTTAAGTAATCTATTTAGCTTTTTTAGACGAATTTCTAAAATGTCAACTAACTCTTCTATTTAGAGATAGAGAGAGAGACTAGCTATTATTATAGAGCATATAGATTCATATTCATTTATCAGTGCTAACCTTTATTGATAAATTTATTAGAAGATTCCTTTATATGTTCAAGAATCTTAATTAAGTCGCAGATAATTAATGACAGTTATTCTGAAATAAAAACAATAATAAATAGTTTTTTCAAAGCATTTTATATTATATCTAGAGTATGAAAACATTACAGAAAAACGTTAGAAACAAATAGCTAATTCCAATATCATCATTCAGTTCAAAAAAAATAACATATCATCACAACCAAGTCAATAATGTCAGTTATATGCTATATGAGTAGCCTTGTATTTTGCTTGCACATGCAAATATAGAAACATTATCTTCGTAATTTTCTTCCCCAACTTTTGAAAAAAAAAAAAAGCAAGCACGCACACTTTCTATCTCATTTTGGGAAAAAAAAAATCTAATTGATAATAAAATTATTTCGTACAGTTGAAGTTAGGCTGGTTGAAACCAACTACATGCGGGCTAGACATAATCTAAATCATGTCGGGGGAATATACCCTGATATTTGTATTGATTGATGAAACTCCGTTTAATTATAAACTTATATAAAATTTAGACGACCTTTACCAAGCAAAAATATCATCCTGCCCTGCCTGAATCGACACTGCAAATTAGATGCAACAATATCTGAAGCCAATCAGACTCGTAATTCCATTCATATGTATGTATGTATGTATGTATGTATGTATGTATGTATGTATGTATGTATGTATGTATGTATGTATGTATGTATGTATGTATGTATGTATGTATGTATGTATGTATGTATGACAAAAAAAATTCCGGTAAACTTTCATTAATCGATTCACAACAGGAAACTAACCAGTAACACTTGTCTAAGCTAGTCTGACCAAACTTGTGATTGTAATTCATTTGATGATTGAAACTGGTCAATATATGGCCCCAAAAAGAGAAATTATATTCTCCATATCTCACCTCCATGGAAATGTTGCTTTCAAGCCGCATTATCAGTTCGTTCAGTTGATACATCATATATCTTTGAAACGTGGCTTTGGAGTTTAGACTTATTCAGTGGGGGGGGGGGGGGGGGGACTCAATTAGTGTTTGATATGAAAGAAGCTAGCCATTGTCATGTGTTGCTCTGATGAAATTCATGCATTTTTTAACCAACAAGGACAAGCTAAGGGTCAGTTGGTAGAAGTTGTTAATTGTTATACAGCTTAACCACACGTTCAGTCCTTTGAGAATGCAACAACTTTATTACGGTGGTATGGGGTCCCTGCCACTCATATAAGTCTTCTCATTAAATTTTTCATGTAAACGTGCAATTTTAATAATATATTAATTAAGCGATTTCCTTATCATGCGTTGCGGTTGATATTAAATATAATGGGGTAAAGTTTAATTAGAATTTTTAACTTTCAATGCACATAGTAATTAGTGAAGCTTAAGGTTTTCATTGATTTGCATGAAATATATTGGTAGTACCTTATATATAGAATTAGTGGAGTGTGTTGTAATGTAGAGAAAATAATATGGCAATTAATTACATACTATGGTAAAATTCAGTTAGTAGATAGACTACTTGATAAATATATGTGTGTTATGACTGTTGAGTTCGAAGCTATTCGAAAGTAGGAACATTGAAGTTGGGCAAGGAGTGAAATGGTATATTCAGAGGTCGCTGTCAAGTACGTGATTAAAATAGGTAGGGAAGAGTGAGTTGAGGCATCATCATAATACAGCTATAGTGAGAGTGACTGAAAGAGAGAGCTCAGAGCCTCAGACCCTAATAAACTTTTTTTGGCAGGCAAGTGTGCTCAATAGACATGATATATGCTTTTTTTGTGTCATGTGTGAATAGTAGATATGTCTTGAAAAAATGGTAAAAATTGCTGTTACATAACAAAAACTTTTAATACTCAAATCCTAAAAACAGCTATATATTCTGTTTGAGAAGATAAAACTGTGTACATCTTACCCTTTTCAGACTTCATTTGGTGAGAGAGGCTTGTGCATTATTGAACCATCCTTTATGTGTGAAGAGAAAATGGTAGTAGTTTTAAAGTCACACACTTTATCATTTCGCTGTCACACTATCTCTCTTTGATTTGGGTTCAAATTAAAGGACCATCTTCATCATCAACACATTATCTGATTATCAGTCTCTGGACAGGAGTTTTTGCCCATTTAAGTGTGTGAAAATGGCCCCTCTACTCGTGTGCGCGCGCACGCCTGTAACTTTCAAGTTTTCAAATCCCTCTCTTGTATGTGATCCTATTTCAACTCAGAAGTCATGGGGTCTACGTTACCTAGCCAACTTTATTTTTTCTCTCTATCTCTATAGGGCATAGCACATGCCTACACTATTCAAAAACTGATGTGGAAACTCAATGAGATTTCAACATCCAACAAAAATTCTCAGAATCTCCATCAATACATTTTTCTCAGAGGGAGACAGTTTGGTTTGGGTTTCTCAGCTTAATGGCTCCAGTCTTCCATAATCATTATTTCTAAAAGTATTTTTTTTTCTTAGAGCCTTCGGTGTCCGGCCCCTTCGGGGGACCGACTAATCCAAAGTCGCCGCCGGGATCCCCATTTTGGGGGTGACGACTTCCCAAGGGTTCGAACCCATGACCTGGTGGGTACGCGGTATTTTACCTTCCCCTTTCTTACCAGCTGATCTACGCCCCTTGGACTCTAAAAGTACTTTTATTTTGCTTCACGTTGGTCGCAGACGCATTATTATTGTTGATGATGTTGTCATTTGTGTGTGCGTGTGTAGTCTTCGTTTTCCTGCTGCTTCATATATAGTGGAAATAATATGTGTTTATCAATACAAATACATGAACACACACACACACATCCGCCAACTAGTTATGTGCCAATCGAATTCTAATGGAAAAGACGTCTGATTAATTAATTATAATCTGATGATAATCGAGTTGAAGTTGAAGTTGCTTTCGTATCACTGTTTTGTGACATTTAATTGCAAGAGATAATGAAGTATGCCTGTTGCAGAGAGAAATGAGAATGCCCCCTGGCCTTCTCCCCCACTAGTTAACATGGTATAAGCGAACCAATGAACCAGAAGAGACCTATATATATGACATATACATAAGGTTAGTAAGATTTTACAAATCAAAAGGCGTTATACTATTTGTACGGTAAAAGCATAGTGTTTTGAGCGTTACAAGATTAAATTATCTAAGTACGGTGTGTGAGTGCAAAAAAGAATATTTCGCTAGTATACTAAATGTGTATGCTCTATTGTTAACATGGTATGTTATAGTATACACATCTTAAGAAAGCTAGAAGCAAGTAATAATTAAATTAGCTCCATTCATTATTCCCTAGTGTTTTTCCTATACCTCTTGATGACCATCATTTTCTATCACCCATGTGAGAGCACTATGTATTGTTAAAAGTTCATCATCTATCTCTCTCTCTCACGGAGAGGCATAAAAGATTTTCCAAAAGCAAATAATGATCGATCAGTAGTGTATGGGGTTATCATTGGAGATGGCAATTAACTTGTTCCACTTAAATTAGCAAGACATTGATGACCAGAGAATATCTGATTTATTTTTACGGAGAGATCAATTGAATCTCCACTATATATGCAATTAAATTCCAAAAACTATTATTTGTCAGAGACGAGTGATTTTGTTTTTTGACCCACAGAAAATTATAGCTACCGAAACTTGCAAGTTTTTGTAATATAATGGTTTAATGAGTTCTTATTTAACGCGGTACTGAAACTTTTGTCCTTACCTGGAATTGATAGTATGAGGGTTTAGTTATAGATAATTAATCATATTGGGGTGTGTTTGGCAACACTCAAAAGCAAGGTGGCACATGGTTTTTTTTGCTTATTTTTACTTTTAACTTATTTTTACTTTAAAACATGTTTGGTAGCAAAGTAAAATTGAATTGCTTTTGAGTCAAAAGCAAGGTGGGAGGAGAAGTATAATTTTCTTACTTTTTTTTACTTCTTGCTTTTTGCTTCTAACTTATTCTCTCTCTCTCTCTCTCTATATATATATATAGACACTCTCTCTGATCCTAAATATAAGACCTATTTACCTAATTTTATTAGATTAAACATGTTGGTTAAGTTAGTTAAAATAACATGATATCCAATATACACTGATCATCTACCTTTTGTCTCCACCATTTCTCTCTTATTGTCTTATAATGGGGAGCATTGAGAAGGATAATTTGGAAAAATTGATAAGAATTAGAAGTAGGTCTTATATTTAGGACAGAAAGGAGTATGTGTGTGTGTATAATTCTTAATTTATATGTATTTTATTTTGAATTAGCATTTTCAAAATTTTATTCATGTATTTTCTATTATAACAATATTTGCATATGTTTTAATCTAATCTTGTTTTTTTTTCAAATACATATCCAAACATCTTTCTAAAAGTCAAATTGAAAAAAGTCACTCATACCAACAACACATCCAAACATAATCACAATATACAATCGGACTTTTTTCCAATCTTACTTCTAAAAAAGTCAAATTGAAAAAAAGTTACTTTTCCACCGGCAATCCAAACACACCCTTGATCTACCGTATTATTTATTAATTCTTACGTTTGGCTTGGCCTTTGGTTGGATATATATTATGAAGGATTATACTGAACCATTCCGACTGCTACTTGATTGGATAAATTTTAAATATATTTGAAAACAGAGAATTAAAGTACAGTAATGAAGAATTCAGATGAAAATGCTAATCAATTACTTAATGATGATTTTAACCGGTTTGTAATGTTCCCAATCGTTGAAAGAAATAACCAAACAAACAAACAGATTAATAGTTGTGTGCGTATGTATGTTATTATATGTATAATCTATTTACCAACTATATATATGGTCAATTTGTTTGCACAAATTGAATGTTCTTGCTTCCAAAACACCAATAAACGATAAAGCTAAGAAAACAAATCTGGCCGGTTCTCACTCAATTGTATTCCCGTGAAAAAAAACCAACACTATTGGTCCTATCAATACACAAAATAACTCCCCAGGAATTTCAATTGCACTTAATCACTACTGGAATTGAGTTCAAGCTTTCCCCTGCACCTTTTCAACAATGGACTCCTGATGTATACGGAGGAATGCGGTTCCTTCATGAAAACTCCACCTCTATCTATTTCTGAGATGTTTGAATTTTTTAAAACTCCACGCAGAAGAGAAATGTTATTCCCACTCAGACCAAAGCACAAATTTACTTGTTCAAATAACAATTAAGGTTTCAGATAAAAAAAAATAACAATTAAGGTGAAACAGGGTAAAGAACAATGAAGCCCTTAATGGTAAGCAGATCAATTTTGCAAGTTCATTAATACGTGTATTGACAAAAGACGCGATTTTTTTTGGTGAAGTTGGTATTTATTTATTTATATTTAAATTATTAGCAATTTGATGAGTTTGCATGTAGATGTACGTACGCATATATTGCCTTACCTCCTCAACTTTTGTTGGCCTATAGCTTTAATAATGGCTATCTCTTTTTTGTTGGCCTACGCAAATATTGCCTTTTTTTTGCGGCGCTTGGGGAGACAATTCCGTAGCTTAATGAAGCTTGGAGTAACCTACCTGTGTGGACAGTCAAAATGGGCTTGCTGGTCATATTACAGAGCCACGAGGATAGGCCCCAGTGGATCATGAGTTAATTGTCCTGCCCTTAGATTAAGTTGAACCCAAACCCCTTCCTAAACACAACAAAATGTCACTTCCCAAGAATCGAACTCGCGACTAGGTGGACAATCTGACGCTCATTGTTTAATCCTTTCGCCGCTAAACCCTCGAACGATGGGTTAATGACTATCTCTTTTATTGCAAAGATATGATAATTAACTGTGATACGCAGTACTCAATCAGTTCCTACTCCAAATTTATATAAGGAGGGGGAGCATAAAATTTTATTTGAGGAGATGACTTTATTCCAAAATGTAATATCTATTTTTAATTTTTCTAATATTTTCTCAAATTAAATTTATTAATGCTTTACAACAATAAACAAATTAAGTAAGAGAGGAGGGATAAAGGTAAATAATTAGTTTGTTTTGATAATATATATTTTCATATAATTTTTAGTAAATTAACATCCTTAATAAAAGAAAAAATAAATAATTTCATAAAAATAATAATATATAAATAAAGAATTTCTATATTTACAAACGGTAAGTAGGAAGGGGCAGGGTATATTACTAGAGCTATCAAACCCATACCGGACAGATTGGGTGAGTCACGTTACTGTCCATAGAGTCGATCAAAGTGTATAATGAACTTGGGCATCATTGACCCAGATTGGCTTAGGACAACCTGGCAAAATGATGGGCTAACACGAGTTGCTGTTAAAAAAATTATGTTAAAAAGTTAGACTTTGTGTTTTTTTTAAATTTCAATAATATATGATTTCAATATTAATGACTATTAGTTTAGTGGCAAAAAATTATTTCCACGTGAATAGTTTGTAAAAAATGATCTATTTTAAGTTTTATTAGGGAAAATATTTGGTAATTACTGGCTGTCAATGAATATTGTATACATATAAATGACTATTTTGTTAGTAATTCAAGTTATTAAATTGGTATTCAAAAGGTTATTAAATTGGTCCTTTTTTTATCAGACATTAAATTGGTCTTTAATATCTTGATAGTATGATTAATGATAGAAAATTTAAAATTTAAATTATCTTATTTCTCTCGTATTTGACTCTTAGACTACAAAGTTAACTCTCAACTAACCCATCCACTACCTCAACGGGTCTAAAAGCCCATCCGGCTTTAATAACTTGTTATTGATACGTCGTTGATACGCTTTTTTGTATTAGATCGATCGACCTAGCTAGTTATTGAATTTGATCAAACTTTTTGGCGGTTGTTACTCTGCTTTGGGTAGCTAGAGCCCTAACAAAATAAAAAAGAACCCACATAGTATTGTTGAAGTGTTTCAAATATCCTAGCTAGAGAGGACAAGCTAGCCTTGTCCTCGACACATGTGCTCTACTTATCTCTAATATGTAGTAAAGCTAGTGGGAGAGATGAAGCTAGCTACGTATCCACTCTCTGATTCTTTTCTCTTTTCATTCGATCTTTCTTTATGGTTTGTCTAATGTCAGTCGTCTGTGCTGTGCATGCAGGAAAAAGAAGGCCAGTTTTCCCTCTTGCTTTTTTTTTGGAGAAAATTTTCCCTCTTGCTTTTAATTTTCGGTACAATGCTACAAAAAAGGACACCGTGAAAGACTCTGATAGTCTGATGAGACATGAGGGATGAGATCGAGTGGAATATTTAACTGAGACATATATAAACAAGCTAGAAGGGAACATGATAAGAACATGTACATAGCCACTCCTATAGCCCCCTAAGTTTGGCCTTTGTTCCTCGATCAGTCTTTTTGCTATACGATACGATATGATGTGATGTGTGTGTGTGTGTGTGTTTTTTTTTATTATTATTATTTTGATGATGATGACGAGGACTGCAATATACTTTAGGTGTATTTCACCTTTCGCAGACAATTGCGCATTGGTCGTCTGATCTCTATACACCCTAATTGGAAAAGAGTGTCACACCCATCAAATTTCTTACATGAGTATATACTTGTCACCTTCTAAGTATTATTTTATTTGATGAGGACCATATATCTGCTTTCAGAAATTAAAGGCTAGCAACTTGTAATTTCCCTCTGGCCTAACTTGTTCTTTACGTGTCTGATTATTGCAAGGGTCATCAGTGGTTGATTAAACTAATAATATAATATTCAAAGGTTGGCTATACAAATGTCATAAAATATTATATTGATCCATAGCTTAGGATTTCAAGACCGAATCATGTTCTTTGGAAAGAATTTTATCTTGTTCCTCCCTGGTTGGGAAGCAAAACAAAATGAGCTTCATTATAAATAATTTATTTGGTCGGGCACAATCGCTAATTTTGTTGGTGACCACCAAAATTTCACTTTTTCTTCGGCAAAATTAAGTATATGTGCTTCATAAATGTGGCACATGAATGAGAAAAAATGATATTAAAAGGTTGAATTATATTATTATTTTTTGTGAGGGAAATGGATAAATTGGCGGTGAGGAAAGAAATTAATTATAATCAACTCGATCGGAGAGCGGTTAAGATAAACATAAAAATATTGGGAAGGGATAAAATAGAATTAAAATCCACCATGCTCACAAAGTACCGCACAACAGAATCTAATTACAGTTCATTGCTTTCGAAGAACGTAGACATATTAATATATTGAGGATCAGTGTGTGCCGTGAGAGGACAAGAAATGAATAATTTTCTTCAATGGAAAAAGAAGTTATTATTGGCATCAGTAGCTAAACAAATGAGTGTTAAATAAAGTTAAGACAAAGCACGATAAGCTGAAAAGGGCATAATGCAAATTAATGGAAATGATCCTACCTCCCCACTTTCAAGCAGGGCACACGTATATGGATACGTGTTGTTGTCATCTTATATCAAAGTAGGGACCTTGTATATATAGTGGCTACAACTTTATTCCAATGGTGATATGTATACTTACATTGTTAGCGACTCATACATATGTATAAATAATATGTGTGTGTGCCCGGAGGCGTAGCTTGATGGTTTGAAGTGGATCCCCAAGGTGTGGATCTCGTCATTTAGCCCAAAGGTGCCAAGTTCGAACCCCGGGAAGTCAGTCACCCCGTTTACGGGAATCCCGGCTGGCGACTCCGGATTAGTCTGCAACCGAAGGGTGTGGGACACCGGGGGAAGCAATTCAAAAAAAAAAATATGTGTGTGTGTGTGTGAAATATAACACGTGTGTTTGTGTGTTCGCGCTAGGCTAGGATTTTCCCTGCTGGCGGTCTTTAATCTTGGTTTTTGAAAGAAGTAAATTAAAGTCTCTTGGTTTTTGAAAGAAGTAAATTAAAGTCTGGCCCAAAAAAGAAAGAAGCAAACTATATAAAGACATGACAAATCCATCGACATGTTTAATTAATCAATAGAGCCTAATTCCCTTTTCATCTTAAACTGCTATTTGTTTTTTGCTGCATATATGCTTTTTGCAGCTTTTCAGCCATCCTAATAACATTAAATATGTGCATTATTCATACGAAAGATCAGATAATTTAAACTATATGATTTTGTTGCGATGCAGACAGTCGACTTAACAAAAACAAACCATCTAGCATAGTTGCTTAGTTAATAACTAAGCATTGTTTATATTGATCGATTAGGATAATTATTCCATTACTTTTGATGATATTTATTCAGTACCTATCATGACTAAATGATAAGCAAGCATGAAACTTCCGTCCGCTCATGCACTAAGAACATGATCGAAGTAAGAGTCTTATTATTGTCTGGTTTTGCGTACTCGATCGAGCAAGTTAGCCAACGAAACTCGAGTAGATTCACTCCACATGACCCCTGTAGCAGAGACAATGACACACACATGTGTGAGTGTATATTAGGGGTGGGCATTCGGTTTTTCGGTTCATAACCGAACCGAAACCGAAAATAACCGATAACTGAATTGTCTACAAATCGTAAACCGAAACCGAAACCGAATAACCAATAACCATAACCGAAAAACCGAATTAATTTCGGTTCGGTTATGGTTATTTTTCGGTTATTTTTGGACTTTTTTTGTTTTATGGAATGAATTTTTTTACGATTGGTCATGCATTTAAAGTTTCCTCCACACCTAATTATACTTTCAACACAATCTATACAATTTTTTCTCACAAAATAAGAGCAACTAAAATTCAAAGTATCAACCATACCAAAAATTACATTCAAATAGCAAGCATTTTTAGGACAATAACCAACAAAAATAAAAGAGCCACCCAATTTGTCCTAATCTTGGATAGAGGATGACAAATTCAATATAAACATCAAATTCATTGTTTACTAAAGATCCTCCAAAAGCACATAGTCAGCATGTAATTTTTTGCTTCAACCAAAGTAAAACTTTTATCCTTTACAAGTTTAGACTGAACAAATGAAAATTACAAAATGTTAAAAGTCGTCCAACATTAGTAATTTCCTCTTAATATGGAACTATCTATTGAACTCATTAAAAGACATTTGAGGCAAACTTAGAGTATACTCTTAGACATTGAATGAGCAGAAAAATAATAAGAGGAAAAATTGAAATATGGAGAGGTTGAAAAAGGAAAAGGAACATGTTGAATGAGCCGAAAAAGCAACGAATTCCTCTTCTGAAACATATGGGTATTTTTTGGTTTTAACCAAATACATTTTATTATTGATATTGATTTATTAGGTTTTTTTAAAGCATATTGAATTTTTCGGTTTTTTCGGTTAACCAATTATTTTTTTAAAGAAACCGAAACCGAACCGATAACCGAAATGAGAACCATTTGAAAACCGAAACCGAAACCGAAAACCGAAAAACCGAAACCGAAAAACCGATAAGCATTTGGTTCGGTTCGGTTTTCGGTTTTCGCTTTGTTTTGCCCACCCCTAGTGTATATATATTCAGTAGACTCCGTCCTCCTGAATTACTAAGGCGCATGTGACCAATATACTACTCCCTCCGGTCCTAAATATAAGACCTAACTGACTTTTTTGAAAAATCTTTAAAAAAAGTAAAATAAGTTAATTATAAATTGATTTACCTAATTTTTTCCCTTAAACTAGTTTATTTTACTTATAAACTAATGGAAATATATCAAATATGTCATGATTTAATAGATTATTTTGCAACCTTAACCTCTCTAAAAAAAGTTATCTATGTCCTATATTTAGGACCGGAGGTAGTATTATATTTCTTGGCTGTTTATTTTTCGATACTCCCTCATGTCCCTAATATAAGAGCCCAAAATTTGAATGATTTTGGTCACTAATATATTAGCTCATCTAATAATCTCTCCCCATTTAATGTATTTTTTCCTACTTTACCCCTAACTCTCTTTCATATTTATTAATGTTTATGCATTTCTCTCTTAAAAATATCATAATAAATATAGGCAATATTGAAAAGAAGTATTAACTCCAGATACTCAACTAACATTTACATGTTTTCTTAAGAAGTTTTTTTTTGCGGCTAATTTTTATATTAGGAACCGGAGAGAGAGTATTTTAACGATTGAAATAAAATTGGAATCATCATTAATTATGAAGGGATACAAAAGTACGAATGGAGGCATGGAGCTATTGATAATAAGGGCGCAAAACCGAGGTTCTAAGCTCCCAGGCAGAGGATATTGCAATTCGAAAGCCACTCACACTGATTAGAAAACACCACTTCCATCTTCAGTTTGTGGGTTCCTAACTTCATATCTGTTTGGTATTACGCCGGTTTCACACCTGCCACTCTTTTCTCTTTCCTCTCTGTACAACACACTAATGCTAATTAGAGTAGGTCCCCCATAAGCTCCCCCCGAAGACAACATAGCGGGGCCCACCAACTCAAAGAAGATAGTACATGTAACTGGACATGACATTATTAATTCCCTCTTAACTGATAACCTTAAATAAGACTTGGATATGTACTCTCTTTTTTAGAAGTCGAAGGGAAACCAACATTTAATCATAATATATTCTGTACTATATTATTAGAACGTATATGTTAGCTCATAAGTCGTCAACTAATATAGCTCTTATATTTATGAATGAAGAGAGTATAATCTATACGAGTCTTTTTCAATTATATGTTTTAATTTCCCAAAAACATTTCTCCTCATATCACAAAGTAATTAAAGTTTGCTTACACTTAGATATCTCATCAAAAGATCGAGAGGATGTGGTAAAGATGAAATGCACCCGTACACAGAGGGGAGGGAAGAGATGTGTGTGTGTATTGTTGTTTAAAGTTACAATGAGTAAGTAAGTATATTTTCCATGGCTAGCTCTTAGGCATATAGGTTTCTCCACAGTCTAAGAATATAGTACATTTGCCACACCAACGTGAAGATCACGTGCAGCGTCCCTTCATGATCCCTTCTTCTCCAACTTTTTTGTCAGTCCCTTCGCCATGATTCCGCAGCATTATTTTTTCAGATCGAAACGCAACATTTCCTTACCCTCCATTATTATCCCGCTTTTTAGCCCCAACCTAGCCATTCAAACTGTCTCCATACGTGTACTGCTTCCCCTATATGTGTTTGTGTGTGTGTGTTCTCACAAATATACACATGTTTATATATATATTAAATATTTCAGCTCAACTCATATAATCTATGTGACGTCAATTCAATCCTTCGAACTCTACTTACCTGCACTGCATGCGTGGGAGGAGTTAATTAAAATCTCTAAACAAGTTGCAACATGCACACACATGCTAGAGTTCAATTGTCTGAAGCACGTGTAAAAATAAAATGCCACATGATTCATTTTATAATACAAAGTTTAGGTGAGTTGAAGGTTTATGGATTATCATTTAATCTCTGGATTTAAATAGCAATTGTAGAAATATTTATATATCAGTTACCTACAAAGTTTTGACTTAGACAACAACGGAATCTGAACTCACAATTTCGTGGCTATGAGTCAATTTTTTTGCTACTTGATGTTGACTGAAATGAAACGTTATTTATGTGTGCATAACCTAAAAGTGAACGAGATAGGTGAAGGTTAATTTAGTTGGTAAATTTTACTTATAAGATTATCGCAATTTCAAATAATGTTGCCAATTATAAAACCATGTTAGTTGATGTGATCTATATAAACGAGAGTCTCGAATATATATAGCTTGCCATAATAAGCCCTAGTACGTAACCAAACTCACATGAATTTTTTTGTTGTGATAATTGAGAGATGGGACCCAAGAAGCAGAGTTCGGTTGTCACTAAACCGAAAGAAGAGGCTGGCTGTGGTAGGGGCCGGATGGATCACAACAAAATGATATGAAGGGTTTCCAAAGATGTAAGCATAGTGGGATATATAGCTGTAGGTATAGCAAGGCAACCCTTGATGAGATCATAAGGTCAAATAAAATGGTCCAAAATTTAAAGGACCAAGCACCCATTAACGGTGAATAGCCTATCTATCCCATGTGCATGAGCACACCAGTCATCTAATTTGCCCATTAAGCTAGATATTATCATCTCATCTTGGAATAGTTAATATTCCCTCCGGTCCCTAATATAAGAGTTAGCCCCCCCAAAAAACGCTTTTTAAGATAAAATATGAATGTTAGTTGAGTGTCTGAAGTTAATGCTTCTTTTCTAATATTGCTCATATTTGTTATGATACTTTTAAGAGAGAGAAATATATAAACATTAATAAATATGAAAGAGAGTTGGGGGTAAAGTAGGAAAAAACGCATTAAATGAGGAGAGAATGTGAGATGAACTCTTCTATTAGGGACTAAAACCATTCAAAATTTGGGCTCTTATATTAGAGACAGAATGAAGTAATAATTAAGCTAAATATATATTAATTGTTATCTTCAGCTAATAGTTAATAATATATAATGGGGAAGCTACTATAAATTAAGTCTCTATTAGTTGAAATGATGCAATCTCACCAAAAAATTTATAACAACTATAAAACATGTTATTAACAAGAACGACAAGTTTCAATGAAAAGAATGACATGCTTATTATAGTTAGGGGAGAACATTCGGTTTTTTGGTTCGGTTTTCGGTGAAAACCGAAAAAATCGGAAATCGAACTATAACTATTTTCAAAACCGAACCGAAATCGATTAGTGTTGGAAACCGAACCGAAATAACCGAAATATTTCGGTTCGGTTTCAGTTTTAACCGGAAAAATCGAAATTTATTTATTTTATAATAAATTCAATTTTTTTTTCATTTTCAACATATAAAACTCCACATTTTATATTGATATATTGCATATTTTTTTAATTTAAACGAAGGAATACAAAAACTATAGATTTAAACTCTAAATGTTTACTTATCTATAGAAAAATATGGTAAAATAATATTTTTATTATTATTTATTTATTAATTCGGTTATTCGGTTAACCGATTTTTTTGTTGTTAAAAACTGAATACTAAAATAACTGAACTGTAAAACCGAATAAGAACCGAAAACCGAAATAACCGAATTCAGTTCGGTTCGGTTTTCGGTATTCGGTTTGATTTGCTCGCCCCTAATTATATCATTATATACTCACTTATTATTATTTATTATTTTTATGATGTCGAGCTTAGAACCATTCCTACTATATACTAATTCACATTTGGATTCTCTCTAATCTCAGGAACCATTATATTCGTATAGATTAGATTTAATTCTCCATAATTACTGACCCCCAACTACAATCAGTCACTTCCTTCTCTCACGATTACCATCCTTTGATTATTCCCCACCTCTCTCTACCACTTGTTGCTGGCTACTATTATTTTTATATTTGGATCCTATATGTTGTGGTTAAGATTTTACTTACCTCACATTTTGAATCTTTATTTGGATGCATATATCCCATCACTTTCCACTAATTTACAACTCAAAAACGATGACGAATAGTTTACTCCTCCAATCTGATCATACTGCCATCATTTGTGACTTCATATATGAATTATGTGGACCGTCCAAAGTCAAAACTCCAACCTCCTTGTTCTCTTTTATTTACTACATACTGTGATCTCTCCACAATCCTAATAAATATAATACTTGTTTGTTTTTTTAAGTCAAAGACGCAAATTAACCATTAAATTGTAACATATATCAAATGTAATTAGATTATAGTTTAGTTTATAACTATAATAAATTAATTTTGAGAAAAAAAAATAAATGTAGACAATTTAAAGTGATTAATTTTGCATCCTTTATTTCTTAAAAAAATAATTCAAAGTAGTCTTATAATTAGGGTAAGAGGAATAATTTATTACATAATGTCTAACTAGATCCATTAGGCTGAAAATGTTGGGGTGCTTTTTCAATGTCTTTTAAAAAGTTTATCATCATAAACAGAATTAAAGAAAATAATAAATCATACTATTCATAATTCTTGGGCAATGTAATTCTTCGTATTTTTAATCAATGTAATATCACACACACACAATCTCAACCAAGCATATTTTTCATCAACGAACAATGAGACTGATTTGCAAGCATGAAGACTGACCTAATTTAAAACGCATTCAAGCTCATTACCAAATCATACGTTAATTATTTTTCAACCTAATAAACTTCATTACTAATATTTAAAAATCGAAATCAGGCCAAATGAATGTAAATCAAGAGGATGAAGAAATATTTTTATACCTTATTATTTTTTCAGAACATATACAAGTCCTGGATGACCTATTGTTTTCTTAGTTGCTACCAAATAAACTTGTTTGTTTGTCCAAGAAACAACAATAGGTCATCCATGACTTATATTAAGACAAATAATGAACTTAAGTACAGCACTGAATAACCATCTAAGGCATGCTTTGATATAATTCTTAATAGCATTAATTTATGTTATTAGTTTGACATTTATATATATTCGAGGCTGATGTGAACAGATTTTACTGGACATATTTTAATTTGGACACGTATGATAATATATATGGGTAAGTATTGTTTATTTGTTATCATCGTTCTAATTTGGTTTAATTTAAAATTTTAAAACAGCTTTAATTCATTGCCTTAATCGAATCCTATTAATAATTTTATTATTTTCTACACTTTATCATGAATGCATGCTTCTAGTAATTATTACAATGCGTAAACACCGGCCCTCAATCAGACTTGGTTGAAAATATATAAAAATACGGGTTAAAGTGCATTTTGACCAACAATTTAATATAAAAAAGCGCTCGACACACAATCATATTTGAAATGGTCCATTTGAACCAAACATCTTTTAAAATGGCCGGGGTAACTTGTCAAACACTGATCAAACAACAATTATGTTAGACATCATCTTTATGAACTAACGATGTTAGCTAAGTTACACCATTATTTTAGAAGATGTTTGGTTTATATAGACTTTTTTTTTTTTGCATAAAACTGGAAGTCCTAATTAAAAACTATGGTCTAGCAACATCCTCCCTAATAACAAAGGCGGGAGGTTGGGAGAACGATTATATAGACTATTTAAAAATGATCACGCTCTACACTCTTTTTATAATAATTCATTGGTTAAAATACACTACCGTAACAACAATAAGAAAAGAAAGGGGGGAAAATTAAACAGCATATAATAGTCTAACATGAGAGTCTATATACCTCAAAAACCTCGTCCTTTTATTTTGATTGCATGTAAATATCAACACTAATATTGTACACATAAATAATTCCAAAAGAAAATATCGAAAGAGACCTGCGACGAAGTGTGAGATTTTGTCTATAAAAGGAGCTTTTGAGTTTGACTATGCCGCCCAAACCATCCACTTCCCTTCCCTATTCTCTCACTCTTTCTCTCTGTCCTTCCTCTCCATACCAAGACAACCAACTTCACTCACATAACATAAAAATGGCATCTTCCTCAGAAACTTCTGTTAAACTCTTCATCATCATCATTATCTTACTAAATTCCCTACTTAAACCCCATGAAGCCAACACCGTGTGCTATTCCAAAAACAACTCTCTCATACTTCCTCCCTCTGAAATCCTCTTTTCCATCCAAACACTTCCTCTTGATGGCTCCATAACTTTATATAGCCACCATCTTGAACAAGTAGCTGCCAAAGACTTTGGAAATATTTACCATTTTCCTCCACTTGCGGTTCTTAATCCAAACTCTGTGTCTGACATTTCACTTGCCATCAAGTTAGTTTTAGAGATGGGATCTGCTTCTGGCTTCAAAATAGCAGCCAGAGGGCATGGCCATTCTCTGCAAGGTCAGGCACAAGCACATCAAGGTTTGGTTATTAACATGGAGTCTCTGAGGGAATCAGAAACAATGCAAGTGAAGTACTCAAAGAGAGGCCAAGTTGAGTTGCCATACGTGGAAGCTTCGGGGGGTGAGCTTTGGATAAACATATTGCATGAGACATTGAAACATGGTTTGGCTCCGAAATCTTGGACTGATTATCTTCACCTTACTGTTGGTGGAACTCTTTCCAATGCCGGAATAAGTGGCCAAGCTTTCCGCCATGGACCCCAGATTAACAACGTTTTTCAGCTGGAAGTCGTCACAGGTATATGTGTATTGTTTCACACACAAATAATATTTCCTCACCTCGCTTTTAAAATCACTTTAACTTTTTTGTGTGAGGAGGTTAAGGCCATTAAATTATAAGATAGGACAAGTCTAATTATATTATAGGTTAGTTTATTATAGATAAAATAAATTAATTTTTTTAAAAAAACCTTAAATTCTCAAATATAAAAAGTCAAACTGATCTTATAAGGAGCACTATCGTCACTTCCCCATCTAACGTGTTTTTATGGCACGTTTTGGCCTAACCCACTCTGATGAGTTGAGTTTGAACTGTTGAGTGAACTTTGAGATCCTAAACGTGTCGTCAGCAAGTAGCTTTGTTACCCTACCAATCACTTCATTAAAAAAACGGAACAGAACTGATAAAAAACGGGATAGAGAGAATTTTTGTAATTCTCTGTTGAATGGAAAAAATAACTTTTTTCTCTCGATTGTTTTCAAAATAGGCTAATGATGTAAGTTTGATTTTTTTGACATTTATTATTTGGTGTGTAACATGTATATATTTGTGCTGTAGGAAAAGGAGAGGTGGTGACCTGCTCAGAGACTCAAAATGCAGACCTATTTTATGGTGTCTTGGGAGGGCTTGGTCAATTTGGCATAATCACCAAGGCTAGAATTTCTCTTGAACCAGCACCAAAGATGGTGAGCATATATAAACAATTATACACACACCTTTACGTCACTAAAAATGAAGAAAATTTAGCTCCCATCCCAGTAATTAACATATATTTATTATGCAGGTGAAATGGATTAGAGCGCTGTATTCAGATTTCTCTGTGTTTGCCAGGGATCAAGAGTATTTAATATCCATTGAGAACACTTTTGACTATATTGAAGGATTCGTGATCATAAATAGGACTGGAATCCTCAACAGCTGGAGATCGTCCTTCAATCAGAAAGACCCAGTGCAAGTAAACCAATTTGATTCAGACGGAAAGACCTTTTATTGTCTGGAAATGGCAAAATACTTCAACCCATATGAATCTGAAGCCATGAATCAGGTGAGTCAGACTGACATCCCCAGCAAAAAAAATAAACTTTTGTAACTGAAGAAAAAATCTCAATTTTTTCGTTCTCTAATTCATATGCAGAGCGTTGAGCATCTTATGTCAGAATTGAGTTATATTCCCTCCACAATCTTCCTCACAGAAGTTTCTTATGTTGAGTTTCTGGATAGAGTCCATGTTTCTGAAATGGAGTTGAGAGCTAAAGGAGTATGGGAAGTTCCCCATCCTTGGCTGAATCTTTTAATTCCTAGAAGCAAAATTCATGAGTTCAATGAAGAAGTATTTGGCAAAATCCTAATAGATACAAGCAATGGTCCCATTCTTATCTACCCTGTCAACCAAACAAGGTACTAGCTTTAAGTCTTTAAATTTTTGGATATAACCAAACATTAAATTAAAAAACCTTACTAACATACTCTCTGTCTCTACTCACAGGTGGAACAGTAAAACCTCTTTGGTTACACCAGAGGAAGATGTTTTCTACCAAGTAGCATTCCTATCCTCTGCAGTTCCAAATTCTGTGGGGAAAGACTGCTTGGAAAACATACTAAGCCAAAATAAACGGATCTTAGAATTTTGTGCCGATGCCAGTTTAGGAGTGAAGCAATATCTTCCCCACTACACCACTAAAGATGAATGGCAAGTCCACTTTGGGTCTAGATGGGAGGCATTCTTCCAAAGAAAGTTAGCCTATGACCCACTTGCACTTCTAGCTCCAGGGCACAGAATCTTTGAAAACGTAGTCTCAACTTCCTGTTAAGAATGTCTTGCTCTAAATTTGTTTATAATTATTAATAATATATTTCTTATTAAAATATATTAACTTTTGCTAGCATGACATAATAATTGAAGCCATGTAAAAATATTACAAACTTGCTCAAAAATATAAATAAGCCTATATAATCCAAAAGGGGTAAATTATAACTTGAGATTGGCTAACCTCCAAATTGGTGCAAGCATCTCAAAGACTCCGATGCAGTGATTATCTAAAATATATACATGTTTACCCCTGGAAAACGAACTTATCATTAAGCTAAGTCGATCCTTCTTCCTTCCTAAAGCACCTAAAAATGGAAAAACCAAAATCGAAATCCAGCATCTTAACTCCTTACATTGGCCCTTGCCAATGTAAGCAACAAAAAGTCGGTAGAATCGAGGCCTTGAACGAAAACGGGTACAAACTTGAACAAGTTTAAAAACAACAAAAAGTGGGAAACCCTTGTGCAAGCAACAGGGAAGAATAATTATTCCCCCTTTGTTAATTCATTCCAACCGAGGCCTGGTCTGCTTACTTTTCCCTGGGGTTCTTCATAATCTAGTGCATCACGAATCGAAGCTTCAAAGTCGGTAGAATCACTTGCAACAGGCAGAAAGCTACTGATATCATCTCTGGCTCCAAATCCCCCAGCCCTAATAACATCATCTGGTGTGATGGTTGCCTCCATGTTAACTTCACCTGATGAATCAAGCTCTTTAGTAGCTTCCACTTCTGCTCCAATTTCTCCAACTTTCTGATCTGCTACATTTGCCTCTACATTTCCAGGATATCTTGTGATATTTTCAGTGGCTTCTTTCTCATTAGACATAGTCTGACATGTTTCAGTTGACACGCCCTCCAAACGAGTGTTCTTATCCTTATCTGATGTATTCATCAACGTAGACAGTCAATTAGCCCGAGGAGTCATGTATATTGTATAATTGTATTGACTCAAGATAAATAAATTAAAAATCATTTTTCGAAATAGAGCCACTATATGATAGATGGTCATGTAGATCATTTTCAGGGCATGCAATTGAAAGCAGCCATGTGTGGCCCTAAGTGGCAGATGCTTCACGGTTCACATAAAATTCCAAGACAGCTTTAAAGTACTCCCTCAAATACTAATTGCAAGGTTATTTTGATTTTTCTTTTTGAGAAATTCAGATGTAAAATTAATTATTTAAATTGCCTATAGTTATTTTTTTTCTTCAAAATTGATTTATTCTACTTATAAACAAACCTATAACCTATAATTTGTACTACAAAAGAACTTGAAATAAAATCATTAAAGAGCATCACACAGCATTCCCTTCTCACAGTCATGAAAGTCAGATGAAAAATGGCAAGTGTTTATAACCAAATGAACGCAGATAAAAAATTATGCTTGGTAGCTCTGATAAGGCAAACATTATGGAACTCCACATCACACACATGTGAATTGATAGCTAGAAAGATCAAAAAATTCATATCAAGAAACTTGTCTGAAGATTTGAAAACATCAAATTAACCATAAAAACTTTGGAATAGCACGAACAGGTACTCATGAAATGCACAATTAAATTCCAGAAGAAAAGGCTGTTATAGTGTAATCTATTAAACAGAGAAATTTGAGTGCCCTTTCTTCCAAAACTATAAGGATCATATTCAACACCTTCAAATATAATGACCATTTTTTTAACCTTTTTGAGACTTTATATAAATGCAAGAATAGGCATAAAATACATTTCAGAACGTACACCTAGACAATCCTGATGGTGCCAACAAGAGAGCTATATGGATAATGGTGTAGAATTTATAATGATACTCACCATGCATCATTTTATGGAGCTTCGTATTATAGCTTAAATCCACCACAGAACTTTCCGAGGATCCAAATCTGCAGAAACCAATTAAATGAGCACTAGTGATATGATATTGAGAGGAGGTGTGAGACTATTTGGCGTAGTGAAACTAAACCCCACTAAGAAAGGACATTGAAAACATTGAAGTAAAAGGAAAATAAAACTCAGAAAGACACGTTATATGGGAGACCCAGTTCAATGTTTTGGCGATAAGATAATGCGTCGCATTACGAGCAGCAAATATAAGTCGGCTCGGCCACCTTTCTTCTTCGTATGGTTCAATCAATGCGAAGCTCAGACTTCAGAGGGTAAAGGAGCTACGTGTTCGCTGCTCACTGAGACAGATGTCAGCACAATCTAACAAATAGATTTGCGTGAAGTATACGCGCCGTGCATAATCATTCTTGAGGCAGCGAGGATGCAAATAAATTAAAGCTTTTTATCAACATGAACATGAACATGAACATGAACATGAATATGTGTGTGTCGATATATAAAAAAGGACAAAAATTCTAACCATTGTGAATACAATGGGAATTGTTTGGAAAGAAGTTTTGAATTGAAATATATTTAAAGGTTAATTTTAAAATTTTTAAGGGAAATCTAATTTCCAAAAAAGTATTTTTTAGGTGTCTATTTGAACTTTCATTTGGAAAATTCAATTTTTTTTTCAATTGATGCATAAATGAACTCTATTCCCATGAATCTCCTAAATTGTTGTTTTGTGTTTTAAGTACCATTTATGCAAATAAAATTGAAGATAATAAAACTACCATACCATAGTTTATAAAATTTTTTCTATTCATGCAACTCATAAACGTTTTATTTGATTCTATGTGGATAATATGGTTTGGCCAAATTAATTAAATATTTTTTATATGAGTCTCCACCTTATGGTATAAAAGACCTATTGATGAACAAATGCGGAGAGATTTTTTTAGAATTTTGCATACCATATCATTTGTGTTTTGATCAGTCATAAGCAAACTCGTCATCAATATTTGAATGTGATATGGGAAATATATATGATATGTTACTTGCATTAAAGTGACCAAGTAAATATCCCATTTTATTTTCATTTTCCTATCAAGGTTTTGTGGTATTAAAATTAAAATATTATAATATACTGCCACCGTTTTTTAGTTTGAGAGTTAGTAGACTTTTTGAAGAATCCTAAAATGATAAATAGGGTAATTAAAAATAGTTGTTTTACATTTTTCTATAAACTAATTTATTTGACTTGTAATCTAACGTATGATATAATAATATATAAAATAGAATATATCATGACTAAGTGTTTCATTCCCCTTTCTTAAGTTACTCCAAAAAAAAAGCTAACCAACTTTTATATTTAAGAATAGAGGAATTACATGCTATCCTCATCAATTTGTTCTTGTTTGGTTATTGTACAATAATAATTATTAATAATTAATAATGTCATAGGCCATATTCTTGCAATAGTCTCTAACGAAATGGAAGGACGATCTTTCCCCAGCAGAAGGTTGAATTTGAATTACATAAGCATTCTTTACATGTTTTAAAGCATAAAGCTTAAAGCTTAAAGGGGCGCACTCTCCATCCTAAACTAGTACAGAACCCGCGCTATATGCGCGGGACCAAAGGACTTCACACATGAATGATAAAGTATGACATTATCAAATATTATAATCATATACACTTATCTTGACTTCCCCTCTTTCTTATTTGTCATTATAGATCAACATCATTATGACATTATCAATTAATGTGGCAATATTGAAAAAAATGCACACGGATCAAGAACAATTTTATATTTAGCATCAAAATCATTTTCCTAAATTAGTCTTATATTTAAGACAAAAATGAGTACTATATAATAGTCCGAAAGTAATGACATACATTTACGACTAGAGAAATTGCTACTTTTTTTAAAAAAAATAATGATATAAAATTAATCACTTTAAAATGTTTAAAATTATCTTTCTTTTATCAAAACCAATTTACTTTTTTATAATCTAACATATATCCTGGTTATATATGAGTATATGACACACACATATATTATAATTTAGTTGTCTTATTTGTTTCACATCTTCAAAAAACAGACAAAGAAGTATTTAAGATCAGGAGAAAGCCCTGAACAAAAATTAGAGTAAAACCATTTAATACGAATAGCTAGTGATTGAAATGGATTGATAACCCCTTGTTCTCAAATTAAAGACAGAACGACGTTGGATTCCAAGCTGCCATCCCTGCTTAACATACCTGGTGGTCTCTTCTGCAAGTAAACATCACTTTCCACCTGAAATTGACTCCACGCAAATATATATCCATATATTATTACATTAGCGTTTGTTAAGCTTTAAATTAGATAATGTGCGGTGCAACGCGAATGGTTTTAAGCGCAAGCCATCTATTGTACTTAACAACGATCGACACGACTTTTTAGAGAGCTGGTGTAAGGTGAATGTGATGGTAGTTTCATTGAAGCAGGGCGAGCAGGATGCGATGGAGTGATAAGAGGGGATGAGGGAGAATGGATACAAGGTTTTTCAACTAGAATTAGAGAGCATGTGCAGATAGCTACTGAGGTTAGAGCCTTAATTGAAGGTTTACTCTTATGCTATGGGAATTGGGATTTACAAAGATAATAGTGGAGAGCAATGCATTGGTGGTAATGGAAGCAATTAAAAACAAGGAATCACTACATCCATGTTCACATTACCTTAAAGAAGTACAGGAATTGTCGAGTAGAGACTGGCAAATTAGTTTTCAACATGTATACAAAGAAGGGAACCGTTGTGCATACATGATGGCTGTAATCAGTTTGTCACAAGCTGAAGAGAGTCGAAGATAGCCAAAATCTCCCCGGTCTTTGGAAGCTGCGTTGAAAGATGATTTGGAGGGTGTTGGAACCATCCGTCATATAGCTAATTTAGTTTAGGGCTTGAGTCCGATCTTGTAACAAAAAAAAAAATAACGATGGGTATGACTTTGATGGAATGTATAACTTTAAAGTTTAGCTGCATTATGTTGCCTGCCTTTTGTATCTGCTCTGGTTCGATCAGAGGGAAGTCCTTGTATGAAAGTGGTAGGCCACATTTTTGTTATACTATATGTGATGTACTAATCACAAGCAAATGTCTAAGAAATTTTTTAATACAAAGATATATATGAATAATTCTAGTTAAAAGTCTCTGTCCACGGGAGATATCTACATTCCATAGTTTTATAATATTCTATACATCAAAGAATGAAGCATTTTCATTGGTAGAAAAAAGCATTTTCAATGTTAGTTTACACAAGATTATCTATTTAAACCACATGCGATGTGTAGATATGTGCTACCTTTTTTTTTATTACATGTGCTACTATTTTTTTGGTCGAGATATGTGCTAATTTAAGTTGGGGAAAAACTAAAACTTAATGTTGGTTATAATACTGATATTTTCACAACAGCATAATAAACAAAAATCAATTCTTGTTAAGAGAGTAATAATTCCATAATCCGAGTTTATTAACGCTTCAAACAATATTATCACAAATATAATTAAAACAAAAAATTCGCAACAATATTTTGTTGAACGTTAAATATTTTGTTGATCGTTAAATAAAAAGAAATATACCATCCCGCTACTTCTAACGCACTTACTTGCTTGACACATATAAAAAGGCAAGCAAAGCAGGTTCCTCTATTATTTCCAAAAGCGAGCGTGAATTTGAAGTTCAAACTTCGACACCACAAAACCCTACTTTCCGTCCTCCGCCGCAAATGTCGCCGCCGGCCGCCGTCCACGTGCGATCTCCGATTCAATCCTCGGCAATGCAAAACCCTAATTCAATTCACGACGCAACCTCTCACACACCTTTCGATCAATCGGCCTCTACTTTCACTAACGCCTTCAATTTCGCCGCGCCTATTGCTAATCCTGGAAGTTCAACAGCTTCTTCTTCGTCTAGGCCGAGGCCGAGATTAGTGAAGCTTAGGAAGCAGTCGGCGTCACAGCACGCTAGGTCAAGAAGTAGAAACGCCACGTGTGAGTTCACTACTTCTGGTTTTAATCCTTTTTGTTCGACCGTTGGTAGCTCGGATCAGATTAATAGTTGTGATAGTAATGGTCAGGGGTTAAATAGTCAATTTAAGTTTCAGGATACTACTGGTTTTGTGTTTGGCGCTCAGAGGAGTGAGTTTAGTGGAAATTTGAATTCTGATCATGTAGTTAGGGAAGATTTGAGTGGTTCTGTTGAAGGAGGGAAAGTGGAGAATGAGAGAGAAACGGAGGTCAAGAATGGTGATTCGGTGGAGTTTGTGTTTAATGGTGAACGGAGCGATGTGGAATTGAATTCGTGCGAGGCGGAATTGGATTTGGAGACGGAACTTAGGAAGGATGGTAGTTCGGGGTTTGTTTATTGTGCTGATCAAAAGGATTCAGAGTCTAAGTTAAATGTTGTGGAGGAGAAGAGTTGTAAGTCTGGAGTAGAGTGTGTAAAGGAGGATAGTTTTGTTTTTGTTTTTGGTGGTGATCGTACTGGTAAAACTCTGAATTTTAATGTTGAAAAGCAGGAGTCCCTTGACAGCTCGGGGAAGTTGAATTGTGGTATGGGTTCTTCAAGTCCCAAGATTGAGATGCTTAGTGGTAGCAATGTACGTCCTGATCAGGATGATCATTTGAATGATGATAAGAGCAGAGCTGGATGTACTAGTGGTACTCCTCACGTTAATAGTACTGTTCGTGTTCATAGTTTGACAGATGAAATGAAGAAGTTGAATATAAAGAATTCTGAGAAAGTTAGTGGTGATGGTATCAATGTAGACTCAAAGAATTCATTTGTAAATAGTAACAATTGTTTTGTTTTTAGAAGAAATGAGAAGGCTACTGTCTCCTCTAGTGCAAGTTCAGCAGTTAATGTTGATGTTCAACAATCTTGCCGTAATGTTGCTTCACAGAATACTGATGGGTTCAAAACGTGTAAGATAGATGAAGTTCAAAATGGAATTGGCTGTAATATTGCCCATGGTTCTGCAGGAATTTCTTTCTCTGAGCCATCCAATAGTCAGGAAAGTGTTGGAAATTCTACTTTGGGTAAAACTCCCGAGTGTCAAGAATCTGAAGATTCACAAGTTAATGAAGCCAAGGCATTCTCGTCATTTGGTACTGACTCTCGATCAGAAAGTCATGTCTGTGCAAACCATTCCAAGGGTATGGATCAAGATAAGTGTTACAATGGTTTTATGAACATCCCTAAAGGATCTGAGAAGCCATGTATGGATTTTAAACCACCAACATGGGATCCTTCTTGTTTTAAAGAAAATTTATTTCCTGCATCACTTAAGAAGGCAGGATCCAAGCTAAAGGGCAGATGTTCTAAAGAAAGAGGATCAAAAGAGGTGAGAAGAAAATTGAAGTCACAGTCCTTGAACAAGATACATATAAAGAAAGATCATTTATCAAAGGGGACTAGTTCGAATGATACCCCTGATTCCTGTGGTAGATATTCTCCAATGGATATTTCTCCTTATCCTGAAAGTAGAGATGAAGATCAAGATGCTAAAGATTCAGCTGAGTTAAATGAACCATCAATCTTGGACCACAATAATGTGCCCTCCGAAACTCCAAGTTGTTCTGATGTTAAAATTGAACATTCAGCTACTGTAGGGAGCAGAGAAGATATTTATACACAAAATTATAGAAATGGAGCTCCAAATGAGAGCAAGGCATCATCTAGTAATGTAAAATCTCATGTTGATCCCCGTTTTTCTGGCCATGAAACAGCCCGCTCTAGTTTTAATAAAGAACATGTCTGTAGCAGTAGCAGGGCTGGAGCTTCTGCAGATGCTGGGGCTGCCGTTAAGTCAAGCACTGATCAGTTCGGCTTTGCTCCCAGCCTTAGTGATTCAACACAAAATCTTTTTACATTTTCTGCATCATCAACTGGAGAGAGTGCTGTTTCATCAGTTAAACGTAAACAGAAGAAGAAATATAGGAGGAAAGTGGGAATTGACTCATTTATTATCTCTCCAAACCTGAACGAAAAGTTAGGGTCTTCTGTCCCAATTCCACCTTCATCACACACCAATGTATCAATGAATAAAACTGAGAATAATGACCAGTTGAAGGGAGGGGATTTTGCACCCTTGGCTACTATTCAAGAGATCTGTGAAAAGTGGAAACTCAGGTGCTCATCATGCTAAACTTTTTTTTTTTTGGAATATTTGCAAATCATAACATTTCAGCAAATATAAAAACTAAAAGCCTATCTTATTAGAACTGTTTCACTGGTTCTCTGAAATTTCCTTTCACTATTTCTGTTAGATGCCATGAGAAAACCCGTTTTTTCGATTTATGGTGTGCATATATGTTTATATCCAGGGGAAACCAAGCTTATAAAGACGGGGATCTTTCTAAGGCTGAGGACTTCTACACAATCGCAATAAATTCAATCACTCCAAGTGAAAGGTCTGGATGCTCGAGTCAGCTTCTCTTACTGTGCTATAGCAACCGTGCAGCTTCACGAATTGGTCTTGGAAGGATTAGAGAAGCTCTGGGGGATTGCCTTATGGCTTTTGCTTTTGACTCCACCTTTCAGAAAGTACAGATGAGAACTGCAAAGTAAGGATTACCCCCCTCTCATCTCAGATATTGAAGTATGATAATTTCTGTCCATGTAGTGATGTAATGTTTTCTTCTCCAGTTGTTACCTTATGCTAGGAGAACTAGAAAATGCTCAGCTGTATTTCAATAAGTGCTTGGAATCAAGTAATGGTGTTTGTTTGGATCGGAGAGTTATTGTAGAAGCAGCTGAAGGTCTACAGAAAGCTAAGGTATTCAAATGTTTTCTTGTGGTAGGGCAGCTCAGATAACCTACGTGTAATACTTTTTAAAGTTTTCTATATTCACAAACAATTATTTTCCTGGGTAACTCTATATTACTATTAGTTTTCAGTTAGCTATTAATTTTCACTTCTGCCTTTCTTTTCTAGTCCGCTTGGTTGGTGTCTTTCTTTTTGTAAGATGTCTAACAAGTGACTCTCCTTATTCACAGAATGTGGCTGAGTGCACAAATAGTGCTTCTGAACTCTTGAAAAAGAAGGATTGTGATGCAGCTGGTAAAGCTTTAGAACTAATTTCTAAGGCATTGTCAATAAGTTTATACTCAGAAACGTTGCTTCAAATGAAGGCAGAGGCTTTGTATCTGGTATGTTTCTATTAAATTTGTTGTGTAATACTTTTCTTTTTCCTCTTTATTCCACTTGTTTATTGTTGTTTTTTTTTTTTGAGTTTTTTTGTTGGGTTTTAACATGGCTGATAAAGTTATGTGTGTTTTTGGGGATATTGCAGCTGCGAAAGTATGATGTGGCAATACAGCTTTGTGAGCAGAGCCAATGTCTTGCAGAAAAAAATATGGCAAACAGTACAGAAAATGTAAATATTTCCTCTCATGATAGTAACATATGTGTTAGAATGTGGAGGTGGTCAGTGATATCCAAGTGTCACTTTCATTTGGGAAGGCTGGAAGCGTCACTTAATACTCTTGAGAAGTTACAGAAAGCTGTGCCCCTCAATAAGTAATTCAAATTTCAAAATTCATCTAGCATGTTTATTCTTTACTTTGCCGTTATAAGAAAAGATGTTTTTGAATGCTTCATGTGTCTGATGCTTGTTTCATTTGTCTAGGTTTTGTGAGAACATTGAATATTCATTGTCATTAGCTACTACAATACAAGACCTTTTACACCACAAGGTAACTTCTATTTCCTCCATCCATAATAGTAAGACCTATTCACCTAACTTGATCAGATGAATGATGTTGTTAGAATCATGTGATATTACTCAGACACCCTAATTTCATTCCTTTATTTCTACCCTTCCCCTCTTGCTTGTTTATTATTGAGGAGTATCAATAGCGATAATTTAGGTTTAAGTGAGAAAAAAGTATCAAGATGTCTTATATTTAGAAACAAGCTCACCTCATGAAATAGGTCATATGTTTAGAAACAAATGGAGTATATTTATTCTCCTACACTGATTTCCAAAAGATAATCATCAAATGTTGTATTACATTGTATTCGACAACTTACATGTTCGCCACCTCCGTCCTTCCTCCCCACCACCGACGACTTCCTTTGACCAAGGAGGGGAAGCCGCTACGGCGTCGACAGTGATGCAAAGATCTTGAATGATGATTTGAAACTCTTGACTGAAAATGCAAAGATCTTGAATCTGATTCATTTTTTACCATCTCCTCCACCGTTTCATTTTTGTTGGGTCAAATTTTTCCCATATCAAAGTTTTTTAATCTGATTTTGGCAAAATGTTTAGCTTGTTTTAGAAAAAAACTGAAAAAATGTTGAGCTATTTGAGTTCTAATGATTCCATAGTGTGGGATTCATCAACAATAAAATTGGTTTCTATATAGATCTTCATCTCCATAATCTTAAATGAAATTCTGATGTTAGCTCTGATTATGATGTTGCTGTTGATTTAGATTTTGATAGAATTTCAACGATTCTGGTGATTTTGTAATTATCTACTGATAAGATGGGTTTTGGAAGGAAGAGAAAGGTGTAGATGTTAAGGAATTTTTCTTTTTAATTTAAAAGTATATGTTGGTCTTTTTACATAAAAATCTGAGCTCATTTCCATGAACAAACACACTTTTAATCTCCATCTCCATTTTCATATCCATCAAAACCAATTCCAGCTTACCAAACGAGCCCTTAAGGTCTACATTGTGTTCTAACTCCAGGAGTTATTAGCAATTTCTTAGGGTGATGTTGTGTTCTTATTATTCTTATTTATAACAGAAAGCAGGAAATGAATATTTCAAGTTGAAAAAGTATACCGAAGCAATTGAGGAATATACTGTTGCTTTGTCTACTAACATCAAGTCACGTCCTTTTGTGGCAATATGTTTCTGCAATCGTGCTGCGGCACATCAAGCTTTGGGCCAAATCACTGATGCCATTTCAGACTGCAGTATGGCTATGGCCCTTGATGGAAATTATGCTAAGGTATGCTTTTCTGAATCATTAAAGGAAATAATAATGCATCCTAAGATTTCCCCCATATACCGCATTCTAGAGGCTAGCTTAACTTCAATGGTAAATAAGAACGCTTGTCAAGGAGTTTCCTGTGCTATTGTGTTTTTATCTTGATATGACTTCATCCATGTTCATATCATGATATGACTTATGACGAATTGTTTCATCATTGATGATACTAGCACATGCTAATTTATCATGCATTGTCTTGTGTTTTATCAAGCTACTCTATATAGGCTGCTCAATGTTGACAGGGCTTATAGTTTGTGCTTAATTTGCCTGTTATCATTTGAACAGTATATTTGACTTTTGTGTACGTTGAACTTTACTTCTTAAAACAGCTCATCATGTTCTGTGGGATTGCATTATTATGTTCTTTGTAGATAGAAATGTTATTCCTTCTTAAATTGTTTTATTATCAATAACAAGTGTAGAGGTCATTTGATCGTATTATTTTCAGGCCATCTCAAGAAGAGCTACCTTACATGAGATGGTTAGAGACTATGAGCAAGCTGCTTGTGACCTTAGGAAAATTCTGTCCGTTCTTGAAAATCAATCTGATGAAAAGAACAGGCAGTCTGCTGCTCCAGACGGGTCAAATGGTGTTGTGAAAGAATCTAGGCAGGTGCGCCAACATTTGCATTCAGTGGAAGAGAAAGTCAAAAAGGAAACTCCCTTAGATTTTTACCTTATCCTGTAAGTATTTTATTCTGCTTTCTCATCAGTTAATATATGCTGACTTGCCTAGGTTTAATCTAGTATACATAAAATATATGTTTGTGCAGCCAAAAATCAGCAAATTGAATGTGTCTTACATCCAAATGAGTAATGACCATCCTTTGACCCAGCATCTTGCACTTGACAAGTTCATTGAATGTTCTGGGAAGTGGAACCTTGAGGGGACAAATGGCAATTTTCAAAATTGTTGAAAATATATGATCTTTGATAATAATTTTGTCATGAATTAATTTCAAATGGGCTCGTTCAACAATGTAAAAATGTACCATTAGAGAAACTGTCAAAATGATGCGAGATGAGTCAGTTCTGATTAGACTGGAACATTCATGGTGTACCCATGAATTTTCTTGTATGCATAGCTGCTAAGGTAAGGCTTCCAAAATCTAATATCTTTCTAATTAAAATTGTGTGTACCAGAGGAGTCAAACCCACAGATACAGCAGCTGATATAAAAAAGGCATACCACAAGGCGGCTTTGAGACACCATCCAGACAAGGTTCGAGTGTTTTATTGTTCATTCTGGGTACTATCACTTCAATTATATTTTTGCAAATTTAAACTTAAATCTTAGAAAGACCAACTTGGCTTATCGGTAACCTCGTTTGCCGTGGGGTCTGAGGTCATGGATTCAAATTAGTCTCCCTGCATAAAGCAGGGGTAAGACTGCCTACTATATTCCCTTCCCCCAGCACCCTCACCAAGTGTGGATTAGAACTGTTTGACCCTTTTTAAACTTAATCTTAGGTATTTCTCTTGCTTGAATTTAGGCTGGTCAGTTGCTGGCAAGAAGTGAGGTTGGAGATGAAGGTCAAATCTGGAAGGAAATTTCACAGGAGGTGTACAAGGATGCTGATAGACTTTTTAAAATGATTGGCGAGGCATATGCTGTGCTATCTGATCCTACCAAGGTAGTTGCTAAACTGATTATTCCTAATGCATCACTTTACTGACTCGAGCACGAGTCATGATGGTTTTTTATCTCGGAATATAGTGTTGATTCTCTTTGAATGTTAATAGTTTGGAGAGTGGAGAGAAAGTAAGAAATTGGGGTTGGGGAAGCAAGATAGAAGACAATTGGTAACGGGACTGCTTCGTAGGCTGTAGCAGTATTTTATTTAATTTAGTAGTAAACTTCATTCTGAAAAATGTACAACTGGCATCAAAGAAACCCTTCGAACCGATATGCTGAATAAACCCAACCCTACCTGAGTCCTAACAATGTTCTGTAAAAGCTTGTATTGATGAAAGTGACAGAATGCTTCTTCCCTGTGAAATAAATGCACCCTGTAAATGCTAGCTTGAGGTGTGCAATCTAGTGGAAGGCAGATTTTCTCCTTTCAATGGTGTAGGGATGAGTTCAAAATTTTGTTGCATTGTTTTTTTCCCATGCGTGAAGATTTTATTGTGGTTGAGCTCCTTAGTTCTCGAGAAAGATCTATTATATTATGCCTTACACTGTTGATTTAAATTTGATGTACTGCTTTCTTTGATTATAGCGCTCAGAATATGATTTTGAAGAGGAGATAAGAAAAACCAAGCAAAGCAATAGAGGTGGAGGCACAAGCCGCAGATCTTCTGATTTTAATGGATTTGGAAGACAGTCGTCTGACTTCTTTAATAATTATAGATCTTCTAATAGAAGTTCTAATAGAAGACATCGATGGGATCACTGGCAGACATATGGAGATCCATATACTAAATGGTGAGATGATACAGAAGTAGTCGCTGATATCTCCGGTCCAATTGAAAGAGACGCTCCTTGTCTCATTCACGATTAAGACCTTAGCTTCATGATGGTGTGAAAGAGTAAGTGGCTTGATTCTGCCGTGTCAGGTGATAATTGTTCCCACGTCGGTCTAATCGAATTGAAAGTGACTCGTTTCATTTCTCTGATTAGATCTGTGTTAAATATTGCAGGTAGGGTTATAGGAAGTAAAGCTTTGTTGTGTCAAGCAGCCAAGGCATAGATTAGGAAGGTAGGGAAGAAGATATTGTTTTGATAGAGTACAAAAGCAATTTCAATTCTTTGGCTCTATTACAGGGCAAAAAATGTTATATTTATGGTTCGATTGTATATATTGATGGATGGTGAATGGTGGTCACGGTTTCTAAAGGGAAGTGGATATGATAAGTCTATATGAAAGATAAGTGTAATTGTGTGCCTTGGAAATTTTGAACATCCAATGAAACCACACTTAAATTTGTGCCGGTAAGATTTTTCTTTGGCATTTAATGTTTATCGAAGTTATTAAACAATCATATATAGTGAAATGATAAAAATACAAAATTATTGCACATAATATTCATGCTCAAGTGTAAAAGAGGTTGTAAAGAATGGCATACAAAAATTAAACGGGAAATGCAAGCTTCCAAAGTATTTCTGTTAGATTATGTTAGTTTAGCCTTAAGATGAAGAAATCGGTTCGGTGCTTGTGAATTTTCATGTACGTTGATCAGTTCTCAGTTTCTAGACCGAACCTAACTGAGTAACTAACTGCATACTCAAACTGGTAACCAATCTCCGAGCTGCCAAAATCCCATACTAAACCTCGATAATGTAACAGAATTGTACATAAGCTAGCTAACTAACCAAATTACAGCAAGAACATATTTAGTAACCGCTTCCTATAACAGATTTCTAGACAACAAGGAAAGGCAAGACAGTGAGCATAAATGACTCGTACGTGAAGGTTGCAGAACCTGAGTAAGATGTATCCTTCTCCATAAACTTCTCGCTTAGACCCTGTAGAAACCAACACTTATCTCTTAATTATTGTTCCCCTTAGATAACAGCCAAAAAACTGCTCATTATTAAAACTTAAATCAGGGGAAAAGGATTGGTTGCAAAATGTAATTTCATGGCAAAACTTGGAATATTTTGCTTCGAAGGGATTTGGTGGCTCACCTTCACAGTAAGACAACACCTAGCATTAGCAAATCAGGAAAAGAGTAGGTATCAGTACCAGAAGAATCATTATATGTAGTGCTTTTGATATGGTATTTAATAGTGGTAACTAGTAATTAATAAACAAATAAAAGCACGTCAAAACATACTCAATGAAGTTATCATATTCTTTTTTTTTTTTGGTTACCCAAGGGTATCCCCACCCGCGTGTCAAGTGAGACTAATCCCTCGCTGTTCTGAAGTCCCATATAGGGGGTAGACAGCTGGCCTGTGAATTTGCTCCATTCGCAAGAGCTGGGGATCGAACCCCCAACCACTTGCTTAAGGGACGAGAGTACTTACCACTCACGCCAACCCGCCAGGTTTGAAGTTATCATATTCTATAGCCCTCGTTTTCCCGCCGGTTTTGTCAAACTTAGAGACTAGCAAGTCCAACACCGCCGGTGAAACTGCAAACCCCAAACTCATCAGAGCATCTCTCAACTCATTCAAATCAATCCTGCCACTCCTGTCCATATCAAATCTCTCAAAAATGACCTGAAGGTAACAGTAAGTCAGAACACGTGCACAAGAGGGAAAACAACAGTCAAACAGATAATAACTAATGATATTTACCTTCCAGTTCTGCAGACTGTAAAATAAAGCAGTAAATTCCTTGGGTCCTGCAATGAAATATCTGAAAAGGTCAAGGAATTCCTAAAAACATGTAGACAACACATTATGGAAAATATCGGCTAAATTATAGTAAATGATTTAATCAGTCTTAAGTCTTAACCATGCCAAGGGAGGACAAAAAGCATGCATCCTACTAAGTACTAACATGTACATCAAAACCATTAGTAATATATTTTGATAGGACGTGCTTTTACTTTTCTGGTCATTGTAATACCAAACATAATTTGGGTGTAAGAATTCCATTTCATTTTCACTCACTCATTTCCATGCTCATCAAAATCCTGTCCCCGCAACAAAAAGAGCCCATGCACATTAAATCAACTATACAAAAGTGATTGAAAAACGAAAAGCGTAGTTAAAAAGTACCGATCTTTTTTACGTTAGAGTTGGTGAAGTGATGCATGAGAAGATGAACAGTTCTCAAGCTGAAGGTCTGGTTATATGATGAAAGCACTCTCTGCATTTCCATGTCATCAATGATGCCACTGCCATCCTGGTCGGCCATTTGGAAGCAGGCAATGACATTGGGATGAGTACCAGGAGGGAACAAGGACGACGACGAAGGCAATAGTGAAGCGAAGGGACTCCCATACGGCGGCTGATAGGAATAAGGGCTGCTCTGGCCGCGGCGGTATAGGCATAGGCATAGCCAGCAGGGGGGTTTGGATAGCCAGACATAATGTTGAATATCTACGATAGAAGATTCTTTGTTTTGATCACAATATTATGGATAGGGAGGATAGATTAATGTTGTTGGATTGTTTGTCTAACGGCAAATATTTGTTTATTTATGTTTGCACTTGGCGGATACCAAAAGTTGCTCAGCAACAAGGAGGATTGAATCAATGATCATACGTTAATAGTATGCTTCCGCCCCTTGGGGAGGAAGAAGGGGTCATCGGTAAATGGTAATGCATGTTCCGCAAATAAATATACTACAGCTAGTACGTAGACAAAGTTTGACCTTTTTTTAGAAAAAATAAAAAAACTAAATAAGGTGTTTATATTTATTACTCCTATTTTCCTTATAAACCAATGAACAATCTAATAATACACAGTTTTTTAATTAGTCAATTGAGTTTTAGAGTTTGTATTATTTCATTTTGTTGCCAACAAATATTTGCTCTCCTTAAAATAATAAGAGCAGCAAAATCATGATTTATTACTTGGCAAAATCACGTTTTTAACTGAAAACGATAACGTACAATAACAAACATAACGAGCAAGGTAGTATCAAAAAAAAGGTCCCTGGAGATGCATATAATACAAGAGAATCACTCGCAAGCAAGAAGTCCATTGAAGATACGAAACAGAGAGGGCAATTAAACATCTTCATAGTGAAGACAGCTTAAGGGCTTGGGCATGGTGGCGGATGTGATCATCAATGAAGGTGGCAATAAAATAGTAAGAGTGATCGTAACCAGGTTGAAATCGCAAGAGCAACGGCACATTGAGATTCCTGCATGCCTCTTCGAACTTGTGAGGAAGCAATTGATCCTTCAAAAACTTGTCATCTTCCCCCTGAAAGAACCCAAAAAAATCCATGAGTCTAAAGCTAGGGGATGTATGTTAACTAATCATATCATGTAGCCAAAACTGAATTTTTAAACACAATAATGTCTAATACAAACATCTTCTCCAATATCAATCAAGTTTCCCTAGAACATACACAATCTCTTACCTGATCAATCAAGATGGTGGCACGCAGGTCATTGAACTTCTTAATTAGACAAGTGGCATCATAATCCTGCATTTTCAATAAAAACAAAAAATTGGTTTACCCAAGTGTTCATGCTGCAGTGAACATGTCAGATTCTCCTCAAAATTACCTCCCATTCAGATTTATTGGCACCGAGATAATTTGTAAATGCCTTCTGTCCCCAAGCACAGTTTATAGGATTTACGATGGGTGCAAACGCAGAAACTGACTGAAACCAGAAAAAAAAATGGTAAATTAGAATGAAGAAGATAAGTGATGTTCTAATCACATCTATAGTTGGGTCTGTATCGTGTCAGAGAATGAGGTTCCATAATCCAAAACCTCCGAACTCAAGAACATTATGTCACAATCTTATTTCCACAAGAATGCATCAATTGCAAATAAAATATCAAATCCTTTTACTGAAGGATGTAACCATCTTATCTTATTCTACTGTAAAAAGATACAATATACCGAGTTCTAACACATGCTAATGCATACAAGCTTCTTAGTGTTAAGAGGGACACTGTAAATGCAATATTCGGCATGTCAAGAAGTACTGCCAACCACAAAAAAGACAAATAACAAATCATAAAAAGAGAACTTTTATTTATAATCCATTAATTCAAAATTTGAAGCATGAAAACAGAGCTGAAGCCTGAAGCTAGCCAGTAACATGAACAATAGCTTTCTGCTGATTTTCCCCCTACAAAACAAGGATGTAAGATGAAGCCATGGGCACAAACGGGATGCAGGTCTCATTATTTTCTCTATGACATTCAAATCATAAATTACAAGTCAGCATTTAAAACCAACAAATGCTTATTATCCTTCTAAAAAGCATGCTTCCCACTGTAATGACACATAAATCCCACATATCGATAAGTAGAGAATACCAAATTGCACAGAAACTTGTGCCACCATAAAAATTCAATGAAAGCAGATCATTTTCTTGCCACACCAGCTCAGTAACATATAATCATGTCCCTCGACCATTAGAAAGTAAGAGATGTAATGCCTAACTCCCCTTAAAGCACATTAGCCCTGAGCCGCCAAATAGGCCCAGGGCCTGCCTTTGTCACCCTTCACACATGTCACTCTTTTTTAATTATTACTCATATTATGTGTCATTATGTTCTGTTTTGAATTAAAACCATGAGCTCACAGTTGCATATCCATTTGTACCTTGTATTTACTAAGATTTTTCAGGTAGATAGTTAAAGCACCATGTCCACCCATGGAATGACCAAATATGGAAGCATTTGATGTGTCAAGCTGTGGAAAATTATTGGCTAAAAGCTCTGGCAGTTCCTTGACAACATAGTCATACATGCGCCAATTCTTCCACTTCTCTTGTGTGGCATTGAGATAAAATCCAGCACCTGTTGAAGAATGTGTGTATGCATAGTTGCATACACATTACATTAGCGTATATTAACCATATATGAATAATATGTACACAACAATAATGCAACTGAGATATCATCTGTAAATATCAATCCAGAAAAAAAGTCTTCCATTAAAAGATGTTTAACAACAATTAATAAGACATTAATGGTAAATGTTGAGCAAAGCCTATCACTTGTCAGAGCTGCTCTGTACAGTAGTACCTTCGAAAACAAAAAACAATTTTTTTACCATTCAAAACTAGTCATTGAGTGGCAATGTCCCAAACAGGCTGAATTTCTCATGTATCTATTTGCACTTGTTTTGATTTTCTGTGTGCATTGATATGTTCTAGAAAATTTTTTCTCACTAACATGTGCAAAGAGAACAACAAGACGAAGGAAAAAGGATAAACATTTGTTAAGAAGTTATGTTAACATACCGACACCAAAGTCCCAGCTGTCAGCTTCTCCTTCCACATTAAGGCCTCCTGGATTATGAAATTAAAAATCAGAACAAAGCGGCATCCCATCTAGTTGGAATGGTTGTACATTCCATAATTATATGATCACATCTATAGCTGTGATAAGTAAGCACTACCAAATGTCCATCTAGCGCACAAAAAGCCAGTTCCCCCAAAAGCAGCATGCAATATCAATTCTCATTCAAGCAGAAGCCATATATATGAGAACTACAGTTTTAAACTACAAAACAGATTTTTTCTCTCTCTCTTTTTCGTTTGTCCTAGCCTGCATTTGCTGTATGATGAGATTATCAATTTTGTCCAAAAGACAAATCACAGAAGTGCAATGCAATAGCATATCTGGTTTGAAAAGGGACACAAGCAAGCTTGATTGTTTATATATATAAGTGTTAGTAAGTACTCCCTCCGTTCCTAAATATAAGATCACTTGTAAAATTCAACTTGTTCCTAATTATAATTATAAGACCACTTTCTAACTTTTTCCAAATTTTTCCCAAATTGACCCTACCATGCTTATCTAAAATAACAAGCAAGGGAGGGAGTAACTCACTAGGAGAAGTATCAGGGGCAATGAGGGCAATGCCCTCAGTTGAAGCCGCACGCTGAGCTCCAGACTTGGCTATAAAATTCTCGTCCGTACAAGTGAGCCCAGACAGCCAATACAGTACCTTCCCACATGCAACACAATCTCCATACATCATAATACTACCACATAAAATGGATGAGCAACAACAGTTAACATGAAATTGATTAATTAAGCGAGGGCTTACGGGGAATTTGTGGGAAGGGGAAGGAGAAGGAGAAGGAGGGAAGAAAATGTGGAAGGTCATGGAGCAGCCGAGGGTGGGGCTGAAATGCTTGAATCTTTTGTTGTGCCCACCCAACATCTTTGAGCTGCTCATCTCTGATGCTTTCCTTTCCATTTTTCTCCGATCACCTACTGATGCTCTTCACTCTCTTCTTTTCCACATTTCTCACACCATCAGACCACTGTCGCTTCCAGCTTCCTTTCCGTGTGCTATGATTTTCATTTTCCATAAATATCAATATCAATCGTGTCATCAACATGATGGTGAATTGGTGATCATGACTCTTGGGCCTCACAGTAGGCTGGGCCAAGTTTCAACTCATGTTCTAAGCCCACCATGTATAATTTACTATCGTGAATGTTAGTTGGGTGTTTGGAGTTAATGCTTCTCTTCCAAAATTGCTCATATTTATTATGATACTTTTAATAAGAGAGAGAAATACATAAGCATTAATAAATACAAAAGAGAGTTAGGGCCAAAGTAGGAAAAAACACATTAAATGAGGAGAGGATATGAAATGAGCTCTTATACTATGAACCAAAATCATTCAAATTTTAGCTCTTATATTAGGGACCAGAGGGAGTAATTTGTAAGTATGAAGTTGCACTGGTGGTATGCCACTTGGTCAAAGCCCGTGGCATAACCCAGAGCTATTAAATCTGAACCTGTTTTTAAGGTGTTATTAAAGCCCATATTAAAATGTGTTTTTGAATCGTTCAAGTTAAAGTTTGAGCCCATATGGGCTAACCTGCCCAATCTGTTGCATAACCTAGAGCCCCTTTTTCACATGATTTCTAGTTCTTCTAAAAAAAATTGATGTCGCATATTCATTAAATATAAATGTTACCATTAACAATTGAAACGACAAGGTAATTAACGACAACAAAAACATCACAAACGATTCAAACGACAATGTAATTGCAAGCAACAATAAACCAGTGACGTCGTTGAAGATGACTGAACAACGCTCACCAACAACGGTATAAACTACGAAACTACTAATAATGAGAGAGACAGTGATGTCCTCGACAAATGCGAACAGATCGAATGCGAGCTTTCTACTCCCGATATGGGACTTCAATACAGCAATGAATTAGTCTCACTTGACATGCTAGTGAGGATATCATTGGGAAACCAAAAAAAAATATGACTATAAAACTATAATTTTTCCTATAATTTTATTTTTTGTGGAAAGTATGTTAAATTATTCTTTTTGAGATCATTATATTATAGATAGTCACAATCGGAATAAAATTGCTAGTTGTAACAATTATTATACATGAGAAAATAGATATCTATATAACATTCCCAGGATTTTGTATACATTTATCTGAACTTATATATTTTTAACCAGTGAGTCCTGTTTCCTTTTTCTTGGTACAAACTGGGTATAAGGCTCACATGAGCTTGCCCACTAGTCTAAGCCCCGTTTCTTAATAGTAAATCTTTTTTGTCATCAGGAGAGCCAATCTCATAAATGGACTATTTGCGTGTTTTCTACGTCTTAAATATAGGACCTAATTGACTTTTTTTTTGGAGAGATTAAAGTTGAGAAATAGGTTATTAAATGATGATATATTTGATATATTTTTAGATTATCCATTAGTTTATAGGTAAAATAAACTAGTTTAAGGGGAAAAATTAGATAAATCAACTTATAATTAACTTATTTTGCTTTTTTAAGAATTTTCTAGAAAAAGTCAATTAGATCTTATATTTAGGCCCGGAAGGAGTATTATATATCTCTAACTTTTAAGAATTTGAAATCAGTCATTGATGAGCACGGCGGCATATCACAGTGGCTAAACCGTATTTAGTTGTAGGGTGTGACTAACTTGCTCTTGCTTGAATTCAAAGAAAGCAAGTTTTACGGGTTTAAGGGATATAGATGCAATAATTATGGCATTGCAATTTTTCAAAAACTTTGACCGAGATTCTATATTACTACAACCGATACAGCGCCCAAGTTTTTGACAGTGATAGCAATAACATGTTTCACAAGTTCAAATTAAAAGATGAGCAAATGCTCGACTATATATATATATGCCCTTCTTTCTTTTTTGTTTTTTTTTTTTTTGCCAGAGACTTTTCTTCTATTATATATGTAGTTTTTGTGATTGACCACGAAGAAATCAGCAAGCTCTCAAGTTCTTTAGATTATAGCCGTAATAAATTTCAAAGAATATTCAATATGTTTAGAAAAAATTGGGAGATGAAGCCACGTGTTATGAAATTATTAGGCCAATCCCAACCCCAACCCCAACCCCAAGCCGGCCAAGTTTACGATTCAATTAAATTAAATGCGCCAATTAGACCAGGCTACGGTAGGCACCGCAATGAATATGCCATGCAATTATGCATGCAATGGAAATGTGGCAATTCAGTTAATGTAACCCAATGAATTGTGACAATTATGTAATAAGTTCAATCTTTTAGTGGGACCTTTTAATTTTTTTTCTAGTCCCTTTGAGACCTCAGTGTTATTCTCCACAGAAAGTCAACCATACAATTTTACTTTCATGATTTATAATATTTTTTTTTGCCAGAGAGATTTATAATATTTACTACATACTACTATATAAAATAATTTAAGAGGCAACCCCAGTAAGGATGAGAACACACGTTCGAATCCCAGGAAACATTCTCATTGGGAGAACCTTGCCTATGTGGGCAACAATCCTACCCTCGAGTCCGGGATTAAACCGGGTGGTGATTAACCAAAAAATAATTTAAGGGGCAGAAATTGAATTAGATGGATAAGATAGTACTGAAAATGGGAGAAAAGAAAGGAAGGTGAAGATATGGGGGAATCATGAAAAACACATGGAAGGAAGTCATGGAATATTAATGACCGTTGGGGAGGTTGGCAACACCACACTTAACCTTTTAATGCTCCCACCTCCCTTCTCACTCTCTCACCACCTTTAATGTCCCTATAGTCATCACTTATTATTATTACCACTAGTACTCCTACATGCATGTAGTACCATTAATCACCATGCCTATGCATTATTTTGGTTTACACTTGCTGGCTTACAAATTCAACTAAACCAAACCTTTAATGTCCTTAACACCTCACTTGGTAATATCCTACACGAAAGCTTGTTTCTTTTTTTATTGGTGGAGTCGTGCTTTTTTGTTTTTCTCATTTTTTTATTTGAATATTCTGTGCTGTTATTTATGGTTGGGCAGATGAACGACCCCGGGCGGAGAAAACATAGTTGCACTTCAAGTTTACTTTTGTTTTTTACTATGTTCCCTCTAAGTCTAAGGCTTTAACGTGTGTCGGCTTTTAAACTCAGATAATATCAACGTGTATTCATTAATTTCCCACTCCGTAACTCTGTTCATATTACTGCTAACATATAGGGAAGTGGCCAAGCTTTGTTACTTTGGTAGCAAAATCTGGAAAGGAAGACCAAAATATTAGCTGTGCGTTGGTCAAGCTATATCTACCAATAAGATTTGATTGCAGCTTCTCTCTGTGTTTCCTGGTAATACAAACTTGTGGTCAAAAGAAAACAAAAACAAAATCAGTAGTTGGGTTTACAGAAAGCGAAAGGTGTCATACCAGGCTATATAAGCTGGCAGATAAATCATGGATTAGACGCCAAAATACAAAAAAAATAAGCACCCTCCTTTCAATTCAACAATCCTTGTTCATTGCACCTATATATCTCTTGTGTTAGATCATTGTGAGAAGCATAATGGGGGTGGTACACCATGCATACTCTAATGGATCTGTCCAGAATTGGAATGGGTTGGAAGAAAAACTTGATGATCTTCGAGCTCTTCTTGGGAAAGCTGATGGAGATCCTTTGAGAATTGTGAGTGTTGGAGCAGGTGCTTGGGGAAGTGTTTTTGCTGCTTTGCTTCAGGACACGTACGGCCAGTTCAGAGATAAGGTACAAATCAGGATATGGAGAAGAGCAGGAAGAGCTGTGGATAGAGGCACAGCAGAACATCTTTTTGAGGTGATAAACTCAAGGGAAGATGTTTTGAGGAGGTTGATCCGAAGATGTGCTTATCTGAAATATGTTGAGGCAAGACTTGGGGATAGGACACTTTTTGCTGATGAGATTTTGAAAGATGGATTTTGTTTGAATATGATTGAGACGCCACTTTGTCCCTTGAAGGTTGTCACAAATTTGCAGGAGGCTGTTTGGGATGCTGATATTGTGGTTAATGGTTTGCCTTCCACTGAAACTAGGGAGATTTTTGAAGAGATTAGCAAGTATTGGAAGGAGAGAATCACAATGCCTATTATTATATCTTTAGCCAAGGGTATAGAGGCAGCTTTGGAGCCTTTTCCCCATATTATTACTCCTACCAAAATGATTAATCAAGCCAGTAAGACTTATCTTTCTTTTATATCTGCCATGTCAAAAATCAATCTACTGTTGATCTTGTAGTTGATGAACTACTCACATGCTATCTAATTTTTATACTATGGTTTATAGTTCAACTTCCAACTTATATTTAGTGTTAACATGGTTCATACAACTATTGCATGCTTCCTGAATTATTGTCAATTTCACCCAGAGTTCTAATCTTTGTTGTTTATTTATTCCTTGTGAAATCGATCCAACTAACTTGCAGCTGTGCTAAACTTCAAAGTTATAAGATGTGCTCATTTTACTGAAATTTTTCTGGTGATATTCATGCCCAAGGAATAACAAAGACTGCAATAACATTAAAGCTAGTTTATTAGTGTTGATTACCAATTTTTTTTTAAAAAAACTCGGAGAGGGAAATCAGCACATTGTTATCTTTTCCATCACATTTTATTTTCTTTTATTAATACCCCATTGTATTTCATTCTCAAATGTTTACTATTGGATACTTTATAGCCGGAGTGCCTATGGAGAACATACTTTATCTTGGTGGCCCAAACATCGCTTCTGAAATCTACAACAAAGAGTATGCCAATGCTAGAATATGTGGAGCTGAGAAATGGAGGAAGCCTCTTGCTAAATTTCTACGACAACCTCAATTCATAGTGTGGGACAACAGCGACCTCGTCACACATGAAGTCATGGGTGGCTTGAAGAATGTTTACGCAATTGGAGCCGGTAAATTAAGCAAATCAAACCAGTCTTTTTCTGATGTGGAACTTACAATTCAGTTGTCACAGAAATATCTTGGTTAACAACACAGCACTGAGTTTCTGATGGACTATTTGATTTGATGTTGTTAGGAATGGTAGCAGCACTTACTAATGAGAGTGCCACAAGCAAATCTGTGTACTTCGCACATTGCACATCAGAGATGATATTTATAACTCACTTGTTGGCTGAAGAACCAGAGAAACTAGCAGGACCATTGTTGGCCGACACTTATGTGACCTTGTTAAAGGGTCGCAATGCCTGGTACGGTCAAATGTTGGCCAAGGGTCAACTCAGACCAGACATGGGAGATAGCATTAGTGGCAAAGGAATGATCCAGGTACGTTATTACGGTAACTTGAAATAATATCCTAAATATAAGACTAAGACCTAGTTGACCTTTTAGGAAAATTCTAAAAAAACAAAATAAGTCACTTGAAAATTGATTTATCTAATTTTTTCCTTAAACTAATTATTTGACCCACAAACTAATAGGTAATCTAAAAAAATATCAAATATATCGAAATAAACAAACTTATTTTGTTTCCATAATCTCTCCAAAAAAAAGTTAACTAAATCTTATATTTAAGACATGTACTTATTTTTTGGTATTCTCAATGCTCTGTTCAACTTCTTCCAAGCTAAGAAGAAAATGGTTGACTCAGTTACATACATGTGTAATTTGAACAGGGTGTATCAGCAGTGGAAGCATTCTTTCAGCTTTTGAGTCAATCAAGCTTGAATGTGTTGCATCCTGAAGAAAATAAGCCAGTTGCTCCAGTAGAACTCTGCCCCATCCTAAAAACACTATATAAAATACTCATATTAAGGTAATTTTTCTGCACTCTACAATAACTGTAAGACTGTGTCTGGTTGTGTGAAAGAAAGTAAAGAATTAGAAATGGAAAAGGTAAGAGATGGAAAGTAGGGGTAATGATGAGAGAGTAAAGTTTGTGGGTCCCACGATAAGTGTGAGATGGAGAGAGAAAACTTGTGGGCCCAGAATATATGTAAATGACCATATTACCCCTTAACTTTTCAATTATTTACAAGCAACTTTCTTATCTTTCTTGCAAACAAATAAGCCATAATGTTGTACTGACTTCACTGTCATTCATGGGGGTTAATAATATTAAGGGTAAAGTATACTTTTGTTCCCTTCTGTTTCTATCAAGTTTCAATTTAGTTCTTTATATTTGGAAAGTACACTTTTAGTCCTTTTTGTTAACACCGTTAGTTTAATTTAACGGAAAATTTTAACTCAACAATTTTAAATGATTATTTTATAATGAAATTGGATCAAAAATGATAAATGTTGAAAATATAACAATATTTACACTCAAATATTTTAATATGAACATTTTTTCAGTATTTAATAACCATTTAAAATTGTTAAGTTAGCATTTTCTGTTAAGTTAAACTAACGGTGTTAACAAAAAAAGACTAAAAGTGTACTTTTCAAACATAAAAGATTAAATTGAAACTTGATGCAAGACCAAAAGTATGCTTTAGCCTAATATTAATTTATGATTACGGTTTAATTTTATTTTATGATTATGGGTGTTGTTTTTGACAGGGAAGAATCATCACAAGCAATTCTGGAAGCTATGCGGGACGAAAATTTAAATGACCCTCGTGAACGCATTGAGATGGCACAAAGCCATCATTTCTACAGGCCTTCACTTCTGGGTCAACGTTGACTAATAAACTCACTCACCGTTGAAAAGTGAAAGCCCTGGATGATGGATTTTGTATCGCAATTTTATTGCCAATATATCTATATTGTCGGAATACAATCACTTGGAAATTGTAACCATGAGTTGGGATAGCTTCAAAACGCTACTTGTTCGGCTTCATATACAATATTGAGTGTTGTATTATTGAGCAGAATTGGATTTCATAACTTTGTTATAAAGGTCAGGTGATGAATTGGTGTTCAGTATATTTTCTTTTATTACAATCGCATACACAATAACGTAATTTTACAAAATAGAAAACTACCGACCTATAATCCTTGAACCATTCTCCACCTCAACAAGAAGCTAGAGTGAAATCATTTTTTTTTTTAATTACAAGAAACTAGAGTGAAATCTGATGGCAGAAAGATAAATGAATGGATGAATGAAGCTTGACTGAAATAGATGAAAAGAAATTACGTATCAAGAAGTTGCAAAATGTTGATAATAACGTTCAAACATTTCTAAGACTTTCAGTTTGTTAAGTTGAAAAAGTTTGGAAGAAGTTTGTTAAGTTGAATTAGGCCCAAAAAAAAGCTCCTAATTTTTTGCCAACTTTTCTATTAAGGAGAGTCAAGTATCTTTTTCCCTGAACTTGATCTGATCGAGACTCCATTAGATCATGAATTTGGATTCACGAGTGATGTGCATGGATCTTGAGTTGTGACTTTTTAATCAATCATGAGTTGAAACTTAGGAGCTATGTACATGAATTCCAAATAACATATGTTAAAATTTGGTGGTATAATTTATTTCTATAATTTTGAGACATGATCATAATGTAATATATGAGACATCAAACTTCTACTAGAGATAAGATACATTCGAATGCTTTTGTGTTACGATTTACAACGGCAGCCACTCCAGATTAGGAGAATTTTGGAGAGGGAGTGTGGTGATGCTTTGTTTGATCCTAGCTGATCTTTTGTCCACAAGACTTTTTTCTTTCCACTGTTTGTTTTGTTTCTTTCGAGTTGTTTGTTTCTGACTCTCTTTGGTTATTTTGTACCCTTTCAATTTCTTTTGTTATTGACTTATTTGACTTTCAATATTGCATGAATACATTTTTCAGTTGACCAAAAAAACAAATAAACAAACCACTTAAATTTAACATGTGTTAGATATATTATATTATGTGTTAATTTGTAAATAAAATAGAATAATTTTTAAAAGTAATAAATATGAACAGTAGGATATTTAATTTCCACAAAAATTTAAGCCGATGAAAGTTAAAAAATTTCTAGGACAAATTATAAGATTTAGTTAACTTTTTTGAAAAAATTAAGGATGTACTTCCCCCCTAATTATGAGTCCTCTTTAATTTTTTTAAAAAAGATAAAGTTACAAAATAGATCACTTCAAATTTTAAAATTATATTTTTATCTCAAAACTAGTTTATTATAGTTATAAATTAACATATATTGTAATTACATTTGTCATATATTACAATTTAGTGGTATAGTTTACTCACTTAACTTTTGAAAAAAAAAGTAAAAATAGACTTATAATTTAGGATGAGAAGTATAAAAAATTCAATTTGACATTTTTTCAGAATTTAAAGAAAATATCAGACCACTCAATTTTAACATATGATTCATATAATTAGATTATATGTTAGTCTATAAACATAATAAATTAGTTTTGAAACAAATACTTTCAGACATTTAAAAAATGTTAAAATGTTAAATTTTGCGACCCTAACAAGTGTTTATACTTTTATTTTTCGTGAAAACTGATCTACAAAAGAACATATAATCTAATGATAGAATAAAAGTATATTGAGAGTGAGGGTTCGTTTTGTTGCAAGAAGGGAAGTGGAGAAATGGAAAGTGAGAGGGGTAAAGATGGAAAGTAGGGGTAAATTAAGTAATGATGAAAAATAAAGTATATGGACCCCAGGATATATATATATTACAAACATACCCTCTAATTTCTACACTTTCCAATTCTTTGTTAAATTTTCACGCAACCAAAAAAACCATGAAAGTGACGCAAGAGGTGGCGGCGGTATATATTGAGAACTCTATTTATATATTGAGAACTCTATTTCTTTCTAGGGCTTCCTCCACGCCAAAACAGAAAACAAAATGGTGGAGTCTGTGATACCTGATGATTTGCGAGACCTCTTAAAGCCATTTTATCACAGAGCCCTTGAAGCAGAAGTAACCCTCCTTCCTCTTCTCTTTCAATTTTAATCCATCATCCCATCTTCTTGTTGGTACTAGTGTTATATAGTTGTCATTGGAGTAACTAGATTTCTTTTATAGCATAAATGACATACTAACTCCATCCTAAATATAAGACCTAGATGACTTATTTTTTTTTGAGAGATTAAGGTTGCGAAATACTATCTCCGGTCCTAAATATAAGACCTAATTGACTTTTTTTTGGAGAGGTTAAGGTTACAAAATAGGCTATTAAATCATGACATATTTTATATATTTTTAGATTTTACATTAGTTCATAAGTAAAATAAACTAATTTGAGGGAAAAAATTAGGTAAATCAATTTATAATTAACTTATTTTTTATAGGATTTTCTAAAAAAGTCAACTAGGTCTTATATTATATTTAGGACTGGAGGGAGTATGTTATGAAATTATGACATATTTTATATATTTTTAGATTATTCATTAGTTTAAAGTTAAAATATACTAGTCTAAGGAAAAAATTAGGTAAATCATCAATTTATAATTAATTTATTTTACTTTTTTAAGATTTTCCAAAAAATTAGGACAGGAGGGAGTATATAGAACACATATCTTGTCATTTCATTGCAAACCACCTTCTTAATATTTATATTTATAAATTTATAAATAACTAAGTAGTAGTAATAGTTTTTCTGTGCATAAATTCATAAAGTATATCATCCAACTTTCTAATAAGCTTGTTTGTTGCAGGAACGTCTAGCAAGACTTGAAGCTGCCTTGGCTAATAGAGCAGGTAGCCACTAAACCACTTAAAACAACATTATTTTATATCATATGTTGGTCTGAATTGTGTAATACAGTGTGTGTGTGTAACTTGGTCAGACGCAGGAAATACAGAACACTTGGAACAAATTAATGTTCTTGAGTCAAAGCTGGAAATGGCTAACGCAGAGCTCCTTGCAGAAAAGGAGAAGGTTGTTCTCATTAATAAATTTTGCGCAATGTGTATTTTATAGGAATGGATAATTTCATTTGTATCTTCATCAACATTTTGCTTTCTAGGCACACAAGCTTACTACTGAAAATGAGAAGCTTCAGTACCGTATAATACATCTTTCTCAAGCTCTCAGAGAGGCCAATATGAAGTTAGACCAAGTGAGCCTTTTCCCACTATTGTCTGTTTAAGTTTCGTATATGCAGAATAAAAAAACTAAAATTTTCTATAGGCCAAAAATTGCTCACCATGAAGTGGAATATATATATGATTTAATTTCAATCAGGATTTGCTTCACACTGTCAAATGGGAAACATGGTAGGAGCCTAATATAAAATTGAAACAAGATATACCACCAATGTTAGAAGGAATGATTTTTATCAATAATTTGAAGTTACTCCTATGGAAATTTTGCAACCATGAAAGTCAGAAAGAAAAAATATATACAGATTGGTTTGCATGTGAAATTGCACTGTTAGCTTTCATTGCTCTGCTGTTTTTCGCTATTTTATTCGAAGTTATTCCATTGGTTATTGGGGATGATAATTGATAAGAATATGGCTGAGAGTCTTATGACTGAACTGAAGGAATTGTATCATACAAAATGTGGCTTATAGTTTTTTTTTTCTTTTACCTGTGAATGTGGCTAATGGCTGAATTGGCATTATTTGTTACTTACCTCAGGTTATGACGCAGAAGCATCTGGAGAGCATAAAATTGCAGGATTCTTGAACTCATGTGCTGAAAACTGATTTTATAGTGTCAGAGCAGTCTCGGTGCATATTTATTTGGACATCATTTCTATAGGTGCACAACAGAATTGACGGACGATGATCTTTTATGTTTGAGAAAGATTTTTCAACTTTTCATATGTTCTGCCTTCTAACACTAGTGCACGCTGATAAGAAATTTGTAAATGTTGTGGGCTGATCAAAGAATATGGACTTAATTTTATTGACCTTTTTTTCTTGAGTGATTTTAGATATGCATTAATCAAAGTGGCAAATACACAGTCAAAACAGCAAGCCCCAAAGTTAATTACAAGTTCAAGCTCTTGTCTCCAGACGTTGAATATACATGTGTTTCCCAATGTAACTCTGGTGTAAATGGGCAATTGTTCATGAGCATCCAGCCATCAGTGATAATGAGCACTGTGATTCAAAATCGTCCATATTAAAAATTGGGTGCTTCAAATTTAGTGCTCCTTTGGTTCCATAAAGAAATTTTTTTGAATGGTTATCTTAAAATATAAATGGATGTTAAGATGTTTGAGTTTTTTTTTTTTTTTGCCAGTAAGATGTTTGAGTTTACCAACATAATAAAATGTACTCCCTCTTATCCCTAATATAAGAGTCAAAATTTGAATGGTTTTGGTCTCTAATATAGGAGTTCATCTAATATTCTCTCCTTATTTAATGTGTTTTTTCCTAATTTGCCCCTTACTCTTTTTCATATTTATTAATACTTATATATTTCTCGCTCTTAAAAGTATCATAATAAATATGGGTAATATTGGAAAAGAAACATTAACTCCAGACACCTAATTAACATTCACATGTTTTCTAAATAAAAATTATTTTGGCGGTTAGCTCTTATGTTAGGGACCGGAGGGAGTACTTTTTCTAACATTCTCTTACTTCTTATCACATCATTTAATGTGTACTGACCACCTTTTTTTTAACATGACTTTTTTATCTCTTACTTATTATCTTATATTTAATCCCTCACATTCTCTTTGTTCTTTTTTTAATGGGGAGTATTCCTTTTTAACAAACTTGAAACCAATTTTTAGTAACTTGTTATTCAGTTATTTTCACCTTATGAGACGGAAGGAGTATTTAAACTTCAATTTTTTTCCATGAAAGTTTTATTCTAAAGATACTATAGTTCTTAACAAGACGAATTCCTGATTCACTTTGTTTTTTAAATGGATTCATACATAAAAAATTGAAATCTATTACGTGGAATCGAAATTACTTAAATCAGAATTGAACAAAATCTCACCAACAAAACCGGACCCAAGTAAGTGATCTTATAAAATTTAAATCTGGGCAAGTGAATTTGACGTGAACGATTACGCCTCCAATGAGGGGCACAATGCAATGAGTCATTGACTAGTCAGCACATTGGTATGCTTATGCTATCCAGTCCTGTAGGTCAATATTCTGTACACAATGGTATACTGTCACATTGCATCCTGACTTGCCTATGGGATATTTATACCTATGTAAAACACTGTAAAGCCCTCCAAAATTTACAGAAGATGTGATGTGAACAAGGCCACAAAAAGCAAAAAAGATAGCCCTAATGTAAATTCAGCAGCTGCTGAGTTTTCCCTTCAATGCTTCAATCAAAGCTCCTTTATTAAGTTTATAGTACCGTAGCACTTTGTGCTGCTTGGCAATCGCCCTTAGATCAACCAACTTCAAGTTCTTCAGCTTATCAGGCTGCAAAACTGAGGTTTGAACTTCTACTTTTCTTTTCTTTTGTAACTCAGAAAAATTGCTGTCATAAGGAACAATTGCATGCTCCCCTGCTGTTTCATGCTGGCTAGGCTGCACTTCTCTCTCAGTAATTTTTCTAACAAGGGCCACAGTATTTGATTGGTCCTCTTTGATGCTGATGATGCTGGTGTTTGGTTTTTGCTGCTCCTGGGAGGTTAAAATTGTGGATGATGTGAGACTAAATTTTACAGTACTGTCACTTGGTTCTCTATCAGAAAATGCATCTAAGTCAGGTTTCATTTTCAACTGATTGTTTGGTTTGCATGGCAAGCTCATATTGGACTTGCTACGTGCTTGTGAGTTCTCTTCACCTTTCAGCCGTGATCTACGGTATGAGATGATCTTCGGTTGCGGCTTTCTAGGAATTTGGCTAGCATTTTTGATGTTCATTACTTGTTGAGGCCTTTTACCATTAACCCTTTTCAAGGAGGATGATTCATTACTAGGAAGACACAATTGTTGAGGAAAAACCATTTGCAGAGGTTTCATGCGGTCTACCTCTTCATCCAGAACAATCAACTCATTTGATTCCGAAGCAAAATTACATAGCTTTTTATCTAAGGCAGAATTTCCATCATTTCCACCTTTAGATAGTTGCGAATCACCTCGCATGAAACTAAGACGCTCATGCTCTTCCCTGCCTCTGATGGCAGCTGCAACTCTAGAAGCATATGCACTATCATATTCAACAATTGCATTTCTTTCCTGCACAATCTATGAGCATATGCAATGACCTAAAGTAAACATCTTCATATTACAGCAACCAATCTGATTGGATAAATGAAATAAAAGAAAACAGAGAGAGTTTCTTGTACCTCCGCTTCTTTTGGATCATTTTCCATTTCTTCGGAGAAAGATGAATTCTGTGTTTGACCTGTTTCTTTGGTAACAAGTTGCCATGTGCCTTCTTCATTTTCGGAAACTTGCAAATTTGATGAGTCTGCTATTTCAATCCCATCTGAATGGCCAGATGCACAGCTGGTAGCCGTCAAGTTAGGATCTGTTCCACAATCAACTTGCAAATTTGATGAATCAGCTATTTCAATTCCATCTGAATGGCCAGATGCACAGCTGGTAGCCGTCAAGTTAGGATCTGTTCCACAATCAACTTGCAAATTTGATGAGTCTGCTATTTCAATTCCATCTGAATGGCCAGATGCACAGCTGGTAGCCGTCAAGTTAGGATCTGTTCCACAATCAACTTGCAAATTTGATAAGTCTGCTATTTCAATTCCATCTGAATGGCCAGATGCACAGCTGGTAGCCGTCAAGTTAGAATCTGTTCCACAATATTTTGCAAGCAATTCCTAAAAAGAATAACCAGTAAAATTTCAGGATCCATGACAGGTCCATAGGATGAGATAAATTCAGCATTCTACATTAAATCTAATCCAATCTGAGATATTAAATCCACAATATAGTAAGTTTGGAGCTCTTGAGCATGCGATATTCAATGTAGGAAGGGTTGGCAGGCTTATAACTTCAAAGCAGAAGGAAAGGACTGTTAAATTCTAACTCTAAAATCATAGTGAGACTAAAAAGGTTGTAGAAAATAGGAACTAAAGGCTAACGTACTCTAGGCATTGCTCAAATCTGAGTAACCACATTTAACAAAGGTGAAGATGATAGTTAAAACCAAGGATAGATAATGAAAATCTAAATAACTCAGTTCCACACATAACATCTTGGGTTCAAGTGTCAAGTGCAATGTCTAAAATCAGAAAAAAGTCGACCATTGAAAAAAATACATGAATAGGAATGACTCGTAAAACTAATATCACAGAATTGAGGATGTGTTATGTTAAACGTATTTGTATAGCTCCACCAAACGCTATCAGAAGAAATCTAATGAAAATCTCTTTTGTACTTGAGATTTTGCATTATCTGGTATTTTAGATATCAAGGCACTAGAAAGACTGCGAACATGTATAGGCACCCATAACAAATAAAGACACCCTGACAAATTTCACTAGTTTTATCTGTTATGCCACCAAGTAGTTACTTCTCTTAAATTATACTTGTTAGATATTTTACTATAACAATCACCTCAAATATCTGTTCAAACTCTCTCTGAGAGGCCAATTGGACTTTCTGCAATTACTTCATAAAAAACTGAATATACTAACCACCATATGCAGCAAAAGAAAATGAAAAACTATTTTTGTACTTCATTAGCATACATCAAACATCCCTAATCCATAAACCAGAAAACTAATATACAAGTCAAACAAGAAAACAATCTGTGTATTCATGGAGCCTTAAGAGTTTAGAAGTGGGCATATAAAGAAAACATTGGACAAATCAAAGAAAAATTAATGACTGATGGCCAGAAATTCGAAAGACTATGCATCAAATAAAAATTTTCATTAACTTGAAGAGAAAGAAATTTCAAAAGTCAACCTGGCCATTCGTGTCTTGAGCAAGTTGAGCAAGGTAATCTATTCGTATGGCCTCCATTAATTCATGAAGTGGCTCGGCAGGTTTATGATGTAATAATGGCTGGGTCCCATTATCATCTGCATGATGATTTTTCAATTTCCTTATAGAGACCTCAAGCCAGTTGATTTTTTCACTCAAAGCATCAAAGCAAAATTCATGCCATTTTTTATTTTCAGCACAAGCCAACTCCTTCTCAAGAGATAATAGTTCTCTCTCAAGTTCCTCAATTTCCTCATCTTCCTTTCTTATTAAAACTTTCAAAACCTCAATACATGATCGTTCATTCTTGCCCTCTTCCTCAATGGCATCTAGAGAGTTAAGAGAAAAAAAAATCAAAGGACAACAAATAAAGCCTGAACAAAAGACAAGACCAGCACAAAGCAAGGGAGTAAAATTATACCACAACCACGACCAAAGTAAAAGCCACATTGCCATCCATTATGGTCAAAGCAATAGTCATCGTCTTCAACAACTAGAACTGGTAAACAACATGCAAAATACAATACAAAAAGGACAAGTCACACAGAATCCAGCAAAAGAATATCTAATAAAAACCATTGTGATAACAAAGTTGATCAGAGATATTTAAGAAGAATCACAAACCATCATCATAACATGTTGTACTCCAAAGATCCCAATCCCTGAATAGTAACATCCTGAAACCAAAACATCAAAAGATAAAGTACAATCCATATCCACAACACACTTCATGTAATGAAATGCCAAGAAAGATGCTAATAGAGAAGAAGCCATCGAAATCTAAATAATTATTTTGTTGAGCAAAAAAAAATGATCCTTTTCCAAAAACCAGAATTCCTACAAGGTCTAGCCACCAGAAACAAACAATGTAATGAAGTTGATGAAGTTGTTCATAGCAAAGAGTGAAAAAATGAATAATGGGTAACATAAAAAACAAAGCTTTCCGATGAATCAAACAGTACCGGAATGCAACAAAAAAAGCAATAGAACCAGAAAGTTCAGAACTTGAAGTTGTGGGGCCACAAAAAAAGGTGTGACAATGAGGAAAAGAAGAAGAAAATGAGAGTCTAGGGTTTTGGGTAGGCTGAAATTGAGAGGAAGAAGCGAAAGGAAGAGGCTTTATGGGAAGAGGGGAAGAAAAAATGAAGGTGTGGTCGGTATGAGTGTGAGTGTGTGTATAAGTAGTAAGAAAAGCAGAGACTTCAAAGGCACAAACTTGCCTGTAATGGCAAGGAGGAGGCAGTGAGTGAGCTACAAACTACAAAGAGTGCATTTCAAGAGGGGACCACACGGGGATTATATAAAGACAGATGGTGTGGGCCCATCCATTGCTGTTCTGGTGGTGGTAGGCCATGAATGAGAAACTTTTTGGTGCACCTGGATTTGTAATAGGTGGGTCTTTTTGGACTCACTTGTGAATATCTATGTTTTTTTTAATGTTTGTTGATCCTATGAGACTATGAGAATACCATGTTACCTACTACCATACATACATGCATACATACTGTCACGGACTTGGTGTTTTCTACCAACTGTCACGTGCGGCACTAGCAAACTTCCCTCTCTTGAATGCTAGTCAGCCTCTCTCTTAACTCACAATGGAAGTTAAGTACTAAGAAGGAACTTGGATCTCAAAGAAAGGAACTTCTATTGATCACTCTCAAAGACTTGCAAGAGCTCTCAAACTTTGGATGATTCAAATGAGGGGTGAGGAGGGGTATTTATAGTAGTTCCACCTCCTCAATGGATGGTTAGGATCTATTTGATCCAATGGCTACAATTAAGTCTCTAGAGTATTCTACTACTTTCTCTAAATATGTATAATATTCTAAGATATTCTAGAATAGTCCTGAATACTCCAAGATTCTCCATAAAGCTCCACAAGCTTCTATAGAGTTCCACAAGCTTCCAGGATCTTCCAGATGCTTCCATAACCTTCTAGAGAATTCTAGATTATTCCACAGTGTTCTAGAGCATTCCAGAGGATTCTAGAATGATCTAGAATATTCCGGACTGTTCCGGATAATTCTGGGTATCTCTGGAAATAATTTTGAGTGGTTCGTGACATTCTCCCCCACTCAATGTGGCGACGTCCTCGGCGCATCACTCCGGTATGCATCTTCTTTGCATCGGCCCATTTCTTCCTCTTCTTGGCTTCCTTGACCAAGTAAGCTTTTGCCAAGTCAGTCTTCTCATACCGTCCTTTAGCAAACTTGAATGTTGTAGGTGTCGGGCCTTTGTAACCACTGGCTAAGGTATATGGGGTCATTGGCTGTTTCCTTGTAGCCAACTTCCCAAAATTTGGAGGCGCCATGTGGTATGGTACCGCCGTTGGCGAGGTTGCATGAATTACCGACTTGATCTTAGAATCCACCTTTCTCTTAGGTGGTAACCTCTTTGGTAACTTTGGTGGCATCGCATCCTTGAACTCTTCAAGGATATGTCCAACATTTTTGGGGACATCCTCCATGTATGGGACATCTGTTACTTCCTTCAAGGCTGCGAGGTAGGTTGGCTGCTTCCCTGTGGTTCCCTTGGAGAGTTTCATCGCTGATATATGATTCTCTTGAGGTCGGGCTTCACGCTCTAAAGGTACTACACAGATGTTGCCTTCCTCCAAGATGCACATTGTATTTGCAAATGGGATGGGAACTGCTTTGACTTTATCGATGAATTCCATACCCAAGATAATTGGATGGTCATCCATAGTAACAACCGAGAAATCCATGAGACCGATCCAATCTCCTAAGCATACCTTCACATCCTTTGCAACTCCAAATGTGGCCTTCGGCTCCGAATTCACAGACTTGAGCCATCCTTGTTTCCTCTCATAAGGAATTCCCATCTTCTTTGTCTCTTCTTCCCGGAGAAAATTGTTGGAAGCTCCTATGTCCACAAGTGCTTTCACAGTACGACCTCTAATCTTGGCTTTCACGAACAAGCGTCCCTTTTCTCCGGACTTGGGCACCTCTCCTTTAGCCTTGATAGCACTAAGAAGTTGTAATGATCCTACCCTCTTTTCTTCTTGTTCCTGCTCCTCCCTTTTAATTAGAGCAGAGAGCATGTCCTTCTTTGGGCAATCCCTTGCCCTGTGTGGACCTTCGCAAAGGAAGCACTTGAGAGGTGGGTGTTCCCCACTCTTGTACCCCTTAGCACCCTTGGGCTTATAGTCCGATTCTTTTCCCCGATGGTACTCTCCCCCATTCTTTTCCTTGCCGTCCTCATCTCTTGCCTTTGACCTTTCAGGCTTCTTGAATTCGATAAGGGACTCGGCAATGGAAATAGCGGTGGTTAAATCTTGAGCACCACGTCTTTGTATCTCCAACTTAGCCCAATTTTGTAAACCATCCATAAAACTAAAGAAAGCTTCTTTATCAGGATAGTCAGGGATTTCGAGGAGTACCTCTGTGAATTCCTTGACATATTCCCGTATACATCCCTTATGTTGAAGACGTCTTAACTTCGCTCTAGCCTCCTCTTCAACATTATTAGGATAAAACATCCTCTTGATTTCTCTCTTGAAATCTTCCCATGTATCCATGGTGCATGTACCCTTCTCTATATCTCCTTGTCTCCTCCTCCACCATACCATCGCGGTGTCTTCAAGGTAGAGACTTGCCATATGAATCTTCATGGCGTCATCACTAATGACAAGCGCCCTGAAGTATTGTTCCATGCTCCATAGGAAATTATCAAGTTCCTTCGCATTCCTCGATCCTTTAAAGGATTTGGGTCGTGGAACATCAACCCTAGAGGGAGTAGTCCTTACCTCAGACGTTGATGGAACATCATGTGCAAGTGCCTTCTTGCACAACGCGAGCTCCTCCTTGACCTCACTGAGTTCCACACGAAGAGAAGAAACTTCAGCCCTATGAGACTCCTCCATGGAATCTACCCGATCCTGACATTGGGCGAGTACTTTGTTGATGGCGGTTAGCACCTCCTCACGGAACTCCTCCATGTTCCGTCCAACCTCCTCAAACTTTTCCTCCCCATCGACTATAGCCAACTCCACCTTGGCTAGCCGTGACTCGAATCCTTCCATGGGTTCCCTCGAACGAGATCTCTGGCTCTTTTGTTTCTTCTCCACTTGAGAAGTGTTGCTCCCAGTTTCCATTTCCCCCTTTGTTCCGACGAACCTTCAACCTGGCTCTGATACCAACTGTCACGGACTTGGTGTTTTCTACCAACTGTCACGTGCGGCACTAGCAAACTTCCCTCTCTTGAATGCTAGTCAGCCTCTCTCTTAACTCACAATGGAAGTTAAGTACTAAGAAGGAACTTGGATCTCAAAGAAAGGAACTTCTATTGATCACTCTCAAAGACTTGCAAGAGCTCTCAAACTTTGGATGATTCAAATGAGGGGTGAGGAGGGGTATTTATAGTAGTTCCACCTCCTCAATGGATGGTTAGGATCTATTTGATCCAATGGCTACAATTAAGTCTCTAGAGTATTCTACTACTTTCTCTAAATATGTATAATATTCTAAGATATTCTAGAATAGTCCTGAATACTCCAAGATTCTCCATAAAGCTCCACAAGCTTCTATAGAGTTCCACAAGCTTCCAGGATCTTCCAGATGCTTCCATAACCTTCTAGAGAATTCTAGATTATTCCACAGTGTTCTAGAGCATTCCAGAGGATTCTAGAATGATCTAGAATATTCCGGACTGTTCCGGATAATTCTGGGTATCTCCGGAAATAATTTTGAGTGGTTCGTGACAATACCTGCTGGATCACCATTCACCAAACTGAGTCTTCAATCTGCTACTTTTTCCTTTTTCTATGGTGGCTTGTAATTTGTAATTTACAGTGGTTTCATTTATAGGGTGGGGGTGACTCAGGATTGTTGCTTCTAGAGGAAGTTATTAAAGTTTATTCCATATTTGAAACTTAATCTCAATCAGATTTTATTATATAAACTAAGGAAGCATGATTGGTGCTGATTATTCAATATTTGAATTTAATTCTTTTCCTTTTAAGTTTAGATACAGCACCTGCAATTGGACGTTCGAATTAGTTTGATAGAAAACTTGGGTTTGAAATAATATGTTTTTTAATGAGCAATGATGTATTACCATATTAGTCAAGGTTTTTTTATTCTTCGTACTATAAAAACGTGGGTTGTTTTTCTGAGAGTCGGTGAATTAAATTGAAAGGAATATATAAAATAAGTCTTCAGTTTTTAGGTGAGGATAATAAAGCCTATTAAATAAATTATAGTTATATCATTATTTACAAAGTATACACAAATATATGGTCGTACAAAGTTTATAAAGAAAATATATGGTCGTGTTAATACATTGATATTCAATTATTCATTAATTTCCGTTGTATAAAAAATAAAAACACTTTAAACGTTTTTGTGTTATGTTACGGTTAACAAATACTAACATTTAGTGCGACCATATATTTTCCCTAGCATTTAGTGCAATTGATTGACATTTCAATTATCAATCTAGTCACAGATTTCATGGCTGATCAATTCATCGTGAATATAAAGGCAATTACACTACAAAAGGTGTTTATAAATATGTTAATACTACTTCTTCTTGTCTCAACATAATATAAGAGTTCATCTCTATACTTTTTCATCATTTAATGTATTGTTTGATTTTTTCCCACTTCACTTTTACTCTGTTTCATACTCCCTCCGGTCCTATTTATAAGTCGCCAACCGCCTAAATTGTACATACCAAGGAATGGAGGTTAATGGAAGTTGCATAATTAAATTGGTCTTATTTTTTTGTCTTTTCCATTTTTGCCCCTTCCACCTTTATCACTATGACCCACTAACTTTTCTCTCTCTTCATTAATCCTCTATCTATAAAAGTGCTTTTTTCATCTTCTCACTCTTCTCATCTTCCAATGTTCATTTTCCAATGTAAGGGTATATTAAGAAAATTTTAATAAAAGAGTTAGTTAGTGGTAGTTAGTGACTTATATTAAGGACCAAAATTTAGAGGAGGTTGGCGACTTATAAATAGGACCGGAGAGAGTATTTATTAATAATTACATGTTTATCTCTTTAGTTTTATAATAAATGAGGGCGAAATTGAAAAAAAAGAATAACTTTATATACTCAATTAACTTATTTTACAAACTAAAGGGAGTAATGTAGGGTCATAGATTTCATGGCTGATCAATTTATTGGGAATATTCTGATAAAAAAAAATCATTGCCAATATATAGACTATCACGTGTACATTACAAGACGTGTTTATGAATATGGTAATATATATTTCATGTATAAAAAATACACGTATTCCAGTCCAAAAATAGAATATGGTAATAATATACTCCCTCCGGTCCCTAATGTAAGAGTCTAAAATTTGAATGGTTTTGGTCCCTAATGTAAGACCTCACCCCACATTCTCTCCTCATTTAATGCATTTTTTCCTACTTTACCCCTAACTTTCTTTCATATTTATTAATAATGTTTATGTATTTCTCTCTCTTAAAAATACCATAATAAATATGGGCAATTTTGGAAAAGAAGCATTAACTCCAGATATCCAACTAACATTCACATGTTTTCTTAAGAAGCGTTTTTTTGGTGGCTAGCTCTTACATTAGGGATCGGAGGAAGTATAATTGAGCTTAATGATGACAAATAACAGTCAATGCGTTTAGATTATCAATGTCATAACAGAACTTATAGATTTTAATATCTATCAAACTGACAAGCATTTTCATACGCCCTGGCGGCTGGTGGCGGCAGCGGAAGTATATATAGAAGGAAAACCGGACAACTGGATGTGAATATGTGATTAAATTTTGATTTTGATTTTGATCCGATTTTAGAAATAGAACCTTTAGTATATTCTACTCCTTCCGTTCCTAAATATAACATCACTTTAGGGAAGTGGATAAGTTCTTAAATATAAGATCATTTTCTATTTTATCTCAAGTTTTGCTCAAACTACCCTTATACTCCCTCTTTTCATTGAAAACCCCTCCTCCTTTTAAAGTTAAGTAATTGAGGGGATTTTTGGAAGATCATGTAATTTTATTGTCTTCCTTAATCTCCTCAAATTAACCAAAGTGATCTTATATTTGGGAACGGAGGGAGTATAATTTAGCGTAGAGCCGGTAATATGGGCCTGGCTCGTCGGGCCGGCCCGTTTTCATGCAAACCCGAGGAGGGCCGGGCCTGCTGTTTTGGTGGAAAAATAGGGGAGCGGGCCTGTTAGGGCCGGCCCGTATTTTAGGCCCTTTTCCAAGTTTTATTTAAAAAAAATTGCATATGATTCTTTATTTAATTTATGATTTTTTTGTTTCTTTTTTTATACATGATTGAAGAACAATTAATTTTTTTCCCTCTTTTCTTAGATGATGGAGGAGATAGTGCATATGATGGTAAAGAAGAATTGCAAAGACTTGATATTTTGTCAATGGAGAGGAGTCAATTCATAGTGAAGCACAATCAAATGTCGTTGATGATAGTGATGATGACAGTGATGATGATGTGCACTCTTAGATTACTCATTGAATGTTATTATTTAATGTTTATTTATATTTATATTTGAAGACTTTGTTATTTATTTTGAGTGTCAGATTATGTGTATCACTATAAGTGTTACAGTGTATGTTGTAATATTATCGCTTATCAGACTATATTATGACTTATAACTATGTTCATTGTGAGTTTGTGATGTTATTAGATGATTTTGTTTTGCTAAAACCATAAAATTTACAGGGCGAACAATGTGGAAAGAGTAAAAATGAGTTTAGTAAAACGATTTTTTTTTTTTAAAAAAAAGAAGAAAGTGGACCAGGCCCTAAAGGCCAAACCCGGCCCGATGGCATGAGGGCCGGGCTTCGCAAATAGGGGAGTAAAAGGGGGACCGGGCCTAAGTAATCAGACTCTTTGCACTTATTCAGTTTGGGAGATCTTTTGGGCCAGAATATTTCTCTTGACAGAAAATTTCTTTTTTTTTTGGTGAAAACTTGACAAAAAATTTCTGTGGACCGAAAAGGAGTTGTTTCCAGGCCTTATTAAAAAAATATTTCATTTGCTATTTTCAATAATTTTTCATTTTCTATAACTAATAGTTTTACTCTGTAAACCACTTCTTTCCTTAAAAAAAAACCTCTCACAGTATTCTATTTTTCTTTCATAATCTATTCATACTCTTAAATTGTAAATAGCCACTTATTTCTAGTACAAAATCTGCTCAAAGTTTGAAGATTAGATGGGTATTAAGTTTAGGGGTTTGCGGCAATATGGTTAGCACGCAGTATTTGAAGTTATATTAAAACTCAACTAATCTAAAATTCGGTGTCCCAACTTGGGCAGCTGCAACTAACAAACATTATGGTCCATTTGAATTCAAGCAACCTTAAGTATTCCCCAACAAACTTATTTATGGTTTGTTTGGTTGTCATTGTAAAGTGGTAAAGAATTAGAAAATATGGAAATTAATGGATTTTTTGTAATTTACATATATCCCGGAGCCCACAAGTTTTCTCTCTCCATCTCACATTTTTTCTGGGCCCCACAAACTTTACTTTCTCATCATTACCTAATTTTACTCTATTTTCCATTTTCACCCTTTCACCTTTCATTTCTCCACTTTATTTCCCACAACCAAACGGACCCTTAAGTATCCTCACAAATCAGAATCCCATGCATAAAAATATAACAAATAGTGTTCATCATCAGGACTATAAATAAAAAGACTATACTCCCTCCGGTCCCTAATGTAAGAGCCCAAAATTTGAATGGTTTTGGTCCCTAATGTAAGAGCTCACCCCATATTCTTTCCTCATTTAATGCATTTTTTTCTACTTTACCCCTAACTCTCTTTCATATTTATTAATGCTTATATATTTCTCTCTCTTAAAAGTACCATAATAAATATGGGCAATTTTGAAAAAGAAACATTAACTCCAGACACCCAACTAACATTCACATGTTTTCTTAAGAAACGTTTTTTTGACGGCTAGCTCTTACATTAGGGACCTGAGGGAGTATCATTTAGCACACATAAACTAATTTAATTGACTAATGTCGGCTTATACAAAATTACTAATCATATCTTGTTTTTCTTATAATACTAAAGATATCTTGTTAAAAAAACCAACAAAATGAAGATATCGGTATCAAGTTATTCACGTCATTACCAATATTTTAAATAAATTAAAGCCAAACTGAGAATATTGGTGTGGCAGGGGAAAATTGTCGGTCGGGCACTTGCCCAACACTTTGTCGTCTTATATGCCACATGTCGCCTTCCCACCTGCCTTGCCCATTGATAAATCACCTTTTAATTATGGTATCTTTAAAACTTAACCCCTTTGTTAATCATCACGATTCTCCCCAAGGAGAATAGATTGAGTGAACAAAGGACCACCCTCCTCCCTCTGATCCATTGACATCTAACTGTCAAGTGTCAACGACACCACTCCCCAGTTCCTTCCACTGATAAACACCAAGACACATATAACGGTATAGTTTAATTAATATTTTTCTCCTTGATCTCGTGTAAACTATTAATTTCTCAACGACACCAACCTCACATATGTAGTAGTCCAATCTTATTATTTTACTTCTTCACTCCATGTTATAAGATTTGATATAAAAGTTTTTTTAGTCCTCAAAGAGGATATAAAAGTTCTTTTTTTCCATGTTATAAAGAGTACTATCATAAATAATTTAAGATAATAAATAGTTAACTTTCATTTAATCTTTGGTGGGGTTCAAATGTTAAGGATGGAGAAAATGAGGTATTCATATCATAAATCGGTTCAAAAAGGTATTCATATCATAAAGGTAAAATAAAAAAATTATATCAATTTTTTCGCTCACAAAAAATCATTTAACTATAATTTTTTTGGTCGGAAAAAATCATTTAACTATAATGACACATTTATTTGGGAAAATCTCAAATAAGTCCCTTCAAATACCCAAAAGGATAAGTGAGGAACTTAAACTTCCAAAAGGACCATGAAGGAACCAGCACCTATCTGTCATTTTAAAATTTTGCAAAAAGACAAAATTGCCCCATCATAAAATACAAATTGCGAGAAGAGAGTAAGTGTTAGGGTGAGTTTAGGGTGAGGTAGGAATTTGTGTTTGATGGGGGCAATTTTGTCTTTTCTCAAAATTTTAAAATGATAGATAGGTGCTGGTTCCTTCATGGTCCTTTTGAAAGTTTAAGTTCCTCACTTGTCCTTTTGGATATTCGAAGGGATTTATTTGGAATTTTCCCCATTTATTCATGATTTTGCTGAGGGTTGACCGCCTCGTTTCTTAATATCTTTGGTATAATATGGATTTAAGGAGAAAACATTATCGAAGCACTAATAAGTTGGATTAAACTAGAACTTGTAGCACCGTTCCTATGTGTCCGATGGCGAGAAAAGTTCCAAGTACCACACACACACATGTTCCATTGTCCTTCCTACACGAGATCTGAAGAACACCACCACTCCAAAATGCAATAATAATAATAATAATAATAATAATAATAATAATAATAATAATAATAATAATAATAATAATAACGCCGCAGTTAAATTGAGATGGATTAGAGAGGTGGGAAGGAAATTAAAAAGGCGGTAAAATAATAAAAATTTCCAAACAAGTAAAAAAAAAACACTTTTTTGATCGCTAAAAATGTTGAATTGACATGGTTCTGTACAAATCCAGGCACTCACCACCACCTAAGGCAGGAGGATCAGTAGGAGGAAGAAGAAGAAGAAGAGAAGAAGATGATAAAGAAAGAATGCATGTTTATCTGTTCTCTGGTCACCCTTTGGTATTCCTCAAACATTGGAGTGATCCTCCTCAACAAATACTTACTCTCCAACTATGGCTTCAAGTTCCCCATCTTCCTCACAATGTGCCACATGTCAGCCTGTGCTGCTCTCAGCTACATTTCCATTGTCTTCCTCAAGATTGTGCCTCACCAGACCCTCAAATCAAGATCCCAGTTCATCAAGATTGCTACTTTGAGCATTGTCTTTTGTGCCTCCGTCGTTGGTGGCAACATATCTCTTAGATATCTAGCCGTTTCCTTTAACCAAGCCGTTGGTGCCACCACCCCTTTTTTCACTGCCTTGTTTGCTTACTTGGCTACCCTTAAGCGTGAGGCTTGGGTCACTTATGCTGCTCTTGTTCCTGTTGTTGCTGGTGTTGTCATTGCAAGTGGGGTATGTATGTTCATTTCTGTTTTCACAAGATCTTTTGTTTGTTTCTTTTTTTGTTTTTGTTTTTGTAGTTTTGGGCATTTGTTGTCCTGATAAGTGCTCCTCCAGATCTGAAATGTGATCAGTTGAGCTGATCTGTAGTTGTTAGGAATTTGAGTGATCTATTTGTGGTAGTCAATGTAGCATGGATCTAAAAGTTTTGCATGGAAGTTTCACTGCATTTGTTGCTATTTGTTGCAATCGGAATTCTTCTTCTTTATAAATTTGTCTTGGAAAGCTGATTATTTGTTCTTGGTTGTTATCTGACTGTGGAATGGGATTGATTTGCATGATTTGTGATATCCGTTAATTTAGCCATGAGCTAGTTGTGGCTAAGTACTAGTTCCTTAAGGCATGGATGATCCATATTTCTGTCTCATTTTCCATTTCTTATATGGATTTGCAACTTTTTCTTGTCGGGGCAGGGTGAACCAGGTTTCCACCTGTTTGGATTCATTATGTGCATAAGTGCTACTGCTGCAAGAGCATTCAAGTCTGTTCTTCAGGGCATCTTACTTTCTTCTGAAGGGTAAATAATGTATTCTGCTCTTATGTTGATTTCTATGCTACGTTGTTGAAAAACCAACCAATCTGAAGTTTAACATATAAACTCCTCACCTTTTTATTATACACACTGTATACATGTGTTTTTAACAATTTGTTCATTAGTAGAGCTTTCTTTAAAAATTCATTTCCTTATTTGATATTCTTAAATGATAAGAGCTTTTGTAATTGATATGCTATATGGGTTTTGTGACTTGGCGACAAAACCCTGAGGGAATGATCGTTACAGAGTGACTATTTTACTAATTCATCTTCCTTATTTGCATAAATGGGAAGTCTTGTGTCTTGATCACTTCCTGTTGAAACTTGAAAGTTGGGTTGTTAAATGCTTGGTCAGGCTCAATGAAGGGAAGAAGGTAAAATGAGTAAGTGCCTGTTTGGATACATTTCCAAAAGCTATATTGGCTCCCAAACCTAGGTTTCACACAAAGACATCCAAACACTCATTTTTTTTTTGGATAAGCTATTTTGAGAAGAAAAACTAGTTTGGGGTTCCAAAAGCTATTTTGAGAAAACTACATTTTTCTCCTTTTCCAGCTAAAAGCTTCGATCTCTCATTTAGGAAAAACACTTATTTCAAATAAAAGAAACATGAAAAGCTTTTCATCCTAACTATTTTTAAGAAAAGTTATATTCTACTCAAAAGTTATTCTTAGAAGTTATTTTCAAAAAGCTTAATCCAAACACTCTCATTTCATCAAAAGCTATTATACTCAAAAGCTATTCTCCAAAAGCTATTTTCCCAAAAACTATTCTCAGAAGCTGAATCCAAACATGCCCTAAATAGTTCACTTCCATCAAGTCCATGAATTGAGTTGTGAGAAAATCTTATGGAAACTACAATATTATAGACCACAAACCATGTTGAAAATGATAGTGACAGAAATGTAATATATGATTGAATCCAACCTCTTTCAACAATTAGGGATTCTGGTTCTGGTCATTATATTCCTTTTTTGGTGGCAATGAGTTGCTCAAAATGTTTAAACTCTACTTTCATCCCAACAGGGAGAAGTTGAACTCGATGAATTTGCTCCTGTATATGTCTCCAATTGCCATCGTGGTCTTGGTTCCTGCAGTGCTCATAATGGAGCCCAATGTCATCGATGTCACAACAGCTCTTGGAAGGGAGAAGAAGTCTATGTGGATTCTTCTTTTGCTTAACTCAGTGACAGCTTATGTAGCAAACTTATCAAACTTCTTGGTCACTAAACATACCAGTGCTCTTACCCTTCAGGTTTGTTCATCATACAAATTAATTAGTTTGAAAGATAAGTTCTTTTAACAGATTCAGAATTTATGTTTACTTGTGTGTATTGAGATAATACTGTATTTTACAGCTTTCCTGTTGTGCTTGAAATTTTAATAGTCGTTCCTTTGAGACCTAATACTAATTGATTAATTGTGAGAGTTTAATCCTTCAGTATCACTAGCAGTACAAAAACAATAAACCTAATCTTGTTGGTGAAATTGTTTAGATGATTTGCATGTGGCCATTATACTCTACGAAGAAATTTCATCAATTGATTTTCATCTTATATATCTCCCTAGGCATTTATTTTTTTATTATTGGCTGGAGAATGAAGACATTCAAGAACCAACATAAAAAAGAAACTGTTGCTTTTATCTGATTATTTTGTTAATGGTTATTCACCCAAATTTCCTGAATTGTTGTGAAATAGGTGTTGGGGAATGCTAAGGGTGCAGTGGCTGTTGTGATCTCAATCCTTATATTTAGAAATCCTGTGACTGTTGTGGGCATGGCTGGCTACACAATTACAGTACTCGGGGTAGTTGCATATGGAGAAACAAAGAGAAGATTTAGATGAACAACCTATCTTTTCAGCCTAAACATTGTTCTATTTAGTTCTGTAATTTGATTTGTCCTAGTATTTTTCCACATGAACATGATTCATGGTAATTTGACCGTGGCCAGGTTTGGGGCGGGCACAGTATTCTTTTTGGCCATATTTGTTGTATGTATCTGAAAATATTTTTGTATCACAGTTAGATTATAATTTTATCAAGCAGATTCTGCCATTTTTTAGTCTACAAGCGAAAATTGCATTTATCATTTGGACAAGTATGCAATGGTTGAAACATGGGGAAGTGACATTGTAAATGACAGTTGACACCGTTGAACCCGTAATTTTATTCGTAAATACTAGTATATAGTACATCCTTAGCATGAAAATATCACCTCTCTAGTTCACAAACAGTCAAACACCAATCACTTTTGATGTGCTTCTACCTTGAGTCTTCACATGTTATTTATTTGTGAACTAATGGATGCTGAGAACATACAGAAAAACATGATAGGACAAAAAAGTGGATCGCATCATTGAGTACTGACAACCAACAAGGACCCCAGTAATTTAACTCGTAGGAATTGCAGACAGTTTTCCTTTAAGTCAGACAAAAAGCACAAGTTAGCCGTATGAGTTAAAGAAAGTGCAACTATGTGGAGATCAGTTTTCCCAAAAATAAACATGGGCGAAAAGGAAAGGAATACAGCATTGATTGTGCTTAAGCCATGTCTGGACCAGAAGGCAATGCGTCATAGCCATCGTGGTGTTTAGGGGCATTATCTCTTTGAACTGGAATGCACTTGAGGATAGCCCCTATGGGCAAGCTTACTGCTCCAATTAACACACTCAGTACCCATAGTTGCCAGTTGAGAGGCACAGTGCTGGCAAATGTTCCCAAGAACTCAACAATGATTGCTTGAAATGCCACTGTGGAAAATATTATTGCCACAAATATCCAACTGTCAAACATGCCTCTCAAAATGTTAATCCTCTCTATGTCTCGGCTGTTGATCTCATTAAAAACCTGATAGAACAAGCAGAGAGACGATGAGAAAAACACATAAGCAAGCATGAGGAAGTATAATGCAATACAAACTCAACCTTATATCAAAGACCAATGAGTAATCATTCAATAGATCAATCACATGTTGTACCTGGCAAAAGACAAAGGAGTTGAATATCAACGTGTTTAGGACAGTGATTGCATCTGGGCCATTGAGTCTCAGGAGGTTCTTGCCATCAAAATTGAGAACTGCAAGGACAGCTAGTTGATATATACTTTGGCCGATGATATTTCTCCACATGGCTTTGGTGATAAAGCTTTCTCCTCTACCAACAGGAAGCCTTTTCATAAGCTCATCAGTAGGAGGTTCTGTGGCCAGGGCCAATGCACCCAGAGTGTCCATAATCAAGTTCACCCAAAGTAATTGTACAGCTGTTAAAGGAGCAGATCCTGAAAGCAAATGAGAGAACCATTATTCATGTTCCTTGAAGTTTCAATTTCTGAGAAAATCACTCTCACTATTTATCAAACCTGTGATGCATGCAGAAACAAAGTTGATCACCAGAGCGACCACATTGACTGTTAACTGGAATTGTACAAATTTTTGAATGTTTATGTATACCGCTCGTCCCCATCTAGCCACATTGACAATAGTTGAGAAGTTATCATCCATTATAATAACATCAGCATTTTCTTTGGCAACCTGTGAACCGTAGATTTCAGAAAAATATATATCAGGATATTGACAGTTATATTAAAGATCATGCATGCACAAATAAAATGGTGCGTGATGCCTAGTTCTACAGCTAATCAGACCAATTACTCAGATACACCATGAAGGGTTAAGCAAACAGTATTGCATTATGGAAAATATGATTTTGAAGGTTCGGGGTCAAAAAGTATTGATGTCCTTGGAAAGAATTGATGCATGTCTTTCCGGGGGAGACCACAAGGCGGGTTCCCAAAACTTAAAGTCATACTCTTGTGTGGCAAGAATAAAGCTAATACAGGACCATAATGATCAGTACAGTACATTCTAATAACGGAATCAATTGTGAACTAGTAACTCTAAGGAATGTAATGATAATACAAGGTTGAATTTTACGTCTAGAGCAAGATACACACTAAACAGCCAGAACTAACAAAGTCAACAAAGCATTAGAGATACAATACCTCGGTCCCAGCTATGCCCATGGCAAGTCCAATGTCAGACTCATGCAATGCAGGAGCATCATTGGTTCCGTCGCCTGTAACCGCAACAACCTCACCCATGTTCCGCAAATTTGTAACTAAGGTATGCTTGTCAAGTGGTAAGGATCTCGCCATTACCTGTATCCATTTCAAGCAAATCAGAAAAGATGCATTTTGAAAAGGAACAAATTTAAATCCAAAATTCACAGAGAGATCATGACCTGAATTTTTGGTATGATATCCTTCATTCGCTCAGGAGACAAGTTTCGAAATTCTGGACCTTCAATGGCAACACCACCTTCAGTAAGTATACCACATTCTTTAGCTATGGCCCTAGCTGTATTAATATTGTCACCAGTGACCATACGAACTTTAATACCAGCTGCTAAACAAGTTTGAACAGCTTCTTTAACCCCAGGGCGTACGGGATCCTTGATTCCTACAACAGCTATTAGTGTATAGCCATCAACAGGGATATTAGTCTTTTCTTGGGTATCATCTATATCTTTGAAAGCCAAACAAAGAGTTCTTAAAGCTTCACAGGCAAAGCCATTGATCACATCAGCGACATTCTTTGCACGATCTTCAGGAAGATCAATGGTGTTTCCATCACCATCAATAATTTTGTCACACATTCTTAATATAATTTCTGATGCACCTTTACAGAAAGCTCGTATCCGTCCATCAGGAAGACGCACGAGGACAGACATCTTCTTCCGGACAGAATTGAAAGGCTCAATCTTAACAATCTCATACTCTTTTCGCTGAGCATCAAAATCACCACCCAAAAACATCCCAAATTCCAGTATAGCAGATTCTGTTGGTGTTCCTAATGTTGTATTATTTCCATCCTTATCTTTAACTACTTCAGCAGAAGTATTTTGAAATATAGCTTGGAATAAGGTGCTCAGAACTTCTTCAGATATTTCAGTTTTCAAGTTGTCTGCACTCTCTTTACCGTTAATTTCCATGGATTTTTCGCATATCCATGTTTTAACAACCACCATATGATTAGTTGTCAGTGTCCCTGTCTTATCTGTGCAAATGCAGTTGGATGAACCCATTGTCTCACAGGCTGCAAGATGCCTCACAAGTGCCTTATCATTCATTAATTTTTTCATTGCAAAAGCAAGGCTGAGTGTTACAGCCAATGGCAATCCTTCAGGAACGGCGACTACTATTATGGTAACAGCAATAGCAAAATAGTCCAACAACTTCATTGCATCAACAGAAGACCAATGACTTAACTCACCAAGCTGTGCCTTTTCCACCACAAACCTTATTATCAACACCAAAAATGTTACTACAGCAAAAGCCAGACCAACCTTACCAATAAGGGTAGCAACCCCATTTAGTTTCACTTGCAAAGGGGTTTCATCCTCTCCACCCTCATTTATGGTTTCCATCAACTTTCCCCATTCAGTTCTCATGCCAACAGTTGTCACTAACATCTTCCCTTGACCATCTTGCACTTTTGTTCCTGAAAGAAGGAAAGGCTTTTCTTCGTTTACATTTACTGGTTCGCTCTCACCTGACAAACTAGACTCATCTATCAGCAAGTTGTACCCCCATATGAAAATCCCATCAGCTGGAACTTGATCCCCAGCTGACAAATGCACAATATCTCCCACTACCAGATCATAAATTGATATCTTCTCCCTTTTCCCATCCCTGGTTACCTGAACAAATATCTTTTTCTTCTCCCTGTCCAAATCCCTGAACTGCAGTGATTGCTTGTAGTCACTGACGGCAGTAACAATGACAACCAAGAAAATACTAAGTATGATTCCCAAGCCATCATACACACCCTTTGGCCACCCTTCAGTGGCAACCCCCACACCTATAGACACTAAAGCACAGACCATAAGAATAATTAGTGTTAAATCATGCAATGCTTCCCACACAAACATCAGGAAGGTTCTTGTAGGTTTCTCGGTATAACGGTTGAACCCATAAATCTGTTGTCTGGCAGTTATACTGTTTGCAGTGACACCTTTGTCCACGGAGGAGACAGATAATTTTGATGCAACCCCTTCTGCTCCTCCAATCATTCTCAACTTCTTATTATCATGGCTACGGACAATGGAGGCAATGTCATCTGGATTAATACCAAAACCAGCTTCTCTTGCCTCATCTGATAGAGTGTAATCAGCCCGACCTCCAGCTGCACAAGAAAGCCATAGGAAAATAATTAGCTTTCAAGACACTGTGACAGTATGAACTGTGCAACTCTGAAGAGATTATAGTAAAATACCATCAACAAAATGCAATGCCGCCTTTTGAACATAAAGAGCAACCCGAATTGTTTCCTGATGCAGCAAAAAGGGATCATGCAGTAAGAAATTAACGGTCATTTAAATAGCAAAGTGCTTAAGGAGGGTCAAAACTCAAAGCATAGACCATGTCATTGGAATTTACTCCCTCCATTCCTAAATATAGGGCTACTTAGGGAGGTGTTCTTGCTCCTACTTATAAGACATTTTTTTCTATATTTTCACATTTTCCTTGAGTTATTCCTATTAATACTCTTACTAATATTTAAGCAACATTGGGAGGGAAGTGTGGTTAATTAGTATGTTTTGGTAATATCAACTATCAAATCATTTTAACCAACTTAACTAACATCCACATTCCAATCGAATTAAGGAAACATGTCTTATATTTAGGTACATATTTAGGTACAGAGTGAGTACAAAATTACACCCCTAGTAATATCCTCAATTTAGCCAAAGTAAATGAGTCTCAACTTAACTGATGGAAAGGAAACAAATAATTCCCTCCAATCTTAAATATAAAACTTAACTGACATTTTTAAAGGAAAATCCTAAGAAGATAAAACTGTTATCTGTGTATCAAATTGCCTGAACTATAACCATGAGCGTTTGTTTGAGCAGTTAGGGGCTCATTAGTCTGGCCTTCAATCTCTACTTGGGAAAGAATCACATTAAAACTCTTGGCTAACTGTCTTACCCACCGATTTGCCACAATCAGTGACTCAGATTATGGATTACTTTGAAGTCGTTGATACGTCCAAAAGATGACATCCTCTAGGATACCAATGTTAAAATCCAAAAAGCTGACTAAATTTTTAATTCTCTAAATTAGTTAATTTTAATTATAAGATACTATAATAAAACATAAAATATATCATGATTTAATGGTTCGGTTTTAGTTCCATAATCTCTTGAAAAAACCAATTAGATTTTACATTAAGAATAAGAATAAAAGGAGTATATAGAAATGAAATAATATTTCTTGTGTGTTACATCTATTGCCCCACCCTACACTCGCATTAAGTCTTAGAGGATCTGACTTGTCAAACTTGTGACTAAGGAGTATAATGAAACTAAATATTCAATGATGACGTGCCACTGTCTGATTCACAACCCATGAAGACGCGTATGGGCCGCGTTCAATTCATTGATAAATCTGTACGCTTTATTAATGGGGTAGTGGCCTAGCCTTTTTTTTCTTTTCTTCATTGTCTATAGTGAGAATATATATTATTCAAAAAAGAAAGCTAGACGCTTTTCATATATAAGGATGCTCCTCTCCACTTGAATTAGCGATATTCATATTCAGATAGAGACAGAATTGAATGGAAGGATATGCTTACGTGAGTCCTTGGATTGATTGTGTTCTACCTTCACATATATTTAATCCAACGGCTTATCATGCCCCACCCTCAACCTCTACCATCAGTAGAGGTGGAATAGCCTAACGCTGCCGGCTATCAGGGCCTATGACCTAGATCGTTAATGCATTGGACCAACCTCTTTATTTCAAAACATAAACTTTTTCTTTTGGTCGGTTTTGCTTAACAGTCCGACTCGGCTTGAAAAGAATACCTATCAGAAATTGAAGACTATTTTTTAAATAGAAAATTATACTATTATAATTAGTTGATATTATTTGTTACCAATTCTTAACATAAAATTACAATTATATCCTCTATTCTATGCTTTATATTACCTTTTTTCTAAACATCTTGGTTGAAACGATGTCACTCACCATTTATATTAACATACTATATTTAATTTATTAGGTCTCCTAACATGTTAATAATAGTCAGGTCAGTTCAGGCCACAAGCTAGATTCATGCCTGAAAAAATGGTCTCTAGTAGGCCACATCACACCTCCTTTAAACAAAACAGGTCAGACCAATTATGGTACAAGCTTAACCGTCCTACTCTATTCTCACCCATACCCATCAGCCCTCATCCGACAAAGTATGAAAATATAATTTCCCACTCTCTCATTGTAGGTAAGTGGGCCCACAGACCACCCTCCGATAAGGCCAACACACATATCGGTTTTCACAAGAAAATGGTGTGAAGTGTGAACCAAAAGAAATTACTAGTAAACTCCGGAAAACAAAGAAAATTAGAGATATTGGTCATCCTAAAAAGTCAGAACTCAGAAGGGAGTTAGTAACCAGTGCAGCAAACGTGATGAGTTGGTCATATCTCTTTTTTTAATTTTTTTTCTATTGTGGGAAATAGTAAAATACTCAGAATTCATTTTGGAAGCATGTCATCGAAATTTCGCGGAAGTTTCGTCCCCTGTCATTATTGGGTCTTAGATGTTCTGCTTTCGCAATATACGTATTTTTTTTTAATTTCAATTCAGGTCTTGTGGGCCCGTCTTTCAAAGATAAGCATACGGATACGGAAAGTAATAAAAAAAGGAAACACGTTTACACACGACCATGTTCATATAAAAAAAGCAGTAATACCAAAACTGGCAATCACCCGTTCAGGACTTCAACTTAAATAAATGGCAGGCAAAGTGGTCCCTCTCATCTACCCTCCTCCTAATTTTTCAATTAGATTGTAATTATATGATTTACATTTAAATTCACAATCCATAACTAATTACAAGAACATGCTGATATTTATAGAAAAATTAAGCATGCAAAATGTTACATGAAATTGTTTATGTTTATTTTTTTCTCAAAACAATTTATTTTACTATTAATCTAACATATAATTAATTATATATAACATATATTACAATTTAGTGTGTCTACTTTACTATCTTAGTTTTCAAAATAAAAGGCAAGGTACTCTTGTGATTAGAACTCGGGGTAGTATATATCTCTAATATATGAAGCTACAATAAATCAAATAAAAAGAAATGTGTGTGAAATTAATTTTCAAATTATTCACGGTAAAATTAATCTTATATTTTTCAAACAAATGAGCAAATTCCATTGTAGTTATATTTTGTCCTTATATTTACAATGAGGTTCCACATCAGTCAACAATCAAATTAATTTTGGTAAAAAGACAATCAAATTAAGTGTTGATAAATGACAGTAACCAGCATCCGATGCAACTGGTAAGGGTCAATTTTAGGGACAACTTTATTTTTGTTCATCATTTATCCAATAAACTTATGGGAGGAATAATATATATAAACAGTTCTCACTACAGCTAGTTTTTTTTTCGAAATGTGCAAAACTCAAAATAATTGAATTTTTATTTCTCAACAAGAGTTATGCACTTCATAATATTTTCCCACTCAATTTAACAGATAAAAAAATTATAAAGCTAAAAGTGAAAAAAACTTTACATTCTAAAAAAAAAGGAGAGTTGGGCATGAGTAACATTATTAAATGCACTTTTTTTTTATTACGTTGAGGGATATTATCTTGATTAGAGCATTAAAGTTCTTGGCAGGTAGAGTTGAGCCCCCCAATTCAATGCACTACAAATACAAATGGAAAATCTTATTTAAAAAATATGTGTAAATAAACGGCAAAAAAAATGATTTACTTTTATGAATAAAATTAAGGGCAGTGGAGCGCACCCGCCTAAAAGAGTCAAAGTCACCATTACCGCGGGAAAGACAAACAAAAAGACTTTTTGAGTCCCTCAAAGGTCACATACTCTCTTTACATCACAAGAGAGGATCACACAACTCAAGAAAAAATCAATCTCACAGTAGTGGAATGAATGTCCATCATTCGTTTATTTCAAGAATTTCATTAATTCGTTGGCAAAAAAAGGAATTTCATTAATTCTCAAACTCCAAATCTCATTTCTCAATAACAGGAATTACTTTAAGTTCATGATCTTTTACCCCAATTGAAAAAGGAAAATAATACTCCCCATAACTATTTGACTTTTTTTTATGAAAAATTGAGGAAGAAAAATAAATTGACTAATCATAACATATTTGATATATTGTTAGAATATAGTATATTAGTTTATAAATCAAATAAATAAGTTACTAGTTTCATCTAATTCAGTATATAAGTGACTTATTTAGCATTCTAAAGATTTAAAAAAAAAAAAAAGACAATTACATCTTATATTTATTTATTTAGCAACACTTTTATATTGGCTTTCATGTTGCCTGCTTTTTCAAGCACACGGGAATGAAAAGATATGCACTAAAAGGTACACTTTACTTTTCCTTTGAAGTAAAAAAGTATGAACAGGGCACTATTAATTTATTAATAATTCTCCACCGGAAACTTTCTCCGGAGGATCTAAACGCTCATCGCAAATCCAACAGCCCCGACTCTAAAAAACAAATACTACAATCATGAATCTAAACAAGCCATAAATAAATAGATAAAAAAGAAAGAAGAATAGAAATGAAACCTGGATTTTCTGCTTCATCTTCTCGGCTTCGTCACGTTTTTCGAGATCGGCGACCATACGGAAGCGTCTGCGAGGGTTCTTGACCAGTCTGACGGCGGATCTCCATCGTCTCAAGGCTTCCGTCGACGGATTCTTGGCCTCCAACTCGAAGTCCTTCAATAGGCTCTCCATTCTTATCTTATTATTCTGCCCTTCAACAACAACACACTTTGCTTGTTATTGTTTTCTATTAGGGAGGATCCTCCACATTTATCATCGGTTGTGGTGTATGTAATTGTGGGGGCAAAATAAATTGTGTTGGATTGGAGCCTGTGTTTTTTTTAACAAATAAAATATTCACTCAACGAGATATGATGATATTGACTTTTTAGAAGCAAAACAATCAAACATTTTTTTGACCAAAAAACAATCAAACATTAAGACATTACAAAATGGCCAAAAAAAAATTACGACATTACAAAACTTGTGAGGTAGGAGTATGTAGTAGTATTTATATTTATATTTATAATTTATAATATATGAATATGAATGCCAAGTTTGTGGGCTCCACCGCTTAGTGGAGATATCGATGCCCAGGGGAATGAATTGGCATTTCTGTGGTTGCATAGGAGTAATCCATAAGATCAAAATTGGGCCCGCCATTCAAGAGAAATGGTCCATTGAGCAATCCATTGGTCAGCCACTTCCCATAGGGAGGGAAAGAAACACAAGTTTGAGAAAATTCCACTTGTTGGGAGAAAAGTATTTGCGTTTTAAATTTTGAAAAGGAATTGGTTTGATGGAGTCCAAAATGGTATAATGGCGTCATTATTTTTTTAATATAAAAACGTGGACACTTAAATTTAATGCCTTAAAATTATCTTTAAGTTAATAAGATTCTAACTTTGTCTTTATCAAGTGATGTTTTCATTGTTTTGACTTTTGAGTGAGAGGAAATACAAAGAGTTTTATTTAAGTATCTTTCATATTACCAGCCATTAGTTACATTCCAAGTGACTTGTATTATGAACTAAGTTTTAATGCATACTAAAAAGTATATGGAATAGTTTATTTTGTAGTTTATGATCGAATAGGTTGAATTAAGTTAATCGTTTTGTTCAAAAAAATTTAAATTATTTTTATTTATTTAATTTAATTTATCACGCCGATTTGTGGAAATTAATAAAATGAAATAAGCTAATTAATCAAAACATGTTACTATATGATACAAGTATCACTAAAAAAACATCAATAACATCATTAAATAATGTGCACACAAACACAAGTACTTCGTTGTCATTGTACCTTAGGATATTACACGAATATAATCAATCCGAGTTTTCAAGTACGACCACTTATTACGAGTAATTACGAAGTCGTGGGCGATGATGTAATTCATGAATAACGTAATACGCTTGCATTCATTCTTCACTCATGCAAATGATTGTCCAGCTCGGACAAGGATATCCTCCATGATGCTAACAAAATTAGGATTTGAGATTTAGCAGAGAGAGAGATGACGGTGGAAGAAGGAAGGAGAGGGTGAAGAAGAACGAGAAAAGAAAATTCATTTAAGTTATAAGGGTATTTTGGACTTTTTATGTCATATACCTTGAAATAGTTATGTATTATTTTTGTTCCTTATCCAATAGTTATGTATCATATTTGGGCCTTCACCCTTATATTAATTAGCAATGGAGGAGAGAAACAGTTTTTTTTAACTTGAGTTGTTTTAAGTTTTAACTAGCTAGGTTCTAATAAGTGTCCGACAAAAAGGAATGGCACAACTTTCTCTTTAGGTAAAGAAAGTTATCGCTCACTTTTCAACTAATGCCGAAAAGCAATTAACTCTCCTTGTTAAATAAGTCCCCCATCAAATCAATTTAAACGTTTAACCGCTTATTGTCAAAAGAATTGCCGTCCCTGTCTGAAGGAAGAGACAACAAAGGAGTGGTTAAGAAATCAATACAGCGTGTAAATAAGCTTGTTAGAGAGAAAGAGGGAGGGAGTGGTTGTTGAATTTAAGTGAGTTTAGCAAAAGTCACACTTACATACATATAAATACATATATAATATGCCGTCCTTAATATAACATAAATAGTTAAAATTAATTCACATAGTAGATTTTTTATGAACAGCCGTATGCAATGTCTTACTGTACAATTTTACAAAGACAATGGATGTTGCTAACAAATCAGTTATAAAATTGTTGTGGATTGATGGGACATGCATGCAAGCACAACAATCAAAGTCAAAGAACGCCAGAAGACATTTTCAACGTGTTATAAGAAGGGAAGTTATTGATTTTTAACCTTAATTTTAACTAAAGAAATCTTGTAGTCTTAATTTAAAAGGAGATGGTAGTTAGAATGCAAGTTTTGTGAGGGTCCGACCATTGTTCTCATGAAGTATTCTGTCAATGAAGAATGCAGATATTTTAAAAGACGGCATAGCATATTCTTGGTTTTCTCTTTCAGTTCGTGTTTTAGTTTCTTGTGGGAGCACAGAATCATAATCAGGAACTCGTATGCTCCGTCACGGCGTGGATCATCGAACTTTCCAAAAAGAAAACAAGGAATTTAAACGGAATAAGAACACCTGATTTTACTAGAATATTTCCGTTGCCTTTGCAAAAGTGTGGCTGCTAGCTTGCTAGCTATATATGCATAATGCAGTATGAATCCCAAAGTACGTGCTTTTGAAAAATATAATTAAATCGCGGTTTCTCTTGAACAGTTCATCTTTTTTTTGTCATCCTCTTTTCACCTACTTCTCTGAATTATTCTTCCTGTGATTGAGTTTAAAAGCATAGTGGAAAAGCTAACGCGTTGACTTATGGTTTCCATTTTTAATACTCTTTTGTTGCTAAATATAATAGTATCAATTCCTTAATTTGATTAGATTAAGGATATTAGTTAAGTTAGTTATTAACACATAATACTACTAATATATCCTAAGTTCCTAACCATTTACATTTCTCTCTTACTTGTTTATTATAGATAAGCATTATTAGTATTTATTTGGAGAAAAATAAGAAAAATTAAAAAGTTGCTTATACTTAAGAACAAATCGAAATTTGAAAGTGATTTTATTTTCAAGAACAAATCTAGTAGTATGCCCTTGCAGAATAAGTGAATAACTAAAAACACACCTCTTTCTTCCATCCCCGGGTTTGGATACTGACACAACAGAGCATATATCATATTACTTCGATATTCTAATGATGATTACTATTTTTCAATTGATATTCAAATTCAACTGTGGGATCCAAATCTCTTCTATGATCTGTCAACAAACATCTTCTATCTATCCTGACTATTTGTTTATTTCTTACTATAAGATTATACTCCCTCATGTCTTTAATACAAAAATCAAGTTGACTATTTTTTTAAAAGAAAAAATTAGGAAGCAAAATAAAACTACTAATAATGTTATTATTTGATTAGTGTAATTAGTAAACTGTATATTTTTGAGAAAAAAACCTATATAAACAATTTAAGGTGATTAAAAAAATCAACTTAACTTGATGTTATAATTAGAACGGGCCTTCTTCTAAATGGATCTTTGGATGGCATGTTAAAGGTCAACACGAAATATATAACACGTGCTAAATCTCCCTAACCATGACTTTGAATTCAAAAAAAAGTTGAATGGTTAGGATTAGTAAATGCTACAATCCCATGTTGCTGCCAGCTTCATGTTGCGGGAATGGCGTTCCATGAACATTTGGTTCACGTTACTGAACTCAAGAAATGAATTAATTAATTCTTTTAATTTACGATAGTCCAATTTTTTTAAAAAAAAATTAACGCGTGAATCACTAATAAACTTTTTTATGAGTATATCCAGACCCAGATCTCCCGTATATGGGGATCCAATAATAAAGAGCGTGCAAAATGACGCCTCGGAAAATAAGGCAACCGTGGCTTGCTTGCATTTTTGCAATATATTCAGATCTCCAGTCCTCCGTTCTCATTGAATTCGAAATTTGAATTACAATGAATTAAAGATGCTGATATCTTTTTTTTTTTTGTTAATAACCACCCGGTTTAATCCGGACTCGAGGGGTAGGAGTGTTGTCCACATATGCAAGATTATCCCCTCTCTCAATAAGTGCATGCCAATGAAGCTTGTAACATCCTGAAAATTTAATTCAAGATTAGAGAGTGTTTTGGGAAATTTTGGAATTTTTAGGAATTTTTGGGATATTTTTGGAAATTTTGAGTAATTAATATGCATATAATTAATTAAGAAATGAAGAGTTTGAAATATGAGGGAGTGGTAAAGCTAAAAATATTTTGAAGTTTAAGAAGATTGAAGGCTGGTTTAAGTGGTTTTAAATTAAAAAGAGTACACTGTGGCAAGTTTGGGCTACAAATTATCATATAACCCCTTTATTTCACTCAACCAAACACGGCCCTTCCCCTTACTATAAATACCGGACCCCCTCCTTCCTCCGTCTCCTTCGTCTTCGTCCTTCTTCTCGCGATCTCCGGCGGCCTTCGGCGCGGCGGCGCCGCCACCCCTCCCTTGTCATGGTTTTCACTTTTGCCTCTCTTCCTCTCAACCGAACCCGACCTCCCTTCTCCAAAACTCAATTTCTTTCTCTGTTTCTTTCATTTCCTCCTGCGATTCACGACGGCCCGACGACAGGGAGAGGTAAAGCTCCGTCCTTTCTTGGGTTTCTCGAGCTATATTTCGTTATAGTGTTGATTTCTTATATATTCCTTTCCTTCTTGGCTTCTTTTCGGGTCTACCATTGCTAGGGCGATTTCCGGCCATTCTCCGGCGACGGCGAAGCTCCGGCCAGACGTGGTGAGGTCTAAAATGAGCTTAGGTAACACCTTTTCTTCCATTCCTTCTCCTTGTTTCTGGTTTGGACGAATTTGAGAGAGGGGGAATTCCAAATCGATTTGGGATTTGCGGGTTCAATTTTCTGGTTATATAAATCTATGTGAGCTACAAAATAGCTTTGTTTGTTGGATGCTCCTCTTTAAGCTTGTTGGATGATTTATAAAATTTTCTGTCTTTCTTGCCTTCTCTGATTCAAGTTGAGTTTTGGTGAGAAATCGATTTTGTTTTGTATGGAGATTCTAGGGATTTAATTTTCAAATTAACTAATGTACAAGTTTGTTTTGGTTTTGAAATTCTGCACTTTTCTCTCCCTATGGCTGAACTGGTTGCATATGTGGATGGAAAGCTATGTGGTGATTTGAGAGTGTTGATGGAAATGTGTTTCGAAATGTACTTGGGAGGTTTGGGTAGTCATAGTAGCTGTTTTGTTTGTTAATTTGATGATGCCTTGAAATGAAAATTATAAATATTATTTGATAGTAATGATTAGTACTTTGTTTTGCTTAGTCCATTTTGGTAATAGCAACATAGTAGTTGCTTCTTTCCTTTCTTAGTTTTGCTTAACTTGTTACATCAAAGGAAGAATAAAATTTGTAAGATACTCGAATTTGGGAATTTGGGATTTATGCTATTTTGAGCTCACTGATTCCTTTGTTTTGTTGGGTGTTATGAGTTATATGATTATGCGTGAGAGATTTTGCAGTATAGGTGTATTGTTTATGGGCTAAACTATTATGCTTTTCTCCTACTTCACTAGCCAAATGGATTTAGAAAGGAATTTGTTCAATTTGTGTTTTGGTGTTAATGTGGTTGTGACCAAATATTTTTATAATACTTGTTTCAAGATTGGAGCTGTAATAAAAGTTTTAAATATGATGATTTGAAACTGTTGGGCTAGGACCTTGGTAAAAGGCAATAATGCATGTTCTATGTTTGTATGCAATGGGTGGTTATGGTTTGGTAAACAAAATATTAATGATGTATCTATGCTTGTTGGTTTTTATATTTAATTGGAAGTAGTTAGGTTATTAGGAGCGTGTTTGTGAGTCTTGTTGATTTCCTGTTGTTTTTGTGAAGTAGCCGAACTGAATTGTGGCTTTGTTTTGGGTTGTTATAAATGTTAAGTTGATTATAAAAGTTGGCATACTATTAAATGGTGATTTCTGCAGGTTTTGGGAATAGTTTTGTAGTTCTTGGGGTTTGGTTTATGTTCTGAAAATTTTATTAGAGGTGACTTGGAGGTATGTATGAAACATGTGAGTTTTTCTTATAGTTTTAATGGTTTACTAAGAAATTGAAAAACGAGATTTAATTAATAATGACTAATTTAGTTAGATGCTCAATGTTTTTAAATCAGGGCTCAAAATGTTTAAGGTTGTATTGGAATGAAAAGATGGTCTGGTGATTAATGTTTGAAAAGTTTCAGGTTTAAGAAAGGATAGAGATTGTTTTGAAAAGAGAAAGTTCATGAATTTTCTGCCCATTTACCTTTACTGGTTGAACCAGATTTTCTTGAAAAATGGATGGGATATGCTTTGTTAGGATGAAAGATTGATACTTGATTCAACTAAATAATATTTTTAAAACATGACTGAGTGTGTTATGGATGAGACTTAGGCATTTAACAATTGTTGTTAAAGTCATAGTTATATGATTATGGTTTAAGCATGTGGTGAATGTAAATTACGATTTGTGTGAACGCTTGTATGTTGCATCATAGTGACATGTCTTGTTTTTCTGTATTGGCTAAAGGGTTTTCAAAATGAGAATGATATGAAGGGTGATTATACAAGTTGATGATGATTTTGAAGAATCTTGTTGAATTTGGGTGATTTTGAAGTGCAATTGGGTGGTAATATTTGAATTCTCGGTCATTGATCATGTTGTTGTGAATAAGCATGTAGTAATGATTTGGATTCATTATTTCTAGTATTGGATTGTTGTTGTGGATTGTGAAGTGGCATAAGTTGGTAATAACAGGTGAAAGTGTTTGAATTAATCTTAAAATTTGGAATGATAAAAGAATTGGAATTAAGAAAGAAAATGGGTAGTAACATAGAAATGAGAGAGAGACGATATTAATCCATATTCGAATGGTTATTAACTTACTATTATTACATTGTGTAATAATAGGAAAAACATTGTGCTAGATACAAACGTTTCACGAGGCATGGCTAAGAAAACTGGGGAAATACAGCTGAGTGCTAAATTGCTTCAGGTAATCACTCTTACCTTGCTATAACAATGAGGGTGACGTTAGTTGGGATTTTCTTAAAATCCTTTCTCACCCTCCATATATATATTATCTTTGAAAAGTTATTCTCTTATAAAATAGGCTATTGAGTGCCTTTCAAACTGGATTATGTTCGTATAAAGGACTGTGCAACACTTTGTATATATATACATATATTATATTATCCTGGTTGGTTGTGGTGGTAGTTTTTGGATAGTGTGATAGATATATAGGCATTGGATTATGACTGTGCTTTTGAGAGAATTGAGAATGAAATGAGAATGAGATGATGAGTTTGATATTGTGGATGATTAGGTTGTGGGAATGAACTGAATAGTCATTGATGACATTGTGATATTGAAGTGAATTGTGGTTAAGAAATTAAATATGGTGAATGAGATTGAAACATGGATATTGTGAGCGTTGCATGACAATGAAATATATATGTACCATCACGCGATGATAATTGTCGATAGGCCAATCGACAATTATTTTTGTACTGATTGCCTTCTGAGTAGAGACAGGGGCACAATGGAAATTGCCTTCTGAGTAGAGACAGGGGCATAAGGGAAATTGCCTTCTGAGTAGAGACAGAGACACAATGGAAATTGCCTTCTGAGTAGAGACAGGGGCACAGTGACAAATCGTACAGTGAAGTTGAATGCTGGAATAAATGCCTCCGTGATGGCACGATGTATCTATAGGTGAATGTGTGAGTTGTGGTGGTAGTATTGTTGTATTGGAGATCGAGATGGTGAAGAGCAATGATTGGGAAGTGACAGAGTGATCGGGGTTATATGGGAAGAAAAATTGGATTATATATAATGACATAGTGATCGGGGATATATGAGAAGAAGAATTGGATTATATGTATATGAATTATTGATTTTAAACACTGTGGTACCCTTTAGACGCCCTTACTACCGCACATCTCACTGTTATAGTGAGTTAAGCGGTGATTACTGGGACAAATTGTCTCATCCCACGATTACTGACATTTTTGCAGGTATTCATGCACAGGCCCAAGCTTCAGAAAAAGGGAATTAGGTAGTGAAGGTGATATAGTTTATTTAGATTTGTATATTGCCAATTTATAGGTCTGCATTCGCTTCCGCATATATATATATTTATTTATTGTATAATATCATTAAGTTTTGTTTATTAACCATGTTAGGCAAATCCTTTCTAACATGGTTAGCAATAAATTATCCATGATAGCAGCTGTGCTGTATTAATTTATTCTTTTCTATCATGGATAATAATACTTCAATCATTAGGATATTCTTTTTCTAACTATGATAGAGATATTGATATTATTGAAATTCTTTTTCTATCATAGTTAGTAAAGATATTATTGAACTAAAAGAGATGCCACAGGTTAATTAGTTAATTAGTAACAATATGTCACAAAGCTCATTCAATTCCTATATACGTTTTACATACCTCAAAAAGAAACTTAAAATTGTTGTCATTCATTCCTTTGTGCTTTAAATTAAATCAGTTAGAAGTACTATCTAAGAAACTTATACCAAAAACTAGTGATGAAACAATTATTTTTTATTTTATTCCTGCCAGTAGCTAAGGTACTTCTTTCAACAGTTGTTACAAAGATTTAATTTCACCATCTGATTCCCGCCACATTTCAAGGGTTGTTAGAGCTAGTGATGTCTGCAATGGTTGATTTTGGGAAATATTATACTTATATGGTGCATAATATAAGAGTTCTACCGCCAAAACATATCTTTTACAAAAATATGTGAAAGATAGTTGTTTATGGAGTTAATATTTTTTTTCGATATTGACCACATTTATCATGATATTTTTTGAGAGATAGAAATGCACGTTAATGAATATAAACGAAAGTTATTGGTTAAGTAGAAAAAAAATACATTAAATAGGGAGAGAATCTCAAATAAGCTATTATATTTTAGATAAAAATCATTCAAATCATACAAGTGGGGGAGGGGGAGTGAATCATTAAGAAAATCTCAGCTTTCACGCCTATTTGTTGGAGACAGGACAAATCCTGTTGCAGGCAAAGAAAAATGTTGATAATAAGAATATTCGGGGTTTCGGCCATTGGAGCTCAGCTCAATGGTAACCACTTTAACCAATTTTTCCCGTCGATTATTCTATTATGAATTCAACTATCTGCAATAATGCTAGTCTCCGCCATCAATTTCTTTTGCAATTTGTAGTCCTACTTTTGGTATTTGCTTCATGCTCTTCGTAAAAGAATTTGTGCGCTGACCCAATTGACGAGTCAACGTGATTCTGTGAATACAAATTGTTCTGTTCTTTTACATGCTGATACTACGAATAACATTCTCCGATCCTTTGGTCATCCGATATCATTGACGAAGCTAAAGTTTTTCACATGATTTTTGTAGAATAGGTCAGACAATGACAAACATAAGCGAAATAGATAAGTTACTAAATATACAATTTTTTTCCTAATTTGACTAAATTAAAGATGTAAGCTAAGTTAATCATTAATACATGATTTTGTTAATTCACCCTAGTCATTTATCTTTACTCTTTTTCTCTTGTTTATTTATTATAAATGAGCATTTTTAGGATTAGTTGGGGAAAAGTTAGGAAAAATTAAAAAGCTTAATACCTTTATCTTTAGGAACAATTTAAAATTTAAAAATCATCTTATATTTGAGAACGAAGGGGAAGAAACTAGTCAAAATGTCTTAAGCCATTTGTGTAGAGATTATTTACATAACACATTTGTAAATTGTATGTATATATATTCTGCAAAATAATGTCATAAATGTTTAAGTGATTAATTAGGTACCCATTGTGAGTGATATTCTTGAAATCCTTGGATGATTAACTTTTCTTGACTGACTGGATGATTAACTAATTATAATCACATTAAGTGTATCCATTTACAGCGCCTACATCTCTGAAACAGGCCAGAGAGGAGGGCTTATCTCAAGGTTCGAATATCACCTTAATAGGACCTTCATCTTGTGGTCTACTCTGCTCTGGAATTTGGTTTAATGTTCTCTAAAGAAAAGATCATGTGGCTATGGGGGCAGTTTGGTGCCATTGTCTAGTTTGCGATGACAATTGCGTGGCTGTGAATCTGCTCTCGTGATGATAGTGATAATAAGGATACAAATATACTTTTTAGTATTTATGATTTTATGCTTTGGTTTATGTCTATTTTTTTCGGAAATAATTAGGTTTGAAGGGTGTACTTTGGCCCTTTTTGTTAACGCCTTTAATTCTATATAATGAAAATGTTAATTAAACAAATTTAATTGATATATATGTGAGTAGATTTTGATAAAATAAATTTAATTATTACTTTTGTATAATTATTCCTACATTTTTAAATTTCAACAATTTTTATAAGCTTTTAACTATAAGATTAAACAAAATTTTCACAATTTTGTTTAGACTTTTAGGGTTAGTATTTTCTGTAAATTAAACTAACTGTGTTAGTAAAAATAATATTAAAAAAGGTCACTTTTCAAAGTTAAGTGATAAAAAATAAAAATAAGTTTTAAACAAACATATGTGAATATATAACCTATGAATTGTTAAATTGGATCGGACTATTGGACTATTCATTCCTTGAAACCCAACCTTTACTTCGGACATGATTTTCAAGGAAAAAGGTTTGTGTTGGCGGTTTCATTGGGCTTAGTGTTATACAGTATATTTTTTTTTTTGCCTCTGGCCCTTTTTGATATTTTGGTTGTTGTTTTACACACCCGTTGTTGAATTCGTTTATTCAATTAAAATAATAATTTGTCCGAAAAAAGCTAATTTTTTTACATTAAGAATTCTTAATTGCCCAGACCCAAAAAAAAAAAAGAATTCTTAATTGATTATTATAACAAAAATCATTATTAATTATTACATCACATCAATGGTCAGTTAATTGAGTTGATAAGTGAATACAATCTCCGTTAAAATGAGAACATATGTTTGAATATCAGGAAACACTCTTATTTTGAGACAAAACAATTTTATTAATGTGGCAACACTTCTATTTCTAGAGTCTGAGTGGGGTTTAAAAAAATTATTAGATCTCATTAAGAAACCCCGGCTCTCAAATCCATGGTACATGCATTCTCTCAATTAAGCCAATGGCTACACTCTTGTGATATGAGCAATGAAAGCCTCCATTTCCAAACGAGAAACTCCTCCTTCCTCTAATGACTGCTGCACAACTTTTCTCAGGTTCATTGCCTTCCTTCTCATCTCATCACCTTCACTTGTAGCCATCAACCTCCTCACAGCATTCTTAACATCTGATGCTGTCACCACCTCATCTCTCTGACACCACTCTCTCACCACTAATCCAATCTTAAGCACTTCAGTTATCAACACTCCATTCCTTGGCTGATCTGAGTGCATAGGCCATGCAGCAATTGGCACCCCCATAGTAATACTCTCCATGCATGAGTTCCACCCACAGTGACTCATAAACCCACCTGTTGAACCATGGCTTAGAATCTCCAATTGTGGCGCCCAGTCTCTTACTATCAAACCATTCCCTTTCACTTTTACTCTCTCTTCAAACCCTTTTAAATACTCTTCATCTCTTGTGATTCTTACATTAGAGTTGTCTCCTTTATCAGCATCCCTCAACACCCAGATGAACTTCTGCTTGCTTGCTTCCAACCCAATTGCAAGCTGTTTGATTTGTTCATTGGTTAATGTGGTTGTTGTTCCAAATGACACATATAAAACTGCCTTTTTTTCTTGTTTATCAAGCCACTCCAAGCTAAAGTGTCTTCCTTTAGAGGTGGTGTTCTCAATTTCTAGTGGGTTGAAGGGTCCTATAGCCCAGTGCCTCTTGTTGCTTTCAATGTTTTCTATCAAATCCATGAAAGGACCTTCAATTGCTCTGCTTGTGCAGTAGAGCTTTCCATTGCTAAACTTATGGAATTCATGCTGTGCTGAAATGAAATCCAAGAATTGGGCTGTGAAGCATCCTTCAAGAGGAGGAACTTGTGGGATATGGATGCCATTGTTTTCATCCAATTCCACCAAAAGTTTTCCCATTCCCTCCCTATGGAACAAAAACATGGTGAATGCAGAGACACTATGGAAAGTATAGGTCTCAGCATTTGCTATATTAATAGCATCTTGTACAACTGATGCCATGAGGGAGTCATGTATCACTATGACCCTTCTGGCCACAAATGAAAGTGATCGTAAAAGCGTGGATACCGGACCGCGAAGATGCATAGAGGCCTCAAAAGAGGGAAAAAGATGGGATGGGAATTTGGTTTCTTCGTTGGGATTGGGCAGAGGAGAGGCAAAAGGAGGAATTTTGAAGTCATGGAAATGGAAGTTTGAGATGGAATTAGGGTCCCAACCTTGTGTACGAATTGTGGCCTGGTGATTATGTGTGGGTGTGCCAACATAATGGACTGGTATGTTATATGCTAGAATTAGGCGGGAAAGATGAAGAAGTTGGTTTAAATGGCCTTGTGCAAGGAAAGGTACCATAACCACAACCACTTGTGATTGAGGAAAGTCTTCTGTTCTATGTTTTTTATGGCATTGGTTGGTGGAAGCAGTAGGTGATCTCTGGAAGCTAGAGGTCATGGAAACTGGCCACATTTTCATAAAGTGAGGAAAGAGTAGTGGTTGGTAATTCTTAGATATGTATGAATTTGGTACATTGCGTATTTATAGAACTAAAATTGTGGAATTCTTCTTGGACACTGAAATGTACTCCCTCCGGTCCCTAATGTAAGAGCCCAAAATTTGAATGGTTTTGGTTCCTAATGTAAGAGCTCACCCCATATTCTCTCCTCATTTAATGCATTTTTTCCTACTTTACCCCTAATTCTCTTTCATATTTATTAATGCTTATGTATTTCTCTCTCTTAAAAGTACCATAATAAATATGGGCAATTTTGGAAAAGAAGCATTAACTCCAGACACCCAACTAACATTCACATGTTTTCTTAAGAAGCGTTTTTTTGACGGCTAGCTCTTACATTAGGGATCGAAGGGAGTATTATTTTAGCTAGCTTTTAAAACTGCTCACTCCGTTCTTAAATATAAGATCACTTTTAAATTTCAATTTATTCCTAAATATAAACAACTTTTTAATTTTTTCCCAATTTTTTCCAATAAAGCCTCATAATGTTTATCTATAATAAACAAGCAAAAGAGGGAGGGTGAGAATATAGGTATATAGTTATGGTAGATTAATAATATCATATGCTAATATCTACCTTATTTAACATCTTAATCTAATTAAATTAGGAAAGTTATATTTAGAAACATGGCTAATATTATTTTTAAGTAAATTATCGGTTGCTGCTGGTAAGGTTAGAAACTCAACAAGATATGTACTTATCCATAAAGATTGATAAGGTTAAAAACACAACAAAGATGAATGCCATTCAAAATAAAGTCTGTGGGAGGTGGACCTGCAGCCTAAGTAGCTAAAAACAGATATGTTCTAGGAAGCACGGATTGATCAGCTGTACAAGAAAACCATGAAAAATGAATGTGATAGTGGATTGTAACACTCATAACATTTTTTCCAATACTTTTTTCTCTGCCATGGTCTAATAAATTTTCTTAATTGTTTTACTTGAAATATTATGTCACAGTTACTATTATTTTAAGTAAATTATCACTTCGTTGCTGATAAGGTCAAAAACTCAACATATGTACTTATCCATTAGGGTTGATAATGAGCCGTACGTGTACAGAGATGAATGCCACTCAAAATAAAGGTAGTAAGAGGTGGGCCTGCAGCCTAAGTAGCTAAAAACAGATAAGTTCTACGAAGCACGGATTGATTGGCTGTACAAGAAAACCAGGAAAAATAATGTGATAGTAGCTTGTACCACTCATGACATTTTTTCTAATACTTTTTTCTCTGCGATGGTAATAAATTTTCTTAATTTATTTTAATTGAAATATTATATTACACTTAATATTAGATCAAATTTGTAATCCAATTATTTCACAAATTAGATCTTATAGCTAGAAAGAACCAGATGCAGTTTGGATTTTAACATAAAATATGTTTCTGCCATAGGGGTTGAATGAAATTAAAGAAGATAAGGCCAACATATAGATGCAAGTTGCAAAGTTTCTGGGGGACTGCATGCAAATTAAAGCTGCATAAGTTTTTTCATATCAGTAACTGCATTGTAACGTATCATCTGAATGTTGGTCCTACTACGCTGCATGTGTTGAGACTTGAGTGGTAGCTTTCACTCTCATGAAACCCCACCTTCCAAGCGGCAGTGACAAATTATAAGAAAAATCATAGGAAGTTTCTTAGCTTTTTCTATTTTTGGAATGAGATTGTGTGAAACTTCACACATCATTGTGATTCCTCCAATTGGAACTGTAGTTGCTTTGATGTCAGGTTGATTTCCATGCCTCCCACCAATCTTCGTTTTTAGAGCTATACATTATGGCTAATGAAATCCCTTTTGCACCTTCTCCTTCTTTAGTCTTCTTCCCTTTTATATCTGCATGTATATTGACTATTTTAAGAAATTAAGAAAGTAAAAAAACTATTGGTTCACCGGTGGTTTACTTTTTGAACATTCCAACGGTTTGAACTGTTGCAAAGTCACTACAACGATTCAAGTAACCGATGGAAGTTGATAGGTGTCAAATACTATAGCAACAGGTAAAGCCACTGTTGTAAAGTTGGTCAAATTCATTGGAAATTTAGCAATAGTGCATAAAAGACAGTATGCAACACAAGAATAAAAAAAGGTAAAAAAAAAAACACAAGAATAAAAAAATACATATGACATGCGAAGGACTCTAAACAGTCGTAATGCTCCGGTATTTAATAATATAAAAATTGCGTTGTTGACATGCTTGGTAACCATCGTCATCTACCAAGAATATAAAATATAGGAATTTTATTTGGAAATCATTAAATAAATTAAATCGTCAAAGAAAAGCATAATTAGCGATATATTTAAATGCTCTAAATATAAATTAATACAAAAAAATTAATTTATAGTAGCTAATTCATATAAAATTGATTTTAAAATATTATATAGTCTAATTAAAGCATTTACTAAAAAGGTTCAAAAAAGTTATATAGAGTGTAAAATATTGAAATAAAAGTTAAAAAAAAAATATTTAAAATAAACCTTCGAACATATAGATAAAATTTAAACAATAATAATCGTTTCAACTGTTACTGAACCTATTTTGATAAAAAAAAATGTTACTGAACCTCTCGAATGTTTATTATTTTTTAAAATAAATAAAAAAAGTTCCAAGGGGTATGTAACCGTTGGAACCTATATTTTGATTTTAAAAATCATTTAAAACCTTCCAATGGTTACTAATTGAATTTTAATATAATAAGAAAAATTAAACGCTATTTGCCTAAATAAAAAAAACACCTCTCAACTGTTAAGCAACCGTTGCGATGTGTTTTTCAATTTTTTAAAAAATAAATTTGGCAACGAGTTTTTAACAGCGGCTATGCACACCAATTTTTTTTTTTAAAAAAATAAATATTTTCCAACTTTTATCGAACAGTTGTCAGGTTAACAGGAAGCTCACTATTTGCAACAGTTTTTGGCCAATAGTTGAAAAACATGCGCTGCTAAAGCAACCAATTTTTTTTGTAGTGATAGACCACTTAATGCTAATATATTTTACATGAACTTATGTTTTAAGATAATTTATAAATAAGATAATGAGTTTTGAGGGGAAAAGATAACATAAATATTTCCACGTGAATAATTTTACATCCTTAATTTCTCTAAAAAAAATCACAGTCGAATTATAATTAACTAGATGGTATCCCTGGGCATCAGCCCGGATAGCATTAACTTTTGAGGGATAAACTATACTTAATCTAGAAGGGGGAGACAGTAACTTAGAGTTAATTTATGCATTGTAAGAAAAAGTAGTAAAACTGCGAATTTCCAAACTGAGGGAATGTACATGTAATTTGAAGGCATATTGTTAAGCAAACGGAAGGAAAACACAATCTATAAATTGATATGCCAAAGGAAAAGCAAAGTACAATGGAAAATGGTATATTAAATGCTAACATTCAAAAAAATTTCTACGAAAGCGAGTAGGAGGTAAAGTAAGAAAATGCATCAAATGATGAAAGAATGTAAGAGTGAATTCTTATATATTGGAAAATATTTATTTAAATTTTGGGCCCTTGTGTTACGGATCAGAGGGAATACTATTTTTTATGATAAAGATAACAATAATATGCTCCTTGTCCTTAAATATAATGTGAAAACAACCACTTTATTTTATTCGAAAAAACTATTAAAAATAGATACAATATTTATTTGTCTCAAATATATTTAATTTTTAAACTTTATCTCTATTTATAAGATAAGATGTATATGCAAAATAAGGATAGAATGTGTAGTAAAGAAGAGAAAGAACAAAAACCTAATTGCAATATATAAAGTCAACAAAGACGCAAAATTATATAAAACATACTCCCCCCGTTCCTAAATATATGAGCACTTTGACTTTTTTGGAGAATCCTAAGAAAGCAAAATGAACAATTTAATCTTAACATATTTTAAATATTATTAGATTATATGTAAGTTCATAAGTCAAATAAACTAGTTTAGTAAAAAAATTTGGGAAAATCAATTTTTAATTACCATATTTTGCTTTCTTAGGATTCTCCAAAAAAGTCAAAGTGTTCTTATATTTAGGAACGGAGGGAGTATTAAATTGTGATAGACATAAAAAGAGAGGCAAATCATAATTTTTTTAAAAAAAGACTATTTTTTTTAAAAAATATTGTAATTAATTTTAGAATTTATATTTGCAATTTCCTATATATATATATATATAATACTCCCTCCGTTTCTAAATATAAGACCTAATTGACTTTTTTGGAAAATTCTAGAAAAACAAAATAAGTTAATTATAAATTAATGATTTACCTAATTTTTCCCTTAGAATAGTATATTTTACTTATAAACTAATGGATAATTTAAAAATATTTCAAATATGTCATAATTTGATAACCTATTTCGCAACCTTAATCTCTCCAAAAAAAAAGTCATTTAGATCATATAATTAGGATCGGAGGTAGTATAATATATAAATATAAATATTCTATATATATTATATATATAATAAATATAAATATAATATACACCACTCCCTTTATATATAAGATTAAAATGACAAAGAAAGCTTTCAATTCGGCCAAAAAAAAATGACAAAGAAAGAGAGAAAAAGGGAAAAACAAAAGAAGAAGGGGTAATTAATTAGAGGTCCTCCACAAGGGAGTTAATACTGGAAAAATCCCAAAAGTTGAAAATATTAATGTAGGGTCCCAAGGGACCTCACATTAATATATTTGAAAAGTGAAAAGACAATTTTACCCCTAGCCTAAAAAAAAATTACGTCTCCCTCCTCCCCTACCCCCACCCCTTCCTCCTCCCTCCTCTCCCCCTTCCTCCTCCCTCCTCTCCCCCTCACCCTCCGCCCCCCCCCACCCCCAGCCTCTTCCCTCCTCTCCCCCACCCTCCGCCCCCCCACCCCACCCTCCTCCCTCCTCTCCCCCCACCCCCAGCCTCCTCCCCTGCCCCCCACCCTCAGCCTCCCTCCTTCGGCCCCCCCCTCGGCTCCCCACCCCACCCCTCCCCCTCCCTCCTCGGCCCCCACCCCCACCCCGTCCCCCCTCCCTCCTCGGCCCCCACCCCCACCCTGTCCCCTCTCCCTCTTCGCCCCCCCACCCCCACCCCTCCCCCTCCTTCCTCCTCGCACCCCCACCCCCACCCCTCCTCCCTCTCGCGGAGGGGGTGGGAGGGTGGGGGCTGTGGGGGGCCGAGGGGGTGAGGTGGGGGTGGGGTGGAGGGTGGGGGGAGAGGAGGGAGGAGGGTGGGGTGGGGGGCGGAGGGTGGGGGAGAGAAGGGAGGAGGCTGGGGGTGGGGGGCGGAGGGTGGGGGGAGGAGGGAGGAGGAAGGGGTGGGGGTAGGGGGAGGAAGAGGGGTAATTTTTTTTAGGCTAGGGGTAAAACTGTCTTTTCACTTTTCAAATATATTAATGTGAGGTCCCTTGGGACTCTACATTAATATTTTCAACTTTTGGGATTTTTCCAGTATTAACTCCCTTGTGGGGGACCTCTAATTAATTATCCCAAAGAAGAATACAGCTTGCACAAAAAATATGGGACCCACTAAACACACATACATCATATCCCCACTGATTCATGGAAGAAGTGCAGAAGGAACGGGCCCACATATAATAAAATAGTATATATATATATATATATATATATATATATATATATATATACATAATAAAATAGTAAAACCAACCGGCTAAGCCTGATTTTTTTTAATAACTTTTTTCTTGCCATCGTCTAATAAAATTTTCTTAGTCTTTAATACTTGATATATTATAATATACTGTATATAAGATCAATTTAATTAAATTCGTACTCCCCCGCTTCCTAGATGTAGCTAGATAGGACCCATTTTGGGAGGCTAGGTTGTTTCTAATAAATATAAAATATACTTCTGTGACTTTTCTTCAAACAATATCTATTGATGCTTCTCAACTATAAAGAATAGAGGAAGAGTGAGAATAAAGGTACATAGACATGGCTAGGGTACTTTAATATCATATGATTCTAATTAATTTAACTAGCTAGCATAATTAATTTAACCACATTAGTTAATTAGATCTTATAAAGGAGGAGTAACGACTAGATCTTATATTAATAACTGGTGGATTGCAGTGTATATTTTAAGCTAAATTATGTTTGTGCTATTGGGGTTGATTGAAAGGGGAAAAAAAGGCCCACATACAGATGCAAGCTGCAAAAGGTTCTGGGGACTGGATGCAAAGCTGCATACGTGTTTTCATAACAGTGCATGCAATGTAAGCTATCATGTGAATTGCTGCAAATTATGTGTTAGTTGTCCCTTTCATGATATCCCACCTTCCACGTGCATCGACAAAAGAAAAAACAACATATAGGAAGTTTTTTTTAATTCTATTTTTGGCATGGTTGTGGAAGTTTCACATTCACTTTATCTGTTAATTTCCTGTTATGTTAAATCCGAATGTAAAAACTCTCTTCACACATCCTTGTGATCCCTCCAATTGGTACTGTAGTTGCTTTGATGCTGGGTTAATTTCCATGTCTCCCACCAATCTTTCAGAGCTGTAAATTATGGTTATTCTAAGTCTTTTTTGTGCCTTGTGCTTCTTTATTTTCTTGCCCTTCATTTTCTTTACAGTTTATAATTTATGGATATATATAACCACTTTGATTCAAGAACAGATAAGAATGAACATCCTTCATTTATTTTCATATGGGCAAAGAACTTGAGATAATGAGAATTAATATGATAATACGTGATCTTTTTAGAGCCATCAAATACGATATGAAGCAAAGGAAGAGCAAAAATTTTTGATAGCCGCATGAGAATATATGTTTATTTTTATTCAACGAGCAGCCTTACATGTGCTGATATTTGAACAGAGCTGGAGTGGGTAAAGCCTAAAGGAGAGGCTTCCATTGATTCATTTATCTGCTCATATCCTTTTATAGCTAAATTCCATAGAGATACAGTTAAACTCATGAGAGGTTGTAAGCAGAGAAGACAATCTTGTTATATTGTGCTGCAGATATTTCCACGTTGGTGTAATTTTTCGCTACAGAATAAACGTCTTTTGTTGCCGCCAAAGGTCGTCGCCAAAAACCTTATTTTTTGTAGTGAGTGTAGGTTGATCCCACATTCCCCATCTCCATGAATTACTTTCTGCAAAGACAACTCATCACTATTGTCTTGTCTGTTAGATCTAATGTAACCGTTCAGTGTTTGATGCGTGTACACTCACATTCTTAGTCTAAAAGGGAGAAATGCCCACCAAGTTTAAAATAGGCTTAAGTATACTTTTTTGTCTCTTATGTTTGCATCAAGTTTCAATTTAGTTATTTATTTTTTGAAAGTACACTTTTAGTCCTTTTTTGCTAACACCGTTAGTTTAACTTAACGGAAAATGTTAACTTAACAATTTTAAATGATTAGTTTATAATTGAATTGTACCAAAAATGATAAATTTTGAAAATATAAGAATAATTACACTCAAATATTTTAATCTGAACATTTTTTTAATATATAATAATCATTTAAAATTGTTAAGTTAGCATTTTCCGTTAAATTTAACTAACGGTGTTAGTAAAAAAGGACTAAAAGTATACTTTCCAAATATAAAGAACTAAATTGAAACTTGATGCAAACATAAGGGACCAAAAGTATATTTTAGCCATTAAAATATACTTCTCTATGTCTCACAAGTTGCTGTGAGGATTATACATTGAGAAGACTAGTACTGCAACTCCTTACAGTTCAAGAAAATATCGATTGGTTTTTTAACGGATCAAGGATAATAAATAAATTAATAAAAAGTTTTTATATTTTTTGCTTCTATCTATCTCTGAAATAATTTACTTAACTTAAAACTAGTAACTTTTTATTTATATAATTTAATTAGATTTAGGATGCTATATAGCTAAGTTAATTTAAATTATATGATATTACCAAAATAATGAAATTCCCGACATTCCTCTCTTATTTATTTTTTAAGCTTATTAATAGAAATAATTTACAGAAATTTGAGAAAAAAACATAGGTATAGTACATATGAGACCCTATATTTAGAAACATATATACTGAGTTTTTGACACAATTAATAATCATTGTTGTGGGGATAACAATCCCATAACAATAGTAGTGATAATTTGAAACACATGAAAAAAAAGTTTAAAATATACTACCTCCGGTCCTAAATATAAGACCTAATTGACTTTTTTTTTGGAAAGGTTAAGGTTGCGAAATAGACTATTAAATCATGACATATTTGATATATTATTAGATTATACATTAGTTCATAACTAAAATAAACTAATCTAAGGGAAAAATTATGTAAATTAATTTATAAATAATTTATTTTGTTTTTTTATAGGATTTTCTAAAAAAATCAATTAGGTCTTATATTTAGGACCGGAGGGAGTATTATCGTACATTTAAAATGAATATATACTATAACCTCTCCCCATAAAGATTACATTAAAAATGGGACGAAATGGCTTACTTGGTTTTCTGAATTAAACATAACAAACAGTTACTTTAATTTTGATGTTTCACGCACACAAACACATTCGAGAATTATGCGCATTTTGCCAAACCTAATAATCAATATAGAGCAATGTTATCCAGAGATAACCAATCAGTCACAAACTCTCGGTACAAATCCAAAAGCGAGCTATATATAAAGCTAGACTTTCTATTTATAAAGACAAAATTCCAATTGCTACATCAAAGTTTTCGTGACCAATTTTTTAAGTAATACTCCCTCAGTTCCTAAATACAAGATTACTTTGCCTAATTTGAGGAGATTAAGGAAGGTCTTCCAATTAGTTGGGATTACATGATCTTCCGAAAATACCCCTCACTTAAATTTAAAAAAATAAATAGAGAAATAAATGAAATCAATCTCTCTTTCTCTCTCCTCTCCAATAACACATCGCCCGCGACTTCACCTTACCTTCTCCGTCGCCATAATTGCCTTCGCCGTCGTCGGAGTTACCTTCTCCGGCGAGGTAAATACATCAAAGTAGATTATGCTTCTCTTGCTCTGTTTTCTGATGTAAACTGTGACAAATTCAAGCTATTATAAGAATGAAATCAAAATTACTCACAAAAAATGAACACCAAACTGTTGGCTGGAGGAGAGGAGGGATGATTGCTTGGGAAGTAAAGGAAGAAGTGGAGGAGGAGTTATTATTGTACGAAAAGTAGAGTGATTGAAGGATGATGGTGATTGAATCATATATGACTAAGCAAACGAAATGTATTGTTGGAGGCAGTGAAATAGAATTTCGAGATTGGAAAATCTGATGCTTCCGCGGGAGAGAAATATTGAAGGGTTTCAGAGAATAAAAGTTGCAGAACAGTAAAAGCAATAGACACTGAAATTCTTGTATATTATCTCAGCCGTTTCATCAATAATACATCAGTTTATATATGTACAATATGAGAAAACCCTAAGGTGAAAGCTAACAAGGCCGTGATCTGTAATGCTAAGTGTTGGACTCCAATTGATCTGTATATTTGGTGACTTGGGCTGCAACATGAGACTGCTTGGGCTTACATTGTGGGCCTGATGTGTAGTGTGCTTCAATATGCCCCCTCGAGTCTAAGTGGGAAGGATGAACATTTAGACTCGATCGAAGCCAATAGAAGCGAGCTGTAAGTAGGGGTTTGGTGAAGATGTCGGCAATCTGGTTGTGAGAGGAGACCAATGAGATGCGAAGAGACTTTGCAGCAACTCTTTCTCTTACAAAATGATAATCAAGAGCAATATGTTTGGATCGAGAATGAAAAACCGGGTTGGCAGCGAGGTATGTAGCACCAATGTTGTCACAGTATAGAGTAGGAGCATTCGGAACTGTGATTCCCAATTCACCAAGTAAGTTTTGAATCCAAATGAGTTCACATGTTGCAACTGCGTGGGACCGGTATTCAGATTCAGTACTAGAGCGAGAGACATTGGGCTGCTTTTTAGAGCTCCAAGAGATGACATTAGGACCTAAATAAGTGACAAAACCACCAGTTGATCGTGAATCAGGTTCATTACCACCCCAGTCAGCATCAGAGAACGCCTTTAAAAATGAGGAGGATGAAGTTAAATTGAGATTGGTGGACTTTCGGATGACCAGACCAAAGTGAGAAGTGCCTCTAAGATATCGTAGAATTCTTTTTACAGCAGTCCAATGATGAATGGTGGGATTGTGCATGAATTGGCAAACTTTGTTGACAGCAAATGAGAGATCAGGCCTAGTGAATGAGAGATATTGTAGGCTACCAACCACACTTCTAAATAGGCTGGGATTGTCAAAAGTAGGACCTGCAGTTGTGAGAGGGGTTTGACAAGCCATGGGAGTAGTGACAGCATGGGCATTTGACATGTTGGTGCGCTCAAGTAGATCAAGAATGTATTTTCTTTGGGACAGAAGGATACCATCAGGTCGGTCAATAACTTCAACACCCAGAAAATAGTTCAGTTTGCCTAAGTCTTTGACAGGGAAGGAGTGACTGAGAGTGGTAAGTAGTTCATTCAGAGCTTCATCAGATGAGCCAGTTAAAATAATATCATCAACATAAATTAAAACATAAAGAGTACATTTTGAAGAAATAAGAGTAAAAAGTGAGGGATCTGATTTGGAGGCGGAGAAGCCAAGAGAAATAAGAGTGGAACTAAGACGTGAGAACCAAGCACGAGGGGTTTGTTTGAGACCATAAAGGGATTTGTGAAGCTTACAGACATGGTGTGGAAAATTGGGGTGAATGAAACCAGGTGGTTGAGACATATACACATCTTCAGCTAGAAAACCATGAAGAAAAGCATTTTGGATATCTATTTGCCTAAGTGACCAATTTTGAGAAATAGCCAGTGAGAGAACAATACGTACAGTGACAGGTTTGACAACTGGAGAAAAAGTTTCTGAGAAATCAACACCCTCTTGTTGATGAAAACCCTTTGCAACAAGGCAAGCTTTGAGTCGGTCAACATCACCGGAGGGATTATACTTGACTCGAAAAATCCATTTGCATCCAATGAGATTTTGAGATGGATGGGGAGGAACAAGAGACCAAGTGTGAGTGTCAAGAAGGGCTTTAAATTCAGTGGCCATAGCATCTTGCCATTCTGGGATTTTTAGAGCTTAGGTGGCGGTGGAAGGGATAATGGGTGACGTGAGAGAGATGTGAGCAGAAGGTGGGGGCCACAGGATGGTACCATCTGTAAAGATTTTGGGTTGATGTATGTGGTCTTTTGCTCGTGTAATCATAGGGTGGGTGGTTTGTGGGGTATAGGAAGGGGAGGAGGGAGACGACGTGGATGATGGGGATGATATTGGAGATGGTTGGATGTCAGGTGGTGCAGAGATTTGGGATGTGGGGGGTCTGATGTTGTGACAGAGAGGGAGAAGAGGATAAGGATGTGGGAATAGTTTGGGTAGGTGATAATTGTGGGCTTGAGGAGTGGTTTTGGGCCGAGAGATGTGGTAAAGGTGTGTATGTTTGTGAAGATAAGTTAGATTGATAAATAGGTGGGCTTTTAAATGGGAAATGAGCTTAATCAAAAATAACATCACGTGAGATGTATATTTTATTGTGAGTGAGATCTTGACAAACATAGCCTAAATGATGTGAGCTATAACCAATAAATAAGCATGGGCTGGAGAGAGCATCTAATTTGTTTTTGGTGTTAGGTCGCAGGTTAGGCCAACATGTGCATCCAAAAACTTTTAAAAAATTATAATTGGGTTTGTGTGGAAAAATAAGTTCATATGGGCATTTGTTTCTGAGGCTTGGACTTGGAAGTCTATTTATTAAATAAGCTGCGGTGGAAAAGGCATAAGACCAATAAGATTTAGGCAAATTAGCATGACTCATTAAGGATAAACCAGTTTCAACAATCATTCTATGACGGCGCTCAACAGTACCATTTTGTGTATGAGTGTATGGACAAGATAAACGATGGTGAATACCAAGTGTGGGAAGTATTTTGTGCAGAGGGCGAAATTCTCCACCCCAATCAGATTGGAAATAAAGAATTTTAGAGTTAAATAAATTCTCAGCAAGTGTGCGAAAAGTAAGAAAGATGGATTGAACTTCATTTTTTGATTTCATAGGAAAAAGCCAGATATAACGAGAAAAATCATCAACAAAACTAACATAATATTTAAAACCATCAATTGAAATAACTGGAGAAGGTCCCCATACATCACAAAATATTAATTCTAAAGGTTTCTTGGAACGATGTGGAGAGGGTGGAGATGGAAGGCTGTGACTCTTGGAACTTCTACAAGCAGGACATTGTTGGTGAGATTTACTGGATGAGACTAGAAGAGAGTTGGTTGAGATGACGGACTGAACAATACGAAGAGCTGGATGTCCTAAACGAAGGTGCCAATGATTAATGGTTGTGCGTTCACCTAGTGATGTGGAGTATGTTGGGGATGACTGGATACATGGAAGAGGATAGAGTTTATTTTGGCTGGGACCTTGAAGAAGAGGTGCTTTGGTGCTTTTGTCCTTCACAACAAAAAAATTATCATGAAACTCAAAAAATACACCATTATCATGACAAAATTGTGAAACAGATATGAGATTTTTTGAAATATGAGGAACATGTAAGAGTTTAGTCAAGAGATAATTGCCATTTTTAGTGGACAAGTGACCTGAACTAGTGTTGAGAATGGGTACTGAGCTGCCATCTCCAACGTGAACAGTGTCTAAGCCTGTGTAAGGGGTGGAATTAATGTTGAGATTTGAGAAGTCTGAAGTCATATGATTTGTTGCTCCAGTGTCAGGATACCAGAGAGTGTCCTCCATATATGGTGGGTAAATGGAATAGTGGGTTGAGAGAGAATCAGGTCCAGGAGTGTGGTAAGTGTGGTCATACCTGTGATAGCAGTCTCTGGCTATATGGCCTGGTTTTTGGCAGACTTGACATGTTACTGTGGTGCCCCCTGAAAAATAGGATGATGACCGTCCACCACCACGAAAGCTTCTGCCCCCTCTGTATCGACCTCCATTATATGTAGAGGTTCTGTTTTCTCCAGAGAAAAATCAGCCACCACGAGCACCACGGTTATAGAAGGTTCGGCCACCACCACCTCCTCTTCGCCCTTGTTGATAATGGTTATAGGGAGGTGGAGATTGTTCTTGTTGAACAGTATTTGCAGAGATTCTCGTGAGAGAATTTGATGATTCATTTTGTCTCTTTTGTCTGGCTTCATATGCAAGAAGTTGACTTAGTGTATCTTCAATATTGGTGGTTCCTTTTGCCATAAGAGCTGCAGCTATAAAATCGAATTCTTCTCCAATGCCTGCCAGAATATAGTTAATAAAATTTATTTCGGATACTGGATTTCCAGTTGCTGCCAGCGAGTCATACAGAAGCGAAGCTCGATGATAGTAGTCAAGGACAGTATCTCCTCCTCTTGTAATTGTAGAGAGCTGGTGCTGAAGATGCATAACTTTTGCTTGAGATTGCTGAGAAAAAGAAGTTTGAAGAGCATGCCATATGGCTCGTGAACGATTATATCGGATGACTTGAGGCATGATTCTCTCAGAGAGTGAGGACATCAGTATTGAGACAACCTGTTGATCTTGTTCAAACCAGAGTATATGAGCTGGGTTTAGAGTGCCTTCAGGGGTTTTGAGTGGAGGTTCAGGATTTGAGCCATCTATGTAACAAAATAGTCTTTGTCCATACAAGTAAGGTTGGATTTGAGCTCTCCAAATCAAATAATTGTCTGGAGTCAATTTTACAGTAATGAAATGTGAAACATTTGTATGTTGTGGAGCAGGAAGCGAGCTTGATGATTGTGTTGTGGTGGAGGAAATGGATGGGATGGTTGAGGAGGACATATGTGAGGTTGAGGGAGTGTTAAAAGGAGAGTTAGCCATGGTATTGGCCGTTAGGCTCTGATACCATTTCAGAGAATAAAAGTTGCAGAACAGTAAAAGCAATAGACACTGAAATTCTTGTATATTATCTCAGCCGTTTCATCAATAATACATCAGTTTATATATGTACAATATGAGAAAACCCTAAGGTGAAAGCTAACAAGGTCGTGATCTGTATAATGCTAAGTGTTGGACTCCAATTGATCTGTATATTTGGTGACTTGGGCTGCAACATGAGACTGCTGGGGCTTACATTGTGGGCCTGATGTGTAGTGTGCTTCAATAAAGGGAAAGAGAGAAGCACTAATATCCTTTTGTGTATATAGGGGTAATTTAGGCAAAACTTAGGACAAAATAGAAAGTGATATTATATTTAGGAACTTATACACTTATCTAAAGTGATCTTATATTTAGGAACGGAGAGAGTAGCATAATATGCGAGTATTATGCATTCACTACTGTTGATTTTAGAATATGAGCAGCAATTTGGGACAACGGTAGAAGCAAACATTGATTCAGTTGTTATCCTGTCACCGTTTTTACGATATTGAACTTGGAGAGAGATCAAACGAAAATTCTTTGTCACTATTTTCCTCTTCACATATGTAGTACTATCTATTGGACTAGAGACAGGCACTTTTAGATTGTTTGGGCCTTCGTGGTATCAAAATCCTGATTTTTATTTTGCCGAAAATCACTAAAGCTGCAGGGCCTCCGATCCAACGACTAAAGTGCGCTCTCATTCATAAAAACATGTTAATTAATTAGTTCTACGATGCATGCATACATAGACACACACATTAAGAAAGACGCATTAGTTTCATCATGCATACATAGACACACACATTAAGAAAGACGCATTAGTTTCATCCCTAAGCTTGTAGAAAAAGATTGAAGGACAGAGATTCACAAATATTGATCGAGAAAACAAAGAAATTAATTAAATAGTAAAATTTATGAATGATGATGTGCATATGACTAGCTAAATTCTAGTGATATGATCAATGAAAGCCTCCATTTCCAAACGAGAAACTCCTCCTTCATCCAATGACTGCTGTATGAACTGCATAAGGACCTTCAATATCTCTTGTTGTGTTGTATATTCTCCCTTTACTGAATTTATGAAACTTGTGTTGTGCAGAAATAAAATCCATAAACGGAGATGTGAAACATCCTTAAAGAGAAGGAACTTCTGGTACACAAATATTTTCCATTGAAGGTTTTCCCATTCCCTCCCAGAAAAACAAGGACATCGTAAAGGCAGAAACACTGTGGAAACTATAAGTCTCAACATTGGCTATATTAGCAGCATTTTGTACCACATATGCCATTAGAGAGTCATAGATGACAACCATTCTTCTAGATACATAATGAACGGTTATGTTGTAAGCCAAGATTAGGCGGGAACGATGGAGAAGCTGGTTCACATGGCCATGTGCTGGGAAAGGCACAAATATTACCACCACCTGATGGCTTTGGTCTATATTGGACGCCATTGATGTATGAATTTGAATTTGGAGCCTAAAATCTTGCTAATAAGAGATTTGATTAATGCGTTAATTGTTATGTGTTCTATTCATGCACTGATTTTTATAGAACTCGCTTGGCAGAATCCTAGTTATGTATTTTGGATATATCACTGAATAAATCACTGCTAAATTTGACCTTTCTGTATATATATATATCACCGATTACATCAATTAAAAAGCTGTGCCATTCCTATAACGGCTAGGTCCATCTTATTATGTATTTTGGATCATGCTTCATCCTTATATATGCATTGGTTAAAGTTGATGGTGACATTAGGTGGCAGATTAAAAATAGAGGAGAAAGAAAAGTGAGAACGCCACACTTAAGTGAGCATGGTGTTAGTACATAGCACTGCATGCTCCCACATACATAAGACAGACGCAATCTAGGGCTGAACATATACCCGTAGTTTGGCGGCCTGATTCAGACCTGGCCCTGAAGCAAAATTGGTCATGAATAAATTAACACAGAACTTGCATTATGACAACGTGACCAGACACAACCATTAGGTAAGACAGAATAATGGCATATATTTCATGATCATTGGGACGACCATACCTAGACGATATTTCATTATTTTTAATAAAAATATTCTCATTAGTTAACAATTCATAATTTCTTAGCTTATTGTTATTATGACACCTTTTTATAACATACTCCCTCCGGTCCTAAATATAAGACCTAATTGACTTTTTCTGGAAAATCATCAAAAAAGCAAAATAATATGTTAATTATAAATTGATTTACCTAATTTTTTCCCTTAAACTAGTTTATTTTACCTATAAACTAATGGATAATTTAAAAATATATCATTATTTAATAATCTATTTCACAACTTTAATCTCTCCAAAAAAAAGTCAATTAGGTCCTATATTTAGGACCGGAGGTAGTATTACATATTTACTTTTCCGCGCTTTCCCTAATATTTTTTCCTTCATATATAGTCTTTTTATATTTATTTTGTTTTTTGTTAATTAATTTTTATCTCATTGTACAAAAAACTTAGGACCAAATAAGGTCTATCATGTGATCCGAGGGTCATATCCTGCCCAGTCTTAGGTTTCCCATAAAACAGGAGGGTCTCGAGCTAAAACCTAACTCGGTGATTATGTAGGAGAAGAATTGGGGCATACAATAGGCTGAGTTATGCCCATAATTTGTGCAGTTTTAATGTAAATCCTCCTTCCTTTATTATAAGTAACAAAAAATTGAACTTTTTTCCGAACAAAAAAATTAAACTATTTTCCCTTATTGTAATTACATGAGATGGTTAGAGTCTTTAACGACCTTTTGCTGAATTTGTCCCATCAATTTTAAATGTTTCATGACAACTACTATTAGTCTTTTTTTTTTTTGCCAGTAACTACTATTAGTCTATTACCAATTTATTACCATTGCTCTATATTTCTCTCTCTTATACACCCTTATAAATAAGGGTAAACTTAGAAAAAAAACATTTAATTATTTATTTCTCCTAACTACTTTCTTAAAGTGAATCTACCCTTTTAACTTTTATAACAGGAATGGAGGAGTATTAAGTACTCCCTCCGGTCCCTAATGTAAGAGTTAGCTGTAAAAAAAAATGTTTCTTAAGAAAACATGTGAATGTTAGTTGAGTGTCTGTAGTTAATGCTTCTTTTCCAAAATTGCCCATATTTATTATGGTACTTTTAAGGAAGAGAAATACATAAGCATTAATAAATATGAAAGAGCGTAAGGGGTAAAGTAGGAAAAAATACATTAATTGATGAGAGAATATGGGGTGAGCTCTTACATTAGGGACCAAAACTATTCAAATTTTGGGCTCTTACATTAGGGACCAGAGGGAGTATTAATTAATCAAAAGTCTATTGGTAAGGTGGTGTTTTTAGCCCTTTCCTCGTTTTTGTGTTTTAGTGTCAAGAATCTCAAGAAAGTTGTACTTTTGGTCAAAAAAGACCAAAAGTTTGTTGATTATTTCAGCATAACTCTTTTTCAGCCCATTAGGGACCGGAGGGAGTACTTAATACTCCTCCATTCCTGTTATAAAAGTTAAAAGGGTAGATTCACTTTAAGAAAGTAGTTGGGAGAAATAAATAATTAAATGTTTTTTTTCTAAGTTTACCCTTATTTATAAGGGTGTATAAGAGAGAGAAATATAGAGCAATGGTAGTTGAGTGTCTGTAGTTAATGCTTCTTTTCCAAAATTGCCCATATTTATTATGGTACTTTTAAGGAAGAGAAATACATAAGCATTAATAAATATGAAAGAGAGTAAGGGGTAAAGTAGGAAAAAATGCATTAATTGATGAGAGAATATGGGGTGAGCTCTTACATTAGGGACCAAAACCATTCAAATTTTGGGCTCTTACATTAGGGACCGGAGGGAGTATTAATTAATCAAAAGTCTTTATTGTCTCTTGTACTATTTTGTAGGACGATGTTTTTATGTAGGAGTATTATTTAAGTTTTAACTAATCATAAGTGTTTATTTCATATGCAAGTAACTTCCATAAATTCACATCTATCATTTATTTGGTTTCTCTATTAATTAATTGCGAAAATTAACAATTCTTTTTGTTTTTATTGATTCAATCTAGAGGTTTAATGATGTGTTTGGGAGAAGTGGTGGAAAAGTGGCTTTTTTCAACTTAGGTTTTTTATATGTAAGTTTGGATAAAAGTCGATTTGTGTAAATTAGTTTATATTTGAATCTCTAATGCAAAAGTGACTTTTTTTTAAGTTGACTTTTACAAACATGTTTGGATGGTTATTTTGATAAGTCAGTTGATATAGAAACATTATTTTTACTAATAATACAAATTACAATATTAATATATTTTCAATAATTTAAAATTATAAAATTTTAATAAATTAAATTACATAAGCTTTCCAATAATTGAAAATAACAAAAATTGTGTGAAAGAGGTGAGAAAGGTGAGATATAATGACTAATGAGAAAGGAAATTTATTGGTGCGTGATATGATTATAATTATCATAAATGAGAGAATGATATGAGAGATGGTATGAATATAATTATCATAAGTGAACCAACGTTCTATTAGAAAAGTTAGGCATGGACGCTCAAACCAAATTGTAGCTTCTTACAACAAACTGATTTAAAAGTTAGTTATGTATAAAATAAGTAAGACCCAAAATTAAAATACACTAAAAGCTAAAAAACAATTTATCCAGTCGAAATCAGTTTTTTTGGGTCCAAAAATTACTCCCAAACACACACTATCATTGATAAGCAGCAGTTTTATGAACCCTTTTGGTCTTTTGGATGGCAAGAACTAGGGTTAGTATGGGAGTAAAAATCAATTTCTAAAGAAGAACTATTTGAGTTGAATAGTCCGATATGATGAGACAAAAAGGTGAGCGATGTGATGTGAGACTGCGAGCTTCTTGGCAATTTATTTAAAGTGGGATTTGATGTGATGACTTTTAATACTCCCTCCGTTCCTAAATATAAGACCTAGATAACTTTTTTTGGAAAGATTAAGGTTGCGAAATAGGTTATTAAACGATGACATATTTGATATCTTTTTAATTATCCATTAGCTTATAGGTAAAATAAACTAGTTTAAGAGAAAAAACTAGGTAAATCAATTTATAATTAACTTATTTTTTGCTTTTTTTTAGGATTTTTCAAAAAAGTCATCTAGATTCTATATTTAGGAACGGAGGGAGTATAATTTTAGGGTTTGCCGACTATTCACATGCATATATGCATGTTAATCCAATTAACTACCCAGACAACTTTTAGGGTGTGCCGACTAAATGTTGCGCGCGCGCATACACACACATATATATGTATGTATATAGCAGTCCATAAATTTTTAAATAAAATTGTTGCGCAGATTTTGTGCAATAATACGTGTATATATTATGAGGGCATACTATTTACTATCATACTATGTGAGAGGCGTAGCTTGGTTTGATTGTTGGCAAAAACACAGTGTAGTTTGATTTGTTATTGCAGATTCTGGAATCAACACTATTCAAGCAACATTGATTCTCAGGACAAAACAACTCTCACTAAAAAATCCAATCATTATTGAAAAATTCATAGGTTAGAAATTTTATTGGTGAAACAGTCTGGATTTGAGTGTTGGTATGTAAAATTTAACTTAAATTGGATGAAATATATAAACCTGAACTTCATATTCATTTTCTCTAATTTATTTCATGTACACATACATACATCCATGCATGCATATCTTAAAAAATAAAATCATTTTAAATATAATAATTTAAAACATTTCCAACTAATATTTGTATTTAAAAATTGCGAATTAAGTAAGGTCATTCTTAAAAATGCTCTTAAAAATATAAGATTGTTAGAAGAATAAAATATATAATTATAAAATGAATTAAGATTGTCAAATGATCAAAATTAATAAAGCTAATAATACAAAAATATGAAAGCTGAAATTGAAAATAATTTTAAATTTTGGTACATGTGTGCTTAAATGATTTGTAATTATTATTTTATGTTAATCAAATGTATTTTGGTCAAACTATGAGTTAAGTTTGTGATTTAACGGTCAATTAAGAAGATATGTTTAATTAAGAATTATCTCACGATCGGATATTAGAAGATACCATTAAGAATTATCTTAAATTCAAAATCAAAGAATTATATTAAGTTTTAATACAGATAAATGGGTCAATAATAATTATCTCAAGTACATGAAAAGATATTTTTGTCCCTTTCAATTTTTAGACTTGTAAATCAAAAGATATATATATATATATATATATATATATATATATATATATTTATTTATTTATTTATTTATTTATTTATTTATTGTGTTTTGTGCTTGTTGATTTAATTTGTTGAAAAAATAATTGGATTTCAACTGAAAATCAGCAATTATAAAATTTAAAAAACGAGTTGAAATTATTTTATATATTTTCCGCTTTTTAAGGAACAAGCATAATGATTTTTGTTTTTGATAATCTAAGCATAGTGATATTTGATGCATCAAATTTAAATTTGGAGGACAATCCAATTCAAATTCGAACTTATATTAAGAATGGAATTAAAATATAGACCTTACTTAGGTCAAGTTCATCCATTCAAGTTCTCTATTTCTTCAATTACTGACCGTTAGATTGAATGAATGATTGTTATAAAAAGTCACGTGTCACTCCTATATTAAAAGAAATTGAGAACCTGGAGAAAGTAATTTGATGTATGTTTTTTCCTTAAAATATTTTCGATAAAAAAGAATTAAAATATTAAATTAAAATGAGGCATATAAAAAGGACAACAGATTTTTGTAAGAAAAAAACTGGATAGAATTTAGACCGATTTTCGAAGCTCGATATTTTTTTGTAACATGCGAATGGTCACCAATATATACAGTCACTAATACTCGTGGGCTCAAGAAATTTGTATATATACAGTCACTAATACTCGTGGGCTCAAGAAATTTGTATTTAATTATATCAGTTGTCTTTATTTAAATTCCTTTACAGACAAAATTAACGGCTGAAAAGTTTCAGCCTCTTCTCCGTATATATCTAATCAAGAAGACCGCGAGAAGACCCTCAAACTTTTAATACAGCATGCAAATATCTTTGTCCTTTTTATTAAAAAGAAAGTGAAGAATACCCTTCCGGGCAAAAAAAATTAAGAATATCCCAAATTTCCGGAATAGATAACGTCAGAAATCAAGGAAGCTCAAGAAATTATCGGGAAAAAAATTTAGAAACCAAAATTCTAAGACCTGACACTTATAACTATTGTGTAAATGGGGTAACTATCAAACATTGCAAAGGAATCAACGGAAGCTAAAGAGACCGATAGAATTAACTACGTATTAACTTTTGTTTTTTTTGGCCAACAAAGAGAATTTCATTGCATAGAGAAGGGATTGAATCCCATACATCATATCCATTGTCTCAATACATAAGAAGATATCAAAACAAACACCAAAAGGAATCATCTAATTACATCAAAAGAATCAAAAGATGTTAAATTAGCCAATGCCTTCTCTATTGCTAGGAATGAAAAGTGGGCCTTCAACAGACATATCTTCATGAGCTTCCCGAAGAATGATGAGTGTTAGAGGAGGTGGTGACTCCATAATCAGACCCGAAGGTCCCACCTCCCTTGAAGCCATAGCAGCTAGACAATCAGCTGCACGATTACCATCACGGGGAATGAATGATAAAGAAATCAAACCTCGGTTATGCAACATTTGAGATATATCAGTCAAGAAGCTTTGAAACTTCCACTCGCACTTGTCAATTTTTCCATCAGACATAGCTTCAAAAAGCTCTTTACAGTCCATTTCCACAATGACTAGATGGTTCCTCCATTGTTCAGTCAACATAACAGCATGATAAAGGGCTTGAGCTTCAGCATGAAAGGATGATTCAGCTATTACACTCTGCTTCCAGCCACATATAAATTGGCCCTCATGGTTTCTGCATACAATTCCCACACCTGCTTTCTTGGTTTTTTTACAATATGCCCCATCACAATTGACTTTAATACAGTTCTGGCCAGGTTTTTGCCATTTCACCTCAGGCCTCTGCAAGACAGCATTGCTACAAACCCGTAATAAATTAGTTACATCCCAAAATTCATTCAGACAAGTATTTGCAGCTTCAATTGTCTTAATAGGATCAGGACTGATTTTCTCAAACACCCATTTGCACCTGCTTTTCCATATAAACCACAGAAGGTTGGCCACATATGCCTGTACAAACTCAGAATTATCATTCTGCAGCAAGAGGATAGATTCAAGCCATTTTTCCATACTCCTCACATTATATTCATCAACCGGAATGCCTAACGAACATGCAAACCATGTTTTTCTCACCCAAGGGCAAAGGAGGAGTAAATGTTCTATGGTTTCCACCTCAGTTTCACATACTGGACAGAAGGGATTGGCAACACATTTTCTTCTATATAACTGCTCTTTTGAAGCTAGGGCCTTTTGCATCACACGCCAAACAAAGTGTTTTACTCTAGGAATAGCCTTAATCTTCCATATATTGTCCCACACAACTTTGTCAATAATCTGAGATGAAGAAGCTTGATTCTCTTGCAAATTTTTTGGTTGCTCTTTGCCAATCTGTATGCCTTCTTCACTGTGTAGTCTCCATTTTTATTCCCAATCCATCTAAGTTTATCCTCTCTGCAGCTTTCTGAAAGATATATTTTGTTTATGCTTCGTAGACTCTCCTGGCTCACTGCATCTGAAATAGGCTCCAAATTCCACCTTTTATCTTCAATCAGCTCAGAAACCAACAGATTGTTGTTCACAACGGCATTCTCTAATTTGTGCAAGCAGCATTTGGGATTCCCTGGAATCCAAGGGTCTTCCCATACTCTGATGTAATGACCAGTCCCTACCCATAGATCATTCGGTTTTATCTAGATGCGTTCACCGTTTGTACATAAAAAATCTAGGAAATTGAATCAGTCTCATGCAAATTTATACAGTATAGATAGAGCATGAGGCCTTACAAAATTCTCTTCTCGATCTACTTGTGACTAAAAAAAATGGGCGCTGCAGTTTACAGCAAAAGTGAAAAAAGCACTTTCATTGTATGAATTGAAATTATGCACATCCAAAAAAATCATATTCCTCTATTGACATCCATTGCTCAAGGGCTGGAAAGGTTCTTAAGGTCCTCCTCCGTAGCATACCGACTTGGTATGATTTTCGAAATATGAGGATAAATGTTCTTGTACGATTTCTTAATGGTTAATTGTGCAATACCAGTGACCAATGATATATCTGCAACCAGCATATCAAATCATATCTAGAAATGATAAGAATTCACTCATGTTAATAAAGAGGGAAAATTAATATAAAGTCTCTCGCAAGGTACTTAATACTAGAAAGGTCTCAAAAACTCCACATATTAAAATAGGGTCCTTAGGGACCTTACTTTAATATATTCTAAATACCTAAAAACTATTTTGCCCCTACTCATGATCTAGTGTGACAAATAATGAGTTAATGAGCAACAAATTACGAAATAATGAGCAGGTCTAACAAGTTCATGAGTTGGTCTAACAAGTCCATGAGCAACTCTCTGACGAGTTAGTGAGCAACAAATAACGAGGTAATGAGCTAATGTGACGATGTAATGGGCCGCAACTAACAAGCTCATGAGTAGAGAAGGAAATAAATGAATTTACTTTTTTACGTTTATAGTATGAGGGGCAAAATGGTCTTTTGGTATGTGGAGTATACTAATGTAAGGTCCCTAGGGACCTTACTTTATATGGGGAGCTTATGGGACCTTTCTAGTATTAAGCCCCTTGTGAGGGACCTCATATTAATTTTTCCTGATAAAAATTTATTCCTAGAGACAATTTTTAGTTTAGTTGTCCGCTTTTTCACTGGTGTAATCAAGGTTTTCACACCCGGACCGAGCCGGACGGTCCGACCGGTCGGACCGTCGGCCGGTGACTAAAACGGCCCAATCACCTCGATTGGGCCGTTTTACTGTTCAAACCGGTTTGACCCGGAGTTGACCCGGGTCGACCGCTGTTGACCCGGGTTGACCCGGGTTGAACCGCTTTTGACCCGCTTTTGACCCGGCCAGAATTTGACAACTGCAGAAAAAAATATATCAACAGAAAAAAAATGAACTTGATTAAAAAAATATCTTCATCCTAATTATATTAAGTTATTAAGTATTAACAATATTTATATATTTAATTTTCATTAAATTATTACGTCACCGGTTCGACCGAACGGTCCAACCGTTTCAACCGTTTCAACCATGACCCGCTCAGTTTTCCGGCTCGACGTCCGGCTCGGGTTTTAAAACCTTGGGTGTAATGTCTTTGTGCTTCATGTTTTAAAAGCCAAAATGGTTTCACAAACCTTCGAGAGGTTTCTTATCATCTGAAAGCTGAGTTATAATGTATATCAAAACTGCAGCAACTGATAAGGGGCTCCTCCTGGCAAAAGATTAGATGATAAATTAGTATCGATCATCAATGTGTAGTAATATCTACCTAAAATTATACTAACATCAATGCTTCCATAGAATAACTATTGGCATCGTAGGCTGCCATTAGATTTCACAGTACAAGACATAGACGATAGTGAGGGCCCGAATGCAACTCTCAACCAAAAATATCACTCTTTCTTATTCATATAGGTAAATTTTTAATTTTAATCTAAATCAAATGGCACAGTCAACATTATGGATGGCATATAATCTTCAGGGTATCTTAAATTCACTTCAGAGACTAAAGGTTTGACAAGCCTGACACTTAGTGTAAATTACAGTTAAGATCTCAAACCATGGCCTTAACATGGTTTCCATAAGGACAATAAAATAGTGAGTGTATATGTCGACAATAATCCACACAAGTGGGAACAACATAATAAGATAATCTTAAGTTGCATAAATTTTCAGTACGATTACTTTATATAAAATTCTTCTGCTTTCTGCACAGATTCCTGAGCAGCTTTAGTTGCTTGATTATTCATGCCAAGATGAGAACAAAATCCCTTCTAAAGAATAGAAAAGGCAAAGTGATGTTAGTAACACAATTGTCAAAAAAGCAAGATATACTCATCGAAACACTACAAGATATACAACATTTCAATGAAAACCCACCATCCTGGAAAAAAAAGGGTCAACCTAATTATAGTCCTCACTTGGTGGAATTATGGGGAAAGGAATACACTAAGTAGCCTTACTATTGCCATGCAAAGAGGCTAATTTGAATCAGTGACCTCAGACTCTATGTCATGCGAGCTTACCATTGAACCAAGTCCACCCTTCAAAAATAATTTTTTTTTAAAAAAAAACTCACAATCAAGTCCCCAGCATGTATTGTTCCCATCTCCGCTGATTGACCCTCCTCCATTTCCAGCTGTTTCAATATACGTTCTTTCGCTCGGCAAATATCCTTCTTTGTCACTCCATTTGCAACAGAGCAAATTTCTAGTTCAAATCCAGAGGTTCAGCCTTTCAGGGAAGCTCATTTATACAGGGAAAGAAAAATAGGAAGCATCGTGACGTTAAAAGAATCAGAACATGTACCATTTAAAGTACGTGGCTTATCTTCTTGTCGGCAAGCTATGTAAAGGCAAGCAGCCAACAAAGCATCCGAGTTTTTACTCAAACACAACTTCTGATAATCAAGACTCTTATATATTTCATTAGCTCGATCCTTTAAGCAGAACAAATTAAAATATGGCTAAAACACTCACTTAAAATAAAGATCAAGAAAGGAGAGTGGAACTCAAACAATCATAGGTTTAAATATCATATTTGCCCCGGAAGTCTTAGGCAAAGATCAAATTTACGCTCGAAGTTTTTTGGGATCAAGTTTTCCCCTGAAGTTTATAAAATTGATCATGATTGCCCTCATGTCCTACATGTCATGCCACATTATAGTCCATGTCAAGTCCAATGCCACCTCATCATCTCCTTCCTTCAATCCCCCTCTTCTCTCTCTCCACCGCCCCCTCTCTCCTTGCACCACCCAGACCCCATTGCCATCTCCCTTTCTCTTTGCCTCTTCTTCACTCTCTCTTTCTCCTTCACCTCCTCCCAACCCCATCCTTCCCATTTCATCACTTTCATTTCCTCCATTTCGTAAGTTTTGCCCCACGATCAGAATGAACAATACCACAAAAAAAACTGTCTTGTGCTGTGTTCGCATATTTGTGTTCTGACTGAAAGGGGCCCCACTATTTGTGTTCTAACTTGATAAAAAACTTCGAGAGCAAATTTGATCATTGACTAAAACTTCCAGATCTTTATCCCAACAATCATAAGGTGCAAATGACATTATGGAAGGTACACAAATACTGCCGTAGAATGCTCGAAGTCAAAGTAAAAATAAATGTGGCCCATATGTATGGATGCCGATTCATGAAACTTCTCCATGTAAAATATGTACAAGATGAGAGTGTAGCATACCTTAATGTTTGCAGCAAGTCCCAACCTGAAATTTATAACCAATCAGCTATATTTTCAAATTAAAAATTAAATAAAGAGTAAAGGTACAAAAATGGTAACAAACTATTACGCTAAGATCACTCCAAGCAAAAAGTGTTTCCTTTCTCAATTCTGTTAATGGAGAATAAATTTTGCTTCAATTTCGGTCGTGTCGTTAAGTTTAACTGATGTTGACCGTTAAAAACTGGTGTGGTAAGGGGAATAATTTTTTTTTACTGACATGGCATATTTATGTGTCAATTATTTTCCTGAGGGTGTTGGGTTGGGGTTTGTTTTATTTTATTTGAATTTAAATTTGGGTCTCACACATTCAGGAAAGTAATTGCCACGTAAACATGTCACGTCAGCCAAAAAAAAATTATTTTCCCTGTCACTTCAGCTTTTAACGGTCAACGTCAGTCAAACTTAACAGTACTACATAAATTGAAACGAAATTTATTTATCATTACCAGAATTGAGACAAGAAACACTTTTTTACCTAGAATGTTCTTAGCGTAATAATTCGTTACCATTTTTGTATACCATTACCCTTAAACAAATGATGACAAAAAATCCCACTCTTCTCAAGCATAAAATTTGAAAATATAAATACATTAAGACTTCTAATTATGGGCTCCACACTCTCGTAGAGCTTCCAAAACATAAAAAATAACCACCAAATGAAGAGAAAGAAATAATACTCCATCCGTTACTAAATATAAGACTTAATTAGTTGACTTTTTGTAAAATACTAAAAAAACGCAAAATAAGTCAATTCTAAATTGATTTTCCTAATTTTTTTCCCCTTAAACTAGTTTATTTAACCTCTAAACTAATGACTAATCTAAAAATATATCAAATATGTTATAATTTAATAACATATTGTATAACCTTAACTTCTAAAAAAAAGTCAACTAGGTATTATATTTAGGACTGGAGGGATTATGTAAAGTTTAGGAAAACACCATTTAAAAACTAATAAAAACTCTGGCCAAAAAAAGGAATGTTAAAAAAACATTTCAATGCGTAGAAGCATCCGGTCGTGCACAATACAATGGCTGACAACATATAACAATTCAGCGAGATTCTTCATCAAACAACGTCCAAACAAAAATTACCCAACTAAAACTGAATCTTTCACGAAATCTACAATTGAACACACCCCTCATCATAATTAATCAAATTAAAGTCATACAATGTGAATCCAAGATTTCCAAGAAAATCACACCAAAAAATATAAAACTCAGTAAAGCACGCACTACTTGTGGGTGAGATTCTTATTCTTAATTATACAATATCCAATCAAGAATTGTCCAAGCAAGACTCACATTCAACATAAAGATCACATCTTTGACCAATGTACAACTGAACAATGCAGAAGCCAAGTATTAAAATAAGTAAAGTGAAAGTGTAAGCGACCTATCAGACATAGTGGCAATGGTCTCAAAAGCTTGAGCAAGCCCTCGTTCAGAATTGGAGCCAATTGGTTTACGCTTAGCGCTGCGGGTGGACAAGGCGGTGTCATTCAAGAGAGGATTGATGGGCCCACCCACACGTGCAGGGTCTTTGCCAGCTGTCTCATCGGTGGAATGAGACTCAAGAACGTCCAACACTACCTCTGTTTGCCGCTTACAATCGGAGCAAAACGTCCGCGACATGGTGTTTTTGAAAATATTCCAATTTTTTTTTCTTTCTTTATTTTGTAACGGACTTATTTGGATGGGTTTAGGTGGGGAGATTTTGAGATGGTTTATGGTTTATTTACTAGTTCCCGGGCTTTTTGTGTGAGGTATTAGTGTTTGTTAACATTATATAGTCAAAACTCAACGAACAAGGGAATCCAGAAAATATGGAGTAAGAAATGAGTATATATACATACGCACGCACATGTGGGAGTGAAAGAGAATATAATATTTTTTAATAAGGGACCTAACACATTCGCTGAGTGAACCAATGAAGGATCCCAAGAATTGAATACTCATTAAAATAGTCGAAGGCTAATCATTTTGCTAGCTAAACCAATAGAGATGAGTGGCTTCAAATTAGATTTCTCTGAACTCTGCGCATTTGGATGTCCCATGAATGTTTTTTGCCCAAAATTTCCCTTAAAGTATGCGGGAGGATCATATTTGCCTTTACAATTAAAATTTTAACGATTAAATATGATTTTCGTGCATACTTTATGAGCAAATATGACCATTCATTCATGCTTTTAGGGCATATATGACCCTTTATATATGCTTCAAGAGAAAATATAATCTTTTGTGCACATTTTCTAGACTAATTTGGGCAAAAAAAAATACTTTAGAGCCAAATATGATATTTCGTGTATAATTTAGGAATATATATGATCTTTAACTCAAGAAAACTAAAATAAAATTAGGCCTACTAAATGGAGATTATTTTTTAAGAATAAAATAAAATCATTTGTATTTATTGTATTGTTAATTTTGCAAGTTGAATTCGTTAAGGTAGTGGTGAGTGTTTATTTATGATTTATGATTCATAAGAGGGCAAATGATATCAAGAAGCAATGGTTGTTTTGGAACAGTGAGGGGAAGCGAGTGTTTGGTGATTGGGCTATTTGGGTCCAACTTGTACGGGGCGTGGGTTAAAATGAGGGGAACTGCATTTGCATCTCTAGTGGAGTTGGTGCAGGGATGATGTTTTAGATTGAGCCCCAAAGTGCTATGAATATTGGTGGGCTTTGTTCTCATAAAGTGCTGAGACCACTGTGTTTTTGTGATCTATTGAAGGAAGGATTTCTATCACATGGCTGTAGACAGATTGGATGATGGTGAGGTTGAGTGCTCGTTAAATTGATAGACAAAAGGGCATAGGAGTCAGATTCAAAGGCTTCACAGCCTTTAAAATAGGCCCTTTTTCATGTAAAAAGATATTGAAGTGAATATTAATAATGTTACTTTCCCCAATGACAATACAAATATTGAACTGAGACAGAGTGGGTATGCAATTTTTGTGTGATAATTATTTTGTTTCCATCTGCAAAAGTGAAACTAAAAAAAAAACCTTGACATGTGAAGTGGGTAGTGCAAATTGCAATGGTGGATAGAGCATGAGGCCTCACAGAAATCTTAACTTTTATCTAGATGCGTTCACCGTTTGTACATAAAAACTCTAGGAAATTGCATCAAGCTCATGCAAATTTATAATAGTATGGATAGAGCATGAGGCCTCACAGAAATCTGTTCTCTACTTGTGACTAGAAAAAATGGGCGCTGCAGTTTACAACAAAAGTGAAAAAAAGCACTTTCATTCTATGAATTGAAATTATGCACATCCAAGAAAACCATATTCATCCATTGACATCCATTGCTCAAGGGTTGGAAAGGTTCTTAAGGTCCTCCTCCGTGGCATACCAACTTGGTATGATTTTTGAAATATGAGGATAAACGTCGTTGTACGTGTTCTTAATGGTTCCTTCTGCAATACCAGTGACCAATGATATATCTGCAACCAGCATATCAAGTCATATCTAGAAATGATAAGAATTCACTCCCAAAAGAAGGATGTTAATAAAAGGGAAAATTAATATGAAGTCCCTGACAAGGAACTTAATAATTAATATTAGAAAGGTCTCATAAACTACATATATTAAAGTAGGGTCCTTAGAGACCCTACTTTAATATATTCTAAATACCTAAAGACTATTTTGCCCCTGCTCATGATCTAGTGTAACAAATAATGAGTTGATGAGCAACAACTAACGAGATAATGAGCAGGTCTAACAAGTTCATGAGCAATTCTCTTACGAGTTAATAAGCAACAAATAACGAGGTAATGAGCTAGTGTGACAATGTAATGGACTGCGAATAACAAGCTTATGAGCAGGGAAGGAAATAAATGAATTTACTTTTGTATGTTTATAGTATGAAAGGCAAAATGATCTTTTGATATTTAGAGTATATTAATGTAAGTCCCTATGGACCTACTTTAATATGGGGAGTTTATGAGATATTTCTAGTATTAAACCCATGTGGGGGACCTCATATTAATTTTCTCTGATAAAAATTTATCCTAGAGGCAATTTAGTTTAATTGTCCGCTTTTTCACTGATGCAGTGTTTTTGTGCTTCGTGTTTTAAAAGCCAAAATGGTTTCACAAACCTTCGAGAGGTATCTTGTCATCTGAAAGCTCCTTTATAATGTATATCAAAACTGCAGCGATTGATATGGGGCTCCTCCTGGTAAAAGATTAGATCGATCATCAGTGTGTAGTAATATCTACCTAAAATTAGACTAACATCAGGCTACCGTATTAGATTACACAATACAAGACATAGTCGATGGTGAGGGGCCCGAATGCAACTCTCAACTAAAAATATCACTCTTTCTTATTCATATAGGTAAAATTGTTTTAGTCTAAATCAAATGGCACAGTCAACATTATGGATGGCACATAATCTTAGGGTATCTTAAATTCACTTCAGAGACTAAATGTTTGACAAGCCTGACACTTAGTGCAAATTACAGTTAAGATCTCAAACCATGGCCTTAACATGGTTTCAATAAGGACAATAAAATAAGCTAATCTTAAGTTGCACGAATTCTCAGTATGATTACCTTATATAAATTTCTTCTGATTTCTGCACAGATTCCTCAGCAGCTTTAGTTGCTTGATCATTCATGCCAAGATTAGAACAAAATCGCGTCTAAATAATAGAAAAGGCAAAGTGATGTTAGTATCACAGTTGTCAAAAAAGCAAGATATAATCACCAAAAAAACAGCAAGATATACAACATTTCAATAAAAACCCACCATCGTGGCAAAAAACGGGTCAACCCAATTCTAGTCTCCACTTGATGGAGTACTTTTTTTTGTCAGAACACTTGATGAAGTACTGGGGAAAGAAATATACCAGATAGCCTTACTCTTGCCATGCAAAGAGGCTGATTAGAATCAGTGACCTCAAACTCTATAGCAAACGAGCTTATCATTGAGTCAAGTCGACCCTTCAAAAATCAAAATTAAAAAAAAAACTCACAATAAAGTCCCCAGCATGTACTGTTCCCATCTCCACTGATTCACCCTCTTCCATGTCTAGTAGCTGTTTCAATATATATTCTTTTGCTCGGCTAATATCCGCCTTTGTCACTCCGTTTACAACAGAGGAAATTTCTAGTTCAAATCCAGAGGTTTAGCCTTTCAGGGAAGCTCATTTATATAGGGAAAGATAAATAGGAAGCATCCAGAAGTTAAAAGAATCACAGTATGTACCATTTAGAGTAATTGGCTTGCCTTCTTGTCGGCAAGCTATGTAAAGGCAAGCAGCCAACAATGCATCCTGGTTTCTCCACCACTTGCAATAACCAATCCTCTTATATATATCATTGGCTCGATCCTTTAAGCAGAACAAATTAGAATATGGCTAAAACACTCACTTAAAATGAAGATCAAGAAAGGAGAGTAGAACTTAAGTAACAATCATAAAGTGCAAATGACATTATGGAAGGTACACAAATACTGCCGTAGAATGCTCGAAGTCAAAGTAAAAAAAATGTGACCCACATGTATGGATGCCGATTCATGAAACTTCTCCATAACAAGTAAAAAAAGTCCAAGATGAGAGTGTAGCATACCTTATTGGTTGCAATAAGTCCCAACCTGAAATTTATAACCAATCAGCTAGATTCCCAAATGAAAAAGTAAGTAAATGATGACAAAAAAACCCACTCTTCTCAAGCATATATAAAATTTGAAAATATAAAGACAGCAAGATCGCTAATTATGGCTCCACACTCTCGTAGAGCTTCCGAAGCATAAAAAATAACCACCAAATGAAGAGAAAGAAAATAATATATAAAGTTTAGGAAAAAAACTCAGGCCCAAAAAAGGAAGGTTAAGAAAACCATGTAAATGCGTAGAAGCATCCGGTCGTGCACAATACTTTATTTTTATCAGAAGTCGTGCACAATACAATAGCTGAGAACACATAACAATTAGAGTAGGGAAAACGGGCAAACCCGCAAACCCGACTCGATCCACACTAGAAGTGGGTCAGCCCGAACTGACCGTTTTTCTAATGCGATCTGGAATATTATAACTCGACCCTCATTTACAATAGACAGTTCAACCTGATCCGACTTGAATTGCAAACTATGTTATTTTCAAAATATTACAATTGAACATTAAAATAATAAAGTAAGCACAAAATTTTATGATAACATCATTTACCAACAAAGTAAATGAATAATTTTAACTCTCTATTTTTTTGGAATAAAACTAAATACTACTATATTACAAAATATAAAAGGTACAAATTTCAAATCGCCCGATCAAGATCCATTCATTCAAAGTTAAGTGTTATCTGCCTTGAAAGCCATAAATTGTTTTGAATTTTTTCACATTATAGTTTTGAAATTTATCTAAATTTCAAAACTATAATGTGAAAAAATTCAAAATAGTTTATGACTTTCAAAGGTTTTTAACATATGTCATCTAATTTTTAAATCAGCAAACTATATATTATTTAATCTCCAACTTTTTCTTTTCTAATGTTGCCCAACAACGAAGCTAAATTATAAACAACTTATTATTAAAATGTCAATAGACTTTTTTGCACTTCTTTTTCAATCCTATGTGTGAAATTTCATACGTAAGATTAAATAACATATATTTATGACCTCGGCAATAATTTCTTCCTCCCATGTTTAATATATATTTAAACTCTAATATTCATTTCACACACTTCAAGACAAAAATTTGAAACCTCACACGCTTCAAAATAAAACCTAAAAAAATTTAAATTGAAAATGAAAATAAAGAATACATGAAAGAATGGAAGAAAGAAGATGAATTTTAGAAGAAAATATAGATAATATTTTTTTAAAAAAAGTAAGTGGGTCAGCCCGCCAACCCGGTGGGTAGCACGGCCCAACCCAATATAAGCGGGTTTCAATTTTTTTTTACCTGCTTTGTTTAAAGGCGGGTTGGGTTAAACCCGATGGGGTCGGATTGGAAATTTCCAAATCTAATAGTAACAATTTAGATAGAACAAGGGGTCAGATTATTGAAGCTTAGGGACTGATCATGATATAATATCTCAGGGTTACTCACCTATTACTGTCTCAGGGAAAATACTATAATATGTTATAAAAAAAGGAAATACTATAATAACTTATCAATCCCTCTTTAAAAAAGGCTTCTCAACGAGATTCTTAATCAAACAGCGTCCAAACAAAAATTACCCAACTAAACAGAATCTTTTACGAAATCTACAATTAAACACACCCCTCATAATTAAACAAAGGCTAAAAATGTGAATCCAAGATTTCCAAGAAAATCACACCAAAAATATAAAACTCAGTAAAGCACTACTTCTCCAATCAAGAATTGTCCAAGCAAGACTCACATTCAACATAAAGATGACATGTTTGACCAATGTACAAGTGAAGAATGCAGAAGCCAAGTATTAAAATAAGTAAAGTGAAAGTGTAAGCGACCTATCAGCAATAGTGGCAATGGTCTGAAGAGCGAGCATAAGGTTCCACTCAGAAATGGAGCCACTGGAGGAGGGAGACTCGCGGGAGGTACGTTTACGCTTAGGGACGGGGGTGGAGAAGGCGGTGTCATCCAAGAGAGGATTGGTGGGCCCACCCACAGGAGCAGGGTCTTTATTGGAGGGCCCATCAGCGTCAGCGAAAATGCGCCACTCAGGGGTCTCATCGGTGGAATGAGACTCAAGAATGAGGCCGCACTCTGAGCACATGGCGTTGCCGGCGGAGTGGTCCAACACCACCGCCGTTTGCCGCTTACAATCGGAGCAAAACGCCCCCGACATGCTGTTTTTGAAAATATTCAACTTCTTTTTCTTTCTTAATTGTAGAGAGAGTTTGAGGTGGTTTATGGTTTATTTACTAGTTCCCGGGCTTTTTGTGTGAGGTATTAGTATAGTGTTTGTTAACATTATATGGTCAACACTCAACGGACAAGGGAATCCAGAAAATATGGGGTACCAAATGAGTATATATATACATACGCACGCACATGTGGGAGTGAAAGAGAATGTAATATTTTAACAAGGGACTAACCTTTCGCTAACTAAAGTACTACACCAACCAAGGATCCAGGAATTGAATACTAACTGAACCAATGTAGGATATCTTTTTTTTTTTTCCAAAAGAACCAATGAAGGATCTCAAGAATCGAATACTCATTAAAATGGTGGAAGGCTAATCATTTTGCTAGTTAAACCAATAGAGGATGAGTGACTTCAAATTAGATTTCTTTGAACTCTACGTCTTTGGATGTTGCGTGAATTTTTTTTTGCCCAATTTTTCCCTTAAAGTATGTAGGATGATCATAGTTGCCCTTACAATTAAAATTTTAACGATTAAATATTATTTTTCGTGCAAACTTTATGGGCAAATATGACCTTTCATGCATACTTCTAGGGCATATATTACCCTTTATATATACTTTAGGGGTAAATATAATCCTCTGTGCACATTTTCTAGGCTAATTTGGGCAAAAAAAATACTTTAGAGCCAGATATGATATTCTGTATATACTTTGATAATATATATGATCTTTAACTAATAAAATAAAATAAAATTAGGCATACTACTAAATGGAGCTTATTTTTTAAAAATAAAATAAAACCATTTGTATTTATTGTAATGTTAATTTTGCAAGATGAATTCGTTAAGGCAGTGGTGATGTGTTTATTTATGATTTATAAGAGGGCAAATGATATCAAGAAGCAATGGTCATTGGTTGGTTTGGAATAGAGAGGGGAAGCGAGTGTTTGATGATTGGGCTATTTGGGTCCAACTTGTACGGCTACGGGTTAAAATGAGGAGAATTGCATTTTTATCTCTAGTGGAGTGGGTGTAGGGATGTTGTTTTGGATTGGGCCACCAAGTACAATGAATATTGTTGGGCTTTATTCTCATAAAGTGCTGACAGCACTGTGTTTTTGTGATCTATTGAAAAAGGATTTATATCACATGGCTGCAGTTAGATCTGATGATGATGAAGTTGAGTGCTCGTTAAATTGATAAACAAAAAGGGCATAGGAGTCAGATTCAAAGGCTTCATAGCCTTTAAAATAGGCCCTTTTTCATGCAAAAAGATATTATTGAAGTGAATATTAATAATTTTACTTTCCCCAATGACAATACATATGTTGAACTGAGACAGAGTGGGTATGCAATTTTTGTGTGAGAATTATTTTGTTTCCATCTTCAAAAGTGAAACTAAAAAAAAAAACCCTTGACATGTGAAGTGGGTAGTGCAAATTGCAATGGTGGGGTCATGACTCAGAATCGTTGTTGAGGCCACAGAAAGGAAGGATCAGAATTCAGAATACCAGAAATGCACGTGGCTAACTGGTGATTCCTACCCATACGCCATCTTCCATTTCCCATGCTCTCTTCCGGTCTCACACTACTGATATTGCTATTTTGGTTACCTATGCTATAATAATTCATTAATGAATCTTTATCTCAATCTGAGGCTCCACCTATCTGTTCACGTTCTATCCAATGCTATTTTTGTTGTTTTTTAATATAAACTGGATACATGGACAAATTTAAAATTTTTTCACTGCTTAAGGTAGAGGTTGATATCAAAGATGATCAGGAATCATTTTCCTCATTTGAATGAGAGGTTGATCAAAGATAAGAAAATTTTCACGTAACCTATGAGAAAACTTTGCTAAACCAATCTTATCATTGTTATCATTCCTACTTTTATCGTGAACCATTACTTGCCACTCCAATGAAAGCATATCGGTAGAGTCTCATGACCGATGATGTCTTGAAATGGATGGTACCATGCACATGCACATCTATCCTTTCAAAATTTAGTTAATTGTGCTATCAATACAAAAAAAAAAAAAATAGATTAGTCACATTTCTATAACCCCCAATCCAATATCCAAGTAATCCCATATCCAAGTAGTTGGTGGAGCTCACATCGATAATCCACGGAAGCCACATACCCACACGCCCTCTTTGTCACGAAGAACTCGCCCATTTTCCACTATCCCCTTTGTTGAAAACAGAGCAATCCACTTGCAACTTGCAAGAGCTAAATTACGGAGACTATTAGCATTTTATATGTGATTTATTTTTAATGAATAGCCAATATTGTTTGCACAAAAGTATGCACATATAATTATATTTTTATGATTTTATCTCAAAAGTATTTCTAGACCCAAATCTGCCTAAATAATTTGTAAAAGTATCATATCCACCATTCACTATAAAATATTAATCATCAATGTCAATTATTTAATGATCAATGTGAGATTTTAAATATAAAAGGGTAAATATGATACCATAAAATATTAATGATCAATATCAATTATCTAATGGTCAACATGAGATATTAGACATAAAAGGGTAAATATGATATACTTTTTAAAATTCTTGGGTAAATTGAGAGAAAAAAAATTGGCAGCAAATATGATCATTCGTACATACTCTATGACATATATCACATTAACCAAAGTAAAACTATCCCTGCACCAACAAAGTATGAAAAATCATGATTATCTGTACTACAATATGTAATATGTAAATTCAGCTTGATAGAGATGAAATCATATTCAAGATTTGACATCATAATTAATGATTGTATCCGTCGCAATCAAATTAAACACATGGAGACTCTTACCATCTTAAATGTTTTAATTTGTTAGTATTCGTTGTTGAATAAATTAATCACCTGCATCATTTTCGTTTTTCCCTTGACATATACACCTTGTTTGTAGCAAAATAGAGAATACATACAGATACTTCTAATGGAAATAACATAATCCGTTCAGGATGCAAAGTACTTTTGTATTAATTTAAGAGAAGGAGGCGTGTTGAAGGACTGTGTTTGGCCACCTGAAGCTTCCACACACTTGAACACGTTGAATTCACACCAAGATGATTATAAAATATGACAATGTCAATCAGACGCCGCCTTTGTAAACCTTTCTTGATAGTTGATGCCAAATCAATACTTGAGGGAGGCTTTCACGGTTTATATTAGTATCTGTATGCTATATTTGATGATATTTATATAAATAATTATTTATTTACTTAATTTAATGAAACTTGGATTTTTCTTAAGTTAGTTAAAATAACACTCCATCCATTTCTAAACACAAGAGCTTTTAAATTTTTTAGAAAAATCTTTAAAAATTAAATAAGTTACTTACGAAATTAATTTACTTAAATTTATTTTAGAATGCATTAGTTTGTTTGATTTAACACCTAACATTAACATACACTAAATACGTAATCATTAAATGATTTATTTAGTTTCATTAAATGATTTATTTAGTTTCATTATTTTTTCAAAAAAATAATGATTAACACCTAACATTAACATACACTAAATACGTACTCTATTCATGCACAAAATACGTAATCATTAAATGATTTATTTAGTTTCATTATTTTTTCAAAAAAAAAATCAATTACATTTCATACTTGAAAACAAATAAATATGTTTTTTCTTCTAAAAAAATCCCCACCCATATTTTCTAATTTCTTCTTTCCCATATCATTTTGAGCATAAATCAATAAATAAAATTTAAAAACAATAGAAGTCGTGTATAATATATCAAGACAAATATCAACACACTAAATGGTTCTATAGTATATTGAGATATGGAAGGAGTATTACTCCCTCCATTTCTAAATATAAGAAGTAATTGAGTTTTTTTAGAATTTTAAGAAAGTTAAATCAGTACTTGAAAATTGTTTTTCCTAATTTTTTTTCTTTAAACTAGTTCACTTGATTTATAAATTACAAAATACATTATAATTAAATAGTTTATTTCCCTTGATTGATTTCTCCAAATAAATTCAACTATATCTTACAGTATTTAGTAGTATAGATATCACTACACACGTGGGCTTTTCAACTCATAGAAAACATGAGTATAGAGACTTCTAAACATGCTTAAACTCTCTAAATGTCATTTTAATAGTACAGTAAAAAACGAATAATAAAGCTATTGGCCAAAGCGAGTAGAGAATATAGATAAAGAGGTACGCAGTCAGCTTGAAGCAGACCTTCGTTGGAAGGATTCAGTTCAAAGTCATAGTCACACACTGTTTCCTGTACACGCTTCTCTGTGGATCCAGCTATACAAACAAATACAACTTCACAGCACAAGCCTCTCTTATAAGCCTCCTTAGCTTTTCCAAGTCAAATAAAGCACTCCATGTACATCTTCTCCTCACAATATAGTACAATATTTTCTGCCTTCCACATAATACTCCTACATTCTTTCCTTTCATTGCCAATCTCTAGAACCAACTTCCAAGGCACCTCAAAACTAAAACCCCACCTCTCTCTGTGATAAAGTCACCATTTTTTTTCTTCTTCTCTGCATAAAGATACAATCTTTAGAGGTGAGATGGTGAGATATCACAGGCACCATCAACTTATTAGGAAAGGAGGAGAGCCCATGAAAGATGAAGTGTTACATAATGAAAATATTGACAGTGGCTATAATTGTAAGAGAACAAGGTCCAGATTGTTCTCTCTTTTCTTCCTTACACTTCTCTCTTGTTGCTTTGTCTTAGCTCCTTCTTTCATTGGCTTCTCCTTCAATATCCCTCACTTCTGTAAGTTCCTCTCTTCCCTCCTTCCTCTTTTTTTTTTCTCTGTTTCCTTTTCCTTTTTCTTATTTAGTTTTTTCTCTAACTTTTGTGCACCCTTCTTCTTTTGTGCTCTTTAGACCCCCTTGGAACAGAAAATGGTCCAGCCGTGTTTGGATTATGCTCTTCAGTTTCTGATGGTATGTGTTCTTATTCTCTTTTAATCCGTTTGTTGATATTTTTAGATGTTCACTCATACAAATCTTGTAATAATATTTAGAAGATGAAGTGATGAAATACACGTTTCATTAGGACTTGAGATAGAGACAAGTCTTGTAAGCCCTCTTCTAAAAAAAACAACAGATGAATTATATTCTTAAAATATTTGTAACCATATCAAGCTTTGATTCATATGCTTACATAACTTATGTACTTTCATTGGTTGGTCATGCAGGAACAATATGTTGTGATAGGACTGGCTACCGTTCTGATATATGCATGATGAAAGGGGATATAAGAACACTCTCTTCCTCCTCTTCAATCTTCCTTTACAATAATCCCACCAGCTTCAATAATCATATTACTAATTTGTCAAAAATAACTGTAAGTGGTAAACAGGAAAATGATCAGGTGCTTCAACATGAAAAGATCAAGCCTTATACTCGAAAATGGGAAGCAAGTGTCATGGACACCATTGAGGAACTAAACATAATCTCCAAGAAAGTGAGTTTAGGTGCTGATAATAATCATAGTTGTGATGTTCATCATGATGTTCCTGCAGTGTTCTTCTCAACTGGAGGCTATACTGGAAATGTTTATCACGAATTCAATGATGGCATCATACCTTTGTTCATCACTTCCCAGCATTTCAACAAAAAAGTTGTGTTTGTTATATTGGAATATCACAATTGGTGGGTCATGAAATATGGAGACATCCTTTCTCATCTTTCAGATTTTCCAGCCATTGATTTTAGTGGAGACAACCGTACCCATTGCTTCCCAGAAGCCATTACTGGCCTCAGAATCCATGATGAACTCACTGTAGATTCTAGTTTGATGGTAGATAAGAAGAGCATTGTTGATTTCAGGAACCTTCTAGATCAAGCTTACTGGCCTAGGATTAAGGGCTTGATCCAAGATGAAGCTAGAGAAGTACAGGATAGGTTATCCCCTTTATTATCAGAAAATCAAGGGAACAAACCCAAGTTGACAATTATGTCAAGATCAGGATCAAGGATGATAACCAATGAAAACTTGCTGGTAAAAATAGCTGAGGAAATTGGGTTTAAAGTTGATGTTTTGAGGCCAGGAAGAACAACAGAATTGGCAAAGATTTATAGAGCACTTAATGCAAGTGAGGTCATGGTTGGGGTACATGGTGCTGCCATGACACATTTTTTGTTTATGAGACCTGGTTCTGTGTTCATTCAAGTCATTCCTTTGGGAACATCTTGGGCAGCAGAAACATATTATGGTGAGCCTGCAAAAAAACTTGGATTGAAGTATATTGGGTATGAAATCCAGGCTAAAGAAAGCTCTTTGTGGAAAAAGTATGGTAGAGATGATCCTGTTCTTAAAGACCCAGAAAGTATAAACCAGAAGGGGTGGGAATACACTAAGAAGATATATCTTGATAGCCAAAATGTTATATTGGATCTCAGAAGATTCCAGAAGAGGCTGCGTCGGGCTTATCAACACAGTGTTTCAAAAAGTAGACATTTGTCTCAGTAAACTTCATCTGTTTCATACTTCAATGTAACTATTTTCCCACTTTTTATTCTTTGATTAGTTTAGCTGGCTATAGATTGCGCTTCTTCATTTTTGTAAGTAAAGCAAGACAATAATTAATAAATGTATACTTTTGATTAGTAAAAAGAATTTTTTTTGTGATAAGAAAGTTTTTTGCTTTGATTTTGTAAAATATGAATTGAAATATAAATTTAAGGTTTTTTCAGAAAAGGAAGCATACAGTATGGGACATTAATGAATAGTGATAGATATTTTCAGCGGAAGCATACAGTATGTCAGTTTGGTACGACAAGGAAGCACACACATGTGAACGTTGGGCAGATTCGATGGGGACCACTAACGGCTAAGGAAAGTCAGAGTTTTGGCAGATTGTACTATTGAGATGCTTGCATGGCATCTTCACATCTTCTTAACCTATTCTTAATTTAAAGAATTTCTGTTGATGATGTAGGATGAGCAAAATGTATTATTCCAGGTTTTCAAAATGTGTCATGGAAGTCACTTGCACTAAAATGGAGGATGATGAACATCACATTAGTAAGTGGATTTTATATCCTCAAACAGGTAATGATTAGCATGGTGCGTTAATGCAGCCTCCACGCTTGACTAAAGACAGCATTAAATTATAAGATTTTTCCTTAATTGTGAAATTACAAACAGGTAACAAAGAAATTATTTTTTTTATTTGAATTCTATAAGTAATTTTTCCTACTTGAAACATGAACAACACTAGTATAATGTTGTTTGACCGAAAAGTTGGCAACTCTCAACTTTTCTTTGAAACCCAAAGAGAGATCAGATGGAGGGAATCAAAACTTCATTTTTGTTAACATAATTTTGTAATTAGAGGAAGAGATCAGGAAGATGACGTCCTACACAAGAGTTAGTCTCAACGTGCTTAGAGTCCAAGCACACCATCCACAGTTATTCCATACTCCTTTTTATTTTTTCCTATAGCCATCTTTTTTCACTCTTAGTGGCTGATGATCTTATTGGAGGAGGTGACTTTGTGTTCGGATTTCTCTGCTCCTTATCACCTACAGGAAAATATAACACCATTAACGAATAAAAAACACTTAGTCACTGAAAAATACTTATAATAAAAAGTTTTTTTTGGTGGTCTTTACTTACAGGACACTACCACAGACTTCCCACCAAGAGAAGATCTACGTGAGTTTTCAGTGCCAGGTGCTGGAATCCCAGTTAGAGATTGCCTCCTTCTTGTTCTTGCAACAGAACTTGGAGGCGATTTTGCTTCATATGTTTTAGTATTGCTCTTAATGGGTGACTTAACTTGGACCATATTTTGTTGGCTCCTGCATTATCACATTGCAAATAATGAATTGAAACAATTACTAAAAGCATGAGATGAAATTGTCATGTTTATATATCATTTTACACACCTTTTATCTTGTCCATTGATGAGTTTTCCAATGGTTGTTCGTAAGGATCTCCTTATTTGTGAACCTTTTCCATTTATGCTGCTAGCCACATTTGGTGTATGGAAATCCATGGAAGCTGCAACATCAATCCTTGCAATCTTATTAAACCCTTGTGGTTCTGGTGTCTCAGGTAGTTTAAGAGGATGAACTTGAGCTGCACAATCTATTTTAATCACCCTCTTTTGAGATTTAATACTAGTAGGACTTCGAAGACCTTTATTTTGCAACTCTAACTTGGAACTGCTGTTGCTGGAATGGCCTGATTGTTTTGGTACTGCATCTGTTGGAGAATGTTTTTTCTGTACTGAATCCAACTGTGGAGTTTTGCTTACATCAGTAACATTTTTTGGCTGTATAGTGTCTTTCTTAATGGTGCTTTTTGAGCCTTCCAAGCTCAAACTTCTTGAACGAGGCATATAAGATGGTGATTTGATTCCACTTTTATCCTCAGGCTTCATAGAATTCTCAATGCTAAGTCTTCTAAGGCGCAGTGGAGTTTTCTGTGCTTCTTTATTCGACAATGCCATCTTAAGGTTCTCAACCTACCAAAAACAGATGAATCCAGCTTTAGCAAAAGTACTTGTGGTACCAAGGAACCAACTCAATAAGCCATGAATTTAAATCATAATCATCCAACTCTCTTACCTGTTCTTTAAGTTGCATAACCTCAGTACTTTCTCTATTTGATCGAGCAGCTCCAAGTTCCACAGAGGAAACTCTCTGAGCAAACTTAAGAGTACTGATTGTTTCACAAAAAGACTCTTCTTCAGGACTCACATGAGCAAGCATCAATGTTTTGGCCTGCCCTCCTGATGCAGAAATCACCAAGAGAAAACACTGTGAAAAGTACTATATTATAATAATTTAGGGGGTAAACGGTTCAATGCTTAATTTCTTGTATAACAAACCTAAGGAATCCTGCAACAGAAGGGTGAGTTTACTGTTTCTGTAAGGGATATGAGAATTCTTTTGAGCCAGGGCTGTGATCACATCCCCCAAACAGGAAAGAGATTTGTTGATGAATTGTGCTTCTTTTAGTCTTTCCCCTGTAACTTCAGATTTCTCCACTCGTTCACTTCCAGCAAGGTCTATTAAATGCAAGCAACCACAAATGGAGCTCCCTGAGGTCTCTTTGCCATGAACATGCACAGTAAGAACACTGTGATCCCATGCATAACAGAACAGACTCATCAGTATCTCAACTAAAACTTTTTTTTTGCTAATGTAGACTAAATCAAGGATAGTTTATTATCACAACACTTGGTACTAGAATCTGACCTGTGAGAACGACTACTTCGGTTGTTGATGGAAGTGGAACTAACAGCTCGGTTAACCTCACCGAGTTTCATGAGGCTCATTACATCATGGGTAGATTTTACTGGACGCAATGCGGCATCAGGAAGGTTCAAGCCATTGTCATTACAACTTCTTATCTCTAATTTGTTGTCTGTTTTTTCCTCTGCAAGTAAGTCTCGTACTTGCTCATTGTAAATCTCAACCATTTGAACATAAATGTCGTAAGTTATAATGTCTTTTCTTTGGTTAGACATCTGGAAAAGATCATTCAAAGCTAGATAATTAATCCCCATATCTTTAGAAGATCCACCTGATGGCCCACTCTGTCATAAAAATAAAAAGGAACATGAATTAAAACCACATTTGGTTAAAGGGAAACCACTAAGTCAAATGAAACAGAAGCAGATATAAATCACAAGAAAGTATCTTACCATGGTATATGTCTTCCCAGATCCAGTTTGTCCACATGCAAATATACAAACGTTATATCCATCTATCACAGATCTAATTAATGGTTGAGTGTCCTTGTATATTTCACCTGAGTATAGATAAAAGTAAATCTCCCACACTATAGGACATAAAGAAAAGAATCTGCAAAAATAGCATTAAAGAATTGTGGAGCTACCTTGGGTAACTGATGGTCCGAAAACACGATTAAATTGAAAAACCTTCCTTCCATCTTTCTGTGATTTTGATGGATCTAATAGGACTAGAGAACCATCCTTTCCGATGAAATCTATAGCATTCTTGGACTCAGCACTGAAAGATGGCCTGATTCTGCAGTATACTCGAATACTGCCTGAGTAAGATTAAAGTTTGGAGAGGAAGATAAAGTTAGTAGAAATTCAAACTAAAAGAAAAAGAAAAAAACTGACATGTGAACATTAAAAGAATGTTCCTCGGTAAAAAGCATATCAACCTTTCAGGTCTTGGACCATATTGTATAATTTGCTGTTCTCCCTCAAAACCTTGTGATATCCACATGCAGCGGTGGACATTTCCAGTACTTGGCTTCCTAAACTCGTGTAGCAATATGGTAATAGATGATTAAGAACAATATCATGTAATGAACTTAAAACATCAGGGAAAAAATATCAAGGTATTTAAAACATCAGCACACTTCATAACATTAAAACAATCCATATTCCAAGCTTGTCGGATGTTAGAATATGTTGCCATGGATAGAGACAATATAACCAAATAAAAATCATAAATAAGAAAATAAGCTGCTTCTTATAATGTTACAGTTGGCCTAACAAAAAAAAAGCTTGCTAAATACAGTGGTTACCCATACCAAGGTAATTCAAATCTCTTTGAAACTGGGACTTCATCTCTCCAAACTCATTCTTAGTTTTCAATAGTAGACCTTTGAGACCCTGAAATCCACAAAATACCAGCATCACTATGGAAGTTCATGTGTCATAAGAATGAGCACGTTACAACGCTGAAATATACATCCACTGCTATGACTTTCACATCCACTGTAATAACAATATATATAAACAAAAGCAGTGTTTTCTATTTAAATAATGTTCTAACAGCTTTCTGCTTGTAACTAAAGCCTAACATTCAATTCAAACATTCATCCATATGTACTTCAGGACTAGAAGTGGAAACATACCACAAGCTCTTTTTCCTGCAGATCAAAGAGATGCTTCTGGCTGCAAGTGCACTTAGCAGTGCAGCCTCTGCAACACTATACAAGATAAACATCGGTCAAATCAACATCTGTCTTTTAAACATCATAAAAATATCTATGAAATTGATGCACAAGCAAAAGTATCGCTTTTAAAGTGGAAAACCAGATAAAAAATGGTTGCTACCAAGCATGATTTAGTTACAAAAGAATTTGCTACCTTTGAAGTTTGAATATTGTTTATCACCATGACATTTACGGACAAGATGTATATTACAAGAAGACTAATATAATTGAGGGATTGTTTCACGCAAAATTTTAATAGATAATCATTGGAGTAAGAAATACTCCCTCTGGTCCAAAATATATGACCTATTTACTCTAAACATATACCTTTATCTCTCCAAATAATCATTAATGACTAGTAATAGGAATAATTTGGGAAAAGTTAGGAACTATTATAAATAGGTCCTATACTTATGATCAAATTCAACTCTCCAAATAGGTTTTATATTTAGGAGCGAGGGAGTAAAGTAATAATACAAAAGCAAAATGTACCTTAAAATTTTGAGGTGTAGACTCATCTGATGCTGTGGGTGTTGAATCAGGAAAAGTGCTCCTTTCTTTTGTATAACCGCTCAGCAACAATGCTAACTGTTTCTAGTCAAAATGAAATTCTGGTTAAATATAGACAAACTTGGTCGCAATAGTAGGTTTGAAAATGAAAAATTATTTATGGATAAAAATATGTCCCTTGGCATACAGACAAATCATACATAAAATCATGAATAACATCATACTCACCTCAGGGAATTTTGTTTGGAGCTGATCCCCTAAACAAGTTGACATGATCCCACTAAAAAGCTTAACTGGATCCTGTAGCATCAAAAGGAGAAAGACAAAACGGTCAAGGGTTTTGTCAACCAATGCATTTCAATATATTAATGTAACTGTTCCGTATAATACCTGCTGAGCATCAAAGTTGCTGTCAATATTTTCTTTGGCGTCAACCATACAGTCAACCAAAAGCTTAACAACTGATTCCACGATTTTGCCTGTATTCAATAAAAGTATAGGGGGAAAATAAAATCTATTGCCAATTTGAAAGTGGGAAATGAGAAGTAAAAACAATTCATCAGGGTCTGAATTCATAGGCTTATACAAGTTGACATATCAAATACAACTTACTTATGTGAGCTATTTGTATACAATCCTCAGCATAATGAAAATTCATTTTTCAAATATTAGTAAATACCAAAGCATCCATAAAGGAAAAAGAGAGTGGCTAAACCTTCTGGTTTCTGAATATCTCCCTCAAAACAATGCTCTTTATCTGATGTGGCTGACAAATCCAATCGCCTACAGGCATCTGAGGAAGTTGCAGTTGAGGGTCTTGAATACATTCTACTAGCAGAGTTCACTAGAAAAGGAGATCTTAAGTTCCTGCCACTACCACTCTCATTATTTTTCCGCTTCCACTCTTGATATGATTTAAGTGCTAAAACACAATCAACAACCTTAGATACTGATCCCATATCCACAGCATCCTGTACAGTAAATAATCAACCACTCACTAATTCATACTAGTACATCTAATAACACAAACTTCAAAACAAATTTTCTCTTGCCAATTCATTCACATGATTAAGTAATCAAACACTCACCAATTCATACAAGAGCATCTAAAAACAGAAACTTTAAAACAAATTTTCTCTTGCCAATTCATTCACATGATATGGTAACTAACTAATTCAAAAAATTACCCTTTCAAGATCAGATGCTTCAAAAGCTGGAAGCTTTAATTCCTCCGCTGCAACAAGAAAATTTCTCACATTTTCAAAGTACTGATAGGCAGGCAAAGGCTGAGAATCCCTTGCAACTGATTGCAATGGCGTTTGACAATCCACAACCTTAAATCAATTGAGAAAACACGTATCAGCTAAATAAAAAAAGAGAAACAAAAGATAATTCAAGACTCAAAACATAATACTCCCTCCAGTCCTAAATATAAGACCTAGTTGACTTTTCTGGAAAATCCTAAAAAAGAAAAATAAGTTAATTACGAATTGATTTACCTAATTTTTTCCCTTAGACTAATTTATTTTACCTATAAACTAATTGATGATCAAAAAATATACCAAATATGTCATAATTTAATAACATATTTCGCGACCTTAATCTCTCCAAAAAAAAGTTAACTAGGTCTTATATTTAGGACTGGAGGTAGTATATTAGAGAAATCAATAACACTATAAGGAAACGTAGAAATGAATACCTTTGGTACGGCTCCTGCATGAATCTTGTTAATTGCATTGCAGAGAACAAGACCACTTCTTAAGCAAGAAATGAATTCTCTATCCGACGGTTCATTGGATATTCCCAGTGGGCCCACTTCTCGTTCAAGCCATTCCACTGCTTCATAACGTCTCCAAGCTGCAAAAGAAATATATGTGACACATTCTTGGAGCACACACAACAACAAAAAATCTTTTTTAAATAATGAACAATGGGCAAAAACAAAAAAAAAGACTAACCTGCTTGTTCAGCTTTTCGTGAAGCCAAATTGAGATCGTGAAAACCAGTTCTTGAGCAACCCTCCATGCAAAGTTCAAATCTTTAGGCTTCCTACAGAGAGAGTGGAGTGAATCAAGAAAACCCAGAAATGAAAAGAGCCAAGATATCAACTTTCTTTCATGTTTTGTTGGAATGTTGAAATGAGAGTGAAAGAATGAGAGAAATACAGGTTTTTTGGAAGTGGGGTATTATGCCAAGAATAACAGAGTGAAAGAGACAGTGAAGGAGAGTGGTGAACAGCAAGTGTGAAAGATTTGGTGGGGCAAGAACCGTTTGGGAGAAATTTGCCTAGTTTGGATTAGCTTTGGGTACGAAGCTGAGGTTAGGAATTTGTAACGTTACTTATGATTTTTGAATTCAAATGGTAGGCCACGTTGTGGGGCCCAGGTGAGGAATGCTAGGAAGATTAGATTATAGAGATTATAATCTATGTATCCGTTCCTAATGTTCATTTTGGTAGCACAAATCAAGCGGCGTAGATTGATGTGAGTGAGAGTGCTACACAAAAAATCAGGTTTCTTCTTTTGGACATTGCAAATTCCGGTCTTCCCCAAAAGGCAATATAAATCTCCCATCTTTGTAAAATATAAAATATATTTTTCATTGAGGTAAAGAAAAAAAGTATGTTACCTATCGTCCGTGGGTTAAGTAGCGAAGAGATTAAACAATGAGCGTCGGGTTGACCACCACGTCGCGAGTTCGATCATGGGGTTGGGGAGACATCTCGTTTGGGGAGACATCTCGTAGCTAAGTGAAGCTGGGAGTAACCTACCTGTGTGGACAGGCAGAAAGGGTTTGCTGGTCATGCTCCAGAGCCCACAGGGACAGGCCCCAATGAATCATGAGTTAGGTGTTCTACCCTTGGAATGGGTTAAGCTCAAACCCCTTCCTAAAAATTTATAAAAAAGAAAGAGAAAAAAGTATGTCTTTCATTATTCATATTCATATTAACATTATTATAAATGACTCTTTTTTTTCTATTCCTCTTTCAAATAGTTCTAACTGTCAAAAAATTATATGTGCATATCTTAATATAACATTTTTTAAAAATAGACTCCCTCTCGATTAAAAAAAAACTAACGTTACTCCCTCCATTCCTATTTATCCCTGGTATTTATTATAATACACCAATCAACAAATCTCAAAAACTAATAAATTGGTTAAAACATTAACTTTATCTTAAAATTGAAGTAATTTCCAATATTGCCCATGCAAATTATTACACTAAACTTAGATACTCTTGTCACTACCCTTATTAAAAATGGGCAAGAATGGAAAAAAGATATTTAATGCCTCTTGAAAACTAACAAGTGCCTTATGAAACAGACTAAATAAATGTGTTATTCTTGTCTTCTATAAAGAATTAGGGGGATTTTTTTTGTATTTTGTAGGTTATTTTATTAAATCCGAACTGAATCAATTGCGATAGTTTTTTTTTCCTTAAACGAGATGTCTCGGGTGCTAGAACATCAACAATATTAGGCCTAGAGAAAAAGAAAAGAGTGAAGAACCCTCAGAATAATTAGGATTGGACCGCTTCTTCAAGAAGGGGAAGTTTATAAATTGGATAAAAATGGTGGCAATCGATTTTCCCGGGGTTGATTGTTTAATGTTCCAAGTGGAATAGTAAGGTGTTATTTTTTTTTTTTATCATAAAATAGTAAGGTGTTATGAAGTCACAAGAGATCAGCACACTCGATCAAAGAAATAAAAGATCAGCATATGTTAAGTCTAAGCGAACAAACTATTCCCATATAATGTAGAGAATATATGTTTGAATCTGCATTGTGAGTGATCGATCAGAACTGTCCAAATTCAATTACCAACGATACTTCAAACATGATTATTATATGATTACAAATCAATGTGAAAATATTCGTTTTAGGAGTTGACTCCAAGAAGACTGGGGATCAGCATCTATCAAGGAACCACTGGGTTGAGACAGAGCATCAACACATATTGAGATAGAGAAGAAAGAGGGAAGTCACATTTTGCAAGCAAGCAGCGCAAAGGCCTCTTCAAAATAACCCACTGGTTGGCCATGTTATCATTTATGTGACCCTCAAAGACAAAAACACCTTTTCCTGGCTGATAGATGAGAATTTTCTTTATATATGATCGAATAGTTATCTTAGCTACTCCGCTAGAATGTACAAGCTTAACTTTATAAAATTACCCATAGGCATCGCCCAATGAAGATAATTTACTTTACTCTATATATCTAACTTTTTTTATTAATTTTAATCAAAGTAACTTGTTTAATCGTGTCGTGGTTTAATTTGAATAGTTCATCTTAATCTCTTGCCTTTAAACGGGACGCGGAGACTGATGATTCAGCTCCTTTTGTCTGGTGAAGACCATGATGAACGTACTGAAACTTGATTACTAATAAACTGCATTGAGATTAATTAAGAACGTAACAAGGCAAAAATATATTAAATCATGAAAACAATAATCATAGTTCTTTTTTGTGGAATATATGTAATACGTGATTGCGTGCCAGCCTACATGATCATATCTTATCAAATTTTAGTTTTATTTGTGGAATATGATTATATTTTATCTTCTCTTCAGATCACATGAAATAATTCTTTTGATTATCACACATGGGATATAATTTTTGCTAACATTATCTACATAGAAATGAGAAAAAGCATATTAAAAATGGAGATGCGTAGATATATACACACGCTTATAATAACCGAAGCTTAAATATTTATAGCGCTTAACAAACTTCGGCTCAACGGTTGCGATAATTGAAGTGTAATAGCACTTTTTTAGTATAGAGCGGCAAACAATAATCCTGAGTCGATTTTTTGTGCTCCGTGGCTACAGCAGTCTCCCCGTGTTCGAAATGAATGCTAATAAAAAAGGTACAGATATGAAACATGGAATTCAACATCCCAGCTAACCAAGTCCTATATCAAGAGTATAGGGAATGTACTTGAATTCTGCCTCAACATTCGAAAGCTCTCACTGAGTGGAGCCTGCGCGCGCGTAAAATTGGTCATCATGAGTTTTCATCCTGTACAGCGCGAGTAAAATTGGTCATCATGAGTTTTCATCCTGTACATGAACCCATTACATCTGCCTGCTATGCTATCAATCCTAAAACAAAAACGACACTTGTACTTAGCTTATTGTTGCACACTTGTACTTAGCTTATTGTTGCTGGATTATTATATTTCATTATTTTGTCCGACTCGCATAATTAAGTACGAAACACTGTCTAAATTTTCATTTATTATCCATGTTTTACATTTTATTTTACCAATGATCCATGTTTTACATTTACTTATTTATTGGTTCACATTATTTGGGCCCATATTTTATTTTTATTTTCATAAATTGTACACGTCATAAAGATACTATGATTTCTGGTCACCACCCCCATGCACTCATCCTGAAAAGCATATAAAATAAAGTAAGGGGCCATGATATATTTATTTTGCCTGCTCTCATTACTATATACTAATAGTATTTTAAACTTCTTTTCCTATTTATATTGATCACTTAGTCCTACTGCATGGACTTTAAATTTTACTTTGACAGAAAGCTTTAATATAGGGAGAGTCGTGATCCATAAAAAGTAGGCAGGAGCAGTCGATTAAAAGGCAGTGTTCCCCCTATGACACTTTCATCGACCCAACTCCTAACTAACATTCAAGCTGTTTGCGTTAAATATATACACACAGGAAAAAAGAATGGGGTTCAATTAGGTCCTGATTAGCTAGAATGCTCGTGTGCATGAGGGTGTCTGGAGGGATTAATGTGGGTAGTCCGATTTAATGTAATTATATACTGATTGTATAATTATATGCATCTAAATTTTAAATTCATTTGGCAAAAAAATTCTAACTTAAATTCTAATTTGTGTTTACACTACAAGAAAATGGGACGATAGTCGCGTCAGAATTGTTACGCATCAGTGCAGAGTGACAGAGAAAATACGCGTGTCGCGCTTACTTTTCTCAAACGTGACAAACATTGTGGGCAAAATAATTTTTTAATTGTTTGTCGCGTTTACTTTTCCCATACATACGCGACAAACATTGTGGGCAAAATAAATTTTTTATTGTTTGTCGCGTTTACGTTTCCCAAACGCGACAAACATTGTGGGCAAAATAATTTTTTAAATTGTTTGTCGCGTTTACTTTTCCCAAACGCGACATAAGTAAACTTTTGAAACTACTATGTGGTGTATGACTTTATACGCGACATGTTTTTAACTAGTTTCATAGATGTTGCGTATGACTTTATACGCGACATAACTTAAAAATTTTCCGCCAACAATCCCCTATATAAACTCACTTCCAAAATCTCCACATTCACCTCATTTCATTTATTTCTTTCACCATCTCTATCTTTTTTCACCATCTCCATCTTTCTTCCTACCCACTATTATTAATTCTTCACTTACATTTCTATATTATTTTGTCATCGCTTACTTGCATTTACACACTTTATTAACTATGCAATTATTTCATCTACTCTTCTTTAACTTTCTTTACTCTACTACTTAATGTTCTTAGTCTATTATATGAATTAAGCTAATTTTGTTCTTTAATTTTGTAGGTTGTTTTAAACATTTGGCTAGCTAAATTTGGGACAAAAGACTCCTTTACTATTTAGTCACACAACAAAGTGCCAAATTGCAAAAAAGGACCCCTAAAAAATTATACATATTAAAATAATAACATTTTAATGCAACAAAATAAAAGGAAAACTTTATTTGGTTAAAAATGTAAACTTCCCGCCACAACACTGTAAAAAAAATTTGATCTTCCCTCACAAAGTAAAATTGAACTTCCCGCCACTACAGTGAAAAAAAAATTGACAGTCATTTGCCTAGTTCTGTCACGCATGAATACTGTTGTGGCCTTTAGTGTATGTGTGACATAATATGGAGAACAAACACTTATGTCGCGTATGTTGTGTCGCGTATGGGCACGCCCTTTAATGTTTTATTATTAAAATAAGTTTGTCGCGTTTAAACCATTTCATACGCGACAAAAGAAATAATATTATATTTCTCACACCTTTAAGTATGTCGCATTTCTTTCATCTTGTCACGTTTTGTTATGTTTGCTACGACACTCTAACTCGCGTTTGCATTAAACGCGACAAACCTATTTTGTCACTAAATTAAACGTGACTATGTGTCTATTTCTCGCGCGACTAGCCTCCCATTTTCTTGTAGTGTTATGTAATAATAATAAAATAAAGGTGTCTCATTAGCTATATGTCAAACAGAACTGTTCTTTTTTTTTTGAACTGACAATCAGAACTGTTCTGATTTGCAGATAATATAATCATTCCCTTTAATTTGCTAAGTGACAAACAAACAAACAAACAAAATAAATGCAATGATATTGAAAAAAAAAGTACTACAAATTAAAATTGGTGGGTTTGTCTGTTATTTAATGAAAAATATATGCTTCGTTATTCCATCATCAATACATTGTGGTTGGCTAATTTTAAAAAATTTAAGAAACAAAATGTATTGCTTAGTTAAACTATGATGCATGTCTGATTAATTTTTTGAAAAAATTATGCATATAACTATATTACATATTACTCCATCCGGTCCCTAATATAAGAGCTAGCTAGCCGCAAAAAAAGGCTTCTTAAGAAAACATGTGGATGTTAGTTGGGTGTATGGAGTTAATGTTTCTTTTCCCATATTTCCCATATTTATTATGATACTTTTAAGAGAGAGAAATAGATAATCATTAATAAATATGAAAGAGAGTTATGGATAAATTAAATTAGGAAAAAACGCATTAAATGAGGAGAGAATATTAGATGAGCTCTTATATTAGGGACCAAAACCATTCAAATTTTGGGCTCTTATATTAGGGACCGAGAGAGTATTTAAGTCAAACAAATTATTTTAAAGAAATTAAAAAATGATACTTATAAGTAAGACATGACATGGAAAAAGCCTTGTACTCCATTTTCCCCTAATCATAGGGTCTAATTGACTTAAGAAAATTCTAAAAAAGTTAAACAAGTTACTTGTGAATTGATTTTTAAAAAAAAATTCAACAAACTAATGTATTGACTTACGAGTTGACATGTAATATTAATCTAACAATATACTAGACATGCTCATTTAACTTTCTTAATGTTATATTTAGGAACAGTGTAATTATTTATTATCAAAAATCGATCGACGTCAATAGACTCGTTCAGGTCTTGAGGCAGTAAAAAATAAGATATATACTTGAATATCTTTTGTAGATAGATTGAAAACAATTGGCAAATAAGAAAATATTAAAAGCCATCGTTTTACAGCCACCCCCACCCACATGTAAATAAAGGACAAAAGGGAAGATAAAAGAGCCAGCAGCATCCATAGAATTAGGCAGAGAAGATCAGACAGGGGAGCCATTCTTTTTCATAATTAGGGAATTAGCGTCCATAGTATATATTTGGGGCAGTAAAAAGAAGACCACGTATTTTTATAAATGTAGAAAATGTTAAAAATGACCTGATTAAAATTAATTGATGAGAGCCATTAATATGCATCTACAATTTCTTGATAATACCATAAATACAAGAATTGTATGATGTTTCACTTATGTAATTAAATGCTATCGTTCAAGACAAGAGTATAGCGGAAAAAGTTTTCGGGATGCACGTGACTGCATGCATGCGCCCACTTCTTCAAGTTGTGCGTTTGTATTATTGTTGATTGTATAATTTACTAGTTTACTAGTGGACGAATACGACATACCTAAAAAGTTTTATATGAAGACTAAAAGAAATAGAGAAATAGAGTGAAAGCCCAAAAATGGTACATAACTATTGGTTAAGGAACAAAAATAGTATATAACTACTCCAAGGTACAAAAATGATACCCAACTTTTACCATGTGATAAAAAATGATATTTTCACTAATACGACAATAATATTAGGCATGAAAAGTCTAAAATGCCCCTATAAATTAATCGATGTCCGGTAAAAGTTTATATAATTATAAGAGCATTTTGGACATTTCATATCTGATATTATTGTCATATTAGTGAAAATATCATTTTTGATCACATGATAAAAGTTGAGTATCATTTTTGTAACTTGGAATAGTTATGTACTATTTTTGTTCCTTGGCCAATAGTTATGTATCATTTTTGGGTCTTCGCCCAAAGAAATATAAGAGATTGGGGCCGAAGGACAAAGTGTTTGACGTCCGAGAGGTACGTCGTTCCCTAAAGGGTAAACAAGAACTAACACTTTTAAATTGAGAAGGGTGAATGGATTTATTGGGGGTAGGAGTAAAAATCATGGGGGCAATACCCTTTATTTTGGATGTTAGGTATTGCAATTGAAGGCGCTTTAGTAGAAGGGATGAGAACATCGTGAACAAAAGAAGGAAGTAGATAAGACGTGAATAACTTTTTATTCTATATATGGGGAAAAAGGTCTCGTTGAATTTTTTGAGTTGAAGGACGTGGGGACTTGGAAGCTAGGGAGATGGTGGCGACGTTATAACATGGAAAGCGATGTTTTAACGTATAGACGTCGAGATGACCGACCAAGTTTCTCTGCTTATAAACTATAAATCTTGAGCCGGACTCTTTTTTTTATACATTCTCTTGAGCCGGATTCTACTTATATATGAGTGTAATAACGTAACACATTTTATTCAAGAAATGTAATGAGTAATAGCATTAGGGAAATCGCAAGTGAGTTTGTCTCAAATGATACATAAGAATGTGAAGATTACATATATTATGCGAATGATTGCATTGAGGAGTGCAACAAAATAATTAATATATACTTAGACAAGTTTCGATGATAAGTTGTAAATAGTGTTTTTTACTTGTGTCATTTTCACTTGTCGTCGATGTTATCATCGGGATTTTTTGGGGACTTTTTATAGTAAATTCTCTTATTCAGGATTTCAATGCAGTTGTTTTATAATTAATTACATGCAAAAGTTTTTCTCATCAAACTGAGGTTCTATGTAAAATCGCCTGATTAAAATGATCGTTTCTAGCTAGAAAATTGCTTTTGTCTAACCATCAGTTTAAAAAAAAGTGATTAATGCCCATGATGCTGTTACAAAGATGCAAAATATACTATATTGTCATATGAAAAAATTATTTCATGTTTAATGCACCATATCAAAGTATATGATTAATTACTTATTTAGTTATTTTCTCTCTACTCTCTCAATTTCTTTATTTTCATTAGTTATCTCGTAATAAAATCTTTCCTATTTTCCCATTCCAACATGAGAAGAACATTCACCCATTCAAGGACCAACAGGACCGTGCTATAGCCTGATAGACGTGTCCTACCTAATCTTTTGCAACCGTAATTAGTGAATATGATGTCGAAGAGAAATCTAAGGATAAGGTTAAATAAAATTAATGTCTTTAAAATTTTCGTTCAAGTGTTGCAAACAGACTAATCAGTCGTGATCCGTCTACTAAAAGGAATCGTGATGATTACAAATGTTATCCTGGATATTACATAGATTCAACCAAACACCCGAATAAACCGTGTACATATAAGATTGAACCAAACGGGTATGTATACACTGTGTTGGTGCTTTTAAAAAATTAAAAAAGAGATAGGGGCAGAATGGGAAAATTACAGGGGTGCACTGGCATGGACGTAGTACGTACATGTGAATGAGGGAAAGGGTGGTAGATGCTATATAATAAAGAGGGGTGTCAGAAAGGGCAGAAAAAGTGCAAGAGTGAGTGAGGAGGAATTGAAGAAGATGAAGTTAGAGGAAGTAATAATGATGAATGAGGAAAGCATTATAAGGGCAGGGGGAGTTGTGTGGGAAGACTTGACGGTGGAGTTGAAGGAGGATGGCCAATATCATCAGAAGAAGTTGCTCAATATGGCCACCGGCTCTGCCCTTCCAGGGAGGCTCTTGGCCCTCATGGGTCCTTCTGGCTCTGGCAAAACCACCCTCCTCCGCTCTCTTTCTGGTATCTTCCCTCCCTTCGTTTGTTATTGTCAAGTTAACTATTGCTGTGTACTCCTATATATTAGATAGTGTCAGTGAATTCAATGTTCATCTCTCCCTCCCTACATTATTATTCTCTTTCAAGTACTCTCTTACACCCCCGCTACTACTACTCTTTATTATTATTATTAGCTTCGCATATCGTCTACAAAAGTCTCTTGGTTGAAACTCATCAAGGCAACTTGATTAATCCAAAATAATTAAAAATACCAAATGTTTTTTTATGAAGACGGAAACTAATTTAAAGTGGATTTATAGCTATATATAATAACGTTTTTCTGCCTACACGATACACATACAAGTGTTAATTACGTGTATGGTTTAATTACATGTATGGTTTAATAATTTTAGTAATGGACTATTGTCATATATAGTTACAGTTGACACAATTGACAATAAATAGATCTAACATATTTTAACGAACCATTTAACCTTTGATAAGATTAATAGTAAAAGCCTTCTAATAATGTCAATTGTGCGAGCTGCAACTATGATAAAAGTCAATTGCTAAAATTGTCTTTTAACCCCTGATAAAATTAAAAATGTTAATTATGTTAGTTAAATTAATTTAAATCATCACATGATATTATTGACAAAACACTTTAATCATATATACTTTGAGTACCACGATTCATTTTTTATTTGTTTATTGTTAATTAGTGTGCATCAATAATGATAATTTAGGAAAAAAATTAAGAAAAATAATTAGTAATATGTCCTATGTGTGTGTGCGACCAAATTCATTATCTTTAACATATATCTATGTCTAAGATATATAGAATAGAAGGGAGAGTTCTACGACATTCATTTTGCCTTCTACTTAATGAATATATATATGCGCGCGTGGTTTACATTACCGGATAGTGGAGGACAAGATCCCATAGCATGGATGCATTTTACTGATTACATTTTTCAAGCAAAAGAGAGCATTGCCTTGAATGAAAAGCAAATATATCCGCTAGAATGTGTAGATCGTAATATGACGTTGTGAATGCGCGTGCCATGATGATTTTGTGTCATGACTCATGAGTGAGACGTTACATGTTAAATTATGCCTGTAATAGTAACCCCATATTGATGGTAATATATACACGTACATTTAAAACTAAAAAATTACTTATCACTGTAACTGGAGCTGATTGATATTGGATTAGATTTGAGTTCAAAATTTTCAAACGATGTTTCTTTTTAGAATGCAACTTATTACGTACGTATTTTCTGTGTTTAGATTTAGTTTTTTAATATATTATTATATAATACGTTGTATAATAATTATGAAATAAAATAATACTACTGAACTTTGTTTCCGTGTCAGTCCAAATTCATCAAGATAAACAACTAAAAAAAGCATATAAATATCTAGCTTTATTTTTGTGCGATTCCCAACAGTGAGATTCACCATCATGAGCATATTTCTCTCCTCACTTTGTCAAGGATTATTTAGAAAAACCCGTTTATTTTTTTTAATTTAACTATCACATTATTCATTGATACATTTTAATTTTGTTATACCATTTCCTCTTCCCCTTATATAAAACTGAAAAAATTTCTAATTTAAGAAAATTATAAAGACGAATTGCTCAGGAGTAATATTTAATATAATTATGTTAGTTTATTTATTAATTTTAAAAAATAAGATGAAACCTACAAAGTGTAACATTTAAAAAAAAAGTAAAAATTCAATAAGGTCCCACGGAAGCGAATTAATATCACATAGGGATCTCCCCAAGAACTTTATAACATATGATGATTTTAAGAAACTGTAATGAGTAATCCCTTTAGGAAAAATTATAATCAGATCTATCCTAAGAAAATTAATTACAATTAGGTCCCTTGACAATTCAAGGAACCAATTAACAATTCAAGGAGCTAGAATGTCAATTCACTGAAATTGATTTTGATTAATATTCTTGTGAGGGATTCAATTGTGTTTTTTGTGATTTTTCCTTTTTGATGGTATTGTTTGAAATTCTATCAGATCAAAAGTCACGTCCAAATTAAACTATTTGGTACTGAAAATTATTTTGTTCAGTGAGAGTTGCCCGGGCTGGCTTATGTTGGTTTTTTATTGGTCAAGACACGCTAGGCTGATTATATAATCAAATATTCAAATGGCATATCAAATATTCAAATGGCATCGGCCTTTTTTTATGTAAAGCCTAATTCATGATATAAAGAAAATATAACAAAAACCTTTTATTACATACAATAGGAGGCCCTGGCCAAAAAGAAAAGGAGGCCTCGCAAGCTACTTATAGCGCAGAAAGTATATTCCTGTATCAAATTGAGAGAAAAAAAGCCGTATGGACTTGGGAACTAGATGACCAATGAACCCCAATTTTTAAAAATTGCAGATTTAGAGTTTGTGCTGTCTACATTTTATTATTGAATAAACAGTAAAAAAATTATATTCTCTCATGTTGGAAGTGAGGGTGGTCAAATAGCTTATTCACTCTCTTTTTTTATATAGACAGCTTGTTCACTCATAGTGAAGTAATAATAATTTTAATTGGTACTTAAATCACATGCATCCTAATGAAACACTATCTAATTAAATATATTTAATTATTATAATATAAAATTTTTAATAATATTTTCAACTATGAAAAGAAAAACTCCAATGACAAGTTTCATTAACTGGAGGGAATATTATAACGAATAAGGCCCGAGTTTACTGCTTAATCTTATGAAATTTACTCATGTTCATCCATCAGAATTTTCATTTTTTTGTTTTCGTTGGGAATTATTACGGCAAGAAAAAAAAATCTTAAATCTAAACAAACTAACAAACAAACAAAAAATTAGGTCAAAGGCATTAATATGTAGTCAACACTCAACAGTTTCCTAACTCACTTGGCATACCATGCCTCTTATCATATTTATGAGGCCATGGGTTCATTCCCACGATGAAAGGGTATACCGTATGTGTGGGGTGCAACGCCTCTCCTGTGGGGGAGGGGCGTCTACTTAATTTGTCTAGAAAAATTGTATGGCCTAAATCTACAAAGAGTGTAATTTTTCTTTGGCCAATGTAATTGAAATTTAATAGTTATTAAATATAAATATAAGATTGAGTTGACTTTTTTTTAAAGCTAAACAAGATAATAAGTTATCTAATTATAACCTATTTTATGCATTATTATTATGTAGTACAAACTTATAAGTCAAATAAATAAGAATAATTAGGTACATAATTTAACAATGTTTGTGTTTTGGCGTGGCGCCAACCCAACGGCATCACTCATTCTGTGATTCGTTGCTTCAGTTTTTTAAAATGTAGTTCCTTGGCTTTCTACAGGAAGGCTTGCTGGTAACGTTGTATTGACAGGCAATGTTGTAATTAGCGGCAACAAGAGATGCCTCAATTGCACAGAAGTGGTAACATTTCCCACTCTCCTGCTAAACCCATTAAACTCCTCCTTACCACTTTCACTTCTATTCTCTGCATGGTCAAAGGTCAACCTTTTTTTGTAACTAAAATTTGTTTGTTTTATATTATCCAGTCTCATGTTGACACAGAAGAACTGTTCTTGGGGACATTGACAGTAAGAGAGACCCTTGTGTACTCTGCAAATCTGAGGCTTCCTTCTAGAATGACCCGAGAGGAGATAAGTAAGGTGGTGGAAGGAACCATAATTCAACTGGGCTTAGAAGAATGTGCTGATAGTAAGATTGGGAGCTGGCATTTACGTGGTATCAGCAGTGGTGAGAAGAAGAGGCTTAGTATTGGCCTTGAGATTTTGACACAACCACATGTCTTGCTTCTTGATGAACCCACTAGTGGACTTGATAGTGCTTCTGCTTTCTTTGTTGTTCAAACATTATGCAACTTAGCTAATGATGGGAAGGTAGTTGTTTGTTCCATTCATCAGCCAAGCTGGGAAATTTTTAAACTTTTTGATGATCTTCTCTTGCTATCAAGTGGAGAAACTGTTTATTTTGGTGAAGCAAAGATGGCTTTGAAGGTAAGCAATTTTGGAAAACTGGATGTTTCAATGGGTTTTAGTGCTATTTTGAGAGTTCTAATTGTGTGCTGGGAATAGTTCTTTGCTGATGCAGGGTTCCCATGTCCAAGTAGAAGAAATCCTTCAGATCATTTCCTTCTCTGTGTTAATTTGGACTTCCATGCCATTGATGCGGCTCCCATTAAAAATGAAGCAAGTATTGTTAGTTCAAGCTTGTTTTTGCAATTTTATTGGACAAAATTTCTTGCTCCTGAAATCTGATTCTGAATGTGAATTTCATCATTGACAGCTGACGTCATCAAATCCTACAATAGGCAAGAAAACGAAAGAGATTAGAGCGACACTCATCGAGAGTTTCCGAAATTCGGAGCAAATGATCAATGCAAGAAGGAGAATTCAATGTTTGATATCCAACGTATGAATTGCTCAATATTGTCTATCTTGTAAATGTAGTTATGCATTTCACCTTCTTGTTGCATTATAAATCATAGAGCACACTAGTTACCTTTCCATTTTCCTGGTCATTTTTGGCCACTGATAGATTAAGAGCTATTAAAGTTTCAGGGGGACCAAGTAATCAAGTCCAATTTAAGCGGCAGTATTAGCTGTTGGAAGCAGCTCTACACATTGGCCCATCGATCATTCTTAAATATGTCAAGGGACATAGGATACTATTGGCTGAGGATCTTTTTCTATTCCCTGGCAGCCACTGGTATTGGTCTATTCTTTTTCCATCTTGGTACTGACAGGGACTCAATCTTGGCCAGAGGAAAGTGTATATCATTCATATATGGTTTCATAATTTGTCTGTCATTTGGAGGATTGCCACTTTTCATTGAAGAATTGAAGGTAACAGAAAACCTCTTTTTTCAATAGAAGCTGCTGAAAATCATGTTACACCCTACTAATTCATTTCTGTTCCAAACCAAAATTAGGTGTTCTATGGTGAAAGATCCAAAGGGCATTATGGAGAAGCTGTGTTTGTGCTATCAAACATCCTATCATCTTCCCCATTCCTACTTGTTACATCGTTCTTCTTTGTCACAATCACATACTCCATGGTGAAACTTCATCTGGGTCTAGCTCAATGCATTTTTTACTTCCTCAACTTATTCTTCTGCCTATCTGTCATTGAAGGCTGCCTGATAGTAGTAGCCTCACTGGTACCTAATGTCCTGATGGGAATAGCAGTAGCCACTGGAGTGATTGTAAGTAAACATAACTCAATGTCTCTGTCACCTAATAAATTTTCCATTGAACTATCATTTTAACTGATGGTGGTGCCAACACTGCAGGTTTTCATGGTGATGTGTTCTCCAATGTTCAGACCACTTCCTGACCTTCCTAAGTTCTTTTGGCGCTACCCAATGTCCTACTTGAGCTTTGCCACTTGGGCAGTGCAGGTACAAAATTCAATGCTAGAACTTGGCCATGATGTTCAATTTTTTACTAAGAGAAAAAAGCATAATGATGTACTAAAATAAATAACATTGTTATAATCTGCAGGGGCAACTCAAGAATGATATGCTGGGGCTTGAATTTGACCCTCTAATTCCTGGTAACCCCAAAGTTAAGGGAGAACAAGTACTGAAAATGATATTTGGGGTATCAGTGGATCATGGCAAGTGGTGGGACATGACAGCCTTATTTACCCTCTTCATAGCTCACAGGTTTATCCTTTTCTTAGTACTTCGGTATAGCAAAAGAAAGATATCACCCTTGCGGTGGTTTTATAACAAGGTAAGTCCACACTATGGTGAAGGATTTTCACTGACCAAGAAACAGCCTCGTGTCCCTTTCAAGAAACAGCAAGCTGTCCCATTATCTGCCGAATAAGGTGTATGTCTTCAAAAGATGCAATATAGTTATACTACTGCTATGACTAATTTATTCTTTTACCCCACAAACAGAAATGAAATAATAAAATATTTGAATTTATAGTCATATTTTGGATTTAGTTGTGCTGTCTATGTCACTTATGTGGTCCTTTTGTGTGCATTCAAGTTTGCAATGACTATCAGACATGTATAGTTGTACTATATCCAGCTAACATTGCCGATTGGGGTATTTTGTTAGAGAAGTGGGTTTGGATATGGAATAGTCAGAATTGGAATCTTGGGAAAATCGGTCCCCATATGATTATTTGATTAAGTCCCAAGTGTGTACTGAGAGAATTTGTTGATTCAAACTTGTCCACTTATATCTGTGGTTGATGGTGAGAACAATACAGATAAATTAAAAATAAAGACATCTGAATTTAGTTCTGCTGATGGTAACTTGTCCATGGGAGAAGGATTACATGTGACTCGTTTAATTACAATTCTTCTTGTCTTTGCTTTATGCGCGCCCCCGCATCATTTCTGGCCTGATAATGGAGTATTTATTTTTGGATTATAGGAAAATACAGTCAAATCCAATTATAAGTTAAAAAGGTGAACTAAGCTCTATATTTAAGAACGAATAGGTAATAATAGAGAAATTCTTAAATGAATCAAGTTCACCCCATCATTTGTGGTTTCCTCTAATCAATCACAAGCAAACGAAATATTATGTGGATATTATAATCTTTTTTTTATCAAATGGATATTATAATCTAATTAATCATCCCATAAAGCAATTGATTGTCACATAAAAAACTTATACAATTCTTAAGTTTACAAATTGAAAAAAAATTACATTTATCTAACATCTCATTATTTTAGGGTGCCTAAGTATATTATATTATCTACGTCATATCCTATGTAATTATTTGTGATTGGAATAAACCACAGGCACAAATAATATGGCGAACCAGATTTATCAAAGAATTTCTTGTAGTTATAAACATAAAATAGTTTTATTTTAAAATAAAAGAGAAAGTATTTCTCATCTTTAAAATTTTTTATTTTTTTTCTTTTGGATAGAATCTTTAATTAATTATATGCATGCTAACCTCTGTGACATGATCAACATGCACCCCATCAGGTTGATTTCACGAACTTAAATCTTAATATACTTGATTTCGATAAATACCGTAATTAAATTAAAGAACAAGACGGGCACAAAAACATTAAAGAACAAGAAAATTCTTCGAAGAATAGTATGAAAGCTTTTCACTGTAGAATTAAATTTTGTAATAACCAAAAACAGAAAAGGAAGTTTAAACAAATAATAAAACTAATGATTTCATAAAAAAAATACAATAAAACTAATGAGAAAAGGATCAATAATAGAATGAAAGAGTCAAAGCCATGGCAAAAACTTTTTTCGAAAGGAAACCTGCCCATGCCGTGCCATAATGAACAATAAAACTCATCCAACAAGGTATAAACAAGAAAAATGTCGCTTCCTTTCATTTTTAGCAAGATATATACCCGCATAACTATAAGGTCAGCATTGTGTCACAGAATATCCGGATCCAAGGATTATGTCACAATGATTCAACCTGGTGACAACAAGATTCTGCCTTCCACTATAGTTTAAAGTTTAAACAAGTTATTGGCACTTTGAGCATCACTGTTCAAAACCGTGAACGCCACTCACATCACCCGGAGATTGATTTTGTGATCCCATTAACCAAATTTCTCTGATAACTACAAACCTTTTAGCTCTATGTGCAATTTCAATTAATAGGACATATAATGTTTCAAAATGGATGTCCAAATTGTGCAGAAAGCAGACCTGGGCATTGAGAACCAATGCTGAAAGAAATGGCCACGGTGGGTTCAATAGGACACGCAATAAAAAATTAAAATTTGGACAGAAATTTAATCAATGAATAAAGAGAATGATAATATACTAAGCCAATGTTATTGCACCTTGCTTGAATACAAGCTAATCCAAACGCCACATCGTGGTCACTGAGATTATAACTGAGACGTGTACAAATAAATATTAAATACACTAAACAGTCAAAAACCTGTGATGAAGTATTTAAAACTCTACATGTACAGTCTGTGGAATTCCCCATTAGTTCAAGAAATTGTTGTCAAAACTGACAGTATTTCCCACTTGACCGATTTGGAGAGAAAAAAAAGAATCACAAAGTGAGGACATGCATCTAATTAGCTCTCCCCCCTGTTCTGAAGTATTATTTATTTGCTTCAATGAATTCTCTGTACTCGCTCTTCATTTTCACTCCTGACACAGTCCTGCAATATCAGTACATAAACATCAGCTTTAGAACTAGAGTTGCAATCAAAATGAGGGCGACTAAATAAAGCGAATGAGGATGGCATTATAAGGATCGAAGAGACTCCAAGTGATGACTATAATGACCAGGATGAAAATGAGAATGATAAGAAGAAAAATAAGGATGAAGGACGCCAAGCACAGATGATAAAAAACTTACCCAAGCATCTCCTTGTTTTTGAAGAACTGCACACATGGTGTTCCCATGATACCAGCTGCTTCTGCTATTTCTGGATCTTCCTCTATATCAATTTCAACGAAATGTATATTTTGATCATATTCGTCAACAACCTGCCATGGTAGATGTTGATAGAAGAATTAAAACATTCTTCTTGGTCAATGTAAATATTAAGATATCTACAAAAAAAAAATTGTATGTAACATTTTACAATTGAGTTAATGAACATATTATAAAATATTTATATAGATATAGATATCAAATTATTTAAGTAGATGCCAAAGCATATTTTACATGATGAAAATCATATGAAAAAGATTGAGCAACATTCAAAAAACAACAGGATGTCAAAACTCATTTAAACCCAAATGTATTTAAAGAATACATCTCCAGCAAGGTAAATTATAAGAACGTACAAATGTTCCACAATAAGTTCTCAGCAGAAATGTTTTCCAGTAGAAAAATAAGCTTCAATGATTTGGGCATCTTTTAAAGGGCGTTTGACATAAGCAATGGTCTTGGTTTCAACTCAAAATCAAGAAAAGACAAAAAATGTGGAAAGAAGTTTTAATTTCATTATACATAAGCACAGGTAAATGTGAATTCTTCCTTCCCCATTGAGTTCATAATCTATTACATTCATGCTTTCTAATTGCAATATCATGTCATTTGTGCTCTATACATTCAAGGAAAGTGAAAAAGCTTCTATTTAATGATCGCAAAGTAAAAAAAGGATGGCAATTACTGTGCTCTATATATTCAAGGAAAGTGAAACAGCTTCTATTTTCCTTTTCCTTTCTCCACTTACCTTCCCAAGAATTGGCTTCAAAGTCCTGCATGGACCACATGTTGGCGATGTATATATTACACAGATAAGCCTCGGACTTTCATGGTACAATTTCCGCAGAGCATACTACAAAGGGGATAGAACAAAGGGAGAACAAACATTATAATTTGAACCCAAAACATCCAATTAGCATAGGAACCTCATAAGAAAACACAAACCTGTCCCTTATGCTTGGTAAGTGAAATATCAAAGCCCTCATGAACATCCCTGTCTGTGAGTTCCTTCTTAACCTCTTCAGTTGCAGGCTGTTGCAAGTAAATAACAGGACTGAGAAAATTATAGGAACATACCAAAATACCATGAATCCAGAGGACGATAAGCCAACAAAAAAATCAGAGTCTAGTGAAGTCAAAAACCTGATGGAACTCCACAAGAAGATCATTGCTAACAAGATATCTCTCAGCTGATAAAGCAGCAATGCACCCAGAACCAGCAGCTGTTATCGCTTGCCTCCACTCATGATCCTATGAGAGAAGACACATTATAATTCAATCGAGATAGATTCACAGAAACACTACTTCCTGAAAAATTAAATTAGTTATATGCTCAAGAGCAAGAATATTTTTTCATAACTACCGAATTTGGCGCCAAATAATTTTCACTTTTCTTTTGCAACTACGAGTATTTGGAATTTGGAAGTTAGAGCTATTAAAAATCTGATGGTCAAATACAGTGGAGGAAAGTTTTCAATAGGTTACCTGCACATCTCCAGCCGCAAATACACCCTCAACTGAAGTGTTTGCAGTACCCTCTTTAACTAAGATATAGCCAGAGTGATCAAGCGTAACTTGCCCTTCCAGTAGTTGACTGTTTGGTGTATGACCAATACCATAGAACAGCCCCTTTGCCTCAAGCACATGCTCCTCCTTAGTATCCGCATTCCGAACTAAAATTCCAGACATCTGACCTTTTGCATTGCTCACGACGTCCACAGTCTCCGTATTGAAGTGCACGGTGACATTGGGATTGTTGAACACTCTGTAACATTCGCGATAATGAACCTGTTAAACAAACATTCAGGTAGTTGAAAACTCACGTAAAGATTGCTCATTAGTACATAATTTACCTTCATCAAGGAATCCAAACAGAAAGCTCCACATAAAAACACAGACTACCAAGTAATTAAATAAGGGAAATGCTCATCAGATTCAGACCCACCTATCTTGCATAGCTTTGGAAGCCTTTAGTTGTTCCTTACGCACAAGTAAATGAACATGACGAGCATATTTAGTCAAGTATATCGCTTCCTCTGTAGCCGTATCACCTCCTCCTACAACAGCAAGGACCTGGCCCTTGAAGAGAGGGGAGGCTCCATCACAGATTGCGCAGGCACTAATTCCTCTACTCCAAAATTCATCTTCTCGGGGTAGCTTCAGCCTCTTTGCTGTAGCTCCAGTAGCATAGATGACACTATGGCACTTGACCTGAAACAAACACACACACACATGAGAAATCAAATATAATTGACCAGTTAGATTCAAAGGTGCAAGCATACTTTACAAGAAGCAAGAATATCATCAATGTAAGATGAAATGAAGTGGTGGGTGATGAGAACATCACCTTACGTTCACTGCTTTGGACAGTGAAAGGGCTATTTTTAACATCAAGAAATTCGACATCTTCTTGGAACAATTGAGCTCCCCAGCGCTCAGCTTGGCGTCGCATCCTGCGCAGGCAGGCAGAGAAGGAGTGTGTAAATCATGGCAATGAATAACAATGTTTAAATTGGACTGTTTTATGTTGTAATTATAGCTAATACTTGTCCATGAGATCGGGGCCAGTGACTCCATCAGGGAATCCAGGGAAGTTCTCAACTTCAGTGGTGGTCATCAACTGCCCCCCAGGAACACCACCTGCCTGGAAACCTTCAAACACCACAGGTTTTAAATTGGCTCGAGCCGCATATATTGCGGCCGTGTATCCGGCAGGACCAGAGCCTATAATGACTACATTCTCAACATCAGTACCTGCCAAAAGAAGGGGAAAAAACACACATTTATGTATGCCCATAACTATAAGCAGCAGCAATGCGTTATCATGGGTAATTTTCAATTTTGAAGCCGGTATTGCGTTGTAATTGTGAATAGTAAGTAGGCCATAAGGTAAAAGGTGAGAATGAATGATAAGAAGGGTAGATTGATGAAATAAAGTGGCAGTGAAATGGAGGAGAAGTGAAGATAGAAGATAAGAGAGTGGCATAAACATGCATATGTTGGTTGAAGTTCATAGGGTAGAGTAGGTTGAAATAAAGATAAAGATGGGAGGAGGTATGAATAAAGGTAAGTAAAGGGAAGGGAAGGGAGATGGGGAGGGGGGAAGAAAAAAGATAAGAAATAGGGATATGTGTGTACAGTAGAGAGGACTGTGAGGTGACTGACCTGAGGAGGAGGAGGAGGAGGAGGAGGAGGAGGAGGAGGAGGAGGGAGGGGAGTCGGAGGAGGAGGAGGAGGAGGAGGCTCGGAGACGGAGGAGGGAAGAGGAGGAAGGAGTACGAGTACGGAGGCGGCGAGGGGAGTTGAGGAAGACGAAGGAGGTGGAGGAGAGAGTGGCCATAGTCAGACAAGACTCACTTCTATCAACTGAAGTCGAGAGAAGAGAACACTCAACACCATACAAATACTACTAAACAATGAGAGAAAGAGAAGGCTAGGCTATACAGCTTACTTCAACTTAAAGCGCCATCCCTTCCCATTGCTCATTGTCATTGCTTCCTCCTCCTTTTATCATTTCCTTCCCTTTCTTTCTTTGTTATCCTCCTCCCTCTCTCCCTGTGCCACACGCGATGGGCTCCCTTTAACATGTGGAGTATATATATATATATATATATATATATATATATATATATATATATATATATATATATATATATATATATATATATATATCCTCAAATATGTTTTTAAAAAGTCTCTTCAAGTTAAAACTTTTTTTAAAACAATTAAATATGTTTTTAACATCAAGAATATGTTAACATGGACACATTTAACTGATATATTTGGTGCGGTCACTTTTTTTTAGTTTATTATCCGATATCCTGGGTCAACCCCAATGTCACCGGGAAGCTCAGACTAATACAGATCCGCACTGGGGCCTCCCCTCCACTTAAGGGTAAAGTGCTGGCCAAAGAGCAGGCTGCATTCCCAGAGCTCGAACCCGAGACCACGACATCAACCATGCTTAGTTGTGGTCGCTGTATTTTATTCTATGGTTATACTCGCTTACAACAGATACTCCAACACCAAATTATGTAATTCTTTTGAGCAGGAAAAATGATCATGACATAAATAAAACTAAATGTTTGATCATTTAGATCCACTGAGTAGTAAAGGGACAGTCAACTCAGTTCCAATGGCAATATTATCATCCTTGTAATAATGAACGTGTACAATAAGTAAAATATTTATTAATTTATAATTTTTTAAGCATATTACACCCTCCGGCTTAAAAGTACTGCTATATCTGATTATCATAATGCTTTTACTATGTGTTATAACATATAGGAATATATCATGACCTAGCTTGGCAAGCACTGCTATATCATTAGCGCTGATCTGTAGGTTGACAAATTGCACTCAGATTACTGAGCCGCGACGGAGGTCCCTAAGTGGTTGTAATTTGGGCCGAACTGGACACAAGTAACGGCCCATATTAGACCATATAAATTGTTGGGCCTAATCATCCTGACTAAGAAATAGGTCGAATAACCTACTTAAGTAACCATGAGCCACGTAGTGTTTTTGAAAGGTTTTACTGATTTTGGCGTACATGAGCGACAGCGAGAAGAACTTAAAAAGTCTATGTACAGGTCATTTGTTTCATTAATAGAGAAAATGCAACAAATGCATTGCCATACGATTATATCACCATCATTATCATGCATCTGGGGAATAATTCAAAACTCTACACGACCACATACGATAAGAAAAGTTGTGGGAAAAAAGGAATCCACCACACGTAAGAAGATTGCTTACATGAAAATATCAGCACACCAACACAACTTAAACTAACATTATTTTCGTAGAAAATTTTGTCTCTTTTAATTAATCACGACAATTCCGCCAAACACTCCCACATGCCAGTTGTTCATTAATATTACATCCCTTATGATTTTGTTTAATCATTTCTTAAGTATGTATCCCAAGCTAGCTAATTAACCATAATGTGGATAACGCCGCGTCCTTTTCATCTACACTGTTCATTTAGGTTTGATTTCCAAGTTGCTTTGTAGACTTTAATTAATTTCTTTTGACTCTAACAAAAGATATCCCACTGTTGACTAATCACCACTTCACACGCTCGTGTTGCTCTGGCTTGCATTTAACTAATAATAACCGAGTTCACATTATCTCAATTCTCAAACAAATGAATCGGGACGATAAAAGATAAAATAAATTTCCTGATTTGACCCATCATGGGAAAAACAAATGCTTCTCTAGCACGCAGCATGATACGAAATTCCTTAATATAATAGAAAAGATAGACACATATATATAGAGTGGAAGCTGTGAAATAGTAGTTGACCATATGAAGAGAGGAGGCTTAGAAGAAACGTTTGAAATGAATAATATATAGAGGAAGAAGGAGAGAAGAAATAGAAGAATAAGAGAAAAAAGGGGGATTGCAAACCTCATGAAGTGTGGAGTCGTGTTGGGTTTTTATTGCTGGGATTGGGAATTCTTAACTGCTCTTCTTCTCTTCTCCCAAACCAACCACATATCTTCTTCATCTTTCATTGTAATATAGATAGATACATAAAGGAGAGGCATATACATATAAAGTGAAGAGAAGGAAAAGAGAAAGTGATGGTGATGATGATGGAGGAAGGAAAGAATAATAATAAAGGTCATCAAATAATGGAAGGGAGGAAGAGTAATAACAATACGGCACCTTTCTTGTTGAAGACATACATGATGGTGGAGGACCCTTCCACCGACAACGTCATATCTTGGAACGCAGACGGCACGGCGTTTGTGGTGTGGCAGCCGCCGGAGTTTGCACGTGACCTTCTTCCCACTCTCTTCAAGCACTCCAACTTCTCCAGCTTTGTCCGCCAGCTCAATACCTACGTACGTACACTCCTCATCTACACCTATATACATGCATACGTTTCATTATAAACCGTCCACGTGAGATTATATTTATTAAAACAATTCGACATATCAGTACATTTAAAAAATCAAATATATATAAGCTGTTTACGTGAGATTTAGATTGCTAACTTAAATGTTCAATTCTTCGTGTTCATCATTCTGTTAAGTAGAAAAGTTGTTGTGTTGATCTTGTTCATAAATAATATACGTTTATTTTTAATTTTTGTTAATATATTTTTCAAACCACCTCCATTGATACTTCTGCAACAATCAACTTGGTGGAGTGTTTTAAGGAAAAAAATAATTATATTATGCCGATCAACTTAACTCATATCATCTATATTAAATCAAATTAGATTAAATAAATCCTATATATGATAAGGGAGTCTAACAATTTTTCCCTGTTCCTTTCAGTTTTGTTCAATCGATGAATAATTCTACCTAAAAACAATCAGAATTATATATAGTTGGTGATAATAACTACAGGGATCTAAATATCTTGGCTTTTGTATCAAAGGATGAGATTCATTTGCCCGGTCTTGATGATTGTTCAACCACGTATAGTTTTCCCCCTCCTCGGTCTACTTTCGGAAACTTTTGAACAACTTAGGACTTAATTCTGTATTGACTCGCGTGGAGCAGATAATTAAGCATTGTGTAGTTAGAATTTTGAGGTGGATAATGAATTTAACAAAATGCTCCGAGCGTATGCATATTTTTTGGATTTCACTTGACTGTAATATATGAGTATATGAAATATTCTGATTTTTGTTACAAAGTTCACATTTAGAATCATTATTTCAGCTATATATATATATATATATATATATATATATATATATATATATATATATATATTAAGCAGTAAGTTTTGACCATCTAATTTCAAACCTCTGTCTATATTCTTTAATTTGATTGAGTAAAGCAGTGGGATTATATATAATCAAAAGTCAAAACTCAGGCTTAAATTAAATAAATTGGCAATGATATGGCAGGGATTTCGTAAAGCGGCAACGAACAGATGGGAATTTTGCAACAACAAATTCAGGAAAGCGGAGAAAGAAAAACTAAGCGAGATCAGAAGAAGAAAGGCGTGGTCAAACAGGAAAAATCATCAACAACAAGAGCAAACAAGTAATAATAATATCAAAGAGTGTTCAGAGGAAGAACAAAGGTCCTCTTCAACCTCTTCGTCTTGTGGATATTTGAATCTGTTGGATGAAAACAAGAGGCTAAAAAGAGAGAATGGGGCACTCAACTCAGAGCTGGTGGCAATGAAGAGGAAGTGCAAGCACCTTCTTGAGCTGGTGTCTAAGCATTCCAAGAAAAACGATGAACAAGACGAGAGGCCTCCCATGTTATTTGGCGTGAGGCTCGATGTGAATATCAACACTACAAACTCCAATATTTTCCTCCCTCAGTCAAATAAATTCATGTCCTTAAGGTCAAATTGACTTATTTACAGAGATTAAAGGAGTTGTTATATTCTTTTCAAACTAATTTATATTATATATGTGACTTGTAAACTGATATAATGTAATGCATGTTAAGTAAGATATTGGTATAAATTATGAAACATATATCTTGTTAAGTTTCTTATAGTTTCTTTCTAATTGATAAAGTTAATTAATACAGTTTTCAATGTGATCTTTGATATATTAAGTTGATGCCCCACACTCTACCGCCTATATATGCGCGTGTATGGGATTAGATGTTGTTAAAGTCAGGAAAGAATTCTTCATGCTGAACAATGGACACTCCTGGATGGTTTAGAACTTGCTTGGTCTGCAGGTTACACACATATCAAAGTGGAAGTGGATTGTCTACTAGTTTTACATTTGTTAGACCAGGAAGGAAAACATGCTAATGCTTACTCTAATTTTATTAGACAGATTATCTCTATACTGGGTAGAGAATGACAAATTGAACTACAACATGTCTACAGAGAGGGCAATAAGTGCGCTGATTTTCTGGCTTCATATGCACTCCAACTTGATGTGGGAAAACACCTTCTACAACACCCGCCTGATGGTCTGCGACGACTTCGAGATGAAGATGAGTATGGTGTTGGACAAATCGTCTTGTAGTTGTCACTTGATCTTTTTTAAACGAGAAAAAAAGTCATGAAAGAATTGAACATTGAAGACAGTTCCAACGTTAATTAGTTTTATGTATCAGGTAATACCGTGATATGGTATTCAGATCTTAATATCATCAAGTTAGCGTTTTTGGAGACATTAATGATATTAAAATATGTTGCTTTAATTTATTTTTATTATTATTCCTCTCAAAACCAAGTTATCTTGCATATAAAATGTATCATCTAACTACACGTGAGTATGTAACATATGTTAAAATTTAGTGGTATATTATTATTTCAGAACAAAATAACTGTTATTAAACAAGTCCAAATAAGTAGTATATTATATTATTATTACTATTATTAGTAGGTCTTTTAGAATCACAAACGTAACAAAATTAAATAAGGCCAAACAAACATAATAAATCAGCTACAAATTTAAATGAGCTTATCTTGCATTATGGGAAACACAGCCGAAAATATGAGTTCAAATCATTTTAGCTTTTATTTATGTCGCGTTCATCAATTATAATGTAGGTACTCGATCGAATACCAAAGTGTATTTTATCTATGAAGATCAAGAATATCCAATGCGTGATATAGATATACTAGCTCGCCGATAATTTATGGATATTATTAAAAGAATTATTTTAAATTAGTTACCCATCACCAAGGTTTATTAATCTTCTTATTATACTCCTTTGTCGCTATAAGAGGTTGTAAATTATTCTACTGAAAGTCTGAAACCAAAAGTGAAATCATTTATTATAATCAAGATGCGGTCAACTATTATATACTCACACTTCCTCTCCCTCTTTACATTTAATATATAAGAGTAAAAATAAAAATTGAATATTTGTTGTCTAGACTTTTGTACGTATTCTCTTATTATAACATGGATTAATAGAAAAAGGGCAAAAAAATCTGATATGATAATTAACTATTTAATTTCAGGCAAAATTAATAAATGACTATTTCGCGGTGCATAAATAATATCTAATTTTGTGATCCAGTGCAAAAATGATAAAGCAGGCGCTGTATGTTAATTTATAGTTATGTGGAACCTTTCTGATATTTATTTTCAAAGTGAAAAATACATTTTTGCCCCTCCCAATTAAAACCTTGTTGTACTTGTTAGCATGAGAAGATGAATGGCGGAAGGAAGAAGGGTTGAGTTTTAATTGTGATGGGGTAAAAAGGTACTTTTACTTTAGAAAATAATATCAGAAAGATTTCACAAAAATACAAATTAACATTTAATACCGGTTTTATTATTTTTGCACTGGGTCACAAAGTTTGTTATTATTTATGCACCACGAAATAGTCATTTATTATTTTTACCCAAATTGAAATAGTTAATTATTAGATCAACGTTTTTGCCCATAGAAAAGTTCTAATATTATTTCTTATATAATAACTCAGAGAAGTACTCATTAATTAATTTTATCCCAATGTGTTGAAATCATTTTTATATATGTAATTAATCGTAATAACTAGGGAGATAAAAGAATTTAGGTTATAAGATCAATTAAACCCCTACCTTGACTACAATACTTAGTACTACTATTTTTTTCCGAATCTTGACTACTACTCACTCCGGTCCCTAATGTAAGAGCTAGCCGTCAAAAAAACGCTTCTTAAGAAAACATGTGAATGTTAGTTGGGTGTCTGGAGTTAATGCTTCTTTTCCAAAATTGCCCATATTTATTATGGTACTTTTAAGAGAGAGAAAGACATAAACATTAATAAATATGAAAGAGAATTAGGGGTAAAGTAGGAAAGAATGCATTAAATGAGGAGAGAACATGGGGTGAGCTCTTACATTAGGGACCAAAACCATTCAAATTTTGGGCTCTTACATTGGGGACCAGAGAGAGTATATATGATTACTACAGCTTTTGCACGTAAGTGGCTATTAATTTTCTAATTGAAAAATAATACAATAAGTAATCCGAACAGTGGTTGATTCGATTAGCTATTGTGATGAGCAAGATTTGTTTCTTCACTCGAAATTCAGTTTAGGGATCATTTACTATTGGCAGCCTCTTGTTACTGTTCATGAAATTAAATGCCATGTACATGGACTTTTCTTCCTAGATCCGTAGCTCGCATGCAAAAGGCTTGCCTTTTTCCCTTATTCTTCTTCTAAAGCCCTACTAATACAGTAATACCAACCAAATTCAACAACCATTTTTTCTTCCAGGCCACGAGCTAATAATACACACGTTTTATTTCTTCCATCTTCCTTTTTCTTTAATGATTTTTTCTACAAAGAACCGCTGACCGTCCAGCTCTCCCATTGCATTATGCACGTGTCAGCTACACTAACGATGTGTCTCTCTCTTAGCTTGCATGTAAAAGTTACTTATATTATTACACAAATGAAGCTTACCAGGCACCAGTTATCTACTAAACACTTGTGTTAAATAAAGAAAGCTAATCATATTTGAATCGTCCAAATCTCATCCAGACAATCATATATCTGATTGTTTTTAAAAGGATAGACTTCTAAAATTATAAAATGTCTTTTTTGAAAAAATTTAGTTAAAAACCTATCCTTATTTTATATTTTTTACCCAGTGAAATAACTTCTTTTAAAATATAGACTTTTTTAAAAAAGTAAATCGGAGCGGTCCAAATCAAATATAGATGTCCAACTCTAGTTATTATTATTAGCTCTCCCTAGCTACTATTAAAATTTGCACAAAGTTTATCCGTGAAACTAGTTCCTTGAGAAAATATTGATTCAGCTAATAAAAATAGCAAGCTAAAGGTGGTTATAGTTTCAATGGAACTGCATGTGAAAAGAAGAAAAGGAAGAAGCTAGTGAGAGGTCAAGATTAAGAGCACGGGTCAAAAAAAATAGAAGGCTAGGTTGAAGCCGACAAATAGGGAAAAATAGAGAAATTAAAGTAGGATTTATATTTGTACCATCCACCAATTAATGGGAGAAATATAATCAAACTACAGGAATATTCAATTTGGTGACTTGGAAATCCGCAAAAGTTTGGCTGATTACTCTAATTTCAAACACAAACTTTCCTCTAGTACACAAACGTAGAATTTTCATGACAAACCAAATTTTGATGGCCGATCTTTCTGCTATGTTCGTATTTGACTCTTAAAACTTCAAGACCATTGATCCCTCGGTATGTATCTAACATTGTTAAGTAAAAGGAGCACATCAATTTATGACATGTATAACTGTCAACTGAAACATTCAAATCAAACATAATGAAAACTGTATGGTCCCATGAACTTATTTCACGTAAAACTCTAATTCATGTAACCTTAATCACATTATTCCTCCTCGCTCGTTCTGTACAGGAAATCACTCTTTGACACCCGAGTGCAAAAACATGACAGAGACATATCTCAGGAAATGACTTGTTTCAAACACTATATCTATTATCTTTGTACAGAGCACTGAAACAGTTATCTTGTGTATCACAACAAGCATGCATAGATCAAGGCTTCAGCTATGGGCCCATTTTCTCAGACCATTTGAGCTAGTCAGACGCTGGATTCTCTCTTTTATAAGAAGATCTGAACAGATGGAGTACTTTTTAATGATCTCTCAGTTCTTTAGGAACTTGCTATTCTCCAAATAAAAAATCTATTCAAAGGGAATCTTCATTCAACCGTCCGGCTGAAAGACGGTATAAGATGAACTAGCCTCAGTCTTTGTTGTGACCTGCAAATGAGATCCACATGTTTTTGGCTGTATGAATCCACACAGAATGTAAGGACAAATAACATTGCACCAGTACTAACAACATAATATATAAATCTTGTGAACATGTAAAGATATGAGCTTTAAAACATATGATGGTGTTGATTGGAAAAATGTTCTGAAGAAAACAAGTTCACTCAAATAATGTGCATACTTGGAAACTTCATGTTGTTTCATATTCATCAAAATTTTAGCTGCTTTAGTAAACTTGTGATTTTGAATATCATTAGTATAAGCACATAGTTCACAATAAAAATCTACCAACCTCAGCGTTACGGGGGAAGCCAGCAGGAAGCATAGGAACAAGAGACGTCCAGAGAAGAGGATCAACTAAAGGATCGATGGTATTATAAGCAGTCAAAAGGGGTGCAGATAAGAATGGAACCAGTGGATTGTAAGTATTCTTTTGAAGAGGCAAAGCCCCACTCATTCCCATTATAGATTCAGGTCTTTCATTCCCACCATCATGATTTGATGATTTCTCAACTGCCTTGCCACGGTCCAACTTATCAATGGCATTTTTGTTTTCATTCTCTCCAGTGTCAGTGATATTTTCCTCTTTCTTTGATGCTTTCTGTAGCAAACTTTTATAAGCGGCTGATCGAGACAGGATACTTAAGGCAGAAACTGAACTATTCTTATGCTTTTTCTCATCATGTGACGTGCCTAATTGTGGCATCTGATATGGTTCAGTGGGTTGTGCTTGCTGTTCCAATGTTCTTAGTTCACTGCAATGATCTCCTTCAAAACCACGCTTTTTTTCTTCTGATGATTTCATTCCAGCATCAGCGTGGCGACTCTTATTAGATCCCCACCATTTGATGTAACTCGTCAAATCAATCTTTCTATCTACACTGAAACCACTCAAGTATTCACTTTTTGCAGCAGAATCATCACCTGCACCTTAAATATTATAGAGCTGTAAGATGGTAGCGATCGATCTAGCAGATAAAAAAGGTGAACTAACTGAATTCATGCAGTGCCAAAGAATGTGGTTTGGTTTTTACCGTAAATACATGGTTTATATAAATAGATTTGACTAAAGATTGCTTAAGCACCAAATATGGACTTACCATAATGTAAGCTTTCGAAGTAGTCAGATCCAGCCATGCGACCATATGATGGTTCCCATCGACTAGTTATTTTTGTACCATCACATGAAATATGAAATGCAGAATCAAAATTAACAATCAAATCTGTGCCAGACCCCATAAATGTGTACAATGAGTAGCATTAAAATTTAAAATGTGTGATAGAAAACTTATAAATCAACACTCCTATTTGAAAACCACTATAGTATACTCTCTAGCAAAGGATATGTTTTAGTATGTGGTTTTCAATGCATTTGGCATCCTTCAAGATAAATCCACACCTGGAGAGTCCGCGATATTTGGAGATTCCTCTTGAAAAGCCACTGCTCTTCCTGCAGAAAGCATCACATGTAAGCAGCAGTTGAATTACTGATAGGAGATATTTGGTGCAATAGACAATAGCACACCTTCGTAAAGATGCTAGATATTCTTCTCTAGAAAAATTTTGCATCTCTTCAAGATCTCTTGTATAATCAGACACCTGCAGCACACAGAGCAAAACTTGATGCAGAAATTATTGTATATACTAAAATTAGAATATCTCATCTTGCCTCTTCCTGTTGAAGGCCATTTGATTTCAGGAATATTAACTCACAGGCTGGTTCTCATCAAAAGGCATCTATTATGATCAATGTCTTACTAAAAGTAGAGAGCAATGAATTTGTTGAGTTCATATAATAAACTGATTCAGAACAAGATATTGAGTATTGTGCAAGTAATGTCTCAAGGATAAAATGCATTATAGATATTTTACTTTTTTTGTGGATAAAGATTGTAGTTATTACACTTAAAGTTAATAGTCCCTAAGCAAAGTAGCAGTTTTCGATTTCAAATTCAAGTAGTTTGTTTTTTGTCGAAGTAGTTTTTTTGTGGATAAAGATTGTAGATACTACACTTTAAACTTAATAGTCCTCAAGCAAAGGGGCAGATTTCAATTTCAAATTCAGGTAATGCAAAACATCTGTTAACATCAGACAATAGTGTAAGAAATCAATAGATATTGAACCGTTTGGCATGAAAGAAAAAGGAAAAGAACATTAAAACTCAAAAGCAGACACAGAATTTCTCTACAAGTCCAGCTATGAACACAAACTATGTAAGCACTTATCTTACTGGAAAATTAATGAGAGTCCCGGGACCCCAATATTTGAGAGCCGCAAGGTCATAAGCTCTAGCTGCAGCCTCTTCATCATCATATGCCCCTGCACAAACGCCACCAAAAAATGCCAAATTATCATAATGAATATAATGGTGCAACAACTTCAAGAAATAATAACAAGAGAACAAAGCCAACATACCCAAGTAAACTGCATAACCAACGAATCACCCAAGCCCAATGCACAGCAAAAACATGAGATTATATCAGTAATTGTAGGATTATAAGAGCGTGAAATTCAAATATGTTTACCGCCAATAAGTTTATAATATATGTAACTAAAAAGAGACATGAGTAAGGAAGGCAGAGAAAGCAAATAGACCTTGCTTTCCTTTCTTGTTCTGATTTTGATTCCACGTGCTCTTATCCCAAAGATGTGCTTCGTAACGACCAGTCCACCTATGCCTAATAATAATAATAATAATAGTACAATTACAATCAGTCCATGTTTTAGAAAAGCTTCCACTTCTCAAAAGCAGAGCCCATACAAGACATTCAAAATAGTTACAAACCAGAGAAACTCAGTTCCATACAGTGACAGCGAAAAGACATCAAAACCAGACATCAGATGAATAACATCATACACTGAAAATAAATTTCAACGTAATATCACCTATTTTCCTTGAAGTCAGTGACGTGGCACACATAAAATAATGATATCTTAATGACCGTTCTGTTTGTATGCTCACTTTCCCATTTAAAGAATAAGAAATGAAATGGTGGAGTAATCTATGAACAAGTAAACATAACTAATAATCAACAAAAGAAGTTTGGGAAGCTATGTAGTTAGTGTATTGAGATAGAGCAGAGGAAAAAGTGAAAAACAGACCTTGTTACACCACGATATATGGAGCTACGTTTACCAGCAGTGGAAGGAGGCATTTTGCTGATTCGTTCTTTGGCCGTACATCCTCTTTCTTTCTTAGGCTTCTTGAAATCCCTGCATAGATACACCTGATCAGATGTAAGTGCCATGGAAGAAGAGCAAAGTTCATGCTTTGAAGGATGATCAGATGAAGAAGAATCCATAGTTTTATGGGGTTGAAGCTTAGTGAGAGAACAAAGTGAGAGTTATGAATTTGAGGTTTTAGATGATGCTGTTTGTCACTGTTGGGAGAGTCACAGTGGAGAAGAGAAGATAACTATAAACAAGAGAAGTGAGGGGAACAAGAAGGCAGGGAGTGTAATTACGTGAGTGGCCTTGTGTGGGGTTGTAATGTTGCATGTGGTGTATGGGGGGGGGGGGATATGGTGTAACGGCTAGGATGGTGGGAGGGGTAAAAGTGTCATTTAAAGGAAAGTGGTCAAAGAAGGGGAATGAATGTGAGAGGAAGGTGCATGTTGGGTGCCACATGTCGTGGGGTTATGAAGCCAGGGTGAAGCCACCCCACCTGCTCTCACTCTCATCACTGTATCTAATCTAAATGGCATCCAAGAATCAACTTGATATTTTTTGTCACATTGAATTATTCTCTTTCTGCTTGATTTATCCATGTATGTTTATTATATGCAGTCATTGTTATGATGGAGTTTTACTATTAACAGATATGTTACTATGTAAAAGTGAAGTGTTGGGCTCACAGGCCAGCTGTCTACCCCTATATGGGACTTCAGAATAGTGAGGGATTAGTCTCACTTGACAAGCGGGTGGGGATACCTTGGGTAACAAAAAAAAAAGTGAAGTGTTGGGAAAGCAGGAGGTGAAATGAGTTGAGACAAAGGGGTAAGAAAACAAAAGGCATGGGCATGATTGAGATTGTAACGATAAGGGTCTACCATATGGAAGCACCACTTACACATCATAAATTGCAACATGCAACCCAAGTTAACGCCAATGATTTTTTTCTTACCTAAGAAATATTTTTTTAGCAAAAAGGTTTTTTATTACTACCTCTGGTCCTAAATATAGGACCTAATTGACTTTTTTTGGAGAGATTAATGTTGTGAAATAGGTTATTAAATGATGACATATTTGATAGATTTTTAGATTATTCATTAGTTTATAGGTAAAATAAACTAGTTTAAGGGAAAAAATTAGGTAAATCAATTTTTAATTAACTTATTTTGCTTTTTTAAGGGTTTTCCAGAAAAGTCAATTAGGTCTTATATTTAGGACCGGAGGGAGTATTTTATATTTAATTTTTTCATAAAAAACAGTTAAAATATCAAACCTGACATAAATTTCAATCATCTTATAGTATTGTGCTTGTTGATTTGATCGTACTAAACCCTAACCACCCAATCGTTGTTGATTAATATTAAACCCAATTGACTTGGGAAGAGTAATAAAGTTAAATAATTTTTTTAAGTATTTATATTTTAATATTTTTCCTAAATTAAATAAGCATTTTGGAGTGATATGAATTATACATTGAGATTTTTTGTGTGAATACAAATAAATAGATTAGATCCAATAATCCGACTTAAAAATTTTTTAGAGGACAACTAATTGAAAAAAACGTTTTTTTCACTTATAAAATAAAAATAGTCATTGAAAACATGGGATTAAATCTTTTTAAATGAGTTAATCAATTCTTTTGGAGTGCCAAGTTAGAATAAAATTTTCATGTTGGACCTTATATGCTCACTTGTTATTTGTCAGACCACAAATAATGTGATGCATTATATTTAAGTAAGAATTCCTCCATTATAGTCGAGTAATGTAGTTTAACTTAACTTCTTTTATTTATATGAATAAGTCAATTGGTTCTTATATTTGGAAAAATAGGAATTATTAATTTCTATTTCTTCTTAAAAGAAAAATCAACTAATGCTCTCAAGAATATGTAAAGGACAAAAACAACTTTTTATCAAACAAAATAACGGACTTAAGTTGAGGTTTTACCTTGGGCATTTGTACAAGGTCCATGAGTCATCAGCCCACATCAAATCCAGTAACAAACAAACTGATGGCTATTTTCATTCCATGAAATGGACCGAAAAGAGTCATCAAGGAAAAATGGATGAATTGAGAAGGCTCTACTTTTCCAAATCAGGCTTCCTTTGTTTTGGATTTTCATTCCAAGTCTATGTTCTACCAATCTCTTCCCTTCGTTCCTAAATATTAAATACTTTATAATTTTTCCAAACTTTTCACAAATAACACCTAATAATACTTATATACAATGAACAAGCTACGCAAGAGAGAGTAGAATAATGTTATATGATTACGGTTAACTAACATCATTAATCTAATCAAATTAAGAAAAAAATTTATATTTAGGAACAAGGGAGTATTAAATTATCATAATTACCATTTTGATAAATTTTTAAAAATATATAATTATAAATTAAGAAAAATGATCTTATACAATCATAAATTCAACTAGTGACATATATAAAAATTTTTAAAGAATAAGAAAATATATATTTACCTAATCAACTTTTTTATAAATTTTATATTGACTCAGTTTCGTTTGAGAAAAGTTTCTAGAGTATTGTTGAACTCTTCGTTGCTGCATTGCAATGTATCACATTGCGAAATCGTTGACACCTCTTTAGGTTATTTAATTCCTCTGACGTCGCATAACTATGCTTACTTGTATTAATAATTTTTATATATATTGAAATCTTGAAATTTGCTTTTTCTTATGTAAGTGTGTTCTTCAGCTTTTATGATAAGAAAATGAAGATAGAGAATAATCAAAACGAAATATATACTCTAATAAAAAATTGTTGTTCCTATTGCAAAACATTTACACATACAATTCATAATGTGTGGGTGAACGTTAGAAAATGATATAATTGTATTTAGGGAATGAGATTTTTTTGTGTATGATAAATGGATCTTATGTGCGTCTGCTACCAACTTGAACATTTTGTAGTGTGATTATGTTTTTTCGTTTTGTTTGGTATCGAACTCACACAATGTTTTCAGCCTTACTACTTTTAAAGATATTCAAGGTAAGCATTTTTAACATGTGGTGAATGACAAATTTATCTAATAAAAATTGTCCTATTAGTTTCAAGTTTTCACGACATTCAATATATAACTAAACAATTATGTGTATCTGATTGAAATATCGTTATCCTATCCCAAGGCTTGATGAACTACATGACTCTATTTTGTGTATCTCCATTCAAAACAACAGAAAATGGAGAAAGACCTTAACCATCAAAATCTAACCCTAATATACACAACTGGCATTCATAACATAACATACAACTCAAAGTAGGCAAATATATCATCATACTTCACTCACAAATCCTAGTAACAACACATGATTCACAATTCGCATTAACAAGTATCGCATTCACTCACAAATCCTAGTCACAGTTCGCATCACGAGTAGGCAAATATATCGCATCACGAGTAAATTCGTATTAACGAGTATCGCATTCACTCACAAATCCAAATATACTTCACTCACAAACACTTCCTCTCAATCCCTCATCATCGGCTCGTCGGTTCTCTCTCTCTCACACACACACACATTCTGTTCTTTTCTTTATTTTTTCAGTCCATACTGAAATAATGCGGTGAATTTGCGATCATTGCGAATTTAGGTTTTCGGATTCTATCAAAATAAAATTTTCTTGTCTCAACCTTTAATTCATCGCTCAGATCATCCTACTTGTGACTTACTTGTGATTACCATGTGAGAGAGGGGAGGAAATTGAATCTGGCTTTAGGTGTTCTCAAGTTTTTCATCTATATGTGATGTTTTCAGATTTATACCTTGAGGTTCGTATTTCTTTCCTTGTTTTGTTTGAGTTTTTGTTCTGTTTGGTTTAAATTATTCTTTGTTCAGTTTAAATTCTTAATTGTTTGCTAAACATGAGTAGCTGAAAGAGTTGATTTGTTTAATTGCATGTTTAAATTGAAGTTCATTTCATCTTATAAAGCTATTGTATAAATGGAAACTAATTGAATTTTATTAGAAATTAAATTAGACACCTGCAGCAAACAGAGCAAAACTTGATGCATAAATGATTGTATATACTATTAAATTAGAATATCTCATCTTCCCTCTTCCTGTTGAAGACCATTGGATTTCAGGAATTTAACTGAGGCTGGTTCTTATCGAAAGGCATCTATTGTGATCAATGTCTTACTAAAAGTAGACACTGCAAAAGTTAATAAACTATAAAGCAGAGAGTAATGATTTTGTTGAGTTCATACTTCATATAATAAACAAATTCAGAACAAAATACTGAGTATTGTGCAAGTAATTAATGTCTCAAGGATAAAATGCATTATAGATATTTTACTTTTTTTCTGGATAAAGATTGTAGTTATTACACTTAAAGTTAATAGTCCCTAAGCAAAGTAGCAGTTTTCGATTTCAAATTCAAGTAGTTTGTTTTTTGTGGAAGTAGTTTTTTTGTGGATAAAGATTGTAGATACTACACTTAAAAGTTAATAGTAGTCCTCAAGCAAAGAGGCAGATTTCAATTTCAAATTCAGGTAATGCAAAACATCTGTTAACATCAGACAATAGTGTAAGAAATGAATAGACATATTATTCTTTTTGTCATGAAAGAAAAAGGAAAAGAACATTAAGACACACATGCGGACACAGAATTTCTCTACAAGTCTAGCTATGAACACAAACTATGTAAGCACTTATCTTACTGGAAAATTAATGAGAGTCCCGGGACCCCAATATTTGAGAGCCGCAAGGTCATATGCTCTAGCTGCAGCCTCTTCATCATCATACGCCCCTGCACAAACGCCACCAAAAAATGCCAAATTATCATAATGAATATAATGGTGCAACAACTTCAAGAAATAATAACAAGAGAACAATGCCAACATACCCAAGTAAACTGCATAACCAACGAATCACCCAAGCCCAATGCACAGCAAAAACATGAGATTATATCAGTAATTGTTGGATCACAAGAGCGTGAGATTCAAATATGTTTACCGCCAATAAGTTTATAATATATAGGTTAAAGGGTCAAATCTAGCACTAAACTATTGTCAAAGGTACACCTCACATAAGAGTGAATCTCGTAGTTCAAATCTAGCACTGATCAAGTATAAATTAGGTCAGATGTAGCAAAACCGTCAATTTTGACGGGATTGACCGTTAAGTTTGACCGAGTATGCTACGTCACCCAAGTTAGGCCACGTCACCTGTTACATCACCCAGTTATGTCACGTCACCTGCCACGCCATCACCACATCATCACCACATATATGAAAAAATTTAAGGTCCAAATTTATCACTCAAATATTAGTAAAGTTCACCCAACATAAAATAACAATTTTGAATTTCAAATATAGCACTCATCAGTTACAAAATGGTTCAAATGTAGTAACTACGTCAATTTTTATGAGTTTGACTTTTAATTTTGACCTGATTAAGTCATGTCACTTGTCACATCGCCCTATTAGGAGTCATGTTACATAAAAAAATAAATTATAGTTTGTTACGAACAAAAACTGAAATTTGTTTGGCACCGATTTTATCCCGTTGAGGGAGGAAAGTACAGAGAGGTGGGAAGTTTCGGCGTCCCACTCGCAACAGAAGACGCAGACAACACTATATAATAAAAGGGCGAGACAATTATGAGTTGTGGCACCCGCCTTCTGTGGGTTTACATTCCCTGCTCATCCAACATTTTCTCATCCCTCACTCATCCTCAAATACACACACAAATATGTGTGGCCCCCACATACTCTCTCCTCTCTTCTTCTTCTTCCCCGCCTCACTTTTTTCTCTCTCTCTCTCCAACCTCCCATCCCCACCGGCCACCACATCCTCCTCCCATCTCAACCGCCACCACCATTGACGTCTCCACAACCGCCACCACCGTCGGCCTCTCGCCTTCACCTCCTCCACTCCTCTCACCTCTCCTGCAACCAACCTCTCCAGCTCCTCTCTTCGACGCCGGCGGAGGCGTCGAAGAGAGGAGCTGGAGAGGTTGGTTGGAGGAGACGTCGGGGGACGCGAGGACGTTGGAGATGTCGGTGGATGTGAGAAAGGTGGTCGGAAAGGCGCGGTGACGTCGACGGACAGGAGGTTGATGACGTGGAGGTCGGAGGAGAGGAGAGAGACAGACGGTTGGGGAGGTTGGGCGGTGGAGACATCTGTGGCGGCGGTTGAGGTGGGAGGAGGAGGCGGTGGCCGGTGGGGATGGGAGGTTGGAGAGAGAGAGAGAGAAAAAAAGTGAGGTGGGGAGGAAGAAGAAGAAAAGAGGAGAGAGTATGTGGGGGCCACACACACATATTTGTGTGTGTATTTGAGGATGAGTGATGGATGAGAAAATATTGGATGAGTAGGGAATGTAAACCCGCCTTCTGTCTATTGGAACCCTCCACTACATGTCCCCATTCATAAATTCTATGTCTACTTTTCCATCTTCACATTTTATCACTATTCTAAATAAATTTATGTGTCAAATCTAGATGATTAAAATTCATTATAAATCTTAGTCAATATTGATAACTCATGCATCATATATATTAAATTTGGTATAAGTCATAATATTAATATTGGTAACTCAAAAATATAATTTATTCTTCAGTGTGATGATAAATTATACGAGTATATATTTATCTAAAATAAATACTTGTTGATGAATGCTTGGGATCCAAAATAAATTTTAGTATTATTTATGATCTGAAAGTGTCGTAGTAAAACTCATACTCACATATGATAACCGATCATTCGGTATATTCAATTAGTCCAATCATATTTTTAAGTCCATTTTCAACAAAACCTCTAGCAACTATTTAACTTATGAAAAATGTGCTTTTGATACATTTTATATTCACGTCGATGAATGATGATTATAAAAACAATCACTTCCGCCTCTTTTTTCTGTAACAGCATAACTATTTTATGCATGCACTCAACAATCAACACGCAACGCCATACCTCTATTTTATAATTTACTCTCACTCTCACATCTCTGATTGCTTCGTTGGAAAAACGTAACATTATGGGAATACTGCGTTTAATAATTAAATCAAATCCGATTACTCTCTTTGCTTAATCCTTATTCTGTCGGTTCGCCACCATTGACCACCCCCTCTTATAATTTCTTGTCCTCTTCTCGTGACATTGCATTATGTACTGTGATAACACATGCTTCACCTCCATTAACAGTACCCTCATTAAGGTCAATGTCGTCGCGTGAAATGAGCTACTAGAAAACTCTCACAAATCTCTTTCCTCCCCCAAGGACGAACACAAGACACATGAAATTAAAGATGAAACCCACATATTAACAAAGTCATCTGCCACCACACAATTATACACACACAATGGCTAAAGGTATGAGTTTCCTCTTAGTCTTCTTTCCAGAAGAAAGCATCCCCATTACTCACACATCTGTAAAGAGAACACCCAATTCAATTCGCATCTTCTTCACAGCTCAGTGCACCATTTCAATATGTGCACTCCTCCTCTTCACCACTCTCATTCTCTTCACTCTATCTACCATTGGACCCACCACAGAAACCAAAGCTAGCGATTCGTTCTTCAAATATGCCACCAAGATGGAGACTTTTCAATCACCTGCTTTGCAACGCATGGGAACTCTGTACAGACGAGGAACCACAGCTATGAAAGATCTCATTGTGGGACACGTGGCTTCTGACATCACCGACGATCAGTTCCGCATTTTCCTTAGAGCTTTGCACAGGTCAGCCATCACAACCAGCGCTGACGTCATATTCATATTCGAGTCTGCTTCATTGTCATCAAGATTCGATCCCATTATTCACCAAGAGAATAGCTTCTTCTTCTCACTCATTCAACACCACAAGAATCAAAGCATGTCTGCTTTTGATGTCACCAAGTTTTTCAAGAAGGGGACGGAGATTGAAGAGCCATTGTGGGGTCCACGAAGTAGAAGCAATGTCACAAGCCCAGAAAAAAATAATGATGGGAAAGAGATGGCCCATGTGTTGAATTACGGGTCGGTTCTAAGATTCGACCCGGAGGAACTCGACCCGGGAAACTCACTAGCTGGGTTCTTAGAGAAAGTCCCTCTGAGTTTGAGAAGATGGGCGTGTTACCCGATGCTTCTGGGTCGGGTCAAGCGAAGCTTCAAGCATATAATGCTTGCAGATGTGAAGGATGTGGTAATTGTGAATGACCCAATGGGCCGGGTCAGGAAAAGGAGCTCCGAGTCCATTTTGTTGTATGCAGATAGAGAACGAGTTGACTTAGTCAACTCGGGGATTATAATGGGTGGAGGGAAAGGTGTACGGAGATTATCTAAGGTGATGATGATGGAGATTGTACGGTGGGCAATGGAGAGAGGAGGGAATAACTCGGTGTGTGACTCGGTGGTACTGAGTCAGCTGGTGGGGAATCGGTTTGCGTTGAAAAATGTGGATTTGATTAAGGTGAATGGGTCAATGGGGTACACGAGCTCACTGAACTTAGGTTCTGCCACGTCGTTGTGGGATTATGTAATTATTCAACGTGGCTCAGATGATTCTGATGGTCGTGTTGATTCTTTTATTAGGAGGCAGCTATGCTCGGCTGAAGTAGAATCTTCCATTTATAGAGATTGTTAGTTTTTGGCGCGTAGAAAAGAATAACATTTCTTTTAAAGATGCTCTTATGAGTTGAGAGATTTGTGTGATGTGATGTAGATTCCAGGTTTGACAAAAAAAAAGTATTACTAGTATCATATTATTTGATGGAGATCTGATGCACAAGTGTTGCGTTCGCGATGTTGCATGTGGCCACCGAAAGCTCGTGACAAAATTTAGGCGATCTTTTTTTGTTATAGACAAAATGTAGACATTTTGATACTAAAATTCTTGAGAAGTCCTTTCGTCATATAATTTGGATTGTTAACTAGATTTTGTGATTCTAAAAATTAGCCCTTCCTAGATTTCAATATCACATCAGAAAATTTGTGAAAAATTCTTTCTCACATGGTGCTGGCCGAATGGGGAAAAAAAACCTCATAGTTCGGTATGGTTGGTAGATCAATTTGTGGCAAAACAAAAATTACTACTACATACAGGAAAAAAGATTAAGTAGTAGGAAGGGCCAGGACTTTTTTTTGACCAATGCAGGAAGGGAAGGGATGGGAATTTTCAAAACAAAACACTATAGGCCCAATATGTCTACAAGACAAAATTTGCGGGATTTTTGTCTCCTTTCTTTTTACATTATATATGATTTTTTTGAAAACACATAGCCCCAGTATTGCACCAAAATGATTACTTGTTTTTGGACTAAACCAAAAAGATGACTGGACTATTACAAAATCATAATGTTTTAAAAAGTTATCTTCAGGGAAAATCCCAAATAAATCCCTCTAAATATCTAAAAGGACAAGTAAGGAACTTAAACTTCCAAAAGGATCATGAAGGAACCAACACCTATCTGTCATTTTAAAATTTTGCGAAAAGACAAAATTGCCCCCATCCTAAAACACAAATTCCTACCCCACCCTAAACTCACTCTAACACCCACCCTCTTCTTGCAATTTGTGTTTTAGGATGGGGGCAATTTTGTCTTTTCGCAAAATTTTAAAATGACAGATAGGTGCTGGTTCCTTCATGGTTCTTTTGGAAGTTTAAGTTCCTCACTTGTCCTTTTGGGTATTCGGAGGGACTTATTTGAGATTTTCCCTATCTTTTATCTTCACATCATAATAAACCATAAACAAAGCTAACAAAGTACAACAAAAAACACATCTAAATTGAGTCTACAAAAATTCCATACTAATGCGCAAACTTCAAATTCAGAGACACAGACAGGTGCAACACTTTTAGCCAAGAAAATACAAATAAAACAAAAACAGTTTTTTATAGGTGAAATTAATTGGAGGCCTCTTGAAAGGGACATAATTGAACTACTTTAATTTGAGAATTTTGTGGGACTGATTATGTCCCTTTCAAGAGACCTCTAAGTAATTTCCCTATTTGACATAATACACCCACCATAAAATGTACTCCCTCTCTCTCTCTGATCCTAAATATAAGACCTAGTTTACTTTTATGAAAAATCATAAAAAAGCAAAATTTAACTCAATTAAATTGATTTACCTAATTTTTTCCCTTAAACTAGTTAATTTAACCTATAAACTAATGACTAATCTAAAAATATATCAAATATGTCATAATTTAATAACAATCCATATTTTGTAACCTTAACATCTCCAAAAAAAGTCAATTAGGTTTTATATTTAGGAACGGGGGAATAAAATATAATATACGGAAATGTGATGAGGGCAAACAATTTTATTCACTACTATTGGAAATCAAATTTACTAATAAGTCATTCGCTTGAGAGATACATTAACTAATTCACCACCTTTTTGAGTGAGTTTTTGGTGTTTTGGGGTTCTCTACTTTTAACAAGATGAAGGTGAGGTCCTGAGAGTGATAGAGCTCCAATTGGCTTATCTTACTAAAAAACTGAATATGAAAGATGCACGACTGATTAAATCCAGTTCTTGCTACCAATTCTGTGTTGCAAAGAGTAAAAATTGCTTCTCTGTTTTTTTTTGGTCTGGATTTGTGCATTATGTTATGAAAGAAACCTGTGTGAGCTTCATTTGACGTTGTATTTTCAAGATCTATTAGAGATGACTGAAAATTCTGTGTTGCTGAGAGCATTGTTTCTCTTTCGGTGGCTGCAGAATGCAGGATGTCTTTTGCTGGTTTAGTCGCAGTTGAGTCACGCCTTTGTCAGATTATAAACGGAAAATGGTGTTTAGATGTATTTTCAATTTATGATCTTTGATGATTACCAATCCTCTCGCAACTTATTGTCCTTGTTTTATCCAGAAAAGGGAGCAATAAACCAAGTAATGATGATATTGGTATAGAATATTGCATAAATTGCATCTGCTAATATTAATTGTTAGACTTAATGATAGTAACAAATATATATGTATGAATATAACATGCTATCTAATATATCACAAATAAAATAGAGAAAGCGATAAATAAATACACCTCTCGCCATTGTTTGTGTGAAATGAAAGAAGAGATCATCAAAGCTCTCCTGACTGGGGTCTGACACAGTGATAGTATTTGTTAGAGTAGCCTTAACCATATAGGGAACCTGGAATTCAGAGAGAATGACGGTTCTCTATAAATTTAGGTTATTTGTCATATTATATTAGGCGTTGGTATATTTTCTCCATCAGAAAATTATTTCATATAGATAACCAACTGCGAGAACCCTAACTTTGATATTGAGCCTAATGTTGACTAACGGGCCACTTAAACTTATTATTACTAATTCCTAAAATATAACTAATATGATAATATTAATAATAATTCTAATATTAATATGTTTTAAATATATTTCTTCCTACAGTATTGAGCAGGTTGCTTTCAGTAATTCAGCGGAGGGCAAGATTCAGCAGTAATGATAGCTAGTGAGTATTAATGTGTGCAGTATTGAGGAGGTTTTTTTTGAACTGAGGAGGTTGATATTATAGTGAGTAGTATGAATGAACTATACGAGCCCAACTAACTAACTACTCATTCATAAGTGGAGGCTTGTTTATTGATGGATTTAGATGTGTCAAGTAAAATAATTTAGGTATGTTTCTTTAAGAGTTTTGATAAAATAACATCCCGTGTTGATTGAGATGGATTGATTTGTTGATTGTATTTTATTTCATAAAAAAAGGTTACAATAAGAAATGCATTTTTGAAAATCTGATAACTATCTTGAAAAATGTTTTCTGTTGAAAAATGAAAATCTTGTGTAATATTAGTGGCCTAGTAGGTATCTTGGTACCGTAAGTATTATCATTTATTAATCCTTGCATCATCACCGTCCTTGTCCCCCAGCTTCTACCTAAATATAGGACCTAAATAACTTTTTTTTTAAGGATTAAAGTTGTGTAATAGATTATTAAATCATGACATATTTAATATCTTTTTAGATTATCCATTAGCTTATAGGTAAAATAAACTAGTTTAAGAGAAAAAATTAGATAAATCAATTTATAATTAACTTATTTTTTGCTTTTTTTAGGATTTTTCAAAAAAGTCATCTAGGTCCTATATTTAGGAACATAGGAAGTATTTTTTTTATTTAACGTGATCTAGTAATTTGACGCTATTAACAGCTGGTCGTGTCAGGCTCTTCATGATGGAGAGAGAGAGAGAGAGTGCATTTGAGCTTTGAGGTCGTCCTTATTCAACAAGTACTGAAGCTAAGCTATTTTGTTCAATACATACAAGCTCAGCTCAGTAGTCTCTACCATCTCTTCTCTTGTTTGGAGGATCCTGTACTGTTCTGCTGAGTCTCTCCCCTTCCCGGTATTATATGTCTGTTACATCTCTTATATGTGAACGCACACATTTTGTATTTCCTATTTTATATTAGTAGAATAGTAGAATGTTTGCAGTCACAATTATTTTCTTTTAGCAAGGTTTTGGTATAATAAATATGTGTCCTAATATCTATCATACTATTCACAATTTTCTTGTAACTGTAGTTGAAGATGGCTTGTCATGTGGTTAAGTTCACGATTACTATCTCCCGTGAAGCTATTCGAGAGGACATTCATAAAGGCAAGATAGGCGAGACTGATTCATGCATCAAAGATGTTTCAAATGAGTTTGAGGTAGAAATTCTGAAGAAGTATAGTTTTGAGAAAATGATTAGACTTCAGACTTGTACACAGAAATATACTATGTTAGAGTATTTTCCCTATACATTAGCCACCTTCGTAGCCCGAGAGAAACAACAACCTAGCATATTGTGGATAAAATTAATTAGGTATGTATGTGTTCTTTTACTGGTTTTAAATTTTTTATATATTATTATGTTAAACTCTATATTTATATATATATATATATATATATATATATTTTTTGTGTATAGGGACATTTTGGAATGCTTGTCTGACATGCATAGATTTGATATAGTCCATGGTTATCTGGGTCTATCACACGTTGCTGTGCAGGAACTGCAACTTGTACTCAATCCTGTGGGATATGTAGCAAAATTATTTGACTTTTCAAATTCAAGGAAGCTAAATGAAGGAGAATATGAACCCAAAAGTATGGATGTTTTTTATGTGGGAGGCATTATTGGACAATGTCTTATAGGAAGAGATCCCTTTGGTGAGGACAGAAATTTGCTTGAAAAGAATGCATTATGTGAATCGTTTGAACAAAGAAATCTTAGTCGGTGCAGTTTTGAAGAGACTTATTACCTACTTCGGTCGATCAGTGAGGCTGGGTGAGTGATTTTCTTTTTGTTATTTCAAATTTTGATTTAGTAATTTTTAAATGGAAAAATTGATCAAATGTATTATGATGGTTAGGATAACTTCCAAAGAGGCACTATCCCATCCACTGTTTTGGGGTGTATCAAAAAAAACAAGATTCTTGCATGATGCTCTGAGGTTTGCACAACCGAAAGGTAACACTTTTTTGGGAGAGATAAGGGGATGGAAGGATGAGATATCCGACCGTGTGTGGGATCGTCTCAAGAATAAGCGGGATTCATTTGATGATAATGTTGTGAGTGTTTTGAGATTCATAAGTAACAATAGTGAAGGCTGGCAGGTATTAATCTTGAACTATTTTTAAATTAATTTGTGTTGAAGTGTGAATATTTCTAATATTCTTTTCCTTTTGATTTTTCAGGATCATTGTATCAATACGTTTATGAGAGCTGTACTCAGAAAATTTCCCGAGCTTTTAATGCATGTTTATGAGATTCTAAAAAGGGAAGCTAATTTCCGTGCAAATTGTAGCTGGTATTTTGAAAACTACTGTAGTAGTTACTAAAGCTAGTCACAGCAAAGCCTTGCGATGGACCTTTGCCTTGGCAATATTAGCCTAAAATCAAAGAGTTGAATGTAGAGTAGCATGAGAGTGATTGCCCCATAATCACTTTTATGCATAATAGAGTATTAATCTATGATGAGTAAATTCAATGTAGAGACTTGTAAACCAGCATATTCAGTTAGACTGCTCCTTTTTTCTTGACTCGTTAAAACTTTTATGATGAAACTACCATGTGTTTGTATGTTTCGATCACTATCATTTGGAGAAGGTTTAGATACATAGCCTGGTATGCTAGTATACTTTTGCCTAATCAATTCAGAAAAAGTAGATTTTATAGTGTTACCATAAAATTCTACATGTATGTATTGATTGTTGTTTGGAAGCAAAATCATATATTAGCTATTTCTTAATAATTTTCGTATCAGTGGATACTCACAGAAAGAACCTACACGGATGGAAGAAATACAGATTTTAACTGTGAAGATCATGTTCATCAAAATCATAAATAACAAACAAGCAAATATTCATCTTTTATATTAAAAAACACAGTACATATACACCCGCCCCCTGGACCAATAACAACATGAATATAGATCCATGTATCAAAATTACAAGCCTGATCAAATGAAAGAATAGACCTGTCCACTGGCTTCATAGCTACAATATGTGACACGAGGCAAAACCAATTTCAAAGGAGAAACTAAAACTCACTCTCCATGCAGTATCACAATCAATTCCGACACTAACCACATGTTTACATCCATCAAAGGCAAAACAGCAAATTGCTACTCACCGGAATCCAGCTTGGAGTTCCAATTATACCACAACCATCCCACGGATAAAAAGTGGATTCCAAGAAAAGCATGTTAGGATGCAAAAACAGCAAATATACATATCACTCATTGTAACAAGTAACTCTAAAACAAATCAGCTTTCTTTTTCTGCATGTCTTGCTTCCATTTTGGCAATTTATAGAATGCTTCTTTTGTCGTTCCAAATATTGTATTGAAGTCTTCATCTGATAGGTAGGCCTGAGATACCACCAAATTGAGAGAAAAGACTATATATTAACTACAATCTCAAGGGAATAAAAAAATCAGCAACGGCAAATCAAGAATAACCTCTCTTCGTTTAAAATCTAGGACAGTGCTTTATGATAAATGCATGATTCCAGAATCTTTTTAAAAATTATTTACTTTACTTTTCTCTTACAAAAAAAAATCTCTATATGCAATACACACTGTTTCAATGTATGCAAAGAATAATTTTCATTAGATTTAGTTTCCAAACCAATCTAATAGTGTTTAACAGGAAGAACCACATGGGAGTATCACAAGAAATAAATCTGAGACCCCATAAACATGAGAACGCATGTTCGAATAATTCAGAGAAGTGTTTTTATTGAGAGATGATACAACTTTGCTTATATGAGCAACAATCTTACCCTCGAGTCCAAATTAGTTGGTTATCAATAGGCGTCAGATTACCAGACGGTGATTAACCAAGAAAAATAAATAAATCTGAGAGATATAAATGATATATAAAACCCAATAAAAAGAAAACCATTTAATTGAGTAATATTACCTCTGGTCCTAAATATAGGACCTAATTGACTTTTTTTGGAGAGATTAAGGTTGCGAAATAGGTTATTAAATGATGACATATTTGATATATTTTTAGATTATCTATTAGTTTATAGGTAAAATAAACTAGTTTAAGGGAAAAAAATTAGGTAAACCAATTTATAATTAACTTATTTTTCTTTTTTAAGGATTTTCTAGAAAAAGTCAATTAGGTCTTATATTTAGGACCAGAGGGAGTATTATGTCACAGCACAGGAAGATGTAAAAAGAGTCGCATGGCATGTGGATGGGAAGTGGAAGTCTCTGAAGCTTTAATAAATTTCCTCCAGCTGGAAGGTGCACCTCATGGTGAAGATTATTAATATAGATATGGAGCAAAGAAGAGTGGTTGGTGAAAAGGAAAGTAAAGGGGAAGGTGAAAACATTATTAAAGACCATAATACTGAAATGCATTGATGAAGGTAGCGGCAAGAGGCTCTCAGATGATTTTGACATCTCAAACTGAGAGACGCATGCAGGAGACTATTCTTGCAATGTTTTCCTTTTGCTTGCTACTGTCTCGATCTTTTCTTTTCTGTGCGCTTTGGAGGTATTGTGCAAATGGGAAATGGCTATGGGTAGAAGCTGGGGGGCTAAGAACCATGATGCAAGGATTAAGAAATGATAATAATTACGTTACCAAGATAACTACTCAAAAAACAATTTTCGTTTTTCAAGAAAAAAACACTTCTCAAAATAGTTATCAGATTTTCAAAAATGCGTTTCTTATTGGATTTTTTTTATGAAATAAAATAAAATCAACAAATCAATCCATGAATCAACACAGAGGATGTTATTTTATAAAAAATCTTAAGAAATATACGCAAACTTTAAATAATTTCATTTATCAAATCTAAATCCATCAATAAACAAGTCTCCCCTTATCTTGGGCTCCTATAGTTCGATCACTTTTTTTTTTGGCCAACAGTTCGATCACATGTCACATATACATTTTAATTATATGGTACTCTTTAGTATTATAATTATAAAATCACATTGACATTTTTAAAAATTACTCATATAACTTTAGAAAAATAAAAATTATATTCCATATAAATGAAAAAAAATAAGGATTTTCAGGTAAAAGAAGAAGAATCTGTAGCAATGGGGGTAAAAAAAACAAAGAAATTAATAAGGATTTGGCCCAAAGTGGAATCACACAAATTCCAAAATCTCCAACTTTAACTTTTTTCTAATCAGAAATCTCCAAATAACTTGTCTTTTTTTACACCATACCAAATAACTTGAAACACTTGTTTCTGGCAAACCTTTTTTTTCTATTTGATGGCCTCCCTCTTCTCCCATTTCATTTGCAATCTCTCTTCTTTACCATCTTCGACACTCCCATGACCCATACCATGGTGAGAAGAGGCTTCATGGTGTCATATTCTCCTCCTTTCCTAGACTCTCCTCCCTTACCTTCTCTTTTTCTTTTCTTCTCAGATTGGGCTGCTTCACCACCTTTCCTTTCTCAAACAAGTAGTTTTATAGCTTTCAATACTTTCTCTTTAGTGTTACACGTATGTGGTTGGCACCAACAATGTCATTGGGATTCCATCATTTTTTCATGAGGTTACTATGTGTAACCCTTAAATGTCACTATTTCACTCTCTCTTCTGGACACATACAAAAAAGCAAGTAAGCTTCCTACAAGATGCAAATCATCTTTTAAATCAATGATAGAAAGAAAAAGTATCAACAATGTCATTGAGAGATTTTTGAATGAGAAGAACCAAATTCAAGCTATGAGTAATAATCTTACATCTTTTCTTTTCATTTTTAAGCTTTTGTGTTTTTCTCAAGCTTAGCTTCAAGAAGCTTAAACCTTTAAGCTTGCGTCTTTTTCTACTGGACGAGAGAGAGCCTGAGTCTCTAAGCTTGTGTTTTCCTACTGCACAAGAGTCCATGAGTCTATTTTTTTTTCCAAGCTCCTGTTTTTTAAAAAAACTTGTGTTTTTTTTTAACTATGTCATATCAGAAGCTATTTTTATCATGTATGTTTCGTGTCTTCTTCTTTTGCCTATGAACCTCTTCTGTTGTGTTTTTTGATCCAGGTTTTTTATGCAAGGAAATGAAGAAGGAGAACAACATAAAGCTGAGAAAGAAAACTACCTGCTGTGAACTGCTGAGATGGAGCAAGCCTAAAAAAAACTGAAGCAAGAAGATGAGCCATTAAAAGAAGAGGTTCAAAATGATGTGGCCTTTTTTGTTGGACGAATAAACAGGAATATTTTGCAAAAAAATGCAGAGATTTTCTTCAACACATCAAGGATATGGACCCCATTTGTAAACGAGTTTATTTAACATTTATATAATTTGAAATTTGAAATACTCTTATTATGATCAACGGGAGTATGTATAATAGGGTATTTATGAGTAAATTCAATGCAAAGACTCATTCAGTTGGACTCCTTTTTTCTCGACTCTCTTCAAAACTTTTAGGATGAGACTACCATATGTCTATATGTTTAGATCATAATCATTTGGTGAAGGTTTAGATGCTTAGCCTTCTATGCTTGATATACTTTGGGAAAATTAATTTGAGATCCTTCACAAGGGAGTTAATACTAGAAAAGTCCCAAAACTTGAAAATATTAATGTAGGGTTCCAAGGGACCTCACTTTAATATACTTGAAACGTGAAAAGACAGTTTTGCCCCTCCTCCTTCTTCCCCACTCCTCCTCCCCTCCCCCGCCGCCTCCCCCCACAGCCCCCGCGGCCGCCGGCGCGCCCCCACCGCCGGGTGTGGCCGGAGAAGGCGGGTGGCAGGGATGCGGCGGGGGGTACGGCCGCGGCCGCGGCGGGGAGGTGGCGGCGGGGGAGGGGAGGAGAAGTGGGAAAGAAGGAGAAGGGACAAAACTGTCTTTTCACTTTTCAAGTATATTAAAGTGAGGGCCCTTGGGACCCTACATTAATATTTTCAACTTTTAGGACTTTTCTAGTATTAACTCTCTTGTGAGGAATCTCAAATTAATTTTCCCTATACTTTTTGCCTAATCAATTCAGAAAAAGTAAATTTTAAAGCGTTACTATAAAAATTCCACATGTACTGATTGTTGTTTGGAAACAAAATCATATATTAGCTAGTATTTCTTAATAATTTTCATATCAGTGGATACTCACAGAAAGAACCTACACGGATGAAAGAAATACAGATTTTAACTGTGAAGATCCTGTTCATCAAAATCATAAATAACAAACAAGCAAATATTCATTTTTTATATTAAAAAACAGTACATATACACCCGCCCCCAGGACCAATAACAACATGAATATAGATCCATGTATCAAAATTACAAGCCTGATCAAATGAAAGAATAGACCTGCCCACTGGCTTCATAGCTACAATATGTGACACGAGGCAAAACCAATTTCAAAGGAGAAACTAAAACTCACTCTCCATGCAGTATCACAATCAATTCCGACACTAACCACATGTTTACATCCATCAAAGGCAAAACAGCAAATTGCTACTCACCGGAATCCAGCTTGGAGTTCCAATAATACCACAACCATCCCACGGATAAAAAGTGGATTCCAAGAAAAGCATGTTAGGATGCAAAAACAGCAAATATACATATCACTCATTGTAACAAGTAACTCTAAAACAAATCAGCTTTCTTTTTCTGCATGTCTTGCTTCCATTTTGGCAATTTATAGAATGCTTCTTTTGTCGTTCCAAATACTGTGTTGAAGTCTTCATCTGATAGGTAGGCCTGAGATACCACCAAATTGAGAGAAAAGACTATATATTAACATCAATCTCAAGGGAATAAAAAAAATCAGCAACGGCAAATCACGACTAACCTCTCTTCGTTTAAAATCTATTCCAGACACAGGATTACTAGATTTGGTCTTTAGTTGATCATAACTGAATGTGCGCTGACTATTTTGGTTATCATCCACATCCTCAATAATTTCCTGTTTTGGTTCCGAATCACCATTGCTACCAGTTTCTGTTGCATGTTCTTCAGTCTCCTTGACAACTGCAATTTCTTCAGGACCTTCTGTTTCAGACTGGCCACTTTCACTTTTAGCTTCTGGTAGAAGAACTCACACAAGTCAGATATTCCACAGCACCCAGAATTGGTTGCACAAATAAGAGAAAAGTACTAGTTGCAGCTAAGCGTTGTGAATATTCTCTATGTTTTGTATCAACACTAGCCTGTGACTTCAGAGCCTCTCGTTGAAGAAAAAGCTTGTGCGTGTTTATTTTGGAAATTGCAGTTTTTTTCTTGCATCTAGTTAAACCATTTCATATTTTCCTAATAAATGTGAAATGACAATAGTACAAAGTTGTATATTTATATGAAAAAGAAAAAGATGACCTCTAGCCAAACACTGAAAATAGTAACCAGTTGTAGCATTATTTGAAGGGATAGGGAGAGGTTTTTTTTTTCGGGTGGGGGGGAGATATGCGGGTAATTCAATGACTTGCATAGATAAGCACTTTATCTTACCAGAAGCACTAGTTTCTGCAACAGGACTACTGATTGGCCCGAGAGGAGAGGAGTCTGGTGATGGCTTCTTCTCAGCAGTAAGAACATTTGAAAGAGCTGCCACCGCTGCTGCTCTTTGCGATCCTTGACCTGTCCCAGCAGGCCTCGGAGTAACAGTTCTACTTGTAGATGATGAATTGAATGCAGAGTTCAATGCAGCTAAAGCTTCAGCTCTTTGTCTTGGACCTCCTTGGTTTCCTCCGTTCAATCTATCTCTATCCTGTGCCAGTGAAATTACATCCAATTAGAAAGGAGCACCTATTTTCTTATTATAGTTGGATATTTTGGGGCTCCATTAGGAACAGAATCTACGTTAGGCAGGCGGAGAAAAAAGGTGCAAACACCTTTAGTTGCATTACGGGGAATCATTAAACATTATTCTTCTGTGTTTCGTTCTTTAATACCTAATCAACAATAGCATTAAATATCATGAAGTAAAGGACTGTGATCCTCGGCAGTAATATTTAGAAGGGCGGAGGTGAATACGAGCATTCTTTCAACCACCAATAATTTTCTCTCGTTTCAAAAACTCATTCTGAAGTTACATTGTGCATTTAATTGTTATGAGCATAGGATCCTACGCCATAAATACAAAAAATGCCCATTCTGTATGCTATATTTGGTGAATGCTCTGTGAAATTGTGATAACCCCGCAATATTTTGAAAGACAATCTATTTATAATCAACAATGCTAAAAAGAAAATGCCAATAACTCATCTATACGAAAGTTAACATACCACGCTGGATGTTTTCTCAGAAGGTGAATTAAATGCAGAGGATAAGGCAGCTAAAGCTTCTGCTCTTTGTCTAGGCCCTCCTCCAGGACTGGATCCATTGACCTTATCCTGTCACCAAATTCATCGAATCATTTTTGAACAAATACAATATGACAACGTTAAGATAACGATAATCACCAACAAGTTATTCATATATGATTTTTAACACAGCGCTTCATCTTTATAGGTATTGGTATATTGGTATATCTTAAAAAAGGGAAACATTAATTAATTCAAGTCAGTAAACAAAGAATTTCATGTCCTAGAGATGAAAAAAAGGACATTTCCTTAAGTAATTATATAGTGTGATTTCTTCTTTAAACTCTTCTGCACAGAACAATCCATTTTAGTTCTTATATGAGAGCTAGACATGCTATCTGATACTGACACCTATGCACTTCACTTTTGTCTTTCCACAATCTGTGGCATGCTAAAATATTGCTGCGAAGAATCAGACACCTAAGTTTGCAAATCATAAAATTGGCACCAGATGCATTTTTCAGTATCATCTAACAGAAACAACTACAACCGTGAAACAAAACATAACTACAACCACAAAACTTATCCCACTAAGTACTAGGTGAGATATAATCAAACAGAAAATTCTTCCAAAATTCATTTTAAGAAGGAAAATATAAAAACACTCTAAACTAAAACATTTTTCATGCATCAATACTCAGAAAAATGGTGAAGCTATATAAGCCAGAAATGAATACAAATATTCATAGAATCTGACGCACATGAATAAGCTGCTCCTAAAAGATCAATTTATACATCAGGTAACAAAGATGAATTGTTATACTTCATAGTACAATATTCTATTATTTAAACCAATGGTTTTACCTCCACAGTATGGCCAATCCCGAAAAATAACGACACCTTTTTTTGGAATGAGTTTCCTTGAGCCTGCAATGACAGGAGATAATGCATGGGTAAATCCTACGTGTATTGGCCTTCATTTTTGCTCGTTTAGATATGTCCTATAAAACTTCATGATTACATCAATCAACCAACAAATAGCATGCTACTACAATATACTTGAACAATGTAATCCAAATCACCAAGTAAAGGTGTTTCAGACATTTGCAAGCAACTGTTAGATTTTGTTTGGGGCTGAAGACAGTTACTAATCATTTGTGAACTTGGTGTTTTGATTTCTGCATCTCATATTACGAAATGGCTAATTTTGATCAGGAATGTTGCTTCGACATAACTCATGAGGCATTTTATGTTTCCTGATACTTTCAATAGCACTCTCTCTATCTTAATTATTTCTTAATACACTGCAAACCTTTTCATGGCAATTTGAAAAATATTGCTAGAAAATATGTCCTTTATCCCCCAAATTAGAATTGCCAGAAGTCGAGTTGAGTGATAATGATAAATAAAAAATATAAAAAAAATGATAGAAAAGGAAGCCTGATGTTTAGAAACTTACAGCAGATTTTGCATGATCCCATGAAAAGTATGTTGTGAAAAAACAAGGTTCGTTCCCTTCTGTAACCTTATACAGTGGTACATAAGGAGAGAGTCCCTCTAGAGCTGCAGCCCTATCTATATATTTCTGTAGAGAAAATATAACATAATCAAACATGTGCATCATGCAACATAGTCTGGGAAATAGAAATCCAAATCTCCTCAAATTTTTACCTGGCCAATTTCGAAAGCACTCTGTTTTTCTTTGGAATCCACAGACTGACCAACCCAAACAAATACTTCAGCATGTGTGTCAAGTATAAGGATATCCTCTGTCAACAGATCATCTTGGGAAAAGTTGAAAACCTCTTCTTCCTGCAGAGAAAATAATAAGATTGAATTTGAAAACTTTGGAGGCCAGAGTTGCAGCTCTCAAGTTTCCTAACTTAAAGGTGAAAACCAAAATTATGAGGTTTCAGCAACAAACTCACCTGGAACTTTCCTGTTGAATCCACATGGCCAAAGAAAACAAAAACATTGGTTAGAAAATTCAAACCAACCCAACCATAACTCCTATAAAATATAACTATATGCTTGCTACTACATAAAAACTGTAGTTGGGGAAGCCCCATTAAAATGAACCCTAAAAAATGATACCTTTGCTTAATGTAAATGTGAACAAATGTGGATCTCTAACAATTTCATTGGTTGATTTTTTGCTGGTGAAGCTCTGTTTTCCTCCGAGTGCAAACCAAAAGGCTGAACTTTCTGTCCCTTCCTTGGCATGTTTTATCGCTGCTCCCGGCTGGACAATGACAAGTAGCACATTTAGCAGAGTTAGAACAACCTTTTGAGTTCACTGATGGAATAATGCTGTTCATAGATGTGTGATGCACTAAGAGTGTAGCCAGAAGTGTATAATCAGGTAAGTCAATTGAAATGTGATTGACCATGCCTCACAAAATAGAAAGTGTAGAAGTGTACGGTAGAGATATGAAAAGCATTTTCAGAGCAAATATTACAATGGCTAATACATGACAGTACTTTTTTGAGGGTTGAGGGTTCATAATCATTATTCACCACATCAACATGAATGAACTACAGTAGTCTGAGATAATTGAAGTAAGCTCCAACTTCCAATATTACTTCAGTAATTTAGTAGAAATTCTAAAAATTCGAGTAAAACAATGAACCTTCAAAAACTCAGCAATTTTAGCTGCTAGCTGCTGCTGCTCAAAAGAACATTGACTTCCATGCCATGTGAAAACTGATGAACCAGATTGCAGCAGGAAACACTCCGTAGAATTTAATGATGTTCCTACCTGAAAAAAAATATCATATATAATATGATGCAGTGAAAAATGACAGGCCCATAAGGAAATGCTCTGAGAACTTGTGATAAAACAAAGAATTTAGCAGGGACGTACTGCATCAACTTGCACTGCTTTATTATTATGCATTGAAGTTCCAGAAATTCGAATGAGTGCAATACTTTCTGCTGTATAAGACTCATCTGGCAAACCTTTCTCTGCTATTAATTTTTTATAACCAGAACTCAAGCCTCCCTAAATAGATAGAAGTCGATCAAAATCATTAGAGTCACAAGTTATAGACTACATATGTGACAAAGAATACAAGATGCTATTGCACTCAAATACGTCATATACCTTAAGGACCACCATAGGTTGAAATAGAGCAACAAATTGTGGTGGCTCTTTACCTTCAAATATGCGGCCCTGTGAGAAAGTATTTCAATTACAAACAATTTCCAATTTTTTATATAATTTTACATTCAGATTACAAACCTGAACAGGTCTACCCTTTAGTGAGTTGCACATAGTATTGGATAACCGAGCAGCCATCCTTTGGTCTTCCTGTGTCAGGAATAAAGCCAAGTCAGCTTCTACATAGACATAATTCTCAAATTTCTACTAACCAAATAAGTACAACATAATCAATAAAATTAAAGGACGGTCCTTAGCAATTCTTAGATAGCCTCTTGTCTCATTCAAACTGTGGATAATTGCTTAATATTAATAGGGAAAATTATTGCATATATCTTCATGAGCTGGTTTTTTTCTTTTGGAATGTTATAAAAAAATATAAGGACTTGTGAGATTCTTGTATGAAATGTAACCAAAGAGATCAAACACAATCACCAAAACATGTTTCTTCAGTGATGCAACATAAATTGAATAACTCAATTGAATATCTATTGCCTCCAAATTTCAAAATACCTTCTCAATTTCAAATCCAAAATACGAGACATTAACTAGTTGAGTATAGCCATTAAGAATTACATATCACCTCTGGGATTTTGAAATTCAAAAGGTATTTTATTGTCATTTTCCCTAAAAACATTTTCAATAAAAAAATCTGGTTTAGGAACCGACCAAAGTTCAGTAACAAATACATATAATTTGTACAACGTTCGATCTTGAATGGAAATGAAAGAAATCACCTCAATGCTATCTTTACCAAACCAACAGCACAAGAAATAGTCTTCCTTCCTCTCACCAGAGTGGTAAGTGTACAATACTATGTAACAATCTCCACTGTAAAATTTCCCAATATCCTCCTTTGGCAATGGATTCTTGGCACTCCCATTGATTAGCCATACCTATAGAATTGAAGGAAAATCACATCTTTAAAGGTATCAATTCAATTAAATGCTAAAGAAGCTAAGCAATAAGAATATAAGCTCACCTCCATCTTTCCACCTCCTTCAAGTAGAGGTGGAACTTCTTCATTGACTGGTGTGCTTTTAGCCACCCCCTTGACACCCATACCTTGTTGCTTCAGCAAAGCTAGCAGTACATGAAATCCTTACTTAGTAAGACCAATTAAACACAATTCCTCATGCAAATTACGAGTGAAATGACAGGGCAATCTACCTGCAACCTTTCCCCGCCCTTCCTCAGCACCAGTAGTAGCGGATCCTGATGGCCAAGAATCAAAGTTGGACTTGAAGGCATGTGTCTCATAACCTTGAATAATTCTGGTTATCCGGGTCGACTTTGGCCTATTTTGACTTGCAATAAACTCCTGAAAATATTCCCATAGTTAACAGAATTCACTTTTAACTAACACGTGAAGTTACAAATGTTAGCATGTCACTACCTCAGCGGCTTGACATGCTGCTTTTCGTTCTTCAACTTGTGTTACCCGGCCAACCCAGATAAACACCTCTGCACCACAGTCCAGTAAATAGCACCTGTTATTCTCCAATTGTGATTTTGACAGTTCACCTTCAACAGTTTTGACCTGGCCATCAGCAATACTGCAAGGACAAGCTGAACTATGTTAATCATCAGCATGAAACATTGCCATTATCCAACCAACACTTGCTCATAGGTAATCTCTAGAGGGCAAACAGAGCATAGACTTTAAATGACTCTATGCAGAAACAGGCATTCAGGTAAAAGATTAAGAAACATATGCTTAGAGTTAGAAGGTAATATGCTCAATAAATGATACTTTGTTTCAATTAGATAGAATAGGAAAAGAAAAGAAATGATATTTTGCTCCATCTGAACTAATTCCACAAGAAGAAAGTAACCCATCAGTCATGCAAGAAGCACATAATTTGTTTGAATGACTTCAACAAACTGCAAGCATTGCTTAAGGGTTAACTTCAGGACCAAAACTGAAGTGGAAGGAGGAAAACAGAACAGAATTTGCGAAGTTTTACACCCTTACACAATACACACCCCATCTAGACCTCCTTGTAGGAGGCACTATTGCCACATAGTAAGCTTTACATGGTGGTTCAGAATGATTATTAATGACATGCCTTTATCTGGGTCAAAATGCTGCCATGGGGTTTGATCCCTGGCCATGCATATGAAAAAGATCTTGTTGGGACAGGAAGAGGCAAGATCTATATATACATACACTCAAAAAGGGATTAGTACTTGGATGTATGCAGGGGACACGCTTAGTGCACAAACCCAAAATAAAACAGAGAGCTGCTGCCAGCATCCACTATAGACTATATGATCCTTTTGAAACAAGAGTCAGATAGGTGGAGACGGCAAGGAGGAAAAAAAAATCGCACCAGTATAGTTGAGCAGGAGTAGTCTCTGGAATAATGTCATCCTCGCCAATGACCTTTTTCCCAATGGGAGCAAAACCACCAAAGAGGACCCAAAATTCACCTGAATCCGACTCCGTGTCCAATTTCCCATCGTCTGTAATGCAGTTAAAACACGCAAAAAATCAGAAGAAAATGTAAGGAATAAGCTTACAAAGAACGGGAATGCTGAATCCTTCAATTACTTATCCAACAAATATTAGGAAAATAATGTTCTTACCAACAATTGCAACGTCACATTTCCCCTCATGATATTTTTCCTTTAAAAACTGGGTTACTTCTAAAGCCTTGGCTCTTTCCTGAATATTTGAATTTGCCCCATTGAATTGATAAATCTTATTCTCGGTATCAAGGATAAATACATCATCGTGATTCAGAGAAGACCGGACAAAGGGGACCTGCACAACCAAAATCACTAATTACACACTCAGTCAAATGATTGTTAACCAAATCTATTAAGTCAATGTCTGATGAATTTTATGCCTGTTTCATTCTGACAACTCGTTTTCCTTTGCATATGTACAAGCGTGTTTCAAACACTTCTTCTTCAGGTTTTTTAAACCCAGATGCAACACCTCCCTCTAGTGGTATTATACATGGTTTGAAGTATGATAAAAATTTGTCAGATTCATGGCCTTGGACCTCCCTATGCTGCACTGCACGTCCTCCAAGAGCTGCATCAAGTTCAACAGCCTTGATGGCAGCTGTCCCTGCCTCATCCTACCAGAAAGGTCAAGATGTCAATAAAAAAGTATCCTTCTGTCAAAATATAGTGGTTCAAGAATTTCCAAATAGGAATGTCAACCATTTAATCCCAGACCCTCTCAAGATAAAAACTGAGTATTCAATTCATCTGAATTCTCCTTCAAAAGATTTAGAACAATATAAAACTTGATAGAAAATATGAGCACAACCTAGAAGTGATAACCTTTGTGTTAAATGAAATTTTTCAAGGATTAAAAAGTTTTAGAAACCTCACATTGAAATTTTCTATTTGCCTCTTTATGAAAGAAAAACCCAAAGCACATTGAAGAAAGAAAGAGCCAAAATATGAGTAAAGATGAGGTCAAAGATTACCTGACTTGTATCCTTTCCAAGCCAGAAGTGTATATCATATAAATAAGCGCCTCCTTTGCCTTGTGTTGTCTGTAAATATACTGATAATGAGCATCCCTAAACAGAGTTCTACGGCCTATCTTTCCATGGTAAGAATTATGTCATAGGCTTTATATGTTTTGTCATCAGTGTAGGAACTGTGCTATACTCATATACCTTCTATTAGATTAAAAGTTAAAATTTTATTATTTAGAAAGCATTAAAACTTTCCTTGATCTATTTTTCTACAAGCATGCGTAGATAAAGAACCACAATATGATGTCTGAATATAGTTTATTCGGAGTTTAAAAACACTTAAGGACGTTATCATAGCAAATACAGAATAAGTGTTCTCAGAATTCAGTCTCCAATTCTGCAACAACACAGTGATCAAATGTATAAATAAATGGGAGGGGGATAATGCCATAGCTCACACCTGCAAAATAATGTATGAATCACCCATGTAGAACTTTCCATGCTCAGATTTAGGCAAGGGAACCGGCTGGAAATCCTCAATCCTCCATATTTCAGTCCCTCTAAAACAAGTCAAGTCTAAAACCTCTAGAAGAATGTGGTAATTCAACTTATATAACTACCATTTTATAGCAAAAGATCACTTGCATATTGTTTAGCATTCCATTGGCATTGAATTTTTTGCATTAATGACTGAAAATCATTTCCACGGAAATGTTATTAAAAAAGCAGAAAAATAAAAAAAAAACATTCACTTATTAAGTTGGTAATATACAGTTAAACCATATTTAAGGATACACTTTCTGACCCACAGCTTGGAAAGCAGGATCCAAAACCTTCGTAGAGCTAGCCATGGCTGAAAATTCCGTTTAAAATAATGCCTTTTCAGAACGCACGCTATGCAAATCCCCAAAATTCACTGCAGAAGAAAAAATATGATTTAAAAAAAAAAAAGAATGAAGAATCTACAAGCATGCTAATAACATATATAGCTTAGCAATTGAAGCAGTGTTCTGATATCGTAAGAGCTCTCCAAGAATGCAACATCTTATGACAATGCAATGGATGATAACTCTCTTAATTAATAGTTCTACCTATAATTTGTTTAATCATTTATATGATCTGAGCTGAAAATAACACACAGCAAGAACAAATAATTGCAGCATTCAAGTCTAACACAAAGAGATCAACTTGACATGAAAGACAAGATCGGCAAACCAATTCACCTAATTTTCGTTTTGCCACCTCTGTCTCATTCAAAAGCCAATACTTACATACCAAACGATCAAAGCTTATATGAAAGGCCTAATGAATAATCATCTCACAACAAACATCAGATTATCATGAGAGAGCTGATAAGAGAATTAAATCAAAACAAGCAACACAGAAGAATAAACAAAATTGATTATGGTTACCACAATATCATGTAGCACCAGATCAAACGTAAGGTGATGAAATAAAAACAGGAAAGTGATGGAGATAGAATTATGAGATCGGAGATTAGTGGTGAGAATGGACGAGTGAAGGAAGGGAATTGAGAAACCTGAGATGAGATCTAAGGCAGTGATGGAGAGAGAGAGAGAGAGAGAGAGAGAGAGAGAGAGAGGATTGTGGAGCTGGCAAAAAAGGAAGGAAAAGTGAATGATTGATGTGTTATTTCTCTCTCCAACTTTTGAGGCTTTTGAGATTTGTGTTTCAGAAGTTGCAGAGAAAGGAAGAGAGGTATGGATGAATTATGACAAGGAAGGAAGGAGGCACTGATGAATGAGAGAGAGAGAGAGAGAGAGAGAGAGAGAGAGAAACAAAAGCTAACAATATCATCCTTACCTTATTTATGGCAAACTTCTGTTTACATTCGCTTCCCAACATTGTCAAACAACGTTTGCATAATTTCCACCCTTTTCTTACGTCTTTCTTACCAATAGGAAATTATCAATTTTGATTGTGTAATGGAACGGAAAAATATCATTTGGTGGTATTAAACTAAATTAATGATAACGAAACCTCTTTCCCCTTGTATTTTTTAGTACAGACATTTGATTGAAATAAATTAATGATTTAGATTTAATATTTTGTAAAATTGTTATTTTTAACATAGATAAGTTGATTTAACATAGATATGTTGTGATACAATATATAAGTACATAAATTATAATTCTTGAAATCTTACGGTGATGCTTTTATATAATAGAGAATATGAAATATCCATTTTTTAATTTAATGGTGGAGATAAGATTCTCGAAAAAATGAGGAAAGGGAAAGGAAAAAATCTTTTATCTAGTGCTCATGTGTTTGTCATAAAAAAAATTAACAATTTTTTTTATATTTTAAATTTAATAATCAGGTAAATTTTGGCCCACACACAATTTTCAAATCTAGAGTCCTTAATTGACAATTATTTTGTTTTTTAAAAAAATGTATGAATCTGGATTTGGCCATCTCATGTAGAGATTAAGACATAACATTGCCGTGACACGCACAAAGTGGTCCAATCTACAACCAATGCAACGTAACTCCTACCTTCTGAATTTGTCCATTCTCTCTTCTTTTCTCGTCCCTTTTTCGCTCAATCAATATTGTTTGTTTTGGACATTTTGATGAATAACTTACACGGATTTGGGAGTTGAACATTTTGAGTCGTTCACTATGATAAAACACTCGATCCAAAAAAAAGCTATGATCAAACACCGAAAAAATGGGAGACATTTCTTTTTTGGATGCTTTTTATGTTTGTGTTTAATTTTACCGAGTGAGTAAGTGGGGTTATTAAGTAGAGCAGGTGAAGTAGAAGGCATCAATAATGTTTTGTAACGTATCATAGTACAACTGCTAACAATTTATGTAACACCAACTTCAAAGTTTAAACATGAAAAAGAGGTGCATGGGGTGTTTTTATTGGATCCAATACGTGTGTAAGTTACAACGTTTCATTCTGTAGATGACATGGATTTAAGAGCGATTTACGTTGGTGATTAAGAGAGACTTCCGACAGAGAACATTGTAATTTAAGAGAGACGAGGAAGACGAAAGGAGGGGTCTACCACGAAGTTGGGAAAAGATATATGTCCGCAGAAATGAAAAAGGAGTCAAGTATACAGAAGTTGGGAAAAGAATGTTGGAGCACTTTTTGAGTTAAAAGGAGCACATCAATACTAAAGTTCATCACAAAACTATCTTCAATCCCTTCTGACACTCTCATTCATGCACTACGTTAAATTCAAATCTTCCTCCTCAACACTCATATGGGTTAGTATTACAAATTGTCTAAAACGCAACAAATTTTATGACAAGAGCGATTTGCTAACAGCTAGGAATATTCCCAATAGCACATGAGCATAATATAAATAGGGGCAATGACCCTATTTTACCCTTCAAGTAACCACCTAGATCACTGGGTATTCTAAATTAACACGAGTACAATTTTACCCTTATAGTAACCAAAGTGGTCCAATTGTAGACGAATGTAATGTTGACACGTGTCGTCCACGTGTCAACATTACATTCCATGTGTCAATATTACATTCGTCAGAGGGTAAAATTGGACCACTTTGGTTACTTCAAGGGTAAAATTGTACCCATTATTAGTTTAGAGTGTTCAGTGGTTCAGAGTGGTTACTTAGAGGGCAAAATAGAATCATTGCCCTATAAATAATATCCATTTGCAGTAGAGGAATCGTTTTTCTCTGCCTGGGACGAATCGATTATTAGTTAACACTAAAATTGGTAAATATTTTTTTTTTTTTATTTTGAAGGAAGTAAGATAAAAAAATTTAACATACTTCTGAATTTGGTTCAATTTCATCATACAAACTGTATTAGTATCTATTGCATTATTGCATTATCTTATGGTAGTAGATGGTTCAGTTCACTTCCTCCTTTTTTCAACAAAACAATTCAGTGGTTTTCCTTAACTTTTTCTTGTTTTAAAAATATTTTATATCATGATTACTTTAATTGTTAAGGACCACTTCAACTCAGAATCACTTTTTCCTTAGAGAAATTAAATTAGATCACACATGACCATGGTTTTAGAGGTAAATGTGACTAATGTACCCTGCATATCACTCAACTTGCATGAGTTTATTGTTGGGAAACGTTAAATATGCCTAAAGCCTTTTAATTTATCTACATGACTTGATTTCATGGCCGTTATATTTTTTTTTAAACACGCGCGTGCACTTTTTTACATTGTCTTATTTTGGAGGAGGGACGTGTATGCGCCATGCAAGGAGCTTTAAATATGCTTTCACCGAACAAGTCCATATTCGCATCACTAACAAATGACCAAATCAAACCAGTTCTTGTTGAGTACTGTTTAGAATTAGGCAACGGAGATCACTAGTTTATAAATTTGAACGCATTAGAGAGAGATATTGCAGCTGGCCGGTGAGGGGTTTCTTAGTTCTCATGTTATTTTATTTCCTTACTTGTACGCCAAAAAAATATAGTAGTTTCACTGATTATTTGGTTATTTTATATTCCCAATGTCTAAACTTTACACACTACTTGCTACAAAGCACCATGCTGCATAATTAGCTAATTCAGAAAAATAATCAATGCTTTTAGATTTAGAATATAAAAGAAGGAGCCTGCATTTCACTTTTAGTATATGAATCCAGCAGGCCTCTGCTCTGGATATCTCTTGCATCGTGCCAAGATCAACATCATGAATGCCAACTCTGTTCTTTAAATTAATTATTGATTTCTTAATCATTAAACCATGCATAATATATAAAAATAGAGGTGGGCAAGGAGAGAGATTTTAAGTGGCCCCGCATAAAGTGAGCTACCCTATCAGGGAGGAAATGGTAAACATGCCAAAACGACTGATTATTAATAATGAAATAGGAATAGGCAAAGATGTAACATATGGATTAGCATATGTAGAGGAATATTCACTGGGTGTATAGTACCAGAAATTAAAATCGTGCATTTATTAGGATTAAACTTTGAGGAGATAAGAGGATTACAAAGCCAGCGCATACGCCCATATCCGCACTTTATAAAGTGACTAACCATAATAAAACTGTTGGGTCACTGTCACTTAAGCTGCGACACTAAAATATTGCATACCCTATCAAAACGGCCCTCTTTGGATGTAATGTGTACGTGCAGCTCATCAACTTATTAACTAAAATTTATGTATTATTTGACTAAAAATTAATAATAATTTGAGCAATATTGTTGATAGGATATAGGAGTATTATTATTGCTTCAAAGACCTTGTTTTTTCTTCTCATTTTGATGATTGTTGAGAGCTATGAAGAGTTTCATCCCCTTCCGCCTGTAGCTTTATAGGGAACCAAGACATTCGGTGCTCATTTCACTTCTTTTTAACTTATATATATTGTTGTTGTTGTTGTTGTTAGCAAGAGGTGATTGTTTGGTTTTATTGTAAAACATTGAAAGAAAATAATAGTGAGAGAGAAGGGAGAGAAGAATATTGGAGAGGACGGTTAGGGCGGTGGCTTTAAGGTTGAGAAAATGGACAAGGGACACACTTCACTTTTTAACCAACAACGACATTTTTTTTGTTTTCCAGTTGGCTCGACCGCCACCACCGCCATTCTCATTTTTCTTTTTTACATTTTCTCTCTTTCGCTTTTTTTTTATTTAATTTATAAAGGCAGATCCTAAAATAGAATATGTCAAACTTGTATTTTCACATTTACAAATGAGTTTCCTTGGGAGTTGTTGTGTTTTCTAATTGGATCAATCGACTTTGTTTTTTATTTATAATATAAATTTCACATTAACCACACAAAAACTAGTAAATTTTACGTGAGGTCTGTTTTTTTTCTTACCCTCGTCATTGATTTGATTCTCTTGGTGTTATCTCTCCGTTCATAAAAAGATTACATGCACACGATTGATCCTTGAACTTTATATTAGGAGTATTATGCGAAGATAAAGCTTTCAACATTTAAAAACATTATATTGACCAAGAAAAACATTTAAAAACATTATACTAACAAACTTGTTAAAACTTTAAATTTAGGCATGTTGCGTTGTTATTCCTTTTATTTGTTGGTTACTTTCGTTTTCCAAATATCTGCTTTGCCTCTTTTATTCAGAAGAAAAAAAATCTTCAAATAAATTATAATCCACACGCACAGGGATGGAGCGATTGGGAATAGTTTGAACTCTTTGGAGTTATACATCACTCAATTACCAGCAAATGACTAAATTTAAAACAACAAAATAGGCTGGACCAGTTGGATTAATTTCATAAATAACCAACTGGTTGGGAAAAAAAAGAACCCACCGCTGACTTTTGATGACAAAAAAAAACAACTGACTTGTAAAATTGGTTTACCATCAAGCAACGAAAACCAATTATTTCAATATTATCAATATCCGCTTTTAATATCATTGTCTTGTAATGTCGTAATTAAGTAAAAAATTTCAACAAAAAACAAACGAGTCAACCTCGTAAACAAGTGATGGGAGTACACCATTTTTGTGTCTTGACCATTAAGTTAGCGTGTTTTGCCTTCAACATGACTTGTAAGAGTTTGATTTGCTATCCACTCAACAATTTCTTTATTCATTTTAATAAGCTATCTACAAGTTTTCTGCTTAATATTTGAAAACTTGAACGTCTTAATTAAGGCAGGTGTTTATTTAAGATTTTTTCATTAGGCGTAATACAAAGAAGTCAAGTAACCATTCTATTTAAAATGCCTTCACATGTTTATTTTTGACTCGTGACATTACTTCGTCCAAAAGTTATGCAATAGTAACATCTAAATTTTTCAATCCAAGTTCTTAGTGATTTTGATATATTTCTAAAAAGTTTAACTCCTCAGATAATTCAATATGAGCCTGTTTTACTAATGGAATTTGAAAAACTCATTATTTCTAACTTTTAGATATCGTGGTTAAACATTTTTTATGATCCACATGCCATTATTTATCCAGTTCCACAGAAAATGGAGTATTAAGTATATTATGGTAGAAGAGTGACCATAGAGATCATGATGATCATCCCAATAACTAATCTTATATTCATTAAACAGCACAGTATTCCAAACATAAGATTGTTTGGTAATATAAATCCCAACTAAATTAATAATAAAGGTAGTAGTATAAATGATTTCAAGGATTGAACGTGATATAAATAATCTTTAATATGAACCAAGTGTTATGTGCTGGAAAAAAAAGGGCCATGCATATCTTATAGTCTTCTCACTAACTGTTTTCTCGTTCGTTATCAATCATGTTCAAAATTCCAACCAACTAAATTAATACCAAATATATGTACAAGGAAGGGTATACGGATAATTTAGATTGAAACTTTGATGCTGTGTATTCATATGGTGAACTTTTTTGAGGATGCAAACCATGCACATGTCACATCTGCTGAAGCTCAATTTTCCTTGCATTTACATTTGTCCTTGATACTATGCTTGTAACATAAAGGTTCCTAGTTGCATACAATTGATAAAATGAGTGTGTTCTTACCTGTATTTCAAGAAGCACTATTAATTGCACAGCTTATTGGTGCCGCTGCCTCGGATGAGTTTCTCATATGACTGGCCCATGCTTCCAGTTTCGCCTTCAATTCACAAAGGGTATTACTTACAAAAGCACTTGTTTCCTCAAATTCAGCAGCAACTTCAGCAACAGATTCAAATTGCTTGGATAACAAATCAAATCTTTCCATTCGAGGTTTGAGTTGTTTAACACTGTAACTGGTCTTCACATATACATGTCTCCTCGTTAGATCTGTTCTCCATCTTTCCAAAATATACTTACATGGAATCTCTTTAACTCGCTCTTGTGAAAGTACAGCAAGTGAATGCCTACAAATGATTCCTTTGAACTCAAACATGCGGCAGGCACACTTCACATCACAGGTCACTCTGTCAAATATAACTCCGAACGAAACGTCTTTATGTTTACCTTCAACTATCACATCTTCAATAACATTATAACGACAAATAGAACCATCATCATGAACAACAATCATGTTACAATCAGCCTTTCCAATAAACTCACGCTGAACCTCCAAAAACTTTGCATGAGTGTAAGAAGTCTGAAATTGCCGCTCAAATGGAGACTTGGTAGCACAAGAAAGAGTAATGCAAAATGAACGGAAATCAGCTTCAAACTCTTTCTCTGCCCTGGCTTGCAATGCATTATCATATGCATCAAGAAATTGTTTCAAAGTAGTTTGACAACCAACAAATCCATCGAAAAATGGATGCACGATTTCACCGTACCGAATAGTAGACATTCCAGCCCAAAACTCACTTTTTACAAAGGTAGGCACCCATCGATGTCGCTCATGGTACAACTCATTCAGCCATTCATTGTCTTTTAGACCAAATTCCTTCATGGTTGTTCTCCAATTCACCTCAAATTCATTGGGAGCAAGTGCATCATATATGGCAGTTTTTAAACGAGAACTTGTCAGCTTGTTGTCACCACATTGACCTAACTTCTCAGGAATTTTTTTCATTATATGCCATAAACACCACCGATGTCGAGCAAAGGGGAATACAACTTTAACTGCATTTTGCAAAGCCTTGCATTCATCTGTAATGATACCTTTTGGTGAAACACCGTACATGCAATGCAACCATGATTGAAACAGCCAAACAAACGACTTTGTGTCCCTGCAGGATATCAATCCACAACCAAAAAGTATAGACTGCCCATGATGATTCACTCCAACAAAGGATACAAGAGGTAATTTGTATTGGTCAGAGACATATGTTGTATCCAATGTCACCACGTCACCAAATGACTTGTAGGCAGCTCTACTCCTAGCATCAGCCCAGAAAACATTCCTCACACATAAATAATCATCCAAATCAATGACATAGAAGAAATTGCTATCTTGTTCTTGCATGCGCATGAAGTATTTATAAAGAGCATTGCCATCTCCATCCACGCCAAACAACTGCCCTCCTGTCCGAATGTACTTTCCACATTCATTTGGACCCACCGACAAATTTTCATAAACCCCATTTCCAACCACTAATGGCCGCAAACTCTTGTTCACCTGCTCCTCAGTCTGATCTTCCGGGTCTAGTTTCCTTTTAGCTCGCATGTCAGCATCGACATTAAGCTTGACCTGACCTGGACTCAGTTCATGATTGTGATTAAGCGTAACCGTCTGAATCCGGTAAAATCCATCTTTACATAAAGAAACATTGATCCTGGCTTCACACTTCTGTTTCCTGGATGGAACACTTCTGATGGGATTTCTCCTACCATTTCTCCTAAATCCTTCTCTTGAACACGCAAGTATAAAATATCCAATCTTGCCATCAGCTTGCTTCCTTGAGGTTCTTTTCATGACCCCAAAACCCACTTGGTTGGCATATTTCGAATAATACGATCTCACCTCATCCTCCGAACTAAATATCATACCGTTATGCGGCGTGGGAACAATATCATTCTCATCCAAATGACCAATTTCAGGGCCATGTTCCTTCGGTGAATCATAAGCCACATCAACGTCACACTCATTAGCATTAATATCTAACGGAATCAGTGAATCAGCGTGATTAGCCATTTCCTGTAAGACAAACAAATACTTCAAAATCCACACAAATACAACAACCAGCAATCATGCAGTAACTTCAAGCTAATAACTTCAACTTGGGATCTTCTATTTAGCTCAAAAATTCAATTAAAAATCCTACCTTTCATGCATTGGATTATCACAAGAGGAAGATCCAACTATGCTTGCCCTTCAACACATTGACTTAATGCCAGCCGCCAAATCTTGAAACTATTTGCTACCAAATCTAAGACTATCCACTAAAACATGCAAAACCCAACAAATTTCAGCTCAATCCAGAAAGAAACAGAGAAGATCAAACAATAAATCAAAAAAAAAAAACAAGAAGGAAAAAAAAACATATAATCAGTTGAGTTGGTACAGAAAGAAACATACCTAGGATGTGAAAGAGAAAGAGCAATAGGAGCAATAGTTGTAATAAAAGAAGGTAGTTGTTTCTACTTTATGCCCTAATTCAGTTCTGGGCTTGAGATGAGAACTGTGCTTTGCTTCTTCACTCCTCACGCTTCCACAATGGTCAACAGGGTTCTGAGTGGAGGCCAATCCTTAAACGCTTCGTTTTGGTCTATGCCAATTGCCAAGCCACGTGTACCGCTCTTGAGTTTGAGGAAATTAATAATTTGGATCTTATACTTGTAGACGGATCTAAATAAATGAAGTTGTCATTAACATTGTTATTACTACTAACAAAGTATTTAAACGTTTATAAATGATACTAATAAATAATAATATCTATCTTTATATAATAACAGGACCTCTAGCAGCCCCTCTATTTGACATTTGTCATCTCTACCTACCTGACAAGTGTCCGTCAATATTTCCTCTTCTCCCCTCTATTTCTAAACTTCCTTACCCACGTTCTTTTCTGTTTCCTTTTCAATCAGATATCTTGTCGGTTTTTTTATGCAACTGTCATCTTCTGCGTCTTCTCTGTTCCTCAATCTTTCCTACCTCTACACTTTTCTTTCTTATCTCATTTTTCCCACTCTCTTCTCTTCTCTGTGCACTCTTTAACCACCCCCACTATTTCATCTCTCTTCTCTTCTCTGCACTCTTTTCAACCACCACACCTTTGCCAATCTCCAAATTTTCGGTTTTTTTCATACCTTCTAGACTTCTAATCTTCCATTAAGAGATCAATGGAAATCATTCCTGTACATCCAAGAAAAATACAAGGATTTTTCAAGGAACTTTTATATTCAATCTTCGATTTAGACAAAATCAAATCTGATGGAATCATATCTCCACACCAACATCAAAGACGTGTTTCATTCCATCGCCAATGACTGCAATTTGGTTTGTTTTTAATACCTCTAATTGTTTATGAATGGTTGCATCACTTTCTTTATTCTACTATGCCCAACAATGCTTTCTGCAGTCTTAACTCAGGGGAGATTTACATTTTTTCTGACCGTTTTAATCTGAAAGGAAAGAAATTAATCTGCATTATTTGGCCATGGTAATACTCTTTCCTCATCTGCAATTCTGCATTATTTCCTTATTCTATTCATTTTAAAATTCATTAATTATAATTTCAAATTACTGATTGTTAATTTCCTGATTAGCGTGCTTCTGACTAAAAAAATTTCCTAAAGCGACTGCTTAATTTTCAATCCCACTAGCATTAATTTCAAATTAATATTAATTACAATATTGGTAAAAAGACATTCAACTGTTTTGCACAAGGTATGTAGACCGCCAAGTTATGTAAGGTGTTCCAAATACGTATGTACACTGAACAGTTGAAAGGCGAACGAGGAAGCCAACTTGGATGCTTCATCGAAGAAGAAGCCGAATCCAATTGATACAGTTGAGGGTGTTGACCGTTTTCAATCTGGGATTAATTGGTATTGTTTGCTTATTGTGTTTATTTTTATATTATTTGACTATCATTTATTTGATTGGTGGTGGGCGAAGTTGCCAGTTATCTGGCTTCCTTTTTTTTTAAATTTCATTGACTGGTTGTGCAGTTGCTAAATATATATATTATATATATATATATTGCTTAATTTTTTTCCTGACTACAGTAATTTTAATATTATTTATTAATTTAATTTTTTGTTTAAAATTCTTGCAACTGTTTAGCACGATGCCCATTTCTTTCCTCTTCTGTCAAACAACTCTGTTAATGTTCCCTTTTCATCATTTATATTAAATAGATTCATCTACTCTCTGTCGTTTTGTGAATTATGAGAAATGAAAAAATTAAATGGCCTCTTTTGTTGTGCTTCTAGATGTATTTTTGTTGTATTCTGATCTGATTGAAATGGTATAAAAGGATATATGGCATCCTATTGATATTGAATTAAATGTATGCATTACTTTGTGGCAAGAGGAAAAGATTACTGTGATAAAAGAAATGTTGTAAAGCCAAAAATTTCAATGATGGAGAAAATGGAAAAGAATGGTTTCTGGGATTAGTAGATGTTGTAAATTGTGGTAGGTGCGGAACAGTTGCAGGAAGGTTTATAAGCTGTAACATACTAAGTCTCAAATTAAAAGGCAACATGTGGATCCTATTATTGTAAAAAAATTTAACCAAATGTTGTGGACTAGGATGTGGAGATCTAAGCATAACCAAACATAATAATACCACTCAGTTCTATTTGATTTAATTTATGTTAGCAATAACTAATAACACATCCAAACTTTTGTCGACATGCTTGGAAATGGAATTGTGTTTCATATTAGGGGAACTACCCTTGGTGATTTGATTCTGTTCAACAAGTGTGTTATTCGAAAATCTAATCTGAAAGATAGTAGCCTTTGTGTTTAACATGTTGTTAAGGAAACTGCACTCCTCTAAAAGTGCCACTACCTTCATCTGTTGAACTTTGCAGCAAACATATCGATAGATTCATCACTTGTATCCATGGTCTTTTTTAGCTTAGCTTTCCCGTCTCTTTCTCTTTGTTGTTGAATTTATTTTACAAAACACCAAAATGTTTATCAAATATTTATTGTCAAGTGACATATGAATATTAAATTAATCAATCATGTAAATAAAGCCCTTGAATCAAGTTGAAAAATGATTCAGTTCAAAAAAAAGTTCATAAATGTCTCTAGACAATGAATAATTCACTAATCCATAATTATATTTGATATTTGAAACATGAAACAAATCTCTTTTTGTTCATGTTTTTTTTTTCACAAATAATAACTTCTTACCACACATTGTGGGATCTTTTGCTGCTAACTTGGCAGAAAAATTGTTTAAGGAAAAACAAAAAAAAACTTGAAATGTGGTGTAAGAAAAAAATTATTTTATAATTTGTAAATTTTGTATTAGACATATTTATTGATTGTACCGTAATTGTCAATTATTGAGGTCATATTTTATCATTCATATATAAAATTCATTTATCCCGCGCATCGCGCGGGTTGTGTACTAGTTGTTATAAGGACCAAAAAGTTACCATAGGGTCAAACATTGTTAGTTACCAAGAATATATGAGGGTTGTGAATCACACTCATATTGTTATTATAAAGGTACAAAATGTTGTCATAGTATATAGGCAAATTTAATGTTAATGTCTTAGTGACTAGAAATTTAAATAGTTGTGCTGCCTCCTATTTCAATTATAAGGCCATTTTAATTTTTTTTTGTTGAAAAAAATTTCAGAATGTAAGAGTCACCACTTTAAATTGTGTATAGTTATTTTTTTCTTTAAAACTCTTCTATTCAACTTATAAACTAACTTATAATATAATTATATGTGCCATATATTATAATTTAGTTATCTAATTTTTTTCGTTAATTTAAAAAGAAAGTCAAAGTGGTCTTTATCTGGGGTGGAGTAGATGATTAAGATTTAATATAATTAAGAGCCTTAAAGATTTTTTAGTTTAATTATTTCATTTCAATTGATCTTAACTAGAATGTAATACCCGGGCGAGGCCCAGGGAGCAATACATTAAACTATATTAAATCAAGTCAATCAATTTGTCCATATATCTATATTAATGTAAATTAAAAAACAAATAAAAAGGATTAAACTAATCACGAAAGGTGAAACTAAGACCCTTAAAGATTTCTTAGTTTAATTATTTAGTTCCAATTGATCTTAATTACAATTAAGTTGGATCTCTACAGGTCGTGCCTTGGGCCCAGTTGACCCAATACATCACGAAGGCCACAGAGATTGGGGAACACATGAGACAGACAGTAATAATAATAAGTAGTAACATTAACAAAACAAAAAATGCAAGTGCAAGAACATTGTTACTGAGGTAGCAGAAAGGCTTATTACTAATGACGAATTCTACAATGGAACAAAGCAATTTGGATGTTTCTCACTTCAATCACACTCCTTATTATTGGTGAATCTCTGTCTCTTCAACGTGTCATTAATTTAATTTAGGGTTTTCTGCCTATTATTGTCATCATGCAAAGTTTCTTTCTTTTCTTTTCTTGTGGCAATTACTGATTACATTACATGAAAGCTAATGTTATAGATGTTGATGAAAACAAAGGTTGTCATATTAGTATTCGCAGGAATCGAATTTGTTTTATCTTTGATTTTTTAATAAAAATTAAATTTTGTTGTACTTTGCGTATGATTTGAGGGGAGGATTGGTTTTAGCTTATGGAGCTTTCCATAAATTTTCTCATATAGATTCGGTATTGTGATGTTTTAAAAGATTTTTATCCCTTGATAGTCTTAAACCACTGTTGCTGTACCAATGTATGATTTTGCTTCCTGTTCATTTGTAGTGAGGAGAATGTATACATGCTTTGCAAGAAGTTATGCACTGATCAAATAGCAGACGCTGATGGATCTGATCTTTTTGTTGTTTTCATTTCAAATGAAAAGAGACAGGTATGTTTTTTTGCTTTTGTACAAATTTTCACCTTCTCATGGTAGAGTTGCTTGCTGAACTTATTTGAATGACACTTTTTGGGGCTAGAGTTCGGTCCCTTCGAAATATGGCAGTTTTTGTAAGCTGAACTGACATTGATTCTCTATTTATGATGATTTAGAACATATTCACATTCGTGCGCGCAGGGTGTGAATGACAGTGAGAGAGAATGCTTCTGTTCTTGCTAGTAGGAACTATCAATAGTTTTTAATGTAAAGATTCTATTTCTTATTGCTTTTGGTATTTGCTGTTATTGTTGTGATTACATGGGAGGCAGAGTACTGAAAGCATGTGCAACTATTCTACATGTGCCCTTATTGTTGGAATGTTGCCATGTTGGGGTTGCTTTGTATTTGTTTCAAAATGCAATTTTCTTTTCATTAGGATTTGACTATTTGTTATTTTAATTCTCCAGATCGCACTATGGCGTCAAAAAGCTAGCAAAAGAGCGGATGGGATTGTTCTATGGGATTATCATGTCATTTGCATCCAGGTATAGCTAATTACATTTTTTTACCGTGAATGAGTTGACAAGGCCTGTTCACAAAGTTTTAGAAGCCTTATAAATGTTTATATCTAGAGTTGGTGATGAAAAGGACTTTTTTATCACGCTTTTTCATGATTGACATTCCAGAGAAGAAAAGGAGGTGAGTTCCCTCTAGTGTGGGACTTGGATTCAACTCTTCCAGTCCCTTCACCCTTAGCTTCATATGTGTCAGAAACCATCCGTCCATCTTTTCAACTATTTCCCGATTTTTATAGGTAATTCACCATCAGTTTTTCAGTGATCATGTTCTGTTTTATTAGCATAATATGGTACATAAAAGTGTAATTTCTTATTTGTAGTGCAATTACTAGTCGTATTTTCAGCTCTCTTTTTTGTTTATAGGAAATGGTTCGACTAAGTTTGCCTGGGATAATTATATGGGTTACATTTTGATGTTTCTAGACTTGTGAAACAACAAATAACTAACTTTCTTTTGTAAGTAAATCCCTTTGCACCTTAACACATCAACTTCTATCCTCAACTTCCACTTTATGGAGTCCATAATTCCATATTTTATCTCTATACTGGCTTTTTTTGTTCAGTTTTTATTTCAGGGTCAGGATCTCATAGGTTATGAGTAGTTATTGAAATCCTTTGGGAAGTTGTACATGTGCTTTTGTGTTTTGCCATTATAGGATCACCAACCCAGTCAAAGAAGATAATTGCTTGCTTTAATTCTTGTTTAATGATCAATTCAAGTTGTTTCTTAACCTCACCTGGATAGTTTGAATGTCTGGTCTGTGTTCATTTTTAGCTGGGGAGCAACTTTAAACTGTAATGCCCACATGCTTTTTATGCTGTGAATGTTTTTTATAACTGATTTCAGCACTATTGATTGCTTTTCTTGAAAGAATACATGCACCGTCAAAATTTGGCAAAAAAGGATATCTAATTGTTAACAGCTGTATCTCATTTTATTGTTTGATGACAAACCTTAATGTAAAGGCTTATCTGATTGTTAGGTTATTTCGAATTGTGCATGCTCCGGTATTTCTGCGTTGTTTTGCATCTGATAGAAGACACATGAAAGATCCTGATGGAAAATGGATTGCAGAACCTCCTTTATATGAACCCATAGTTGCTGAAGGTAATGAGTGGTATCAAGTGTTTAAATATTGATTATTATCACTGAAAGCAAAATCAACCGCATTGGGGGATAAATATATTCTCTCATGACTATAGTTTGGGAAACTAAATCCTTGTACAACTAGGTTCTCTTAAAGTTTTTTCTATTTTACGCTCCTTGTTTTTTTTAACATGAGGATAATGCTTTAGATCATACTCTGCTATATATCGGATGAAATGAAAGAATTTTAATTTTAAAATGGTAATATAATTTAATATTTGTTTGGTATCAATAAATTTAATTTCTGGATGAGTTTATCCCATCGATCTGTTTTGCTCATTCAGTAACATTAACCACACAGATGGAACAGTGCACAACCTGAATGAATACTTCACCATATCTGATGAGGATGCTAAAGATGCCAGCATTGATTCTGCCAAAGATGCAGTTTTCACTCAGACATATGGTGTGGTAGTGAAGGAAAATCAGCTGGAGGAATTATTTTCTCAGATCGCTTTATTTTCTCTGATTGCCTCGTAGTAGCCTCCTTTTAATTTCTAGACATGCACTTAGTCTACCTCACTTGGTTTTAAATTTTAAGATGCCACTGTTTCTTTATAATGTTTGTGAACATTGTTTCACATGAAATGTTTAGTTGAATTGTGTGTTCTTTTGTTGAGATCGTGGGCGGAGAATTGTAACAAGTAAAGCTTTTCTAGCGTCATTCTGTATATTTTAAATTCAATATTGTAAATAAAATGCTTACAACTACTCTTTTAGCCGCCCCACTTGAGGTATCGATATTATCAACAAATTGTGAATGATCAAGGAAGTGATTTCAATTTCAAATTTTGTTTCTCTTAACTATTGTAATAACCTTCATTGGCCAAAAATAAAAACTATTGTAATAACCTTCTATGGTACTACTTAGGGGTTAGGATTATTACTTTTTTTAGGCGGATGGAATCAAAATGTTGTACTTAAATTTTATGACAGAATTGAAGTGGAGTGGCAGTGGCAAGGCTTAATATGAATTCAATAATCTGTTTTATAATTGCATTTACTTTGATATGGCCAACAAAGCAATTTAATAGAGGCCTCTTTCTTCAAATAAATACTGAATACCATTAACTCAGAGCATTACAACATGTAGCAACATGAACTAAGATCCTTACTATGATCTTGAAAAATACTCCCTATATTCCTAAATATAAGAGTTAGTTAATTTTTTTTTGGAGAATCCTAATAAACCGAAATAAATCACTTAATCATAACATTTTGTATATATTAGATCATATGTTAACTTATATTTTAAATAACCCAATTTTAGAAAAAAATTTAGGAAATCAATTTTTAATTACCTTATTTAGTTTTTTTAGGATTCTCTAAAAAATATCAATTACCTCTTATATTTAGGAACGGAGGGAGTAATAAGTTACAAAATCAGCAAAAATCATCATGGCATTCTGGCAGAGGCCAGGGAACCTCAGTAATTAACTCTGCCCCTCTCTGTGGAAGGACCGAGTAATCCTGAATGTGTCTCATGTTCACTGTCTGAAAGCCAGCAATCAAAGCCTATCTTTCATCTTCGCTGTCTGAGAGCAAGCAATCTTGAATTTGTTCCCTGAAAACAAGAATGTTACCGTGTTAGAAAGAGTATGCCTGTCAATTATTAGTGAAAATTATAGCTCGTTTGGGTTTTAAGATACAAGAAATGCCTAGTAGCACTAGCATAACTAACAAGCTTCGAGTGACCGAGCCCCTTCAGAGTGTAGGAGCCAGAACTTGGAACACAGTATCATAGCCAAATTATACAGATTTCTATATGATAAGCAAATTTATAACAACTTTACTTCCTCAGTTACTCAGTCATGGCAATTAAAATGGTCACAACATTTGAGTTGCATCAGCCAAGCCATGGATGATGGAACCACACAGATCATATAAAAATTCCCAGTATCCAATATTCTTTCCCTGCTTCAATTCCTTCAATTTGAAATACCCAAAAATATTGGAAATAATGTAAATGCAAATTTTTATGCGCCCTACTTAATCTTAGTGGTGCGCATAAGATCCTGTCTGAGATATCAACAAACTCAGATTTAATTGTGTTGGCAGCATCCTTAAACTACTAATGCGCTCACCTTAAGGAACTCAAATTTCTATCGTTTACTTGCTTTGATCGTGCAATAACTACTTGAGGCAGAAGTGTATAAAATTGCTCCAATGAAGTGGTATCTCTTGGAAGTATCTGAAAGTGACAACTTGAACAGCAGGCAGCGCTGAAAACATCACTGCTTCTGCCGTTCTCAAGATTGCTTAAAACAGTAGTCTCAGATTTGTCAAGAGGGCTATTGCAGAGATAACAGAATGATTCAGAGGAAACAGATTCATTGGACGTGAGATTGTATCTCTTTTGGCGTCTTTGAGTTGCCAAAGGAACTTTACCATCAACAATCTCAGGAATTCTGTTGAAGTGGAATGGAATGAGTTTTCCCGCTGTTCTTACAATGGTGCTCTCTCGAGATGGGTTTTCTTCCTGCAAACCTATTTTTAATTAATGACTTAAGTTAAAAAAAAAATGCACTGGGATACAACTGAAAAGGCAAGTATAGTTGCAAGCATAAGCATGTTACTCCATCCCAAACTCTATTAATAAATTAATAAATAATAAATTTCATAGAAAGCTCTTTTCAAGCAAAGTTAGAGCCAGAAAAAATAAGCACTGAGCAGCATGACCGTGGCTAACAAATAATCTTTTCACCCTAGAAATGAAAAGTGTATTTTGAATATAACTTTCAAATTTAGCATCATAAAGGTATTCCCAAATAAATTATAGTACTTAAGTAGGTACTCATCAGTCAATTAAGGAAAAAGGGAAGAAAAAACAATCCATACCTGCAAAAGTTGAACAAAGGATGAAACCAAGCTGTTAATGCTAGATTGGGGAGTAGTAGGCAACACCAAGGTCTTTAGACTGCCCTGCCAAAGATCAGGCACATCAATTAATTGAGATATATAACAAATTTAGGGAAAGTATGTTGGAAAATATGCTCATACTGGAACAATATTCCAAAAAAATTCTATTTTTAGAAAAACTAGAGAAAAATGAAAATAAAAAGATCATTTTCTGTAATAAAGATTTAGAATGTAAAAGGCATAGCCATATAGCTACAAACCCATCAAGTCGGCAAAGCATATTGATCTCTTGGGCAAAACAATCGCGAAGAGGGAGCACAACAGGGATTTCCCACCTCGCATCAACATACTGCACATCCGCGGGTAAGGAATACCCTTGGCCCTGTCAAAACATATAGATAGATATAAAAATCTGTAATATATCCAGATAACTTAAGAGTGCTTACTTAAAGCCCTCTTAGTTTGTAATAAAAATGGGGATCAGGGGTGAGAGTAAGGATTACTATAAATAAAATGCAAGCAATTTGGTGGAGCACATAACAATTAACAACCAGTAACTATTTGCTGGAGCAAATGAGAATATAATAGGCACACCTATGACCAAAACTTTGCGATTTACAATTTCACAATACAAAGACACTCAAGTATTCAACTCAATCAAAATTCTACAACATACCTTCACAGTGGCTGTTAAAACATGGCGAGCAATTCTTGAAATGCAAGAACCAAGCACAATTCTGTTGTATCCAAACTCTGATGCAACCTAGATGATAAAAAAATTCAAATGGATGAGCTCTCCAGTGAACGTAAGTTTGAGGCTAAAATAAGGTTTGAGATTCAAATACCAACCTTTTGCAAGGTCAACATTCGAAGATAAATCAACATATCTTCCTTTCCAGTCGAATCACTTACAGCATTGACCAATTCAATCAACTTGTCCCTTCTATCACCACACTCCGAAGAGTAAACAGCCTCAATTGGCACAACATGCAACTGTTTTATAGGTGGAGCTAAACTTGCCACAATCGAACTTATATCTTCCACTGCCTTCTCTAACTCATTAGAAGGAATTGGAGAAACAGAACTTTCATCAATAAATACAACTCCCACACCAAACACTGGCAATGACCTGTCTCTACTTGCATCAAAGTTCTTAAGTGCTCTATGTTGCATGTCATGAACAAACTGTAATGCTACCCTGAAAAAGCATTCAACTTTACCATGACAACAAGAAGACAACTTTATTCTCTAACAAGTCACAACACACACACACACACTCCCTCCTATCCTAAGTATCAGAAAGTTCACTTTTTTAAAATGTGAGATGCAAAATAAGTAACTTTAAATAGTAGTTTCTATTTACCATTTTCCCTCAAAAATAATACCTTTATTACTAAATACCAGAGGAGCTAGTTGACTTTTCTTTGTCCTAAAAAAGCTAGGAAACAGAGGGAGTAATTTATACTCCGTATTACTTATAAATTAGACTAAAGTATACTTTTGGTCCTGGTCCCATTTTCGCATCAAGTTTCAATTTTGTCCATTATGTTTCGAAGGTAGGCTTTTAGTCCTTATTCTGTCAACAAAAAGGACTAAAAATATATTTTCTAAATATAAAGTACTAAATTGAAACTTGACGCGCAAACATAAGAGACCAAAAGTGTACTTAACTTCCGGCCAAAAAAAAAAAGTGTACTTACCTATAAATCATAACACATAATCTAACATAGCATAACTTAGATTCCTTAATATGAAAAAAGAAAAAAGTGAATTTGATCTTATAAATTAATAAATCGGATATGTGTGTGTGGGTGTATTGGATGTCTAATGATGATTATGGTGGAGAGTGTTGAGTGATTGAAAAGGAGAGAAAGGAAAGGGAGAGACCTAGAAGAGGGGCCGCCGGAGAAGGCAACGAGGACATTATCGGAGGGAGTAATCATGGCGTTAGAAGTGACGGCGAATCTAAACTTGGCGAACAGATTGTTCCGGAAGCAATCGCCACAGAAGCGGCCATCGTCAATGCCGCCGTAACCGGAGACGGCGTCGTTAACCTTACACTTAATGCAGAGAGTGGTGGGAATTGGATTGGGTGTTTGGGCGCGTGAAGGTACTTCTGAGCTTCGCGCGTCGTCTTCGTGTTTGTAACAGCTGGAATTGCATCCCGAGCCATTGCACGCCATTGAGCGGGATTGTGCGCTTTTTTTCTTTCTGGTATGCTCAAGTTAAGCGCTTTTTTGTTAGGGTTCTTTCCTTGGGATAAATTTTAGTTTGAAGATGGGGACATGGAGTCTATTAAACCACAAATTATATTATAGGGTGCCAAATAAATTAATTTTGAGAAAAATAACTATAGACAAGACAATTTGAAGTGCTTAATTTTTTGGGAAAATGTCATTTAAATCCCTCCGAATATACAAAAGGACAATTCAGGAACTCAAACTTCCAAAAGGACCATGAAGGAACTAGGACCTTTAAATCTTTAATTATCTGAAAAGGTGAAAATGATCTTATAATTAGGGGCGGATATGGTCATAATTATATAGAGTATTTTGTGAATAAATGAACATTGTTGAAATTTTTCATTGACTAAATATAGGGAAAATTACAAATAAATACGTCTGAATGTTTAAAAGGACAAGTAAGGAAATCAAACTTCCAAAAGTACAAATAAGGAACTCACAATTCCAAAAGAACAATTAAGGAATCATACAATTGTTAATTGATATGTTCAAATGGTTAATAGGTATATTCCAATTGTTAATTGTTTTATTTGGAAATGTGGGTTGCTTAACTATCCCTTTAAAAGTTTTCTTTACTTATTTTTTTAGATATTCAGCGTCTTTATTTGTAATTGATTTCCAATATTCATTCAATTCAATTGAATAAAATACCTTCGAACCCACCACCTTACTGATCACTGGGAGGTGTCTCTGCCAGATGGTGAATCACTGGGCCATTTTTCATAAATATATTGCCCATGAAGGTGGACTTTAAAAAGAGGTCTCAATTGAAGTATCCCTGTTCGTTTTCTAAGACCATAGAGGCCCAATTAGGTATCCTAGGCCCACTGATAGGTCCAGAGCTATAGAGGATAGTGCGACAAAGTCTAAGTTCCATCGATCGAGCCCGCCCAGTTCGCATTTGCGCAATAAGTGTGTTTCCTTGCATTTTTACGAAGATATTGAATTGACTTGATGCTAATCAAGTCCATATTACACGAGAGAAATGATAAATTGAGATTAGGCCGAAGCAAGAAATTAAAACTTGGCTAAAATACGAGTACTTAAAAACAAGTAAAATTTTAGGAGAGGCTACCAAAGAGAAAGGGGAGAGACAAGAAATGATAGAAAGGGCATGATACTTGTCTAGTAAAGAGAGAGGGAAGTCTCTATCACAAGAGATTCCACGGAGAAAGGGGTGGTCTCCTTTTTGTTGGACGCCATATGCATTCTCAATTACCCATCATCCATGCACATGCATTAGTGGAGTCATGTCTTCCTTTTTCCTCTCTTTTTACTAGTAAGTCTAAAACAATTTTTTAAAATATTGCTGAAAAATCCTTTATTTCAAATTTAACTGTCCAAGTGGATTTAATCACATTTAGTAGACACAACCTTTTTTTGAAGTTTTAGCTCTATACAAATGTTTTATGGTTCACACATAGTAAAATTATGACATAGTTTCTCCAATCCTGAATATATAACATATTTAACCGATTTTTATTAAATTAAAAATGCTTGTTAAATTAATCGCTATAATATTTTTTTTTCTAAAACGCATCACTCACCCTCCTTTATTATCTCCTCCACCTCTTACTTGATAATCATTGAAAGAATATCAATCAAGATATTTAAAGAATGAGTTGAAAAAATTAGAACCAAGTACTATATTAAAGTATCAATAAAGATACTTTATTAAGGTCTTGAAACATTTTGCCACGAAGACTTTTTTTTGTTAATTTCTCAATTTCTCCCCTACATTATTTACTTTTTATTCACTACTTATGGATACATCATGATTACATGTAACGCTCATTTCACCTGCTCTCTGTCACAGGCGGTGGCTTACAGGTAGGGTCCTTTATTTTGTTTGGCATGAACAAGAGTCTCATCACCCAAGCATATCACACCTAGCTAGTTTGCTCCCATAATCATCTCCTTCTTTTCCCTTTTTCTCCTCCTTCGTGCCCTCCTCTTTGTTATTGGAAAAAAAAGTAGAGTACTTGTTATCTCATTAAAATATCAAAGTTTGTCACTGTTCACTCAAGTGACAATCATTCATCAATTTTCTAACGTAGTTTTAACCCCATTGGTGCAGTAACCCACCATCCATGTCAGAAATCAAATGTTCATTCATGCCTTAAAACACTTTCCTCATTATAATATTGGCATCTCTTTTTCTGGACCAATATGTAACATTGTAGCTAGGTTGATTAAGGATGGTGTTTTTAGCTAGTGGAACCAAGGAAAAAAAAATCCAAATTTGGAATAATAATAATGCAGAAAACATTAAGGTGGTGGGATGTTTCGTGTTTGTATTATTTGAAGTCTAAAGCCAATGCATGATTATATGAGTGTGTGTTGTAAAACTGTATTATCAACAATCTGCTTCTTAAGTATTGAAACCTCTCTGCACAAGTTCTGCCATACTTTGTCTCTTTGCCCATCTTCTTCTCCCTCTTTTTCAAACTTTTGTGCCAAAAAGAAAAGATGCTTTTTGAAAACACAAAACCTTATTAAAACGGGACGCAACTTTTTGAAGGAATTTCGGTAATAATCAGCATGCAGGAGAAAAAAAAATGAGAGGGAAAAACGAAAAGGAAGAGTAGTGTGGTGAGACAAGTATGATGCTGTCCTTCCTCTTTTTCCCCTCTCGGATAAAGTTTAGGGATGTAGATGAATAGCTGAAAACTTTGCTAGGACGGAATGTTGAGCTTTCAATTTTTATTATCACTAGATTAGATTACTTGTTTTTTTTTACTTTATTATATAATATATAATGATAATGATAATAATGTATGGTGGTGGTCGCTTACTGTCACACAGACATGTCTTGACCCTACTTGTCTGCAAGATGCTTCACTCTTCCTCCCATTCCTCATGAAGGCCCCACCCACCCCCATTTCAAATCACTCTGCCTTCTGCCTCTCTTTGATTTCTCTTTTGTGAGACCAAAATAATCATAATAATGACCTCAAATGTACTACATTTTGATTAAAGTGTGACTCCTTCAATTATTATCTCTACCTCACATTAGGTCCTTGTTTGGTTTCATGCATTGAAAGTTTGAAACTGAAAGCTGTACGTTTTTTTACCATTTACAGCTTAAACCTTACTTTCACACAAATTGTTACTAACATAATCATTTTAGATGAAATCTCAGTGACACTTCACCTGAAGTGTAATAAATTTACGAGATTGCAGGGTTAGATTATCAAGGTCCAATGACATGCATCACCATCACTGATACTCATGTGAAACTGGTGATATTTTAATCTAAAAAAATGGGAGAAAAGAAATTTTTTTGTCCAATTGTGCACGTCCTTGCAGCTGAATTTTCTGCAATTTATTAATTTTTCTTTTTGAGCCTGCAATGTGGTACATGGAGCCACTTTTTTCCAGTTTCCTCTTCTCTATATTCAGGCCAATGGTCCACACTTGACACCACCTACATTCATTGTGATTGACTTTGTGAAGAAATTTCGGTACTTTTATGCATTTTATATGATAAAGTTTCGAGCGGAAAGCAAGTAGCCTTACATTATGAGTAGTTATTATCGGTGGCATTAATTATATACCAATCAAAGGACAAAACGTGCTTTTTTTAAAGTGAGCTTTTGAAACTAGATACAACAAACGTTACTTACACAGTAATCATGTATAAACATGGTCAGTTGCACTTTATTGTATTAACGTGTTCAATCGTTCGCACTTAAAAAGGTCTTAATAAAAAGTAAAAAAAAAATCCAAACAAAAAACATTTGAGAAAGTATAATCGTGTAACTTGCTGGAATGCATATCGAGTGTCTTATATTACTGATATTTTTCTTGCTAAATGTGAGTCCCTTTGTTTTGTTTGTCTTGAAGAATAAAGAAATGCCTCTGCTCTTAGCATGCAGGGGAGGGATGGAATCAAGAACCATAGGGCAGAGTAATTTGGACAGTTTGATTGCCCAATCATGTCCTTTTACTCACGACCAGTAAAAGTTAAGTTGACATTTATTAGGAAGCTAAAAACTTTAACATGCACGTACTGAAGCGAGATAATTTAAACGATGAAACTATAAACATTAATAGTATAGACATAGATCGATTAAAGTTAAAACATATTAAATGAAAAAGATAAAAAAGATGGGTAGAACAATGTATAGTACATCTAAATCACCTTATAATTGACAGTGTAGTGTAACTTGGTGATGTACTCAGCGTGTTTTGCTCAAACTGACTTGAACAAATTATCTTTCTGATAATACCTCCAATCCCTTTGATGCTTACATAATATGGTTTCGTTTTTCATCAGAGCTAAAAACGATGAGTAAAATACTCCTAAATTTGTAGCGTAGAAACATGGATGGAACAACTAGAGAGAAAAAATTAATTTTAAAAAATGAAAGACGGGTTTTCTGGTTTCTGCCTCGTGCAGAAATATGTTTGGGTATATTTAACAAATCTATTGAAATGTCATCAGAGGATGGTACATCTAATCTTAACGCCAAACATAAATAAAATAAGCCTATATAGGGGGGAATCCTAGGATTAGGTGTTAAGCAGCATTATGTAAGGGCTAATGACAATTCGTTTGCCTTCTCAAATAAAAAAATATATATATTGCCTTTTAAGGCATTGCAAATACTAAATACTAAATAGATTCTGTTGGCCAAAAAAAATACTAAATAGATTCTCCTCCAGGGTCCTTCCTCATTAACAAAAAGAAAACAACTTTGCCTTATCCTTCTTTACTGTTGCTGAACAAAATGTTGAACTTGAAAACGACCGTGACAATGCAATACTGGCAATTATAAAGCAATAAGGAAGTAATTAATGTACACTCACTCTACCATTAAACTCAGATTATTGAAAATAATGAAGTTTTGTTTTCTGATAGACAAGAATACCTGTAAGGTATTGTGTCCCACGCCGCAAATAGTTCCAAAGTATGTGGGGGCAAAGTTGGGATGCTTGAATATATATGCCTTAAAGGGTTGTGAGTTGTGACCTTTCTCCAAAGAGAGAGGGCAGTTTCTTTCAGCTTTCTTCCATTCACTAACCAAACTACCTATTTCTCTTGAAGCTTGCAACTTATTACAAGGCAAACCATTTCATTTCCTTTCCTTTCCAATCTTCTCAGCTCCGAAAATCTCTCCTTCTTTTCTCTCTCAGTCAATGGCTCTGTGACACACAGAAAAACACCTGGTCCGTGATTCCTGTACCTAAACATTGTACAGTGTACACTGTAATCCATTAGCTTCTCTCATTTCATCACTTTTATTCAGGAAAGTTGTTGCTTTTTTTCACTTTCCTGTTCTGGGGTCATTTTCTCTGTAGCTGCTGTGATTTTCTTATCTAGTGCAAGCATGCACATGTCATTCATAATCTACTCTTCATAATGCACCCTTGTCCTTGTTTTGCTGCTGCCCCATCATTCTGATATTCCTTGGGTACATGCTTGTTTTTTTTCCCAAAAAAAAAATATAAACTTTCAAGCCTTGAATCTTTTGGCCTTTGTGTACACCTTTTATGCCCCACAAAAAGTAAGGAGTAGCCACACTCATTAGATATACAAAGGTTTCAGCTTTTCAGGCAATCTTAAAATTGGCGTCTTGAAGAAGTTCAGTTGATGAGTGTTCTGGGGTTGCAAAGAAGCTTGGAATCTTCATTAAAGTGGTTATGCAAACAGTAAAGATTGAATTTTTTCACTTCTAAATCCTTGTGTTTGCTAGGAAAGTGGGATTTGTTGAGGGTGAAGGGGTAAAAAAAAACAGAAGTATCAAACTTTTGCTGATGCTGTAGAAAGAAAGTTAGATATTTAATCAAAGGAGCTCTGAGAAATGAAGGGTGGATATTGTACTATGATGGAAATTCTGCGCTTGTTGTGTCTTGTGGTTGCTTGGTATGTGTCAAAATCCAGTCTTTTTGTTGTGGGAGATGAGCTACAGGATCAAACTGTATTGCTTGCCCTTAACCAAGAGCTTAAAGTACCAAGATGGGATGTCAACAGCTCAAGTCACTGCTTGTGGCAAGGAGTGAGCTGCAATGACCGCTCAATGGTAGTGAAGCTTGATCTGTCACATGCAAATCTTCGAGGTAATGTCACTCTAGTGGCCCAGCTCAAGGCTCTTAGGCAGCTTGACCTTTCAAATAATAATTTTCATGGTGACATTCCTGTGGCTTTTGGAAATTTATCTGATCTTGAAGTTCTTGATTTGTCTTCAAATAAGTTTGAGGGTCCAATTCCACCAGAGTTGGGGGGCCTTAGAAATATTATATCGTTAAACCTTTCAAACAACTTGCTTGTGGGGAAAATACCAAATGAACTTCATGGCCTAGAGAAGTTGCAGGAGTTTCAAGTGTCCAGTAATCAGCTGAATGGATCTCTGCCTATTTGGATGGGAAACTTGACCAATCTGAGAGTTTTGGCAGCCTATGAGAATCTTCTAGGTGGCATGATTCCTGATAATCTTGGCTCGAGTTCTGAGCTTGAGATTCTTAACCTGCATTCAAACCAGCTTGAAGGCTCTATACCAGCTAGCATTTTTACTTCAGGGAAGCTGGAAATTCTTGTTCTGACCCAGAACAATTTGAGTGGTGACCTTCCTGTAGAGCTTGGAAATTGCCAAGGCCTTTCCAATATCCGAATTGGAAACAACCATCTAGTAGGTACTATTCCTAAGACTATAGGAAATCTTAGTAGTCTTACCTACTTTGAAGCGGACAATAACAATCTTTCTGGTGGGATAGTGTCTGAGTTTTCTCATTGTTCTAATCTCACCCTTCTGAACTTAGCTTCGAATGGATTTAGTGGTACGATTCCACCAGAATTCGGACAGCTTATGAACCTGCAGGAATTAATTCTTTCTGGAAATAGCCTTTCTGGAAATATTCCAGAATCAATTTTGAGTTGCAGGAATCTTAACAAGCTTGATATAAGCAATAACAGGTTCAATGGAACACTACCTGATGATATCTGCAAATTGTCTAGGTTGCAATACTTGCTATTGGATCAGAATTCCATAGGAGGGGAGATTCCTCATGAAATTGGAAATTGTGCAAAACTTCTTGAGTTGCAATTGGGCAGTAACTATTTGACAGGGGATATTCCTTCTGAGATTGGTCACATTAAGAACTTGCAGATTGCTTTGAATTTAAGTTTCAATCATCTTCATGGATCACTGCCTCCTGAGTTAGGAAGACTGGACAAACTTGTAGCTCTGGATGTTTCTAACAACAGGCTCACGGGCAATATCCCAACTGAGCTGAAGGGTATGATGAGCTTGATAGAGGTTAACTTTTCAAATAATTTGCTTGGCGGCCCAGTGCCAACATTTGTGCCATTCCAAAAGAGTCCCAATTCAAGTTTTATGGGTAATAAAGGCCTCTGTGGGGAGCCATTAAACTCTTCATGTTACGATGACGGCAGTAACTACCACCATAGAGTTTCTTACAGAATCATACTTGCGGTTATTGGTTCTGGTTTGGCTGTTTTTATGTCAGTTACTGTGGTGGTCTTGCTGTTTATGATTAGGGAGAGGCAAGAAAAAGCAGCTAAAGATGCTGGGTTGGTTGAGGACGAAACGAATAGCCAACCAACCATAGTAGCAGGGCATGTCTTTGTTGAGAATCTAAGACAAGCAGTAGACCTTGATGCTGTTGTTAAGGCAACTCTCAAAGATTCTAATAAGCTCAGTAGTGGCACTTTCAGTACAGTTTACCAGGCAGTCATGCCTTCTGGGATGGTTTTATCTGTTAGGAGACTGAAATCCATGGATAAGACCATAATCCACCACCAAAACAAGATGATTAGGGAACTTGAGAGGCTGAGCAAACTTTGTCATGACAATCTGGTGCGACCTATTGGATATGTTATTTATGAAGATGTTGCTCTCCTCTTGCATCATTTGTTACCCAACGGGACATTGGCTCAGTTTCTTCATGAATCAAGCAAGCAACCTGAATATCAACCCGACTGGCCTACTAGACTATCCATTGCCATCGGTGTTGCAGAAGGTCTGGCTTTCCTGCACCATTTGGCAATCATCCACCTTGACATTTCTTCTGGCAATGTTCTTTTGGATGCGAATTTCAAGCCCTTGCTTGGCGAGATTGAGATATCAAAACTCCTCGATCCAACCAGAGGTACTGCAAGTATTAGTGCTGTTGCCGGTTCCTTTGGATATATACCACCAGGTATACAACTTTTCCAACTCAAATATTACACATTATAAAAATAAGGACACTTGTTGAGGCGTGTCCCACAAGTTTTCTGGTAAAAACATCAATAGTGCATGTTTTCTTTTCCTGTTCCGCATCATGTGGTTGAACCATTAAAAGTGTATTACATCGATTCTAATTTTGATGACTTGCATCTTTCGTGTTTTATTTATTGATGCAGAATATGCATATACAATGCAAGTTACAGCACCAGGAAATGTCTACAGTTATGGTGTAGTTCTACTTGAGATTCTGACAACACGACCACCAGTTGATGAGGATTTTGAAGAAGGCATAGATTTGGTGAAATGGGTTCATAGTGCTCCAGTAAGAGGGGAAACTCCAGAGCAGATACTCGATGCAAAACTTAGCACGGTATCATTTGGTTGGAGGAAAGAAATGCTTGCCACTTTGAAGGTTGCATTGCTCTGCACTGATACTACACCAGCAAAACGTCCTAAGATGAAGAAAGTGGTGGAAATGCTGCAAGAAATAAGGCAAAACTGAGCACATTGAAAGTAAAGTTCTGAGGTGATATGCTCCATTTGATTGAGGATCTCAGAAGTTTATAGGCAATTACTAATGTTTGATCTTCACCATGCTCCTGCATGATTATCTAAAAGCATTAGTTTTTAAGGTGGAGGTTATCTGAGAGGCTGAAAACTGAAGATATATATGTTATATAACGGGGAGAATGTTTCGTGATGATTAAGCAAGGAAAGTTGTTCTGTTCATCTAGCACTTTAACTACCTCGAAGTTTGCAAATGTAATACTCCCTCCGTTCCTAAATATAAGATCACTTTGCTAATTTGGAGAGATTAAGGAAGACCTTCCAATGAATTAGGATTACATGATCTTCCCAAAATACCCCTCATTTAAATTTAAAACACAAATAAGGATTTGAGAGAGAAGTGAGGGAGCTAAGAAGTTAAGGGTAAATTGGACCAAAATTGAGACAAATAGAAAGTGATCTTATATTTAGGAACTTATCCACTTCCCAAAGTGATCTTATATTTAGGAACGGAGGGAGTATTTTGTTATGAGAGACGCATACGGCAATTAAATGTTAGTGTTGATAGAAAGTTCTTAGTTTTCTTTGAGTTTGCAGATTGTGCATATGAACTCGTCCATGCATGCTATAAACGCATATAATCTACGTTCATGACAACCCAATGTAATGTTGAAAAATAAATATCTTATGTGAAGTGTGGGTGGCTATCAAGATTTTAATGCTGATGGATCACATATTTCGAATCTTGGGTAAATTTAGATGTTTGATTCAGGTCCTTGCATTAAATGCTCACTTCACAAGAAAAGACAAGCAAATCTTCTTGAGAGAGACCTTCTGACATTTACGTTGGAACGATAGTGACCTTATTGACCATAAGTTTCACGCCTGGGGGCAAGAAAATGAGAATCAAGGAGTAAAATTTGAAAGAGGGAAATTTTAGAGTATCACGACTGAAGGCATATTATTACTACTTATTAGGCCAATGTGCTCCTTCCTCCAAGAGAATTTTTGCTAAGTTTCTCTGAAATACTTGTATACTCGCACAATAAAATAACACTTGAAGAAAGAGAATTATGAAAAGTGTCAGGGTATTATTCTTAAAACATATAATGCAAACTAATTTAACTAATATTAGAGGGAGAACATTTTACCCCGTGCTATGCATAGACCAACAAAAGCTAATACATCAAATTTAGAATATTGTAAAAATTTGTTGAAGGTTAATTCACTATTGATGAGAAACCATGAAGAGTCGTGATGGGGAAGATGTGGAACTAAACACACAATGAGGAATGAAAATCGCGTTGTGGCTTAGCAATGATCTGCTCACTTTGCAGCCCCTATCGACCCAAACCCGTCCTGCACTATATCAACTCCCAATGAGATTAACACCACTTAAAGCTGAATGCCACCATTTTATGTCCAAGTGCATCGTTAAAAAATTAATGCCGTCAATTTTTCTAGTTTTTCTCGAATTACATCATGATGTCAAATTAATTAAAAACCAATAGTTTTGTATCTTAGTTTCTGGTAACCTGAAATTCATATCTGTTGGCGACAGATTGTAAATTATAATCTCCCCTAGCTACTTCAAGAATTGGCATGCACCCTATGTAACAGGCATATCTTCCAAGTTATTCAGCATCATATAAACACTCAAATTTCTAACGAGCAGAAGGGAATGAATATAAGCCGTCTCTACAGTTTTCCTCCAGCACAACGGCCTATCAAGCCAAGCCAGATCTTTGATCTTCCTATTGAATGACTGCCAAAGTTATGGCAATAAAGCGACCAATTGCTATTGAGAATGATCCATCCCATAAACTACTCTTCTTGTCCCATACTAGGTTCTGATTCTCACTGATATCTTGGCACAACATACAATTTATATCGCTGTGATGAATATTATTTAGATATTTAGATTGTAGAGTATTCACACAGTACTTCAAATCCAACATAGCAGGGAAGAAATGTGATCAGACTACATTGTCATTGACTGATACAAACAATATCGCATCAAACACAAATGGGAGTTGGAAACATTATATCCCATCATCAAAAGAAGTGTCTATCAACCATGAAATTCTTCAAGATTCAGAGCGAGATTTGACAATGAAATTTTGGCGGCTTATGGGATTCATGACCACTGGTGGACCAGCAGTACGGGGCCATGATTGAAATTTTTTGTCAGTCTCATCCCACCACTCCTTATTTGCGACTGTATGGGGGGTAGTGCCTGAATATAACAATTAGGTGTTCCATCAAACTGCTGAACCAGTTGCAATGCAAAGCAATATCTAAAGAACACATAACTTACCTCCAAATATCTTCCGATCAGCAATAAGTACATCACAGGCCCATGCAATTGCAAATGACCCTGCTACAGCAGGTATGATGTACTTGACACCCATGGTCAAAGTCCAAACTGACCAGATAAAAGCAAATACATCAAAACTCAAGACAAACTGACACTAGAAGAAAGAACACCCAATTACAAGAGTTATGAATGAAAGAGAAATCGGATAGTCAACAAACAAGAAATAGAGTAACCTGGAACATTCAACCCTAAAAACATTCAGGTTAGACTCTGAATCTGCTGTGCGTTGTCCATAGAAAATTGTACACATTAAAATCCCTCAAACAAATAGCAGGGGAGTAAAAACACATACCTAAAGACAACATCGGCAATATGTCCGCAGGAGACTGACTTAAAATCAATTCCCACAGTTCAGTCATAGCTAAGATCACTCAATTAATATCACACCGAGAAAAAAAGAAGCAGCCAAAGCAATATGGGCATTGTCAAGCTACTCTTATATAACATCCTCTATTGCAAATGCCAGCATTCTGAATAGAAATCATTCATGCCAAAACAATCCATGGGAGGCTACCAGGAAGGAATCTTGATCTAGACCGAAATATAACTGACAGCATTTTGTGTCATAAAATTTCGTTTCCAATTAAACAATATAAATGGTTGGTCACTTGAAACATGACCTCTCTTTCTTGGTCCCTTGTACTATTTAACTCTGTTCCTAGATATAAGACCATCTTTCATAATTTGATTAGATTAAGGATGCTAGTTAAGTTAGTTATTAACACATGATATAAATGGTTGGTCACCTGACACATGACCTCTTTTTCTTGGTGCCTTACACTACTAACTCCGTTCCTAAATATAAGATCACTTTCTCTAATTTGATTAGATTAAGGATGTTAGTTAAATTAGTTATTAAAACATGATATTACCAATTACCAATTAATACAACACCAACATATGCAACCTGCTAGGCTAATAGCTAGTTCAGCTGACAATAACAACCTAATATAAATTCTGCCTAACTATTACCAACATTAAAGACTTTATAAATCTTCCTTCTAATAAAATCACGAGAGAAAAACCAGGAAACTCAATACACAACAATTTCAAAATAAAAAAAAAGCACAAGTCAACGAAAGTAAAAAAATCATCGCATTAAAAGAGTGCAGTGTGCAATCGGAAATCCAATACAGCAGACAGGCGAATGAAATCGAAGAATAGATCTGGAATGGGAAGAAGGTGAAGCGAAGAAAATAATGAAAGTAGTGAAGTGGAATTGAAAGAAATAGAAAATCCATGGATGCTTTGAAATACACGAAGGAGAGTTAGGGTTGAAAATGTTACCTGAGCGGAGAGGGAGGGAAGCTAGATTTCCGGCGATGCGATCGAGGTTTGAACAGCGAGGAGCGAGCGATCTCTTCTGGTAAAAGATTGGTGGACAAATTAGGGTTTGGTGAATAACATTCACGGACACGTGTCATTCCGTGTTGTTTAGTGAGGGTAAAATGGACTTTTTCTATAAAAGCGCGGGAGGTGTCATTTCGTGTTGTATAGTGAGGGTAAAATGGACTTTTTCTACTCAACCGCACGCTCTATTCTCTTTCTCTTTTCTCTTTTCTCTTCCATGCACTTTCACTCACTCCCAACCAACTTACCTACCATACTCACTTTCACATCCGATCCAATCCAATCCCATTGAAATGAAAGACTCCAATCCCGCCACGGAGCCCATGGGGCAGAACCTGATGAAGCTCATCAGCAACCTCTGCTTCTCCCTCTTCGTCTTCTCCGTCCTCATCTTCACCCTCATCGCCATCACCTACCAGCCCCCAGATCCATGGCTCCACTCCGCCCCAGCTCTCACCCGCCTCTTCACCCAATCCCAAAACGCCACCTTCCACACCGACACCTCCATCCTCAACACCGGCGAAGACTTGCCCTCCCCCTCCCCCTCCCTCCTTGCCCCACCTCCCATCACCACCATCACAGAGGCCACCATCCAAAAGATGGACACCCAAATCGCCAACTCCTGCGACAAACTGGACTTCCTCAACTGCTCCGACCCTCACCTCCTGATTGTGGTGCAGAGGTTCAATCTGAGGGTCTTCAAGTCGATCGCTTTCTTGGACTATCAGCCTCCGGTCAATGGCTCCAAGCCGGACGAGTGTGATGTGGCCTGGAGGTTCCGCAACAAGAGGGAGAAGTCGTGGCGAAAGTACCGAGATTTCAGGAGGTTCAGGTTTGATGTTGGAGAGAATTGTACGTATAAGGTGGTGCATTCTGGTGGGTGGCATTCCGGCTTCAATGCCAGGCGTCCTCCCAGAAGCAGAATAATCAATGCCACCCTTTCCACTCAGCTTCGTGATGATGAGATTAATGACACCATCCCCACTTTGGGGTCGGAGATGAACTTTAGGAAGGGCAAGTACTTGTATTATTCTCGTGGAGGGGATTACTGCAAGGGCATGAATCACTTCGTGTGGAGTTTCTTGTGTGGTTTAGGGGAGGCTGTCTTTTTGAACAGAACATTCGTCTTGGACTTGAGTATGTGCTTGTCTGCAACGTATAGCCCCGCCAATAAAGATGAGGAGGGAAAGGATTTTAGGTACTATTTTGATTTCGAGCATCTCAAGGAGACGGCATCTGTGGTGGAGGAGGGCGAATTCATGAGAGATTGGAGAACATGGAACAGGAGCCATAAGAGGAAAGTGCCGGTTAGGAAGGTTGTGAACCATAAGGTCTCACCATTGCAGCTAAAGAAGGATAAGAGCACTATCATATGGAGGATGTTTGATGCCCCGGAGCCGGAGAATTACTGGTATAGGGTGTGTGAGGGCCAGGCTGCAAAGTACATTCAAAGGCCATGGCATACTCTGTGGAAATCAAAGAGATTAATGAATATTGTTTCGGAAATTAGCGGTCGCATGGACTGGGATTTTGATGCTGCCCATGTGGTTAGAGGCTGGAAAGCACAAAATAAGGACCTATGGCCTCATTTAGATTCTAATACCTCACCTGATGCTCTTCTTGAAAAGCTCAAGGGGATGGTTCAGCCTTGGAGAAATCTGTATATTGCCACCAATGAGCCATACTACAATTACTTTGATAAATTGAGATCTAACTATAAGGTCCATTTGCTTGATGATTACAAGGAACTGTGGGGCAACACAAGTGAGTGGTATAATGAAACCATGCTTCTGAACAACGGAAAGCCTGTTGAGTTTGATGGTTACATGAGAGTTGCAGTGGATACAGAGGTCTTTTACCGGGCAAAGACACGTGTTGAGACATTTTATAATCTCACTAAAGATTGTAAGGATGGGGTTAATACATGCTGATCAGGTCGGCAAAACTGTATATGTTTCTTCAAATTAATGGCTCACCATTGTCTTCTTTATTGATCCAGGTTCAGACTCATACTATGGGGTTTGATTTCAGCTTCTTGAGTTCATGTTGTACTTGCACGTTCTTTTATTGTATTGGTTACTGAAGAATTATGTTAAATGTCTTCATTTTCTTCAAAAAAAAATGGATTATTTCTGAGTAAAGGGTAAAATGGACTTTTGCTAATTAGCCTAGCTAGTGGCTAGTGGCTACGCATAATTAAGTGGAGAAAATCTCCTGCATTGATCAAATTCTTCCATAATTCAAAATCAGTCACCAATCAATCAAAATAAAAACATTTTATTTTATTTTTATCCTTTTAAAATATAAATTTATATTCGTTACCTCAAATAGTCAAATAAGAAGTGAATTTTTGATCAAGAAAAAATAAGAAGTGAATACTCTGAAAATATTGAGAATGTATTGACACCGTTAAGAATATTCTCAAAAGATATTGATTTTTAAAATTGAATTAAAAGAAACAATTTTTAATGAATGAATTTAAAATACAATTCTAAAGCTCAAGATTTCAATTAATAAATAAAGATTTCTTCTCATAAACCACAATGATTACACGAATTTGTTAGAAAAAAAAAATCATAAACTTTCCTTGAAATGCGACATATGTAAGATTTAATCACATAATTTAATTGCATTAAAAAAGTTAATTAAATTATTTAATATATTGAATTTTCTTAAGATACCCTTATCTTCTTATTTAATTCCACTCCTCTTATTTGATTATTGACAATCAACAAGATGGTTTAAGAAAACTGATAAAAATGAAAAAGAAATCTTACAATCAGAACTGAGAATAACTTCTTTTCTTCAGCCACAATCAGATGTTATAAGGGGTTTTCCCTTCATGATGTATATAAAAAAATGAATACCTTTTCTTTTTTTTTTTGGCCAGTAAAAAATGAATACCTTTTCATGTAAGTTTTTTTTTTACCATTCTCATGTAAGTAATACATAACGAAACATGAGGGAATATTTATTTAAGGAAAATTTGGGTTAATGCCTATTTAAAGAGTGATTGCGAGTCCCATTGGTCAACTTTGTCAAGGGGGAACAGAAATTTTTAACCAATTTCTTTTTTTATACAATAATATATCAATTTCTGACAGGCGCACCGCAGCTAAATTCTCATTGATCGCTATAATTTTTCAAAACCACTGCATGGTTTCTGTTATGTACATCGAAGCAGGAAAGCCAGTAAATTACTCACAATTACAAGGACACACGAAGCCTTCTCAGCTATGGGCAGAAGAAAGAAAAATTGAAGACAAAAATTCGGGACAAAGCTTCATCATTATTATAAATAGCTGGGTCTTGAGCCCACCAATTCCAGACTGCTCAGAAGCCTTATATGTTTGGCCGATCAACTGCCCAATCGTGTATGATTTATCCACTAACATTGACTTTCCTGGAATGTAGTTTTTACTAAAAATTCCAGGATCAACAACCAGCAGCTTTTAAGAAGTTATCATATGGACTTGCAGCCGGCAGATGAAATGAGAATGAATGGTTCTGATCCTTGGTTGTACACGGAAGTGGAGGTGATTTTTGTAAGTCCGCACTCAAATTCTGATCAAAGAACGGGTTGTCCATACTCACATCCAAATTGGACAGGAAGTCCATGTTTATCAGTTGATTGCCATGCTTTTGTGAAGGGAAGTCTATCAAACAGTCTAGCTTTTGGTGGGGACTCATCAAGCTAGACATGTATTGCTTTCCCATCAGTAGTGCCTCACAGTTTTGAGCCATATCCTTGTAAGGCACATCGCATGCAGCTGGTTCAAAAATTCTCTCGCCTTGTTCAGATGTGCCCAAAACCTACAAATTCACAAGGTGCTTTATCAGTTTTCCAGTTATTGACATGGGAATGGCTTAAAAATGGAAACACAAACAAAATACTAATACAGAAGGATAACGAGAGGGCATGAAATGGCCAACATACTAATTCTAGAAGTTGCTTCGCACTCAAAAGACCTGGAACTTCTGCAGTCAATTCCAAACTCTGCCTTGTTTGATGATCAAATAAATCAGGAATCAAGTCATCATCCGTTGATAATCTTGAAGCTTTCTGGAGAAAGTAAAAGTAACAAACTCAATCACGAATCAACGGCAGAAAGAATAGAAATGAGATATGAATAGCTATAGTCACAAGATCCCTGAAGTCCATCACTTTTAACTTGACACACCTCTTTTGGAAAACCAACTATCAATTGGGATCCAAATTGACACAAATCATCTGGCGAAAATTCTTCCTGCAGGTGCTCTCTTATCAAGGAAAACGCAGCCTGTGCAAAATACTGTACGGTCATTGAATAGAAAAACAAAATACTCCTATTTTTATCTTCTGGCTTAGTCTAAGGATATACAAGTAAAAACATTACCTCTGACAAACTTTCCAAGCTCCTAACAATTTCAGACGCGAAGAAATCCTGAGCTTGCTTCTTAGTTGTTGATAATTCTGCAAGTGTGATTAGAGCCCTATCATTGTCTTCTTTGGACCCATAATGGATAGTTATACTGCCAGGCTCAAAGCTGACAGCCTGCAACTTGTGATCTCCAACCATATGAAGGAAAGGGTCAACCTAAGACAAAAACAAGAGAAAGAATCAAGGTGATATAATTACTCAATATACAGTATTACTTGACTAAATTCAAGCATTATTCATTTCAATTGAGAATAGCTCTTCCAATGTAATTTTTTCCATCCAAAATGTTCAAAATCTGAACCTTAATGGAAATCAAGTTCTTTTCATTCAACCCAACTACGATTGTTTTGATAATAGCTAACAAGGAGGAAATCAAGAAACGACTCACATTTTTCTCAGTAAGAACAGCCTTGGCACTGTGCACAACAGGAGCAAGATTGTATGATTTTGAAGAAAACAGAATCATTGAAATCGCTAAAGTAAATATGGATCTTCGTTGTGATGGTGGCATCGTCCCTGCAATATATATATATATATATATATTATTATACATGGCTCAATATTCCAACGACACATTCAGTTTTTTCCTTCATAAACACACCACAAAGATGCTGGTTTTCAGAAATACCAATCGCTGTACAGTTACACATCCAAATGATATAAGAGAAATACAATTACAATGCAAGTTCTTTGAGTTGTCGACTTTTAAACAGGTTAAAAATAGAAATTCATTGAGGAATATAAAATTCAAAACCCACTAGCTATGCACCAAAAAGAAGCAAAATGTACACGCACATTCAGAAGCATATTAACATAATCGGTCTGTCCTTCCTGTGCAATTACCAAGAAATCCTCCAAACATAAGGGATCCAACCTTCCTAAAATACAACAAATAAAATACACCTAATACTCCAGACCCCCAAGCAGTGAAAATACGGAAGGCCATGGGCCGGAAAAGCACTGTTGTGTCTAAGTGTACCAGGTTTTAAAAATTTTTGCTTTCATGATTTAGGTAGCCAAGCCTTATTACTTATTTTCAACATAAGATCTAACAGGCTTAATTAGTTGCTACCACAAATGATTGCTAAATATGTGCCACTACAGTAACTCAGTAACTTTATCAGGGTTAAGGCATAAGGTGACCCTCAAGCACTGCTCTTTTATTGCATTAGAAGATTATTAACTTTTTAAATTACAATGGCCATAAACAAATTGAGAGTGTCTTTCCTTTGACTGCAAACTCTGCAAGGACAACAAACTTATGTTGACATTACTGCAGCTCACCTCTATCGTTTAGAGAAATATTCCACAAAGAAAATGCCAGCTGAAAACTCCGCACCAGTATCTCAGGAAAACAATTCTGTATAATATAAATTTGTAGGAGTATATTAGAAGGGGGAAAATGGATGTACCAGTTTTGAAGAACAGATAGAATGGAAAGATTTAAAGCCAATAATGATATAGAAAACCATTAAGCTCTCTTCTTCTTTAGCATCATAACTCTCAGAAAACCAAATATACAAACTAGATCAGAAAGTCCACAAGTAATTATTTTCAATGGTATAAAATGGGCATTTTACTGCAGTATTGCTGTTGCAAGGATAAAAAAAGATTTTGGTGCAGCAGAAATGAAACCAGAGCTTGAAAGAAGGCTCTCTCAAGTGAATGAAGTACAATAATGAAAATATTGAAGCTGTGGATTGCAAAAGGACTGTGTAAGATCTTGCAAATGTGACTTCAACAAGAACCAATAACAGCCTGATATTTATGCCTGTACCATATTTAACCATGATACAACACAAAAACAAACAAAAAGAAGGACCACATTGAACAAAGAACTGTAGAAGATCATTCAATGCTGTGTGAGTTCTGATAATACCTTATCTCTAGAAAACAGTAATATCAAGCTGTATGTATGAGCAATGGCTTCATAATTTTCAGGAAAATTTCCAGGAGAGGTGGACTGTGCCCAAATCGATGACAGTAAGTGGCTTATCTGATGACTGCTCAGCCTTAGGGAAATGGGCTCCTGTATTAGAAGAAAAAGCGTATCATTACAAACAATACTAAAATTCAAACTTAAACCCATGAAAGGCGCGCTATGGTTGACATCGGGCCTATCACTCTTATTGGCATTATGGTATGTGTCTGAATCTCCTGCCCATCCACAGGCCACCCATCTCACGCATTGCACACCATGGGATTAACCAATAACGTGCATTGCACTGCACCCTAAGCTTTTCCCTTTTCTAAAGGAATACACTCACACACAATCCTTTCAAATAGGGCTCTTAATAAAAACCCAAGTTACAATGCAAAGGTGTACATATGAGAGTGGGAGAAATAGAGAGGAAGAGAAGAAGCTAACTAAATGAAATTATATAAGCAGAGCTAGGGATATCAAAGCAACAAGACAATGGTAGGACTTACCACCAAATTCATGTTGGCTGAGTTTACAGAATTCTCATCTTTTGCAAAACCGTACACTCGATTGTAGGTTGATTTCAACCTACCCAGCATCCCATCATTGTCGCTAACAGTTTGCTCCTCTTCCGCAACAATCTCCTTGTCATCTAAACAGAGATTTTCTCTTGTGGAACATTTATCCTGTCTCAGCTTTGCAAACAAGGCAGCAGAAGAAGAAAAAACAGAAACTGTTCTTGATATAGTTCGTGGAACCACCAATGCCTTCCTGGAGTGAGAAACAGCTGATGAGCATGTACGAGGAAAAACTGATGTTGGGACAAGAACCACAGAAAAGATGCGATGAGCTCCCACTCGTGTTTCTTGATCTGGGTGGACCATAGCCAGGACTAGTTGATGAAACAATGTCTCAGGAAAACCCTAACAAAGAGATAGTGGTTATAGCAGAAAATTCATTCTTGAAATTCAAAGAAGCCAACAAAATGATCATGCAAAATTGAGGCTACTCCTTGCCTTGTTCTGATAGGTTAATTTTGGTAAGGAGGCTACAATTTGGGCAGTTCGATAAACCGCAGAAATTGTGCTCCTGGATATTGCTGTAATTGTCGAGATATTTTCTAACATCACACCCATAACTTCAAGAATTGATCCCGCTTCTCCAACCTGTTCATGAGCAGCAGCTTATATATTCTCCTTTTTTGATAAAATTTGTTCATGGTCAGCAGCTTATTTATTCTCCTTTTTTGATAAATTTGTTCATGATCAGCCAGCTTATTTATAATCGTTTGCTTAATAAGTCCAATAGTGAAAGATAGCAGAATATTTAACAATTTAAGGAAACCTAAAAGAATAAAAATTTGAAAAACATGAAAGCTGCAGAGTGATAATCTTAGAAATAAAAGGGCAATTGCTGTAGAGGTTTAGCCATAAATTTAATAGAAAGATAAGGGAGACATGAAATACTTTGATTGATAACTGTACAAGACATTCATCCACAGCTTCTCTGAACATCTTGTTCCAATTGACTACGTCAGCATCTAGACTTGTCTCAAACGAGCATTGTATACTCTTCCGAAGATGCCTCAAAAGATCACGCAATGCACCTACAATTGCCACAGACGGTTGAGCCTTTGCATGTTTTGCAAGTGAAGAGGTCACCTCAACAATGTCTAACTGTAAGTTGGGCTGCTTTAGGACAACTTTATTATCGAGATGCTTAACTAACATTGACAGTAAAACATGTGAATCTTTCCCTGCAATGAATTGAACAAGGAAAGTGATGAGAAAACAAAGGACTAGAATTTAACTAAAAACCAGAAAATTTTAAAATAAAATTTAGGAAAATAGGATAGTATACCCATATTGTCCATTATAAGTAGTACATCCTTTAAAACGGGAAAGGCAATGCCATGCTCCATGGACCATAAATTTCCATTATCAAAGTATCGAAATATAGATTCCATTACACGGCGTAAAGTAGTGCCTTCTTTGGCTAAAGTGGCCATAATATTTAGACAAACCCCAGACCAAAAGCATGGATTCCTGGCGTCATCCCTGTAATACAAATCATTGGAAGGTAGAAAAATAAGTAGAGGAGAGCTCAATGATATTATAAATACTTTCTGCCAACAAATAAAAACACTTACTTTGTCACGTTTATTTGGCCTTTGTCATCCACTACTTCAATCCAGGATGGGATTCGGATTTTGACATCTGGCAAAGCAGAATCACAACCATCATCTTGCATCACTTCTTGAACCCACATATTATTTTTAGGACCATGTTGCTCAGGATCAAGACTTTCTGAAGATTTCTCGTGACATTGATAATTTTCCAAGACAACAGAAACAATCTGTTGAGTTGAAACAATCCAACGTTTAGTTCATATGATATTGGTACAAATGAAATATGATAATATAATCAACAGGAAAAGTCAGCTGCAAAAAACTTATGTACAAGATGCAAATTGGGATTCTAGTCTGAGAAAAAATTCAGTTGAAAATTTGTCTATTATAACTTTTTGAGGTGTATACATGCTCAAAGCTTTCTAAAATTTTAGCATGATGTGATGCAAGGTATAGAGGAAGTGAGAGAAAACTAAACTAAACTAGAGACTAAATTTGAAGACTAAATCTGAATTATCATTGCACACCCCTCAATTATAAGAGAGACTCTTATTTATAGAGCCCATAATATCACTCTAATCCCTCTATAACAGAATCTGTTATGACTAATGCCACAATCAGCATATGGTGGTTAAACTCACTAAAACTAACTAATAACTGATAAAATAAATTCCAAGCGGTTAGGGGGGGGGGGAGTATTGTTACGTGTGGGATAGTTATTAGTTAGTTTTAGTGAGTTTAACCACCATATGCTGAGGTGACATTAGTCATAACAGATTCTGTTATAGAGGGATTAGAGTGATATTATGGGCTCTATAAATAAGAGCCTCTCTTGTAATTGAGGGGTGTGCAATGATAATTCAGATTTAGTCTCTAGTTTAGTTTAATTTTCTCTCACTTCCTCTATACCTTGCATCATGATGTTGACCATATTTTAAGATGAGATATAATAAGAAATTAATATCATCTAGTTCAAATGACATATATGAATTGAAAGCAAATAAGTTTGAGCTCAGAAGTGAGATCCAGTGAGAGATTGTCTTTGGTCATCACAGAAGGAACAACAATGCAGAGCAAGTGCTCAGACACCAAGATGGTTAAAAAACATCCATGGAAGTGAGAGGTAAAGAAACAATGTTCAGAAATCCCTCAATAATAACATACATGGTTCCTGTTGCTATGTTATACCTATAGCACCCACAACACTACCAACCAACTCAACAATAGACTCGTTGAGCTTCTAACGATTTGTTTAATATTTTTTACTTACTATTTACTCCCTTCAGTCCTAAATATAAGACCTAATTAACTTTTTTGGAAAATACTAAAAAAGTAAAATAAGTTAATTATAAATTGATGATTTACCTGATTTTTCCCTTAGACTAGTTTATTTTACCTATAAACTAATGGATAATCTAAAAATATATCAAATGTGTCATGATTTAATAGTCTATTTCGCAACCTTAACCTCTCCAAAAAAAAAAATCAATTAGGTCTTATATTTAGGACCGGAGGTAGTATTATTCCCGAAAACACAGTGTACCTAAGTTGATGCATTTGACCTTATTCATTTGACCTTAGGATTTTAACTTGCAAACAGATGCAAAAACAGCAGTTTTAAACCTGTAACCTTACTCATACGAAGAGAGAGTTCAGTGCCACTGGACTCAAAAGATTTTTTCAAAACAAAAAACTATCATGCTTAAAAAGTTGGTCATATTTATTAAACTTCACTAATAACCTAAACTTCTAAAGTCTAAAAGAAAATAAACCGTCCAGCAGTTCATAAACAGAAAAATGTCACAAGAATGATTAGTAATGAGCTACTTACATGATCAAACTCAACCGATATATGGGAGTGATTGCCCATAAACCAAACCTACAGAGAAAAGTATATAGTTCAGTTCTGAAGGATACGGATACAGATTATAATTCTGCTAGGAAAAGCAGGCAAACCTAACAGAAAAGAAGATGTGTTTACATCTGGGATTGCTAAAACCATTTTATTCCAACAAATTCTCAATGTAACTAGAAGATTTTTAATCTCAAATCAAGAGAAGATAAATTAAACGACCACCATTAATTTATAAAATAATGACCTAAGCTATTCCCCTAAAAAGTATGCATTGAATATGTTGATTACCCCCCACCCCAACATGGAAACCAAAAAATTCAAAATGCTTTTCTCAAAGAGAAAATGGAATATAAATGTATAAAGATAATTGTGGTGGATACCATTGATGAGAGGACCTGCAAACCAGCAGCACGTAAATTTCTTCCCTGACCATCATCCCCTGCCTCTTGAGCTAGTTGACAGAGTTTAGGGATGAAAGCTTCTAAAGTAAACAGGTAAGTTCCATCAATCTACAAAATTCAAAATAACAATAATTGAGGACAAAATCAAACTTTTTGCTTTTTTATTATATCTGATAAAAATATTTTTTAACTATTGAAGAACTGGCAAAACCGACCTGATTATTTACAAAATCAAAGAGAGTATGACATCCTAAAATTCTTATCTCATCATGCCGCATTTGATCCAGCAAAGTGTGAATAATGGTTAACAAGCTACTTGAAAATAATGGCCTATCAAAAAACAAAACAATAAAACCAGTGGTTATGTTAATGGTGCCGATAAAAATGTAAGTGAAAACAAAAGCTGCAATAATTTAGCAGTCAAGCAGATTAGGAAACAAAAGAGTTACATCCCACATCATAAACCTGAATCATTCACTACTGATTCTTCAACAACTACAATGAAGTGATTATACTTTCAGTAGCCACTTATATTTCGCTGGGTAATGCATACAGATAAGAACCATGTTTGATGATTGCACTAGTGCACATACAGTGGACTCTCGATGAAGTCCATCTGGTCCTAAACTTTTGCTATGTGCATACATGCATCAATTGTTTTTTTTTTCAAAAGGAAATTACTCCTAACAACTTCAGAATGATTTCATTACAAGAAATGTAAAAGAAGACTACAACAATGGCAGAGAATGAGAAGGGGAAGGGGGAAGGGCATTACAAGAGCAAATTTGTCCACACAAGCATAAAGGCCCATTCATATAGCATAGTGAAGATAAGACAGAAATAAACTTACATTTGCTCTTTACATGAAAGCAACAATTTCTGGTAAATGCACATGACTATTTTTGTCGCATGGAAATTCCCAATACGTAGTTCCTTGTAACACTTTCGTTCAAGGGCGTCTGTTATCTGATTAAAAATAAAGCTTGGTGAGAATAGCAACAACCCTTGAGTACTGAAAATTTTGAACTTATTTTAACCTAAACAACAGTAAATTTATGGCCTTACTGGAAAAGTATTTAAAAATAGTTGATATGGAAATAGATACAGGATACAGGAATGAAAAGAATTTACATTACTTGTTCGAGATCAAAAATTATTTTTGGATTCCCCATTAAACATTAGCATGACATTGAGAAGCAATGGCACAGGATAACTTTGAATTTTGATGATCATTACACAAAAGAGGAAGCAAATGCATCAACTTAATAGCCACAATATACTTCATTGAAATACTCCCTCTATCCCTTATTATAAGACCTAAGGTAGTAGAATCACAGATTAAGAAATTGATCAAATAATTTTATTTTCTCAAGTTTTCTCTTATTTATGATTGAGTATATAAGAGAGAAGAGTGTTGTAATATTGTTATAAATAAGTATGAAAGATAATGCCAATAGAGAAATAATGATGGGTAAAGTGGAAAAAAGCTCATTGAATTTCTTTGACAAATTTAGCTTGGCTCTTAAAAAGGGGACAAAACCATTTAAACGCTCTTATATATAGGGACAGAGGGAGTACATTATTAAGAAGTCAAACCTTTTAAATGGGTAACATTGTAAGGGGTTGACACAACATTAGAAAGTCATTTTTTTATTTTTTTTTCAATTAATCAATTCACAATAGAGAATGGTCGACTTGGCTTAACGGTAAGCTCGCTTGTCGTGGGTTTGAATTAGCCTCTTTGCATAGAAGTAGAGGTAAGACTGTCTAGTATATTCTCTTTCTCAACACCCTCACCAAGTGAGGATCCAACTGGATTGACCCTTTTTAATCAATTCACAATAGAGATTTTCATAATAATATTTGATATAGACCTAAGCATGTTTGAATAATATCACCATAAGAAGATACATCAACATTTCGTAGTTGATGTTATTTTCTAGTTGAATCTTTACCTTTGGGATGCGTAAAGGATTTTTGGCAGCATATTCACACAGTTTTCCTATTTTTCTGTCATTTGGCCCTTCCTCCTGTCAATTCAAGCAAATAGTAGACAACTAAATATAAATTAAGGGCATTAGGAATTCTGGTCAATCAAATAATAGGACAACAGCCCAGGGAAATCAATCAAAGAGACATTACTTCATGTTGAAAAGGAACATTGTACATGAATATCTTCTGAGGCTGAATTGTTGGGGTAAAATATGCAAGAACCTCAAATCATAACGTAAACAATGAAAATCTTGCAAGGCTGAATGATCAGACAATGATTTCATTTCACAACAAACACTTTTCTTCAAGTGACATCAAAAACAAAAAAAAAGGAGATGGAATACACATTCAGATACTGTTATCATGCAGTGCACTCCTCTGCAAATAAGAATTCATTTGTCTTCAATTTCCGTGGACTACATTAAACAGCATTAAGTTAACATGAAACTTTACTCATTATGAATCCATCCACACTAAAGAATCATCTCCTTAGCCTGTTTCAATTAGCAAGAGCACTATGATCTCATATCAGCCAAATACAGATCAGTTGATTGGCCTTTCACAATTAACTAGAGAACTTATATGACTTTATATCACAACTATGTCCATTTGAGTAACATAAATAACAGATAAAGGAAACAGACTTCACATTCAGTCTAGTCTTCTACAAATACGAATAAATCTGTCTTCACAATCTAGGAACTACTTTGAACAGCATAAAAGTAACATAGAATTCTAATAATAATGGATCCGTCTTGTAATGACAAAGAGACATGATTAGCATATAGGAAAATAAAAATAAAATAAAATAAAATCTGACCTGATGACGAGGGAAAATATCAGCGATCAGCTTCTTGTACCTCTTGACAGGCTGTCTAGACCTTGCGCGCAAAGAAGGACAGAAAAAACAAAGGTTGCCGCATACAGGCAAAACTTGGCGCGAAACGACGCCGGAGACGGTAGCCATATTATAATTCATGTGATCAACAATTCTATTAACGCAAACAACAACAATGCCGTCCGCAAATTATGCCTTAAAAACGCAAATCACAAAAATCGAATATGAAAACACCAGAATTGAATTGAATTGAATTGAAGGATTGTGTGAAAATAGAGAGGATTTGATGAAAGGATAGGGAGAAGCTTGTACCGATGAAGAACAAAAGCGTGAAATCTCTATTTACAGGAAAAAAAGAAATAAATGAATGTGAGAACAAAAGCAGACGAGCAACGAGCTGCGAAGAGATTTGCATATGCGTGAGATTGCAGCCGAGCAACGAACTACGGGAAGGAATTACCGCCTGTCAATGAAAAATGAATGATGTTGTTGCATGCAATTTTCTCCCACACAATGCATTATGCAACCGTTTGAGGTGGGCCCCGTTTAGGTACTCTTTCTCTATATTGATTATTCAAAATTATGAGACGGCCCCTTCACTTTTTTTTATGAGAGAAATAAAAATAAATTATAGGAGTATTAAATTAAATGAAAGCCTCCTCCGTGTCTGTGAGAGTTTTTTTTTTAGGAAATTAAAATATGAATAAAATTAATGCGCGCCAATAAATGCCCACGTTGGCGCCTCAGACAGAGTGGTGGACTTCGTTATTTTTAAAATCATTTCCACAAATAGCCTTAAAAGATTGTATTTAACTCATTACTCATGATGATCGGAAATGCACTGATGAGTAGTGGGATAAATGATGAGAGATTGGAGAAGAGATGAAGAGTTTTCGCAGCGGCCAGCTGTGTCTGACCTAAATAATACGAAGTCGCATGTTTTCTGAAAATGTCTTTATAATTATAAGAATAATAATAAAAGGACCTTACTTACGTCATGTTCCTTTCTCCAGGTTCTCAAGTTCTTTTAATATGGGAGTGACATGTGTCCTTTTATAACAATCATTCATTCAATCCAATGGTCGAGAAAGGAACATGATGTAAGTTTTTCCCATAATAAAATAAGTGATGATGAGGGAACCACCACAACACAAAATGTAATGTCCGGTAAGATAGAGGAAACGGGAACTTTAAAAGTGAGGACCTCTTTCCTTACCAAGTCAATAAAATAAAGATCAATTTCTACTTCATTTGATTTAAACACGACTGATGTCAACCACCATCATGACAAATTATTATTGATTCCACGCCATATATTGACCACCCATTCTATAATCAAAACCGGCAAAATCAGGGATATAGGCCAACCCACCCCAAACTATATGGGTTGCTTGGGAATTTCGCCAACCCATATTTGAATGGGTTGAAAAAAGAATCGGACGCCCCATGCTATACAAGCCCGAATGCAAGTGCAAACTACTAACATGATCCAAAATCAACAGGAGGACGACGCAGAAAACGAAGGAGTTGGGTTTACACTTTACACATTCCCTGGTGCGGCTTCAAATGTTGTCACCTCATCTCAAGTTACCTAGAAAATACAACATCTAATCTAAGTCATGGCTATCATTTATTGGTAATAAAAATATCTGATAAAATAAATCCCAAACGTTCATTAGAGAAGAATCTCCCGCCAGAATTCCCAGATATAAGCGCACTCGCAGTAGTCCACGATTCATTAAAATGCTTACTGCAATTAGATGTGAGAAATCCATGTTCGAAAGCTGCAATCCATGGAAAGTTTTTGTTCCATCACCAGGCGACTGACTTAATCCTTAATGGGTAAACCAAAATCGCACTATACCTTTTGAAAATTGATTTAAGCTAACCTTTTATTTTCCTCTGTACGATTACCAAAGCCTTTGATCCCCAGGAAAAACAGCCAAAACTCAGTAAAGTACTACTTAACAAACATCCAAATTAACTAAGAAGTAAAAGGCTGATTTGAACAGAAAAGAACAAAAACATGAGCAAATAATATATCTCGTCACTGGGGGTTCCTCTCAAAAACATTCTCTCAAATTACTGCATCTCGTACCAACAAAACTGCAACTGCCAAGAGCCTACACCTTAAGCCTCCGCCTTCTCATTATCCTGGATAAGGGCCTTTCCTGCTGGCACAGCCAAAAGATCAGTGAACGCTTGGAATGGAGATTTAGTGAAGCGAGTCTCCCTCCAGAACTCAGGTGTCAGGAAACCGTATGTTTTCAACAAACAGTCAAAAGTTGCCTGCAGATAAATGAGAGCATTAGGGACATCAATTTATATAACACTCCCTCATCCATTCCTAACTATAAATATAAGACCTAACTGACATTTTTTAAAAAATTATAATAAAACTAATTAAATTACTTGTAAATTGATTTATCTAATTTTTTCACATAAACTAACTTATAGGCTGACATATATTATACACATATATTATGATTAAATGTCTCATTTCACTTCCTTATTTTTTTCATAAAAAAAACCAATTGATTCTTATATTTAGCAATGGAGGAATATACATTAACACCTCCCGTTCAGAAGACATCAGTAACATCTCTTACAAGATTCTGTAACTCAGGAGCCCACTCTTGTTAGGCTACAACACAATTCAAAGCACAAGAGAACACAACAGCTAACATACTTAAATTGAACCTAATCCCTTGGTTTGCACCAACCAAATAAGCCAACCCATCATGGAGACAAAACAAAATCCTAAGTATTAAATATTAGGCCTATTTGGTCCAAAATATAAATATAAAACCTAATTCTAATTCTTACCAACTTTTCCCAAATTATACTTATCAATGCACCCCAATAATAGCAAATAAGAGAGGGATTGTTAGGGTATATCAGTAATATCAATATGTCTTATACTCCCTCCAGTCCTAAATATAAGACCTAATTGATTTTTTTAGAAAATCCTATAAAAAAGAAAAATAAGTTAATTATAAATTGATTTACCTAATTTTTTCCCTTATATTAGTTTATTTTACATATAAACTAATGTATAATCTAAAAATATATCAAATATGTCATGATTTAATAGTCTAATTCGCAACCTTAACCTCTCCAAAAAAAAAAGTCAATTAGGTCTTATATTTAGGACCGGAGGTAGTATTAAATTTTGGAATGTCTGGACTTCATAAAGAACTCTTTACACAGAAATTCTACTATACAAACACAGAATGCACTTGCTCAGCATAAAACTCCAACATCCACATATCTAGAACACAAACTAGTCCTTTACAAAAGATACCATAATGCCACGTGTACACCAAAGCCAGGCACACCAGTAAGACTAATCCACTCATTAGTTTCTATAAAGTTCCTCATATATCCATTTACCTGAATTTTTTCCCTAAACAAATTTATCCAGCTTATTAAACAACATATAAACAAATGGACTAATACACACAAAAAAAGAGTCAAATATCAAACCTTGACGAAATTTCCAAGAGTCTTAGTGGACCCCCTAGAAGAAGTGAACACATCTTCAATCCCAGCAAACTGCAAGACCTTCTTAGGAACCCTAGCAGCCACAATCCCAGCGCCACGTGGCGCAGGCACCATCCTCACAGTAACAGAGCCACACTTGCCAGTCACCTTACACGGCACAGTATGAGGCTTCCCAATCTTATTCCCCCAATACCCTCTCCTCACCGGAATCACCGACAGCTTAGCCAATATTATCCCGCCACGTATCGCCGTCGCCACCTCCTTACTACACTTCACTCCCAATCCCACGTGGCCATTACCATCACCTACAACCACAAACGCCTTAAACCTCGTTCTCTGTCCAGCCCTGGTTTGCTTCTGAACTGGCATGATTTTCATGACTTCGTCTTTCAGATTAGGGCAGAGTAGGTCCACGATTTGGTGCTCTTTGATTGGGAGGGAGTGTAGGTAGATTTGCTCTAGGCTAGTAATCTTTCCGTCTCTTACCAGACGGCCTAGTTTCGTCACTGGGACCCACTTTTCGCCGTCGCCCTCGCGGGGCCCGCCTCTGCGCCGGCCTCCTCGGCCGCCTCGGTCGCCGCGACCACCGCGCCCGCCGAATCCACGGCCGAATCCGCCTCGGTCTCCGCCTCTGTCTCCGCCTCGTTCAGCCATGATTGCGAGAGAAGATAAGATGTGGAGAAACCCTAGCTGGTGAGAGAGACGTTCAGTGGCGCGAGAGGTTAGGGAGGGTAGATAAAGGGTTCTTAGTTATTGGGCCGAACTAAGCCCAATAGAATTTTTTGTTCTAAAATATTTTATGGGGGGTTTTGTTAAGGCTAGATATTTTAAATTATATAATAATCTGTTTGTAAATATTAGGTTTCCTGTAACTTGTTAATAAAGAGGTGATACCTCTGGTTCTTCATATAAGTCACAATTCATTAATTTGGGGAGATTAAAAAATTAACCGAATTACTCAATAATAGCTCATGCTATGTTATATTTTTGAGAAAATTATTGTTATGTTATACTTCATTTTTTTTATACTTCATTTATAGATCTAACAAATTAATTTTAAAAATTATAATTACAGGATATGAAGTGCTAGTTTGGCTCAACTGTAAGTTTGCAAGTCGTGGAGTACAAAATTGTGGGTTCGAACCAATCACTCTGCAAAAAGAAAGGATTAGGATGCCTAGTAATATTCCCTTCCGCAGCACCCTCACCAAGTGAGGACTAAAACTGGATATAAAATGATAAAGGTTTTATATTTAGGATAAAAAATCAAGGCAAACTTTTATACTTATGAAGGGATACGTAGAAATAATAATATTTTGTCACTTATCTCTAAATAATATCCTAGTGATATGTGTGTTTAGGAACCCAATAATTAAAAGTTTATTAATGTAAGATTGGTTAAAGGCTACCATGAAGATCATCCGGAAATCAATTCGATAATGGAGATTAAGTCTTTCATGAGCCGTGATTGGGAGTTGAATATCTGATTTCAAGAGATGTAAACAATTATGCTAATTTTATAGCCAAACATGTTGTTAAAGGAATGTCTGATAACATCCAATTCTTTACGTCATTCGATCGTCTTGCCTTAATGATTCAATCTAAGAGGGAGAAAACTGATCTTTTCGATCTTAATTGATAGTTAAGTAGCTTTGTATTCCATTTTTTTGTATAAAAAAGTGCTTAATATAAAAGTCTCATAAATGTGTTTTCAAACTGTAATGCCCTAAAAAATCTTCTTAAAGCAATACTAGTTAAATGAAGAACAATTCAATCACAATAAAAGGTAATCTGGAAATTACTTCTTAATATTAATGAGAGAGAGTTTACAAGATGTACTTCTTGAACAGAAAATACAACATATCCTAATCTGAATACAAGATCTCTTATTTAAACTAGATTACATCCAGAATAACTGTCACCACACATATTCCGGGATCGTGCGTTGTAATGCTTCATGAGACTTGTCCACGAGTCGCCCTGGGTGCCTTCCACCACTCATGATCTTATCTCCAGTTACTTGAAAATAACTTCTCACTAAATTAGTGGTACTCTTTAGCGTCTATACGGATCCGGACTACATCCTTTGGGTCACATGGATCGGGTTTGGCTCTGGTACAGGTCCTGGTGATGACTTGGGCAGACTATCATACAAGTTGCTAGGAGAACAGTCTGGTATACGGTTTGGATGGGCCACGTGTCCTTTATTATTTGAAATTTGAAAAAGAGAGAGAGAGGGACGGTAACGGGTTACCACATTAACTCCCCCACAGCGACACGTGTCTGGTTTCTGCTGACACGAGTAGATGTACTCATTCCCATCCGTTCAGATTTCGAAATACTAGCCGTTGGATAGAGGAGGTTTCCATTCAGACACCTTTTGAACCTTATAAATTCGACTCATGCGCAACCTTTTGTACTTTCGCCTTTGACTCAAAGTTTCTGGGTGCTCTGATTTGTTCAAGAGATCTGGTCCTTATTCCTGCATCGTCACCAACGCACAACATTTTCTGGTAAGCATGAATTAATCTGGGATGTTTGTCTGGTTGTGTTAGTTTCTTTTTTGTTTTTCTTTCGTTTATTCTGGTATGTTGATGTTTGAGCGAAGTTAATAGGCTTCTCATCCCTCTCTTTTTCTTCTGTTTCTAATTTCAAATAAAAGCGTCTTTGGATGTTTTCGTTTTATCATTCTCTTAGAAAAGGAGGGGAGACCTTCTTGCGCGTTCTTTCGAGTTGTATAATGGGAACTGACGCAGTAATGTTATATTAACCAGGATAGTGAATCATGGCTAAGATTAGCGACATTTCATCTTCGGGTACCAAGAAAGTTGTGATTAAGGGCTTCGATCCCATCCCTGCCGATCTGGTGGAAGAATTACGGGATGGGAAACTACTGGAGAAGAAGAATAACGACGAAGCCCCTGTTATCACGGAGAGTGATGTGGCTGCTCTCCCGGATGAGTTAGGTCTTGATAAGACTTTGTTGATACGGGCACCCAAGCCGGAGGAGCGTCTAGATTGGGGCAACGAGAACTGGATTACTCTGGGGATAGATTACTTGAGGTTGTTCCCTTGCATTCCTCTTCCACCCCTGATACTCGAAATTTGTCGCTTCTACGACGTGGCACCATCTCAACTGATGTCGATGGTTTGGTCGGTAGCTCTGAGTCTGGAGGCGATCACCCAAGATTGGGAGAAGAAGATTTCTCTGGTGGAGTTGCTCACAAGTTATAGTTTTGGTAGAAAGTCCAGTGGGTTGTTCACCCTTTCCCGGTTGGATGGGAATCCTCTGATCATCACCCCTTGGGACTCTGTCAGGCGCTGGAAGCGCAGATTTGTGGTTGTGCACAAAAGGTGTTTGGTTCCGGATGGCGGTCCTCTCCGGACAGAGTGGAACAATTTATGTAAGTATACCTTTTTTGTTTCTGGTTTTGACTTCTGGTGCCTGGTGGTGTTTTGTGAGTTTTGTACTCACATGATTTGTATTTTGGTTGGTCTCTTATGCAGTTAAAGCTGAAGAGAAGAAAGTTCCTTTGCGCCCAGATTCCGAGGAGTTGATAGCAGCGATCATGGCCCTTCCGGTCGACAAGCGTACTTATATCAAGATCTTCAAGATAGGTATAGTTGTCTAACTCCTAACTTGTTTTGTTTGGGGTATTGTATTGCTGCATTTTGCGTAAATTTCTGGTTTCTGGTGTTAGGTGAATCTGAGGTGCCCAAGTTGAAGTTGAAGGTGGTCGATGCTGGAAAGAAGAAGAGAGGAAGTACAGAGAGTGGGTCGAGTAGCGATGTGGCTTCCGAGACGGTGGCTTCCAGGATGAAGAAGACCAAGCGTGCGGCTGCAGTGACTCCAAAGGGACCTGTCAACCTGGATCTATAGAGGAGGAGGTTGATAAGCCGAAAGAGACTGGAGCCCTTGCAGCGATCCCGGAACCTGTAATTATGGATCTGGACGCAGCCCTTGATGTAGACCAAGGGGGAGGTGGAGCATCGAAGGCGCTTAGCAGCACCGGCGGGCAGGATTTGTTGGTTTCGTTGACTACTAGCTCACTCAAGGTTTGTGGTCACAAGATGTGAATTTGCGTATCTCGTCTTTGTGGGTTGGTTACTAAGGCTTCTGGTTTTGACAGGTCAATCAGGTGGCTGAGGCTGTGCGCAAGCGTTTCTGGGATCTGGAGAGGTCAACTGAAGTGCTCCGTGTAGAGCACGATACCTTGGTAAAGCGTGTGAAGAATTTGGAATGGTTTGATCGGGAAATGAGGAAGAAACAAGGGGAGTTGGAAGCTGCGCATAAGCTATATAGGACCACGGCGGAAGCAAAGTTTCGTCAGCTCGAGCGAGATCTTGAGATTGCTAGAGGTGAAACTATGGATGCTCGAGAAGAAGTGAAGCTTTCTGACATCACCATTGAGGGGTTGAATGCTACAATTGGGGACCTGAGAAAGTAGCTGGTTGATTTAGAGGAGGAGAAGGGCAAGAGTGAGAAGAAGGTTGAGGCCTTGGTCTAGAGGGAAAGGCGGGAGGTCTCAAAGTTCATGTTGTTTGAGCGCATCCGTATGGTGAAAGAGTTCCAGGCAGGGGGAGGTGTTAACTGGGATTTGAAGGAGCTGGAACAAGAGTTCCAAGACGAGAGCTACTCCATGCCTTCATCTGGTGATAGTGATGAGGAGTCGGGTGGCGAGGAAGAAGTTAACTCTCTTCCTGAGATGCCTGGTTCAGACAAGAACCAAGCTCCGGATAAGGAGGAAGGAACTGGAGACTCCCATGAGGTGGGCGGAGACAAAGCCAGCGGGAAGGATGCTTAGAGGGAGGACTGTTTTTAGGTGTAATGTTTTATTGTGTTTTATGTATTTTTCTGGTGAATGTTGTTTTTTGCTTAGCTAATGTCGACTAGTTATGTTCTAGTACTTTTAGACGTTTATGCTTAACTAGTGTTAACTAGTTATGTTCTTAGAAATTGTAATAGTTCAGAGGACCAATATTGGATATTTATAAAGTACTAGTTTTGTATACTTACTTGTGCATTCTTCTGGTATTTTGATTTGATATCCGGTGAGCGCTTTGTAGATGCATCTTTCTGGTTGAGCGATCTGGTTAGACAAACACGATCAGGTTATGTTAGAAGGATTATGATTAAAATGGGTGTTACTTAGAGTCTGGGGTTCGTGCAAGCCTAATTAGAGTTTGGTATACCTTAGAAATTGGAATCAGGTTGCTCGGGGATGTGGTGGATCGTCATCCATACATCTTTCAGGGTTCAGGATGGTCTACAAGTTATGTATCGGGTTAGTAGCTACTATGTACTTAGAATTTGTAGGGGACTTACAGCAACAAATGAATAAACAAATGAAGTAATTTAGGAAGAATAAATTTAAAACATAAGTATTATGTACCTTTGGCTCCGGGAAGTTGTACCAAGTGAGATGCATTCAGTTGGTGGAACTTGTGTTTGAAGTTGATTTCTTAACTCTGGGATTCCATTCGAGAAGATTGGATTTGTTTATTGCTTGAGTGTTGGGTCCGGGAAGTTATATCATCGGAAGCTTATTTCTGGTGTTAGAACTTATGTCTGGATATTGCCTCATGGTTGGCTCCGGGAAGTTATATCATCAGGAAAGTATTCCTGTTGATAGAACTTAGTTCTGGGCATTGCCTGATGGTTGGCTCCGGGAAGTTATATCATCAGGACAGTGTTCCTGTTGATGGAATTTAGTTCTGGATAGTGCCTGATGATTGGCTCCGGGAAGTTATAGTTCTATAGTATTAGAGGAAAAGAAATTTAGATACTATGGGAAATACCTTTTTAGATGGATTGCGTTCCAACTCCTTGGGAGCAATTTTCCTTTAGAGTCTCGCAATTGGTAAGATCCTGGACCTGTGATGCTTTCAATCTGGTAAGGGCCTTCCCAGTTGGGGCTGAGCTTTCCGTCTCTGGATTCTGGTGTATTTGGGAAGACTTTTCGCAAAACCAACTCCCCTACTTGGAAGCGTCGTTCTTTGACATGTTTGTTGTATTGACGGGCTATCTGCTGTTGATAGGATGCCATCCGGATGAGAGCCTGTTCCCGTTTGAGATCTAGTAGATCCAGTTCGTAGTTCAGGTTAATGTTGTTAATCTCTTCGTTTGTCCATTTGTATCTTAGACTTGGTAGCCCATACTCGACGGGGATCATTGCTTCTGATCCATATGTCAAGGAGAAGGGTGTCTCTCCCGTTGGAGTTCGTGCTGTAGTCCTGTAAGCCCATAGTACTGCTGGGAGTTCATCTGCCCATTTTCCTTTGGCTTTTTCTAGTCGTTTCTTCAAGGAAGACACAATTGTCTTGTTACTGGCTTCTGCTTGGCCGTTGGACTGGGGATTCCGGGGAGTGGAAAATTTCAACTTGATGTTCCATTTGGTGCAGAACTTCTTGAATTTTGATCCAATGAATTGGGACCCATTATCGCATACTATCTCATATGGTAGTCCGAACCTGCAAACAACATTCTTCCAGATAAAGTCAATGACTTCTGGTTCTTTGACTTGTTGAAATGCTCCTGCCTCTATCCACTTTGTAAAGTAATCAGTCACCATCAACAAGAACACGCGTTTTCCTGGTGCTGGTGGTAACTTCCCGACTATGTCCATCCCCCATCTCATGAAAGGCCATACCGGAGTCAGGGAGTGTAGGAATTCTGGGTGTTGCTGGAGTGCGGGTGCAAATCTTTGGCACTTGTCGCATTTGGAAACAAGTTTCTGGGCATCTTGTTGCATTTTAGGCCAAAAGTATCCTGCTCTCAGGAGATTCCTGACCAAACTTCTGGAACCAGAATGATTACCACACTCTCCTTCATGTGTTTCTCTTAGTGCATATTCAGAATCATCTGGGCCAAGACATTTCTGATAGATGCCTGCAAAAGACCACCTGTAGAGTTCGTTTTTGAATATCCGGTATCTGGATGCCCGTTGCTTGATTCTTCTGGCCTCACTTTGATCATCCGGGAGTACATCTGTGTCCAGGTATCTGTAGATTGGAGATCTCCAATCGTCTGGTCTATAATTGGCCTGGACATGGTGGACAGGTGTTGTGGTTAGTACTGAGTCTTGTAGTCGTATGATTGGGATGGCTCGGGTTCTGGAGCTTGGGATGGTGGATCCCAAGTTTGCTAATGCGTCAGCATGTTTGTTGCTATCTCTGGGTATCTGCGTTAATTTGAATTCCCTGAATGATTTTGATATCGAAGTGGCCATAGTATAATATTTTTGCATTCGGGAATCCTTTACCTGGTATTCTCCTTGGACTTGTTTTGATACAAGTTGGGAATCGCATCGCACTTCAACGTCCTGCGCTCCAAGTTCCACTAGTAAGCGCATTCCGATGATTAATGCCTCGTATTCAGCTTCATTGTTGGTTGCTCTGAAAGTACACTGGAAAGACTGTTCCATGGTATCTCCGGTTGGTGACTGGATGACCACTCCGAGCCCAGTACCTTTTGAGTGTGTTGAGCCATCGACATACAAGATCCAAGTATCTGGGATTAATTCATTGCTCATGCAAATCAGACTTCTAGCCACACCTATCTGGATTTCAGGTGCAAATTCAGCCGTGAAATCCGCTAGTACTTGAGACTTTATTGCAGTTCTTGGGACGTATGATATATCATATTGACCAAGTTCGATCGACCACTTGACTAGTCTTCCCGATAAGTCTGGTTTCTGGAATATGGCTCTGAGCGGGTGAGATGTCACAACCTGGATGGGGTGGCTCTGGAAATATGGTCTCAACTTTCGGGATGCTACGACTAGGGCTAGTGCTAGCTTTTCGATAGGCGAGTACCTGGTCTCAGCGTCTAGGAGAGTTTTGCTTACATAGTATACTGGATACTGTATTCCTGGATCTTCGCGTATGAGTACAGCACTTACAGCATGCCCAGATACAGACAAGTACAACTGAAGTAACTCACCGGGTTTTGGTTTGGAGAGGAGTGGTGGCTTGGACAGGTATTCCTTGAGGCCTTGCAAGGCTGCTTCGCATTCCGGACTCCACTCAAAAGTTTTGTTCTTTCTGAGTGTTTTGAAGAAAGGATGGCACTTGTCTGAAGAACGGGAGATGAACCTGTTCAGAGCTGCAATCATTCCTGTTAGCTTTTGCACGTCTTTTGCTCGTCTGGGAGAGCAGATGTTCTGGATGGCTGTTATCTGGGTGGGATGAGCTTCAATGCCTCTATTCGAGACCAAATATCCAAGGAACTTCCCGGACTTGACCCCGAAGGAGCATTTTTCTGGATTAAGCTTCATATTGTACTGCTTCAGGATTCTGAATGCCTCTTGTAGGTTCGAGATGTGTTCTTCTTTGGACTGGGATTTAACGAGCATGTCATCCACGTAGACTTCCATGGATTTTCCGATCTGGTTTTCAAACATTTTGTTGACCAACCTTTGATAGGTAGCTCCTGCATTCTTTAGGCCGAAAGGCATTACTTGGTAGCAGAATGTCCCTCTGTCCGTGATGAAAGAGGTCTTTTCTTGATCTGGAGGATACATCCGGATTTGGTTGTATCCGGAGAAAGCATCCATGAAGCTTAGCATCTGGTGTCCAGAAGTGACATCTACCATCATGTCAATGTGTGGTAATGGGAAAAAATCCTTGGGGCAGGCTTTATTCAAGTCTGTGAAATCTACACAAACACGATGTTTTCCGTTCTTCTTGGCCACTACTACAACATTGGCTAGCCACTCTGGGTAAGTCACCTCCCTTATTGACTTGACTGCCAATAGTTTCTGGACTTCTTCCTGGATGATTTGGTTTCTGTCCGTACCGAACTTCCGACGCTTTTGTCGGATAGGCTTGTGTTTAGGATCCACATTCAATCTATGGATACTAATCTGGGGATCGATTCCGGTTATGTCAGAATAGAACCAAGCGAAACAATCTTGATTTTGTATCAAGAATGCTATCAGCTGGCTCTTCAAGTCTGGGCTGAGATCATTTCCGATGAAGAGTTTCTTGTCTGGCTGGTTTGGGTCGATCTGGATGGTTTCGAGTCCGGTGGATGATTCATCCCTGGTCTGAGGTCTCAAGGATGATCCCTGTAATTGCTATGCTAGTAGTTTTTCGGACTTCTTCAGGGAAGTCTGGTAGCACTCTCAAGATGTTTTCTGGTCTCCCCTGATCTGGCGTACTCCCCAAGGAGTATAGAATTTAACTCGTTGGTGCAAGGTGGATGGTACAGCTTTCATCTGGTGGAGCCATGGTCGTCCCAGGATGGCGTTGTATGGAGAAGGGCAATCCATAACATGGTAAGTAAATGTTTGATTAATTCCGGCAGCATATGTTGCTAGATTAATCACAGCCATTGACTTATCAGCAGCGCCATTGCCGAATACCAAGGTGGTTGGATAGTATGACATGGCCGATTCCATGTTCATTTCCTTAACCGTATTCAAGTAAATAATATTGACAGAGCTACCTGGATCTATGAGGAACCTCTTGACTTCGCAGTTGGCTAGGTAGATTGAGATGACAAGAGCATCATCATGGTTCTGGTCATTGATTTCATGGTCAAAAAATGCTAATGGTCCTTCTTGTGCCTCTAAGTCTTCGCCACCTATAGTCAGGGATTCTATCTGGTCAGTTAAGGTCCTGATGTGTCTCTTGGCAGCAGAATAACTGGTTCCCATGATACAAGACCCTCCGTTAACAAAGTTTATCATCTTGGTTGGAATCGGCGGATTTGCAGGAGTGGGTTGTGTATTGCTTACCGTCTTGTTTATCTGGTTCTGCTTCTTTGATCCCTCGAGCAAATGCTCTAGGTAGCCTCGCTTCAAGAGTTCCGAGACTTGGAAGCGCAGAGATATGCAGTCATCGGTCTTGTGTCCGTGATCTTGGTGGAAGTCACACCATTTAGATTTGTCTCGCTGCTCCGGGGGTACCTTTATTTTTCCCGGCCATCGCACTTGATCCCCCATTTTTCCTAGTTCTTTAACTAGTTCCTTCGCGGATAAATGCAAGCCTTGCTCTTCTATTCGGGGAGCCGGTGGCCTGCTTGGTCTGGTTGACCTTCCGGATCGTTCTGGTGCCTTCTTAGCATTAGAGTAGGACTCTGCTCTGGGAGGCTTTTCAGGTCGCTCCTTTCGTTTCTTGCTTTTGCCTGCATGACTAAACTCGGATTCAGGTGAGTCATAGTCTCGGTTCATCCGGTCTTCTTCTAGCCTGACTTCGGCCAATACCCTCCGCATGACCTCTGTCCATGTCTTAGGTTGGCATTTGGTCAGCTCTTCATACAAGGGCATCCAGGTCCACAATCCCTTCCTGAAGGCGTTTATACATGTCATTTCATCCGGGTGATCTATCTCTAACCTTTCCTTGTTGAATCTGGTAACAAAGCTGCGAAGGGTCTCCCCTCGTTTGATATGAAGCCTGTACAAGTCATCAGCGGTTTTTTCCAACCGTTTGCTACTTGCGAATTGACTCACGAAAGAGTCATGTAGTTCAGCAAATGTGGCGATGGATTCTACTTCAAGATGCATATACCATTTGAGAGCGGGTCCTGTGAGAGTCATCCCGAATCCCCTGCACATACATGCTTCACGTACTTTCTCTGGAACTGTGATGGCGAACATACGTTGTTTGTAATGTGCCATATGATGATCCGGGTCTGTCGAACCATCATAAGGAGTAATAGCGGGATATACCAACCGGGAAGGCAGTTTTGCTCTGGATATTGCCTCAACGAATGGTGAATCTGCGTAACTAGAAGGATCATTTTTCTCGAAGGGGATCGGCGCTCCTGGAAGTTGGAACATGGTTGCTTTCAGTTCATCTAACTCTCGTTGCATTCGCTTAATTTCCGGGTAGGTTTTCCGCATTTTTCGCATTCTGGGAGTTGAGTTTCTGGGAACGGTTATTTTGGATGCCAAGTGCCTTCGTGGCTTCTTAGGAGGGTCAGGCTTGTCAAGTGTATCGTTGGAACTTCCGACTCCTTCTTCGTCCTCGTCAGAAAGTTCGACTCTGGGGTTATAATCCGGGTCGTCGTATCCAGTGTTCTGGTATCTATCATCCATTCTGGTATCTTGTGGTTTAGTTTCTGGGTTCTGGTGTTTGTTTCTTCTTCTGGTTTGACGGCATTTGTGTTCTGGATCTCTATGCCTCTCCTCTGGTATTGCGCGTTCAGGAATCCGGTGATCATCTCGCACTTCTGTGTGCCGAGATCGATGTTCATGTAGGTCTTCGCCAGGCTGGTATTGTTCTGGGTTCTGGTATTCAGGGTCTGCGTTCCGGTGATACATACTTTCGGAAATCACTCTTGGAATAGGTTGTTCCTCTTCCATATTATCTTCTGGTATATGGAGTCGGGCCATCCTTAATTCGGTGATTTCAAGTTTCAGGTTTCTATTTTCGCTTGACAGTTTCTTTAGCATCGCAAAGTGTTCTCGCTGCTGCTCTTGTAACCGTTGCACAGTGAGCAACAGTGGATCATTTTCTGAAACGTTATGGGGGGCTTCCTGAGTGTTCCCTCCAGGGTATCCAGTAGAGGAAATCTCTTGGATATTCGAGTGTGCTGGCGCGTCAGGGTTGAGAGGCGACATCGCGTCGTCTTCCATGGTCTGGGATTGCAAGATAACGAGAAGAAAAATGAATTTCGCCCCACGGTGGGCGCCAAATGTAATGCCCTAAAAAATCTTCTTAAAGCAATACTAGTTAAATGAAGAACAATTCAATCACAATAAAAGGTAATATGGAAATTACTTCTTAATATTAATGAGAGAGAGTTTACAAGATGTACTTCTTGAACAGAAAATACAACATATCCTAATCTGAATACAAGATCTCTTATTTAAACTAGATTACATCCAGAATAACTGTCACCACACATATTCCGGGATCGTGCGTTGTAATGCTTCATGAGACTTGTCCACGTGTCGCCCTGGGTGCCTTCCACCACTCATGATCTTATCTCCAGTTACTTGAAAATAACTTCCCACTAAATTAGTAGTACTCTTCAGCGTCTATACGGATCCGGACTACATCCTTTGGGTCACATGGATCGGGTTTGGCTCTGGTACAGGTCCTGGTGATGACTTGGGCAGACTATCATACAAGTTGCTAGGAGAACAGTCTGGTATACGGTTTGGATGGGCCACGTGTCCTTTATTATTTGAAATTTGAAAAAGAGAGAGAGAGGGACGGTAACGGGTTACCACACAAACATTTTTTATACTTATCATGCAAACGAAAATAGAAGAGAAATACTTAAGTAAGCAATATAGTACATGGTGCAGGGCACGGTGGTAAAGTAATCCCCTCGTATATATAGGAGAGGGGTTGGGTTCTATTCTACACTGCCCAATTTGGCTCCGTTCCAACTAAGAAAAACACTACATCTTTTTTTTTCAAAATACAAGAATCACTGTGAAACTAATGGAAATTTTTTATTATATATTCACTAACATATCTACGCCTTTAACTATCAATATAAATATTTACAAACTGGGGGTGTAAGGAATGAAAAAGATGGAAGTAAAATAATGATGATGGATTTTGTGAGTTCCTATGGGCATCGAGGGGTTACGTGCCCAATATAGGAGGACACTTGAACATTTTTACATGAAACTTTGGAAGCTTCCCCTGTTTCCAGTTTCAAGTCTACGTTCTGCATCACAATCTCCTGGCATGGAAAGTTCTCGCTGCAATCAAACTTCACGCTTACTTCTGAAGCACTCGTGCCTTTTATGTTCTGGTATAACACATTCTTAATCTGAACAGCTGAGTACTGCTAAAACCATAACCATTATTAACAACTTCATTAATTAAAACCAAATATACAGGACACGTGTGTACATGTTTAAGCATACAGCTGTTTTTACCTGTTCTTTGCATGGAACCTTTTGGTCACAGTAGTGTTGGTTTATTATTATGGGGTTGGTCACATTGTTCATTTCTATGTTCTGGAATTTGATGTTGCTTGCACTTCCAGACCCACCCTTCACATATAATTAAATCATGTATTTATGGAATTTAATTGGTTTTAAATAAAGAATATCTAACTGGATTGACTGTTTCAAAATTTGTATAGTACCTGCCATGTTTTAATTCTTACTCCATTTGTGGTTCCATATAGCTTAGCTCCATTTACTGTTATGTCTGAAACAAAAGCTTCGCCTTGTTTAGCTCCTAAGCTTCCGATACTGATGATATTTATTGTTGCCAGTTATTTTAATTTTGAATCAGTTTAGAAACGTTTGTGTCAAAATCAATGGGAGATTTTTGGATTCTAAATAAATCTAAGGTAAATTACCTAATACCATGGCCTGGTCCACATGTTATATCCGTAGCTTCTACATTTCGGGATCCACTTACAATTGATATACAGTCATCCCCTACAATATTTTATATTTTGGATTTCAAAATTTCATTATATATAATTCAAAAATAATATTATACAAAATCGGCCAAAAATATTACCCGTTCCTATAACAGAGTTTGAAATTTGGATGTTTTGAGTATTAGTGACGTGAATTCCGTCAGTGTTGGGACTATCACGTGGTGCAGTCACAGTGAGACCCGAAACTGTAACGAACATGGAGTCCTGGAATGATACGTGAATTTTTTGTGCATCTTTTATCTTCAACCTCTCAACCACCAAATTCTTGCACCTATAGAACGTCAAAGCCTGCATCCATAAACAATATTCAAAATATAGCCATCGAAACACAAATTTGAAAGTGATGTGTGTGTGTGTGTGTGTCAATTCAAGAAATACTCTTTACTAGTGAGAGAGATCATCAATAGGGGAAATATATGTACCGTAGGGGCATTTTTGCATGGCTGCCAGATAGAAAAAAACAAAAACAACCGATGAGGCATGATCAATAAGGAGTTGATGAATAATGTTAATGCATGTGTGCATGGTGATTTATGGAATTATTTCGATATGGCTTACTAGTTTCTTGTTTCTTTTGCATGAGTTTTGCCACCAAATGTTTCCATTTCCATTGATGGTTCCATCACCTTCAACTGAGAGATTCTGCACATTCCTGAACTCAAGCCAGTGCGTAGGATCATGTCTATAATCTGAAGTATCGTCAGACGCTTCAAGCACTCCATCAATCTGAAACTTATTCATCACATATTGCATGTGTGTGTGTGTGTGTGTGTACTAGTATTAGTTTTACTCACTTATAATAAATATTTTATACACACACACACATAATTTATGTACAATATTATGACTAACCTGCACTGTGACGTTGCCAGATTTGCATGGCCCCGAGAATATTATTGGCCCGAGTAGATAATTCTGCTGAGGCACTGTAAGAGAAACAGCTTCCCCAGAATAAGAGCATGCAACTTTCCATGCCTTCTTGAATGCCTGAATAATAAAACCGCATAGTAACAATAAGTTAAAGAAAAAATGACAATTTTTAATCATAGAAAAAAGCAGGCTAAGAACAAGAATGAGGCTAATTGAATATACCTTTGTGTCGTCAGTGATACCATCCCCTTCAGCTCCGTAGTCATTGACATTGACTGTGTGAAGCGAAGGGGAAGGACCAACCAACTTATCCAGTATCTTCAATCTCAAATGATCATTTGGGCTTTTCTTAATCTTCTTGAATGTCCCATCATCAATTGTATTTGGTGAATCATCAAAATGAAAGATATGTGGGTCCTTTGGCAAAGTGCAATAACAAGCAACGAAGGAAGCTACTAAGACAAAGAATTGTAATAAGATATGCTTTTGGTTATTGGTCATGTCGCTCAACTTTCCTCCCTTTAATTTGCTCAAAAAAAACTGATTGATCTTATTGGCTTGCTAGCTAATTACTTGTCATTGATCAATTTATGGGAATGTCATGGGTATTTATAGACATAGGAAGAAGGTTTAATATTTTGGGTCTTAATCTTCGAGACTATCATACGGTTTGGGTGTGAGATAGAGACCAAGTAAGGGGCCCGCTCACTTTTATCTTCATAGTTCATACACGTTAAACGAACTAAATTACACCAGTAAAACATCTATGCATAAAAAAATTATATGCATAATATCCCAAATAATACACACACAAGGTGGAATTGACTATACATGAAAACATCACACACACACACACACACACACATTCTCTATGTATAAATATATGTATTGCTTTTATAGTTGGTAACCTAATTAAATCGGCAGTATCCTCATTGATTGTTACAAAACAGGAAACTATCGATTTAGGAGTTTCAGGCTTTCAGTTATAACTAAGTAAATTATTATGAAATTGTTATTTTTTGGTTCGTCGTCCTTTATGTCACACAATACAAAAGGTCCACTTTCATCATTCTATTTTTTGAATAGTTTAAATAAATAGCTTTCTAAGTTGCCCTAACCTGTACTCAAAAACCAATTGAGATGTTTCCTTGTAAGTATTATGGAAATGCCATAATTATTTCGCATAACTTTGAGTGTGTGTGTGTGTGCATATTATATTCAAATGAAACTATCATGTGAATTAGGACTACGTATAGTCCTAATTCATGATGTTGATTGGGTATACTCATGATGAGTTTTGGTGTTGATTGGGTTTAGAATTTGGAATTTGCCCATCCATTCTCTGCGTAATCATTTGGGTTTTTGGATATAGTTCATCAGATTGCGTGATAATGGTTCTTAGTGCATTTTGATGAAGCCACTAGATCCATGGCATTTTTTTTAACTGACGCTACATACATGGCATCTTACAATTATTGAAGTTCCATGACCATCCATTAAGGATTTAAACATGTAAGTTGCTAATAATTAATGAGTTCATTTCTATCATACAATAATATATGGATATGAATTCTGTTACATACAGATGTAAGATTCAAAAATAGCAGATACTAATTTGCAAACATTTCAAATGTTCCTAACTCTTAATCATAAGACCTATTTTATTCATATTCTTTCTAAGTTTCTAAGACTCAACTTGTTTAATGTTATTTCTAAAAAAAATATATATTAAAGAGGGGCATGCATGAACAACAAATAATATAACGTTATAACACATGCTAAACGCCGATTTGCCAAAAAAAAAAACAAGAAGAAGAACTTTGTGATTTTGATCTACGTATAAGAATATGACGCAAGAACGTATTTTACGTTGAAAGTGGCTAAATTCTCATAAAACTTGTGGATTAGGTTTGCACTTCAATTCATCAGTTCCCTTTGGCCTACAAATTTAAAGTACTCCAGTTAACATATCATTCTATATATAATAGTATTTTATTAAATTATTGTTGGAAATACTAAAATATAATGAATGTTTAAGTATCAAAATTTGTTCTGAATAAAGTTTAAAAATGTAGAAAAAATAGTAATGAATATTTGGGAAAAAGACAAATATATTCCAATTTCAATATCCAAATAACTTTCTTTCAGGCATTAACAACTTTAATATAAGCATTAACTACCATTAAAGACTAAAAATAACCAATTTGAGATTTTAAAATTTAGAAAGGATTTTTTGTCATTATCCCCTGAAATTTTTCTATAGTTATCTAGATTAAAAGTGTGCAGCGTGAGTTTGTTATTTTTTTTCCTGGGTCGGTTTGAAATGTTGGAGTAGAAGAAATTCCTTGTACACTTTGAATTGCAACTTTACGTGGCATTGAGTTTCTGAAAAGTATGTTTAGTTGTGTGAAAGAAAGTAAGTAAGAGTCTGTTTGGTTGTGTGAAAGAAAGTTAAGAATTAAAAATGGAAAGGGTAAGAGATGGAAAGTAGGGGTAATGATGAGAGAGTAAAGTTTGTGGGCCCCAGGATAAGTGTGAGATGGAGAGAGAAAACTTGTGGGCCTGGAATATATGTAAATGACCATATTACCCCTAAACTTTTCAATTATTTTCATCTCACTTTCCTTTTCTTCATACAACCAAACAAGCTATAAAGAATTAGAAATGGAAAGGGTAAGAGATGGAAAGTATGAGTAATGATGAAAGAGTAAAGTTTGTGGGCCCAACGATAAGTGTGAGATGGAGAGAAAACTTGTGGGCCCTGGGATATATGTAAATGAACATATTACCCTTAACTTTTCAAATTATTTACACTCATTTCTTTACTTTATTTGAACCAAACGTACAATCACGTGCGTTCGCATCATGGAAAGGGCTGACTTGGTATAGAAACCAGGCATGGGACAATTAGATAGGGAACACGTGTTCAAGTGGTTGTGTGGCAATAATTTACTGGTGCTGTTAGGCAAAGAAGGGTATTATCAAATGAACAATTAAATTATGACATTGATATGTATGGACTAACCAAATGTACATGCAACAGCCTCCCACCTAATTAATTGACAATTTAGCAACGTTAAGTAACATTCATTTCATCTTTAGCAAAACAAAAAAAAGTGTCATTCATTTCATAATTAGATAATATACATGTATGGCTTCATTATTCTTTAAGCATCGTTGCGGTTTACTCCATAACATTATATCTACTCTTTCTTAAATTGCTCTAATAAATAGACACACACATGAAGTTATTTCGGTAAGACAAAGAAGTCTCACTTGAATCGTATGATGAACATGGACAGCAAAAGTCAAGCAGCAAGAACGTATAAGCTTTTATTCAAAAGAGAAAAAACTGCAAGAATGTGTTGATAAGGCTATATTGCACCCCGCACTACTCAATGTTACATCAATTGCCCCAAATTAAAGACTTAAACTTGGATATGGATAGACCACCTGTACATATCTGCGGCAACTTGCTCATAGTAGCTTAACTCTCTTTCAGAGTCACATATACCAGACACTTGAAAGTTGAACTAAATGTTGATAATATTCTCAAAATCATTTTCTATTATCCTACCCCTTATCTGATGGATTCTAACACAGATAATTTTTTAACCAAATAGATCGTTAATGGAATGACCGATTTGGCTTAGCAATAAGCTCGTTTGATGTGGGGTGTTCGAATAAACTTATATGTGTAAAGCAGAGGTAAGACTGTCTAGTACAATTTTTTTCTTAATACCCTCATCAAGTGGGGACTAGAATTGAGTTTATCCTTAAAAGTGTTAATGAAAATTATTAAGTAAATTGTGTGACAATACTATAACTATAACTGAACATGAGCTAGCCTCTATATCAATCGACATGAATGATACATTCTTTGAGCTCGAAACAAATAGAACAAACCAAGAAAATAAACAAATTGTAGCACCGTTTTTGGTAACACATTTCAGTTCCGTCGCATGTTTGTTCTGATTCTTCTTTTGTATGCATCCTCCTCCCCACACCGCAGTCAAAACTTGAGCAAGAACACTAAATGATTATCATTCTCCAATAAGACGGTGTCCGGTCATTGCAATTGACTGAGGAATAGCGTCAATCTTCTGCCTCTAAAATGTCACCATATCCTAAAGAATAATGTTTCTCTAAATTTATTATACTCTTCCTGCCTTGAGTAAGACATCTTAGTGTATTTACAGCGTCCAATTATGACTCGTTTACCAATCCTCCCACAACCAGTATTTCTCTAACACCTCCCTTAACAACCAGAGGAGACACAGTCCAATTCAGAGTCACAGGCATTGGGTTTTGTATGCTCTTACCAATACCACACTTCACCTCAAAACACAAGGTTTTCTCGTAAGGATGTAAGAGAGGACAAGGGAGAACAGAACTGCAATGAAAGGCTAAAAATTTATCTCAACGATCCATTCCTCAGCAAAGTCAGACTTAGACTGCTAAATCTCTCTCGTGAATACTGCCTTGATGCTTTTCTCCAATCTGTTCCCGCCTTCATCATTGCATTAAATTCCTCATAGCTTATTTTTCCATCCTACAAGTTCACAGAAACAAGATCAAGGCGTTGCTCTATATGAAACATACATCATGCATTCGTCTAACCCATATTTGTATCACTGTAGAGCTTCATGAGGCAACGCATTCAGAAAGATACCAGAGGGTCTTTCAGAAAATACAGAAATGCAATAAATCCAGGGTTTTAAAAATGAAAATACAAGAAAAATATGTCGACTTGAGTGTACTAACAGGCATGCAAATCAAATTGAATACGTTGGAAAGTGGAAACTACAAACAAATGTGATTAAGATTATTAAAACGGATGTTGCCCAGAAGAAAAAATATTATGGTCAGGTATCTCCTGCATTCCACACACAGACTAACTCAAGTATTCTAGAAGCCTTTCGAGCTTGCTATTGACAATAAAGCAGTTAAAATTTTGATCATGTTAAATCATCAAACAAATGCTCAACCCGAAAAGCATGTTCGAATAAAATAAGATAAATAATTACATATCAAATCAACTCAAAAACATAATGTAAGTTTGCTATAAGGGAAAATAGACTGACCTTATCTGTGTCCACATCATGCATAATTGCATTGATGACTTCATTGTTTGTATCAACTTCATTGGCTAAGGCCTCACATAGCTCCTCAATTTCTATATACCCGTTTTTGTTCTTGTCAAAAAATTGGAAAGCTTTGTAAAGATGCTCATCATTGCCCATCTTCCTCAGATGAACGGAAATGGCTACAAATTCTCCATAATCCAAATGTCCATCCTTGTCTACATCACCCTGCGAATGAAGTCTTGAAGGATTAGAAGATGAAGTGCAATGGCATGTATTTTCAGAAATAACATAACAGGAAGAGTAAATCAACATTTTGTTTTCATTCTTTATTATACTTATATGTAAGGATTGGATGGAGAATTAAAAACTTATAAGTTAGTGGCTCTTTAATAGGAAAGCTTGGCGGGTGAACAAATGCAGCTATTCCAAGCAATAAAAAGTTTGCATCGGTATATCTCAAACAAATTGAACAAAATAAAAATCAAATGTGACTGAACTACCCATTTTAGCACCTATGACTTTGACTTCCAAACAGTCAAAGCTCAAAACTCAACTTATTGCGAGGTAAATACAAGAAAGGTATACTCACAGCTTCCATCAGAATTCGGACATCTTCATCACTAATAGGATGCCCAAGTTTATGCAACCCTGCTCGTAACTCATCACTGTTAATTTTGCCTCTGTTACTTGTATCCATCATCTGAAATCTCTCTTTTATTCCAGAAACTTCCTCTATTGACAAGTACTCTGCAATCACCTGTTGACATGAAACATAAAAAATTGAAAAACAAGGGTGAATCAGAATGATGGACTTGACAAAAACATATGACAGATGATCCTCAAGAAATAATCAAATGCCTGTTCTAAAGTGTTACCCTTAGAGCTTTTTTCTTAAGCTTGTTCATGGCAGAGAATTGCTTGAGCCTAGCCCTAACAGCTTCTCCCAGTGAAACATCAGGAGCTTTTTGTGTATTCTGCAACCATGGGTGGTCTGCATTCAATAAACAAGCACGTTTCAAACTCACAAACTTGAATAATAAAAATGCGATGCTGGAGAGAATCTATGCAATCCAGGCTAATATTTATCTCTGAAACCTTTTGTTTAGAATGTAATATACCTAACACTTCTTGAGCAGTAAGGCGCTGCTGTGGGTTAGGATTAAGCATCCTCTTCACAAGGTCCTTTGCATTATCAGAAACCATGCGCCAGGGTTCCCTTTTAAAATCGATGACAGATCGTATGATTGCCTGTGCAACTCCTTGTTCAGTTTCTACATTTGGAGAGAGATGATTCAGAAAATAAACATCATAAATGCAAACAAGTAAACTGAATCTATCATGTCTTTCTTATACGAAAATGGAATGCCTGTGTGGCAAGAAAGTGAGATATTTGTCAACAACTTCATGAGTTAATCTGTTAGCATTGCTAATAAGACAATAAATCATCTTAGCATTCGTAGAATCGTAGTCATCCCTCATAAGTGTAACCAGGGAATAATGTCCACCTTTTTGTCCTCATTTTCACATTCTAGGTAGATGCATGGACTAGATGTAAAATAGTATTAGTTCAATCGTGAAGTAACAACTCTTCATCATATAGAAGGTCATTTAAAGACAAACATTTGATTTCCTCCAACGGTTTTGTCGCTATTATAACTATTAAGTGGCGATTATTTATAACAGATTGGATCATCGTGCCCAGAGTGACTTTAAAGCAGGTTCAAAAGAAAATCAACCTGCCCAAAATGGTGGAACACCACAAAGTAAGATGTACAGAATTACTCCGGCACTCCAGATATCTACTTCTGGGCCATAATCTCGTCTTAACACCTCTGGAGCCATGTAATAGGGGCTACCAACAATCTCATTAAATTTTTCACCTGCAAAAAAGGCTAACTTTAGCTAACCGTTCATTCACATATAGCAGCCGCAAATAATGAAACACAAGCAACAATATAAAAAGATTCAATTGCTAGCCTGAGGCATTACCGGGTTTGAAGAACATTGACAATCCAAAATCAATAACTTTCAGAGGTGATGTTTCCTTCTTGTTCGCGAACAAAAAGTTCTCAGGCTTTAGATCTCGATGCATCACACCATGTTTGTGGCACACCTGCAACACCACACAATCCAAATCCATCAAAAAAAAAAAAACAAACACTCGCACAGTCAATATATTCACCAGACTCATTAACCTCAAAATCAACAAGCAGTAAAACAAACAAACATAGATGACTAACTCCTGGGCCCAAAACAAAAGTATGAATATCTCAAACTCACATGACCACCATAATATCTCAAATAATATATACACATATTACAGTTAACATAACTTAATAGACCGTGACAAATTTGTCTAGAACAACTATTTCTATATTGAAAAAAATAAAAAAGAAGTGAAATTTAATAATATAACCTGAACGACTTGGACAATTGTACTTAAAACAAGAGCAGCAGCCCTTTCTGTGTAATGTCCACGTGCAACAATCCTATCAAACAATTCACCACCCTCGCATAATTCCATAACAAGGTGAACATTTTTATCGTCCTCGTAAGTGTTCTTTAAGTGCACAATATTAGGATGACGTGGCAAATGTTTCATTATCTCAACCTCTCTCCTAACATCGTCAATATCAACGTCTGTTTTCAACTTCTTCTTAGATATGGATTTACACGCCAAATTCTCACCCGTTTGTTTGTCCGTACATAAGTACGTGATTCCAAATTCTCCTCTCCCTAGCTCGTTGCCTAGCTCGTATTTTAGCCCTATTTCGCTCCCCGTTGGGTCCCTCAATACGTTAGTTTTGGCGCCAATGTTTCCACAATTGCGACCCAAATCAACGGCAAATGGATTTTGCTTTATTTTATTTGCCTTCTTCTTCTTTTCATGGTCGCGAGATGGTGTAAGGCAACAGTTTCCCATGGATTTCAATGCATTCAAATCAGAATATGGAATTGATTGGGAATATATATGTATATATAAGCTATATGTATATATAAGCTATATGTATCTCCTCTTTCTTTGTCTGTTTCTGTGTGTATGATTTTTTGGATACGCAACTTATGGAGATGTTTTGGCAGGAAATGGCAACTAACTAAACCAATCGCTTTATTTGTCCATGGGACTAACCATAATCTCTTTGATCAGATTTTCAGGAGGAAAAGGGGGACTTTTTTTGTGATTTTGATTGGGAAGAAAATGAAAATATGTCCTCTCAAATTAACTTCATTTTGATGCTTAAATAGTTAAATATGAGACAGGTTTTGAAAGAAATTAAAGGAGTATGAATCTTTAAATTTTTATTAAATTACTTGTTATCTTGTATGGCATATAAATCCTGGAGAAAAATTTAAGCGGGTCATTTTATAAATATTTTATTTAGTTTTCTTTCATTTTTTAAAAAAATTTAATAGATTCTATATTTGTAAGATGTAGTATGGAACATTAGTGAAAATAGAATAACACTATCTCGTTTATCTCTTTGTATGAAATTCCATTTAGATTTACAATATAATTACTTCATTGAATTATGTAATATAAAACATATTTATCTAATTTTATTAGGTCAAATACTCCTTCAAATCATAATTATTAGATCATTAGATGGAGGTGACTTTTTTGGAAATTGAAATAGTAAATAAGATTACTAAATTATAACATATTTTATTTGTAATTAGTGTATAATTTAAAAGTCAAATAAATTAGTTATTTAAAAGGGTAGCTTTCATCTTATAATGTGAATCACATGAGTACATTGCTTTAAATGTCATCACGTTACCAAAAACATTATAATCATCTACTTTTTATCTCATCCATTATCTTTTCTGTATATTATTGAGAGATCATCGATTGAAAAATTTTAGGGAGAATTTGAGAAAATCGACTCGAAATTCTCATACTTAGTATTGAAATTATCTTATTAAATATATTTACGGATCAAAATAGGCAATTTTGTTACAATATTTGAAATGCGTGTATTATGGTCATTGTCCTCGTGATTTGTGGCTTTCATTCTGTCAACATGAATCCGTTTTATTAAGAAAGAGTGCAGAATAAAGGCATGTATGTGAAATGGTCCATTGGTAAGGAGACTACGGGTCCTCGTTCAGACATGAACTCGTGGTAAATCAAGCAGGATTGAAGAGATGAGTCGAAAAATAATGGTCAACGGCCTAACCGACAGCTGACCGCATTAGAAGTTTCCGTAGGTACGAGTGTGTTACATAAATCATGGTCCCCGTGAGACCTTCTAGAAGAGCCTTTGAGTCATGTTCGGTTTTTGTTTCGCGGGCCTTTTGGATAATTCGTGAATACGTACATGATGACGTTGCTTTTTTGCTTCCGAATCTTGAACTATAAATCAATGCACCATAGCTTGCGGATTTCCTCTTTCTCCCTTGGGTCTAGAGTTTACCACGTAACCCTTTTCCCTTTTATTTGGTCTACTAATTGTATGCAATGTAACTTGCTAATTGCCTTGCTCTCGTGGTTGGTAAGGCGTTTTCCTCACCATTTGTTAAAGGCGATCAAATTTGATCTTTGAGAAGTCCGGTTTCAAAAGGCCGGATACTCTAGAACATGACAAATAAACTAGTATTTATTTTTGTCTATACATATAAGTTTAACTAAGCTTCACTTGGCTAACCACAACTAAGTGATACTCCATAGGAATCAAACACTTGTTAAGATGATTAAATAATGTCCAACCATTTTGTCAATTCAACCAACTGAGGATGGGTAAAAGATTCTCTAGATTACAATTAAGTATAGAGATAAGAATTCTTCCAAACTGTGTACTACTTTCGGTCCTAAATATAAGACCCAAATGACTTTTTTTTGGAGTGATTAAGGTTGCGAAATAGGTTATTAAATTATGACATATTTGATATATTTTTAGATTATCCATTAGTTTATAGGTGAATAAACTAGTTTAAGGGAAAAATTGGGTAAATCAATTTATAATTAACTTATTTTTTTAGGATTTTCCGAAAAGTCAACTAGGTCTTATATTTAGGACCGGAGGGAGTATTTTTTATACAAATCGTCCTAAGGATCCAAATCATAATAAGATGTTCAACGGGTTCAAACCCTTCCTAGTTACTAATTGAATTGATACTTTGTTGGTGAAAAAAGTCTAAAACAAAAGTAGAAGCCACCAGCCCAACATAGGTTCCTGGGTTGCTTCATAATCATCCGTAATAGTTAGCTCAAATACCGGAAGAAAAAATCAGTGATAGTTGGGTCGAGAAATTAATAGTAGTGTTGGATCCATCCCAACTCTTTGAAACAATGTTCCAAATTCTGTTTTCACATCTAGCCCACCTCCACTAGCTGGGCCATCATCAAAATTCATTTTAGCCCCCCTGCATCCAATTTTCAGTATTTCAATCTTTTTAATTCACTGGCACAATGCGCTCATTCATTATTAATGTGTCGAGTCAATGTTCAAAATGGGGTGATATTCATGAATTCTGACAAGCTATACATAAAGCTGTAACGGACACAAATCTTTAGTAAAACAACACCTTAAAAAGCTAATAAGTGAGATTGGGGAGCCAAGAAAACAAGAATTTATAAAGTCTGCCCTTGCAGAGAAATTAAACTTCTCCCCTACGTGGGACTTCTGACAAAAACCTTCACGAGGCTCTTCGAAAATCCAAGGGTGACATTGTAGCATAGAGTCACGAATCATATTGGTGAGCTTTACTTGGAAATGCAATATGAATATGGTGGGAGATTAGGTGGAGGGATTTTCTCTAATGATTTTGATATAATCTTTTTTGGCGGGTAACGAACTCACCAGATCAAGACATCATATCTAATGTACGGTTTTTCTTTGAAAATGGGGGCCGGTGTTGGTAATCATTCCTTTTCCCAGTTTAGCAATCCTGAAAATTGCCTCCCACACTACCAATTATTTATATTTATACTTTATTGATCCTTTTACCTTTTGTTCATGCCTAAACGCCGAAAGCAACATTCAAAAGAATTGTCTTTCTCACTCACTCATTCACCTACATACTAAATTAGTGTTTAAAAATTTTAGGCTTTTTCAGGCGGTCCTGCAGCAAATTCAGGGGTTAAGAATTACAGATAGATTTGGTATGTTTGTAGGGACCGACCAATTTTTGATGGTAACACATGTAATCACAAAACCTCATATTTTACACAAAAGTAGCACCTTAGGTGCTGGACTAAACATAGGAAGTAATATATCAATGTACACTCTCCCAAACCCAAAAAGACTCCAGATTATAACTAGCACTCAAAATCACCACTCAAAATCACCCCGAATGGTTTGTGATTACATGACAGATACCCTTCTTTCGCGGGCACCACAAAACATGACACCAACACAACTAAGCTCCACATAATATATATGTATATATTGTTTGTCCAAAAAAATAGGGATTTAAAGTATAATATATAGCAAAGATTAAAAGAAGGATCTCTTGGCTGGAAATTTTCCAACTGCTCTCATAAGATTGGAAGCCTCGAGGATCTTGGCCAATTTAGTTCCTTTTTTGCCTTCCGCGGATGCCCTTTTCTCCTCAGCCTGCCTTCGTGCTTTTGCTATGTCGTTTTGCATCTTTTCCAAAGCTCTTGCCTTTTTCTCCTCCAACTTCCTCTGCATTACCATAGTTCACATCAGGCAATCATGTTATTGTACAATTTAAAGTTTTAAACTGCTGGATTCCATTTTTCTGTTGAATCAAACACCATGTAATGTATCTTATTCAGTATGAATAATTATGAATATCAACTTGTTAGATATTATTGCAAGTTGCAAGCACATTAATTAACACCTCCTGCTATAGTCACTGTTGGAGAAGTAGCTTCTATAACAGGCAATCAATGAACGCCAATAGTCCTATAAAGAAAATATAGATAACGATTCTACATACGTCATGAATGATATTAGTCTTGAAAAGTACATACTGTGCATTAAAAGGGGACAGGGGAAATATACAGGGAAGCTTAGTTATGAGTCTCACATCAGCTTCTATCTTCTTCGTAAATTTTAATGAACGATTAATGAATTCAATGAACAACAGATCATTGTAAAGCTCAGAACTCAACACCAATGAATGAAAAAAGTGACACAAGAACATATTACACAAAAGAACATGCGTGAGTATATATGTACATATAAATATGTACCTCAACTTTCTTCATCCAAGAAGAAGCCTTTTGAACCTGATCACTCTCCCAACCAGAGATGACAGCATCTTCTCTCTTGAATCTATTATTAATCTTAGCAATCTTAGCATTCTGCCAAGCATTAATCTTGGCCTCAACTTCCTCCTTCTTCACTCTCTCCACCGACACAACTTCACATTGATCACCATTATTTAAACCCGACCCCACTCCATCCATTCTTAAAGGGTTATGATCAGGTACAATCGCCAAAGAATTCATCTCCTCTGTCATCTCCTCTTCTCTGATCCTCCTAAGGTTGTTGCTCATGTTATTGTGGCCTCCTTCGTTTTCATGGATGTTCATGTGAGTGCTGTAATTACGACCATTAATAGTTGATCCTGCTATTACTAGAGCGCTGAATTCTCTGCTCATGCTGGTGAAGTTTTCCATAGAAGTAGCTTCTGTGCTGGCCACTGATAGAGATGATGATCGGCGGCTATGTGTTTCCCATACATCTCTCCGCCGGTGGGTAGCTGGTGGCGGCGGCGGCGACAAGGCGTGGATTTCTCTTATATTTTCATCATCATCATCATCATCTTCCTCTTCCTCTACTCTTCTATGGATATTGGAAACTCTTTGTTCATTTGACATAGTGAAAGAGAGTGACAATAACTCAAGTGTGTGTGTTTTCCAGCTTTCACTGAGGGATGTGCTAAGCAATGTAGTGTGTTATGGGGCTTATTTAAAAATCATTACCATCATTTATTTTAATTGATTTGCTTTATATAATTTATTTGCCTGTGGGACCCTTGACCTATCACATTTTTTCATGTATATATACTCTTTTGTTATATATGTAAAATACTAATTTATATATGAATTTAATAGAGATATGCATATAGAAGTAGATACGCGTGTACACGGCTGAATTTCAGATTATATTATCTTTGTAGGGATGTCAGTTTCATTCTTTTAGCCAGAGAAAACGATTTAATTAAATATGGTTGCACTGTTGTTTGTTTAATTGTTTTCAGTCTCGTTAGAAAAGGATGTTCATTCGATACGGACACTAAATTGTTTTTTTAGTATAAATCACGGATTCTTTACACGTAATTAGGTTTATGTGGTTATAATCTTGTGTTGGTTTCACGGTACTTTGCTTGCATCTTAAGGCATTTATTTAAACATACAAACACGACTCTAATACAAGACTTTTAACAAAATTTGATAATATGTATTCATGTTACTTGTTCAAAAATCAAATTAAAATACCCGTTTTATTTCACTTGAAGCCCTTTCATATCTCCCCGTCGTCACTCCCTCAACTAGCTATAGAAAACCATGAAACTGATTTGGAAAACTAAATTTGTTTAGCTACTTGGAACTAACTTTGTTGATATCACAACTTTTTAACAGAACCCTTAAAGAAGAAACAAAGGAAGTATTTGGTTAGCTGACTTGTTAACTAGCTAGTCACCAATGTGTATCATAGCTAGATTCATAGTGTAATGATCGAATGAAAGGGAGTGTGATATTATTGACCGAGAAAACGGAAATAATTGTGATGAAGTGGATAATATTGAGATACTTTGCATCTTTCACCTAAAAGAATACTTGAGTTTGAAAACAGCAGCACAACGTTTTTGAGGGGGTGAGTGGGAGCAGGCATAGCCATTTTTCCTCACCGACCAAATTCCAATTGATTGCTTAAACTCTCAGCGTCAAAGCTCCTTTAATTTGTTTAGTTTTAACTAAGATAAATAATGGATGTGTACAGGTCAACTTAGAAACATGCACCACCACCACCAATCATATTATGGATAACTTTTACCTCTTTTGGGGAAAAAATGAGATGTTCATTTCTCAATAGGCCCTGCTTGTGACATTTGAGGCCCGCTCACCACTTAACTTGTAGATGTAGTATCTAAGTTTTTTGACAATAGGACTATGAACCGGGCCCTCCATCCAATATATACAACCAAGGTTTTGAAACTCGACCCGAGCCGGACGGTCCGTCGTCCGGTAACGGCTCGTTTGACTCTGTTGGGCTGTTTCGCTGATCAGTCCGCTTTTAAGCCGTTGTTGACCCGGGAGCCGGAGTTGGGCCGCGAACCGGAACGAGCCGACCCGGTCAGAAATTGAAGACTGAGAAATTGAAGACTGAAAAAAAAAATATATCAACAGAAAAAAAAATGAACTTGATTAAAAAAAATGAACTTGATTAAAAAAATATTTTCATCCTAATTATATTAAGTTATTAAGTATTAACAATATTTATATATTTAATTTTCATTAAATTATTACGTCACCAGTTCGATCGAACGGTCCAACCGTTTCAACCGTTTCAACCATGACCCGCTCAGTTTTCCGGCTCGACGTCCGGCTCGGGTTTTAAAACCTTGTATACAACTTTCGAGGATCCATTTTATTTGTTTATTGTGTTGATGATTAATTAGCGTACTGATTCCCTACTCCTTGATTATAAGATCTTTTTGTTTTTTTTTAAAAAAAGTTATGTATATAAAATTAATTGTTTTAAATTGTCTATAATCATTTTTCTTTAAAATTAATTTATCTAACTTATAAAATAATCTATAATTTAATTGTGTGTGACTTTTATATATTTTAATTTAGTTGTCTAATTCGTTTCTTTAACTTTTAAAAAAAAGTCAAAATGTATTATACCTAGGACTGCAGTACTATATCTACATGTTCCTTCAAATGATTTTTGAGAGAATTAATTGGAGGTTCCATAGAAGAAACATAATTCAGATGAGGTTCCAGGAGTTGTAATTACAAGGACAAAAGTTGTTGTTCTAAGACCTAGAAATTGCAAATTTATAACTCGTGAAACTTTATTTTAATTATTTTTTTCTATGAGACCTCTAATCAATTCTCCCATGATTTTTTTTATTAATGAAATTCAACGTCACGAAAGTGTGTCATGGACAGCAAAATCCAGGCTTCTATTTTTTTTATGATGTTGTATTATTATACTTGTTTACTGCTGAGTAAGTAAGAGCTGGTATGAGCCGAGATTATATACTCCTTCTGGTCCTAAATATAAGACCTAATTGACTTTTTTAGAAAATCCTATAAAAAACCAAAATAAGTTAATTATAAATTGATTTACCTAATTTTTCCCCTTAGACTAGTTTATTTTACCTATAAACTAATGTATAATCTAAAAATATATCAAATATGTCATGATTTAATAGTCTATTTCGCAACCTTAAACTCTCCAAAAAAAAGTCAATTAGATCTTATATTTAGGACCGGAGATAATATTATTTATGGTGCACCCAGGAATTTCTACACTTTAATAAGATCGGGAGCATTTTCACAGATCTACATGTCATGAGCTAGCAGGTGAATCAAAGGGGTCTCTATACACGTGGCCCTTGAGTACGGGAGGGGCCCCATGATTGGGTTACGTATATTTCCTCCATGCAACTACTGACATCACTTTATATTGCGCCACGTGTGAGATGGGCATCCCCACTTTGTTTATCGCCCATTGAAGCGTTGATCGGCTCACTTTTCTTCCCCCCCTTGAGTTCTTGAATACTACTACGTCTCTGCATCCAAGACGAGGGGAAGTAGTGATTGTGGAAGAAATTGTGGGGCTATTGCTAACCTATTAATAAATCTCATAAAAGATTTCACGCGGGATTAATTCATCTATCTAATTTGATGGTTATAATTGGACATATCTTAAACAATATTCCCTCCTCTTTAACTGAATTATAATATCATAAATAAGTTAAAGTTAAAAACAATACTCATGTTAGAAATATGGTACTCTTTTTTCTTTTAAATGTCCTATTTATAAATAAGTTGAAGAGAGAGTAATTATAAAAAATATTAAAGAAAAGGTGTGAATGAAAATAGTGCGTGGGTAAATGAAAAAAGAAACATTAATTGCTCAAACAAAGTTAAATAGACTTGATAAAGGTGAAAAGAAAGAGGTGGCCGGGGGAGTGTATCGTTGATTTAAAAATTTCTCAACTATTTTTTATAGATGAATTTCTTAAATATTTTGTTCACCCTGAAACCTCACGTTTTGTTGATACTCAGATCAGATTCATTCAACGATTTTGAAAGTTGAAACTTGACATGGGGGGTAATGGGACATAATGGGACACAACTTTTATCAAAACTTCAGTTTCCAAGTCTAAAGTGGGAAAATATCATCATATCTGCTTTCCTCTATTGGGCTAGCCCGGTCTCTTGTGGGCTTCTCGGAGCCCATACAATACCTGGGCTTTCATACTTGCAATTTGCAAACTCTTTTCAAAGCCCCGTGATGGAGTACATTTAATGAATAAATTATATTTGTGACTATGTGCCCAAGGCTGGATTTTGTTTTGTTTTGATCAAGGTAGAATTCGAAACACAATTCAGTTAGACGAGAAAAAGCATGAACAGGTATGCAAAAGATTAAGACAGTTGATGAGTGTTGATTGGGATCTTCAAATTACGTACAACCACTTGGAGGCGCTATATTATACGGATTACAGAGCTAAAACGGCTCGAGAGACAAACAATGAGCTGATCATTGTTTAAATCCCCCAGCTTTTTGTTCGAAGCAGGTGTTAATTGGTTTAGGTTGAGATTTAAGAGTCTTTTGTTTGTACGAGGTCTTACTTCCAAGCGTAAAGCTTGTCCTTGTCATTAAAAAAAAATAAAAAGAAGCCAAAACTTTGTAACAAAGTCAACTGAATTTCTTTCAACTTTCAAGCGTAGACTCAACTCATGAGCTGTTAGCCTAAATCCTTTTTTCTCAGCTTAAAAGTGTCGTCAGTTTTGCCAAACAAAAAAGAAGTGACTTGGTTGAAAGGTTTTCGGTTTAGCAGATTTTTTTTATCAGTGGTTTAACAGTTTATAACTATGCATTTACTTAATTTTTGTTGGAAATGTTAACATTCTTCGCCAATAACTGCAATCAGGGCCAATATTGTACTGCCATGATATTGAGCGCTCTTTGATATTTTACATTAAAACTGATCATTTGGTGTTGCTTCAAGGGCTCTATGCTATGAGGAGAGGGGAAATATGGGAAAGATAAAACCTCTATGAGATGGATTTAAAATAATCAAAGAGATCATATTATAAACTTTAATAACTCGTGATGTAATGGGAAAGATAAAATCTCTATGAGATGAAATTTAAAATAATCAAAGAGATCATTCTTCTTCAAAAGGAATTAGTTAAAGATATTCAACCACGTTCCTTTGATGTTTTCGTATGTAACTCGTGAAAATTTCCCAACTCTTCCCTTCAATTTAGTCCTACAGAATAGGCTAATAATAATGGTTTGATGGAGAAATGAATCTTCCAAGTTCCAAGTATAAACAAAACAGAAGAGGACACATGACATTGATAGGCACATGCAATAGTCAGGCTTTTGCGAAAGATCACGAGCAAGTTGAATTGGTTAACCTGAAGAAGCAACCTGGAAACTACGAACTTTATTTTGTCATATTTTCTGAAACTACGAACTTTATTTTGTCATATTTTCTGTGGACATCATTGTCATCAAACCTTTTAGTTGTCGCCTTTCCTGTAATCAGCACAATACCAACTTAGAAACACAACTCCTTAGCCTTGTCAGATTCGAAGGTCCTATCTAAGCTAACCCATCTTCTTCATGACCCAGAAACTGCACGTTAACCTTTCACTACCACGTCAATTTCCCATTGAAAAATAATGTTATTCTTTTTTCTTTAAAAAATAGAGCAAGTAAAGCAAATCTGTTTGGATTTGGATACTGGGCAGAGGAAATCTGATGTTTAAATCTTACGGATGAAAAAGTTGGAATCTTTCTGATGTTTAAATCTTACGGATGAAAAAGTTGGAATCTTTTTTGCGTCAGAGCCACTTGCACTTTGGACTTAGTGAATGATGCCATTAAATGGCCAAATTCATGATGTTAATAAGTCATTAATTATTTTTTAAAAAAAGTCATTAATTAAAGGCGTATTTGACGCTTTCAACTACCTTCGACTTTTTCCCGCACAATTTTGGCGCCATCACTTCCCCGTGTGCTAAAAGACATAAAACCCCTTGTTTGAGTCTTTGAATTCGATAATATCTTTCTATTTTCGTCATTTAATAACTAATATTGGTCACTATCGTTTTATTTTGATCAACAATGAATCATATGGCTTTTGACCGAACCCTTATTTTATTCCTTCCTACGGAGACTACACTTTTCATTTCCTTTAAGCGTCATTTGACAAAATAATTGAACATCAACTCATATGCTTTTTTTTTTCTGAGCAAAACTCATATGCTTTTTTTATAAAAAGACAATTTTATTAAAATTAAAATGATTACAGACTAAGACTCACTTATGTATCTACGTAAGAGAGTGTTATTTTATTCAGTTAAAAAAAAAGAGAGTGTTATTAAAGTATATGCAGGAAAATAGAGAGTGGACTAAACACAAAAAAAGTTAGAAAATAGATAAGCATAATAAAATTGGAATAAAAAACAACTAACATTAGCTCAAATGCTTTGGGTGAATAATGATATATAAAAGATCCATCTCAAAATGAAAAATCCAACTTGTTCCCTACATTTCTTGTATATTAGTAGAAGTACTTGCTTCACCATGTCATGCTACCAAAAAAAATAAATACCCCATTATGTCACGCCACATCAGCACAAATAATGTCACACCACATCAATATAAATAGGCTTGGTTAAGTATTTACCAAAGGCATTAGCTAAAACTCTTCATTTTAAAATGTATCAAAAAAACTCTTCATTTTAAAAGTCTATATTGCCATACAAAAATCCTTTGAACCTTAATTAAATAACAGCTCTTAGACCAATATTTATTAGCTAAATGCATTTGACTCAATAAAATATTAGAAACACAAGAATTGTGATGAAATTCAAAGGGACAAAAATATGGAAAAAAGACGTATGAGACGGAATAAGAAGAAATTCGTTGTTACTTGGGTGGGTTAGTGGACTGACTGAAAATTTAGAAAGAGTGATGAGTTGCTAGGAATAGAGAAGTTTGACTGGGAATTGCCGACTTATCTAGCCGAGAGAAATGATGGAAATTGGAATGGTTCAAAGAAAGAGAGTCCAAATATAAATATTTGGTCAAGTGGGTAAGGAATTTGAGGGCCCCCTCCATCCAATCCTAATCTCAATGTCTCATTAAGTCATTATAGTCTCTGCCCAAACATTTCAATAGAAACCATGCTGAGGATTCCCACTTTATCCCCTTCTCTCTCTATTTTCTTCTTTGCATTTTCTATTTGTCACTAGCTGTTTTTATATGATGACGGGAGCACTCTTTTGTGCATCTCCAATTTTCTTTCCATCCTTTTCCTCAGAAGTTTGGAATATTCATTTCCATCTCTCCCCCACTAAAAAGTAATTACAATGAGGCATTGCCAATTATTTATATGGTGGTATTTATAATGAACTTCCAATAGATTTCACATATACTAAATAGTAAAATTTTAAAAATAATGCTTAAAACTTAATGGCTTCCCAACTCTAAACATATTAAAAATCCACCACACCAAATGAAAATAAAATCAATATCTAATAAAAGAGTGGTGAAATTGTAAAATCACATGGAGAATTTAATGAGATGCTTTATAAAGAAGATCAAATGAATAAATCTCTCTGCCCCACAGAGTAAATTAAAAAACAAAACTGGCAAATCAACATGAGATATTCTTCTCATCCTATCATCCCATTTATAATGCTATATGAAAAGTTAACTTTTTTTCTGAATGAATGGACAATTTTTTCCATCTGTCATTTTGTTAGAACAAAAGTTTTGTTTCAATTTAGAGTATAAAGTATTTCATTTCTTTTGCGTTTAATAAGGTTTCAGTGAAAATATGTTATGGGTATTTTATAAACAAAATGAAAGGAGTTATAATCATTTTCTTTAATCTCATAAAAATTGAATTTTCTAATATGGAACAGTAACTAATCTTTTTTTCTGTTTTTTACTCTGTTATTAATTGAAGTCTATGGCTAGAAGAAAATCATATACATCATTTAAAGAGGGATAAAATAGGAAAAAGTGTATCAATAAAAGTGCGCAAAAACATAAAAGGTTAATGAAATCAGACCGTCCAATATTTAGAAAGCTAGAGGGCATATACATACTCCAGTCAAAAAAAAAAGAAAGCATAAATATACGCACAAACTTTAATATAAATACTTTCTGGTGATTAATAACATTATTATGCACCATTAAAGTTGGCAAAAAAATTAATACGCACCATTAACGTGCACATCGAACATTTAGGCCATCCACGTGACTTTATTTGTTCCTACTAATTGTCAACAAACAAATGCAATGACCTTGCAGATTTTTTGGGTGCCGGCTTAGATAAAGCTCAAACAATATTGGTATGATATACTACTAGTTTTATAATTATCTCTTTTTCGGCACCTTATCTGTAATGATTCAGCTTGAAACAGTTTTTCTCAGTTTTTTGGCACCTTATTTATAATTAGATAAAAGAAATATTCAATCAATGACGATATAATTTTGTGTAAAGTACTATAAGTTTATTACCATAAAAATAGTAGTAATAAATTGTAGGATAAAAATATTAAATAAAAGATGACTTATAATAAAGAAAATACATTAAACTCTGTAATATAAGAAAGATGACTTGCATTACAGAAAAAAAATCACATCATTTAAAAATGATTTATAATATTCAATATAAAACTAGAACCATCAGATGAAAACGATACAGAGTCAGTGTCAAATGTCAATTAAGCGCATTTTAATTTATTCCTGACTTCGGATACTAAACCGAATTATGATTTACGAAGCATAAAATCAACTAATACTAGTAGTAGTTAGACTCCACCCAATCATTTGCTTTGGAGGTCGATCTCTATTAACAGTAAATTTTATTCATATATATTCCATTATTCCCATCATTTGTTTTGGAGGTCGATCTCTATTAACAGTAAATTTTATTCATATATATTCCATTATTCCCATTTAAGTATCTTCATCCTTAAATCCAAGTTTTGTTTTGGAAACTGAAAAAACATCAAATTCCGTGTAAAGTGATGGCCAAGAAAGAGGACATGTGCTCATGTTCTTTGGAACCTAACAAACAAAACCTTATATTTAAACATATATATTCACCTAGTTATGGAGATATCTCCAAAAATGTTGCAGCAGGAACTATAACTAAGTGATACTCCTCATCCTTGGCGTTGGGTATGGAGAAACATTAAATCTCTCAGGCCAGCTGTCCCACCCATTGAGGTGCTTACAAATCAAAAGGGATTAGTCTCTCACTTGTCGAGTGAGGGGATAGTGAGGAGATACCTTGATCATGGATAAAAAAAAGAATTGAATACTCTTCCCGTTCCTAATTATAAGTCTACTTTAATTTTTTTTTGTGAAATTTAAGGAAGTAAATTAGACTATTAAATTATAATATATAACAAATATAATTACAATATATGTTAGCTTATAACTAAAATAAACATATCCTGTAATAAAAAATAGAATAAACATATCCCAAAATTTTCAAACCTACAGAGCTGGGTTGGGTTGAACCAGAATGTCATACATTAGTTTCTATGCCTTTGAATTGTAGGTGAGCTCAACCCCTTTCCTAAAATTTTGTTATAAAAAATATAAACTAGTTTTGAGGAAAAAAGATAATTTAAAACAATTTAAAGGGAAAAACTTACATCAAGTTCATTTCTCCAGGTTCTCAAGTTCTTTTAATATAGGAGTGACACATGTCCTTTTATAACAACCATTTGTTCAATCTAACGGCCAGTAATTGGAGAAATGGAGAACCTGTATGGAGGAACTTGACCTAAGTAAGGTCCCAATTTAAAATGATAAATTTTGTAATTTTATTTTTTTTCCAAAAAGTTAAAGTTGGCTCATAATTAGGAATGAAGAGAGTAGTCATTTAGATGGTAAAATGTCCAACTTATTCGTCGTGAGTTGAATTAAACCAGTCCAGATTTATAGTTGTGTCCTTTTTTTTCATTTTAAATAGGGAAAATCCCAAATAAATCACTCTCAATACCCAAAAGGATAAGTGGAAGACCTAAACTTCCAAAAGGACTATGAAGGAACCAACACCTACCTGTCATTTTGAAATTTTATGAAAAGACAAAATTGCCCCCACCCTAAAACACAGATTACTACCCCACTCTAAGCCCACTGCAATTTGTGTTTTAGGATAAGGGTAATTTTGTCTTTTCGCAAAATTTTAAAATGACAGATAGATGTTGGTTCCTTCATAGTCATTTTAGAAGTTTAGGTTGTCCTCCTAGTCTAGTTATTGGGAGAGATTTATTTGAAATTTTAGTATTTAAATAAGAAAGAAAATGGGAATGAATATAATGAATAAATAAATTGGGTGCCTAAATAAAAGAAAAGAACAAAAAGAAGGTTCATAGGCAGCGCATAAGAAAACGAAACCTGGTCTACTGTCTACCTTACCTAGTTCGTGAATTGAACGCCACCATAGAAGCCGCCCTCTCCTTCCTACAAATAATAAATAATAAATAAATGAAATGAAATCCGTTTGCGCAATTTCCTGCATCTCCCTCCACCTCTCTCCCCATTCTCTCTCTCCTTCCTAAAAACTCTCTCTCAATATTTATATATATATTATATCCCTTGTGCGGGAAGAGAGAATAAGTCCAACTTTGAGTATAACCTCTGTTACCACCTCCATTCTCCATTCTCCATTCTCCATTCTCAAACAATCAAACACACCCCACAATCCCATCTTCCTCCTTCTCCGTAAAGCTTCCTGCTTTTTCACATTTTAAGGTGACTTCAACATTAACATTAACATTGCTCTCTTTTTCGTTAAAGTTTCTGTTTTTAAGGTGCTGCCATAGCGATCCAGTCTGATCCATTTTTTTCTGGTTTTAACAAGTTGGGTTCATTTCCTTCTCTTTATTTTTTATATCTCTAAATTGCCCTTGTTACTTTTTTCATATTGGGTTTTTCTGGATTGCGTGGTTTATCGTTTGTGTAATTTGTTTATTACAATGGGATATTTCATATTTGACCCGATTTTGTTGTTAAATCTTTAACATTTTTTCGTTTGGTTTGGTCAGGATTAAGTCCAGGATTGCCGGAACAGATCTCTCCATGGTAAGAATTAAAGTTCATCCTTTTATTTTGTCCAAGTTTTCAGAATAATGTAGGAGTACTTGTTAGATTATGGGGTTAAATGGGATCAAGGTGGTTTTGGCTTATGTGTCTGAATTATTATTATTGTGATTCTCAGGGTGAAGCACCGGCATTCCTTTTGGACAATTTGGAGATGGGACATACCAATGGTTTTAAATTAGAAAACGAAACTCATAAAACCACTACAATCATTGGGGATAAGACGGTATGTTAATACTTAATACCATCCCTCAAGTTGTTCATGTTTTGTAACTAGATGTGTTTGTAGAGTAAAGTTATCAATGGTCCTCCATTTGTTTGATAGTATGTCATTGGTGGAGCTGATGATGAAACTTCGTTCATTGAAGTTCAAATCTCTGACCCTGGTCTTGGAGAATGGTCAGTTTAATATTTCTCGGCTTCAAAGCTGCTTCTCTCTGGTTCTTGTTGCTGATTTTCTGTTTTACTTGTAGGGTCAATCCCACTGTGCTTGGAATCAAACCTGTCTCATGTAAAGGCCATTCAGCTGTGCTTCTGAAGGACAGGATATTAATTCTTAAGAAGGGTGCTAAGCCTGATGATCACACTTGGTTTTTGGAGGTTCGTGTTCTTCAGATTCAGCTCTCCTTTCTATCATTCTATGCATCTACCCCATATATTACTACCTGTTTTGTGCTGGTATTTATGGTTAATAGAGGAAGGGCCGGCTTGGCTCAATGGTAAGCTCGCTTGCCGTGGGGTCTGAGGTTTTGAGCTTGAATCAGTCACTCTGCAAAAAGATCCTCTATACCCTCACCAAGTGGGGGACTTGAACTAATTTGACTATTTATTTATGGTTATTAGAGGCATCCTCATACTTTGTCCATGCTTAATTGCTTTTTGGGAAATCTTAAGGGGCCACTCTCTAGATGAAGAGAATCTAGCTCAGAACGTAGTTTAAGGAGACATTAGCACTTCTTACTAAATAAAGTACTACCTTTTCTGTTGTTGATGTTTGATATTTTTTATTTTCTCAAAATTGGCAGGTGGACACCCCATACGTTAGGCAGCAGCAAAAAGCTTTGGGGACCCAGCTTGTTGCGTGGAGCAAGGGTGTTATAGGCAACGCTGAGAAGCCTATTGTTATCAGTGGTCCTTCTGGAGTTGGTAAAGGAACGTTGATAGCAATGCTGATGAAGGAATTCCCTTCTATGTTTGGTTTCTCTGTGAGTCACACTACTAGGGCCCCAAGAAATATGGAGAAAGATGGTGTGCATTACCATTTTACTGAGAAGAGTATCATGGAGAAAGATATAAAAGAGGGAAAGTTTCTTGAGTTCGCTAATGTTCATGGTAATCTTTATGGGACCAGTGTTGAGGCTGTGGAACAAGTGTCTGATGCTGGGAAAGTAAGTTCCTTTTACTCATGTTTTTCATTACATTTAGTTAGACGGTATGCTAGAACAAGTGTCTGATGCTGGCTTATTAATATAAGATCCATATGCTATTTGGAAGTAGTGTTAAATACCAAGTTAGATGCTGCATGGTGCTTTTTTTATTTGGTTATTGTAGTCATGAGTTTTAGTTGTCTGTGAGATGATTTGAAGTGGGCCATAGTATTGCAACCTTATGAGCAATGTGTTAATGAATTTCATCTGATTGTTTATTTTGAATCAGAGATGCATTCTTGATATTGATGTTCAAGGGGCAAGATCTGTGAGGGCCAGTTCACTTGAAGCCATGTTCATCTTTATTTGCCCTCCATCAATGGAAGAGCTTGAAAAACGCCTCCGTGACAGGTGAATAACAGTGACCTTTTCCTTCTCTGTCTTTGTAATTCTAAGTTTCTCCTCATTGTTGATTCAAATCTCTATGTCTTGAACAGAGGGACTGAGACAGAAGAGCAGATCCTGAAGCGGTTACGAAATGCCAAGGCAGAGATTGAGCAAGGGACATCATCAGGCATATTCGACCATACTTTATATAATGACAACCTTGAGCAGTGCTATGAGAATCTCAAAGTAACTTACATTTCCTACTCACATATTTCTCTACCGCTTGAAAATTTTCTATACAAGTATTCTGATATAAAATGTACATTGGTGCAGAAACTTTTAGGACTTGATGCTAATGTCATTACTCAACCTAAGTCAGGTTAGAAAAACTCCCGAGTTGCATTATTATGATATTAGTTTCACATTTTTTTTAATGTCATGTGAATTGATAAACGTTTTTAATATGTTAATGCAGGACTCAGAGAGATTAATCTACCCGTGGATCACAAAGTGTCAAAAATGGACGACCAAATAATTATAAATTGTCTCTCCTCAGGACTTGAAAAGGAATCCAAGAACCTGTAAGCTTGTGAAAAAAAAACTAGTTTATATATTATTGAAATCAATTGTGAACTTGTGTCCTAACTGTGGATTTTGGATGTGATCAGGATTGTTTTGGACATTTCCTCACTTAAAGGGGGTGCACCTGGACGGACAAGAGGACTAAATTTTCAAGCCATAGATTCCTTTTCAGACGGTTTGGCGGTGATGGATCAGCAGAGCTAGCAGTTCATGAACTTGGCCACCACTGACTTCGCTTTCTCAATTCATATATAACTTGAGAGATTTGGAGAGGGAGAGGGAACATTAGATTTGATTGTATTTATTTTACTCCATTAATTGTTATGACATTTGACTGGATGGTTGGTGGCACCATTATTTGCCCATGTAGGCAATGAGCTTCTATTCATGCTTTCTTTTTTGCGGCTTAACCATCCATGTCTAATCAACTGTCTATTTTTTTTTTTGTTTTCCTAAAGGACCTCAATAACTGAGTAAGGCTTAAATGAGTCGGCAATTTCACCCAATCAAGTTAAGGAAATGTTATGTGATGGGATATTCAATGATTGTGTCTGTGTCATTGTTGAAAGCAACTTCTATATATTTGACTGCACAATATAGAAGACTTGGTTGAAGATTAATGTAAAGGTGTGTAGGGTAGATATGTTTTAAGTTGTGCGTGGCGTGCGCTCTAGGCGCCACGCGCGGGGTGGGTTTGGTTGCAACAAAATCACAAGACAAATGGTCCAATGGCCAGCGAACAAAGAGCTATGTAGTATATATCCATATTGGTACAACTAATCTTGTGCTTCAGAGTCCAGACACACCGTTGGTTTTCCAAAATAGGCTTCAATGTTTGAGAACTTGCGTAAGGACAATGACAAGGCAAGGTGGGGGGTATGCGTTGGACCAGGCTACCTCTTCTCTCCTGGAATCTTGTCCCTGGGTGATAGAGAAGAGGCATGGCATTCTTATATCATTATGGTTTTTTACACTGTGCTTAATGGAAAATCCAAATAATTAATTCGAGAAGGTTTTATTTAATCATAACGTATGGTATTCATGAAAATCTTATACTCCTATCTATTTCTATCTTTTAAGTTTATAAATTAATTAAATTGGTTTGGAGAAGGATGGTAGATATAACATATAAGGAACAAAATGAAAAACCTTACAATTGAGATAAAAAGTTATTCTTGAATATCTCCAAGTAATAGTGTAATACTCTTCCTGTTTCTAAATATAAGACTTATTTATGAAGATGAATTTGGTCCTAAATTTAAAACTTATTTCTAATTTTTACTAAGATTTCCCCAAATTATCCTTATGAATGCTCCCAATAACAGACAAAGAAGAGAGGGGTGGGGTGAAGGTAGATATGGTTTAGGGCATATAAGTAATACTATAATGCTGTTTTACTCTACTAACATCCTTAATTTAATTAAATCAGGTAAATAGATCTCATATTTAGAACACAGAATATTTGATACTACTTCTGGTCCTAAATATAAGACCTAATTGACTTTTTTTGGAGAGGTTAAGGTTGCGAAATAGGCTATTAAATCATGACATATTTGATATATTTTTAAATTAAACATTAGTTTATAGGTAAAATAAACTAATCTAAGGAAAAAATTAGGTAAAACAATTTATAATTAACTTATTTTGTTTTTTATAGGATTTTCTAAAAAAGTCAATTATGTCTTATATTTAGGACGGAAGGGAGTATTTGATATTGGTTGCTTATCCGAAGGGATGGCCCCTCTCACATGGCCTAGTCGGTGCAGAGGCCATAAAGTTCCAAATTCAAATCCATCCATGATCCAACTACAACGGCATGTCATTTAATAGTACCGTTGTTCTTTTAACTCGCTCTTTTAATATGATTAAATCACATCCGTTCAGAGTTACATTTGATTCGTTTATATCAGTACAAGTGGATTACTCTAAAATCTAAATTATTGGCCTCGCTTTATTTGAATAAAGCATCTTCATTTGGTATTGGCTTTAATAGAAGCCATCCAACTTGTGTCTAGAGTCTAGACTTAGGCAATCTCACACATACAACACACAATAATGAGAAAATTAAAGTAAAACTACTTTAGGCATCTATTTTTCCTGTTGAAATTGTGATAATGAAATTGCTAATTTTTGTGGCAGCCAAACCAGCGATAAATGCTGGTAATGAATATAAAGCACAAATTTCTTACGTCTACATGCCATATTCATCACTTACCAAACTTTTTGCCCACTCGGGGACCCCAAACACCAAGTTGGTCCTAATTGTCCACTGTTTAATTTATGGCTGCATGTTACACCCTCCACATCTCACGCGCGCACTCGCAATATATACTCTCCGATCCTAAATATAAGACCTAGTTGACTTTTATTTTAAGCAATTTAAGTTGCGAAATATGTTGTTAAATTATGACATATTTGATATATTTTTAAATTATCCATTAGTTTATAGGTAAAATAAACTAGTCTAATGGAAAAAATTAGGTAAATCAATTTATAATTAACTTATTTTGCTCTTTTGGTATTTTCCAAGAAAATCAATTAGGTCTTATATTAAGGACCGGATGGAGTACATAAAATATCCCCTACAGTTCGGTAGATAGCTTCTTTGAGCAATCACACTAGAAATAACATGACATGTTTCTTGTGTTTAAGACAAAGGTTTTACAAGCCATGAATGATTTGCCAGGATTATACACATCATTATAAGGAACTATATATATAATGCCTCCATTTTGTCTCTCTCAAAACATAAGATCTCTTCCCAGATATTGGAAGTTCTATACACATACTCAAACAACACCACTTAGCTTGGTTTCTTTAATTAATGGTGAGGACTCTTCCAACCCCAGTGTGGTTGAGCGTTTTAGAAGACTTGAGTCCGGAGAAGTCGGCTTCAAGATCAAATCCCTGAACTTTTGAGCAGTGCGTATTTGTATCATAAGAAGTTGCGTTTGAATCAAGAGAAATTGTACTATTAAGGTCAGAAATAGCTGCAGCAGCAGCAGCATTCTCCTTACTACTGGTTCTAGTAGTGTTGGAACAAGTTGTATCATTACTAAGCTTCTTTGTATTCAGGAAACGGCCGCCACATCCTCTGGCTCTTCTCATTGCATGCAAATGTCTAGACTCGTGAAGGTAAGGCTGCCATATCATCACAAATCACGAGTAACAACCACTAGTATTATTACACCAACAATCCACACGCGCGCAAAAACACAACATTGCTATGAAATGTCTGGCTAGGTTTACCCTCTTTTTTATATATCAACAGGCAATCGCGGCCTAGCTAGAACAACTAATTACTCAAGTTTTGAGGTTCATAGTTTTCCCTACTATGTGTTGGTAGCTAGGTTTACCTCCTTTCATGTACTTGAATACCCAAAAGTGCAAATTATATACAACGTCATGCCATTTAATTTTATTAAGTGAACAATCTTGGGTAACTAGCTAGAGTTACGAAATGGCTGAATCGGAGAACAACATAAAATTGTAGCTTAGGGCAGTAGACTAACTTCAATATAATGTAGCTATCAGGAGGAATTCCTAATGGTAAATGAATTGAACTTTGTCTACTAATCAAATAAGCAAAACCTTGAGAACAAAATGATAGTGAGCTTTTCTACAACATTTCTTGTAGACTTTTTAGTTTTGGATTATCAAACATAAATTAGCAGCATGCCGAACTTACTGCTAATTTCACCATCCCTAGGCATATTGAATGCGGCTTCTTACTATGTTTTTTAATATAGCATTCTCTAATTTTTTATGCTGACATTTAGAAAGAGTTTGACCAAGCTGTGTATTTCAAAAACTAGATCGGGTATAAATTGCCAGAATACCTTCCTTCCTTTGATCAGCTTCTTTTCCATCTCAGCCTTGGCACGTAATCGCCTACGCCTCAAAATTCCATGATATTGCTTGGCATTAACATAAACTGGCTCCTCTTTAATTTCCAATGGTATGACCATTATTTGGGCGGTATGTACTCCTAGACCATTAGGATGCACCTATCGAATTCCCAACAAAAATGGAGAGAAGTAAGCCAAATGAAAGGACGTCCTTTTTTGTTATATGGTCATTACAAATAATGAAAAAGCCAGAAAATATTACAGAGTGTGATTAAGCTACAAAGTGCAAATACACATAAGGATGACCGGGTATCTTTGATGTGATTTTCTAGCTAAGTTTTGAATTTCTACACATCACATCATTAAATCTTTCAAAACAAGCATCTCCACATATAATACTCCTGGTCCTAAATATAAGACCTAGTTGATTTTTTTGGAAAATCCTAAAAAAGAAAAATAAGTTAATTATAAATTGACTTACTAATTTTTTCACTTAGACTAGTTTATTTTACGTATAAACTAATGGATAATCTAAAAATATATCAAGTATGTCATAATTTAATAACCTATTTCGCAACCTTAATCTCTCCAAAAAAAGTCAACTAGGTCTTATATTTAGGACCGGAGGTAGCATGTTTCATTGAAGAACCTAATATACAGTCCACACGACTAATAAAGCACAGTGCCATCAGGTGATGGCGGAGGCTAAATGTGAGTTTTCTGATGTAAGAAGTGGCTCTTGGTTTTCCAGCTGATGAGTTCTAGTTGGTTTGAAGTGAACAATGGATCGGACTGGTTATGCGTTAATTGCGTCAATGGATTTATCATGGTAGCAAAGCAAAGTTTTAATCATCAATGAAAGGCTACATACACATACATCCAACCTGAATTGCTAACGGCTTCATTTAGAATTTTAGGCGACAACTAATTATCTTTATAACTTGAAACAGCAAACATACACAGTATACCCCTTTGATTCTAAAATAATATAGTACGTAGTTATATAATTTGATTATATTAATAATATTAGTTTAGTTAGTTAATATGACTCAAAACATTATAATTAATCAACTTCCTTGACTCCCCCCTCTCCTCCCTCTTACTTGATTATAGTGTTGAGGGTATATTAGCTTTAGGAAAGATTTGGGAAAATATATTTGAAAAAAATAAACAATAATGAGCCCTACATCAGACCAAAAGATCAATTCCTAAATAGATTATACATAAATAAGGACGTGAGGTAGTGTGTGTGTGTGTGTGTGTGTGTGTTCACAATTGTTTAGTTTGGTCTCAGAGGTTTTCTTCCAGCAAACACTGTTTAAATTGCTTGATTGCTTTGCTTTTGTTTCTAAAGGGTTGACACCATATATTTGCAGTGCAAGAAGGGATGTACTAATTTTTGCACAATAATGATACTACGAATAATAACTGGACTTCAGGTTTTAGACGAGATATACTTTATATGCACAAGACCTCAAATAATCTTTGCATGACTAATATGCAATACACAATGATGATTGTAGGAAAACACCTTAACAGCATTGATAACCAAGGAGGACAATATAATTCTCCATACCAGAGGCTGAGGTCCATGACTTGAGGTCACTCCTACATGATTGGGACCTAAATATGGGTGAGGGGCACATGCCTGCAAAAATACAACATTTAGATTTCTCAAACATCAGTGCACATACAATGTCCCGTGCATTTAAGAAATTATATGATGAGGCTATATATAGATATGATTTAGTGAGATGGGGTGTGTGTGAGAGAGAGAGAGAGAGAGAGTTCACCATTGAGGATCCAACAAACTCCAGCTGTGATGATGGTTGGGCAAAGAGTTTATTCATTGTTGAAGGCATGTTGAGGAAGGGAAGTTGTGTTTGTTGATGTTCTTCATTAGTTTCACCACCTGATAATGCAAGAAATATTTCGGTAGGAGAATGCATCAGTCATTGGTGAAAGAATGTATAACATCATAATAACTATCAACACAGCCATAAAAATGTAGAGCTTCAAAATATTTATTCATGCTAACATAAAAGACTCGTCAATTCCAGACACGACAATTAAAATAAGGCAGTAGTGTGATGTTTAGGGGCCGGGTGGCTAGAAGGCATAACTTACTATAAGATTCCAAGTGAATTCAATCATAAACCGAAACTTCATAAGGTAGACAAGATTCGCAGGTTATTTTTATAAACTAGCTAGGGTCTAAACCATCCAAAATTTGAATGGATGTGCTTTGACACAAAGGCCAGATAATTATTTATAATATTTTTTTTTCCTGAAGGAATTAACCATAAGGTCTGTGAGAGTATTAGTAGGGTTTGAAGGAAACAACATTAGAAATGGCAAATAGAGAAGATGAAAATTCTTTTTGAATGCAGCCTCATCACCACCCCCAAGCTAAGTGTCGGGAAATAGAAGGAGAAACCACAGCCGAAAAGGTCAGAAAGAAAAGAGGTGAAAACTCGATATGCATCTACACTTGATGTTATACTCTCGTTGGACATATAGTGATACATACTTTAAAGTTTAAACTCTACAAGGAAACTTTGGAGGAAACTAAAGAAAAAGCACACGCGAAGTGATGTAATTACAACTAATGTTTTGTCAGTCATTTCAATAACTATAAAATACTGATAAATTGAAGTTATTATGTGTATGTGTGCGTGAAACAAATGCATCAGATGGAACACAATTCAGTTAATTTCAAACATCATCGCGTGCATATGAATGAAAAATCTAATAATTAATGTAAATAAAGCAAATCCCAAAAATTAATAGACCCTCCACTTGATTCAAATCCGATATATAGATGTTAAAAAAATATATAAAAATACAAAATACATAAAATTAAAGTTAACATAAATTTAAAGCAAGGTTTGTTGGTTCTTAATTAAACAGTTTTACAATAAGGAAGTGACTATTATTTTGATATATGTGTGAGTGCGTGTGTGCACAAATTGTAATGATTCTAATAACTATGAATATTCTTGTAGCACAAATGTTAATGTACGGTATGGTATAGTTATCCAATGTCAAACGGCAATTGTAAGAGTGAGTTGGAAGATGAGGTTTGAATGATATGGTTGAAAGGCTTAGTGGTTCTTGACAAGATGAAAAAATGTATAGGTAGTAATTAAGTAGTTATGTCTATGTACTTATTAAGTAATAAAGTAATTAAGGAACTTCTTGTTTCATAAAAACGTTTTCGATGAGAAAAGGACTAAACCGTAAAGTTGGATTGATCCAACCGTTAACTGCTTCATATATCGAATCGAATTGAAGGTCATCTGTTCAATCGTCGGTTAAGCGATCCAACAATGTAGAACCATGAACCGAAATCCTCTTCGCCTTGTCTTTCTGTCCGACTTGCACAACAACACTGGATTTTGCTTTAGTTATATTGGCTTTCACTTTATTTTTTCCAAACAAATTCGTTATGCACCAAAGAAGGTTTGAAATAGGCACGAATGAATTAAGTGATTAACGTGAATAGTGTAGACTGTAGAGTGCGGCCACCTCTGCTTAGAAGCTATGCTATGATAGAATCCCACGTTAGCTACAAATAATTATTGAGGTACTTAAGTGACAGCCTTTTTTCACCGTGGCCTGTTTATCTTTAAGGGGGACTTTCTTCGTTTTTACCCAAGAAAGCTCATTTCTTTGTAGGTCCCTCCATCTTATGTGAGCAGATCTGCCACAGACTTATATAGCTTATTATGATCATTTTGGGACAAATGAACTATCACTTAATTACCTTCCATGACCATGCCATGCCTCTGAGAAGTACAGGTCACATACGCCTTATGATTGCTTCGGATGTCTGCTTCTGAATGGTCCGATCCTGGCTTCATGATTCTTCGCACTAGCTGATTTATTCAATATAACTTGGATCTCATCTGCCATGCGAAACCATAATAATGAATATGAACGGATCGAATTCAACAACAAATCATTCATTACACAGGACAGATCTATATCTGAAGAACATACAGTAGTGATAGACATAAATAATGTCAGCCAAAACGCGATATCAACCGGATTTATGTACAGAACATCTCGCTTCATAGATCTGATCATAAAATCACATTCTATTATAAAGTATATATAACTCACCGACACACACATAAAGTTGAATCAACACTAATTAACGATCATAAGTTTCGGTTTAACTGAAAATTTAGAGCACAAGCAATCCAAATGTCCTGCTATCTTGTGAGGGATATAAGAAACTTATCATAGGACCCCATAATTTTAATCAATGGAATAGGCTAATAATCAACCAAAAATATACGTATAATCATCACATGGGTGTGTAATGGTACCCGTAAAATTGATGTTTGTCCAATAAAATAGAAGAAAGAGAGAAATTAACGTAGAACTCATCATACAAACTGAAGTGTAACAGAAGTGATTAATAAAACGTACCTTCAAATTAATTATGAGTTGGACAAGTAACTAAAAGGCAATTTTAAAAACCGATCAGCTGAAAGAAGAAAGAAGCGCATCATTAGTAATCCGCCTTCGAATAGCTAATCAAATTAAATAACTTGAACTGAACTGAGCGGGGACATACCCAGAAGGTATCAACTGTGGTATAAAAAAAATAGATGCCTAAAGAAGGTATATATGAACCAGACATGTGGCAAACGGAGAAGTTAAGAATACACAAGAAGACGAGAGAATCTTACTGCTTAGGAGTAAAAGAGAATGGAGACAGAGAGGAGAGAACAACGTTGAGATTTAATATAATGGATAAGGGACACTAATGTATGTACTAGATTCTGTGATCTAGCAAGAAGACTAGTAAAAGGATGAACCAAACGGAAAGAAAGATTGTGCTTTGGTGATTAAATTAAAAAAGAATGGAATAGGGGGGTGTCTCTCTCAAACGTTGCTGGTTGGCTGCCACGTACTCACAGAAGAAGCTTTCACATATGTTGGGGATTTGGAGGGAGAATCCCATCATTTAATGGACAAAAAGCGTCCTGCTTTCCCTCCTGAAATTGCCCAAATGCCCTTCATCCTCTTCACAATTTCAGGGCGCCACTTCCACCTCTCCTGGTTGTACAGTAAAGATGGAAACAAATTGTTTTTCAAAAAAGGTTACCTCTGATGAAACCGGATAATGTGGTATAACCATAGTCTTTTTTTTTTACCAAAGTATAACCATAGTCTTAAGAACATGAGTTCAGCGGAAACTTATAATATGCATTCATAAACACAACAAAATAATAGCACTAAATATATTTTGACAGACGAAAATATATGTGTGTGCAACACTGCAACATAAAAGAATCATGTGTAAGAAATAGTTAATTGGTGCATTTTAATTTATTGCACACCTAAGTTTTTCCGTATTATAACTTACTCATGAAATGGAAGACAAAATAGATTTCATGAAATGAAAGACGCAACAGATTTCATAAAATGAGAGACGACAAAGAAAGGGAGTGGTAATAAAGGACCAATTAACAAATTTGATGTATACAAATAAATTAGTTTTTTAGCACATACAAGTAAATTAGTTTAAAACATTAATTTTGTAGTGAAATTCAAGTAATTTACAATATTATCTTTATTAAAAGCTCTAAATTCAATTATAATATTGATTACTAGTCTCTCCTACTATATTTGTCAAAACTCAAAAGTATTTGTTAAATTAAATATTGAGACTATGATTCATCTACATTCTAGAATCATGTGATGAATATTACGTGCCCACCATCCATTAACATCCATATAAGTTTGTAATTACACAGGTACACTTTTCATCATGCGTACAAAGTGATATCTAGTGAAAAAACTTTAAAAATGAAATCTTTTTTTTTTTGGCCAAAAAAAATGAAATCAATTACTCATCAAATAGTTTGGTATTTATTGCATAAAGAGACATACGATAGGTTAAGATGCAAGGAAGGGAAGTGGGCGAATAATTATGGAGTGACAACAACAAAGGTAAAGTGATGTAGGGGGCCCACATCCCACCAGCAAAAGCCACGTGGTGCAAACAAGAACTCAACAGCTGGTAACATCACGTCCTCATAACGCCGTTTACTCGTCGTCCTGTACGGACGGAAACGACAAAACACGAATCCCTTTATGGCAATACCAGTATTGCTGGCCACGTGTCGTACCACATTCACCTACTTTTCACAACCTCTCTACTCTCTCCACGTGGATCCCATTCCAGCCCCCCAGGCCCATCTCCTACGTCCCCCATTAGCCTCTTCATTTTAGAGCTGATGATTTAGGCTTGAGCCCATTTTGTTTATGATGTTGGGCCTACAAGATGTGGAGAATCAAACCTTTATGGTTGGGGCGGGGTATGTGATCTTCTCCATACATTCAGACTTGATTGGATATTATTTAAACGCCAAGTATTTTTTTGGTCAAGACATGAGTAAGCTTGATACTACCTCGGGTCTTAAATACTACTCTTATAAGACCTAATTGACTTTTTTTTGGAGAGGTTAAGGTTGAAAAATAAGCTATTAAATCATGATATATTTGATATATTTTTAGATTATACATTAGTTTATAGGTAAAATAAACTAATCTAAAGGAAAAAATTAGGTAAATCAATTTATAATTAACTTATTTTGCTTTTTTATAAGATTTTTTAAAAAGTAAATTAGGTCTTATATTTAGGATCGGAGGGAGTATAATCTAATCTAATCTTATGGGTATTAAATCAAAAGTCCTCAACTACTTATAAAAATTTTCAATTACCCGGTATGCACATTGAAGTATATAAATTTTTTTCCAACTAAAAAACAATATACAATTTTCCGTTTTTGTTTCCCGAGCAAAATTATGGGCCTATTTGGATTCAGCTTCTGAGAATAGCTTCTGGGAAAATAGCTTTTAGAGAATAGCTTTTGAGTAGAATAACTTTTCTGAAAAATAGCTTTCGATGAAATGAGTGTTTGGATTAATCTTTTCGAGAATAACTTTTAAGAATAAATTTTGAGTAGAATATAACTTTTCTGAAAAATAGTTAAGATGAATAGCTTTTCATGTTTTTTTTATTTGAAATAAATGTTTTTCCTAAATGAGAGATCTAAACTTTCAAGTTTCAAATGGAAAAGGAGAAAAATGTATTTTTTCTCAAAATAGCTTTTGGAACCCCAAACTAGTTTTTCTTCTCAAAATAGTTTATCCAAAAAAAATTGAGTGTTTGAATATCTTTGTGTGAAACCTAGGTTTGAGAGTCAGAATAGCTTTTGGAAATGTATTCAAACAGGCATTATATACAATTTTCAAAAGCTACATTTAAAGTCAAGTATACCTAGTATAAAATACACAATATTCTTTCTAGATCCAAACTTAAGAAATTTCTAATTAATTTTCCATACCAATGATACGTAATCAAAAGCATTAATTTTCTTAAGTGCTTTCTAATATTGTCGTGATTAACTCCACTAAATTCCCTTGTTGACATTATTTTAGTTTTGGGAAAATTACAACTAGGTCACAAATAAGGTGATTAATCACAATCATGTCTCTGAAAATAATCAAATTACATTGAAGTTCATAGAGATTTGTGTGATATTAAATGTCTTGTTATTGATGACAACTCTTTAGTTTGTCATTGACAACTCATTAAAGTGCATTGATTACTCCATGATAAGGCATTTAATATCACTGGTATTTATAGGAACTTCAATGCAATAATTTGGTGATTTTTTTAAATGTGATAGTTCTGATTAAATCTCTTACTTGGGTAACTATAATTTTCTCTTTTGATTTTTTTTGCCAAAGCTTGTTGTCTTTAATAAATTCTGATATATAGTATTGTCCTCTTGCTGCTGACGATGTTTTAATAAATTCTGATATATATTGCTAGTGTTTTTTGTTTTATTTCTCGGACTGTGAAGTTTAGTATAGGCTGATTTCTCCCCATTCTTGTGACAAAAGCGGTCTAGTTTTTTTCCCCAGTAAAAAAGCGGTCTATCTACATCGCAAAGCTGTCTCTTTTCGACCACAAATTATATCGTTATCGATTGTTGTATAAATTTATCTCACGACACTCAATTGATCCCCTCTACATATCCTTTTAGTCTATATCTCATACAGAGTACATATCTCCTCGTAATATGCCTAAATACACACACACACACACACACACACACACACACACACACACACACTATTTTGACAAATATATCGCAATCTTCTCCTGTGTCCAACACAAATAATTAATGAAGACCAACCATTTAAGTCAGAAGCCATGTTATTCCAGATTAAGACGTACGCTAAAGCTTTAATTTGGTGCGATAAGGTAACTAGCAACAGCATAACCATGATCATCACAGCTCTTCTGTTGCCGACACCTAATTTTATATACAAAATTCAACTGATTTGTCTGTTTTAGTGAGATTCTCCCTACGTGCGTACATTTTAAATAAATAATATACGGAGTCAATAATTAAGAAATAAATTGAGACGGACAACCGCACGAGTTTCTTCATTGGATTCTCCATTATCCATGTGCTCTGCAATCTTCCTTCATGTGCCTGCTTTTTCTAGGACAAAATCATTGTATAATTAAACTCTTAACTCAAATCTTAGACTTTTAGTTCACATATTCCTTCACGAAGCCTATCCAATCTTTGGATTCTCACTTTGTTCCATTTCTATGCCTTTTTAGGTACTGGAAAAGATATGTGTGACAATCCATCATCACCATAGCCACCATCCTAATCGACCTCCCATTTTTCCTACTTTAATCTTATAAAGTTGACTGTGCTCACATTTGGCAGGACCCAAACCCAAATAAATAATTAAATAAATAAATAACATTAAAGAATATGTGTGTGGTTGCTTTTTAAGCCATTTTTTCAAAATCAGAAAAGAGATAACAAAGGAGTATGAGAAAGAATTGGTCTTTTAAAAGCTTTCATCAGTTCCACCATATTCAAAAGTTGCTTTTCTCTCTCGATCCTTCCCTCTCCTTCATCTATGAGTGCACCATGGAGTGGACATCGCACAGTCTAGGTGATATTCAAAGATATGAAAAGGATAATTCATATTTTGGCGCCCATTTTACTTTATAACACATCAAACAATGATATAATATGCTGATGATGGTCAAGCTAAGTTATTTCTTAAAGAACTAATAACTTCACGCAATCATATATATATATTGAAGCCAAAATAAACACAACTAATTTCAACTCATCTTCAGGCATTACATCAAAACGAAACTCAAAGTGTGAGTAATTTACAAAGCTAGATTAATAACACCATCTCATCAAACCCAGAACAAGCAAAAATTCAAACTTGTACTTGATTTAATTAGAATTACACACTAAAGTTGGAGGGAGGATCAGCAACATTAAGGTCATAAAGTCATTGTGTCATATATCTGACCTCTAAACAAAACCAAAACAATCCATTTTGAAGCTGCTCATACATTATTATTTCTAAGGGAAGCAGAGAAGAAGAACAACTCAATATCCAGGGAAGCAAAAAAAGCTATGGGGATCTTATTAGACGAAGTACAATTAGACGTTACCCTTCTCTTTTTGGGAGCTGGGGGACAAGTTAAGAGCTCAGGTATTCTGAACCTTTTAGCCTTTGGAGTAGAACACCCACCTGAACAAGCTTCTACTTCTTCCTTCTCCTTCTCAATGATATTACTCTTTACTATATCTTGTTTCATTGAAGGAGTTGAACTGAAACTTGAACTGCAAGGCCTATCCTTTGTTTCTTTCTGCTTTCTTTGCCACTTCACTCGAGCTCTTGTACAAGCTGGAGCCATATTTGAGGTACTGCTAGGTAGCTACTAGCTAGCTAGGTGGCTAGCTATAGGGAGCAAGTTAAAACTCACACAAAGAATAGTTGGAGGAAGATAATCTGAGTCTGCGTAGGTAATAAATTAAAGGTGGAGACAGAAGGTTGCCACTAGTAGGGAAAAACAGTAGAATCTGATGAAGAAACGAAGAAGCATGATGGTAAGAAACTACTATATAGGAGAGGTTGAAAAGTATCTGCCATGTAACAGTAAAGGGCAGAGAAAGAACTAGCACCACCACTTGGACTTATAAATTTTATTTGAGAAAATGAAAAGTGCTTCTACCAAATCCCTTGGGTAGTTTTACCACTCTATTTATTATTAGAGCGACTCTCTTCTCTTCAGTTTAATTTCCACCTTAATCATTAAGTAAAAAGGTTGAATCTTAAGATGACACGCCCCGTGTTTTTTAACCTTTTATATAATCTGCTGCTTTCACACTTTACTTTTTGCTAGAGCTTTGTTAATTGGAAGGACAATGTGAATTTTATAATGGATAGTACGATGGTAAATTAGCGTGCCCAGTTGTGAATGAAAAAATTAAAAAAAGATCGCCCACCGTGGGGCTCGAACCCACGACCACAAGGTTAAGAGCCTTGCGCTCTACCGACTGAGCTAGACGGGCTTAATGTTTTTTTGATTTAAATAGTTTGATTTATAGCAAACATCAAATGACAAAAGAGGCCCATAGGTTCTGACACGCTGATTCGAAAAAAAACCACTAGAAAATAAATGGACAGCCATATGTTTTGATTAGAACATAATCACCTTTCAAAGAGTTGATGAAGGCATAATCTTGACAATAATATTGTAGCTTTAATATCAAAAATTAATGATGATGCGCACACTGTAAGATAGGGCTAGCAAAGGAAACCATCAGGGACTAAGGGTCAAAGCATTTTGATTCGAATTTTTTTTTTTTGGAGTTGTGGATACAAACTTGGAAATTCTATCCAACTTGAATTGGTAATTTTTTAAAACATTCTCTCTTAAACTATTGCCATTCTTCTTATTAAAAAAATTAATTCATATAATCTCACAGACCCACTAATTTGAGGTGGTTAAACTATTGCCATTCTTTTTTAATTATGCATATACATATTTAATTTATAGAACATTTAAAAACATATCTTCATGTTTCATTTAAAAACACATAAATAAATGTTTATAAAGAAGAGGAAGATTAATGATTCAATCAAAACTTGAGAAGTCATAAAAAATTCAATTAATAATGTTTCAAATGGTGATAGAATTTTGTTGGTCCATAAAACTAAGGTAAGGAATAGTGGAAAACTGAAACCAGTTAAGAATTGGTTGTGTTTTTAGTGAAACATCACAATAATTAGTGAACCCAAAACATCGTTGCTGAGTTTCAAAACAACAACGTCATGTCTCATGTGCACTGAACTGTTAATGTTAAGAAACTATTAGCTCTTGAAGTAGAATCAAAAGGATTCAATCAATAAATGGACTGACAAAAGGCCATTGTTACTCTTATTATGGTATAGCATTTACATGTAAAATTTGCCGCGCATACCAGCCGCATCAAACTTGATGCAACTATATGTACTGAATATAACAGAAAGTCGGGTAAATACTATGATGCTCCAATTATTCCCAATCTAATTAGTTAAGTTTGTTCAATTTCCTTGGTTCTCCTAAGATCTCGACGCAGCAACGAGCCAATGAGGAAAGGGAAGAGCAGTCCATATGAAAGAGATATTTTTCTATTCAACCCTTATTATATGTAAGTGTGTGTGTGTGTGTGTTGTACTTAGTTTGGCCTCTGGTATGCCTCCATTTTTATATAAACAAACGGATCATCAAGTGAAAATCAAAAGAAACATACAGAACTATATCTCACTATCACATTTAGATCAACATTGAACACTACAGTCTCCACAGCTTATCACATCCCCATATGGTTTCAGGGGCTAAAAAAACAATTGGACATGAGCATTGCTATAATTCATCACCTAGATGTTAGTCCTAACTGATATACACTTCCAAAACAATGCAAAAATGCTAACTAGAAGTTTCTGCTTTATACTTCTAATTCTGAGCTATATTCTTGTGCTTCATCATCTTCCTTCATTAGCTTCTGAAATGCAAATGGGTGTGGGGGAGCTTCAACACTTGAATTACCATCTAGTAATCTTACAACCTCTCCCATAGAAGGCCTCATTCGATCATCCATCTGAATGCACCAGAATGCTATTCTCAGTGCACGTTCCAGTTCATACACTTCCACACCACCTTCAATTCTTTTATCAACCACATTTTCAGCTCTCCCTTCCTTCCATTCTCTATAAGCCCAATCGCAAACTTCCTCGTGATTTCGAGATCCAGTCAACACAGTTAATACTAACTTCCCAAAATCCTCCACATCTTTCTCAGCTGAAAAACCACAGTATGATGCCTGGCTATCTATTCTTGCAAACCCAAAATCTGTCAACTTTGCAGTGAAGTTTTCATCCAACAAAACATTCTCACATTTCAAATTTCCGTGGCTCACAAACTCCCTACATCCAGTGTGCAGATAACTGATAGCTTTTGCCACACTTGAGCATATGTCTATTCTTTTTCTCCACGTTAACTTCTTGCATAGAGTTGAATCATCTATATATTTATCCAGAGAACCATTTTTGGCATATTCATACACCATGAGTCTATGATTAGACTCACAGCAATACCCCTCCAGCTTCATAAGGTTCTTGTGATGGATGCTTCCCATCCTCATAACAGCACCTCGAAACTTCCTTTCTTCAATGGAAGCATTGAGGTCTATAATTGTAACAAGTTGATTGCTTGGCATTGAACCCTTGAACATCTGAGGACCAATTTGGTCCTTGAAGTCCCTTGTGAGACTCTTGATTTCTGAGAAATTTAGAGCAGTAAGGCCTTTCATGTTTGGGTTTGTAAGAACCAAGGTGGCTTTCTTCCTACTAATAGACCTTTTTCTTTTATAGACGTAGAAACCAATCCCCAACTGAACCATAGCAAAGACAAAAAATGTGCCTGTGGCTGCTCCAATTAAGCAAGGAAGACAAAGCCCAGGAGGCTGTTTTGATGGAAGTGACTGCCTTGGAATGGGATGTACAGCTAATGGATCTAAACATCTCTTGATAAAAGATATTGATCTTAGAGATGGATCTGCATAACCAGTGACATACTGAGTTTTCTTCATGGAACACTGACCACTTCCATCATTGAAGTAGGTTGCAGATGTACACTGGGAATCATTCAGACATAACTGCTCACATTGCTGCAAGCTACTTATAATAACTGAATCATTAGGGGGATATATTCCATATAAAAATGTGTTCTCAAATGAAACCATATTGGAGCCAGATTCACACTTCTTATATGGAACCAAACAATTGTCACTGTTACTGAACTCAAAGGGGCACCTACAATCGGTAGCACCCGAGGCAGTGAACCCACAAATTCCATGTTGGCCACAAGTAGCAAAGACCTTGCACTGATTTTCAACAGCTTGCCAAACTGGCCTCCAAAGCAGTGCAGTTTCTATCCATGAATATAAGCGTAGATTGCCATCAGAATCAAGCCTAAGAAACCTGTAATTCACAGAATCATTGTGGTCTTCTCCAAACACTGACCAAACAAGCTTTGAATTTTGTTCCTGAAGTTGCAGGGCTCCACTGAGGGTGAGAAAAGCACTAAGATTTGAAGCAGAAAGGCTATTGCTGACCCAGTAAACAACACTACTTTCCCAATGCAGCTTTAACTGACCAGAAGCATCCAAGTGAAGACTGTAATAACTAGACAATGAATTCTTGCTTGCAGCTCTAAGTGTTTGATCCCCGTATAAAGACTGTCCTGGAAGAAGTGTATCAGAAGGATCATCAAAACTTTGCCAAACAATATTTCTCTCTTTGTCCAGTAGAACAAGGTTGCCATTATCAAGAAGAGCAGCTGAAACAACAGATCCATTGCCTGTTTTACTAGTCCAAGTAATGATTCCCCTTAAGGAATCAAACAGGATTAATTCTCCTTGCTGAGTGAGATGGAAGTATGATCTATTACCAACTGTGATGTCAGCTCCTGCAGTCCACACAACTGTTTGCTGGCTAGTTGGTATGGACTTTGAATTGTAGTGAATGCCAATACTATGTTGGTTAGGTTGATCTGATATGCTAAAGAATCCTAATGCAAAGTCACCCTTGGAGGAAACCCAAGAGTCATTGTCTCCCACAAAAAGTTTGGAACCTAATGGAATATCAGCTGTGACAATGGAATTTAGCAAGAAGCCAATGAAAATGCACAGCAATAATGGTGGTCTAAGGAAACAAAGCTCCTGTTCAAGCATTTCTAGATAAGTTCAGGAACAGTATAAGAGATATTGCAGAGAAAACTAACCCCAACAGTCACATTAAAATATTTTGCATATGGTGAGGAAGAAATATTTACTCATGTTCAAATGGAAATAGTTGTTCAATGGTGTAAGGACAAATTTGTATGGCCCAGAAAATTGAAAAATGAATGAAATACAATTGATGAAGAAAATACTAAAAGTTTGGTACTTGAAGGAAAAGTCAAAATCACTGAGCTAGAAGAACCCACCACAAGCAAGTGTCATAATCATATCATAAGCAAAGCCATGCCAGCATCAAATGGACAAGGGAGCATCATAAGTTTGACATGCCAATTCAAAATAGGCCACTAGAAGAATTGATGGTGATACATTGTAAACAGGGGAAGAATATGGAAATGAAAAATGAACTTTTTACCACTAAAAACTGAAACTTTGGAAGAAATGGGAGCCCAAATCACATTGGATAATGCATGTTTTATAACGTAATCACTTTTCAAGGGGTTGATAAAAGCAGAGTCTTGACAATAATATTGAAGCTTAATGTTGATGACAAGATAGCAACAAGAATAATGAAGTACTATAATAAAGTAGCACTAATGTTATCAGATGAAGTAGATTTGTGAAGGATTGAGATTAGTGAGAAGTGGGAAAATGCATTAATGTGAAGGAGTAAATGAGGGTGGAGAGTTTATAGTGCATTAACTAAGTGTAGAGAAGGAAAAGAGAATGGGATATGGGGATGATCTTGAGAATGCAATAAGCTGATGTGCTTCCATTTGAAGTGGAAAAAGGTAATATAAGAAGGAAAAGGATGATGAGTGAGGAAGAAAGGATATAGCCACAATCCAAGTGAAGAGGACAGGGAGACTCACAAGCCTCTAGTAGCAGAACAGTGAGCAAAGTAAAGCAATAAGCTGGCCTGGGAAAGAAAAGTTGTTCTGTTTTTTTTTTTTAGATTTCTCTTCCTTTCGAGTTGATTACTTTTAATTAAAGCCTTGATTTTTATTACTTACATGGAATTAGAATAACAAAAGTCTGCCAATAAAGTTGATTGCTTATATTTCTATTTCTTCAATGAAGAAGGATTTGAGATATATGGTAAAGAGTTCCAAGGAACTTTTTGATAGGCGATCTATTAGTACCTTTGTGAGCACTGTTTGAGTTTAGAGGTCTATCTTGACTTTGGTGAGCCTCGAAGTCCAACTCACCTAAACTTTGTATTCTCTTTGATCTCTAATATAAGAGTCAGCCGCTAAAAAAACGCTTCTTAAGAAAACATCTAAATGTTAGTTGAGTGTCTGGAGTTAATGTTTCTTTTCCAATATTGTTCATATTTATTATGATACTTTAAGATAGAGTAGTAGTACATCAACATTAATAAATATGAAAGAGAGTTGAGGGTAAAATAGGAAAAACGCATTAAATGATGAGAGAATGTGAGATGATCTCTTATATTAGGGACCAAAACCATTCAAATTTTAGGCTCTTATATTAGGGACCGGATGGAGTATTAAATAAAGAATAACAATGGTCTCTAATTTAACGAGGTTGATATGATACTTCCTTCAGTCCTAATTATAAGACTACTTTAACTTTTTGGAGAAATTAAACATGCAAAATTAATCACTTTAAATTGTTTATAGTTATCTTTTTATTCAAAACTAATTTATACTACTTATAAAATAATCTATAATGTAACTACATGTATATAATTAATTGTTTGATTTGCTTCATTTGTTTAAAAAAAGTTAAAGAAGTCTAAAATTTAGCACCTTATAGAATATCTTGCTTAAGTGAGTGAGTCTAATAGTGATTAAGAAATTTATAACAGTTGGATCGCACTTGAAAACGAATAATGAGTAAGTAAAGGGACAAGGGAAAAAGTTAGAGGGTGTGAGTTGTACTGTTGTCGTAAATCCTATTTCCATCATGAAAAGCATTAGCAGAGGACAGGAGAATAGAAAAATGTGGATGCTAGGACATATGTGGAAGGCTGATGTTGCAGGACCACGAGAAGAAACTACCAAAAATAGTCATAGATTAGGTCAGGGGAAACAAATACCCTGTCTTTTTTAGTTATTAAATGAATTTTATGTTTGTTCACATTAATGTTAGAGGAACACAATTTCTATCATTTTTTTGTTTGTTAAGATTAATGTTAGAGGAACACAATTTCTCTCTCTGTTTTGTTTTTACATTTATCTCATCTTCTGATATTAATCCAATCAAACACATGCTTAACAGGGAGGGGAAGAAGATAAGCAAAAGACGATTAATGATAAAGTAGAAGACTTGGAGAGTGACAGACTAAGAAGAGAGATTCTTTTTTAATCCTGCTGGCTCCTTTTCATGAAATAGCTACAATTTTGCAAAATGACATGTTTAAGGCACTCGTGAGGGTGTACCCTTTTTCCTTCCTAGAACCCACAGGTCTCAACAGCAGCCGGGTCCAGGGACCCACTTATTCATATACATCCTCCACGTATCATGAATTATTTTTAATATTTTAGGGGGGAATAAATAAGAGGTAATTAATTAGAGGTCCCTCACAAGGGAGTTAATACTGGAAAAGTCCCAAAAGTTGAAAATATTAATGTAGGGTCCCAAGGGACCTCACATTAATATATTTGAAAAGTGAAAAGACAGTTTTGCCTCTAGCCTTAATAAAAAATTACCCCCCTCTAGCTAAACTTTCATTAAATTATTACGTCACCGGTTCGACCGAACGGTCCAACCGTTTCAACCGTTTCAACCATGACCCGCTCAGTTTTCCGGTTCGACGTCCGGCTCGGGTTTTAAAACCTTGTTTATTGTTTGATTGTTCTTTAGCTGCAGTCCTTGTGTTGGGATGTAGTGGGTGGCCACAGGGCAATGGGACCGTTGCCTCCTCAAGGTAGTTCACCAACTTGCCCCGTGATTCATCTTCTTGGACTATCTCAGGAAGTATTCTACTATAATCAGAATATTTGGAACAATCTATTGTTTACACTAAAAAAATTTAAAATAATGGATGACATTGTGTCTGAATTTAAGTGAACTTCACTGGTCTAACGTTGGTTCATTTGTTAATTACAACAGGCTCCGTTCAAAGTAAAATTTCCATGTAAGTTCTGACATTATGGTGTAGGCAAGAAAAAGAGGAATTGATTCAGATGAGATATGAGGAAATCATGGATTTGAACACCTTAAATAGATCAGTGTATGATTGGAACAAGTGCGTCAGAGGATATGTCATTTTCCACGGGCGTAAGGTATGTGGATCAACGTAAAAGTTATAGTACCTTTTATTGGACTGAATAAGGTTACCTCTTGAATGATTGAGTGTACAAGAAGTGAAGAACCAACCCAACATCTTTTTATCTTTAAAATCTCATACACTTGACTATCTCATATTATGCGTGTTAAACTCATGATTTCTTACTTGCAGGGAAACATGCATGTCATGAGCACTCATCCCATATTTTCAACTTAGAAATTGGTTGCCATTTTATCAATGAGGGTGGCTCTTTTTGCTGTTTTCAAAGTCTGTAGAAAGTGATGCCCTGTTGGCTGTTATTTACAGTTGCCAGTAAGGTTTGACTTTCATGTCACGCGTTTTTTGGTGACAAGCATGGAATCAATTCTTTTTTTTATTTTTTTTTTCCTTTAATACTTACTGTGTTTTTAGTGTTTTGAACCGTATAAAAAATATTGTCGTTTTAAATCCTAAAATATTAAATTATTTTGATTTGGTTTGCAAGGATCCAAGAGAGGCATGTGATGTCCACTTCAACTATAAAAGGTAAAGGTTAAGCAAGTGTTGGTCCCATTCAACTCTCAGATTTTGACCTAGTGACCATTTTCATGCCGTCACCATAGACTTGGATTCAGTTTGGTCCACTTTGATCTCTGCTCCAAATGTATTTAGAATTTTAGATATTGTTGCCCCCACCTCCTCTTTAATTAATTTATCTAACCATCCTCTGGTACTTAATTGAGGCCGTTTTTGTTGGAGACATATGTCCTCTTATTTGGAACACGGGCATTGTCAAACCCTGCATATGAAAGCATTCCCACTAAGAATTCAAACATCAGTTGGTCAAATTATGAATGATTAACTTCTTTTGTTAGACCGAATCCTCTTGGGTAAGATTTTCAAATTTGATTATGCTTACAAATAAATCCATAGCGTGAGTGGGTATTATGTTTCTTGGGATGGGCCTGTTCTTCAAATTTATCCAGCCATGAAAATCTCTGAACAGCTCATAGGCCCATTATATTTCTCAGACTTCACCCCCCGAATGATCTCTCATGTTATAAGCTAGTAGCATGCTTAATTCATTTTTCATTTACTCCCTCCACTTCTAAATATTTCCTCGTGTCCGTAATAAAAGTTCTTAGTCGCCAAAACACGTTTATGAAGAAAACATGTAAAATTTATTTGGATGTTAAAAGTTAATGTTTTTTTTTTTAGATTTTGCCCATATTTATTATGATGATTTTAAAGAGAGATAAATTTATAGGCTTTAATATATATGAAAGAGAGTAGGTGTAAAGTAGAAAAAATGAATTCATTAAGGAGAGAAAGTGAGATAAACTCTTATATTTTAAACCAAAATTATTCAAATTTTGGACTAATATATTACAGACCTGAGGGAGTATGAGAGCTACTGAGCTTGTTAACATTTTTGGAAAATCCTAACAAAGCTAAATAGGTTATTGAAAAACTGATTCTCCTCAATTTTTCCACTAAACTAGATTATTTGACTTGAAATCTAACACGTGATCTAATAATATGCAAAATACGTTAGTTGTGATTAAGTGGTTCATTATATTTCATTAATTTCTCTAAAAAAAGGTCAATTTTTAAGCTATTATATCTAGAATGGAGGGAGTGGTTTCTTTTGAAGCTCAATGATGTTACCCAATTCAACTACACATTCATGATCCGGCTCAATTTTAAAGCCTTTACAATTTCTTTTGTTTAATATGTGCCCCAATTTTATGGAGGTGCATGGCAAATTGGAGGGGAGTGGACCTTCCCATCCTCTTCCCTCCTCCATCCAATAAAATTTTATTTTTTAGGTCAATTTTTTTTGTTTAATTTTATCATTGAATTTTACATAAAATTAGTGACACTTTCATATATTATGTGTGAAATTGATTGAATTTTAAATTTTATATGATTTTTTAAAGATTAGATGTTTTAACTTAAAAAAATACAGAACTGTAAGCATTTAAATTAAAAAATCATATAAGATTAAAAAAACAATTTTCACCTATAATATATTAAAATGTCATTAATTTTATATAAAACTTAACGATAAAATAAAGTAAAAGAATTGAACAAAAAAAAAAAATTGAGTTGAGGAGGGAAAACTGGAAAAGGATGCGAGATCAAAGATTTGTATGATTACAGAATCATATCCGCTTCTCAACACTTCTCTTGCATGGCGCTGCGTTCCCGCGTTGTTTTGTGTTCGTCCCTTCCTCTCCCCTATTTTCGTCCTTTTCTATTTTGTATCACCCACCCACCCATCCATCCATCCTACATATCTTTTCCCTTTGATCCATGCTATTCATATAGCAATTTAATTTCATATTTTAAAAGAGACGAATATATTTCTTGAAACATAATAATGCAGTGTATGTGCGCTGTATTTATACATATATATTTTTTGCCATCCAAACTATCATCATGTATTATTTAAACTTATAATACAAAATATGAGGCGTGTGCATGCATTTTAAATGTAAAATATATTATCTTGAAATATAAGAAGGGAAAATTCCAAATAAGTCCCTCCGAATACCCAAAAGGACAAATGAGGAACCTAAACTTCAAAAGGGACCATGGAGGAACCAGCACCTATACGTCATTTTAAAATTTTGCGAAAAGAAAAAATTGTCCTTATCCTAAAACACAAATTGCGAGAAGAGGGTGAGTATTATGGTGGGTTTAGGGTGGGGTAGGAATTTGTGTTTTAGGATGGGGGCAATTTTGTCTTTTCGCAAAATTTTAAAATGACAGATAGGTGTTGGTTCCTTCATGGTCCTTTTGAAAGTTTAGGTTTCTCACTTGTCCCTTTGAGTATTCGGAGGGACTTATTTGGGATTTTCCCATATATAAGAAGGGAAAATGACAAAAAAATCTCTCCGAATACCCAAAAGGACAATTCAGGAACCTAAATTTCCAAAAGAACTATGAAGGAACTAGAACTTAATTGACATTTTCAAATATTGGGAAAAGACTTGACTACCCTTAAGTTAATAAAAGAGACAAAGTGCCCACCCTTCTTCTCAACCCAAATTCCAGCCCTACTGCCACCAGCCCACCACCGTCCAGCCGCCGCCGAACTCGCCCCCCACCACTGTCGCCCCAACCCTCCCCCACACCACCCAGACCCCAAATCACCACCACCAAATCTCGCCCTCAAATCTCGCCGCCATTTATCGCCTTGAAAGGAAAGGGATGAGGCGGGCTTGTGGTGGTTGCTAGAGAGATGATAGGCAGAGAGAGAGTTCGTGTTTGAGGAACAGAGAGAGGAGGAAGGAGGACGAGTTTGTGAAGGGGGCGGCGCCCCTTCGTGTGGCCGGAGGAAGCGTCGGATTCAGAGAAGGGCGGAGGTGAGAGTGAGGCAGATCGAAGAAGATGAAGAAAATGAGGGGCCGTCGGGTTTTAAGGAAGGTAACCATTCAAGTTCATCATTTCAGATCTGTGGTTGTTTTCTTCTCCTTTGTTTGTAGGGTATCCAGATCTGGGCTTTACCATTCAAAGTTCTTCTTGTTTGGCTGGGGGTTATTTTGGTTATGGTGGTGGTGATTTGGTGGCTGGGGTGGTGTCGGGGAGGGTTGGGCTGGTGGCAGTGGGGCTGGGATTTGGGTTGAGAAGAAGGGTGGGGCACTTTGTCTCTTTTATTAACTTAAGGGTAGTCAAGTCTTTTCCCAATATTTGAAAATGTCAATTAAGTTCTAGTTCCTTCATAGTCCTTTTGAAAGTTTAGGTTCCTGAATTGTCCTTTTGGGTATTCGGAGGGATTTTTTTGTCATTTTCCCATATAAGAATTTATAAATTCCGACGTAAAAGAACTATAAATTGGTGGACCTACAACACTTATCTCCCGACTTTGAGAGCGACGTGACGATCAATCATCGGACTCCATTTGCTTCGTGCGTGCTGATGATTTGGAAAGGAGTGAGCTTGCGGTCCGTTGGTTGCCTTGTGGTCAAGGGTTGTTCAGTGGAATTACAAATGTAACCTCACCATCTCAACTTTTTAAAACTATTTGCTTATTTTTCAGTTTCATTTAATTTCGATCGGTATTTTGTGAAAGCCATTCATGAAATATTTTTTGGGTGTAGCACCTCTAGTCCGGAAAATTTAAGGACTTTGGACACACATGTAAAAAAAGCTTCAGGCTCTTATCATATCAAAAGATATTGTAAGGTGTACAAGATGTGCAAGAAAAACTATACTTTAGGATTTTGAAAGCAGCTTATTAATTAATATTGTTAAAATTCTAAACTTATATTACTTATATACACTAGAATACTAGATATCGGTATCCATATATTCAAATCCTTAAAAATTACTATAAAAACAGTAGAATATCTTTAAAATTAATAAAATGCAGGTAAGAGTGTAGTCACCACAAAATTGAAAAAAGAAACTCATAAATCAGACTCAGATAAACATATCTATTGATGAACGACCAAATTAGTTGCTTCCACTTAGCTTGTGGCCTCTTCTGACGAGTTAATATTCTTTTAAGAAATCACAACTGTCTTCCATAATACTCCCTCCGGTCCCTAATGTAAGAGCTAGCCGCCAAAAAAACGCTTCTTAAGAAAACATGTGAATGTTAGTTGGATGTCTGGAGTTAATGCTTCTTTTCTAAAATTGCCCATATTTATTATGGTACTTTTAAGAGAGAGTAATACATAAACATTAATAAATATGAAAGAGAGTTAGGGGTAAAGTAGGAAAAAATGCATTAAATGAGGAGAGAATGTGGGGTGAGCTATTACATTAGGAACCAAAACCATTCAAATTTTGGGCTCTTACATTAGGGACCAGAGGAGGGAGTACATATTCATGATTTTGAAAATGATGGTTGTTAGATGCGGGTTTAGAACCCGGTCACTCTACAATTTACAACTTGAAAAAATGTAGTATTAAACTATTAATATATATGATGTTGAAGGCAGTGGAGAGAGTACTAAGAAGGACGGAGAGTAATGGAAGGTGGGGCCATGTTGGGGGATGGGATGCCGCCCAAAATGTCAAAGCCATAACTCAATGCTAAATGTGCTTCCATAACACAGCGCAGCGTCACCTTCAATTTCAAACATCTTCTTTCATTCGCCCTTCCCATCACTCTTCTGTCTCCCCAATTTCTATTTACCCGCCGGTCTGGCAAGCAAGCGACTCATGGAAATGGAAATGTACGCTCACAATTGAGAATCTTTCTCAATACCTCTAAATAATTATTGTGGCTGCATCAATAAAAATAAATTATCTATTCATTTATTTGTTTTCATTCACCATTAACTTGACAACAATAATTAAGAATGTTGATTATTCCGTGTGATTTTAATCACAGTTATATGACTTTTTTATATTCAAAGTCTTGCTATGTCTTTCGTATGCTCTTAGTTCCTTTAACATTTCATAATGATTCCCAATATATATGGCGCGTTGTACGTCGTATATTAACAACAACAGTACAAGCACTGCCTCGTGGTATGAAATATTAATCTTCACTATTTATTTCTTTTTTTTATCCATAATCAAGGTATCCCCTCACTCGATAAGTAAGAGACTAATCCCCGCTGTTGACTACTTATTTCTGTCCAACATTAATGTTGTGTTCCACATGACAGTAGTACGTACGTAGTACTCCATATGGAAATGTGACCATAAACATCAACCATAAAACTCATTAATTTTCCCCCATTTATTCTTGTTTTCTAAGAGACCCTATCCTTGATGTGAACATCACTCAGGTGCAATTTGATAGAGGACGGTATAATTGTGCTTGTGATGCGATAAAATATATATGACATGAAGCACTCAAGAATTTGTCAATCTTATGAGCAAACAGGCTTTGGAATCCAGCTAATCACGATTAAAATGCAGCGAAGAATACATATAGAGAAGATTGCTGATCAATATGCGAATGATACGATAATATACTAGCGGAATTGACAGACGTATTTGTACTTATTAGTGGCTTGGCTTTGTCCTCTGTTGGCCTTATTTTTTATCATTTTCAAGAGGTAGATTATATATGCACACATTACTGTGGTTTAATGCTTCTCATTGCATATTGTATCCTTTTTTTGTTGTCATTTTCAAAAGGAGGCCAACGGTGCAACTGACTGAATTGGTAAGGCGGTCTTAATTTAACACGTATTTGAGTATTGAGACCTTCGAATCAATTACAAGAGCTATTTGAGAAGGATTCGACAACAATTTATGATGATCTAATATAACTATATATTGTGCGTAAGGAATCTTTACTGTTCACACTTACAATGGTGAAATAATTGTGTGTGACTTCTCTGCTTCATTGTGGAGCGTTTTTTTTTCATGAACATTATGGAACATTAATGCTTTCTTTTCATTTGGCTTTTTTGTTCCATTCACTCCGTTGAGTCAGATCACTTTATTTTCGCTATGCATTTACAATGCTTTTATGGTCATTCATTCAATGTCTTTTCTCATTTCTCATTTACATAGACATGCAAAAAAACGAAAACCATATTCTGATCTTCATCATCTTCACCGTTTTAATTTTAATGCTTCATATTCTTCCTTTCAATCATTCCAAAATAGCCACCAAGTCACGCATATCCACTTACTAGACTTCTCTACCGTAGCCCAAAATACCCAAAATCTTGACTTTCTCACTGTTATAAACACTTGGTTCATCACACTGCTGTAAAAACGAGGTTCTATGCTGCTGAGGTTGTTGCCATTGTTTTCTTTAACACGAGGATGTGTTTTGACTTTCCGAGTTTTTGGTATGTTTGTGTTAAAATTTTTATTTTGAACTTTTGATTTGGTTGCATGTTGTTTTTAACTTAGCCTCTGGTGTTTTTGTGAATATGAATTACTTTCTGGGTTTCTATGTAATTTATCAGCTTTTTGAAGCGACAGTGTAGTATTGATTTATTATTTTAAGATACTTTGATAGATGTGATTATATATTGTTCTTATTAAGATACACTTTGATGATTGTCTTTGAGTTTTTTTGTTATATGCTGATGTTTTTAATTACTTAATGATATAAATATGTTTGTCTCACAATCAATTAAAAGTAGATGAACACATGTAAGATGCTTTCTTTTCGTGGGATACTCATGAATTTTTGAATTACCACATATCGTCAATATTTTTGATTTCTAATGTCAATTTTGAATGCATTTCAGGTATAATATAGATCTATAGATGACTTTACATCTTCATGAAGAGAGTCGTTCTTTGGATATATGACAAAAGCTGATGCCAAATCAAAAATAAAAAAACCAAACCTTTGAGATTAAGGAAGATGTAATGGGAACAGAAGTTAGGTATCGAAGTTTTCAGGAATCACTAGATATGATTTGTTAATGAGAAAGAAGACATACTAATGGAAGTAGGGCATTAATCTGAATCTCACCTACTTTTTTATTTGCATACGTGTATTTGCCAAGTTTGGTTTCCATGTTAATTGACCTGATCTTCTGCTTTGTTAAACTAACTTTTGTTTTGTAGGCAACAACAAAAATTATGATGAATGAGACAAAGGTAACATTGAACTTTATTATTCTTTATTATATTCACCTTTAATTTCTGTGAATGATGAGGATTTCAATGTTTAAATAGAACCTTTTTTAGCTTCATTCTGATTGGACACTGTGTTACTTCATTGTTTCCATTATATTTGCCTCTCAACTTTTCATCAATTTACTTGAAAAGGATTGATTATTGTTGTGTGCTACTTCCAACTTATTTTGATTTGCTAAGTAAATTTGCTCTTAAAATTACTTAGGAAAAAAAAGCTTTTTCATCAACTCCAAACCCAAGTGGCGATTTTGTTGTACTTCCACCTTCACCATACATTTCATTGCTCTTCCTCAAATAATTTATGCTTGCTGCAATTGATGGTCCAACCTACAAGTTTTATCAGCAAATTGATTTAACATTTCAACTTAATATTTGACATTTGTCCTCCTTTTCATGTTTTTAAAGTAGAGGCAATATCAATGCTTGGTTTTAGCTTAGTTAATAAGCTTTTTCTGCAACAAGAAAGAAAGTGCAAGAATAGTGAATGAGAAGGACTGATTTTGTTTCAAATGGTGTGTTCCAAAGCAAGTATCTTTGTCAATAGCCATAAACAATCCTCAAAGTCATTCTGTTTGTGTTAGTTTCTTCTTTGTTATATTAGATTGAGATTTGGTTTTTTATATTTTGCAACTACTGTACCAATTTCTTCTTTTAATTTATGCTGCCTTATGTTTATTTTGTGTAGGTCGTTTCTCTGCTATTTTGATCTTAAAGTTCTTATTTCATCGTTTTTTTTGTCAATATAGGGCTGACAATGATCTTTTAATTTAAAGGAATATCTTGAAGAGTCTTGCAAACTAAAGTGCATGAAACCGTTACTTGAATATCGGATATGGAGTTTGAGAATTTTCTTTTTAGTATGGAGTTTGTAAAGCTTTCATGGATTAAAAGCCATATCATTGCATTGGTTATCTCAAATTTTAGGGCACATCCCTAAATCTGTTTCTTTTACATCATTTTTTTAACCCTATATTTGAAGGAAATCATTTCTTTCATGATGGTAAGGGATATGTATTAATGATTAGTATAATATGTATTGATGATTTCTGATCAATGGTAAGTATAATATGTATTAATGGTCAAGTATAATATGTGCTCTTACTGACATTCATGAGAAACTTAGAATGACTTCTTATCAAGTTGAGATGAAATCCTCCAGGCCGAGAAAACTGCCCTTAATCAAAAAATGATTTAAGAGGGCGTTAAAGGCTAGAGAATAATGGATAAACCACATATATCTTTCTTGCGGATGTGTCTACTTATATTTATGGCTCTTTAGGTCTCACCCTCCAATAGGAAGCTTAATGGAGGACGTTGCACTTTCTTATGCTATATAATCAGTATTATGTGAGCTTAGTAAGATTCATCAGTTACACAATAAGATATATATTTGCAGGTCTAAAAAATGTTCTCAATGTGGATATTGCGATGTATACAGTGCACACTGCAGGTTATTGCAATTGGACATTCGATAATGGTTTTTTGCCCCACGTATAGTTTTCAGTTCTTTTTTTTATCAGATATAGGTTTCAGTTCTTAACTCACTGTGGTTAATGTCTTTTTTTTATACACCTATGGTTAATGTCTTTTTTATAACAGCACTTTATAAGAAGTTAAGAACACATGCATTATATTAGATGTCATGGTATTCCATCTTATTAAACCCATTGACCGTTATTTTTGTAGTGTAGAATGCAATATCTCTGTATTGTAATCATAACCAATGATGAAGGAGCTGGTATTCCAAAGAATTGTGAAGGTGTGATAGTGACTGAATTTATAATTAATGCCGGAGTGGGTGACTGTCTTTTAGCTAAACTGTGGGCGGTTATATGACCATTGAACATAGCTTGGAACCTAAACTGGAGAGCTTGGGACTGTCTTCCTTCCCACTGCATTTATTCTATCATATTCCAGCTAATATATTCCTTTAAATGTGGGATTGTCTCCCTTACCACACCGCATTTATATGAGCTTCCTCATTTCCAATGTGCCTCTCCAACTTCAATTTTGAAGACAAGTTCATGAATACAATTTCATATTTGAATTCAACCAGAAAAAGATTTTTTTTTGTTAATTTTCTTTTAAAGATTGTTTTAATTACTTTCTGGGAATATGTTGCTTTCCTTGGAAATATATCATATAAATGGCGACAAATTCTTTTGTAGCTGTTATTTTTTTCCCATTATTTTAGAATTGAATTTAGTGAATCATGATGGTCCTCTAATTGTATTATAATTAACATTAAAAGATAAAGAAAACTTTTACTTGAATTAAATCTTCTAATTTTTTATTTGATTGAGTGTCGTTTTGTTTTTAAATTCTTAATATGTGTGCTGTTGTTCTCCTTTCCTTCCACTAAAACTATATATTGTACGCCTAGGGGGGCTTGGCGCGCTGGTTGAAAGGGGAGAGCAAGGCGTTGTGTACCCGCCAAAGTCCCAAACAAATGGGCGACTCCGGATTAGTCCGCACCCAAAGGGTGTGAGACACCGGTTGCTCTAAGCAAAAAAAACTATATATTGTACAATAAAAGTGTTATTGATTTGTAATCTTGGTTGAAATCAGATCCAATCTTTGTATTTAAAGGTATATACTGTACATTAAATACATTGAATTATTCTTCCATACATATTTTGTTTTCATTTTTCTCACTTACAATATATATTTTGTTTGCAGTTTTCTCACTAAGATTTCCCTTCATTTAAAGAGTTGGTTATTATGCCTTAAAAAACTGTTTGGCACTTCAGTAATGAAATTTCCCATGAAAGTATTAAATACTCCCTCCGGTCCTATTTATAAGTCGTCAACCGCCACTAAATTTTGGTCCTTAATATAAGTCGCCAACTATCACTAACTAACTCATTAATTAAAGTTTTCCAAATATGTCCCTGTCATTGAAAAAAGAGATCTCTGCATTTACTTTTACTTGTCTCATTATGACTCATTTAATAGTTGTGAGGAGGGGCAAAGATGGAAATAAAAAATTAAAACAAGACCAATTTAATGATGTAACTGCCACTAACCGTCATTCCTTAGTTTGTACAATATGGGCGGTTGACGACTTATAAATATGACCGGAGGGAGTACCACCAAACTTACTATAATAAATAGTAAGATTTCTTTTTATTTCATTGCTATCAAAAAAAAATAGTAAGATTTCTTTTTATTTCATTGCTATCAAAAAAAAAATAGTAAGATTTCTTTAGTTAGAAAAAAGTAAGATTTCTAAGTATTTAAATGTTGGTTGTTATACGTTGGAATTTTTTAATCTATAACGAGAAATTCCTTAATGTTATTTATTTCATTGTTTTTTCCAACATATTCATTTAGGGGAATGATTCTGTCTGATAAGTCTAATCAATTGCTAATTGATGCTGGGAATTTTATGAGGCAAAAAAAGAGGTGATGAGATTTCCATAATTATTCAATTTCATATAAAATAAAAAAAAATATTTCAATCAACTTAGCAAAATCATTATTTTGAGTAGAAAGATAATTAATGAAACTTATCTCCATTGCTAACTAATCATATTTTTCAAAATTATTCTTAATTTTGGATTAAATACTTTCCATAATTATTCAATCAAATAAGTAGAAAATACTCCCTCTGATCCTAAATATAGGACCTAGATGACTTTTTTGAAAATTCCTAAAAAAAGCAAAAAATAAGTTAATTATAAATTGATTTACCTAATTTTTTCACTTAGACTAAATTATTTTACCTATAAGCTAATGGGTAATCTAAAAAGATATCAAATATGTAATGATTTAATAACCTATTTCGCAACCTTAATCTTTTAAAAAAAATTATCTAGGTCTTATATTTAGGACCGGAGGTAGTAATAAACAACCCAACATAAAATATTCGAATTTCCCATACTATTAGAAAACAAAGGAAACTACCCATATTCCGTGGGTTCAGTGGCGAAGAATGAGCGTCGGGTTGAACACCACGTCGCGAGTTTGAAGCCCAAACTCCTTCCTAAAATTTGTTTATAAAAAAAAAACAAAGGAAACTAACTAGCTTAGTTTACAATTTTTCATAAACAATAATTGTAAACTAAGTTTCCTATAAAAAAACAATATTATAAATCCTTTAAAAGATATTATATGCTATTTGAGGTATTAAACATTTAAACTATTCCTTGCCAAGCACGAGGTTACAAAACTAGATAAGGAATTATTGCTAAATATTAATGCTATACTCAATAGAAAGCATTTGAATTTACAATAAGAAATTTCCTATAAACTAAAGAGACCTTACAATTATTTTTAAGTATTTATAGTTATTTTTCATCACTAATTTAATTTACGTTGATCTCCCCAAGTTGTTATAACTTTTATTAATTAAATTTTTTTGTTTTTAATAATATAATATTCAAATAAAAACGGAAAATTAGTGTAAAGTGCTTATTTATGTTATATAGTATCAAGATCTTAAAAATTGAAATTACTTAGAAAGATCAACTAAAAATAAAATTCAATCCAAGTGAACTTTCAGATGAGAAGGTGCATGGGGAAATTTGGTTTTTTAGGTTTAGATGGAGGTTATTTGAGATGAAATTTGACTCTTCTTTTATTTTTATATATGAGTTATTTTGATTAGAGTTAAAAATATATTGTGTTTAGTTTAAATTTAGGGAATTCATTTAGGGGAATGTTTCCGCCTGATAAGTCTAATCAATTGTTAATTGATTATTGAAATTTTATGAGGAAAAAAAGAGATCATAAGATTTTTCATAATTATTCAATTTCATATAAAATAAAAAGATATTTCAATAAATTTAGGAAAATCATTATTTTGAGTAGAAAGATAATTAAGGAAACTTATCTGCATTACTAACTAATCACATTTTACAAATTTATTCTTAATTTTGGACTAAATACCTTCCATAATTATTCAATCAAATAATTAGAGAATAATAAACAACCCAACATACAATATTCGAATTTCCCATACTACTACCTCCGGTCCTAAATATAGGACCTAATTGACTTTTTTTTGGAGAGATTGAGGTTGCGAAATAGGTTATTAAATTATTACATATTTGATATATTTTTAGATTATCCATTAGTTTATAGGTAAAATAAACTAGTTTAAGGGAAAAAAATTAGGTAAATCAATTTATAATTAGCTTATTTTACTTTTTTAAGGATTTTTTATAAAAAGTCAATTGGGTCTTATATTTAAGACCGGAGGGAGTATTAAAAAACAAAGGAAACTTATTTATCAAAAAAAAAAACAAAGGAAACTTAGTTTACAATTATTCTTAAACAATAAATGTAAACTAAATTTCCTATAAAGCAATATTATAACTCCTTTAAAAGATATTATATGCTATTTGAGGCATTAAACTATTCCTTGCCAAGCACGGGGTTACAAAACTAGATAAGTAATTATTGTTAAATATTAATGCTATGTTTTCATCATTAGTCTTGCAAATAGAATCTAAACTGTAGTAGTTTGAAGGAGGTACCCAAAGAAATTTGGTAATTTTCGGGATTGATTTGGATGCAGCAGGTTGGGCATGAAATTTGACTTCTTTTATGTTTGTACATGAGGGAGTTTTATTCTCGACCAATTTAAACATATTGCACATGATCTAGATTAAAATTATTTGGAGAAATCAATTACCAAAAAAATAGTCCACATGAATTTTCAGATGGGGGAGGTGGCTGAGGAAATTTGGTTCATTTTTTCTGGGGTGGTGTTGTTGTGATAGGGTGGTTTGGTCTATACAGGTTTGTTAATTAACTTTCAAATTTTAAATTCAGAAATAAATTATTTTTGATAATTAATTCTCGGTGTCAATTTCTTCTTTGCAAGTAATGTCTTCATGTGAAAATCAAAATGCAACTTAAGAACAACAATATAAGGTTCATTTTTTAAATCAAACATTGTGATTCTATTTAAAACGAGGTCTTACCCTAGCAAAATAACAGTCATCTAAATTAATATAAACTACAATTTTAGGATTGAACTCTCATATTTTTTTAAAGTTGGGTATCCCCGCGCATCGCGAGGGGTCAACCCTAGTTTTGGATAATTAGTAGAACCTTTATGTTGTATTTGCTGAATATTTGTGTGTGATTTCTTTTAGATGTGTTTTTAGTTTATATGCAATTTTAGACTTCTTATTTGAACTTATGTAATGGTCTAATTAATAGCAAGAATCTTTCTGTGGCAAACCTCTTCATGCTGGCTTCACTCTTCGACCACGCCAACGACTGAAGATATCAGACAAACAAGCAATAAAAAAAGACGATGAGCTCTACTTTGACAAAACATTTAGTGTTTGATGCATCTTAACTATATCAATGATTATAATTTGATCCATCCACAAATTATTAGTACCATGTACTCCTTCTTCTTGTCCTAAATTTAAGACTTATTTGAGGATATGTGATCATTACTAAATATAAGACATTTTTCTTATTTCTAACAATTTTCTCCACATGTATGATCTCTACTAATGCTCCCAATCAATAAAGAAACAAGAGAGGAGGTGTGAACAAAGACCATAAGTGAGAGTGTATTGGTAATATATATGATGTGATTTTAACTAATTTTACTAATATTTTGATTTAATAAAATTAATTAAATATGTATTATATTTAGGATTAAAGTAAGTACACATGATTTGAAACATAAATCTCCGTTGACCTATTTAAATTCTATTGCCCATATATATGCAGATTCTATTTATACAGGAAATGTAGTTTTGTTCTATCGTATTTAAAGATCACCTTATTGAATTTTTATGTGAATATACAACTTTACCGTCATCTTCTATTACTTGTTGAATTTATTCTCAAGTGGTGTATTCCTTTCGCCCTATCTGTAGGGCATAAACAAAATTTAAGTTCCCATACACACACATGTGTGTGTGTATAAGGCATTTCATTGATTTTTTCATGTCAATTTACAATTTTATTGTTCATTTATCATTTTATCATGTCTTAACTTAATTTCATGTGGCTTAGATATTGAATACTGATAAAATTGGAAATTAAAGATTTGAAATTTTAAAGCACTCATATAGTTAATGAGCTTTAAGGTTTTACTTATTTTACGTGAAAAATCCTGAAAATATCTTATAAAAAGTAGTAAAGGTGTAGCAGGTATAAAATAACATATAAAATTAAAAAATGGTTAAAATTTTAAAGTATATATATTTAATGACGTTTGAATTTCCTTTAGTTCATGTTAAATACGTTAGAAATGATTAATATTAAAAAACTAGATTTTTTTTACCATAATATAAGAAAACTTGATAAAACTTTACAACAGAAGGAATAAAAATCAGGCGGTGATGATGACGACGAGGCTTGACAGGTAATGAGATGACAGCAAACAAGAGTCTTAGACTCTTGTAATAAATAAAAAAAAAGAGTCTTAGACTCTTAGTTAGTTTCCTTGAGCGATTATAACGGTTCATGTCTTCAACCCTCTTGACATTATCAAGTGGATAGCATATAATGATGCTCCTCCGGTCCCTAATGTAAGAGTTAGCCGCCGAAAAAACGCTTCTTAAGAAAACATGTGAATGTTAGTTGGATGTCTGAAGTTAATGCTTCTTTTCCAAAATTGCTCATATTTATTATGTTACTTTTAAGAGAGAGAAATACATAAGCACTAATAAATATGAAAGAAAGTTAGGGGTAAAGTAGGAAAAAATGCATTAAATGAGGAGAGAATGTGGGGTGAACTCTTACATTAGGGACCAAAATCATTCAAATTTTGGACTCTTACATTAGGAATCGGAGGGAGTACGATGTTGTTATCTTCGGCATTATGTATATGTTCCATTCGCTAATTATTATCCATCTCGCTTTTTCATTATTTGTTTTCATTTTATGTGGACATGATGAATTCACAAATTAAAATTTTTTTTTGTGCACCTTTAGACAGCTTGTAGACGTTTATTCAATTTGGTCTTGTATCAAACACCGTTTTTTTCGTAAATAATAAAATCATAATCGTGAACATAATTGCTTCATTTGATTACGCTGTGGACTTGCCGACTTGGAACCATCAATTTAATCGCAGGATATCGAGTTTGGGTGCAATCGGTTGAGGAAACATTTTAGTTTCCTCTCAATTATAAGACAATGACAGAAATTGATAAGCAGAAAAAAATAACTAGGTTGAATTTTCAGATGTAATTATAAAATGCAACCTGTTTTATAAAACTAAAATGCACTCTATTTTTTTATGTTTTTGTGTTTAATTGATGTTAAATAGCCCTTTTTGGTTCAAAGTTTCAAATTATGGTTATCTCTTACCAAGTCGCCTTATATTTTTTTTGGTTCACCGTGAATCCGTGATTTTGTGCCAGACTCTCTCACTCCACTACAAGAAAAACACTCTCTAGTCGGAGCACAGTGTTTTGACAGTTAAACTTTTATATTATAGACCGATGGAGTATGTCATATATGAGAGATTGAGATGATATCAATTTTAATGCACAATTATAAAGCGGGGTTAAGATACAATTTTACCAATTGACTATTATAAGAATTGCAGTTGACACAATTAACAATAAAAAAGTGTAGAATTACCAATTGACCTTTTGAGCAGGAGCATATTTACCAAACTCTTTGAATTTGGGTCACACATTTAGGATTTAAAGGGAAAATTTGTTTACCTAAAATACAAGGTTTTGGTAGACATGCTCCTATTTAAAAGGTCGGTTGGTAAATATGCACCTTTTTATTTTGAATTGTGTCAGTTGCAACTCTGACAATAACTCATTGGTAATTGCACATTAACTCATTTTCACCATATTTTTGTTAACAATTAACGAATTAGGTCTTAAACCCTAAAATCCTCCATGGACATGAAACGTTTTGATTTGATCCATCCAATCATGTGGATTTGCTATGTTAGGCCTCATCACTGTGGAGTTTCTGTTTTTATTTTCTGTTTCCATCCTTTTTGTTCAGCCGTGTCTGCAATAAATAAAGGAAATCAATTTGGTCATTTAGGAATATAGTTGACTATAGTTAATTTTAGTTGAACAAAATGTGATGATTGCCATTTGTCAATTTGATGATTTTTCAGATTTTGAACTAATACTCCCTCGGATCCTTATTACAAGTTACCAACTAGCTAAATTTTTTTGTCATTAATACTCTCTCTGGTCCTATTTATAAGTCGCCAACCGCCCAAATTGCAGATACCAAGGAATGGAGGTTAATGGAAGTTGAGTCATTAAATTGGTCTTATTTTTTTTGTCTTTTCCATTTTTGCCCCTATCACCTTTATTACTATGGTCCACTATCTCTTTCATCTTTAGAAGTATACATGTGACTTTTTCATCTTCTCTCTCTTCTCATCTTCCAATGTCCATTTTCCAATGCTAAGGGTATATTAGGAAAGTTATAATAAATGAGTTAGTTATTGTTAGTTGGTGACTTATATTAAGAACCAAAATTTAGTGGTGGTTGACGACTTATAAATAGGACCGGAGTGAGTATAAGTTACCAACCGCCGCATTAAATGTTTTTTTCTCACCTTGCCCCTATTATTAATGGAGATTTAAAAATGAAAATATGAAACACATCATTTAATAAAGGGTGAAGTTGGAAAAAGTGATAAATTTAACATGAATTTTAAGAACAAACTACCATTCCTTATATAAGAAATGAGTTATTGGTGACTTATAATAAGGATTAGAAAGAGTAATTGCAATAAGCAGTAGGCCTAAAATTCTTGAGATATTAAATCGAGATCTTTGTATAAAATTTAAAAATCAAGATCAAAGATCAATGCTGACTAGAATCGTTGAATTAAATGATTAAACTTAAATTCAATGATCAAGGTTCTTCAACAACTTATGTCCACTTCCAACCGAAAAATCATGCCATAACAATCCGCTATAACAATCACGTACTACCTCGTATAATTTATTTATATTTATGAAAAAAATTTTGGAGACGACTATTACGACAATTCTGTTCGTTAATTTCCCTTACCAATTACCATGATCTTAATACTGAGTCTGAGTATATTCGTGTTATTGAATGCGATGTCATTTTGTCAACATGAATTGCCTAGCAACGTAACTCTCCCCTACTTGTGATTTGTCTCTTTCACTCACAATCTCCCCTTTAATCAATCCTCTTATAATTCTCTTTCCCAATCTTCTTTTAGTAATAATTTCATTAAGCTCTCTTTTAGTCTCTATGGTACCTCGCCATAATGAGGATATTTTTTCATAGAATTGTTACAATTATATATATAGAGGGAGAGAAGAATTTACATTATTTTATATCGGAAGAAAAAAGGCGTTCACATAGTTTCGGCATTCAATTAAGGGCACACATGTATAAACTTGCCTGATTAAAGATTGTAGGTTAAACACTTTGAAAAATTGAAAGGATAATGAGAATAAGTCGCTCATTAAAACTCTATTGGTGAAGGCATCTTAAATTAGAGACAGGCACTAATGCACTATGTGTTCACAGAGGTGTCGATAGCTTGATACATGCATAAAAATTTACCGAAGACAGTTTCTACCGGGCGATTTTCACCACTTCTCCTTATAATTCAAAAACGAGGTTTCAATCATAAAAAAAAAACGAGGTTTCAAATAGTATTAAACTGTAGACTATTAAAAACACCAAATAGTAGTATTTGTTATGATGAAAAATATAAAGGAACACGTGAATAAAAATAAATGGGAAGGAATAATTGGATTTGCAAATAAGAGGGAGGTGGGGAAAGTAGATGTGAAAAAACGATGCGCATAATTAAGGAAAGAATTTTGAATGGGGGTGTCAACTTTATCTTTTTCATTTTTAATGGAAATCGATTTGATAAATTATACTACGTCCTAAATATAAAACCTAATTGACTTTTTTTGGAGAGATTAAGGTTGCAAAATAGGTTATTAAATCATGATACATTTGATATCTTTTTAGATTATCCATTAGCTTATAGGTAAAATAAACTAGTGTAAGAGAAAAAATTAGGTGAATTAATTTATAATTAACTTCTTTTGTTTTTTTTTTAATTTTTTAAAAAAGTCAACTGGGGCTTATATTTAGGATTATATTTAGGAGGAGAGTATATACCGTATAAAGTATAAGTCCATCTATATTCTGTAAATGTCTAATGTCAATTAATGTCAACTTTTTTTTTATTATTTTTTTTAGTTGGCCGTCTTCTGATTTGACTCAAGCCTTTAACCACAATGGAAGTACTTTCATGCACAGAGGTCCAATCCTCTTTCATTGGTGGACTCCAACGCTCTTTCCAAACCCATTTATTTCGTCTCACTGCCTCTCCCGGTTTCCCTTCTTCCTCCTTCTCACCTACCCACTCACATCTTTCCACCTCCCCAGCCGGTACCCCTCCCCCTTTCATTTGCATTAAATTTACTCCCTGATTACCTGGCCACTTCATCCTGCCCACGTGGCACCTCTCCATTGGTTTCCACAGTCAAAGACTTCTTCCAATTTACTTCATCGTAAAATAAGGAAGCCAGTAATTTCCTGCCATATCATCTTATTGAGGATGGTTTCAAGAAATTACGAAATGTAAGAAATATTGCCCTCATCGCTTAGGAGGTTAATAATTGCTGTAAATCACACTGGTTTTAAAAAAATGTGAAATTATTTAAATACAATAAATATGTTTCAACCACAAACTTATGTAAGAGAAAGTATTATGTCATCTGGTCTTAATTACAAGACTATTTTGATTTTATTGAATAAATAAAGAATATAAAATTAATCACTTTAAAACGTTTATACTTATTTTTTCTCAAAAGTAATTTATTATACTCATAAATTAATCATATGTTATACTAATTAGTGGTTTCATTTGATTCCAAAAGTTTAAAGTTATTTTATATTTAAGGCTAAAAGGAGTAAAATAATTATATCAAAAAAAGTAGTAAAATAATAATGAAGAAAAAGACAATATTAGAAAAAGATGAAAAGAAAAGAAAATATCTATTTAATGAAAAAATTGTTAAATATTTAGACAACCCCAAATAAATTATTACTATTATAAAGGACCAATACAATTTAATTGAAATGTTATTCTGTGATGATAAGTGATAGCAGGGATACAATAATCGGAATTATAGGAGCAAGAAATTAGGTTTGCATTATATTGCATATTTGCATGTATGTGAGGTGAATTTGGGTTGAATTTGGGGAGAATTTCATCCGATGAAAAAGGAGATTGAGGAGCGTATTGTCGTAGTCATGCGATCAAGAGACGCCACGTCACACAGGAGAGGGAACGATTCGGCCACTAAAGTACCTTTTTTGTCCCTGCATTTTTCTGGAAATGCTGATCTAGTCCTATCCTATGTGGAGGAGTCAGTATGTATGTGATTTGTGATTGGCGAATCCAAAAGACCCTCTCTCATTTTACCCCCGTTTTATTGGATAATCCAATCATAATTTAATGTGAGTGAATGGTAGTGCTAAACCAAATATATATATATATATATATATATATATATATATATATATATATATATATATATATATATATATACATATATATATATATATACACACACACATTCGTTCTAGATATATGACCTAATTGACTTTTTTTAGAAATTAAAGTTGCAAAATAGGTTATTAAATATGACATATTTGATATCTTTTTAGATTATCCATTAGTTATAGGTAAAATAAATTAGTGTAAGAGAAAAAAAAAATAGTAAATCAATTAAAATTAACTTATTTTTCTTTTTTTTAGGATTTTTTAAAAAAATCAACTAGGTCCTATATTTAGAACCTGAGGAAGTATAATATATACTCCCCGATCCCTAATATAGGGGGGGGAAATTTGAATAGTTTTGGTCCCTAATATAAGAGCTATTTAATATTCTCTCTTCATTTAATGTGTTTTTTCTACTTTGTCCCTTACACTCTTTTATATTTATTAATGCTTATATATTTCTATCTCTTAAAAAAATCATAATAAATATAGACAATAAGTATTAGAAAAGAAACATTAACTCACCCAACAAGTAACATTTATATGTTTTTTTTTCAAACACCCAACTAACATTCACATGTTTTCTTAAAAAACGTTTTTTTTTGTGGCGGATCTTATACTCCCTCCGGTCCCTAATGTAAGAGCTAGCCGCAAAAAAAACGCTTCTTAAGAAAACATGTGAATGTTAGTTGGATGTCTAGAGTTAATGCTTCTTTTCCAAAATTGCCCATATTTATTATGGTACTTTTAAGAGAGAGAAATACATAAGCATTAATAAATATGAAAGAGAATTAGGGGTAAAGTAGAAAAAAATGTTTAAATGAGGAGAGAATGTGGGGTGAGCTCTTACATTAGGGACCAAAACCATTCAAATGTTGGGCTCTTACATTAGGGACCAGAGGGAGTATTAGATTAGAGAGACCTGAGGGAGTAATATATAAATATAAATATAATTATACCTTTTTCATTATTTTCCTTTTTTCTTTTCTCCCAAGTCCTAACCCAAGCCATGAGAGAGAAGAAGAAGTTAGCATAGGAAATGCAGAAAGCAGAAGCTCTCTTTTCTCGACATCTTATTAGCTATTATATCCTTCTCTCTCCTTCACAATCTATGCATCACTAGTTTAAAACCTTGTTTAGCTAAACCAGTTTCTGTTTTTTGTCGAGATCTGTTGACCTATCTATGGCTTCTCTCTCAGTCAATGGCCGGTAAGATTTCATTTTGATCATACTTTCTTACCTTTTCCACACGACTTTTGTCTTTTGTTTCCACACATGTTCTTGTTACACTCATGTTCGATTGTTAAGAATACTGTTTTGTTCTTGTTTTTATTGTATCCCAGAATTGATTATCACACTTCATTTGACTGTGAAAGTCTTTTTTTTTCTTGGTAAACTTTTGCCTTTTATTTCCATGCCATGATTTTAGTCATGTAATTAAATAACAAGATGAACTTCTTCTTGATTGTCTGCTTTCAAGATTCTAAACTGTTTTTAATCCTTATTTTGTGTCTGTGTCTGACTTAGTAACATGTGAAACGGAAAAAAACTGAGTCAAAGAAATTAGTCTTCAAACGATTCCATTTGCCCTCGATCGTTTGCTTTCTGTTTCCTTGGGTTGACTAGTGATCTGTTTTCGTTTTTATTACTTATCATTCTTTTTTACTCTGTAATTCCTGCTGCCTATTTTATTGTTGGGGTTCATGCACTAAGTTTAGTGTATTTTGAAGTGAGGATGATTGATTACCTAAGCAGATCAATCGTCTTTAATTTTCTTCTAATTTAATGTTTAATTGTCTAATCTGGTGTTTTATTTTCCGATGATATTCTTCCATTGATAGATAAAGTCAGATATTGAAATATGCTATAGCTGTATGGGATGTGTGTTCATGAATTGAAGTGATTCATTTCTTTCCTCTTAGTTCATGAATTGGGAATGGACCTCAACAGCTGAATTTTTATATTCTGTTTAATTCTTTTGTTCAGCTTAATCTCGTGCAAATGAAAGCATGCGCTGTGATTTGGAGCTCTTAAAGCTAGCATTGTCTCCAGCAACACCTTTAACTTTGTCAGGCTCTAATACACCTCTAAACGGGAAGATGAATCACTTGACTGTGGAAACCGAAGATAGTTTTGCAAGCTTGCTTGATCTTGCAGCTAATAATGATGTTGAGCATTTCAAAAGATCGATTGAACGTGATCCTTCCTCTGTAGATGAAGTTGGACTTTGGTATGGTCGTCAGAAGGGGTCAAAACAGATGGTCAATGAGCACCGGACACCTCTAATGGTTGCTGCTACTTATGGTAGCATTGATGTCATCAAGTTGATTCTTTCATTATCTGATGCAGATATTAATAGATCATGTGGCCTTGACAACAGCACAGCTCTCCATTGTGCAGCATCAGGTGGGGCTGTAAATGCTGTTGATGTGGTGAAATTACTTATGGCAGCTGGTGCTGATCCGAATTCTGTTGATTCCAATGGTCACTATCCAATTGATGTTATTGTGGTACCTCCCCAGCTTGCACATGTGAAAAGTATTCTTGAAGAACTTCTTCAAACAGATTGTTCCATGGCAGGCTGTGGTCTTAGGGTGGTAACTGCTGCAACAAATTCAAACTCTCCCCCTCCATCCACTTCTCCAGAAAATGGGTCTCCTTCTATGCTGGATTTTGATTTGAAGCTAAAGCTAAAGGAATCCAATTCTTTCTCTGCCTCAGAGAAGAAAGAATATCCTGTTGATCCATCTCTTCCTGACATAAAAAACAGTATCTACTCAACTGATGAGTTCCGAATGTACTCTTTCAAGGTTCGACCATGTTCACGTGCATATTCACATGATTGGACTGAATGCCCTTTTGTCCACCCGGGGGAAAATGCTCGGAGAAGGGACCCGAGAAAGTTTCACTATAGCTGTGTCCCTTGCCCTGATTTTCGGAAAGGAGCTTGCCGTAGAGGAGATATGTGTGAATATGCTCATGGTGTTTTTGAGTGCTGGCTGCATCCAGCTCAATATCGAACCCGCCTCTGTAAAGACGGTACCAGTTGCTCAAGAAGAGTTTGCTTTTTTGCCCATACAGCTGAGGAGCTTAGGCCGTTGTATGTTTCAACCGGTTCTGCTGTTCCATCACCTCGCTCAAGCACATCTTCTGCCATGGATTTTGCTGCAGCTATGAGCATGTTACCAGGCTCCCCTTCTTCAATGTCTGTAATGTCTCCTTCACCGTTCACTCCACCTATGTCACCATCTGCCACTGGCATGTCACACTCTTCCGTTGCTTGGCCCCAACCTAATGTTCCAAACCTGCATCTGCCAGGAAGTAACATTCACTCCAGTCGTTTGAGATCTTCACTCAATGCCAGAGATATTCCTGTAGAAGACTTTGATTTGTTGTCTGACTATGATGTTCAGCAACACCAGCTACTTAATGAGATGGCTTGCCTTTCCCAGCAATCTATGAATTCTAATAACCTGAGTCGCTCTGGTCGTATGAAGACCCTGACCCCTTCAAATCTTGATGATCTCTTTTCTGCTGAGAGTTCTTCCCCGCGGTTTGCTGATCCAACATTGAATTCAGCTGTCTTTTCACCCACACACAAATCAGCTGTCTTTAATCAATTTCAGCAACAGCAAAACTTGCTTTCACCCGTGAATACTAATTTTTCTTCCAAGAATGTTGACCATTCTTTGTTACAGGCCTCGTTCCAAACGTCAGGAAGGATGTCTCCACGTAATGTGGAACCCATCTCACCAATTAGCTCAAGGCTTTCTATGCTATCTCAACGTGATAAGCTGCAACAGTTTCGCAGCCTTAGCTCTCGGGATCTTGGCTCCAACTCTGCTGCTGCTGCTGTTGCTGCTGCAGGTTACAATGACAGCCCTTGGTCAGAATGGGGATCTGGCAATGGTAAATTGGATTGGGCTGTCAGTTCTGATGAATTGGGCAAGCTCCGAAGATCATCGTCATTCGAGTTTGGGAGCAATGGAGAGGAGCCAGATTTATCATGGGTGCAATCACTTGTTAAAGAATCTCCAACTGAGATTAAGGATAGATTGGGAACAGCTGCATCAAATGTTGCACCGGCTTCTTACTCTGGCGAGGGATCGACTTCGAGCACTCAAATGTGAGCACTGGGCAACAAACACAAGCGTTTTAATCTTTAGGTTCATATCCAGTCATTTTTTTCACTGCACCATGAGCTTTGGTTCCATTGCAATGGATCCTATTGCCCAAGTTTGGTCCATTTTTTAAGAAACATTATTCCTTCATATTTTTGTGGTAGGAAACAGAAATTACCAAGGGTCATTAGAGTTGAAGTTCTTGTGAACTCCAAATTGGCCCAGTTTTGGGGATGAAAGTACAGGATGATGATGCATCTAATATTTGATATTTCGCGCGTACCATGGCAATCCAGAATTGTGGATGCCATGGTGCTAGTAGATTAGGAAATATTGGAAGGTTGTGACCCTTCGGGTCATGTAACTCTCAATACAGTTTATTGCTATATTCTTGTAACACCGTTTCCCTTAGCTCAAACCTAATTTCTCCGTTACGTTTACTCAGTTTTGATTTAGAGGGAAAAGGTTGACATGAGAATTATTTTGATACAAAAATATAAAACTAAATCTTGTGTTTAACTATAATAATGACGTTGGCTCGTTTATTTGATGTGACGCTTTTATCCTTGACTTATGTATTGATGTATACGTTGTTGTTCTCGACTTGGGGCCATCCTACTGAAATGATAAGGTAGAATTTTAGGGAAAAGAAGGGTATAAATAAAAAGGTGGCGGACAATAAAAGAGGGACTTGTTAATCCCTAAGAATCTCATCTAGTAGCTTTCGGTGGCAGATTTGAAACAAAATTGCTTGTGGTTCCTTAACATTATATTCGTCATATCTCTATCTATCTTTTTAATCCCTATGGCCACTTTTTGACAATAACAAGTAATTTTGTCCTCGTATCTCTTTTGTTTACTTTGGTGGCTCCATTTCAATTTAAGTTTTGGTAAAATTCCTTCGAATCATATTATTCACGTCTCCTTCGTATCACTCACTTTCTACTTTATATTCTAACTTGGTTATCTCCATTCCAAAGGAACCCGGAATTATTCCTCTTTGCATACGCACACTTCAACATTTTAATACCTTATCTTCTACAACGTTTAGTGTTCAGCCTATTTAAGCAGTTGATGAATCTTTTATAATTTGCTTTTATTTTGTTTTTTCCATTTGGCTCACATATGGGAGAAGTAAGAGAATCTTGTTCTGCGTTGGAAATATTAAATGAAATCTAATCTCTGACGTGTTGTCACTGTATTAGGTTCGGTGCTAATTTTGCAAAAAATTCTGTGGCCGCCAGACAAAATTACACCTAAAGTGAAAGGTAACAACTAACAAGTCATCGTTATCAATACATATCACGAAGTCTATAAGTAATTTTTTTTTATGAATGAGTCACTCATCACCTTCAGTGAGATTACAATTATTTATTTATTCATTTTTTATGAAAGAAGGGCAAAGCTGGGTTTAAACGTAAGTTTGTTGCTGTTGAGTCTGAGATCATGGTTTTAAACCAGTCTCTCCACATAAAAAGTAGAGATAAGACTACATAGAATATACTCTTCCCTATCACCCCACTAGGTGAGAGCTAAAATTGAATAAGTATTTATTTATTCAATTTTTATAAAAAGAATGGTGGTCGGTTTGACTTAAAGGTAAGCTCGTTTGCCTCCCTACCCCATATCCCAGTTAAGCAGCAAAACGAGTTAATCCCTTTTTTTATTCATTTTTATAAAAAAGAGGCGGGATTTAATAATTGATTATGCTTGAGACCCATGTCTTTGTCAAATGAACATGGAGTTGCTCTTGGAGCATAGATCTCCAACTAAAAAAAGACCAACAATAGCAACATCCTCCACTTACGATTGATTGATGCAAAGTATATAATTCTGTCTTCTACTATACACGGTATATACTGATTATTTTAAATTTTTAGAATATGTGCCTCCATTTAGCGTCATACAGTTTGTTTAACATGGTTATCTTCAATAAAAGTGTAGATGTTTAAAAAAGCTGCTACTATTGCAGCGAGAATCAGTGACCTAATGGTTAGAAATGATGAGATAAGGTCCTTCCCTACCTTTAAGATTCTTGGTTTGATTCTTGCGGTGTCCTCGGACAAACTTCAGATTAATTGATAACAAAGGGTATTGGACACGGGAGTCTCTAAGAAAAAAAAATTACTCTTACACTTTGATTTTGGTCTACTTTCAAGCTTTACCAATTGGTCTCTTTCAAACTCAAAAGTCAAAATGAGTGATGATCAAATGTAAAGCATGAAAATAACACTTCACATAATCAAAGCCCACAACTTGTACTAATAAGAATTGACATTTTTTTAACAAAATAGCATTACTAGCTCATTTTCCAGGCTGCCCTCGGAAAGTTTTTTTTTGCTGTATTTCATTTTTTTAATCGAGGTGGAATATCAATAAGCACAATAACTATTGATTTCTATCTCTCACTAACACTGTCCCTTTTAAATAATTTTCTTATTAACTCCCTTTTAAATATTTTTCTAGTAATACTTCCATTATGCTTTCTCTTTTTCTTTTTCAAAGGATGTTTTCAATAAAAATGTGTAACAATTTTTTATAACTCTTGTGCTTTTACCCGACTCTCTGATCTATGTTATTGGATTTGAAATTTATTATAAAAAAAAAGAGGGAGAGAAGAATTTGACAATATTTAAGATGAGAGAAAAATATGGTGTTTACATAGTAATATGAGAAAAAAAGCCGCTCATTAAAACTCCATTGATGAATAAATTAGAGACAGGCACTATGTGTTGATAGAGGTGTCAATATCTTGCATGTATAAAAAAATTTATCTACTTGAAATTTTGACCGCTTTTTAACTTATCCATATTTAATATTCACTACACCATCATGAAAATAAAGTCCACACATGATAAATGAAGGCTTAAATACAATACGTTCACATATAAATATTAATGACAACCCCTATAAATATGATCAATTAAAACATTTTCTCTCTGCAATGTAAATAAGTCAAGAGGAGCATCTATTATCTCTCTTTGCAATTGTTTGTTGCCTTCTTTTCTATTTATTCTGTCGTTAGGATAGCATTTTCCAATTTATTCAATTGATTAAATAAAGAATGCAACCTACTACCTCCGGTCCTAAATATAAGATCTAGTTGACTTTTTTGGAGAGATTAAAGTGGCGAAATAGGCTATTAAATAATGACATATTTAATATATTTTTATATTATCCATAAGTTTATAGGTAAAATAAACTACTAGTCTAGTGGAAAAAATTAGGTAAGTCAATTTATAATTAATTTATTTTGCTTTTTTTAGGATTTTACAAAAAAGTCAACTAGGTCTTATATTTAGGACCGGAGAGAGTATAAAGTATATATGTATATGATATTATTATACTACCTCCGGTCCTAAATATAGGACCTAGATGACTTTTTTTTGGAGAAGTTAAAGTTGCAAAATAGTCTATTAAATCATGACATATTTGATATATTTTTAGATTATCCATTAGTTTATAAGTAAAATAAACTAGTTTAAGGGAAAAAATTAGGTAAATCAATTTATAATTAACTTATTTTGCTTTTTTTTATGATTTTTCAAAAAAGTCAATTAGGTCTTATATTTAGGACCGGAGGGAGTATTTCTCATCAATTTTTGTTGTTGTATCATTGTAATTTATGGACTTCATTACTATCACCGCCATGATCATTCATCTCCAATTTACTATTACGTGCCATATGTTTCAATAATAAGAACGTAAATTCAAACATGGGAAAGAGCTGAACAGATTCTCGGGAATCATGTCGTGAATCACAACAAAACGTGAATTATAGCTCGTGAAATTGGCAAATGTTTGAGAGGTGAGTTTTATTTGCACTTACTTCTCTTACATCAAATCACTACTCATAATTTCATAGAATCCAAGGATGATTTTCCCTTCATTAAAAGCATCCACACCACAATTTTGTCAACTACTATTAACCTTGTTTTAGGCCTCTCAAATTTCTTATACGCTATATCAAGGAGGGAAAAATATACTATTTGAAACATTAACATTCTGACTACTTACTAAGTAACGGTCACATGAGCATGGTATACTTCACAATACGTGACCGCATTTATACCAAACTCTTCTCCTTACTACTACTTATCCCGCGCCTCTCATTCCCTCTTTTGCACTTCCAAGTATATCATTTTCCTTTGCTTAATATCAACAATGAGAAGTTGTACAAACTCTCCCATGAAGCCATGGAAGAAGGGGCCAGCCAGAGGGAAGGGTGGCCCACAGAACGCTTCGTGTGAGTATCGAGGTGTTCGACAAAGAACGTGGGGAAAATGGGTTGCAGAGATAAGAGAGCCAAAGAAGAGAACAAGGTTATGGCTTGGTTCTTTTGCCAATGCTGAAGAAGCTGCCATGGCTTATGATGAAGCTGCCATGAGACTCTATGGTCCTGATGCCTACTTCAATCTTCCTCACCTTCAACCAATAACATCGAGTTTTGATAGAATGTCTCAGAAGCTCAAATGGTTTCCTTCCAAGAAGTTCCTTTCAATGTTTCCTTCTCATGGTCTCCTCAATTTGAATGCCCAGCCTAGCGTTGACTTAATCCATCAGAGGCTTCAAGAACTTGAGCAAAAGAGGATGTTTAGTCAGAGCTCTTCTAGTTCATCCAGTGATCTAAGTGTAGATATTCAGATGGCAGGCAGCAAAAATGTTGATAGTCCTCCAAAGGAACAGAAAGGTGAAGAAATATCAACAAAGATCATGATTGAAGATTTTGAGGAAAAACCCCAGATTGATCTCCATGAGTTCCTTCAACAGCTAGGTATACTGAAAGAAGAAAGACAATCACAAAGATCAAATAGCAGCTCAGAAAGTTTCACAGGGAGTAAAGATTTATCAATTGGTTCCTGTGACCAGCTTGGACTGTTTTCTTGTGTTAATTGGGAGGCAATGATCGAGATGCATGGAATAGTGGATCTGCAGGGACTCGAAACGGCCCATTTCCAAGAATATGATATGAATGAAGAGCTTACTTTCTTCACTTCCATCTGGAACTTTTGATGAAATAACTCTGTTTCTATTTTAAGGAGAAATGTAATAGAATAGGATATTAGTCTATAAATCATTAAATCCGCTAGAGAAAAAACCTTATTTATTAGTTAGACATTATTGTGGCGGAGAATAAGGGGGTAAGGTTACCACTTGACCAGAGAAGTTCGAAATTAGTTTTGGCACTTTTGCGTGTTCACAAAATTCAGCCTTTAACTTTGTGCTATCACTTTCACTTTGTGCGAACATTTGGACAAAACATGAATCTACTGAAAGTTTATTTCCACGTGGCATTTGAAGCAGTAAATGCAGAATGACAAAAAAGAAAATGGTTTCATATAAACAATCAATTTTGTTACATTCCACAAAAAAGGCTAAGTAGGGGATACGAGAAACCATGGTAAACCTACTAACCACGTCTCCTTAACCAACAAATAGATCTTGAAATAAAGCATCAAGAGCAATCTCAATCATGAGGGTTAGGTCTATTCATTCTGATACTCTGATGCACTCTGATATTCTCCATTCTCTTCAAAATACTCAATCAATCGTTTCAGGAATCCATCAGAACTGACAGTTTCTGTGTCACACACAAGGCAGCATTGCCTCCTCGCCCGCGTCACAGCCACATTCATTCGGCGACGATCACTGAGAAAGCCCACCTGAAATATATACTCAACGAAATCAATTTTATCGTCAAGCTAATACAAATTGTCAGATAAGATTTACTACTATACAAGTAAAAGATGAAAGTAGTTCAACAACAAGCACAGCCTAAATACCTCTTTTTTTGAATTTGATCGAACCATTGATATGATAATGGCTTCCTTTTCCCTTCCCTGGAAGCCATCAACTGTTGATATTTCAAGATCCTTCAGCGAGTTCTCCTTGTTTTTCAAAATCTTTAGTAAAACAACCTGCAATGCTGATAGTTAACTTTATTGCTTCCAGAAACTGTCAAAACATTTATCAAAGGTTCATAGAGAACAATTCATACCTGTGCAGCGTAAGGGGTAATAATTCCAATATCAGAAGGCAGAACACCACTCTGCACAAGTCGTTTTGCATGGACCATGGCAACTTCAGCTTCACCTTCATTCATGGTGCTATCTTCTTCATCTTTCTTTTCTTCCATATCACATCTATAATTCATCAAGCATGAAGAAATAACTGCAGGGTGCTTGCATATCCTACACTGTATTTACGAAACACAACATACCCAGTTATGTCTATGAGAAGAAGTGTTGGTTCAGTTGAAGGGGTCCTCTTCACATCCTCAAGATCAAACAGCATATGCGCAGCAACACTTGCATGGGCTTTGACCTGTTATTGCAAAATGTCACCATTAAGATCTAATGGAATTTGTTTCCCCCTTTTGATATGAAGATTTAATGAATTGTTGACGCAAACATGTGAACCTACTATTAGCTCAAGAAAGATCACTTTTGTTTCTTTGGTATTAATAAACAGTTCAGAAATGCAATCACCTTGCTGTTGTAGAGCTCTTTGGAAGACCACTCCATGATAAGTTCATGCATGCGGTACTGGACAGTTAGCATAGATGTGACTTCATCTCCATACATATCTGCAAGTCGTTCAAACAGAGTTCGTCCTAATCCTTTCTTCTCGGCCTCAACACTTTGAATGGTTGGTGGCAGTTGAAGATGGTCCCCAGCGAGTATACATCTTGAACCCTAAAAAATGAACTTTGTTCAATTGGTTAGGATCAGAATTACATTAAAAATTTAAAAATGGTGTCTGCATTTTTGTTGCTCCATCAAGCTGAGGTATTGGTATCCCCTTGTTAAACATTCATGTCACTTTAGTTTGATCTATCAATCTAAATTTGGACATTTTCTCCAAGGACCCTTCCAAGATTATTACAAACAGTATATTCAATCCTCTTATATCTGAGACATGATCTTCTTATATAAGATTTTTACTGTTGTTTTTAAAGCCAAGTAGCTAACAATCCATACTCAATCCATCACGTTTAGGTTTACATTTACAAACTGGAGGAATATTGCTGGCTTATATAAATTTTCAAACAGCAATAAAACAACATACCATCATCAAAAGAGATAAAGCTGTTTAAGTAGAATAGTATACACTCAAACAAAGCAAAACTGATAACAAGAGATGTTTACGCACAAAACATTGTGCACCTGCCTCGTAATATTACCTTCAGTATGGGTATCCAGCATTGTATCTCAAGTGCCTGAGCAGCTTCGTCAATAATTACCAAGTCAAATGAAGTGCTTTCCAGCTTCTTAGAATAAGCCCCAATCAAAGTGGTCAATATCACATCAGCACTTTTAATCACGTCTGTTATAGCAAGCTGTTGTCTTTTCCGCTCTTCTTTAGACAGAGTTCGCAGTTCCTTCTGAATGTCCCTCCTTGTATTCCTGTCTCTAGTTTTCAACAACTTTCCATTTAATACCTGAACAATATTATTCATATGTGTGAAGAAGTATTATATGAAACTATCCTACTACTTCAACATGAAACATATGTCAGAATCCACATGATGAACGAACTTAAAGTTCATGCTATATTATTACACAAGTTATATGAGGAACAACTAATTACATAAATCATTCTCATTTGGTTCCCTTTTAATTAACTACCTTCATTTCCTTCCGGATGTCATTTGCAAGTGAACTATTGTCTCCTCGAAGTACCTACAACAGGCATATCTAATATCTGAGGATAAGCGGTATTAAGAAAATCCAACAGGGATCAACAAAATTAAATCTCGTGAAATCCATGACACAGAAAAGTCAAAATATGAAGTTTAAATGAGATTAATAGTTCTAGGAAACCTAGAACACTGAAAATGAGATGGGACATTAGGAGGACAAAAAATGATGGCTTTAGTACATGTCCTCAACACACCAAGTGAAATAGCAGAATAATCAACAAAGGGTAACACAAACACATCCTTAAACAGTCCCACATTTTGCCGGTTGGATAATATTGTGAAGAGAATAATTACAAATTAGCCATTAAATATGTACCTGAGCATCCAGTGCACTCTCAAGTACTTGAGGCAATAAACGTGCAGGATGACCCACTCGCACTAGCTTAACTCTAACCAAAGAGAAACCACACAGGAATGAGTACTTGTACCTCAAATCATTTTATTTGTTGAAACAAACCAATTGGAACAAAACCCAGAATGAACACAAAGGATGAAGAATAACTAGAAGAGTAGAAGGAAAAAACTATCAAAATTCAGCATAGCTTCTGTTCATGAAGCTGTTGGGAAGAGCATAAGGCATATTATTTTTAACAAAGTTGAATCTCCAAGCCAGAAAACCAAAGATGATAAAATCAACATTACCTACGTGGAACAAGTCGCTCAACAATGTTGTCAACAGCAATATTGGATGCAGCACAAACAAGAATTTTTGATCCACGCTTCACTTCTTGTAATATGATTTCCACCACTGTGGTCGTTTTTCCTGTTCCGGGAGGCCCATGAAGCAAAAATATATTCTTTGACGATAGGGCCTTTGAGATTGCATCTTTCTTCGAAAATTCAGAAATATGTAACTTCATAAGCATAAACATACATGTGTATACCCACAAACACCATATATACTGTGTAAATAAGGCTTTTTTCTCTGACCAAACTATTGTGACTTGTAACACCTGTAATAGACTGAAACCACTTCATATTTACGATTTTTGAGAAGCACTGTGTCATGTGTAATATTCTTCCCAATAACAATTTTAGCTTCTCTCCAATTCTTGAGTAATTATAGAAGGAAAGTTAACCAGCAGCTCGCCCAGTTTTTATTCTTAGTTTTGAATGTTTTATTATCCAACTTGTGATCATACTGCATTTGTTCTAGACAATTGCTAACTTCAATAACTAACTAAATTAAAAATCTCGATGAAATGTGTGCTGTTCTTTATATCAGCTTAATTAGGCAGAGATATAGGTTCAATTCAACAGTGGGAGATAATTTTAGTAATATTTGGGTATAGATACATGATGGAAACACCCCCCCCCCCAAAAGAAAGAAAGAAATCCTACAAAGTCTTAAGAACTCCTTTCAAAATAGGTGCAGGTGGAAAAAACTAATGAATTTTCAAATAAAACCAACTGAATCTCCAAATCGAACAAGTGACTGATGATAAATAATAAAGATTAGTAAACTGTTAGAAAGAAAAAAATTAAAATGATTGAGCAAGACATTAGGCTCCCACACCTGAGAGTGATCGAGGTTGGGGTTATATGGTGTGAATGACACATCCTTCTTGGACACTGTTGGTGGCCTCTCTCTGAACAAGACAGGGATTAAGTCCGCCGCAGGACCCTTGTGCACTCCTTTACTTAACTGTACCAATGCATCCTTCATCCTCCGGTATGTCACCTACATGGTCAATAAATATCTGTAGAAATTATAAAACTAAGAGAAAATCACAAAATAAGCAAAAAGTTACAGAAAATAAATGCTTATAGAGAAGAGGAAGATCAATCATTCAATCAAAATATCCTGACTTAACATTTTAAATTTGAGAAGTTACAAGGACTTCAATTAATAATGTTTAAAAATGGTGATAGAAATATGTTGGTTTAAAACACCAAGGGAAGTGGAAACTTGAAGTGAGTTAAGAATATGTTTTGTTAGTTTAATAATATAACGATTCAAGATAATAGAAATTATAGAGAGCATTCATCAACTTCCAAAAGTAATCACTGTACCTCATTGGCCACTTTCTCCAGCCTGAGGGGACTATTTAAACCATCTTCTGGTATATCATCAAAAGCAACTGTAATTGAGGAGTCCTATAAGTACACACATCGAACCTGCAATTGTAAGTAACGCCCAATATCGAGTTCATCTGCAGCTAATTACAGTGCAATGATTTCCTTTTCATTAGTTAAAGTGACCAGGTTTACCTTTAAGCGGTAAACTACACCTTGTCCAAGAGCAGGAGAACCTAAATCAGCCTTGCTGAGTTTTAAAACAACAACATCATGTGCACTGAACTGTAAATATTAAAAAATCATTAGCTCCTGAAAGTAGTAGTAAAAGGATTCAATCAATTAATAGACCGACAAAAAGCCATTGTCACTCTTATTATTCTACAGTGTTGTCATATAAAATTTGTCACGCATAGCAGCCACATCATACTTGATGCAACTATATGTACTGAATATAACAGAAAGTGGGGTAAATATTATGATATGACAGAATACAAGATTTGGCAAGTGTGGGAAAAAAGTACCATATGAGCAGATTCATACAAGACTACAAGCAGACTACCTCTTTGATTCAGGCGAAAAGAATAAAATGAAACTGGACAATAATATAAATAAAAAGGTACATACATCATTAGGAGTCATCAGTTCTTTACCTTATGCGCAGGAAGAACATCTCCTTTGGTAGACTGGAACTCAATAAGCGATTTTCCCATAAGCCCTGTCTATTATCAGAACAAAACACAGCAAAACAAGCTGAAATTAGTCCCAATTGAACTAGTTAACTTTGTTCAATTTCCTTGGTTCTCTTAAGATAACACAGAAATGAGGAAAGTGAAGAGCAGTCAATATGAAACATAAATTTTTCGTTTCCATTCCTTATATATGTGAATGAATGTACGTATGTGTATGTATATATTGTACTTAGTTTTCCCTCTGGCATTCCTCCATTTTGAAATCAACAAACTGTCTGGTAACTTTTAAAGAAAACGTACAAGTCTCAAAATAAAAGGGTGAAGGGATAAGAATGAACCTGGACATCAACACATTTGAGATTGAGGATTGTAGAGCCTCTCTTTTGAGCAGTATCCAAACTTCTGGAGGCGCCTGAAGTGATTGAGCTTGATATCTCAGTTTCCTACGTTCAAGTCATAAAAAAAACAGAAATCTTTCAGAGTCATAATCTTATATACAAGGCCAAAGCAAAAGGAATGCAATTCAAAGGTCAAAACTTTAATTAATTGCAGCTACAATTTACATTTACAGTGCCTTATAATATGAAAGTGAGAGAGAGAACCTTTTCCAAATCAATAAGAGGGGCCATGAGAGAGACGAATTGCTCCAAAGAGAGACTCCATGATGCTTTCTTCTTTGAACTTCCTCTCTCCATTGCCAAACTAGCTGATTGCTGATGTACTTTCGTACTTCTGAGAGATTAAGGATGGCAAAACGTATGAGCGCCGCCCAAACTTAAAATGTTACGGTACTAGAATGAATGGATCGACTATCGTTTTGGGACTATTCACTTTTTTTTTTGAGTGGGCCGTTTTGTGAATACAATCTTTTTATATAGCTCCCTCCCTTCCTAAATATAAGAGCACTTTGACTTTTTTGGAGAATCCTAAGAAAGTAAAATGAACAATTTAATCATAACATATTTTAAATATTATTAGATCATATATAAGTTTATAAGTCAAATAAACTAGTTTAGTGAAAAAATTTGGGAAAATCACTTTTTAATTACCCTATTTAGTTTTCTTAGGATTTTCCAAAAAAGTCAAAGTGCTCTTATATTTAGGAACGGAGGGAGTAATAAAAAGTTTAGGTGAGTTGGGTCCGGGGCTCACCAGGGGTTCAAAGAGTACTTACAGATAGGGGTGGAAATGAGCCGAGCCGAGCCGAGCCAGACGTAAATAGGTCTGGGCCTGTAATGAAAAAAGAAATCATAGGCCTAGGCCTGGGCCTGGATGTAGGCTTTTTTCTGGAAAAAAGCCTAGGCCTACGAAAAATGTTTAAGGCCTGAAAGCCTTTTTAAAGGCCTACTTACAATGTAGGTCTTTAAAAGGCTTCAAGCCATTTAAAAACCTACTTCGAATTTAGGCTTTCAAAAGGCCTAAAGCCTTTTAAAGGCTTATATATCAAACTTAAAAGGCCATAAATAGGCTTCAAGCCTTTAAACCAAACTTAACACTTATAATTTTATTTTTAATAAAATCAAAAATGATAATTGCCATCAAAACATGACCCAGATTCAACTCAACAAATAATAATTATTAAACGGGCCAAGCCTGAAGGCTTTTAAGCCGAGCTTTATTGAATTAGGTCTGACCTTTTTACGTAAAAAGGCTTTCCAATAAGCCTTAACCTGGCCTATTTAATAAATAGGCTAGGCCAAACTAGGCCCTAAATAGGCCTAGCCGAAGGCCGCCTATTAAGGGCCTGGCCTGTTTCCACCCCTACTTACAGAGGTAGATCGACCACCAACAAGGTTCTCACATCGACGGCATTCGGACACACAAACCCTTTTACCAACTGGACTAGTCTTTGTTGGTTTTGTGAATAGAATTTTGTCACATCTCATGTTGGGATAGCACGTTACAGTGATATAAATGTGACATCCTGATTTGTTATCCTAAACTAGTGTTTGTGATAGGCTTAGAAGTAGGAGAATTCATTTATGATTGTTATCAATATCTTATGATGACTCATCACAAATTTTGTCTAAAGAGATATTTTCCAATAGTTATGACAAATGTTGCCGTGAATTGTAGTTAATGGGTTACTTGGCATTTATATATGAGAAAGGATCAAAGGAATTATTTCTCCATGTATGCAATACGGGAGTTAAATAATTCAAGTTTCTCCCTCAATGTGGATAATCAAAAGAAAGATCCCATAATAAAAAAAGATCCCATCATCCATTGGCTTAGCTCACGAAATAGTTTGACATTTGAACATTCTATCAAGTGTTCGCTTCCTAAGGAATACCACTTTGTTGTGGTTCGGCGCTTGAAGAGATATCTCCATAATTAAGTGAATCTAGGCAAAACTTACTTGTGTGGGCAAAAATAAAATGCTTGCTTGTCATACTTCAGAGAGCACAAGAACAAGCCCCAATAGAACATGAGTAAGAGGGATCGCAGGTGATAAGATTGTCCTCACTCAAACAACTACATATTAAAAAAAGTCATTTGAGCATGTTCATTAAAATTTAAAAGTACTAGTGCCTGGAAATAAAATAAGTTTAATTGAACTTTTGAATATCAAACAACAATGTTTAGCCAAAAAGCTTTCAGCTTTCCGCATTGACTTCTTGACAAAAGTCAATTAAAAAATTATTTTACACTTGAAATGATTTTATACATTAACTTTAGCTTTGAAGTATGAAATTATTTTACCCCCCTTCCCCTACAAATAAAGGCCACTTTTGCAAATGCTGAATTGATGATCCAAACAAGGCTTAAACATCCATTATATAATGCATACAGACAAGAAGTTCAAATGAAAGCAACCACCAGAATTCATCCGTTCACGTAAAGACAATAAGGTTAGTCTCCATTGCATGTGCCACATATGAGCATCAATGTCTTGTACAAGTTTAAAGACTCGGGTGACAGTGCCACGCCATGGCTCACACCTCATCTTATTCCAGAGCTGATCAAATTAACAGGTGGCAAACTAAAAAAAATTACATGAAACTGTTGATACAAATATAGCTTTTTGCCCCGAGAATAATGCCATAAAATATGACAGTTCTGGTGTAGTATCAATACCCACAAATGCTAACACAGAACACACCAAAATTAAGAAGGTAAAACCCTCTTACATCTCTTGATATATCTAAAATCAAGTTAGCAGGAATATATGGTCCCAACATCAAAAACTTCAAGTAGCTCATAGGAACATGGAAATTCAAAGAAGCTATCCCAAGACATTACTAATCAATATCAACTTATTTGAATATGAGGGCATCACGTCCTGGCCCAACACCAATGTAGTGAATAGGCACACCAACAAGTTCTTCTATCCTTTCCACGTATTTGCGAGCAGCTTTAGGAAGGTCATCATAATTTCTAATGGAGGCAATATCACTCTTCCATCCCGGAAGCGATTCATATTCCACCTGCAAACATCCCATAACAAGAAAATGCTTAATTCCCAAGCAATCAACGCAATCCTTCACTATTGTGAGCTCATTGTGTCACATTATGCTCTGAGATCAGCGTTAACACCAGATAAAAGCACATGGTTCTATAAGATACGAAAATGAACAAGGAAATTGCACCTGCACTTGCTCGAGAACACAAAGGTCTGAAGGAAATGACTTGATTGGTGTCCCATCAGCAAGCCTATAAGAGACTCCTAACTTGATTTCAGAAAGATCAGATAAAACATCAAGCTTAGTGAGATTTAGTGACGAGAAACCATTAATCTGGCAGCTGTATCTTAATGCAACTATGTCAAGCCAACCACACCGTCGTGGGCGGCCAGTTGTGGTTCCAAACTCATGCCCAGCAGCTCTAAGGAGATCACCCTCTTGACCAAAGAGTTCTGTTGGAAAAGGACCAGAACCCACCCTAGTTGTGTATGCTTTTACCTGCACAGCCAAAAATTAAATTAAGAAACCATCACACCCATCTCAACTATGTTTAACTGACCAGCACCAAATTAGATCAGCACTATAATAATGAGTAACAAAACATCCCAGTTTATCAACTATGAATACCTTTTTAAAATAAAGGGAAAAATGATGAAAAATAATGAGCAACGAATTTTCCATTTATCAATGCTACATTGTTTGAAACAAATAAAATCACCAACAACTACGAAAAAGAATAAGATGATAAATATGTATATACATACCACTCCAATTAAATCACCAATAACTCTTGGAGAAATACCAAGACCAGTGCAGATTCCACCTGCAGAGGGGCTAGATGAAGTCACAAATGGGTAGGTACCAAAGTCAATGTCCAACATGGTTGCTTGACCTCCTTCAACCAAAATATTCTTCTTTCCTGAGATAGCTTCATTTACAACATGCACGGTATCAGCAATAAAAGGTTCCAGTCTCTCTGCATATCTCTTGTACTTTTCAACTTCTTGTTTAAGCATGTCTGGACTGTACTTGAATTCTTTGAATCTTGCCGCAGCATCTAATAATAGATCCTCAAGTTTCTGAGGGAAAGTATCCATGTGTCTCAAATCACCAACTCTAATCCCATTACGGTTAACCTTGCTGGAATAGCAAGGTCCAATTCCTCTCTTGGTAGTGCCAATAAAAGATTTGGCAAGCTCAGCTTCTCTCAGCCCATCGACTTCTTGGTGGAAATCAAAAAGTAGGTGAGCACGATCAGATATCAAAATCCTTCCTCCGCAAGGGACTCCACTTGACTCAAGCCCATCAATCTCTTTGAAAAGCCCCGGCAGATGCACCACAACCCCATTTCCAATAACACACAGAGTGTCCTCATTGAGTATACCAGAAGGAACAAGATGCAGAGCAAACTTCTTTCCTTCTGCATTATAAATGGTATGCCCAGCATTAGCCCCGCCCTGATTGCATATATTAGTGAGAAAAACAATTATCAGGACAAAAGAATGCACAACCATTAGACAGGAATATAGGAGATAAAACACAGACATCAAGTAAGTCTCTTATTCACACCAAAATAATTCACAACCATAAGACAGGAACATACATTAGTAGTAGCAATGCCCTCACCTTTTTTTTATAAGGGGCACGCTTAATAGTGCTCTCTTTTTTATTACTACCTCTATTCCTAAATATAAGATCGCTTTCCTAATTTGATTAGATTAAGGATGTTGGTTAAGTTAGTTATTATGACATGATATTACGAATTCACCCAACCATATATCTTTATCCTCACACTCCCTCTCTTGTTTATATATTATTGATAAGTATTATGAGGTTAATTTGCGAAAAGTTGAAAAAAATTAGAAAGTAATCTTATATTTAGGAACAAATTGAAATGTGAAAGTGATCTTAAATCTAGGAAGGGAGGGAGTACTAAACTTATGCACTACCTCCGTTCTTAATTATAAGATCAATTTCCCTAATTTGATTAGATTAAGGGTCTTAGTTGAGTTAGCTATTATCATATGATATTACCAATTCGCGCAAACTAAGTACCCCACTCCCCCACTCTCACACTCTTATTTATTATTTAATTAGGGAAAGAAATTAGAATTTAGGAAGAAATTGAAATGTGAAAGTGATGTTATATTTATATCTTAGGGACTTCTAATTCAATCTCCATTAAAAAAAACAGACACCAAGGTGAGAAGCAATAAAAAATATGACAAGGGTAAGACGTCATAAGCGAACCCATGGGTCAATATGTTCCCAAAATAACGAACTTGAAACATCCGGACAGTAACACTCACAGGTCACAATACAAAACCAAATAAATAGCAATACCCAATAAAAAAATATACCCAAAAATGAAAACTTTATATCAAAAAGAGCATGAGAAGGTGGTAAAAAAGAAAACCTGGCAACGAGCAACGATGTTAAAATAGTGAGCTAAGATATCGACGAGTTTGCCTTTGCCTTCATCGCCCCACTGGCAGCCCAAAACACCGGAAACCCGACTCAACGACCCGATTCGAGAAACGGCATTGATGGTGGAGGGATGAGAGACGGTGAGGTTGGAAGAGGAAGAAGAGGAAGCGCAAAGTATGAGTCTTTGCGAAGAAGGAAGGAGATGCGTTCGCTGATTAATTGTGGGGCCCCTACGAGGCGCGAAGAGGGAATGGGAGTGAAGGGCGAGAGATGAAGGGCTCATTGCGCCAAATTGAAGAGAGAGAGAAAGTGGGATCACAGTTCGAGGGGTTTGAGGTTTATGAAGGGGCTGTAGTGTCAAATGTTAGATTCTCTGAACCATGAGGGCCTGCGTTTTTTAAGAAGAAAGGTAAAAAGGTAAATACTTTTTGGTATTTTTATGTAATATAAGCGTGTATGTAATAATGTAGCTAGGTTCAGCTAACATCATTCTGCCTTCTGAAGGTTTTTTGACCAATATACTACAGTCCAAAAAATTAAATACCAAAATCCTACACCGAAAAATATATTTACTAATATACTATATATAGGAAGTCGTTCTTGGCAAGAACGACTTCCCACATGTCCCAGATACATATACCTAGTGTACTACCCGGTCCAAAATATAAAATTTAGTTGACTCTTTTTTGGGAGAGATTAAGGTTGTAAAATAAATTATTAAATCATTACATATTTGATATCTTTTAAGATCATGCATTAGTTTTTATAGGTAAAATAAACTAGTCTAGCCAAACAAACTCTGTCTTGATGGTGATTGGGTAAACTAAATCTCTTTCTTGTCATAGATCTTGAGTTCGAACACGCAACACAACAAAATAAACTAGTCTAAGGGAAAAAAATCATGTAAACCAATTTATAATTAACTTATTTTGTTTTTCTAGGATTTTCAAAAAAAAAAGTCGACTAGGTCTTATAATTAACTTATTTTGCTAACCTAAACTATTTGTCATCATATAGGTTACTTAAAATTAACATATTAAAAATATATCTTCTTTAAGTTTCTCCATTTTCGTTACTATCTTTAGAAATTTAATGTCATATAAAATAAAAAAAAATTACACATAAATTTAATGAAATGCATATTAGTCTAAATTTAAAGAGCATGTAAATATAAACTAATAACTAAATTTCATAAAAAATAAATTAGTGTACCCTATAAATAGTGACTGCTTGTACCGCATCTAGTTCCCCTCCTCCTACGTTGTGGGCGTGGTGGATGTTGCTCTTCTATGTCATTTTGCTGATGTTGAACATTTTGATTTGGCTGGGAGCTTGACATATTTAAATCAAACCAAGGTGACTCATTCAAGTGAATAGATTGCCGAGGTGTGACAAATGCGTCGTTTGACGGCCCACCATGCTCAGAAGTAAAAGTGTTATATTCGGCAGAAAATATTGCATCATCATCCAATAAAGATGTGAAAGATGAAAATTGATTGTGCATAGATGGGTTTAAAGGGGTTGTGAATGGTGATGACGTGAATTGAGGTTCATGGCGAACATGGTCGGAAGATGTGTAATGAGATGAGGATGATGATGATGCCATATTACTAGGATGACTAGAGTTTGGAGGCTGTTGATCACTAACATCTTGATCTTCATGTGGTTGGGTTGACAAGTATCCACCACGCCGTTTGCTTGGTCTCTCGCGAGGAATATGTGGCCGCGGCAACTCAAATGTTGGTGGAGCAGGTTGAGAGTTCATATTAAATCGTTCCTCTCTAAGTGCAAGCAATATACTCCGCTGGTCTCGAGCAACTCTATCTCGATAATTAGTGCAATCAGAACAAGATGAACGAGAATTAATTGTTAGCCTGTATAGCTCCTCTGTTATGTCTGACTACAATAAACAATAAACAATAAAAAATAAGTTATGTCACTTTTCAAATAAAGAAAAGAAAATGGTATTCCTCACCAAAAAAAGAATATGGTATTGATGGAAAAGCTATGGGAAACTTACTATGCGACCACTATCAGCACTAATACGCTGAATCCATCTTCTTGTATGTCTCCAGTACCATTGCATGTATTGTGATGTTCGCTCAAGTTCATCAACAGCTACTGGAACATTGACAATAGCTTCGGACCAGTTATTCCATGCCTGAATAAATTCAGAGTATTTATCAGTCCAATTTGTGGTGGTTCTACCCCGCAGTTGTATATTGTGAAAATTTCCTAAATGAACCGGATAGACAGGAATTGGTTGTTGACGACCAAATTGTCGTAACACACGGTCAGGATGATGCCACTCAATGATATTAAAGCAAAGAAGTGGAACTGAAGCTAGCCATATTTCAGCTGTTCTCAAGCAATAGTCTGGAATCAATTGTTGGACTGCGGGAAATGCATATGGCTGCCAAACTATCTCATCATCAACCATTTTGTCTAATATACTTCTATATCTAAGCAAAGACTCGTTTGGCGGGCGAGAGTTTTGTCGTACATTTTTCCACCTATCACAACAAAAGTAATGTTAAACGTATATAAATATAATGATATAAGTAAATCTGAAGTATTTTATAGATGGATTTAACACACCTGTAACCCAAAGGAGGTAAGATAGGGTAAATATCTGAATGTGGATCTGGGTACACCGGTTGTGGTGCAAGCACAGGGAAGCGATCCCATGCCCACAAATGTAGTAATGATAAACAGCCTCCAATCCCATTTTCCGTTGGGTTAGTGGCGTTGCATAACTCTCTGTATAAATGAGCTAACACTGCCGATCCCCAACTATAATTCCCGGCTACTTCAAGGTCATAAAGAAAAGGTAGGTACATTAAGTACACAAAACGACCTGATCTGTCAGGCATGAGGTAGCCGCCAATCAACATGAGGATGTATGCTCTTGTGAATTGTTGCACTTGTATATCATTTGCGTCGTCAGGTAGATGATGAAAATTGTGTTCCAAAAAACTTATCTGCAGTCGTTGTCCATTAATATTTTCTTCAAGAGGTCTAATACCTAGAAGACTTTCACAAACGTCTAACCAGTTGTAGTTAGTATGCCCAATGACAGGCATACCAGCACACGGTAAACCAAATTGTATAGATATATCTTGTAATGTTATCGTGCACTCTCCTCGTGTGGTGTGAAAGGTATGAGTCTCAGGACGCCATCTCTCAACAAGTGCTGAGACTAAAGATCGATCATAATCAAATTGTCCAACTCGAGCAACGCCATAAAATCCAGATACTTTAAGATATTCAAATATTTCAATAGGTGGATCAATCCGATTAATATGCATTACCCGTCTTGTGTGTAAAATTCGGTTAACCTACAAATTAAAAGGTCAAAAAATATTTATTGATGAATAGTGAATTTTGTTAATTTGGTAAAATATACTTACATTGTTATTCCACACGTGTTCTGAAATATGTTGTGATTGCAAGTACAATAGAGAAGTATCCTCTGGACCCGGAAGGATATCATCTTGATATTGTGCCATCAATAAACTTCTCTACATAATAAGTTAAAGAAAAATATTCACCTTACCAAAAAAAATATTCGAGCAATAAAAAATACAATGAATAAAATGACCTCAATGATAAAACCATAAAGTTTTATTCTTTGAACAATAACGTGTTACAAGAAAAATACATAATCTATTGTCTAGAAGCTAAAGTTTGTGGACAATTAGAACGATTATGACCAATTTGCCTACACAATCCACACTTGTTAGGTTCATTAGGTTCGGGCCAATCCATCTCATTATGAATCCGACGTGAGCGAGGACGACCTTTCTCTCTTATCATTGCTGGATCAGGTATTAAAGTAGGACAATCAATTTGAGGCCAGTAAGTCTCATCTCCTATAGGCTGGAACTCATTACTATATGTCATTTTCATGGTTTCCAACATAAAAACAGGGTCAACATATTGTGAATGGTTTATCCCTACCGAGGCACAACCAGCAACCACATGCATACATGGATACTTTTCTGCTTGAAATTCTCCACAGTCACATTGTCTTTCAACCAAGTTAACCCTGCAAGTGCGACGAAATTGTCGTGCATGGACATTGTATGGCTCGACAACCTCAAATGATGTTGATCTTCTATCAAACTGTCGAACAACACAGGCAGATGCATTTTGTGTTACTCTATCCAACTTCTTTTTTAATGTCTCTGAAAACACCTGGCCAGCTGCAATTTGAGCATGAATTTGCCGGGAACGTTTCACAAAATAGCTATTTACCCTATACATTGTTGCTTTGACTATACCAGCAATTGGTAGACTTCGAACGCCTTTAAACACACTATTCATACACTCTGCAAGGTTTGTTGTCATATGCCCAAATCGTCGACCCTCGATGTCATATGCACGTGACCATTTTTCTCTAGGGATGGCTCCAATCCATTGAGCTGCAGGTGTATGATGAAGTGCTATTTGTGCTAATTGTCGGTCAACAATACGACGTTCATAAGCATAACCTACAAATAATTAATTGGTTGTTAGAATTGTTAATACAATTCCAAGATACTAAACATCACAAGAAACAATACCTATATTGATAAACTTCTTTTTCAACCAATTTGTTCCATGTGCTTTGTGAAGATTTGCAGCCACGTGTCGCAAACAAAAAACATGATGTGCTTGTGGTGGTTGCCATCCAACCTGGGGTTGATCAATAGCAGCTAAAATTGAACGATGTCTATCTGAAATCAAGCAAATATTCATTCTATCTTTTACAAAGTAGTAGCGTACAAGGTATAAAAACCATGCCCAAGCAGCACCTGTCTCCCCTTCAACTATAGCAAATGCAAGCGGTACAACATTTCGATCACCATCTTGTGATATAGCCATAAGCAATGTACCTTTATATTTTCCATATAAGAATGTGCCATCAACTTGTACAATTGGCTTCAAGTATGGGAATGCATCTATGCAAGGCTGGAATGCCCAAAAAACACGATTGAATATTTCAACTGGTTGACCATTCAAATCAACTTGAGAGCATTGCTTATTTGAAAATTGAACGCATGACCCAGGCATAACGTGTTGGACTGCGGCTAGCAACCTTGGGAGTGAGGAATAAAAGACTTCCCAGTTGCCAAAAGAAACGGCAATGGCTAACTGTTTTGCTTTCCATGCTTTCCTATAAGATACAGTATAACCGAACTTGGATTGCATTCTCTCAATTATCTGTGACACTTTTACATCTGGCTTATCAGCGACCATTGCCACGATACAAGATGATATAAGATCAGCATCCAACTTTGGATGGTCTTGAGTTAAATAAGTATTCAAGCAAGTATGAGGTCCTACATATTTTGTTATCTCCCAAAAGTTTCTATTCTCCTTCTTGCAAGCTCTTACTCTCCAACTACAATTATCTCCATAATTAACACATCGATATTCTTCATATTTTTTACACGAATAATGAACCTTGAACGTGTGATGAACTTGAACAGAGTATAGCTTGATTGCACGTCTCAGAGTTTGCACATTGCTAAACTCCTTTCCAATATATAACGCTTCTTCATCACCGGTATTTGGAACATCTTCTAGATCATTCAGCTCAGGAGTACTATTTGAATCAGCATGAATTTGAGATAAGAAAGCAGTTCCAAGCTCACTGTGAACATTCGTCTCTTCAATCACATTGTCGTCGTCACCAGTGCCGTTCCTACTTCCAGCATTTAAACAATAATCATATTCTTCCTCATCCTCAATTTCATCCAAGATGTCATCTATATGAGGAAGATTATGTGATTGTTCATTATTGCCACCATCCAACGTAAACATGGGTTCTTGTGGAACAATGTTAACTATATTGCCACCATCGAATTGTTGGAGATTTTCTATGTAATTGGTAAACATGGGTTCTTGTGGAACAATGTTAACTATATTGCTACTTGATGGCATCATGGTTCCACCATGCTCATCAAATGATGGTTGCTCAATATGCCTGTCACATGACACTTCACATATGTTGGCATATAACTCCGCACATGTCAATTGTCTTGAAAATCTTCCAATCACTTGCCACATTTGCTTGACATCCAAATCATCTTCTAAATTACATGCTTGATATTGTGGTGGGTTCATGCAAGTGGGATACCTATACACAAGATTTGCTACAATTTGATTTGGAGGAAGACGTAGCTTTTGTCCAATAACTTCTTTCAATTTATCCAATGTAATATTTGAGTTGACTTTGATTATTTTGACTCTGTCCGATTCAAATGTTGCACCAGTTGGACCATTACAAATGCGTCCATTAGCAAACACACACACGGACTCCTTTCTATGGTCCATTCTATTTCCTAAATATAGCATTATGATAAGCATTATGATAATTGATCAAGCAAAGTATCTTGTCAAAATTATCTACCAAATCACTAAAAATTATTCTACTTTCTAAATATATCATTAATAAATAAACCTATTTAATATATACATTTATACACACACATTTTAATTTATGTTTTTATTTTTTATTAATAAACCTAATTTTATGAATAAACCTATTTAATATATACATTTATATATCTATAAAGACACACACATTTTTAAATCTGTTTTTATTTTTTATAATTAATTATTGAATATATACATTTTTATATATACATAATTATTTTTTATTTTTTACAAATAAATAAACCTATTTTTTATAAATAGGTTTAATATATACATTTTTAGGAAAACAACATAAAACATATTTATTTTTATATTTTACCTACATATTTTTATTCTGTTTGCATAATATATACATTTTTACATGAATCATTCATGTACTAAGTGTGATATTCAGTTGGGCTCTTACAAAATTATGACTTATTTCAAGCTAATTTGCATAATCAATATATTTTACTTTAGGTAGTCTATTTTTCCACTAACTAATTTTCTTTACTTGCCAATTTTGTCTTGCTCAAACGAAAACTATAAATGAAAAATATAACTAAACTAAAAATATAAATATAGTAAATGAGAAAAGCTTATAGAAAATTATGAAGTACCTCTACGACTGTTTCGAATTCCTTTAGCCAATCACCGTTTGCTCACCTAAATAAAAATACATATTTACTAATTCTATACATTAGTGGAACAAAATAAGTATATGAGTATATGGTAACAAGCAAAATTATAGAAAACTTACCACTTCACACTAGCAAATGTGAAAACACAGAAACTTGAATATAATGTAAGAGGAAACTCTTTGAGTGTGTGTAGAGAACTTGCAAACTCTTATGAGTAGAAAATTGAGAGAGGATGATGAGGCCACCCACGCAGAAGAATGTGTGCTGAAGTGCTTAAGGAAGAGTGTGTCTTCAATTGTAAGAAGAAAGAGTGCGAAGTGTTTGTGAGGAATGAGAGGAGGGAGTGATCAGAGTGCGAAGTGTTTGTGAGGAATGAGACGAGGGAGTGATCTATTATTTATATAAGAAGAGTGAATCTGCACTGTAACTTCACGAGAGTGAGATAGTTGAGATGAGCTTCATTCATCTACGCATGCGCATGCAGACATGAGAAAAGAGAGTTGACATGAGAGCAGAGGAATATATTCTTTGCGTGGAGAGGAGGAGAAACAGCGCTTTTTTTTTAAAATAGTGGGAAGTCGTTCTCCACGAGAACGACTTCTGAAGTCGTTTACACCGGGAACGATTTATTTGTATTTAAGCATATTGGTATATATTTTTTTGTGTGTAGCATATTGGTATATATTTGTTCGGGCTATAGCATACTGGTAAAAAAGCCTCATTCTGAATTACATACTCGTTAACATTTTTTTGTTAATATATGTGTGTATAGTATATAGTTTAATGAAATGTATAGAAATGATGACATGAATAGTTAATAGCGACATTCATGCTTTGTCTAATTCAATCTAACTTTGATAAAAAAAAATTCACTGTAACTGATTGAGTTTGGAATGAAATTCATAATAAATTGGTGAGGTTATTTTAGGAAATATACAAACGATAGGCACAATATGTAGCCTCTAAATTCATGATAGATACTTATAAGTTTAGCTAAATTTACAATGGATACTATCTATATAACTTGTGACACCATTTGTTAGTTGAAAAATTATATATATAGATATTTCTTTTGGATTTTTCTATAAGGATTTCTTTTAGATTTATAACTGGTATTTAATACTATCAGCAATCGACTAACCTGATTTGTGTGAATATCGACTAACAATGGGAGAAGTTTGCTACCTAAGTAATTATCGCTAGTTAGAACTCGAACTTACGAACTATTAGTTTAACTATAACGAGTATGACTGACAATCATAAACTATAAATTTTGCACTAAGATACATTGATGTCCCTTCAATTTTACCATTATTACACATCTCCTCATATTTTGAAAATATACATTTTAGTCTAATCTCTTAACATCCTTAGGAGTATTTTAAGAAAGATTCTAACGTATTTTAAATTAAATTTATATATTTTTTATTCAAAAATTGTAAATGGTAAATAAAATTTATATTTTATTTACCATATACAATTTGAATGACAAATTTACAAAATATTTTAGACATATTAGGTATTTAAAAAATATATGCTCAAGCATGTGAAAAAAAATTTGTGAGAATTTGTTTATTTTAAAAATAGTATTTTTTTTAAAATTCTATATAATGGAAATATTGTCATTTTCGTTTGGTCATATTCCATCAGTTGGAATCCGGTTCGAACATAGAAATAGCCTCACCTTCCCGAAAGAAAAATCGAATAAGGCCATGACCGTCGCCTCATTCTTTTTTTTTTCACACTTTTCAATTGCTTTTGCTTCCAACCAAACAGAATAAAGTCTGGGAGAAAGTAAATTGTATACTACATATACATTTCATGTAAACTTCGAGAAATGAGTCATCCAAATGATATAAGCAATGCGTGCATTATATGTGTAAATAGTACAATGTTACACATATATTGATCAAAACAAGATTTTATGTTTTATTTTTATATAGGAGTATCATTTTGTGTTTATCTCAATTAATTTAAAATTTTCATCCATTCAATGAAACAAAGTTTTTTTTTTTATTTTTGCTTTAATATCCCGTTTCATCTCATAGCAAATGCATATTGATAGGGATGTTAACTTATGGGCTGACGCGATGGCCCAGGAGGCTTTGTCCAGGGATGTGGATCTCAAGCCTTGAATTCTGCTTCGGCAAGGAAGCTCTTGACAACTAAAGGGCTCTTTTAGTTTTTCCATCGTTTCATTGTTTTTGTTTGTCTTATTATGTTTTTGATTTCCCATGTATAAAAAAAATTATATCACGTGCAAAAATTTAAAGTTTTATTTACTTATGAAATGCCTTTGCTATGTGTTATAACATACATATCATAACTTAGCTTGGCTAAAGTTTTATTTGCTTAAATGTAACAAGAAATAATTCTATACTGATGAATATACATACGTGTATACATGTTTATTAATGTAATTTACATTCCGCGTTACAATAACTTTGGGACAGCTATAAAACAAAACCGGGCGGTGAATGCACTTACATGCAAATATTTATGCGAAATGGGGAAAAAGAATTACTAGGCACACCTTGGTTGAATTATATTACGCATGCTGAGATAATCTTTTGAATGCCAAATCTTCAGATAAAGCAGAAAGGTCATCCAAGTCCCATTTTCTAATGAAAGACTCTTGACGATCACTTTTTAGTCTCCCACACGGAAATCAATCAAGCTCTAAAATTGGTGCTTGTCACACACTGTTTAGGCAATCCATATTTCTTGTTAAGGTGGACCTGCTGCCTCCAAGGGTCATTGTATAACTTGTAATGCAAAACCTTGATTAAAACAAACACTAGGGGTCAACATACAAAATTTATATACAAACATATTTACGATTTGCACAAGTAAAATATTTCCATTTTGTTGCACCTAATGCTGTAATTGCTTTAACATGCCGCACATTTTCAACTACAGACAGTAATGCCTACAAATTAGAAACGACCACAGGGAGATTTAAAAGACTTCTTTTCTCTTGCTACTAGGAAGTATATAAGCAACCTTTCTACCCGTATTTACTATTTAGCCTCATTTTCAAAGTTGTCTTGGTATAACGTTGAAATCCCATGTAAATTAGTTTTGTCATATCAGCCTACATATAAGGTTAGAATTCCTGAAACCATGAGATAACGCCTTTTAGGGAGGTGCAACATTTATCAATATCATACGGCTTAGTTAGATCAAGTACCTGAATGAAAGTGGTGAAGGCATCATCTTCCATCAACTTAGAGAATTCATCTGCCCAATCATCAACCCGCTTAACAGTAGCCTTTTGCCTTTCAGCTTCAAGCATAACAGAACCACGATACAAGAATCTCTGCCAGATTTTCTGAACATTTTCCAGCTTGAACTAAATCTCTGTCTCATTAAGTCCCTAAACGACAAAAGAGATCACCAAAACCTCAGCATTCTTGTCTGAGATGTCAACTTAATGTGAAATTCTTGATTTAAAAAGTCCAATGATGAAAATTTAAGTTACCCGAAGAATCTTTATCAGGTTTGGAATTTCATCTTCAGATATTCTAACAGCAAAGCTGTCATAGTTGAGAAAATTCTCATATGGTAAGAAAATACCATCCTACAGAACAAAAGGAGAAATGGTTAAAAGCATGCAAGTATTTGATACTTTGTCATTAGAAATTAACTTTGAAAACCAAAGCGTTTTATGAAAAATGACAAAGCTTAGAAAAACTAGTTCAGTTTAAACAACTCAAGAAACAGAAGAGCGTAATATTTTACCTGAATTACCACAGGAATGCATCCTTGCAGGATACTGTCTTCCATGCGTCCACTCCAACCATCTCCAGGCAACACCCCACAAAAAATGGAGCTTGCTAGATCCAAATGATAATTGTCAGAACGCAATGGGGTCACAATAACATCTTCCGCATGCTGTCTCCCTAGCTGACCATTCTTGTCTGGGGTTGATCCAAACTCTTTTGCTAGTTTCTGTCTGATACCCATGCTATACCTGCATCATTTCCAAGAAACTCAGAATTGCATCTCTGGGAATTTATTATATTGGAAACCAAGTATCGAAATGTCCTGTCAAGAATCAATTGGCAGGATGTCATTGTTACAAATGAGGGGCAACGAGTAATTCCGTTAACACAAAATTTAAAGCTGCCATATTCTAGCAAACTTCCAAGAGATTCCAAAACAGTTCTTAATAAACTTACGAATCCTCTGGTCTTCCTTTAGAATAGGCTGGTCCTAAATTCCCATTGAAGTAGAATAGTGTCTTTCGCATTGCATGGGGCCTAAAAACAAATCATAACATGGTTGCATTGTTAGTCTGCATAATATGCTGAAAAATAAAGCAAATGATTGAGGTAATGAGTAGTTCCGTAAAAAAATATATTACCGAGTCCACAGTTTGGAAGTCAATGCACCAGCATCAGGCACTTTCCAAGCAGGAAGCACAAGATCCTTGTGAGGATCAAAACATGAATGATTACCCCTCCTATTTGGATCAATTTTGTCCCAATTGTCGGCCCAATAAGCTGTAGTTGAATAATTATGCTTTACATTTGTGTTTCCCCAGTGAACTAACATCATGCTGTTCCATATCTCCTTGGGGGCATAGCAAGCACCTTCATCCCATGAAAAGAACTGGCATAACATAAGAAAGTGACACCTTTAGCATATGTTTGTCATCAGAAATATATTAGGTTAGTGTAAGGGAAAACTATTTCTGTCACTCATACCCAAATATGGTCCCTTCCTGAAGAGCGGTTCCAATAAGGATACTGCTCCACAATGTAGTTGTGTGCTTTCTTATAATATTCCAATGTAAGAGAGCTCCTCAACCCTCTATGTTCCTGAAGTTTATAAAACAAAATGTGTGAAAAATCAGACGCACTTTAATTCTTTCTTTATCCAACATTACAAGTTGCAGTTCCTAAGAGTTGAAAAATAATATTACATTCAAATGTAGTGACTTATTTTTCTTGATAAAAAAAAGTAGCGAATTTTCATTCACTGCTCGTACATAAATTAAAACAAACCCCCCATCATCATGGCATAAATAAAATCTGGAAAGTAACTATCCTGTAATTACTACAAACAAGCAAATTGCAATGCACTAAAGCTTTTGAACAACCATAAACATGCACAGACACCACTATGCTATACATCATTGCATTCTATCTCACACGCATGCCCAGCATGAATAAACAAACCACATATATCTGGTAGAATTATACAAAAGCTGGAAAAAAGAATACCAGTAAACTCAGGTGAGGGGAATCACCAGCACGAGTTATGATACACGAATCAAGAACTGGAACAAAGAAATAATCTGCTTCTTCACCATTCAAAGTTCTATGGGGACTAGCTAAGATACTCTCATAAAGTGCTACCTGCCGATAAGCAACATCAGACTCAGATGTAACATTGCAAAACATCATAACTATTAAGTCACCAATTGAAATGCTTCGTATAAGATCTGAATTTATGGATTACCTGGGCACCATACAATTGATCAGTCCATATTGTAGCATTAAAACCGTCATAAATCCTATTTACACATTGAAGCTTAAAACGGCGCCCCTATAATTGGCAAACAAAAAAATAAAGTCTATATGGAAAAGAGTTGGTCTTGCGATAATAAAATAAGTGATGCTCAGAGAATATTGACCTCCAGGAGCAGGCTGTTAAACTCTGGAGGCAAATCATAAACATATATGAGAGGCCTTCTCTTTTCCACTGTAGCATTAAGGTTGATTTTTCTTCCTTCAGAGAGATGATTTTCAGGAACATCAACCCGAGCAGGACGAAGCCAATTGGGCCACTCTCTGATAGGAGATGTAACAGATGGAATGCTGCAATCTACTCCATACCAGCCATTGTCACACTGAAATACATACTTATTGAGTTGATTTATAGAATCTTGGTAGCAAGTAATTGAAGGTATACAGCAATTTATGTACTATAAAGAGCATTGATGCAACTAATTCGAACTCAAGCTGAAATAGCTCCAGAAGTTTCCTACTACTTTTACAGATTCTCAATAGTGGCAACCAAAATCACAGGCCCTCAGGACTATACTAAGGAGCCTTACACTTTCATTTCCTGTCATACTGAATTTGAATCCAGAAAAATTGCCAGATTTGCATTATTTTAAAAGATGCACATGCTCAGCTACATTTATTTTTCATAATTATTTCACTTTGTGACGACAGTGTACATGCCCATTCTCCCTTTTTCTTTTCAGACTTGCCTGTTTATTTTGCTCTGGAAGACTGGAACTACATTCCTAAATTTCTTATACACTATATGGTCATAAATCACAAGCAGCAAAATACAGATATTTTTGAATCTTTCTTTAATAAAAGCAAGGTTTAATAATATTAGTAGTATTAGTAGTACTAATTTCTTATTAAAAGTTTTTAGCATATAAGTATTTGCTCTATCTCATTGCTAAGATAAATGAAAATAAACTATGGTTAACAAGTTCTTTATTCTAGCAATTGAATAAGGTACCAAAGATAACAAGAATAAATAACAGAATTACCTCACAAAATCCACCACGACAATGGCCATTCATAGAGCATTGATTGATGCAAGTCGATTGCACAGGCACTTCACAAAATTGACCCCATAGACCATCGTATTTACAATCACATTCCTCCTTGAATTCTGCCTTTTGAGCATATGCTTCAGCAGGGTCCACATTGCACCATCCCTTTTTGCTACTATTAGTTGTGAACACATCCTGGTCAACTTTGGTCCAATCAAATCGTTCCGGAACACCGGGTTCAGAAGATGGACTGACACAGATGTCAAGAGTATAAATTAATTGGCACATATGAAAGAATTAGCCAACCAAATTTCATATTAGAAAATGATTTTACATACATAAACTGAAACCCACATGTCTCTGCTAGTGGACGATCTGGATATTTTGTGCCTTCGCCACAGAAGCACATTGCTCTTGTTTTATCACACTTGGCAGGGCAAATTGAGACAACCCACCTTCCAAATGGCTGATCTGATGATCCAGAGTAGTTGCATTCAAACTGTACTCTCTCAACACATCCGTCTCCTGCCATATAGAAAAAATTAGTTGCTGAAAGAATCACAGTTCAATCCATATGCCATGTTAGTTAATGTTCATTCAATGACCAGGAATATTGTGTAAAAGGTGGTTGGGAAGTAAAAAAATATTATTCTTTATTCTTTTTTATACAGGAGGAAAGTTGACAGTGCAAATAGTTTTTTTTATGTTTGTGGGTGATCGATATCAGTGACTTACTGTACACAAATTTTGTCAATGTCGTTATGCTAAGAGAACAAATAAATGATACTCCGTATTAGTCTATCAAAATGGTAAATATCAATATTTAATGTTTCTCATTAAGTTTATGTATATTAGGTTAAAAATCATAAAGGAAGGGGAAATTACACAGACCAGCATATCCATGAAAGCAACGACATTGTCCCAATTCCCAATTACAAACACCCTGACCGCTGCAGTCATTTTTGCAGTCCCTGGCAGCTATTATCTGCTAAAAAACAAAATCATTGAGAATTAAAATGCGTTGAAAAGCAAAGATCAAATGAATGGCAGTTGACAAGCATATAAACACTTCAATACCACTTAATAAATAAATTGACCCTCACAAATTGGAAACTCAGAAACATAGGACAAGAATCTAAACAAAAAGTGGAAAATATAAGTAAAAAGCATCATTTATGACCTCAGTGACATTGATATTCTTTGTAACAGAATCACAGCCCGCGAGCCACTGTCCAATCTCAGATTTCCATGGTGCACCACGATAAACAACCGCTCCATACAAGTCAGATGGAAACCGATGCTTGAAATCGATTGCTGGCTCTAAATTTTCACCAACATCAGTGCTTGTTAATTCAGCTGATACATTAGTGGGAAGACAAGAGTTCTCCTGTAGCTTAAAATAATTGAGAGGTGCCAAGGGGAACAAGAATAGATGTATCACAGACACCAATGCCAAAAAAGAAGCAACACTTGCAACAAAAAACCAAGAGCACTTCCATTTCTGAATTGACACCAAATCTAATAACTCTCTTCCCATACTTAACAGCAACTCTACAACACAACTCTTTCTGATTCAATCATCCAGCCTGGCGTTATAATCTGAAATTTCAACCATAACAATTCACAACATTATCAGCAACATGGCTACTAGAATACTAAACCAGATTTCTAACCTCATACTTATTCATACTCACATACATGGTGACCACTGATCAGACAAGCAGAGTAAACAAGCAGAGTAAAGTTACTGTTATTGAAACACCAAATTTGGAAATTTAATTAAGGAAAAAAAACATGACCAAATAATAATTAACAGTACTTATGTGCTCCACATTATTATGTGCAAATATTTTTCAATGAAATACATAGGAAGATAGTTGACTCACCTTTCTTAGATCTGCAATATCAGGTTTAAGAAGTAGGGAATCTTCAATATGAAGCAGTAATCAAAATCAACATACATGGACATATTTGATTCATTCTTATTTGTTATTTCGCCATTTTTTTGAGTTTGGTCTTCAAAGACTGAATCTTTGAGAGAAACCCAATTATAAAAAAAAAAACTTTTTTTTGGGGAATCTAAGGAATTGACTTGGAAGAGAGATCTGGGATGATTTCACCCCAGAAGCCGCCAAAATTTGGCCTTCCATAGAATTTAAACAAACTGTATTTATTTGTATTTGTATGAGTGAAAAGACTGAATTGCACTTTTGGGTTTTAAAGGCGTTAATCCCGGGTAATTAACTGTGATGGTACGGGTAATTAACTTGTAGTATTGTCTACGAGCTAATTTATTTTTGTTTGACAATGAGATTGGTCATTTAATTGGATTAAGTGCCTTGCGTGTATAAGCAGTTTTTTATGGTATAAGCTTTGAATATTAATAGATTGAGATTAAGCTGGTGATGTCATGTGAATCTGAAAGCAACACTTTTTTATGGTAACTTGTAAGATGGTTTATAAATTTCCATTTTAAAAACTTTATTTGGGGAATGATATCAGAGGTAATAAAACCTTGTTTAAAAATGAACAGATTGCAGTTACATTAATTTATTGTGAATCAAGGTTTATTTGTGGAATGTGAATAATCCATGTGCAAGTAAGTACCTTTTTAAATATACAAATTACTTTTCCTTATATGCGTGTGACCTTTATTATATGCAGATTGTAGTTAGAAATATATTCTCTATACAATATCACCTTCCAAAATAAAACTCACCTTCCCTGGACACATATCTAAATATGCCATTCAACTTTTTTTTTTTAATTTCTTAAGTTCAAAAAACTTTTTTTTTAATTTCCAAATAGTCGTTTTCATTATGTAACTCACATTTTCTTTGGAAAAAACTCATTTCCCCTAATATGCAAATTACTTTCCACACTACATTGATTCGCTGATACTCTCTCTAGTCTTATTATAAGATCAAGTTGACTTTTTCTAGAGAAATTTATGATATAAAAGTAGTCACTTTAAAATTGTCTTTACATTTTTTTTCTTCAAAACATATCTATTCTATCTATACACTAACATAACATGTCATATAATCACATGTAATATATGTTTTGCTTTAGTGATATAATATGATTTTTTAACTTCCATAAAAAAGTCAGTGTGAGTGTGAGTGTGGTTGAATGAGGTGGTGGCGGTGAAGAGGGAGGCGATGGTGGTGTGAGGTCGTGGGTGAGTTTGCCAGTGGGAGGTGGTCGATGATGATGAATAATAAGAAGGAGGGGGAGAGAGAGAAGGGTGGGTTGGGTATATTTTTTATTATTAACTGTGGGCCCACCTCTTCAAAATTTATTAAAGTAAAGTCTCTTAGGACTCTACTTTAATTTCTCCAATTAGGAGGACTTTTTCCATATTATGTCATTTACCAGGAACCTGTAATTAACTTTCTTTTAACATTTTTTGTCAACAAAACGGTTGATTGTTAGTGTCTTTGATGGAAGGGCAAATTTGCCTCATTTTTATTGCTTACAGGGTATATTTGCCCCTTAGAAAACTTCCATATACTCAGTGCTCCAGGGGTGGAAACTTCCGGGGTATTTTTGGCCTTTATCCCAACAATAATTACTAAATTCAAGCTTAAATAAATCGAAATACAAGTATAACTACAGTGCCCTGGGTTGTTAAAAAATTAGCAACACCATGGGCTCCATCCAAAACTAATCAAAAAGTTAAATGCAAGCTGAAGGAGTTATAGTCCATTCTTTGACCACCATCCCTATGTCTCCAACCCTCCTCCTGCTGTTTTACACTTTCTCATCCTCATTTTGGCCTAAAGACCAATACTCTTCAAGTTCTTTTGGAAGTTCACTGTCATGTTCTAGGCCACCCGAGTAGAGAGAATTAAGAGATTCAATTGGTTTTAAAAATTCGTCCAAGTCAAAAGAACACACATCACCAGGAATATCCTCCTCACCTATAAATAATTTTTAAACAATGTCAAACATCTTAGCTATCACGTTTAACATACTCCAACACATGGCTCAATGAAACTCACCAGGATGATAAATACCGCAGCGCACAATTTGTGCTGGTACTTGACCACAAAGCCTTCCAAGATCCTCCAATGTATCTTGCCCTTCCAAGAGCTTCCCGAAAACAATGTGATCTACAACAAGCTCCAAATATCAGAATTAGTACATTATTACGAATGTTATTGACATTGATGATGCATGCGCCCTGGGCAAAAAGAGAAAACAAGAGACCAGTGTCAACCAAATGTATAAACCTGTCCAAACTTGGATCATCTCTCAATGTGATTATGAAGCTGCCACTAGAAGCTTTAAAATCTCTTCCAGAGATCGACAAAAGTCCTCCACAGTAATGATCTATGCCACTTGTTTCAACAACTAAAACAAGTCACCAATATAAAAAATGAGATCATCAAAATGAGACAAAATTTTAAAACTACGAGAAAGTTATGTCCCTTATATCTAGCGCTCTCACCACGGAAATTTGGACCATATATGCTCTCAACACCTTCATCTACAATAAGATTATTAATGATGAGATAACAAGGCATAGCAGTGTAACAGTAGACATTACACATAGAGAGCATAAAAAATTAGTCGAAAAATTATCAACGAAAGTTTATACAGGACAAACAGTACTTTATATAAATTGAAGGATTTCCCAACATATACACCACTTACTCACTCATTATCAACAAAAGTTTAAATATGAAAAACAGTACTTAATATAAATTGAATTTCACCTAGACTGTAGTGGCTGGTTGAACTTAGGATTTCCCAACATGCACACTACTTACTCATTTACAAATGTATCTTGGGCGACATGATTGGAAAAAATGATTTAATTAGAATCCTCATTTGCTAGTCTTAATTCAACCCTGCCGTTCAACAAATCAAATGAAACAAAAATAGAAGACAGAAATCATTATATCAATATGTCATACAATACATGAGGTATCACTGAGCATCACAAACCATTCATCAAATGCTAGCTATGAACCCAAAGAAGTGACTCTCCCTACCTTCAGTTTGTAACTATTGGTTGATAATTGGAAAAGTTGAAAATTTCAATCCGACGAAAATTGACTTGATGTATAGGATAAAACTAGAAGATTTTGAAAGTAAACATATGTGCCATAGCATGGTCAATGCGTCAATAGAAGCATACCTGATCCAGGTGTCAGGGTTCCTCCCTGCCAAAGTGACTATCAGTACATAGCCTTGATGACTTGTTGCAATGATATTGATTTTGAAATTTAAAAGCCTCTTTATGAGGGAAAATGGCAATTATAAGCTTAAAGATGTCACTGTACATACCGTCACATAAGAGTTGCCTTTCTTCCTGTGAAAATACTGGAACTTATAATATGAAAGCTCGCCAGTGTTGGGGCTGCAACCCTTTCCCCTTAAACAAAGAGAAGATCAAATGAGAAATGGTAAATCGTATCGTGAACGATAAAATCAAAATACATCCATACACCTATGGACTTGCTCAATTAAAGTCATGTGGGTTCTACTAGGGGGATAATGTGGAAATCAGATTATCACCTGTACAAAGTGCACGGAAATTTTCTGAAGCCAAAGGGGGCTTTCTCAGGATATAGCTGGGAGGACAGAATTAAAGCATCAGGCTCTATTTTTACTCTAATAGTCAAGGTTGGAAGATCCAAAACATAAAAATCAAACCGCATCATGTCAAAACATTGTCATTGCCATTCAAAAGCACCAAATCAGATAGAGTACCTCGAAAACCATCCTTTGACTAGACCAATAAGAAATGTCGACAGTCAAATAAACAAGCAAGTTCGGTTTCGGTATCTTTGTCGTCAGTATCTTTGGCGTTGTCTCTCTTGCTTTAATCAGAAAAGAAATTGAAATCAGGAAAGAGTTGTGAGAGTAGTTGTGACAAATTGTATTGAAAGAAAAGAACAAGCAGAATAATTATGTAGTGATAAAAGGTTTTCTCTTTCAGCAACATTCAAAATCTACACATACTTGAACATAAAATATAGATTTAGTACAAAGATACCTTCTTCAGTATCATCTCCATGATATTCACCGCAACGTGATACATGGACCCGTGACTGGTGCTTGGCACACACAATTTTCTCCAATATTTCAAATCCCTTTATAAGTTTTCCAAAAACAACATGAAGGCTGCACAGGCATTCAGTGTAATAAGATCAGTAAATCATTCCATTCTAAGATTCAATGTCCAACTGGCGTGCAGTTTGTATTCACACCCTAACAGCTTGTTAAAAGGGTAAAAGGATGCTAAAAGAACCTGTCTAGACTCTGATCAGGTTCTAGCGTGATCACGAAATGCGACCCAAGCGTATATTGGTCGCCTATGTTCATGCAAAGAAGCCCCCTCTCATTGCATCCAAGTCTACGTTTCGGCGGAACATCTGACACAATGCAGGAGAACAATATAAATAGCAGGTTTATTTGAAACAATAGAAAATAAATTGAGTGAGACAGTGTTCTCACATATGGAATTCTTGCCATAAATGCTTTCCCCGCAAATCCATACACAAACGAAATGCAACAAACTGAACATGATACAGTATGAAATGGAAGAACAAAAGACACAGACAAAGTCAAAGTGAGTGATATTTTTGGTGGTGAAATTTTTCAAAGGCAACAATAGAAAAGAAAGCATACCCTGTGGACTTAAAAAATCGCCGCCCTGCAAAATGAAAAGGAACTATGAGTTAGGATACAACAATGCACAGAAAAAAAAGTTGGAATAACTGACATGACCATGGACATAATATGTACAAGTGTTGTAAAAGTCAGACCGGAAGGCAAGCCAGAAAGAGCTTCATGTCATGTCAAACCGCTCAAACCAATGGTTGGACTGGCGATTGACGGTTGGACCGGTCCAACCATCCAGTCAGGTCCAGTTCTTACTTAGAAATTAATACTCCCTCCGGTCCTAAATATAAGACCTATTTGGAAAATCCTAAGAAAGCAAAAAGGAAAATGACATTTAAATCCCTCCGAATATACAAAAGGACATTTCAGGAACTCAAACTTCCAAAAGTACCATGAAGGAACTAGGACCTAGTTGACGTTTTAAAATTGTGTGAAAAGACAAAATTGCCCTAATCATAAAACAGAAATTACTAACCACCCTATTGAAAATGGTGGGTGTAAGGGTGGTTAGTAATTTTTGTTTTATGATTAGGGCAATTTTGTCTTTTCACACAATTTTAAAATGTCAACTAGGTCCTAGTTCCTTCATGGTACTTTTGGAAGTTTGAGTTCCTGAATTGTCCTTTTGTATATTCGGAGGGATTTAAATGGCATTTTCCCAAAGCAAAATAAGTCAATTATAAATTGATTTACTTAATTTTTATAATCTTAACATATTTTGTAACCTTAACATCTCCAAAAAAAAAAAAGTGAACTGGGTCTTATATTTAGGAGCGGAGGGAGTAATTAGTAATTAGTGGGGCGTGTCCATGTGATGTACCTTGACATATGAGGAGGGTTCCCCCCAAGAATCAATAAAGTATGAATTCTTGTACCATAAGCTTGCTTGTGTAGTGGGCCCAATGCCCCTTTCACCTGATGAATAAATGAATTGGTAAGAGGGGAAAAGGCATGAGAGAAATTAAATTAAATTAAATTGTGACCGGTGCACAATGCACGGAAATTTTCTGCATAGGTGGGAGCGACATCTGCAAAGAGCTGCAATGAAAAAATGAATGAATTAATTAATTAATTAATTGCACCAAAAAGGGGAGAGGGAGAGGTACCTTGAAAACCATGGTTCCGATAACTTCTTTATCTGCACAGACTTCCAAGAACACCATGGGATTGGGATTGTCCTCTGTCGATCGCTTTATTTTTGTCTCTTGCGCCATGATTGTGTTTCTTGTTTAAATAATGAGGGATGGGAGAGTGGAGAGGGTGAAACGAAAGCAGAACGAGAGAATTTGGATGGGATGGTGAACCCTAATTATGATTATAAGTAAGTAAGTAAGTAAGAGGCGAGAAAGAATGAAGGGTAGGGGCAGAGAAGAGAATGTGGAGTGTGGAATGAAGAGGGTTTCATTGCTCGCGGTCTTTCTGTGAGTAGAGGCGCGCCATATTTAAAAACTCACCGTTTTAATAAATAATTATTCAAAATGATGGGTAAAATTAAGATAGACAGGCGGCAGTAGGCAGGACGGAACAATGATGAAAAGTTAATTAAAAGAAAAACTTAAGGGCAATTTTAACACACAAGTTTTATTTTAGGGGTGCTATGAATTTGGTAGTTTTTATAGAGGCAAAAATGACCTGGAAATTTTATTATGTGACAACAGTAACCATCATTAATAGATTCATAAATGTTTGAGCTATTTATTTTACCTTTCAATAAACTTTTGAGGTTGAGTGACGAGGTGGAATGAAATTTTTTACACATGGGTCCACTTGGCAAAAAGAAAGTGTTAGAAATTATGAAAATAATGTTAATATTTCCTATATTAGTAGACTATTTGTATATCTTAATCGTAATTGTGAATTATAGTATTAGGAAATATTTAGAGTGGAAGAATATTATGTTATTATTAGGATCGGTAAACTTGCATGAGAAGTTTATTATCTTTTAGGAAACTTTTGTAATATAAATATGTAATCATATCAATGAAATAATCATCGGACTATTTCACCATCCTTTATTTCCATATAAAGGAAATATATGCTGCATAATATTAGAACAAAAAAACCAAAATAAAAAAAGAATGTCCTACCCTCTTCATTCTGAGACTCCCCAAAAAATAAGCATCCATCGAGTCCATCTTCTTCTCCTTCTTTTTCTATTCCTCTCCCTCTAATAAAAGAAAGGAAAAAAGACAAATAAAGTCTTATGAATATGTAAAAGGACAATTAAAGTTGCTAAATTTACAAAAGAATAACTTAGGTCATTGACACCGAATTGATATTGTAAAATTTAATGAAAAATCTAAATTGAGTTCATGGGAGATGAGTTAAGAAACGTCCTATTTGAGTCTTTTAACCTAATTTGGTAATGTTAATTTGCGACATTATTTGTCCTTTTGAAAATTTATCAACTTTAATTGTTTTTTTACATATTCAGAAAAGTTTTTTCCATAAAAGGAAACGGTAATGCAAAAATTTCTCAAATTCAAAATCATTGTCGACGAATTTTTTTTTTAGAATAAAATGTCATTTTATTTAGTATAAATTAGATGACTAGTCAATGCAGGTTTGTTGTCCAGCTTAAAAAAATGGCCTCATGTGAGATATTCGATTATATGTTAGTTTATAAATGAAATAAGTTCATTTTGATGAAAGGATAATTAAAAACATTTTAAAATAATTAATTTTGTATCAATAATTTCTAGAAAAAATAAAGGTGTTATAATTAGGTATAGTTAAGAAGGAGCAGTAAAAATATGAGTTGCTCTAACAAAATGTTGCTTTTTTTTTCCAGAAAAAGACATTTTCATTAGGTAACAATCTAACACAACGTAAAGAGACAAACGTTCAGAAACAGAGATCTGAAATCATCATCAATCATCATCATCAATCAATATCAATATCATCAATATATCATAAGAAACTCTTCCACCAAACACTGTTCCTTATGAACAGTGTTTTGTGGAATATTATATATTTTTTAAAAAAAAACTTTTTTTTAAAAAAAAACAACTTTTTTTTTTAAAAAAAAACTTTTTAAAAAAAAAAACTTTTTTTTAAAAAAAATTCAGTTATTATATGATTTTTTTCACTCGATATTTTAGTTAAAAAAATTTGGCATATATTTTTTTAGTGCAAATTTGAAAAAAAAATGTTTAAAAAAAGTTAAAAAATTTGTTCATGAGCAAATTTTTAGTGCAGTGATTGACATTTTCTATTACTATTGTATGTGATTGTTTCTTGTGCGAATTTATTTTGGCAATGTATTCTTTACTTTCTTGGGCTAATTTATTTGAGTCACATTTTTTTTGTCTGACTTTTCCTTAAAGATTTATATCTTTAGTGTTGCTATTATGATGATCTTTTTGGCCTAATATATATCTGCAAATGTTTTATTTTGTCTTTTTTTACCTAATAAACCTTGAAACTTTAGCAAGACACAACTCAAATGAATAGGAAGTCTAGCATGTTTAAAGGAGAAAGCCAATAGCTTTCTTTGGCAAAAGGTCACATATTTTTTTGTGTAAATTTGCCTTATAGATTTTTATCTTTAGTGTCACCATTATGATAATCTTTTTGATCTAATATATATCTGCAAATGTTTTATTATATCTTTTTATTTGCCTATCTTTCCTTCATGAACAGTGATTTGGTGGAATATAATATATTTTTTAAAACAAAAATTGTTTTTTTTTGTTTAACAAAATAATTATTATATGATTTTTTTCACTCGATATTTTAGTTAAAAAAATTTGTCATATATTTTTTAGTGCAAATTTGTTAAAAATAAAGTTAAAAAATTTGTTCATGAGCAAATTTTTAGTGCAGTGATTGACATTCTCTATTACTATTGTATGTGATTGCTTTCTTGTGCGAATTTATTTGGGCTATGTATTCTTTACTTTCTTGGGCTGATTTATTTGGCTCACATATTTTTTTTGTCTGAATTTGGGTTAGAGATTTATATCTTTAGTGTCTCCATTATGATGATCTTTTTGGCCCAATATATATCTGCAAATGTTTTATTGTGTCTCTTTATATATAATTGATTCTTTAATGTTTATGGTTCTTTAGATGAGCTCACTCACTCACTCACTTAACCAAAGGTAATTATTTGAATGTCTTAAGAAATTTAATTTTTTTTAGAAAGAAAAACTTAGTTATTATATGATTTTTTTCTCCCGATATTTTAGTTAAAAAAATTTGTCATATGATTTTTTAGTGCAAATTTGTTAAAAAAAATTAAAAAAAGGTTAGAAAATTTGTTTATGAGCATGGGAGAGGTATTTCAATAGATTATAGACTAAACTTTTGGAATATTAGAGAAGAGGGAATTGTAGTGACAATTGAAGAAGCACAAAATATAATATATGATAAAACATTAGTGAGATGTATTATTTTGGGATTTGGTGGAATTTTTTATTATTAATTTTTTATAATTTAATATATATTTATATTTATTTATTATATTATATTTATTATTTATTATATTATTATATTATATTTATTTATTATATTATCATATCATTATTATATTTATATTTATTTATTATATTATTATATTATATTTATTATTTATTATTAGATTAAATATAATAATTATTTAATAATAATAAAATAATAATAATAATTATGATAATTAAATTAATTAATTAATTATTAATATTAATTATTTGCTACGTATTCTTTACTTTCTTGGGCGAATTTATTTGGGTCACATATCTTTAAATCGCGCGAAGGGCGGGAAACCCAAATAATACATCTCACTAATGTTTTATCATATATTATCTTTAGTGCTTCTTCAATTGTCACTACAATTCCCTCTTCTCTAATATTCTAAAAGTTTAGTTTATAATTTATTGAAATACCTCTCCTATGCACCGCACGGGAGTTAACAAAACAAAAAATGTTGTTTACAAGGCGATATTTTCAAATATCTAGCCAGTTATGTACAACAAATATTATTTTTGTAAAGCTAACATCTATTCAAGTATGTGAAGATATTTTTGTGATCATTCAAATATGTAAATTTTTAGTGCAGTGATTAACATTCTCTATTACTATTGTATGTCATTGATTTCTTGTGAAGATTTATTTGGGCTATGTATTCTTTACTTTCTTAAGCTAATTTATTTGGGTTACATATTTTTTGTCATATATTTTTTAGTGCAAATTTGTTGAAAGAGAAGGTAAAAAAAAGTTAAAAGAAAATTTGTCATATGTTTTTTAGTGCAGATTTGTAAAAATAAAAAGTTAAAAAAAATTTATTCATGAGTAAATTATTTAATATTTATATTTATTATTATATTGATTATTTATTATTATTATTATTATTATTATTATTATTTATATTTATTATTTGGCAATTTTTTAATTATTTAATTGTTAATTATTTAATATATTTATTATATTATTATATTTATTACTTATTTTTTTATTTATATTTAATTATTTAATGATTTATTAGGGCTACGTATTCTTTACTTTCGTGGGCGAATTTATTTGTGTCACATATTTTTTTGTGTAAATTTGCCTTAAAGATTTATATTTTTAGTGTCACCATTATGATGATCTTTTTGACCTAATATATATCTGCAAATATTTTATTTTGTCTTTTTATTTGCCTATCTTTCCCGTGCAAACTAGAAGTTGTTCCATGTAGATATAGAACACAAAAAGAAGAGTTGTTTCTTCACATAGGGAAGATGTGTTCAGTTAGATTTAATTTCGATTTTCAATAGGACTTACAGAAAAATGGTCATTTGATAATGTAAACTAGAAGTTGTCATTCAAATTTTCTTCCGTCTAAGGTTAAGGTTAGATAATAGTTTTTTTAGTTAATACTAATTTTTAAGCAAAACCGCGCGGAGCGCGGGAAACACCCGTGCAACGTACGGGAGATATTTTTTACCTTTTTTTTCCTTTTTTACCTTTTTTTTTTAAAAAAATTCAGTTATTATATGATTTCTTTCGCATGATATTTTAGTTAAAAAAATTTGTCATATATTTTTTTAGTGCAAATTTGTTAAAAAAAATGTTGAAAAAAGGGTAATTGGGTCACATATTTTTTTTTGAGTTTGCCTTAAAGATTTATATCTTTAGTGTCACCATTATGATGATTTTTTTGACCTATATAAAAGTGATCCACCAAATCACTGTTCATAACTCTGTTCATGACCAGTGATTTGGTGGAATATAATATATTATTTTTTTTAAGTTTTTTTTAAATAAAAAAAATTGATTATTATACGATTTTTTCACCCGATATTTTAGTTAAAAAAATTGGGCATATATTTTTTTACTGGAAATTTGTTAAAAAAATGTTAAAAAAGTGTTAAAAAATTTGTTCCCGTGCTTTGCTAGTAAAAGTAAAAACAAAACCTAAACCATAATACTAAGACCAAAACTTCTATATCAAGACAAAGCACGATCATAAGTCACAAAAAACCAAAAAAAAAATTATGAAGCAGCAGCTCTCTTAGTTGAGGTGGTGGTCTCCAAACCCAGTCAAAGAGGCACGACCCTAGTTGTTAGATTCAAAATGAGTTCTCTATGAAAAGGATACTATCTAATATAGCATAGGTATTCTAGACTCAGATTCTCCATTGAAACACTCAAGACTCAACTAGTAATCTATTACTCTTTCACATGATGATGGGCCCAAAGGACAACCAGACATTATATGCCCCCATACATAGTAGATGATGCAGAACTGATTTGTAATCCACCATCGATCGATTCGCCTTTGTTATTCCTGATTTTTATACCTGAAATTGCTTTTTTTGTCTCCTCTCCAATTCCTCTTCACATTCAAATGCAGAGGATGCAGAACTAATTCATTATCATTGAATTCATATTATTCTCATTGAAATCTGCCCATAAAAAATGATACCATCGAGGGAAAAACTAATAGGAGCAATACTAAGTTTAAGGATTGAACCTGTCTATATGTCCAATGAGAAAAAATGATTGACAATTTGACCCATTTAAGAATATTTCGATTCTTAGAGCACCGTTTAGTTGTGATTTAAGATATGTCACCGCTAAGTGAAGATGGACGAAAGTGTTGCCTAATTATTATGTTCAATTTCCCATAACAATAGCGACAGGTGCTACCGGATAATAAATTAGGAGCCCGTCTCTTAAAGTATAGGTGGCCTGGGTTTAACCCCTCGTAAAGTCTCTACCAAAAAGAGATTGAAAAAATGCTCATAGATAGAAAAAAAATTAAGTGAAGTCTTATAGTTTACTGTTCCTTTTATTAATGCATCTTAATGTACTTAAAAAAGTACAAATTGAGAGGGACATACTTTGTCATTATTGTCGGATGGAATTAATTTTTTTAGAGAGACTAACAAAAACAAAACAATTTTTTTAAATATTGACGTTTATAATATTTTCTCTAATTTAATTTTCAGTATTTTTGCATTGAAATATAATTTAATAGCATGCTGTCAACACTCGAGACATATAAAGGATACTTAGAAAGTTAGATCACTAAATTTATGAGAGAATAGAAAGCTGTCATGAACTAAACCTTATGAAAGTTAAAAATTAAGTCCTTTATGAGAAACATATATATTGTATTTTTTCACACATTTTCTTTCATTTTACTGTATCTTATTTACCATTCCCTGTCATCTTTAATAACAAGGGCGAAGTAATTGCTTTTAACTTGTGTACGTAGTTTTTTCTATAAAGAAACTACTATTGAAGTTTATAATTGGGGAAAGATGAACCATCATCATTAAATAATGATGATGATCCTTTCCATCCATTTTTGTCTTAGTCATTTATGTCTGAAAATTTGTATTTATAGTCCTTATTTGTTAAACCTTAGTTTTATTTAAAAAAATGCTAACTCTGAAATTCTAAACGAAAATCTTATAGCTAAATGCTCATGAAAATATGAAAATAGTTAAATTTTAACGTGATTCTTTAGATAAAACTGTGTTAAAAAAAAAGGAACCAAAAGGAAAGGAGACAGACCATAATTAATTTTTTTATCAGATGTGAAGTGACCATAATTAATTTGACTTGCATAATTAATTTCACATTGAACTCTCTCTCCCTGTTAATACGGACGACGTGGGGGATTTTTTATTTATTTTTTCATTGGGAAGCAAGCAGAAGCATCAGGAGCTGTTATCCCTCTCGTTCCTTCATTTTCGACCGGGACGAATGAATGGCTTAGGCACTGCCTGCATATTGCATAAGCACAACAAAACGCAGCAGCCAAAAGCACGAGAGAGAGAGAGAGAGAGAGAGAGAGAGAGAGAGAGAGAGAGAGAGGTCGAAGCACAGAGAGGGAGAAAGACATTTTCATTTCCATTCACAATCTTTCTCACCCTCACCGCCACCGGTCACCCCCCCAACCTAATTAATTAATTAATTAATCATCAATTATCAATTAATTAATCAATCCATTCATTTATGAACCTCTTCCGTACTCTCCAACAACTTCATTTATAATAAATCCAATCCAATCTCTCCCGCTTCTCCTTCTCGTCTCCTTCGCTTTGTTTGTATCGAAATTCAATGGCTATTGCTGCTGCAGCTGTCGTCGTCCCCTTGGGCATGCTCTTCTTCGCCTCTGGCCTCGTCGTTAATCTCATCCAGGTATAACTACCTATTGATTTCTCTCTTTTTCCTCTATTTCCTTATGCTTTTCTTTTTCCTACGTGTCTTTATTCTTATGCCTTCGCTACTTGCGATTATTTCATTCCACAGTGTATGATTTATCTATCTCTTTCATTCTGTAATGGAAACGTGTTTGCTTCTGAATCTGAGCTTTTGATTATGAAATGCATTAGCTATGTGATACACAAGCTTGGCTTCTAAATCTAAGCTTTTGTTTGTACTATAAGATCGTTTTTCCTAATTTGATTAGATTAAGGATGTTAGTTAAGTTAGTTATTTACACATGATGTTATCAATTTATTCTAACTATATACCTTTATCCCTACTCTCCCTCTCTTGGCTGTTGTTATAGATTAGCATTATTAGGGTTAATTTAGGAAAAAGTTGAGAAAAAATAGAAAATGATCTTATATTTAGGAACAAATTGAAATTTGAAAGTGATTTTATATTTTGAAATGGTGGGAGTATTAAACAACTCTTGGACCTCTGTTGATACTGTTTTTGTCCTTGTACATTTTGCTTGCTTCCTCCAAGGAATGCGAGCGTAGTGCATAAATATGAAAGTTCTGTGAAAATTGTTGTTTCAGTTTAAAATTGAATGTTTACAGATGATTTGGTTGATTTGAAAGGGTTGGAATGTTAACAGCGAAAGATATGAAAAGATCTATAATTAATTTTTTTGTTTCAGGCAACATGCTATGTTCTTGTACGGCCACTGTCAAAAAATTTGTATAGACGAATCAACAGGGTTGTAGCAGAACTGTTGTGGCTGGAACTCATATGGATTATTGATTGGTGGGCAGGAGTTCAGGTGTTTAAGCAGTTCCTTATTTTCAGTAATGCTTTATTGCATTGTTACTTATGAATCTAGCTGTTTTGTCATTTGGAAAGAGTTTTATGTTCCTTTTGCATTCCATGTCTTGTACTTTGCATGTTGAGTGTGTAGCAAAAATCATGACATGACCATCCAAAATAGTGCCACTTCAAACCCTCAGAGTAACATGTTCACATACTATGTCTTAGAGCTAAATTCACACAAATAATATGAGGAAAATCTAGATATTTGTTATATACTTATAAGTTTGCACGAGGGAACTAATTATCCAAGTTGATGTTTGAGTTAAATAATGTGAACTAAAAATCAATTTTTTTTTTTGCCTAAGCAATGTAATTGATCATAGGAAATATAATTGATGCCTTCATGGTTGATTTCAATGGCTGCATGTCTCATTTTCTCTAATTATGTTGAAGCTTTGACAGCCAAATATGAACTGCCGCTGAATGTGTTATTCTATTCTATAGAATTTTGAATGATCAAATCTTCCATTTTGAACTTTCTGGCTGGTTGCAGGTCCAAGTATTTGCTGATAGTGAAAGCTTCCGTATGATGGGTAAGTCCCTTGTCAACACATGCGAGTAATGCTAGTCTGCTAAGTTGTTTCTTTCACTTCTTCATATTATTTTTCCATGTTTTGCATTGGCCTGTATTCTGGAGGGAAAAAATTGAATATTTCTGTGCTATTGTGCCCACCATGTCCTTGCACCTGATTTTCTTATTCTATTCTTGTTATAGGTAAGGAGCATGCACTTGTCATCTGCAATCATAGAAGTGATATTGATTGGCTTGTTGGATGGGTTTTAGCTCAGGTGAATGTCTTATTTGGTACGGCCTTTTAACGGCTACAAACAATGCAGACACTTAGTATATTTAGCACTTTAAAATGGATGGGTAGCATAATTCATTTTTATTTCAGGTTGACTTTTTACATGTATATTAATATAGTCCGAGATATAGTGCAATTTGATTAATATTTTTTGTTTCTCTCACATTCATGTTGCTTCATTTACTTCATCTGTGATTAATTTTATAACATCATTCAACAGCGCTCTGGTTGCCTTGGAAGCGCTCTTGCTGTGATGAAGAAATCATCAAAAATGCTGCCGGTATGCCCCTAACTGTAAATTGGTTCTTTGCTTTCCAAAATGAAAAGACACTATTGTTCTTGTTTTGCTGAGGTTATTATTGTTCAGTCATTTGATCATGGGTGTCTGTGCAATTTGAAGTTGGAGTATGAATGTAGGGAAATAGAATTGATGTATATGAACTCATTATCAGTAGCATGATCACTTGCCGATTACATTTACCTTTGCTGGTCTACCTTTAAAGTTTTAAAAATGCAGGTGATTGGTTGGTCAATGTGGTTTTCTGAGTATCTTTTTCTGGAGAGAAGTTGGGCCAAGGATGAAAGCACATTAAAGGTATGATCGTCACAATATACTCTGCATATATTCTGCATGCATGCAAGAGATTCACATCTGTGCATGCTATGTAGATGAGCTCATATCAGTTAACTATTGTTGATGATATGTACTCACTGTAATATTTCTCTATTGTTTTTGTGGACCTGAATTGAATTTATGTTACTGTATTTGCAGTCAGGCCTTGAAAGACTAGAGGATTATCCTCGTCCGTTTTGGTTGGCTCTCTTTGTAGAGGGGACTCGCTTTACTCAGGCAAAACTATTAGCTGCTCAGGAATATGCAACCTCGACTGGATTGCCTGTTCCTAAAAATGTGTTGATTCCTCGAACTAAAGTGAGTTCTTGTTGTTGCATTGCCTTTCTTGTTTTATATTTTTCCTCTGATTGCTGTCATTTACATGCATTGGAAAACTTTTTGCCAGAATCTGATCCAGCTAGCACTAGCAGGCTCAGTACATCACCAGCTAGATTATTTAATCGTCTGTATACAGTAGGGTTCATGCATTGAAATAATTTTATATGAAAACATTCTACCATATTATATATTGTAGTCGGTTATGCCACTCTACATGCCTTTTTACTTATTATTAATCATCGTTAAAGAAATTAAAAAAAATATAAACATATGACTGAACCAGGACCTCTGTTTTATTTTTATTCTATATGTTAAATTGAAAGAAATCATAGTCATATAATGTGGCTGTGTTCATATATTGGAAAGTTTTATCGGATAGTCATTAGACCTACAATATTTCATGGTAGTGATTGTTGGGCTTTAAAGGGACAACACAGATATAATTTGGAGGTACGGGAAATGAGGACGTTGAGATGGATGTGTGGTCATATGATAAGAATTAGGACCCACAATCATCATATTCGACAAAGAGTTGGAGTAACATTAATTGTGGAGACAATGATAGAAATTCGTTTGAGGTAGAGCCGTTAAGGAAAGTTGGTTAAATAGTGTGGAGTCCTTCCAAAAGAGTGAGAGAGAAAAACTAAAGAAAACTCTTAATGAAGTTGTGGGAATATCTTGCACTAATTATAAATACTACCTCTGTTCCTAAATATAAGATCACTTTCCCTTATTCGATTAGATTAAGGATTTTACTTAAGGTTACTATTAACACATGATATTACCAATTTATTCTAACTATATACCTTTATCCCCAGTCTCCATCTCTTGTTTGTTATTATAGATAAGTATTATTAGGGTTAATTTGGGAAAAAGTTGAGAAAAATTAGAAAATAATCTTATATTTAGGAACAAATTGAAATTTGAAGGTGGTCTTATATTTAGGAACGAAGGGAGTAATCGTTTTCTTGTACTATTGTACATGTACTTCTTATTAGGTTTAGTACTTCTTATTACACTTAATTAGTATTTATTAGGTTGTCTTTTCCCTCTTATATAAATAGGCTCATGCACCTCATTATTCTTATGAGAAATAATATTCACAACATATTTTTCTCTCAATTGTCCACAGAAGTTATCCAACGAGATCTTTTGGACCTAGTGGGATAAGGCTTTTGTTGTTATTGTTCATGTATTGGATAGATATAATTGGTTTATTGGGCATAAAAATTTGCACTCTTGCCCTAATTTTCGGGCTCAATTGCTCAGAGATATTTATTCTGTTTTGTTTACAGGGTTTTGTGTCAGCAGTGAGTCATATGCGCTCATTCGTTCCTGCCATTTATGATATGACTGTGACTATTCCTAAAAGTTCTCCTGCCCCTACAATGCTAAGACTCTTCAAGGGGCAACCATCAGTGGTGAGGGGATCATTGTTGAGATTTAAGCGCAACTGCATTGAATATTTGATTTCTCACTCTTTTTCTGCCACTGCATGATCTGCTACTGCTACCAAATATTCATGGTCTTGTTGTGCATTTTTCCTTATATGTTGACTTTGTTGTAGTTTTACTGGAGTGTAACTGTTTTTCTTTTGTCAACTTATCACAAGTTTGCTATTCAATGGAATTTTTATTATTTCTTTCTGTTTTTTTTCTGTGTTGCCTTGCTTTTTAGATAGAGCCCTTTATGGTAAAAACACATGACTGCTTTAGCTTTGCTGGGATCATGAATAAGAATTTGATGGTGAAAGAAGTAAGCATGATACAAATTTGCTAACTGTCTCTCAAGAGTTTTGCATAGTCTTCTGAACAAGTAGTAGATCTTCTTGGCATCGTGTAGTACTTCTGTGTATGATTTTTTCAGTGGAAGGCATGCATATAGTAGGTCAGGTGTCCTGAAGTCTATTTCGTTATGTCCTCAGTTCACCACTTCACCCCCTGGGGGTGGTTTTGGCTGTGGATGAATTTAATATATTCAATTTTATGCAATAATGTTTATCGTGTGGACTTTGGAGTTTATAATCAATTGATGTAGGAGCACACTGACTGTTTTAGGCTTTTGCTTTTGATCAGTTCTATCTTACGATTTCCATGAGACACATGGCTATCGATTTTAACGCGGCGTTATTTTGGAGGGTTTTTGAAGTCCGTGGTGAGAGTGCCTTTTATATGAACTTTGAAGTGGTTTGCCTTGTTTGAGGAGAAGAGAAATATAATACAATACTTTGGTGCTTTGGTTTTGAAGAAACTGTCTTTTTTTGCCATATACTAGTTTTAAAAGTTTAAACCTTTGTTTCCATTTAGTTTGCTTCTTTAAGAGTGTATGTTTCCTTGCTTGCAGTTCTATGTGTTTCTTATTTTCTCTATGCTGAGGCCTAGGGGATAAATGGTTTGGTTCTGAAGCATAAATTGCTGTTTGAAATCTTCAACTCTTATGTATACTCATTTTCCCACAACAGGTTCATGTGCACCTCAGGCGGCATTCAATGAAGGAATTACCTGAAACAGATGAAGCTGTTGCTCAATGGTGTCGAGATGTATTTATTGCCAAGGTTCTAGTTCAAACTCTTTTCTGAGGACAACATTCTGAAATGCTTATCCATGTTTTTATCAGGAAACTGAATGAATTGTTCGTCTTTCCTAATTTTGTGCTTATAATCTATGCTTGAATTTTTTTTTTGGTGAGAATCTATGCTTGAATTTGTTCCCCATGTTTTTGGTGCTTTTGTCTTCAGTTCTGTATAATGTGACCAGTTTAGTATTTCATGCATTGTTCCTTATAAAAAAAAGTATTTCATACATTGTTTTTTTTTTTGGCCGAAGTATTTCATACATTGTTACTTATCGTTATTATTGATTTTTCCCTGGGTACACCACACCACACACCAGGATGACTTGTTGGACAAACATAAAGTTGAGGATACCTTCAGCGATAAACCGTTGCAAAATACTGGTCGACCTATGAAGTCTCTTTTGGTGAGATACTTCTAGCTCAACATAAATCAACTAACTAATTTTGCAACTTTACTCATGCTCTGTGCCTGTGGTAGTTTGCCTAATTCACTTTAATTTCATATTGGGAGCAGGTGGTTGTGTCTTGGGTTTGTCTGGTTGTTTGTGGGGGTGTGAAGTTCCTCCCATGGTCTTCCATTCTATCCTCGTGGAAGGGCATTGCATTCTCAGCATTTGGGTTGACAATTGTCACTGGGCTCATGCACTTCTTGATTCAATTCTCTCAGTCAGAACGTTCAACTCCTGCCAAGGTAACCCCAGTAAAGCCCAAGAGCAGAGGAGAGCAGGACGATAGCCACAGCAAGCACTCTTAAATTACTTGCTTGTTCCTTAAGATTTCCATACATAGGGACTTCCTCTACAATATTACTTTTGACTCAACTTTCATTTGTGTTTATTTCCTCAAGTGATTCAATCATCGTATTCTATCTACCCGTATGCATACTGGTTTTGGCTTGCATATGGGTCCATTATTTTATAGCTTTATTAGGATAGATTGTTGTATACACAATCTAGGCTTGGCTGTGGAAGGGTCTTCGGAGTAGATTAAATCGATTTGGTGTATTATTTATAGCTTGGCTATGTATGTCTAATATGTCTACCCCTTTTCTCATGTGCTTGTCGTTCGCTCCCATTTTTGGTTTTGTGATTTTGTAATTAAACTTGGTGGAAGGACAGTTTGGAATATATAATCATGAAGACTTGAGCCTTACCTGAAAGTAACATAGTGTGTGTTTGGGAGAAGCGGTGGAGAAGCTGCTTTTTTTTTAACTTAGCTTTTTCATATGTAGTTTGGATAAAAGTCAGTTTGTGTGAACTAGTCTATGTTTGGATCTCTAGTTGCAGAAGTGACTTTTTTTAAGCAGACTTTTTACAAACATGTTTGGATGATTATTTTGAGAAGTCAGTTTAGATAGAAATATTATTTTTACTGAATAATACACAATTACAATATTAATATATTTTCAATAATTTAAAATTGCAAAAAATTAATAGATTAAATTGCATAAAATTTTCAATAATCTAAAATAAGAAAAAATTAATAGATTAAAGTGCATATAAATTATTGGTCATGTCACATTACATTTGGATGGTTGAATTACATAATTCAGCCTGTATCAAAGATCCCGTACAATTTTATTTCGAATCGTGTCACGGATACGATTCATGCGAGCTGAAGATGATGCAGTAAAACTTGATGATGAATCCTCTTGGTTTTGATGACAATTATCTTCATCTATCGAACTTTCTTTTTCAGTTTCTTCAAACTGAGCGTCAGACCGAGAATTTCTTCTGATAAAGTTATGTATAGCCATTTGGCTCCAAATTCTTTTTATATATGGTGTTGTGTGAAGGAGGTGAGAAAGGTTAGATGCAATGAAAAAGGAAATTGGTGGTGTGTGATATGAGAGATGTGATGATTATAATCATCATAAATATTATAATTATCATAAATGCACAAAAGCTCAATTGAAAAAGCTAGTCATGGACGCCCAAAAGCTCCAAATTGTAGCTTCTTAAAATAAGCCGATTTAACCCAAAAGTCCAGTGAAAAATAAGTAAGACCCAAACATGCACCAAAAGCTGAAAACAGCTTATCCAGTCCAAACCAGCTTTTTTGGGTAAAAAAACTGCTCCCAAACACACTCATAACTTTTGGCTCCCCGTTTAGCGATGTGATTTGGAAGAACTTATGTAGCTTGTTGAGTGATCATCTCTGTTGCACCTGCAATTTTATCGATGCGTTTTGTTTTCATACTCCTCCTGTCTTTAATTATGAGAATAACTGACTTTTTTATAAGAAATTAAATTAAGTATGCAAAAACAAAAATAATCGCTTTTAATTGTTTATGTACATCTTTTTGGCTTAATTTATACTACTTGTAAATATACTTATAATCTAATTACATGTGGTATATGTTATAATATAGTGGTATAATTTTCTTCCTTAGCATGAAAAAAAAAAAGACAGTAATAGTATATCTAGGATTGGAAGGGAGTGTTTTTATTTCAAAATTATTATTTAAAATGCAATAATAACGTGATTTCAAAAAGGATTAATGTGCATTAGTGGTTTGTTACAATTTTTTTGTCCCTTTTTTCTGAAAAATTATTACTACATGAATAAATTTTTAAATCACAACTGAAAGTATAAAAATAAGAAACAGAGAATGATTCCAAATACAGATGGTATTTTATCACCTTTTGTAAAAAAAGGTTGGGCTTCAATAGTCCGATCGCAAGTAGCTGGGCTGGACACTACAATATTGGCTGAAGGCGGTCATGACTCATGACAAGAATGCAACTAAAAAAAAGTGAAATTAGCGGGAAAAAAATTGTAAAATTATTTTTTTTTGTCGCACGTAGGAGCTACAACTTTTAAGAGAGAATAAAGGACGCGAGATAATTGTGGCTAAATGGAAAGAAATTCACATTTTTTTATAAAAAAAAATACGGAACTTAAGTCTTCTGAGGGCAAAGAAATTGTAAGAGAGAATATTTACAGCATGCTTATTTTTTGAATGAAATTTTTATGAAATTTTAAATTAATTCAATTATTACGATACTTATTCTGATAAGAAAATTAAGGGCGCAAACTAATTATGATTAGGCTGGGTGAAAAAGAGTTGATATACCAACAAAATGTTAAGTTCAAGTCTTACTGACGAAAATAAATACACTAGGAGAGTTTCTCCCACTTGAGGTCTAACATAACATGAATATGATTCAGTAGCAGCAATAGTAAATACTGTTTATTTTTTTTTTTACATGGAGCTGAACCAGGTAGTAATCAATATACTAATGATTTTAAAGACTTCATATTAATTACTTTATTCATATCATGAGGAGCTTTGTCTTTACTCTCGGATGTATATATAATAAGATCTATTCTTTTTTTGATTTCTCAAGGGTATCCCACACGGGTGTCAAGTGGGACTAATCCTTCGCTGTTCTGAAGTCCCATGTAGGGGGTAGACAGCTGGCCTATGAATTTGCTCCATTCGCAAGGGCTGGGGATCGAACCCCCAACTACTTGTTTAAGGGACGAGAGTACTTACCACTCACGCCAACCCGCCAGGTTATATAATAAGATCTATTCTTGGTCAGCTGCCCAAAGGCTTACGAAAAAGGAGAAGGAGGAGGAGTGTAAAAAAGAGAGAAATCCTGAGACAAAGTGACAAGATCTCAATAATGATATATGTAAATGGGTTAATAGTTACGAATCAGTCCAAGGCACAGATTGAAAAGGACATGACTTTTGGATTTTTTCATAACAGTAATGACTGAAGAAGGAAGCTTTTATACCTTTCTTTTTTCTCCTCCCTCATGACTCGGTCTTTGATTAACCAACTATTTCAGCTTCCTCTGCCACTGCTTCTTGATGCTGATTGTTCATCCAACGCTTTCTAGCTACCAGTTGACCCTTAACAACCAAAACCTAACATAAAGACTAGTTTAGATTCTGCATATATAATTATTTAACTAGCCTAGCTAGCCTACACTAAACTTCACCGATTACGTAGTAATTAGAAGTCAGTCCATGGATAAAAAGTGTAAGAACAATACATATATGATGGTGGCTATTTGACCAAATTTGTGAGTCTCATAAGGGTCCAATAAAATTCAGGAGCTCCTCATCCTAATAATCAGTTCTGTCTTTGCTTATTTATTATTTAAGAAGGGAGTATGGGAAAGATGGGTTACTTTTTTTTTTTTTTTGAGAAAGTGATTAAAGGTTGAGATGTACAGAGAGACAAAGAGTAATATATTGAACAGGAATCACGTATTGATGATGTCACAACTGTGTGTGAACAGTGAGTCTCAATCATCATGTACATATACTACTACTCCTGCCATTCAACTGTTAACTGTCATTACTCCGTCTTCCTCCATAACGTGCCACCTCATAATTTCTATCGAAAACTTCAGTGTCATTAACCTTTCATAGATAAATGAAACCTTTCATAGATAAATGAAACCTGATCTCACTGAGAATATTAATTAATTCACTTTAAGTAGTCAAATTGATTCTTTTAAAATATATAAAAGAATTATAACAAGTTTTATACAGAAGGGATAAATGAGAAGGGGATGGAGAGAGAGAGAGGCCTGGGCCTTATTTTGCAGGGAGAGGAAGGCCTTATTTTGCAGGGAGAGGAACCCGGCCGCCCTCCTGTTCTCTTATATTCTCTCCTTATTAGTTATTACCATATGATCAGTAATTTAAATGGTCTCAATTTAAAATTTTATTAATTTGTCATCAAAATGTTAAATTATAAAAAATATAATTAATTATATGTTAGTTGATGTATTCTGATATGAATAACTTTTTTTTTTTGAACTGAAGAAATGAATATATAACTTATTAATATATACTCTCATTTTTTGGAGATGTTAAAATTACAAAATATGTTATTAAATTATGATGTCTTTAATATATTTTTAAATTAGTCATGAGTTTATAGGTAAATAAATTAGTTTAAGGAAAAAATTAGGTAAATAAATTTATAATTGATTTATTTTGCTTTCTTAGGATTTTCCAAAAAAAAAGTCAACTAGTTCTTATACTACATTTAGGACCGAGTGAGTAATACTATAAAGAACATATATACAATTGTATCTAATTAATACCGATAAAAATCTGGACCATAAAATTATTCATTTAATGGCCATAAAAAAGGATTTGGAAAAGAAGAGGAGGGTTCCTCTCTCATTTTGATTTTGTATTGTTGCATATTATTTCCGTTGTTTTGCCAAACCAGAGGCTTCAATTCCTGATAAAAAAAAATCCTGAAATTTTTGGTTCTCCTTTAATTTCCTATGTTTTTAACGGCTTTCATTTGAGAAACTCTGACGTGACATTATTAATTGCGGACCTCACTCTCTATATAGTGGGTCCTTTGCCACTTCTTCTTTCTTTTCGTTATTGTTTAAGTTTTTTCCCTGACCCAAATTGATTTTACTCGTCCATCATTTTCTACTTTTTAAAGAGCATCTTATCATTTAACTCAATAGTTTTTTAATTGGAAATCGGCACCTCTAAATATAATTTGTTATTTTTATCGGACTATCGTGAAAACCTTAAGTTAATAAGTTTTATGACATGTTCTGTATATTCTTCATTCAAAGTCAAATATTAAAATTTTCAGTCCAAACAAGTATAATGATGTAAATTTTATCTTATTTATAAGGAAACTTTTTCTATTGGACATTTTATATATTCTCTCGGCTTCTTAATATAAGATCATGGCCGGAATTATTTAAAGAAATTAAAGAAAGCAATTAACTTAAGCTGTCTGTATTTGTCAATTTTTGTATAAGCTGATTTATATTACTTATATAAGCTCACTATAATCTAATAATAATAACTAACACGCTTTGTTGGGATAAAAAATAACTATCATACTTTGTAATTAAATGGTTTATTCAATTTTCTCAATATCTTCAATAGAGTCAACTCTTTATATGCGTTGATTACTGAAATACACTATTGTTGCTATACCATCAGCCGATGATCTTATGCGTTAGTTGGCTTACATGAAATTTAAAGCATCGATGTCACAATTGTTGAGATGGCTAGCTACGTCAATATAGTAAAGTTAATTCATTTAATTTTTAACTCGGGTCTCATGTGCAATCGATTGCCCATCAAAATAAATTACTGCAAGCAGCTCTCTTACGGGACCACACTATAGAATTTACGAAGGATATACATACACTGTATATTAAAAAAAAATATGTAGGGAGATTAAAATAAACGAGGCTATAAAATTGAAGTATGTGTAGAGCCTTATGGGGATTAACAATTGCAGGGCGATATATGAAGGATGAAGAGCTTTTCAGAAGAAATAGATGGACATGAAATATTGAAAACAGATAATTAAATACTTAATTAATTACAGAATTCACATCTTACAACGTAAAACTCACTCGTACGTGTTGTCTCGAAAACGTAAAGGGAGAAAATATCATGCGATCTCTGATCAAGACATTAACTTTCCCTTCCTGCTTAAAATGTTTGATCGTGTCCCCTTTTCCATCAACAAATTTTATTATATTAATTGCACCAAAACATGCCGCTACAGGTTTCACCTGAGGGGATGATATATATATAGACACACATACATACAAGTAATTATACTTATTACTATTTATTTGTTTTTTCTGAGAGTCAGAAAAGGGTGCATGAGAGAAGAGCTTGCTACAAGGTGATGAAGACGACACATGAGTAATAATGAACAGTATAACCTTTGAAAGCATTAGTCACAATTTATGCTACAGTTATACTTCAGTGCAGATGATGGATCCTACAAATGCAAATCCACCATATATATTTTTGAATGGTGAACTGTAAAGTAAAACTTCGCTTATATACATATAGTAAATGTTGTCAGTCAGATGGGATGTTTTTAATATAAGGATGTGTGTGTGTGTGTATAAAGAAGAACAAAAGCAAGCCAACTTAAGAGAAGCTTTTAGTATAAGGGGTGGAACTTTTGAAAATTAAAGACATTGGAGAAAGCGACAAGAGCAGAAGAAAGTGGTTCTTAATGTTGGAGATGAGAGCTTTGTATAGTTGGACCTGCAGGGATAAGAAAAACCTAGATTCATTCATTCATGGTCATGGGGCTGTAGCACCAATCAATTAATTCCATTATTCTTTGACTATATATGGGTTGATATATTATATATACATATAATGCCAATAGCCTAAGCCCTTTTCATGCGCCTATAATTTGGAAAACTGTCAACGGAAATATGATATATAGGCCAGGTTAATTTCGTGGTCTAAAACCGTTAGGTGTGACATGGCTAGGACCCATGAGAGGGCACAATTTGAAAATGAAAGTGAGAGTAAGGAAAGGCATCACTCTCAATACCCGGAAGCCACGGGTGGTAGTGGAAGCCAAGGCCATTATATTTGCCGATTATGTTGAGATTGTGCAAATTGGTGGTGTCATGCGTAATTTAAGTGTTTGATGTGCACTGTCTTTTGGTGATGTGTATTGTGTGTTGTGAAATCCATTTCTTTTTATAACTATTTATTTTGGCCACCCCGTGTCTAACCAAGGTTCTTCAAATGTTATGTTTACATATTCAAACAACCGACTAATCTAGATTAATATTTTCTGATCAATATAACGCCTCTTTCTAAAAGTATTTTTTTTTTAATAATATGGGTTTCTAATACAATCTATCCACTTCATATCTAGCTGGTCCACCGCTGCACAAGCAGTCCTATGTTATATGTGAACCAGTTTCTGCCACCACCACCATTTTTTTTTCAAAAAATTGTTTCCTTCTTGGTTGCTCTTCCTAGTGTTTAGAGTGCTGTTCTCACACTGGCCAACACTACACTCTGGCTCTTTTTGCCATCTCTCTGGTCAATTTTGTGAACAGCATGTGTGTCTCATTTAATGCTAGCTAGGCTCACTCAATGGTCATATCCAAACCTGAGGTTAATAATCCAAGATGGTCTTCTTCCCTTTCAATGTTTTCACTGTCCCTCTCAGGAATTACTACAAACAAACAGCTGTTCCACTATTCCGCTGCAACATACATACAACCTACCTTTAATTTATAGCTAGCGTCCACCTGATACATTATACTTCAATATAATATCATTAATCTAATTGAAGTTTAATTTACATAAAAAATTAATAAACAAGAGATCAAGAGTCAAGATTAGACAGAACATATGTGTGTGTGTCCAAGAAGTCTCGGAGATGTTTGAACCGACCGGGAGGTACGCAAACCGATGGAAATGTTGGAGTTGATTGTTGTTGTCAATGAATGATGATGGTGGATCTGAGAAACACGTTGTGACCTTTAAGGCTGTCTAAATGAACCTGGGATGCGTGCAATCTGAGAACTACCATCAACTAGGATTAAATTAAATTGATAATGGGTGAAGGGGTTTAGTTAGTTAGTGAATCTGCTTTAATTTGTGAGATTTGAATTATTAGAACTAGCTAGCTGGGTGATGTTCAATCATAAACAAGGCCAAAAACAAAGACTGATAGGTAAGGTTCATAAAGGAGGCTTACTGTTATACGTACAGAATGTTTTCATCACTAACAATATTAAACAGCCACACGCCCAATCTGCGTCTTGCCACCCTTCTCTACTCTCTAACGGACAAAATACCATTATTGATCTTATGCCGTGCATGTGTTTCTCTTATGATCCATACACTCCCATATCATCTAATTCCCCTTTTGATATTTTTCTTCTTCTCAATTACCGTCTAATTAAATTGCCTCTGCCTCACTTGGTTGAGTTCCATCAAGTGCTTTAATATATATGTTCGACCAACAAATAATATCACGTGTTTTATTATGATTTGAGGGCTTGTAGTAGGGTTAAAATCATTTGATGCGGCTTGTGATTGGATTAAAATTTGGGTTTTAGTCTCTATAGTTCAAAATAGTTAGTTTAGGTCCTTATATATGTTGGCAAAAAAGACAGAAGAAGGGACGGAGAGAAAACAAAAAGGCTAAATCAAAATACCCAATTTTATTTACAACTTGGAAAATACAAATAATTTAAAAATTAACAAATTACAAAATGATAGTAGAAAATCTCACAGAAACAGGCTTTTAATAATTATTCAAGTAAACATAAAATAACTTTCCAGCTATCTTAAATGAGCAAAGAAAAAAATTTGCTCACACATTAAAAAAGAGCAAAGAAATATTTTCTCACAACCATAAAAAATCGCAGAAAATATTTTTTCAACACACTAAAAGAGTAAAAAAAAATATTTGTTCTCATTAGAGTAGGCAAAGTCCCACATCAAAAAGCTTTGAGTTCGATTAAGGGTATATAATGATGGGTTGAGTACCATCACATTAGCTTAAGCTTTTGTGATGGATTGACTCTCCTTTACTATGCATCATTGATTCAAAAACTCTAAATCTTAACAGTTTTAAATCCAAGAAAATGTTTCACAAAAATGTGATTAGTGATCAAACCCCACTCTATCTCACCGAAAAATCAAATCCACCCTGATACCACAGATGACAAAAGAATGATGAGAGAAGACTCTATTTTATCAATAGTGAACTTGCAATATATAGGCTTATTAACTTGAAAATTATAAATAATTTAAAAATAAATAAATTATCAAATAATCCGAGAAAATCTCACTAAATAGATTTTCCATAATTATTCAAATGAACGTACAATAATTTTCTAACTTTATCATACAAATTTAAATTCAAAAAACCAGAAAAACATGGAAATTAGTTTTCAATTATATGTTTTTACAAAACTTTGCTATGAGTTTACATATATGGTCCATAATAAAAATTGTTAGAAATATCGAGATTTGCTATTAAAGTTGAAAATATGAATACGAAAATCAACAATTTGAGGCTATATGAACCAAAACTAAAATTCCAGCAAAATATAATTAAGTACTAAAAACTAACAACGGTATTGACCCTCTTTAATAGGCATATACATTGAAGGTAATATACTATTTAAGATACTACTATTGAACACTTCCAATAATAATTCAAACATTAGTTTACCATGTTGAATGAGATCATTTTGCTACCTTTCCCTTCGATTCCTTGTTTAAATTGTAAGAGAAAATTGTTCCCACCATTAACTGTCAAAATTGGAACCATCAGTTTAAGTACCAGTCTTTTATGCATAAATTTCTAATAAATCACAAATTAAATAGTTATCTGCCTTAGCTTTGTCCTGCTAACCCGTTGATGAACATCTCATAATGAAGTTGTGAATTTAGAGAGTGTATTTATATAGCTAGCAGGTCTTTTGAGCTTTTGTGTGATCTTCAGTCCGTTAGTGGTTATGTTCATGCCAGCGCATTTTTGCTAGTACCCTATGTTTTATCATTATTCATCCCTGGTCAATATTGGATTGTATATTGTATCCTTATGGTCTGAAATCTTAAATTTTAAAACATCACTTTATTCTCCCCAAGCAATTATAGTATGCCAAAAAAAATGTACACCCTCTAAAATAAATGGCCAAAGTCATTATGATGCTCTGTATAGTTATCATGTAAAGGGAGAAGTACTGAACAAACCAATCAGATGATGATAATAATTAGCTAAAAGACTTTTACAACTAAGTATTTTTTAACTAAATCTTTAACATTTTCATTTTGTATCGATATAGTAGATTATAAACATAAAATATGTTAAATACATTTTTAAAAGTATGCAGAGGCCAAAGACTTATTCAATCAACAATGAAAATATAATTTAAATATCCAATCAAGCGAATGTAAGTTTTTTTTATCTGAACATATGTTTGACTTTGAAAATAATTATTCACTCGTTTAATTTCTGGTTATTATTTAATAAAATTGATGAGCTCCCTGTGCAAGCTTTTGATTTTCAAGAGAAAAAAGTCAATTCACGATTGTTAATGTTGAATAATGGTGAATTCAATCGAACAGACACAATCCACATATACCTAGGAAAAGTAGTAAAAATGGAGGTTAATTAGATGGTGGTAGATAACTATAAACGGCCCGTAACGGCGGTAATCTAGGTCTATACTCTATGTCTCTATATATAAGTGTTAGTGTGTTAAAATATTCAAAGTTGTCATCATAAAGGTTCAAAGTCGTGACCACTAAATTCTTATAAAGGTTCAATCCAACCCATGCATGTTGGCCGTTAAAATGGTTATATATTTTTAATCGTTTTTTCTTAAGACTAATTATGACATTCCCAGGGTCAAATAGAACTACTCAGATCGGACCAAAAAAGGAAGAGTTCTTCTTGAGAGTTAAAACTCAAAACGGTTTGTTTTTAAAGTATTTCTGGAGATGGTATATGCATAATAAACGACATATAAGGCTCAAACGATTTATTTATTTATTTTAAATTAAGATTTGAGTAAACATATACATATGCATATGTTATGATCATTTTAATTTAGTTGAGAATTTAAAATAAAAGAGATAGAGTCAACTCCGTTCTAGTCTTGAAATAAAAGAGATAACAAACTAAAATTTAGCGGAATCATAAGAAATTGGTTAAAGGTAATTTATTAAATTTCAGATAGCTTGTTAAGATTATGTTAAACACAACTAATCTCAATTAAAAAAGTTTAGAACATTAACAGTGACAACCGAAAAATATATAATCTGTACTTCATTTATGATTGCAATAAACTGACATTAAACAGTCAATACTAACCAGAGTTGTTTTGTGGTTTCATTGTGAATGAATTAGAATCCTTTGAAAAAAATTTGGAAAGATCCACACCATAAGGCTGACTTTAAGCTCAAATAAAGACTTGGACCGAAGAAAAGAAAAATTATTCAAAAGTTGGTAATTAAATAGGGTATATCATATCCAATAACCCAACCCTAAAAAACTGGAGCTTATGAGGGCTGGAAATATAATTGGACGAAGCAGGAGGCAGATCAGAGACACCTCTGCTAATTATATAATATTTTTTATGAAAAAAGTTAATTAATCATGATGGGAAATATCATATAACAAAAAAGAAAAAGGCAATAATGAAATGTATAGTATTATGAGTAGTACTCTTACACACATCTACTTGTGATTCCTGTTCCGGTACTCTTTGCACATATATCTCTCATGTGTCCACCACCCACTTCCTTCAGCCATCTTGTAGTCTCTCCATCTCTCTCTCTATAAAAGCAATCCCACCAAAGCCTTCAACTGTTCTCTCTCTCTCTCTGACTCACTTTTCTTTTGACCACCCCTACTTCCTCCCATGGCTGATCCTTTCTCCAATTTCTTCTCTCCTCCTCCTCCTCCTTCTGGTTTTTTCCAATTCAGTCCCATCCCATACTATTATCCTCCACCTCCTAATCCTTCTCCACTAGTGTCCTCACACCCAATTCATCATCATCAGCATCATCATCCTTATCTTCACAACTTCATAGCTTCTTCTCCTTCTTCTACTCCTGCTCCTACTTCACCACCTCTAAGAGAAGCCCTTCCTCTTCTGAACCTGAATCCCACCAAGTCTTGCAGTACTACATCCATGGAAGTGGAGGAATCTGCTCACAAGGGTAAGGAAGAAGATGAGGAGGAGGAGGATGAGGAAGAAGATGATGAGAATAGTGTGACTGTTGCACTACACATAGGGCTGCCTAGCCCTAGTGCTGCTGAGATGGCTTCTATTCTCTCTTCCTCTTCAACTACTCAGGCAGCACAAGAAGGAGGAGGAGATGCTGATGCTGATCTTGCTGATAATTCTTGCTCAGGACTCTCCAGGATCAACAAGGGACAGTACTGGATCCCTACTCCTACTCAGATTCTCATTGGTCCTACACAGTTTTCTTGCCCTGTTTGCTCCAAAACCTTCAACCGCTACAACAACATGCAGGTCTTTCTCTTCTATATTTGTTTCTGATTCCAAAACACCACTTTCTCTCCCAGATTTGATGAGTTCTCAATGGTTTTCTTACACGTTTCCTTGTGAAAAAGGAAAAGATAGCTCCATTTCTCGACTGGAATATTTCTTCTTTATCCTCCTCCCTTTCTTTCCCCTTACTTCCTGCTGGGTCAATTTTGTTGACTCCTTAGTCCTTACAATAATTTAAGTTTTATTTTTATTTTTTTTTTTAAAAAATGCATGGTATAATTAAACGGTTAAATATAATCTAAAGACAGTGAGCAAAACAGATCTTTCCTAATTTGCCTGATTCAAACTATGACTTGCTTCAGTGCCTTTTCTTTTCGCGGATTAAACTACTCATCAACCATATTGTTCCTTAATTATGTCCTTATTGCATTGAAGTCCGTGCTCCACAGCTGCTCCATATTTTGGCTGCTGCATATATATAACTGATCAATTTTGCAGTGTTTTTTCCAGATCTTCGTTCAGATAATAATGATATTAATATCACACCCCATTTTGTTTCTCTTAAATGCCCTTCGGTTTTAATCCAAAACAGTATCATCGTCCCTTATAAACCCCCTCATATATACATGGGATATAACGCTTGCCTCCTGCCCGCTCTCTTACATATTCATAATTTTGACTTGCGTCCTTCTTTATCATTCTAGCTAGATCCACATAATGACCCTCTATGTAGGTCATGAGATCTTCAGTGTTTTGCTTCAAAGATTCCCCAAGCCAATGTTTCAATAAATAGATACATCTAATCTACTGAAAAATCAGGATAATATATATATTTTACTTGATTAATAAAAATGAAAAATCGTAAAAATACTTCATGTCTAAGTAATTCACATATCTGGTTAAGTAATTGGGTACCGACTTCTTTTATTTTACCTGAATGAGATCGGCCTTGAATACAAACCTCCAGCTATATATATATATATATATATATATATATATATATATATATATATATAACTGCACTTTATTTATAATAGTACATAGGAATTTCATTGAGATTTACTGACAGTTTGCGTTTTTTTTTTTTGTGTTAAGGTTGTAAAGGTTAAACTGAAAAATTAAAGCTTTTGATTATCTTTCTTTTTTTGCTTTTGGAATGTCCCTAATTATTATGTGATTTTTTTTTTCTCAGATGCATATGTGGGGGCATGGATCACAGTACAGAAAAGGGCCAGAATCTCTGAGAGGTACACAACCAACGGGCATGTTAAGGCTTCCTTGTTATTGTTGTGCCCCAGGTTGCAGGAACAACATTGATCATCCAAGGGCTAAGCCCCTTAAGGATTTTAGAACACTTCAGACACATTATAAGAGAAAGCATGGGATTAAGCCCTTCATGTGTAGAAAATGTGGCAAGGCTTTTGCTGTGAGAGGGGATTGGAGGACCCATGAGAAGAATTGTGGCAAGCTTTGGTATTGTATTTGTGGATCTGATTTTAAGCACAAGAGATCTCTTAAAGACCACATCAAAGCTTTTGGGAGTGGCCATGCTGCTTATGGAATCGATGGCTTCGAAGAAGAAGATGAGCCAGCTTCAGAAGTAGAGCAAGACAATGATTCCAACCAGTAGTGAAACAAGCATTCCTGATTTATATATAAATTAAATATATGTATGTGAATTACTATCTCTTAGAACCTTTTTCCAACGGATCATCAGTGGGATTGATATAGCGATCATCATCATGGCTTCGTATTGAGAACTTATATATAATCAAGTACGTACGTCAAATTTAAATGGGAATGCCATCTTTTTTTTTGTTCGTTTTCTTTTTTTATTTGTCATTGTTCTTCTGTTGATTCGTGTTTTTACTCATCGGATATAATTTGTTTGGCCTTTTCCCTTCTTTTGGGTTATCAGGAGATGATAATACTAAAGAGGCATCATTAAAGAACTCGGTTTCTTCTGAAAAGTTGACCTCTCATCATTGAATTTCTTGGCCCTCGGTGTAGAAAAACCTCTCGCACTTCTGATCTCTCAAGTAGTACTACTTCATCAGGCGTTAATATTGTATGACTAATTTTATTCCAAAAAAACATCCTTGCGGTCAAAACAAGATTTGTTTCATCTTCATCTTTTGGGAAATCAGCACTTGGTTGTTCATACTTCTTTTCATCATCTTTTTCTTTCCTCCCCACTTGTATCAATGAGATTCACAAAAAACACCATTCACCAAATCCCAAATATTTTAAGGCATAAACAAGGTCTCCATCTTTGTGCTCAAAAACCATTATTTTGACCGGTGCTTTCTGTCCTAACACAATCAAAAGAGTTGCTCAATCTCTAAAAAGAGTCGATAAAATGTTTACTCATCTTCAACAAAAGAGCAAAAAAAATTTGCTAGTTGTAGCAAATTTATATACTTACAACCTAACAAGTTGATTTCCTCGTAATTATTTAAATGAATCTAAAATTATTTCCTAACTTAATTTTTCAAATTCATCTGTTTGCTTTTTAGGTTACAAATTGGGCAAGAGCTATATATATATATATATATATATATATATATATATATATATATATATATATATATATATATATATATATATATATATATATATATATATATTACTGAGTTAATTATGGCTAAAGCGATTCTAATTATGATAAAGGAGCGGCGCATACCCCAGAGAATATACAGCTTAATTATAATGTACTATCCTCTTTTATTATATCCCATGGAGCGCTGGTCTTATTTTTATTTCTTTTTAAATTTCCTGGTAGAACTGTATTAAGAGCCAGCTAGCAAAAAGAATTTAACATGATTTCAGCAATTTGATTCGATAATTCTGAATATAAAGGAACTAGTGCTCCATCCTATACAAAAAAAAAATGTAGCTAGATAGTGCATGGATGTTGAAGCAAGCATGTACTTTAGGGTAAATGAGAAAACATGTTGGGTGAACTTGCACGGACAAAATCTCGTGGTGGGAATTTTTCACGACTTTCTTTTTTAACATTCTTGTCAGTTGTCACCCACAATCATCTATATGCGAAAAAGAAACGCAGATGATGATCAAGTATGAAGCTCGCTCCGTGCTAATGGGTAACAAACTAAAGGAGAGGCTAGCTGACAAACTTCAATAATTCATTATTTTGTGACACATATATTCTGTAAAATTGCACGTGCCCTTCTTATCCATTGGAAGGATTTCATTGGGTCATATAGTTACAATTCCTATATAGGTAAAGACTTGAATGAATCCATGAGTAATATAATGTTCTATCTCTTGATCTTTATTTTAGACGGAAATTTTGTTGCACATACAGATAGAGATCCAGTTTCTGAGAAAATTGAAATGGAGAAAATATATATCTTTATACATCTATATAAAGGAGGATATAGGGAAAAATTTATTGAAAGGGGTGGAATGATGATGGTCCCAGGAGGAGAAGTTGGGGGCAAGGTATAATAGAGATGATGAAATGCATCGATCCGGAGGTCAGCTTTAAAGGGAGATAGAGAAGTATATAGCTGAAATCTGCAAGAGTGATCAGTGTGGTGGAGCCCAATGTGAGGTGGTTGGAGAGATTGGCAACATATACTCATCCTCCTACAGTACATGCACATACATATAGTATCTCCTTCTACTGTACACTGATACGACCTTTCATCCAAATTATGAAGCCATGTGTCACGTACTTGGCCATGTATAAAATAATTATATAGTACGTCGTACGTTAACGTAATACTCTTATATTACAAGTGTGTGTGTGTTTAATGTATTGTAGTAATCAATAACAATACCCTAATGAGGTATGATTGTGGGGGTAATAGCTTCTGGGAGAGGAGAGGGGATGTTGTGTCAGTGGAAGGTCATGTGGGGTTTCCTGGCCTCATTCTTTTTCTCCAGATTAAGGTTGTCAAACTCGTGAGTTTAAGTAAACTCGTGGAGATAAGATAAACTCGGATTGGTATTACGAGTTTACATTTATAAAAAACATGTATTTCTTTTATATAATTAAATAAGAATACAAAAACTAATAATAAATTGACTTGAATTTATTTTAAATACAGATAGTATATTTAAATATATCAATATTCATATTATATCAATCTCAATAGATAAATTTCTATGAAATTCATATTTAAATTCATTGAATTTTGTCAATTAAAAATAATTAAAATGAGTTTAGTAGCAAGTTAACACAATTTTAATAAGGTAGAAACGTAAAAACAGTGAATTCATAATGTAAACACGTAAGTTTCTACCGAATTTTCAAAGACTGAAAATTTAGGTGACTCGTAACACGTTTTGTTTAGGTAGTGTCGTAAAAACGGTAAAATCGGAGAGTTAACTCGCGAGTTTGACAACAATGCTCAGATGCAAATTAAATTAGGAATTTGCATTGTATATATGTGTATATATAAAAAGAGGAAAACAGTGTGTAAGAAAATAAAGGGCATTTATGGAGAACCAAATTATCCAAACCCTTGGTTTACGGTTTCTCACAGCCTTCCTTGGGACTCTTATCACTCGCTTTTATGTAAAGTCTCTGTCTTCAAATTCGACCCGCCCATATCTCTCCTCCATGCCCCATCATTCACCATCCTCCTCGCTTTTCTTTGAACATTTTCCTCGTCAACGATTATTAATTACTTCCATTTTTTCATGAAATTAAATAATTGCAACCCTCTCTTTCTAATATCAGATATATTAGTTTATACGTGTACTCTCTTGGTTCTGAATATAAGTCTCACTATTTACCAAATTTGATTAGATTAATATGTAAATTAAGTTAGCTAAAATCACATGATATTACTAAAATATCTTAATCACTTACCTTTTTTTTCATCACCCTCCATCTCTTATCTCTTATTTATTATTGAGATTTATACTACAAGAAATTTTTCCTGTAGTCGCAGAAAAAATGTGAAGGCTGGCGTCTCTTATCAGGTTGTGCGACACTACCTTTATAATATAAAAAACAAAGTTGCGTCCCAGACGTGACAATTGAAATATTTTAAAACAGAAATTACTAGGAAGTCATGCCCTATAGCGCGACATCTAAAAAATAAAAAATAGATGTATCATATTAAGAAAATAATTTAAAAAGGGACGTGAGTCTTGATTTCACAGTAAAACCGTGACATACATATATAATATATCATAGTTCAATTTTCCGCAACATATCTGGCGTGACTACAAATTTAATTCCTTGTAGTGTGTGGTGGGAAGAAAGGATGGGAAAAGTCTGATAATTATTTCATTGATATGATTACATATTTATAATACAAAAGTTTCCCAAAAGATAATAACTTCTCCTACAAGTTTATTCCTAAAATATAATAACTTCTCCTACAAGTTTATTCCCTAATAAAAACATAATATTCTTATACTCTAAATATTTCCTAATAATATAATTCACAATAATGACTAAGATATACAAATGATTTTCATAATACACAATAGTAAATATTACTTATTTTCATACTTTCTAACACTCCCCCTCAAGTTGGACTATAGACCAACTTGCCAACAAATCTTCATAACTTGCCAACAAATCTTCATAATCTTCATTCTTCAATACTTTTCAACGGATCAACTAGCAACGGATCAACTAGCCCTCCAATGGTGAGACTTCAAGGAACAACGTACACAACCACTGGATGAACATAAACAATAGAATCTCTGCGTGAGGAATGACCGTCCCATCGCAAATCTTCAACCAGATTTTTTTTTTTGATTTTTCTTATTATGTGGGGAATGACCATCCCATCGTAAACAATGTGAGGAATGACCGTCTCACTTAAAACATATGCGTGGGGAATGACCGTCCCATCGCAAACAATGTGAGGAATGACCTTCTCACTTGAAACAACACATGCGTGGGGAATGACCGTCCCATCGCAATTCACATACGCATGTACGTGGGGAATGACCATCCCATCGTACTATGCTCTTCAACATATTGAGTTGAGCTGATTGCTCATTATTGACACAAACAATAGTGTCATCAACAACTGGAGCACCTACTCCGTAATAATTTTTCTCTCTCCTTTTTTACTACTTTTTTTTTCTCCCCCTTGAAATAAAACTCCTTTTTTGACACTTTTTTTCTTTTTTTTCTTTTTTTTTTAACTCTAAAAAATAAAAGACACTTTTTTTTTTCTGACTCTCTTTTTTTTTAATAGAAACTAAAAATAGGGAAAAGAACAAGCAATACTCAAACAAACAGAGAAACACAAACACGGAAACGGAAAGAACAAAAGACAACCAAACAGTAACCACGAACAACACCCACGATGAACAGCAACCATGGACAACAGTAACTTTGGTGGTGGTTCAATTTAGAGAGGAGTATTTTTTTGTTTTGTGAATGGTTTTGGGAGAAACAAATAGGAGACGAGAAGAGACACCCTTTTAGGGTTTCAACTACAAAGGCAACTTCAATGGGGTTACCTAGGGATCAGACTAAACCTAAACTTCTTTAACCTTCTTCAACCTAGCTCTGATACCATGTGGTGGGAAGAAAGGATGGGAAAAGTCTGATAATTATTTCATTGATATGATTACATATTTATAATACAAAAGTTTCCTAAAAGATAATAACTTCTCCTACAAGTTTATTCCTAAAATATAATAACTTCTCCTACAAGTTTATTCCCTAATAAAAACATAATATTCTTATACTCTAAATATTTCCTAATAATATAATTCACAATAATGACTAAGATATACAAATGATTTTCATAATACACAATAGTAAATATTACTTATTTTCATACTTTCTAACATAGTGTTATCAATAGTGTATGAGGAAACGTTAAGAAAATTAAGTTAGAGAGATGTATGTCGTGTATATATACAAGAATAAACCAACATCACTAAATAGGTCATAGATGGGTCATATAGTTATTGGGAATTGAGGGAGTACATTTTTCTTGTCATTTTTCCATCAGAGAGGAGGAAGTGAATGTTTTTGTCATTTTCTATTAGATAAAAAGCTTGGGGATCGCGCCCATCAGACGCGCAAGAGGCTAAATACGCATGCAACCTCACATTTAGTCAAGACTTAAAAAAAGTATTTAGGATCAGTTGAGTAAAACGGCTCTAACACTTATGAGAAATCTATTTATACATTTTTATATTATCTCATGTATTTATTTTCATTTTTTTAAAAAAATTCTGCTGGGTTATATATTATGCGTTAATTAAGTATTGGTATTGCCATGACAAAAACCTTGATTTTAGTTGATTACAATTTTAAAAAAGTTCATTTTTGTGTTAAAATAAGTGAATTTTCATTTTTTGGTATAAATTATACTTTCTTTAAATACCTGCGCGTAACATTTTTCATTTTTATCTTTTATGTAAAATTTATATGAGTAATTAATTAATTTGAGATCTCACTCAACACACATAATGTAGATAGAAAATGGTCTCACATAGTGACGAAATTAAAATAGGGTTTTAAGGGACCTTACTTTAATTATCTTCCAAGTCAAAAAGACATTTTCATCCTCATTTTGTTATTCACAAGATAATTAGTGTTGGGACAGTGAATAACAATGTTTTGACCACGTGTAATAAGTTATTAAACGCCAGTTACAGAGAGTTTACATTTTAACTAATAACAAGTGTTTAGGCTATGAATAACTGACCACATGTAATAGGTTATTGGACACTAGTCACAATATCTATCTCAGAATAATAAGGAAGGGCAAAAGTGTTTTCTTGACTTGAAAGATAATTAAAGTTCCTACTTTAATTTCGTCATTTTGTGGGACATTTTCTATATTATGTGTTGGGTGAAACTTCAAATTAATTAACCCATATAAATTTTACACGAAAGAGAAAAATTAAAAACGCTACGGGTAGGTGTATGTTAGAATCTTAAGTTTTGATGAAGACTAAAATATGAAAGAATGAGTCAAGTACTTAGAAAGCAATAGGTTAACATTGAATCCCAAGTAAGAGTGCAACCGGATGTGGATTTACTTCCGGATAGACTAGGACTAGCGCTCGCGGATGAATGACTCATCCCCCAGCGACAGCAAGTAATTCACTAAGGAAATAACTTAGTTCAGAAGCACTAGATATACAAAACCTTAAGACTAAGCTAGGATTCAACCGGAAGTGGAATTGCTTCCGATAGCTTAGTGACTAGCGCTGGCTGTTGGTATAGATAACACTAAGCGTCAATGAACATGAGCCACGTCTAGTGGAATTGCTTCCGATAGCTTAGTGACTAGCACTGGCTGTTGGAATAGGTAACACTGAGCGTCAGTGAACATGAGCCTCGTCTAGTAGAATTGCTTCCGATAGCTTAGTGACTAGCACTGGCTGTTGGAATAGGTAACACTGAGCGTCAGTGAACATGAGCCACGTCTAGTAGAATTGCTTCCGATAGCTTAGTGACTAGCGCTGGCTGTTGGTATAGATAACACTAAGCGTCAGTGAACATAAGTCACGTCTAGTAGAATTGCTTCTGATTGCTTAGTGACTAGCGCTGACTGTTGGAATGAGGGACACTGAGCGAGGGTGAGTAAAAGTGAATATAACCCTTCACCCAGTAGTAGTGCTTCCGGATATAGAAGTGCTTCCGGATACAAGGAAGACATCTTAGACTAAGTAAACACCCACTGCATGTGACTATGTGTTTATATTGCTAAACTAACGTTCAAGTGCAGCACACTAAGTAGAGTTGCTTCCGGATGTGAATCTGCTTCCGCAAGCATTCAGAATGTCAGAACGTTTAGAAGTGCAGTGTCAGAATGCTTTTGTCAGAGCAGAGTTGTCAGGACTACTTTTCAGAGATAAAGCAAGTCAACCCTGCTATGCATTGATGAAGCATTTATTGGGCAAACGGTAATATGGGAAAAACGACCATATTCAAACGGCTAACCCACCTACCAAGAGTGAGAATGTTTGAAGACTATATAAAGGAGCTCACCTTCATTTATGAAGACATCTATTATCTTTGACATTCTTGAAAGAAGCTAGAGAGAGAAACCAAGAAAATCTTCAAGCATTCAAAGCTGCCCAGAAAAGAGAAAGAGCATTTAACTCATTGAGTGATCTTTTCATCTACATATCTTGTACTCTTTGTAGTTAAGTCTCTTCTTGTTATAAGAGCATTAATTGTACTTAAGTGTGTAACACTATCTGTTCTTAAAGAGAACTTAGTTAGAAAAATCTTTTATTTGTAAAGGTTGAATCCTTACTGGTTGTAAGGGGGAGCTAAATAGAAAGGTTGCAAGTAAGCCTTGAGTAAAACTTGTGGTTGTAAGGTTGCAAGTGATCCCGTTCAAAACTTGCGGTTGTAAAGGTTCCAGGTGAACCCGTTCTAAAACCTGGGGATAGTGGAACTCGGCCTGAGTGGTTGAGAACTGGACGTAGGTCAGGAAGACCGAACCAGTATAACTCTTGTGTTGCTTTTATTTGAGCATTTATTTTTGTAGCACAATTCACCCCTTCTTGTGCATCTATTACTTTCAGCCAGAAAAATAATAATGCTATTATAGGTACGTGTACGCGTTTATAAAGTCCATGCACATGCACCGATCATTGCACTGTATTATAAACAGAACCTGCTGGGCCCATCTCTTTTATGAGCAATCAAATACGAAACTCGTTAATTAGACGAAAAATGGAGTATATGATATCGATTCACATGATTATCTGGCCTTTTTAACCATTTCTATCTACGGATAAGCCCCAACATTATATAATAAATAATTTATTGAATACAAATATAGGGTTAGCTAGCTAGTTTTGCATAGCTCTATATATGTCCCGGCCATTTAAAGGAAACCAAACAAGCCAGTACAGAAAGAATATGTTATTTGCGATATTCTCCTTTTGCTTTCATATTCCAATACACGGTAGGGACAGCTTTGTCTCCCTTGGGTCGAATCACCATCCTTTTTTATAATTCATTTCTCTAATTTCCATATTACATCTGGCTAAATTCGACGTACGCTGTTCTCAATTTGCAGATCTTAATTCTCCCCGTGCTCCATATTAGCTCCTTCATGAACTGCATTTTATTAATGCCGCCAAAATCGATGATCAGAATAAATAATGTCGGGCTGTCACCTAGCTTTTAAATACTCCCTCCGGTCCTATTTATAAGTCGCCAACCTCCACTAAATTTTGGTTCTTAATATAAGTCACCAACTAACATTAACTAACTCATTTATTAAATTTTTCCCAATATACTCTTAGCATTGGAAAATGAACATTGGAAGATGAGAAGAGAGAGAGAAGATAAAAAGGCACATGTATACTTATAAAGATGATAAAGGTAGTGAGCCATAGTAATAAAGGTAAGAGGGGCAAAAATGGAAAAGACAAAAAAATAAGACCAATTTAATGACTCAACTTCCATTAACCTCCATTCCTTGGTATGTACAATTTGGGCGGTTGGCGACTTATAAATAGGACCGGAGGGAGTAATGTTTTTCAATCCCTTTTTGATCAATCAGTATATGTATATATAACGTCTATATATTCGACACTCTAATAGATAAAGCGATAATTAAACTTAAACGTAGGGACACAGACGTAACACTCATCATCCAATTCGGTGCAATATATTAAAAAGCATTCGGATACACACACACGTGAATACATGTACGTGTGTGTGTAAATTTATGCCTGGAATGACTCACACACATATATACACATATATGCGTGTGTCAGTCATTACAGGCATAAAGATATCTTAAACCATTGGCTTGTTTAATTTACTCCAATATGTAAAATACTTTTAGATAAAATCACACAAGTAAGTGGACGAGAGATATATAAATATGTCTGAATATTTTTTTGAAAAAATTTGCCCTTATTTATTATTGAACAAATAAGAGAGAGAAACTTGATAATAGTACTGTAAATGAGTATGAATTAGAATGTGATTAAAGATAATGATGATGGGTAAAGTTTGAAAAAACTCATTAAGTTCTATGACAAATTTGATAGGTATCTTATATTTAAGAATAAAACCTTTCAAAAAAGGCATCTTATATATAGGGATGGATAGGAGAGGATGGAGTATATAATTAGAGCATTGGGTTGAGCTAATGATAAGGAGTGGTGTGCCTATCTATATATGGCAACTAAAAAATTAACACGAATAATCTTCTGTGAATTAATAAAGTTTTTTCCCCCTGAATTAAAGTGGTTAAAATTAAAAGGGGATAATATGGACCACTGATCAATCTATGGTTAATTTGGCCGAGACACTTTAGATATGATCCTCAAAGTAGATGAGACAACTTTGTTAGTGAGACCCCAATCAATAAAAGGAAAAGGGGAAAAAAGGCAGAAATAATCTTGACTCATAATCACCATAACTTTGAAAATAATCAGGATCTATTTTAATTAACTTGACAACACATATGTTAAATATTAAAGCAAATTTAGAAAAGAAAACAAAATCCTTCTTTTGGACTGTACTCAGGAGATAGCTAGAACCAATTAATGATAAACAACTCGGCCTTTATTTACAATAAGCTTTCTTACCCTTCAATTATTGTTATGTATGACACATCCATTGCCACTTTCATCATTTTCTTTTGGCTTTGATGCTCCAAGATTCTCCAATTTAGGACTTGTTTGGCATTGGTGCGGTTATATAGTTTAACAAAAAAAAAACTCCAAAATTAAGCTGGGATAAAAAAACGCATTAGCAGCAAGTAAATCGATATATGTATATATGTGCTATATATGAAACAGTGTCATACTTTTTGCTCAAGGTGAGGAGTGATTAATGATTTTGCTTGATGAGGTTCATGGCCATCAAATCGATCGACCAGATAAGTATATACTATAATCTTTTTATTCATCTTTTAATTTTTCAAAATATAAATATCTAGCTAGGGACATGAGAATGAGATGCATGCAATGAATGAGGTAGGTGTTGGTGGCTGAAGATTCTATATAAATATAGATTAGAGATGTGTGTGTGTGTGTGTGGAGAGAGAGAGGAAAAGCTGAGGAAAGCCGCAGGCAAGGGCACTCATGAGTGATGAGTCATATGCAAGCAAATCCACACGAATAACCTTTGAAAAGTACTTCCATTTACTTCAAAAGCATATCACAGATCTTATGCAGTTCAGCTTTGCAGGCACAAAATCATTAGCAACAACAACTATAGATGTATGATATGTATTTATAACTCTGTACATAAAATTCAAAAACAAGAAAAACAAGCTAACCAAACAGTTATCTCTTGCTGAATCTTTCTCTGGCTATTAAGTGATGAGAAAAACTATTATTATTGCAGCTTCTTTTTCTGTCTCTTTCTATCTTTGACATGTCTCATGGGTAATGTCTTTCGTATACTTTCCTATTCCAATATATAAAATCGCCGACAAATTTTACACGTACATTTGTAGGATATACTTTGAAGTAAATTACCTATAATTCAAACGAGGCCGTGTCTAAAAAATCCTTGAATTTGTATGTTTTTAATGTGTTAACTTGAGGTTATGCAGTATTGATTTATTTATGCCTAATTGAATATCTATACTTTCAAGTAGAAATTAGTTTAGGAAATGAATTAATTGGTCTAACTTATGAATTTAATGTGTTAATTGATTTTAGAAAGTTAGGTAATCTATTTCCTTCCCTTATTTCACTTTTAAGGTCGTTCAAGGACCAAATATGGAGGAGTTCGGATGGGAAAAAATAAGGGAAATGGGGAAAAGCTAGAAAATGAAGCTGCGTCACTGCGTGGAGGCAGAATTGAAATGAAAAAGAAAAGAAGGGAGCTCCAAAGATGCCACCCGAAGAAAGAAAAATGAAGTGAGAAACAGGATGCGAGAGGGAGAGAAGAGGGAGGCGCCGAATTTGTTGGAACTCCTCTCTTTCAATCTTCATTTGCTCCCTTTATCTCCTCTTTCCACCATGATTTCTCTCTATCTTCTCCTTGTAGGTGCTTCTCATATGAGAGGTAACTAAACCTTTTTGCTTTTGAGAATGATAAGGTTATGACTTGAGCTCTCATGCTTAATAGGGGAGTTTTATTATTTTCTCTTTCTCTTGTATTTATGATTTTCCTAGGTTTAGGTTTATCATTTATACTTTTAATTTAGATTATTATGCTTATTTGAGTTTATTTGTAGTTTTGACTTGTAATGAGGGATTTTGACTCAACAATATGTATGGTCATACATATGTTCTTTATAATTCATTAGATATATCTATTTACTCATAGTATTGGTAGATAATTATTATTGAATTGAATTGTAATTGAACTTAATGCATGATTACAAGTCACCAATCACATTCTAGGGTAATTAATAATGTCTAATTGAATGGGTTCATGACACTGGGTATTAGACTTGCCAATTGGTGAGGTTTGGTAATTTCGGAAATCTAGAGAAAACTCAAAGGTGATAAAAGGTTTAACAATTTCTAATTAGTTGGGGTTCCGCTAATTAGTAATTGGATTCATGGGTTCATGAGGTTTGAAAATTTAGTGAATTAGCACCATAGTGACTCCCTAAATATATTAATTGAGCTAGGATAGTTATTACAAATCATTCCTGAAGGACACCGATTTAGCGGTCAGTGTAGTGTGCCTTGGGCCTAGTCCTTCAAGAAATTTTAGAACCTCAAGGTAAGCGAAAGTTACCTCGGGTATCGTTCTCAAGGAGTCTTGTTTAATTCAACTATCCTAGTAAATTATATGAAATGCAAGATTAAATTTGGATAAGGAAAATATATTTTTGTTGATTTTTAAATATGAGAATGAAGGGTGCAAAACAAATAAATAATTTTTGTATTTTTAGTAAAAGGGATGAAGTGGAAGTAAAGTGCTCTTGGAAATGATTTTCAATGGCTATCATAGCTTTCTAAATATTTTTTGGGAGTTTAATGCACTAATTTCCTAATTTACCAAACCTCATGGACCCATGAGTCCAATACCTAGTTGTTGAAACCTCATCCAATTAGGCATTGTTAAGCTCTTTAGTACCTTTGAGTTTTCTCTAAGTTTCCTAAAATACCAAACTTCACCAACCGGTAAGTCTAATGTCTAGTTTCATGAACCCATTCAAATAGACATTATTAATTACCCTAGAGTGTGATTATTGATTGCAATGCATTAGGTTCAATTACAATTCAATTCAACAAACTATCTACCAATACCATGAGTAAATAGAAATATTTAATAAATTATAAAGAACATATGTATGACCATACATATTGTTGAGTTCAAATTCCTCATTACAAGTCAAAACCACAAATCAAACTCACAATAACAACCAAATCCAGTCCAATCTCAAAACATAAATGCTAACAACCTAAACCTAGGCAATCAAAAATATAAAGAGAAAGTAAAAGAATTGGGACTCCCCTTTGAAGAACCATAGCTCAAGCCACTTCCCATCAACTCCAAGAGCAAGGAGGAACTTTATTGAGGCATGGAAGAGGAAGGAAGGTGGAAGATTGAAGAAATGGGATGAGAAGTGAAGAGAAGATGATGAAGGGAATGGAGGGAACTAGGGTTTTGGGGAGCACCCAACCCCCAAAACTTGTGTTTCTAAGCCTAGTTTTTCACTTAATATCAATAGGAACATGGGCTTGATCATTGGGTTTGAGTTTGGGTCCAAATTGGGGTCAAAATACCCAAAAAAACCAGTAAAAACCGAGCCTGGAAGCTGCTGTTCGCGACAGGGACCTGTTTGCAACTTCTGAATGTTTTGGGTCAGCTTCTATAATTTCGCAGGACTGTTTTGAAGCATTTTCAGGATTCTGGGCTGATTCTGTAATTTTCTCCAAATGCTCAGAATAGCAATTTCAGCTCATTTTTGTCATTTTCTGCAAGTGAAAAATTACAACAACATAATACTTTTCATCTCAAAAATTAATCACTTAAGATAAACAATTAAATGTGACGATTATGCCCTTATTTGACCCTTTTTACTCAAAATCATTTTTAATCCAATTAAATTATAATCAATGCATTTTAATTCAATATTGCATCTTTGAAATGTTAATAACTTCAAATTAGCACATTAAAAACATACAAATACATGGATTTGTCAATTCCCCAAGAGCAATTCCATTTTATTTTATTAAATCCTTACCTTTTTCCCAATTCTTATTTTCTCTTTTGCATATCACACATTTTACTAATTTTCATTATTAATCCATGACAATTTCTCTTATTCAAACAAGTTTAATATTTAGTTACTAGGTAATTATTTGCTTTTTATAGGCTCCTTTGAGAACGATACCCGGGGTAACTTTCGCTTACCTTGAGGTCCTAAAATTTCTTGAAGGACCAAGCCCAAGACACACTACATACACCGACCGCTAAATCGGTGTCCTTCAGTATCCAAAATTAAAAAATTACACGTTAATGAATTTTTTCATTTATTGCAAATTCCAGATATTGAGAGAGGAGCTGGACATAAGTAGTATACTTCAATTTTGTAAATTCGATTGTAAGTTAAAAATCAAGTGCTTCAATTTTCAATGTTCAATTTTACAGTTAAAGGCGTTGAAAAATTCACTCTGTGGAATAAATAATGAGACAAAATGTCAACATGGATGGGAAATACTTGTATTCCGATGTATATGTACCAATCACCGATCGAGTCAAACATTTGTGCTAAGAATTGTGTCATATATGTGTGTGTAAGCAAGTCCTTATAAGAGATGGTCAATCATTTTATACAAATGTTCACCCACGAGAAGATTACGGATGGCGGGAAGTATAAAATTATCATCCACATGAAGACTTTATTTTGTTTTTTATAAAAGGAAAAAATGATATATATTCCCTCCATTCCTAAATATAAGATCATTTTTAAAATTCAATTTGTTCCTAATTATAAGATCACTTCCCAACTTTTTCACAAATTAACTCTACAATGTTTATCTATAGTAACAAGCAAAAGAGGGAGAGTGAGGATAAAAGTATATAGTTGGGATAAATTGGAAATATCACGTGTAAATAACTAACTTAACTAACTTCCTTAATCTACTTAAATTAGGAAAAGTGATCTTATATTTAGGAATAAAGGGAATATTGATTAGCTAAAAGTTACAAAATTCTAAGAATGTCTCTAAAAGTAAGATTAAAAGCATTATATGGATTAGCAGGAAGTAAATGAATTGAAATAAAAGATAATAGCTTGAGTAACAAAACAGCGTCGATAGCGACTGGGTCTCATTGAGGGTCTCATTGAGGGAGTCCATCATGAAGACTTGTTTTAAATTCTCAATCAAACAACATACCACTGATGAATTCGATCAACAAAATTGAACTAATCAAAGTTAATTGAAAACAGACTTGAAAACTATATCATGCTAAAGGTAAAGAAATCAAAGAAAACTTTTACTTTGTCGATGAAAGTAAACCTTATAAGTAATTCTAACCACCATTGTATTTCAGGAAAACCTAATTATTTTCCCTTCACAAAGTCTTTAAACAACAACTTGTGTTTACCTAAGGTTTTAAGGCATTTGAAACGCTCTCTTGAGTCAAAATTAAATTTATACTTTGATTTAGTTAAACAATCTCTTATTACAATTAATGAGAGTTAATTATCTTTAAGAGCCAACTTTACAATACTAAGTTGGTAGATATATTTATATCATACTTACCAACAGATCATCAGTTAATTAATTTAAATTTCAAGTGTGTTATCTGATTTACCCAAATTTCTTCCAATACTATCTCGCTCAAGCATATTTAAATGAACGCATCACTCTAAAATGTGGTCAGTCGAGTTGAATTGAGGCCTTAGGAATAAAGTAAATCAATGGGAATCCATCAATTACTGAACAGAAAAATTAGGTTTTAATCAATACAAGAGGTTCGTATTATTCTAGAACAAACTCTTTGACTGTCATAGCCAATGAATGGATGTAACATCCCAAAAATTTAATTATAAAAGTTCTATAATTTAATATAGAGTAAGGATATTTTATTTGTATTCTTGGAAATTATTTGCCTAAAAGAAATGAAGGAATTGAAATTAGTGAAGAAGTTTGCCTAAATATAAAAAGGAAAGATAAAAACAATTGAGAAAAATTGTGGACCACATATTTGTATGTGGTGTAGGTAAATTGAAAAAAAAAAAAAAACCTCTCACCTCCCATTAAAATTAAACTCTCGGTCTCTCTCTTTCTCATTCTTCACATACTCATCCAAACATTCTCCTTCTCACCAATTTTCGTCCATCTTTTCTTTTCTCACGTCCAGCTCAATTTGCAGCCGATCCCAAGCAATTTTTGGAGAGAATCTCACTTGCAAATCCAAATTCTAGCTTAGGTAAGTATCCCCAATCTTTACATATAAGTTTTGTATAGTTTTGGGAAGAGATTGGGGTTAATCTTAGTTGGGAAATCTGATTTGGGTTTTGGAAAAGTTGTCAAACTAAACTCACATGAGTTGGGAATTTAATATGCAAGCTATTGTCATGAAGATTAGAAGAAAGAACCGATGTTCACTCCTTCTCTGCTTCTTCTGTTTTCTTTTTCTTCGTTTCAGCCACTGTTGGGGAACAATTTGAACTTTAAATCGCAGCTAAATGCTCTAGCTATCACTGATTTGAGTTTGGGTAAGAATTTCTGAACTTTGCCACTCTAGTCTTTGTAAAACGGGTGAGGAATTTGAGAGGACCGAATGGGTTCTGATTAGCCAAGCCTGATTTTATTTAGGAAAGACATGCTTTGTTTTCATATATGTGTGAGAATTCTTATATTGCTGCTGTGGTGGTTTTCATATGTTTTTTTTAGATGGAGGTAAAAATGTACACATAATGTAACATTATGTTGCTAATTACTTAATTAACTTGTGACATCTCTTTTAGTTCATATCATTTATACATTATCCATGATAGAAAAGAAGTGCCTAATACAATATGAATACTATCATGGATAATTAAAAGTTAACCATGTTAGAAAGGATTTGTCTAACATGGTTAATAAACACAACTAATAGATATTAAACAATAAATAAATATTTATATACATGCGGAAGCAGATGTAGGCCTATACAAATTGGCAATATACGATTCTAAATAACTATATAACTTCTACTACCTAATTCTCTTTCCTGATGCTCGCGCCTGTGCATGAATACCTGCAAAAATGTCAGTAATCGTGGGATGAGACAATTTGTCCCAGTAATCACCGCTTAACTCACTATAACAGTGAGATGTGCGGTAGTGAGGGCGTCTAAAGGGTACCACAGTTTTAAAATCAATAATATATATATATATATATATATATATATATATATATATATATATAAAATTCTCATTTCCTTTCATCCATCACTTAAAATCTTCAGTCACATCCAAGTCCACTCAAATTCACCATCTCTACTTTCCACATATCACTCCAATTCCTCAGTCAAATCCATACTAACTAAACATCATCTCCCAGTCTCCAATCTAATGATGCTACCATAACTCTCACACTCACCTATAGATGCATTGTGTCATTCCGGGGCATTCAAGCATCTAATCTTCTCTATATGATTTGACACTGTGCCCCTCTCAAATGATGAGGGGGCAAATTTCCCTCTCTGGCAATCTCCAGAGAGAGAACCCCAATTCTGTTTTCCATTACAGAATGGGAACGGTTGGACTCTCCACTGCCAAACAACTGTAGGGGCGGTTGGACTCTTCAATGCCAAACAACCGTAGGTCACTTCTCTCAATAAGTAGACCTATAAACCCCGATCCAATCAATCTAAAAAAAAGGATCCTCAGTACAAATAACTGTCGATTGGCCTATCGACAGTTATCATCGCGCGATGGTACATCAATTTCAGTGTCATGCAATTCTCACCCTACCTTTCCATATTCAAATCACAACTTCTATATTTTCTAACAAAACAACTTCCCATAATCTCAGTCCACATCCAATTCTTGTTCTCATACATCTCAGTCACAATTACAACAATAGAACCTCATTGTCAAACCTTACACCTACGTATATGTCACTACATTCTAAAACCAGCACCATCACCAACCAGGATAATAATATATAATGTATCGAAATCTTTTATACGAAGATATTCGTGTTTGAAAGGCACCTGATAGCCTGTTTTGTATAAAAATACCCTTTTAAAGATAATATATATATATATATATATATATAACTATATATATATAACTATAACATTGAGGGTGATGTTAGTTAGGGATTTTTGGTAAAATCCCTTTTCACCCTCTATATATATATATATATATATATATATATATATATATATATATATATATATAAGGTTTCATTATTACTACTCTGTTCTTCTTAAGTATTGATAGCAGGCTGTCCGTTATGGTATCAGAGCCCCATGGTTTAAATAATATGAAACCTTAATCCTTGATTGTTTCTCATATTTTATCACATACTTTCAGTATTTTATTGTTATTGTTGAAATGAATTCTATAAAAGTATTAGAACCTAGAATGTATGGAATAGAAGCAGAAAAATTACCAGAAAGTTCTTTTATGAATTATGATAATAAGGAAGAAGCAAGTGATTGTATTTTTACACCATTTATAATAGGAGGAGATGGAGATTATACTTTTAATCAAATAAATTGGACTAATATGTTTATAATGAAACAATTAGGATGTTATGTTAATCCAAACATAGAAGATCTGTTACAAGTTTATAATCTAAATGATTTATTAGAAAAATTACCAGCAGAAACTAGGAATATAATAGATCAAGAACAACAGAAATATAAAGTTGACAGGTTAATAGAGTTATCCAAACCATTAGAACAAAAATTATATGATTTAAGAAAAGAAGTAGTCAATAACACTACTGAGTTAGCATATATAAAAGCAAATATAAGGCAGATAATGAAAGCTTTAGGAATAGAAAAAAGGATTGAACCTATAATCGAAAAACCCCAGATAAACATGATGAATATGGAAGAAATGTTAAAAGCTTTAGAAGAAATAGAGATAAAAGAAGTAAGTAGGAATAATATATTAAAACAATCTATGGATGAAAATATAAAACAAACTAGGATACTATCAGAAGAAATAAAGAAAGGACAAGAAGTCATAAATAGAAACATATGGGAAATATATAAAGAAATAGAAAAATTTGATATAGAAAAATATCAGGAAAAGCATGGTATGATAAATAAAGGAAAGAATAAAGAAATAAGTGAAGAAGAATTAGAAATAAAAGAATCTAATAACATAGCAGAAATATTATATCAAACAGGTTCAGAATTAGATTATTTAATGGAAATAATGAATCCAAGGAAACAAGAAAAGCAAGAGAAAGACAAGAAAAATAAGGGAATTAGTATAAACATGATGAATGTTTTAGAAAACATAGATGATGATGAAATAGAAGAAATAATGGGACAAGAAGAAGAAAAGATAGAACAAATAAGGAAGGAATTTCAATATGCTACAAAAATTAATATAAAAGAAGAAGAAAATTTTCAGATTAATATGGAAAGACAAGTAGAACCAAAAGAAGAACAAACATCGCAACAACAAGCAGATCAAGAAATGAGACAACGTAGAGAAGAGGAAGAAGAAAATAGTATATTATATCATAAACAACCAATAAATCAAAAAAGTTTTGAGTTTACATTTGAAACACCAAATAAATCTAGATTTACACCAACACCTTTAGAACAATATGAAACAAGAGCAATACCGAGTATGGGAATATGGTTAGATTTAGATTGTAATTTAGATAACGAAAAAAGATTAGAAGAATGGAGTAAATCACATTTAGTAGCTTTAATAGGAAAAAGTTTGAATCCACAATTTGTGCCAATTGTAATAGAAGCAAGTTTTCTAGGAAATGTACATAATTGGTGGAAAAGTAAAACAGATACATTTAGACAACATACAAGACACATAGAACAAGGAACATATAATGATAGAAATGAATATATAGCAATATTAATTAGAAAATATGAAACTTTAATTAGAAATGAATTTTTAGGAAGAAGTGTAGCTTTAAATGAAACTACAATAAAGACAAGAGCAATAGAAAAATTATACCAAATAGAAATATGTTCTTTAAATCCAAAATATTTAGAACAATATATTTGTGAATTTAAGAAATATTATTATGAGGCTAGAATAGAAGATTATAATACACAAAAATTTTACTTAGAGTTATTTTATAGGAAATTGCCTAGATTAATCTCGGAAACCATAATGGAAGATTATTATAAACACATAGGAAATATAGAATTATTACCATATGTAGATACAATGGGAAGAAGAGAAGAATATTTGAGAGAATATTTATCAGATGCATGTAAAAGAGCGTGGAGAAATAAAAAATATTATAAAGCTAATAAATTATTATTAAAATGTGGAGAATTAGAAAAACCTCATAAATGGGGATGTGAAGAAAAAAGAATAAGGAGAAGAAAATATAAAAAAGGAAGAAAAAAGACTAAGTATGAATTTAAGAAATATCCAAAAGAAAAATTTTACAAAAAATTCAAACCAAGAAGAAAATATTTTAAGAAAGGGAAAAGAAAGATTAATTATAGTAAGAAACCTAAAAAGTGTAAATGTTATAATTGCGGAAAGATAGGACATATAAGTACTAATTGTCCAGAACCTAAAGAAAGGAAATTTATGAATATATTAGAACAAGCTTTTAATTGGGAATTAGAACCTTTAGAAATTAATGAACCAATTTATAGTGAATTAGAACAATCAGATGTAGAGATATATAAGTTAAAAGAAGTAGAAGAAGAAACAGAATCAGAATCAGAAATTTCTGAAATATCAGAAGAAGAAGAAGATGTTATGTTATACATGATGAATGTTAGTGAAGAAGGACAGAGTAGTAATAATGAAATAGAATATGAAGAATACAATGAGCAGATAAGCAGTAAAGAAGGAATATGTGAACGAAGAATTACATTTAATGAAAAACAATATAATAAGATAAAAGATATAAAATTAGATTTAAGACCAGAAGAATTTAATGGTGAAAAGGGATTTATAAGTAGAGTGAGTAAAATAATAAAAAAGAATAGGAATGAAAAGAAGGCATGTGTAGTTTTAGAGAAAAAACATCCTATAGAATCAACATTAACAGAAGGAATACTTAGAATACCACTAGTAAGTAAAGCATTAATTGAAAATGAAATTTCAAGATTATCATTTAAAAATGAAGTAACGGAAATCTATATAGCAGGAGTACAATTATTAGTAAAAGCTTATTTTAGAGAAGGAATAAACTCACCTATAGAATTGTTAATAACAGATGGAAGGATAATAAGTAATGTGCAGGACAGTGTATTAGGAATATTGACAGGAAACCTAATATACCAAAAATTAAAATTTACAGTAAATACAAATTTTGCAATATCAAGAGCAGATGAACATATAGATCAATCAATAATGGTTTACCATAAACTAGGAGGAATACAAATGTTAAGAGGAGCAAAAACAATAAGTATAACTGCAATGATAGGATTAGTATTTACAAATGAACATAAGATATATAACAGATCACAAGGAAGAATAACTATAGATAAAAATTTTATGCCAATATTACAAGAAATACCATTAGACCCAACAAATATAACAATCCCTGAACAATTACAAATAGAATTAGATAGAACTGCTAATATAAACCAAATAGAAAATCCTAGAAGAATACAAACCAATAATACATTAGGACAAAGAATGCTAAGGATAAATACACCAGATTTAAACATAAATATAAATACTTCAGCAAGAAGAAGTCTAGAAATCCCAAGGAGATTAGAAATGCCAAGAAGAAGCATAGATATCCCAATAAGACCTGAATCCAGAAGAAGAAATATAGTTAGGACAGAAAGTAATGAAGATGATATAGAAGCAAATATGTTAGCAGAAATACCAATAACGACTAGTTTAGCTCAAATTAGACCTAGAAGTAGGCAAATAAATTTAACAGAACAAAAGTATTATATAGAATTAGAAATAAAGAAAGAAGCTATATGGGAAGAAGTAAAGGCATTAGTTGATCAAGAAATTAATAGAAGTTTTATTGAAGAACAATATACAGAAAATAATTTAGAAATAGATGAAGAAGGAACTAAAACAAATATAAATATAAGATTTAATAAAAGAGACATAATGAGTATGAAGATTTGGGTAGAAGAAAATACTGACAATGAACACAAAGTTACGCTAGGATCAGACTTTTTAAGAGCAGTAAAGCCATATAGGATACAACAGGACAGAATAATGATAAATATAAATCACCAAACTTTAATCATACCGAAATGTTAGTAGGAATAAATAATAAGACTTATAATATAAATTTGATGTCTAAAAGTAACTTAAGATGGATAAGAAAACAGATGAAAAAACCAACAACAACATTAAATTATGTAGCAGGAAGAACATGGTATATGGTAGTTCCAGTAATGTGGAATTATATAGCAAAACAAAGAATGTTAGTAAGAACAAAAGAAAGATTAGACATGTTAAGTGGAGCATAAATGAATAATAGAAGATTGTTTTTCATATTAGTAAAATTCAACTATCAAAAATATAGATCTAGGAAATATCATGCACTAGTAGACACAGGAGCAAATTTAACAGTAGCAAAATATAATGTCTTACCACCAGAACTATGGAAAAGAAAACAAAAAATGTTAAGAATGGAAAGTGCAGGAAAAGAAATACATATGATAGAATTAGAATCAAGAAATGTTAGTATACAAATAGGAGAATATGAATTAGTTATACAAGAATTAAATCAATATAATGAACCTTCTTGTGATGTAATATTAGGATTAGACTTTTTAAGTCAATATTATCCTTTACATTTAATAGAAAAAGCTATTATATTAACTACACCATGTAAACATGAAGCATGGGGAATAAGAATAACCAATCCATATAGAAGAAAGGATGAAAAATTTCAAAAGAAATATAATGAAAATGAAGTACAGTTTTTAGAAAATAATAAACCTATCGAAATAAATAATATGTTATCAACATTAGTAATAAGGGAAGTAGAGTCTGAAGAAATTATAAGACTTAATATAATAGAAGGACAAATGAAAAAAGGAATAGAACAAAGATTAATAGAAAATTATAGTGAAAATCCTTTAATACATTGGGAAAAATCAAAACCATTAGCTAAGATAGAATTAAAAGATTATAGTAGAGAAATTAATTGTAAGCCCTATCCATGGACAGAACAGGATAAAAAAGAATTTGAAATGCATATAAATGAAATGAAAAAATATGACTTAATTAGAGAAAGTAAATCTGAATATTCTTCACCTGCAATGATTGTAATAAAACATAGTGAAGAAAAGAGAGGAAAATCAAGAATGGTAATAAATTATAAAAAACTAAATGATTTAGCTGTAAGAAATAGATATCCTATACCCAAAATAGAATTACTATTTAATTTAATAAGAGGGAAAAACATCTTTAGTAAGTTTGATTGTAAATCAGGATTTTTCCAGATAAAGTTAGAAGAAGAAAGTAAAAAATATACTGCATTTAGTACATCAGAAGGACTATATGAATGGAATGTACTACCTATGGGATTCCATAATAGTCCAAGTATATTTCAAGAATATGTAACTAAGTTATTATTACCAATAAGAAATTTTGCTGTTATTTATATTGATGATATTTTAATATTTTCAGAAAATAAAGAAATACATGAAGAACATTTAGAAAAATTTATTGAACTAATAGAAAACAAAGGATTAAATATATCACCACATAAAGCAGAATTAAGAAAAAGTAGAATAGGATTTTTAGGACAATATATTTCACCAGAAGGAATAGAATTACAGGAACATATTAGCAAGAAAGTATTAGAATTCTCAGAAATAAGAAATAAGAAGGAATTACAATCATTTTTAGGATTAGTAAATCAAGCTAGAAATTATATATCTAATTTATCAAAGTTAACTGCTAAAATATCTAGGTTAGCAGGGGAAAAGAGTATATGGATATGGAATGACCAGACAAAGAAAATTATAGAACAGATTAAGAAATTATGTCAAAACTTACCAAAATTAACTACCTCTAACCAACCAGCAAAATCCAAGAAAACCTCGGCAGAATTACCACCTAGTAACCCAGTGTTTAAGCTTGCAGAATATTTTACTTATTTTAAGAAACTTATCTATAACCTTAACCATTTTCCTTTAAAACTCCAAAAATCAAATATATATCCCATTATGCCTTCAATAAAGCCATTATCCACCAAGGAACACCATCAAATGTTGTAAAAGCACTATATCAACATGGTTTAATTCAGTCTATTTATCCATCAGCAAGCCTAGAAGAAATAGCAGAGTTACCAGAACCTCTGAAAAAGGCTGTAAAGACTTATTTTGGTATAGTAACTCAACACATGGTATTTATAAGATGTTACTCCACAATAGCAGAAATAACTCCAGATAAATTTTATCATCCCATTAATCTTATTAGGTTAGGAACCACAAGGAAACCCTTTGAGCATTCTGTTGAGCCAAAGGAAGATATAAATGATGATGAAGAATTCATGGAAACAGTATCCAGAATAAGGTCCCAAGATTATCATATAATTTTCCAAGAAATGAATAGGATTTTAGCCACTGAAGATGAAGCCGCTTGGGTCTATTTCTCAGGCCCAACGACATTAATTTACTCATCAGGAAGGCATACCAGGAATATTAATCAATTTAATCAATTTTATGATAAGATAAAGAATAATAAGTTTGAAAATAGCACAGATACTAAGAAGAGGATATGTCAGTTATTAGCTGAATATGCTACCCACAAATGTAATTATTGCGATGAAAGAAGTCCAGAAAGAAGAGATTTTGAAGATCCAATAATGGACATGAGTATAATCTGAAAAGAAGAAGACAAAAGAAGTGGCAGACAAGGAAAAAGAAAAAGAATTGGCGGACAAAAAATGACAGACAAGATAAAAAGAAGGAAGATAAGATAAGAAGCACTCAGGAAAACGACAAGGAAGTGGCAGACATAGAAGATAAGAAGGAGATAATCAATCATAGAAGATGACGCAAGGAATGATGTAAATTGAGAGGAATGCCTCTCTATATAAACCATGTATCTAGCATAAGTAAGGGCATCGAAAGCATAGAAAGAAATCTGCTATCGAATCCCAAACCTCTCTTGTAATCTCTCATATTAAATAAAATTTCTTTTTGCTATTCCTTCTCCATTTACAGTTCAGAAACAATTTTGGAAATCGTCTACAATTAAGGTATGAGTAACTAAACTCTTATCGAGGATTAAGGGTAGTAGTATTATTTAACCTGGGAATATGATTTCATAAAACATACTGCTTTGAATACTTAAGAAAACCATCCAGTTACGTCTCCAGTAGGAAACGAAGGAAGACTGTGCTGGGGTGATCTGAAGGGAGAAGATCTGTTGATGACTTCCTCTGTGAGAAGTCTTGTTATTCCTTGTATGAAAGAGGACAAGGATTGATCTTCTATAACCCGGATCATTTCTGGTCAAATCCTGGATGATCTTCTTAAGTATTGATAGCAGGCTGTCCGTTATGGTATCAGAGCCCCATGGTTTAAATAATATGAAACCTTAATCCTTGATTGTTTCTCATATTTTATCACATACTTTCAGTATAGATGCATCAGATAATTATTGGGGAGCAGCTTTATATCATGAGAATAATGAAGGAAAAGAAAAAATTACTAAATACTCAAGTGGAAAATTTAATGATTGTCAAGCTAAATATCATTCAAATTGGAAAGAATTTTTAGCAATTGTTAAAGCAGTAGAAAAATTTGAATTATTTGTAGTAAATACCAGGTTTGTTATAAAAACTGATAATACCCAAGTAAAACATTGGTTAGATAAAGGAATTAAAACTAATAAATTGAGTAATAAAATGTTAATTAAATGGCAAAGTGATATGGCATATTATGATTATGAAATTGAATATATTAAAGGACAGAATAATTTAATTGCTGATTTTTTGAGCAGATGGAATCAGGAAGACCTGTAACTCCAAGTAATGAGACTTCTGAGGAAATGAGAAATTTAATAGAGCAGATTAATATGAGGTTCCAAGTAGTGGAACTAAATATGAATCTAATGCTCAGTCCAATAAATGCAAATTTTGCTCTGATACCATAACGGACAGCCTGCTATCAATACTTAAGAAGATCATCCAGGATTTGACCAGAAATGATCCGGGTTATAGAAGATCAATCCTTGTCCTCTTTCATACAAGGAATAACAAGACTTCTCACAGAGGAAGTCATCAACAGATCTTCTCCCTTCAGATCACCCCAGCACAGTCTTCCTTCGTTTCCTACTGGAGACGTAACTGGATGGTTTTCTTAAGTATTCAAAGCAGTATGTTTTATGAAATCATATTCCCAGGTTAAATAATACTACTACCCTTAATCCTCGATAAGAGTTTAGTTACTCATACCTTAATTGTAGACGATTTCCAAAATTGTTTCTGAACTGTAAATGGAGAAGGAATAGCAAAAAGAAATTTTATTTAATATGAGAGATTACAAGAGAGGTTTGGGATTCGATAGCAGATTTCTTTCTATGCTTTCGATGCCCTTACTTATGCTAGATACATGGTTTATATAGAGAGGCATTCCTCTCAATTTACATCATTCCTTGCGTCATCTTCTATGATTGATTATCTCCTTCTTATCTTCTATGTCTGCCACTTCCTTGTCGTTTTCCTGAGTGCTTCTTATCTTATCTTCCTTCTTTTTATCTTGTCTGTCATTTTTTGTCCGCCAATTCTTTTTCTTTTTCCTTGTCTGCCACTTCTTTTGTCTTCTTCTTTTCAGATTATACTCATGTCCATTATTGGATCTTCAAAATCTCTTCTTTCTGGACTTCTTTCATCGCAATAATTACATTTGTGGGTAGCATATTCAGCTAATAACTGACATATCCTCTTCTTAGTATCTGTGCTATTTTCAAACTTATTATTCTTTATCTTATCATAAAATTGATTAAATTGATTAATATTCCTGGTATGCCTTCCTGATGAGTAAATTAATGTCGTTGGGCCTGAGAAATAGACCCAAGCGGCTTCATCTTCAGTGGCTAAAATCCTATTCATTTCTTGGAAAATTATATGATAATCTTGGGACCTTATTCTGGATACTGTTTCCATGAATTCTTCATCATCATTTATATCTTCCTTTGGCTCAACAGAATGCTCAAAGGGTTTCCTTGTGGTTCCTAACCTAATAAGATTAATGGGATGATAAAATTTATCTGGAGTTATTTCTGCTATTGTGGAGTAACATCTTATAAATACCATGTGTTGAGTTACTATACCAAAATAAGTCTTTACAGCCTTTTTCAGAGGTTCTGGTAACTCTGCTATTTCTTCTAGGCTTGCTGATGGATAAATAGACTGAATTAAACCATGTTGATATAGTGCTTTTACAACATTTGATGGTGTTCCTTGGTGGATAATGGCTTTATTGAAGGCATAATGGGATATATATTTGATTTTTGGAGTTTTAAAGGAAAAATGGTTAAGGTTATAGATAAGTTTCTTAAAATAAGTAAAATATTCTGCAAGCTTAAACACTGGGTTACTAGGTGGTAATTCTGCCGAGGTTTTCTTGGATTTTGCTGGTTGGTTAGAGGTAGATGGTTGGTCAGATACTGGACTTTTATGGGCTTCTTGGATTTCTTTTCCTTTTTGGTTTTCTTGGGTTTTTTCTTGGGCTTGCTCCTTTATAATTTGAAGTAAAGGGGTTATTTTCTGAGTTAACTCTTTCCCAACTGAATTTGGGTCTTCTATTTCCTTCATTCCTGTATTTACATATCTGTTTACTTGTTCTTCCAGTTTTCCCACTTTATCAAAAAGTGTATCCAACTGGTTAAAGATCTTTGCAAAATTTGCATTTATTGGACTGAGCATTAGATTCATATTTAGTTCCACTACTTGGAACCTCATATTAATCTGCTCTATTAAATTTCTCATTTCCTCAGAAGTCTCATTACTTGGAGTTACAGGTCTTCCTGATTCCATCTGCTCAAAAAATCAGCAATTAAATTATTCTGTCCTTTAATATATTCAATTTCATAATCATAATATGCCATATCACTTTGCCATTTAATTAACATTTTATTACTCAATTTATTAGTTTTAATTCCTTTATCTAACCAATGTTTTACTTGGGTATTATCAGTTTTTATAACAAACCTGGTATTTACTACAAATAATTCAAATTTTTCTACTGCTTTAACAATTGCTAAAAATTCTTTCCAATTTGAATGATATTTAGCTTGACAATCATTAAATTTTCCACTTGAGTATTTAGTAATTTTTTCTTTTCCTTCATTATTCTCATGATATAAAGCTGCTCCCCAATAATTATCTGATGCATCTGTATAAATGATCCATTTTACATTATTATCTGTAGGAATAGTTAATTTTGGTAAGTTTTGACATAATTTCTTAATCTGTTCTATAATTTTCTTTGTCTGGTCATTCCATATCCATATACTCTTTTCCCCTGCTAACCTAGATATTTTAGCAGTTAACTTTGATAAATTAGGTATATAATTTCTAGCTTGATTTACTAATCCTAAAAATGATTGTAATTCCTTCTTATTTCTTATTTCTGAGAATTCTAATACTTTCTTGCTAATATGTTCCTGTAATTCTATTCCTTCTGGTGAAATATATTGTCCTAAAAATCCTATTCTACTTTTTCTTAATTCTGCTTTATGTGGTGATATATTTAATCCTTTGTTTTCTATTAGTTCAATAAATTTTTCTAAATGTTCTTCATGTATTTCTTTATTTTCTGAAAATATTAAAATATCATCAATATAAATAACAGCAAAATTTCTTATTGGTAATAATAACTTAGTTACATATTCTTGAAATATACTTGGACTATTATGGAATCCCATAGGTAGTACATTCCATTCATATAGTCCTTCTGATGTACTAAATGCAGTATATTTTTTACTTTCTTCTTCTAACTTTATCTGGAAAAATCCTGATTTACAATCAAACTTACTAAAGATGTTTTTCCCTCTTATTAAATTAAATAGTAATTCTATTTTGGGTATAGGATATCTATTTCTTACAGCTAAATCATTTAGTTTTTTATAATTTATTACCATTCTTGATTTTCCTCTCTTTTCTTCACTATGTTTTATTACAATCATTGCAGGTGAAGAATATTCAGATTTACTTTCTCTAATTAAGTCATATTTTTTCATTTCATTTATATGCATTTCAAATTCTTTTTTATCCTGTTCTGTCCATGGATAGGGCTTACAATTAATTTCTCTACTATAATCTTTTAATTCTATCTTAGCTAATGGTTTTGATTTTTCCCAATGTATTAAAGGATTTTCACTATAATTTTCTATTAATCTTTGTTCTATTCCTTTTTTCATTTGTCCTTCTATTATATTAAGTCTTATAATTTCTTCAGACTCTACTTCCCTTATTACTAATGTTGATAACATATTATTTATTTCGATAGGTTTATTATTTTCTAAAAACTGTACTTCATTTTCATTATATTTCTTTTGAAATTTTTCATCCTTTCTTCTATATGGATTGGTTATTCTTATTCCCCATGCTTCATGTTTACATGGTGTAGTTAATATAATAGCTTTTTCTATTAAATGTAAAGGATAATATTGACTTAAAAAGTCTAATCCTAATATTACATCACAAGAAGGTTCATTATATTGATTTAATTCTTGTATAACTAATTCATATTCTCCTATTTGTATACTAACATTTCTTGATTCTAATTCTATCATATGTATTTCTTTTCCTGCACTTTCCATTCTTAACATTTTTTGTTTTCTTTTCCATAGTTCTGGTGGTAAGACATTATATTTTGCTACTGTTAAATTTGCTCCTGTGTCTACTAGTGCATGATATTTCCTAGATCTATATTTTTGATAGTTGAATTTTACTAATATGAAAAACAATCTTCTATTATTCATTTATGCTCCACTTAACATGTCTAATCTTTCTTTTGTTCTTACTAACATTCTTTGTTTTGCTATATAATTCCACATTACTGGAACTACCATATACCATGTTCTTCCTGCTACATAATTTAATGTTGTTGTTGGTTTTTTCATCTGTTTTCTTATCCATCTTAAGTTACTTTTAGACATCAAATTTATATTATAAGTCTTATTATTTATTCCTACTAACATTTCGGTATGATTAAAGTTTGGTGATTTATATTTATCATTATTCTGTCCTGTTGTATCCTATATGGCTTTACTGCTCTTAAAAAGTCTGATCCTAGCGTAACTTTGTGTTCATTGTCAGTATTTTCTTCTACCCAAATCTTCATACTCATTATGTCTCTTTTATTAAATCTTATATTTATATTTGTTTTAGTTCCTTCTTCATCTATTTCTAAATTATTTTCTGTATATTGTTCTTCAATAAAACTTCTATTAATTTCTTGATCAACTAATGCCTTTACTTCTTCCCATATAGCTTCTTTCTTTATTTCTAATTTTATATAATACTTTTGTTCTGTTAAATTTATTTGCCTACTTCTAGGTCTAATTTGAGCTAAACTAGTCGTTATTGGTATTTCTGCTAACATATTTGCTTCTATATCATCTTCATTACTTTCTGTCCTAACTATATTTCTTCTTCTGGATTCAGGTCTTATTGGGATATCTATGCTTCTTCTTGGCATTTCTAATCTCCTTGGGATTTCTAGACTTCTTCTTGCTGAAGTATTTATATTTATGTTTAAATCTGGTGTATTTATCCTTAGCATTCTTTGTCCTAATGTATTATTGGTTTGTATTCTTCTAGGATTTTCTATTTGGTTTATATTAGCAGTTCTATCTAATTCTATTTGTAATTGTTCAGGGATTGTTATATTTGTTGGGTCTAATGGTATTTCTTGTAATATTGGCATAAAATTTTTATCTATAGTTATTCTTCCTTGTGATCTGTTATATATCTTATGTTCATTTGTAAATACTAATCCTATCATTGCAGTTATACTTATTGTTTTTGCTCCTCTTAACATTTGTATTCCTCCTAGTTTATGGTAAACCATTATTGATTGATCTATATGTTCATCTGCTCTTGATATTGCAAAATTTGTATTTACTGTAAATTTTAATTTTTGGTATATTAGGTTTCCTGTCAATATTCCTAATACACTGTCCTGCACATTACTTATTATCCTTCCATCTGTTATTAACAATTCTATAGGTGAGTTTATTCCTTCTCTAAAATAAGCTTTTACTAATAATTGTACTCCTGCTATATAGATTTCCGTTACTTCATTTTTAAATGATAATCTTGAAATTTCATTTTCAATTAATGCTTTACTTACTAGTGGTATTCTAAGTATTCCTTCTGTTAATGTTGATTCTATAGGATGTTTTTTCTCTAAAACTACACATGCCTTCTTTTCATTCCTATTCTTTTTTATTATTTTACTCACTCTACTTATAAATCCCTTTTCACCATTAAATTCTTCTGGTCTTAAATCTAATTTTATATCTTTTATCTTATTATATTGTTTTTCATTAAATGTAATTCTTCGTTCACATATTCCTTCTTTACTGCTTATCTGCTCATTGTATTCTTCATATTCTATTTCATTATTACTACTCTGTCCTTCTTCACTAACATTCATCATGTATAACATAACATCTTCTTCTTCTTCTGATATTTCAGAAATTTCTGATTCTGATTCTGTTTCTTCTTCTACTTCTTTTAACTTATATATCTCTACATCTGATTGTTCTAATTCACTATAAATTGGTTCATTAATTTCTAAAGGTTCTAATTCCCAATTAAAAGCTTGTTCTAATATATTCATAAATTTCCTTTCTTTAGGTTCTGGACAATTAGTACTTATATGTCCTATCTTTCCGCAATTATAACATTTACACTTTTTAGGTTTCTTACTATAATTAATCTTTCTTTTCCCTTTCTTAAAATATTTTCTTCTTGGTTTGAATTTTTTGTAAAATTTTTCTTTTGGATATTTCTTAAATTCATACTTAGTCTTTTTTCTTCCTTTTTTATATTTTCTTCTCCTTATTCTTTTTTCTTCACATCCCCATTTATGAGGTTTTTCTAATTCTCCACATTTTAATAATAATTTATTAGCTTTATAATATTTTTTATTTCTCCACGCTCTTTTACATGCATCTGATAAATATTCTCTCAAATATTCTTCTCTTCTTCCCATTGTATCTACATATGGTAATAATTCTATATTTCCTATGTGTTTATAATAATCTTCCATTATGGTTTCCGAGATTAATCTAGGCAATTTCCTATAAAATAACTCTAAGTAAAATTTTTGTGTATTATAATCTTCTATTCTAGCCTCATAATAATATTTCTTAAATTCACAAATATATTGTTCTAAATATTTTGGATTTAAAGAACATATTTCTATTTGGTATAATTTTTCTATTGCTCTTGTCTTTATTGTAGTTTCATTTAAAGCTACACTTCTTCCTAAAAATTCATTTCTAATTAAAGTTTCATATTTTCTAATTAATATTGCTATATATTCCTTTCTATCATTATATGTTCCTTGTTCTATGTGTCTTGTATGTTGTCTAAATGTATCTGTTTTACTTTTCCACCAATTATGTACATTTCCTAGAAAACTTGCTTCTATTACAATTGGCACAAATTGTGGATTCAAACTTTTTCCTATTAAAGCTACTAAATGTGATTTACTCCATTCTTCTAATCTTTTTTCGTTATCTAAATTACAATCTAAATCTAACCATATTCCCATACTCGGTATTGCTCTTGTTTCATATTGTTCTAAAGGTGTTGGTGTAAATCTAGATTTATTTGGTGTTTCAAATGTAAACTCAAAACTTTTTTGATTTATTGGTTGTTTATGATATAATATACTATTTTCTTCTTCCTCTTCTCTACGTTGTCTCATTTCTTGATCTGCTTGTTGTTGCGATGTTTGTTCTTCTTTTGGTTCTACTTGTCTTTCCATATTAATCTGAAAATTTTCTTCTTCTTTTATATTAATTTTTGTAGCATATTGAAATTCCTTCCTTATTTGTTCTATCTTTTCTTCTTCTTGTCCCATTATTTCTTCTATTTCATCATCATCTATGTTTTCTAAAACATTCATCATGTTTATACTAATTCCCTTATTTTTCTTGTCTTTCTCTTGCTTTTCTTGTTTCCTTGGATTCATTATTTCCATTAAATAATCTAATTCTGAACCTGTTTGATATAATATTTCTGCTATGTTATTAGATTCTTTTATTTCTAATTCTTCTTCACTTATTTCTTTATTCTTTCCTTTATTTATCATACCATGCTTTTCCTGATATTTTTCTATATCAAATTTTTCTATTTCTTTATATATTTCCCATATGTTTCTATTTATGACTTCTTGTCCTTTCTTTATTTCTTCTGATAGTATCCTAGTTTGTTTTATATTTTCATCCATAGATTGTTTTAATATATTATTCCTACTTACTTCTTTTATCTCTATTTCTTCTAAAGCTTTTAACATTTCTTCCATATTCATCATGTTTATCTGGGGTTTTTCGATTATAGGTTCAATCCTTTTTTCTATTCCTAAAGCTTTCATTATCTGCCTTATATTTGCTTTTATATATGCTAACTCAGTAGTGTTATTGACTACTTCTTTTCTTAAATCATATAATTTTTGTTCTAATGGTTTGGATAACTCTATTAACCTGTCAACTTTATATTTCTGTTGTTCTTGATCTATTATATTCCTAGTTTCTGCTGGTAATTTTTCTAATAAATCATTTAGATTATAAACTTGTAACAGATCTTCTATGTTTGGATTAACATAACATCCTAATTGTTTCATTATAAACATATTAGTCCAATTTATTTGATTAAAAGTATAATCTCCATCTCCTCCTATTATAAATGGTGTAAAAATACAATCACTTGCTTCTTCCTTATTATCATAATTCATAAAAGAACTTTCTGGTAATTTTTCTGCTTCTATTCCATACATTCTAGGTTCTAATACTTTTATAGAATTCATTTCAACAATAACAATAATATATATATATATATATATAGAGGGTGAAAAGGGATTTTACCAAAAATCCCTAACTAACATCACCCTCAATGTTATAGTAAGGTTAAGAGTGATTACCTGTCCCCCTTTAGCAATTTATTGTTCTTCCCTACCGTTCCTTGTAGGTTTTCCCTTCTAAGCACCTTCCATAGTATATTCTCCTATTTCATATAACAAGGAATGTGAGCATCTATTATTGTTTATATTACTTAACGTCACTCACGATCCTAATTACTACCCAATATCTTCTTATATATGTTATTCTTAGGTAAACATTCTTGAATCGAAGCCAAAGCCAATAATCAAATTCAAATTAATCAACCAAAAGCCAAGGAACAACAACCATACATTTCCATCAAAGCAATATAGGAATTAACACAATTAAATTCACCAATTACAACCATAATCAATCAGCAACAAACAACCTTCACAATAGTCACCGTATCAACCAAACGATCAATACCATGTTCAATGCAAGGTTTCACAAAGTACCCAAACATTAGCAATCTCATATCCTTAACTTTCTTAATGATCTCCTTTTAGAAACCAAATTACATTTTTAGTTATAATCAAAAGGTTCAGTAATTTTTAACCAATACAAGAAAACTAAATTTCTCATACTTTCAATGTAGCTAAACAACAATTTTGTTACATACTATTATTCCCCAATTGTCAAACAATCCTTAGTCTATCTCAACTTGAAATTTCACTTCCTTAAACCCCTAAATCGGCCAAAATACAAAAGAAAAGAGAAAAATCAGCAATTGCTTAATCCATTTTCACATCTACACATGAATCTGAATTATAATAACATTTACTAAAGTCAGGACTTATATTATTATTTCACCCAATACAGAATAGGACTAACAAAATCAGTTTTGTTCAACCAAAATATTAAGCCTCAATTTTTACCCTTTACAGAATCCTTTTCAATTCCAGTCATCAATATTCACGATTATGTTCACATACCACCATACATACATTTACAATGATTTCCACTCTTCAACTTGTATAACCAAACACTAAAACATGCATATTTATCACACCACCACATCTTAACCTGCAACAACTACATATACTTTATCATGCCAAGTCCCAAAATAATAAAGCACAATGTCAACCTACACAAATCATGCATATTTCACTTGCAACCAATTCAAACCCTTCACAATTCATTATCATTAACTAGCAATACACAGATTTAAGCCACAACCATGTTTAACACAATTACTTGGTACTTGCTGCTATTCCTTTGCTCATACGGATTAGCAACCAAAACGAGGAAACATTGCATTCCTTCTTGAATCAGTTAACCAATAAGAAGAATAACAAGAACAAAGGTCTAGAGATTAACATGCAAGCATCATACATAAATGACATTATTATTTTTTTATTATTAATAATATTATTGTTATTATTATTATCTTGAATAAGTTAGAATCAACCACCCCCCAAATCAGCAAACACTTGACTTCACTCACAAATTAATATCAAACTTAGTATCACACACCAAAAACCAAAACTACTATTTCTTTCCCAAAATCAATTCAGCAATAGTAATATCAATATCAAGAAAACTTATAATACACCAATACTAACTTCATTTCAGTCATGACTTACCTATTTCCATTTGAATCTCTAAACACCCAAATAAAGCATAGAACCAAACACAATTTATCCTCCATTAACTTGCAAAATCAAACACTCCAACATGCATATATCTTATAAATAACAATTCACATATATTCAACAGATTGCTATCAATCAACAGCTTAAGGAATTGCAAAGAGCATCTATTTTCTTAGAGTATTTTTCGGCCATAACAAAGAAGAGGCTTAAGAAACATTCCATCAAAACAGAAAAACCACACCTGAGGCATATCACAACTTAAAAAGCTTCTTCAACGACTAATTACAAATTTTGAACCTTAATTTCTTTAAAACTCGTTGGCCATTGAAACCCTAAGACTAGCCCCTTCTCAATCTCGTCCAAAAATAAAGTAAAAAGAGTATGAATAGGTAGAAGGTACTCACCGGAGTACATAACCATCACGTTTCACCAGATTCTCGCTGGAAATCGTCGGGGTCGCCGGAAAGAAGGAGGAACGAAGAAGAAGGCGAAGGAAAGAGGGAGTGACAGGTTTGATGATGATGAAGGTGAAGGGGAAGAGAGAGACCGCGCCGGTGCTAACCCCGACGGCGGCTTGCTCGCCGGTTCTTGCAGCTCCGGCGACGAGCGACGAAGAGAGAGAGCAGGGAGGGTTTGGTGAGAGGGGCGGAGAGCTCGATTCACATGGATTTGAGGAGAGGAGAAGATGAAGAGATGGGATGGGAGAGGAAGGTCGGCGCCGCCGCGCCCTGGCCGCCGGAGATGATGTTGGCCGACGGGAAGGAGAGTGGGTTGGAGACGAAGGGGCATCGCGGGAGAGAGAGGGTGAGAGAGAGATAAAAATGAAAATGGGAGGGAGGGGAAATAAATTTATATATATATTTTAGGGAAAATTACACTTAACTACCCTAAAGTTTATTCGTAATTATATTTCTAGCCCAGAAGTTTGTATATATTACTATATCTCTTTCTTTTCATCCTAACATGATCTAAATTTTAATTTACTTTGTATGAAAGTTTCTATTCCCAATTAATTCTTTTAACTATATTTCTTTAAATTCCAAACTAAATCAGATTTAATATTCTTGAATTGCCCATAATATCTTAAAATTCCTTTCTAAAACTTTAAGTGGAAAAGAAAAATTTGATTGGATATAATATTGAATTATGATGGTACAAAGCAAGGATTATAAGTTGATGTTTGCATTGTTATGTGGGGTATCCTACCTCCATATCATTCATCTTTACTATTTTATTGAGCATAATGATTTTTATGCTTTATCCACCATGTGGATTAACATATAAAATGTTATGCATATAGAAAACATTGTTTTCTTTGCAATGGCTGAATTGATGTGAGAGGTGCAAATACCTCAATTTTTGATTGGAAAATTGAATGAGTGACTACATGTTGTAAAGTTTGTTGCCTTTTCTCTTTCAATAATTGATTGGTTTCCTTGAGAAGGATATACATGATTGTGTATGTTAATTTTGTGTCATAAATATAGATACATGTTGAAATTCTTGTTAGACTTTAATGAGTGTGATTGGGAAATTGTGCCTTAGGTATACATGTGTGTGATGGGGTTATTGATTCGTGTATATGTAATTCTTTGTGATTGCTGATTGGATGACTATCTTCTCTATATGAAATAGAGAAATTTACATGCTTGATTGTATGATTGTATTGTGATCTATATATGAATGAATTGCTTGTTAATTGCTTTTGATGATTTGATATTATCTTGGTGGGTGTTAGTAGAAGAGTAATTAAATTTTGAAATTTCATAAATATAGATAGCATGATATTCAAAATGAAGTAGGAATAATTAATGAAGTAAAATAAATGAAAAAAAAAATAGCTTAGAAAGGTTGGTAAGAGACAAGGATGCTTCTTGGGGTCTCGAATATAATTATGAACCCGGGCATAATGATAGTCGAGACATCAAAGAATATCCAATAGAATGAGAGATAAAACACCCTTAAAATTAAAAAGAATTGCTATATTAGTACCAAGAGAGATAAAAAAAATTTAGAAATTTACAAGAGAATTGTTTGTTGAATGTGTCTAAATCTGAATACTAATTGGATTTAAACAAAATTCAAGTAAATGCTCAGTATAAATGAACAAGGATCAAGTTATGTGATTGTTGATATGTCTTTGTATCTTTGTTTCCTTGGCTTCATATGTGAATTATGTATGCTTTGTGTAATATGATATTCTTTTATTATGTCTCTTGGTTGTGATTTGAATTGTAATGCAAGAGTGATTATTTTGTTGCAGAAATTCTGATATTTTGCTTGGGATTGATCAAATGATGTAGAGATAAATTTGGTTTGCAAATTGGTTGGTGACTTCATTTGTGCATCAGCCTTATGTGTGTAAATTTTCCAGTAGAACGGTTTGGAATCTGATATGCATTCTACTGTGAAAAGTGCTTTCTGATGCTATTAGTTTGTTAAATGTCATGAATTTGCTGGTTTTGTGTCTCTTACATTTAATCCTATTTGTAATGTGATGCATGCTATATTGTGACGGACATTAAAGAAGATTAGTGCATTTTTGGGTAAAATGAAACTTGTCATCGTGATTTTATGCTAGGTACTGTAAAACAAAATTCAATGTACTATAGTATGATTGTATGCAATTATTGATACATTTTTGTGTATTGTATTAAAGATGTGTATTGTAATTCTGGTATAATTGTGGTATAACTTATGAATGTTGTTTTGCTAAAAATCCCCATGTTTCTTTAAATGGGTAAGCTTTGTACTGAAAATCCAGAACTTCTTTTGAACTGTAAAAAAAAATTTGAATTTCACTACACATCTTTAAAGCTTCATGTCCCTCTTGCCCTGCATTTAAAATGATTTGTTTTGGGTAAGTGAATGCCTTATATCCAGTGAAGATTCAGTTTGATGGAATTATATTAATTATGTCTTAAGGAGAAGTCATAAGGCTTGATTTAAACTTTGGTAATAAAGAATCTGTTTTGGCATAAAATTGATAAATATTGGATTTAAGCTATAGATTTATAGAGCTGCATTAGTGTCTTACCTTTTCAAGTAAATAGGTGTTGGTTTGATTAAATGGAAAATTCTGATTGAAAAATATTAAAATATTTTTGACTGATTGTTAAAAAAATTTAATTGAGATCTTTATTTGTTGTGAGTGATGAAATGGGTTTGATGTTAAAGATATTTCCCAAATTTAATTGAATTATAGACAATAGAAGGTAAACATTTCTTGTGAGCATGCATATCTTCTCTTTTCAATATCCAGTGCAATGTTTTGGACTGATGTGCTTATTTTTCCTTGATTGTCAATCTCTTGCTTGATTTCACTAATGAAGAAGCATGGACCTGTTTTGCATATTGAATTTCTAAAGCCTTTTTATGTCAATTGTTATTGATGTGTCTTTGCCTTAAATTTGTTTTGAGTGTATGTGCATTGAATTTGCAATTGTGCATCAGATTTGAATCATTGAATCAGTCCTATAATTGCATCATACTTGTATGATTTGGCATCAGATTTGTTTAATTATTGAATTCGTTCTGACAATGTATTTTAATCTTCACCGTGCATCTGGTTGGGTAATTGAATTAGCATTATTACACCAAATTACTCACCTATGATCAGATTTGTTTGTGTAGTTTGCTTCTTTGAATCAGCTTTATGTTTTCTTGTATGGAGTTTATGCTATTAATTGTGTTTGTTCATGTGCTCTAAAGTAAATCTGATTGTGCATTGTAATGAAGATGATGATTATTTCCTCTTAATTAAATGAGGAATGGATGATCACCTTTATAGATGTTGAACTTGAAAACTGACTTGTGTTTGTTTATGACATTGTCCTTGTGGCATTTATTCCCTTAACCTCAACATTGTGTTTTGGCACATCTCATTAGAAATGATACCCATTGCCTATTCTCTTATTAAAGATATGCCCAAGCTTCTTGTATCATGGCTTGAGAATTCTTGGCATCTTTGAGAACGTCAACCATATTGATCTTGTTCTCTTCTATCATCTTTATATTGTGATAAATATGATTATCAAACTCTACATCAATTTCAACAACATTGCTTTCCACAACCACATTCTTTCAAATACAAAATCACATGCAAACAATGGGCTTATTCTTAAAGTTTGTCATATGAACTAATATCTCTAAAAGCTTAAATGCTCGATTCTTTTCTGTACTTAATGAGCACTTCTCTCCTAATTTCGAGGACGAAATTATTTTAGGGGGAGAGATTGTAACATCCCAAAAATTTAATTATAAAAGTTCTATAATTTAATATAGAGTAAGGATATTTTATTTGTATTCTTGGAAATTATTTGCCTAAAAGAAATGAAGGAATTGAAATTAGTGAAGAAGTTTGCCTAAATATAAAAAGGAAAGATAAAAACAATTGAGAAAAATTGTGGACCACATATTTGTATGTGGTGTAGGTAAATTGAAAAAAAAAATAAAAAAAAAACTCTCACCTCCCATTAAAATTAAACTCTCGGTCTCTCTCTTTCTCATTCTTCACATACTCATCCAAACATTCTCCTTCTCACCAATTTTCGTCCATCTTTTCTTTTCTCACGTCCAGCTCAATTTGCAGCCGATCCCAAGCAATTTTTGGAGAGAATCTCACTTGCAAATCCAAATTCTAGCTTAGGTAAGTATCCCCAATCTTTACATATAAGTTTTGTATAGTTTTGGGAAGAGATTGGGGTTAATCTTAGTTGGGAAATCTGATTTGGGTTTTGGAAAAGTTGTCAAACTAAACTCACATGAGTTGGGAATTTAATATGCAAGCTATTGTCATGAAGATTAGAAGAAAGAACCGATGTTCACTCCTTCTCTGCTTCTTCTGTTTTCTTTTTCTTCGTTTCAGCCACTGTTGGGGAACAATTTGAACTTTAACTCGCAGCTAAATGCTCTAGCTATCACTGATTTGAGTTTGGGTAAGAATTTCTGAACTTTGCCACTCTAGTCTTTGTAAAACGGGTGAGGAATTTGAGAGGACCGAATGGGTTCTGATTAGTCAAGCCTGATTTTATTTAGGAAAGGCATGCTTTGTTTTCATATATGTGTGAGAATTCTTATATTGCTGCTGTGGTGGTTTTCATATGTTTTTTTTAGATGGAGGTAAAAATGTACACATAAGTACAAATAAATCTTGTTTGTGATTGCTTAAATTAGTATGCAATTGAGTGTCAATGTAACAATGCTCTTGTTTCCTTTTTCTTAATTGTCGAACTGATCCTTTAGGAGAATCAACCACTTCTTTATTTTGGCCTGGATATGTGTATGTAAAGAAATCTAAAGAAATGACAATTATTCTGCCATGGCTGACCTGTTTTGTATGTTGTTTTAGTGGCTGCATATTTGAGGGAGAATATCAATAGTGGTACAATAATGACTAAAACAAATTGTGTGAATGTATATAAATATTAAAAAAATTTCTGTTCTTGGCATGCTAATGCAATTAACTGAATTGTGGTGCTTTCTTTGCAGTAGGAACATCAGAGAATCAATTTTAATAAAGATTGTAATTGTATGTAAATAGAAGAGTATTATTGATCTCCTTGGCATGAGTAGTCATTGTTTTCTTTAAGGTTATATGGTTCTATGTTGTGCTGGATTTTTGAATGGAATGCATAGGGCATATTGTTCCATTTTGTGTTGTTTTATTTTGATCCAAATCTGACTATATATTGGTTGTTGTAAATTGAGATAAAATTAGCAAGAGTAACAATTGATTGGTGTATGTTTGGGTCTGATGCATGTGATAATTAGGTTTTGGGCTGTAGTGGTATTGTTGCATGCAAAATTATAAGTTTTTCTAAGCATATTTCCACTGATATGGCATACTAGAATTAGGAAGGAATGAAGTTACTTGCTTGAATAAAAATCTGATTTCTGTTGGTTGATGCTTTGTGAAATTGGATGATGTATTGATAGTGCACATTTTGATTTAGAAATGATTGCTATTCCTCTTGCCATGGATGAATGCAATTTTATATAATGATGCAATAGTGGATTGAATGATGTTATGAGAATGTTATAATCTGATTTTGGTTCACTGTATGTGTATAATAAGTTTTCTGAACTCAAAACTAACAAGGCTGAACCCTTTTGGAAAGTTAGGGAGGTATACTGATTTGCATGAACTATATTTTGTTGGAACTAAAAACTTTGTGTTGATATAGAGCTGATTGTAGTGAATGGGTTAAGGATTTTATTCTGTTTGTTACCATTGTTGGTTTGCATTTGGCTGAATAAATTCTGGACCTAAAGAGGTGCTAATAAACATCAAAATAATTGCTTGGAAATATAAGAAACTCAACTTGTAAGCATTAAATATTGCGTGAATGATTAGAACTAATATGATTCTCTGAATGAGTTTGTATGAGATATATTTGTTCCATGTGATCATTATTGTTTAGTTTGTGTACTTCATTATGTGTAGCATTGCCCTGAATTTTATAGTGACTGTTTTGTTCTATTTTGCAATTCTTATGCCACTTGATTCATGCTTGTTAAATGCCTGAGAATAAAATAAGTACATAAGGCTGGGTAGTATTAAATGTGTTAGGATTCGTGAGAGATCGAAAATATATATGTACAGGCATAGTTAATATATTCCTTGTTTTACATTAGGTAAAATCAAGGATAACCATGGTGTGGAATTCTCAAGGCACCATTATGGAAAATAAGTGTTGATGTACTGTGTAACATATCGTTACTAATTTCCTGATTAATTCAATAATACTATTACTAACTATGATAGAAAAATGAATTCCATAATATCAACAAATCTATCATAGTTAGAAAAAGAATTTCCTAATAATCATCATTATCCATGATAGAAAAGAATTTCCTATTATAACCTGAACACTATCATGGATAATAAATAGCTAACCATGTTAGAAAAGAATCACCTAACATGGTTAGAAAATGAGCAACCTACTACAATTCTCCAAATAATCCAATAATATCAATACAAATAAAAATATGCGGAAGCGAATGCAGACCTATACATTTTTGGCAATATACACATCTAAATAAGTAAAACAATCTTTTAACTTAATTCCCTTTCCTGTTGCTCGCGCCTGTGCATGATCACCTGCAAAAATATAAGTAATCGTGGGGTGAGACAACTTGTCTCAGTAATCTACTACTTAACTCACTATAACAGTGAGATGTGCGGTAGTGAGGGCGTCTAAAGGGTACCACAATTTTAGAAACAGTATATATATATATATATATAACCCAAGTCTTCTTTCATTGAACAATCCAGTCCCTATGTCACGTCCCATTCAAATCAAGTTTATCATTTCTACTTTTCAAATATCACTTGGAATCCTTCAATCAATTTCCACATCAACTAAACTTCACCATCCAATCCTCAATCCATGCTTTCCTTACTATAATTCTTATTCATGCCTTTCTCAAATCCCATTTCTCGGCTCACACGCATGTACAATCCCTGGTGCTCTACTCATGCCATCCCGGAGGCACTACACTCGAGCTCTATATATATATATATATTCTAAATGAGTTGACACTGTGCCCCTCTCAAAAGTGAGGGGGCAATTTCCCTCTCTGGTAACCCCATGAGAGGGAAACCCCAATCTGTCTCCAATCAGAAAGGGAGCAGTTCCTGTCTCCAATCAGAAAACTGCTGGTCACAGTCTCCAATCTGTTGACCAATGGTCACAGTCTCCAATCTGTCGACCCGTACAAATAACCGTTGATTGGCCTATCAACCGGTTATCATCGCGCGATGGTACATATCTCAGTGTCATGCAATGATCTCAACATCCTTATCAAATCTCATCTACAACCTCAACATTTCCATCACAATTCTCTTTAATATCACAATGTCATTCACAACTATTCAATTCATTTCCTCAACCCAACTATCCACAATATCAACTCAACATATCATTCTCATTCCATTCTCAATTTTTCTCAAAAGCACACTCATAATTCAGTACCTATATCTCTATCACACTATCCAAGAACTACCACCATAACCATCCAGGATAATATAATATATGTATATGTATACAAAATATGCCACAGTCCTTTATACGAAAATAATCCAGTTTGAAAGGCACCCAATAGCCTGTTTTATATGAAAATAACTTTTCAAAGATAATATATATATATGGAGGGTGAGAAAGGATTTTAAGAAAATCCCAACTAACGTCACCCTCATTGTTATAGCAAGGTAAGAGTGATTACCTGTCGCCCTTAGCACTCCACTGCCTTCCTTACCATTTCCTTTAGAACTTCCAAGTACTTTCCTCTTAATCCCTCCTATTATTACACAAAGTAATAATAGTCATAAACATTTATTCTTATATATATGATAACTGAATAACGTCACTCTAAATCCTAACAATGCTACCCAAAACCCCCTTCTTATAAAACTATTTTGTTTTTATTATTCACATATTCTTAACATTTCCAGAATTCTAACCAACACACTCAGAATGAACAAATCGATTGGTCAACAGAAATTTGACAAGCATTCCACTTGCGTATATACTACTAGATTGGCCCTAACAAGGAAAAAGCAAAAAGGAAGCAAATAAAAGCTCACACTTGCACATAAATCATACAGATACTAGATCTATAAACCATAATCATATCGCCAACCATTTGAATATTAACAAAATACAATCCAATGAGAAAATCAGCTCAACTCAAACAAAATTCATCCATCCAAAATCAAGCGTCAAAAATAGACCAAACAAACATAAACACTTCCACTATTAAGCACACAAAATACTACCACCCTAAAATGCCAAACTCCCTCTAGCCACAACCTAGTAGCCCAACAAAATGGAATATAATTTGCCATATCCAGAAAACTCGAAGATCTTAACAAAACTCACCACTTTTAAATCCAAACAGCAATCAAAGACAACTCAATCAACATCAAGCAACATTCACTATATTGAACACCGCTACAAATGAAAATTGGAAACCAAGGAACAATCATCAGTTTCAAAAGAAAAACAAGAAACAAGTTCAACAAACCACACAATTTCAGCTCATTTTATATGTATCGTCAATTTAAAATGAAAACCTCCTTTTCTTTCCCATACTCCATTCAGCTACAAGAGTACAAGGTGAAGAAATTTATAAATGCACATGCTACCACATTACTATCTTCATATGCACCACAATAGGAAGGTCATGAAGAGCTGTCCAACAACATTATTCCAACAGCTATATAACTTCCAACTAAATGAATCTATGCTCCATATTTAAATTCAAACATAATTTCTAATAGGAACTCCGCTACCCTTTCCAATATCATTCCTAAACTTAATATCCTTACATTGTCACATATCCTAAGACTTAATCAATTTAATCTCTACAACAAACCACAACTTCCACTAAGCAATATAACCTATCTCATAATTATATTCACCTAAACATTATCATTACTCATTCCCATTCAATCAACTAGCAATTGTCCAAAACAAAGAAGTAAGCAACTTCCCCAAGCCAATTTGGCCATGACATAATTAACAAAAGTCTCCAAACAACTTAAACCTATTTCCTCAATAGTATGCCTTTTAATACTTCTATTTAAATCATAATCAAACCAAAGCATATAAACCCAAGAATGACAGTGAAAATGGAAAGGAGAAGAAAATAATCAACTAAAATTCTACAACCCACTGGAAATCAAACATGAGTCACAATCCATTTCATCTCTTTACATAAGCAATGAGCATTCACAAATAGATGAGTGAGGAGTTTCCTATGTAGTCACTAGCCTCAAACAACACTTACCATGTATACACTCCTAAATTTCAGTTTAATTAAATAATCAAGGTAGCAAATGGCTAGAACTCAGAACAGACTTGGAAATAGAGAAAAGAAGAGAAGATTTATAAAATGACCAATCACTCACAAAATTAAGTCAACAACTCAAAACCCAGCTCCAGCCATTGATTAAAATACCAGCCCAACTAGTCGGATTAAGCTACCAAAATACCAGACTTTAAACCCCTCTCCAACTTGCCCAAAATCACAGAGGAAAGTAAGGGTTTTGAGAGAAAACTCACCAATAAAGTTGAACCCGAGGTGGCCGGTCCCACCAGCACTCGCCGTCGCCGGAAACATCACCGCCGTCAGAGACCGCCGCCGTAGTTCGCCATTGCCCTTCCATCTCCTAGTCGTCATCCGCCACTGCTCGCCGGAAAGTGGCCGGAAATCGGCCACTAATGTGGCTGGCCGAACTTTCGCCGCCGCTCGCCGTCGGAGAAGGAGCCACCGACGCCAGAAAACCGAAGAAATGGCAAGGGGAAAGTGAACGCGAGGGAGTGAGATAAAAGATGAGTTTTGGTGAGGAGGATGGAGGAAAGAAGAGAGATATGATGGATTTGTGAAGGGGCGGCGCCGCCGCGCCTTGGCCACCGGAAAACGCGAGGGACGGAGGAGAGGAAGAGAGAAGAGTCATCGAAGGTGGGGGGGGTTTCGACCGAAATATATATAAAGAAAGGAAGGGGTGTGTTTGGTTAAGGAGAAATAAGAGTGGTTTTGGTTATTTAAAGCCTAAACTTGCTATAGTGTACTCATTTTGATTTAAAACCACTTAAACCAGCCTCCAATCTTCTTAAACTTCAAAATATTTTTAGCTCTACCACTCCCTCATATTTCAAACTCTTCATTTCTTTAGTAATTATATGCATTTTAATTGCTCTAAATTTCCAAAAATCTCCAAAAATTCCTAAAAATTCCAAAAATTTCTCAAAACACTCTCTAATCCTGAATTAAATTTTTCAGGATGTTACATACTGCTAATGGCTGGAGTCCAGGTGACAGTTTGTTCCATACACATAGGGTCATTTGTTTATTTATTGTCATCACTAATATAACTGTTGCAGGTGAGTCAATAGCATATTGTCCTTATATACCTTTATATACATATATATGATTTATGATTTATGGAGTACTCCAGGGGGTCGCTCCCTCTTTGTCAATTTAAAATTCTGTTTGGTGAGGTGAAATTTCCTGCAGGTCTAAACCAGCTAATTATGATAAACAGTTCATAATGTGAAGAGTTGGTTGGTGCACATAGCACTCGTGAGTGATTGAGAGAAGAAGCTTCATGGCGGGGTGAATATATTACTGGCCTGAAGTGGAGGCGTTATAGACGCAATATAAGGATAAATGCTATTAGTGCATTATTTAGAGTGTATGAAATAAACTGCGGTACATTTTGGTTTCAGGTAAATGGAGAGAACAGGGACGGTAGGAAGGATAACAACAGGAATGCCTGTTGTGCTTTATTTAGGTCAAAGATTATAAAATCTTGTAGCAATTTGTTCTTAGTCACAATATTATGTAACAAGTGAATAACTTGTGAAATACATAATAGGAAACTATCGTTTGCGATAGTCATTCCAATATTAGTTGAATCTTTCTTATTACAATGAGATTTGATTTAGAGTAAATGTTTAACATCTATTCATTAGGATAAAATCTTAGATATTAATTTAGCCATTTAATAGATATGTAACCACTTGAATTTTTAATCAATATTATATAGTTTTATAATCTATTATAGAAGTCCAATTTAATAAATAAATGTTTTCAGATAACTTTCAAAGAGAAAATATTTCAATTATCTTTCAAAAATAAAAAGTTTTAATTTATTCGTATTTTTGGACTTCTAATATTATAATAGTGGTTATAAATCTATTAAATTGTTATAAATATTGTAGGAAAAAGCTAGGGTGTTACAATGGACTAAAACAATAATTTCAAAGAAATCGCATGCCTTCATCAAGTAGTAAACAATCGTTCAATTACCAAAATCCCATGCCTTCATGAAGACTAAAAAAGTCCATTACCAAAGGCCAATAATCTCCTCCAATTCCCCCCCCCTCCAACTCCAACTTCGTAAACCCTCACTCCGCTCTTGTTTGCACAAATGTTTCTAATCGTTTTTATTGCTTCTTGGGTGAAAAGGAGGCCCAGAATCTCTCAAATTCTGTTAAAACGGTATAAAATGATGCTGTACGTTTTAGATTGTTTGGAGTATTAATATTGGAGTTACTTTTCTTCCAAAAGTTGAGGGAGGAAATGTTGAATTTTTTCGTATTTCATGTTTATCACGCAAATAGTTATTGATTGTTGAAACATCCAAAAAAAGTTATTGATTGTTACCTGAACGTAATGGATGCACAAGAGGGGGGGGTGAATTGTGCTTCAAAAATAAATACTCAAAGTAAACGACACAAGATTTATACTGGTTCGGTCTACCTGACCTACGTCCAGTCCTCAACCACCCAGGCCGAGAGTTTCACTATAACTCAGGTTTTAAATCGGGTTCACCTGAAACCTTACAACCGCAAGTTTTACGGGCTCACTTGCAACCTTACAACAAGTTTTACACTGGCTCACTTGTAACCTATCTAACTGTCTCCCCCTCACACCAAGCAAGGGTTTGAAGTTTTACACTTGAAGGCTTTTCTGACTAAGTTCTCTTACAGAACAAATGATGTTACACACTTAAGTTCAATAAATGCTCTTTTAACAGAAAGAGACTTAACTACTGAGAGTACAAGATAAGTAGATGAAAAATCACTCAAAGTGTTAAATGCTCTTTGCTTTTCTGGGCAGCTTGAATGAATAAAGATTTTCTCGCTCAAGAATATTTGAAGATCATTGATTGCTTCATAAATGAAGTTGAGCTTCCTTATATAGTCTTCAAGCATTTTGAACTCTTGGTAGGTGGGCTAGCCGTTTGAATATGTCCGTTTTTCCCTTGTTACCGTTCGCCCATTTAATGCTTCATCAATGCATAGCAGGGTTGACTTGCTTTATCTCTGAAAAGTAGTCCTGACACCTCTGCTCTGACATAAGCATCCTGACACTGCATCTCTTTGAACGTTCAGACATTCTTTTTGCTTGCGGAAGTAGCTTCTCATCCGGAAGCAACCTTACTGAGTGTGCTGCACTTTGAACGTTAGTTTAATAATATAATCATATAGTCTCATGCAGTGGGGTTTCCTAAGTCTAAGGTGTATCCGGAAGCACTTCTACATCCGGAAGTCATTTTACTTGATGAGGGATCTAGTTCACCATGACTCGCTCTTGCTTAGTCTATTTCATTCCACCACTCAGCGCTAGTCACTGAGCTATCGGAAGCACTTTTACTTGACGTGGTGAATTCACTGACGCTTAGGGTGAAATATATTCTATCAGTCTGCGCTAGTCAAGGTCTAAGAGGAAGCAACTTCACTTGACGTTGCATTTTCACTGACGCTCGGGGTTATATTTAGTCTATCAACCTGCGCCAGTCTAAACCCAACAGGAAGTGCTTTCACTTGGGGAAGTAGACTTACTGACGCTTGGGGTAATATCTATTCTGTCGCTCTGCGCCAGTCTAAGCCTAACAGGAAGTACTTCCACTTGGGGAAGTAGACTCACTGACGCTAGGGGTAATATCTATTCTGTCGCTCTGCGTCAGTCTAAGTCTAACAGGAAGCAACTTCGCTTCCGATTGAACCATATCTTAGTCTTAAGGTTTGTGTACCTAATGTTCATGGACTAAGTTAAATCCCTAGTGATTTACTTGCTGATGCTGGGGGATGAAAGCATTCATCCGCATGCGCAAGTCCTAATCTATCCGGAAGTAAATCTTCATCCGGAAGCACTCTTACTTGGGATCCTAAGTTATCCTATTGCTTCCTAGGCACTTGGTCTAATCCTTTATATTTTAGTCTTCATCAAAACTTAAGATTCTAACATTCTCCCCCTTTTTGATGATGACAAACTTAGCTTTATCGATTAAGTTCATATGAAAGGATTAGCTGAAGAATAAAAAGCAATAGTTCAGAATAAGTAACTTAGACAAATATTATTGATAAGCATAGGTTACAAGTCAGAACATATAATCAGATAACATTTACAAGCAACGAGCATATAGTAGGCAGATATGAGAACATGCATGAAAAGGTGAACATTTCTAAAAAAAATTTTTGGGCTGGGAGTTTAGGAGTTTAGGGTTTTTGTTTCTTCTATCTCTCCCATCTCTCCCTCTCGCTGAAGCTCTTCTTCATCACAGAACTCCCAGGATAGCAAGGCTAGTGGTCAATGCATCTCTCCCCCTTTTGGCATCATCAAAGAGGGTTTTCCATATTTGATTGCCGCAGCCTCCTCCTTAGGGATGGACTTCCTCTTCTTAGAGCCCACTAACAGTTCTGCCATTCTACCAGAAGTTTCAGGCTGACCTTGAATATTTTCATCCTGCCCTAGAGCAATTTGCCGAGAAACTTCATGATGTTCTTGATGTTCTTCATGATGCTCAGATTTTCCAGAATGTTGATGGCTTGATTTCCCAGATTTGGACTTGTGTTTCTTAGATGAGGAGGGTTTCCTCGAAACTGGGTTTGCTCCAGAGGGTTCGGCCATTTTCGTGGGGTTGATGAAATGTTTATATGAAGAGAATGAAGAAATTAGATGAAGATGAAGAATGTGTGAAATGAAATGTCCTTTTTATAGGTAAAGTCACTAAGGGCAAAAAGGTCATGCTTCTTCACATTATCACACATTGGGTAGTGTAAACGACTTAAGTTGGAACGACACACCTGATGACACGTGTAGCGGCATATTATCAGAGAAGTCGAAACGTCTCATTTGGAAGTTGAAGCGTTTTCTGAAGTGACGTGTCTTCTTGGACTTGTGCTGGCGCTCTCTTGGTTTGATCATCCAGCGTCAGTGTGTAATCATTCGGAAGTGGTTTTGCTTCCGGTTGCACTTACTTAAGATTTAACATTGAATACCTGCAAAGACATATATTGGCACTCCGATGCCTAAGTTAGTATTGTTGTAAGTGATAAATAATCAAGTAAAAAAAAAATTTACACTTCATTTGGGTTTACCATTCCCAAATCACCTCTAATGAAAATAAACTGGTCAGTCCCCAGAGGCTTGGTGAAGATATCCGCAAGCTGTTGTTGTGTGGGAACAAACTGCACCTTGACATCCTTCTTTTGAACATGGTCTCTGATGAAGTGATGTCGGACGTCAATGTGCTTTGTCCTTGTGTGCTGAACTGGATTCTTGGCGAGGCTAATTGTGCTTGTGTTATCACAGAGGATGGGCGCCTCAGGGAATTCCAAGCCAAGATCTCTCAACTGGTTTTTCAGCCATAGCACTTGTGCACAACAACTTGCAGCAGCAATGTATTCTGCCTCAGTGGATGACAAGGACACGCAGGTTTGCTTCTTGCTGGCCCAAGACACCAGACAACCACCAAGGAAGGCGCATTGTCCACTGGTGCTCTTTCTATCTGTTTTATAACCTGCGTGGTCAGAGTCAGAATAAGCCCACAAGAACTCTTGGTTACCTCTGGGATACCAAAGACCAAGTTCTTGTGTTCCCTCAAGGTATCTCAGAATACGTTTGACACATGTTAAGTGTGATTCCTTGGGGTTGGCTTGAAACCTAGCGCACATGCCTACACTAAATTGAATATCAGGCCTGCTGGCTGTTAAGTATAAGAGGGAACCTATCATTCCCCTGTACATGGGCAGGCTGACAGTTTTACCCTTTGCGTCAGCGTCAAGTGCGGCGGAGGTGCTCATAGGAGTGACATACTCCTTGCATTCATCCATCCCAAACTTTTTGAGTAGTTCTCTGCAGTACTTGGTTTGGGAGATGAAGATTCCGTTCTTCTTTTGTCTAATTTGCAGGCCTAGGAAGAACGTTAGTTCTCCCATCATTGACATCTCAAATTCACCCTGCATAGTCTTAGAAAAATCTTCACAAAGTTTTTCGTTAGTTGCCCCAAATATAATATCATCAACATAAATTTGGACAATTAGCATATCTCTTTCTTTGTGAAGGATAAACAGTGTATTATCTAATTTGCCTCTTGAGAAACCCTTGCCCAGCAAAAAGCTGCTGAGTCTCTCATACCAAGCTCGAGGGGCTTGTTTCAGGCCATATAAAGCTTTCTTTAATCTATACACATGTTTGGGGTTCTTGTGGTTTTCAAAGCCAGGAGGTTGTTCTACATATACCTCTTCTTTAATATAACCATTAAGAAATGCACTCTTTACATCCATTTGATATAATCTGAACCCTTTCATGGATGCAAAGGCTAGAAGAATCCTTATTGCCTCAAGTCTAGCGACTGGAGCAAAAGTTTCTTCATAGTCAATGCCTTCTTCTTGGTTGTATCCTTTAGCTACTAGTCTGGCTTTGTTTCTAGTGATTTGACCTGTCTCATCCAGTTTGTTTTTAAAGACCCACTTGGTCCCTACTATGGATTGATGAGACGGTCTCGGGACTAGTTCCCACACTTGACTTCTCTCAAATTGATTCAGCTCTTCCTGCATGGCAATAATCCAGTCGCAGTTCTCAAGAGCTTGTTCAACTGAAGTTGGTTCGATTTGAGATAGGAATGCTCCAAACTCAACTTCATTTTGAACTTGTCTTCTAGTTCTGACACCAGAAGAAACATCACCAAGCACTTGATCAAGAGGATGATCCCTGTGATGTCTCCTAGCTATTGGCAGCTGTGCCTCCTCAGGCATGGGTTGCCCACTAGGTACATCACTGGGTTCACCTTCTTCTTTGGGATAGCTTGTTGTTGTTTCTTTTGGTGGTGAGGAAGATGATGGAAGATTTGGAAGATTAAGTGCTTCATCATCCTCTGCGGATTGTCCCCATGTAGGAGTTTCATCAAATACAACATGCATGGACTCTTCTACTGTTTTAGTTCTCATGTTGTATATCCTATAAGCTTTGCTCCTAAGGGAATATCCTATAAATATACCTACATCAGCCTTTGGATCAAACTTACCCAAATTTACCTTCCCATTGTTGTGCACGTAGCATTTTGATCCGAATATTCTGAGATGGCTGATGTTGGGCCTCCTTCCTTTGTATAGCTCGTATGGAGTCTTATCCAAGCCCTTGCGAATATAAGCTCTGTTGGAGATATAGCAAGCAGTGCTCATAGCGTCCGCCCAGAACACTTGAGAGACTTCTTTCTCGTTCAGCATGCTTCTAGCCATCTCCGTCAGAACCCTGTTCTTTCTTTCGACTACTCCATTTTGTTGAGGGGTCCTTGGAGCTGAGAAGTTATGTTCAATGCCGTTTTGCTCACATAGCTCAGTGAAGCTATGGTTCTCAAACTCTCCTCCATGGTCTGTCCTTATGGCTGTGATTTTGAGATCCTTCTCATTCTGCACTTTCTTAGCCAGGACAACGAAAGCATCAAAAGTATCTTGCTTAGAGGCAAGAAACAAAGTCCACGTGAACCTTGAATAGTCATCCACCACCACTAAAGCATATAGGTTTCCTCCCAAGCTTTTTACTCTTGCTGGCCCAACCAAATCCATGTGGATTAGTTCCAAGGGCCTGCTGGTGGAGACTCTCTTCTTGGTTTTAAACGAGGATTTTGTTTGCTTTCCTCGTTGGCAGGATTCACAGATAAAATCATGCTTAACCTTAAAAGGGGGAATACCTACAGCTAGCTCATTTTTAATTAACATGTCCAATTGAGTAAAGTTGACATGAGCTAACCTCTTATGCCAAAGCCAGCTATTCTCGTCACTAGATATTAAACATTTCTCTTCTAGCTGTTGACATAAATCTAAGGTATATAGATTCCCATTTCTATTCGCCTTAAGTTTATACTTTAAGTTGGCCTTGTCTAAAATTAGATCCTGCTTATCTACTATTAAGCACTCATTTGAATCAAATATTACCCAGTTACCTTTGTCCGTGCTTTGACTTACGCTTAGCAGGTTGTGACAGAGACCGTCCACTAGATATACATCTTTGACTGGTCCGACTTCTCCAACTCCAGTGATCTTGCCACTTTGATTTCCTCCAAAGGTCACTGTGGCTCCATCTTTGATCACCAGAGATTTGAACTTGTCTCTGTCTCCAGTCATATGTCTCGAGCATCCGCTATCGATGTACCATTTTTTGTTCTTGGATGCCTTGAGACACACCTGAAACAATCAAGCAATTTTAGGTACCCAACCTCTCTTGGGTCCTTTGTCATTAGTGTCTAGGACCCTTGGCCTAGCTTTGGGCTTATCCTTGTGTCTATAAACATTTGGAGCCTTTGGCCTAGTGTTGGCTCTAGACTCTTGGGTTCTCCCAGTGGGATGATTCCAGGCTTGGGATCCTTGTCCTCTCTTGATTTCCTTTGCAGGTGGAGGATCCTTTGTAGCCCTGGTTCCTTTAGGGACCCACTTGTATGAGCTGTTAGCTCCATGCTTTTTAGCATTACAGGTGGACATCGAGTGTCCTTTCCTGTTGCAGTAATTACAGAAGCTAAAAGGTGAGGAGCTATGACTGGTGGCTTTATGGAAGAACTTTAAGTAAGACTTTACTTTTGGTTCTTCCCACGTTTTCTTCCTGGGGGTATATCCCAAGCCAGTCCTATCCCTATATGCCCTTTGGTTCATTAAAAGTATATTCAGCATTTCTGAACCATTGGTGAATTTCTTCAGGGCATTTTGCAGCTTATTATTTTCTTCTGAGATTTTGCTGCAATTTGGACAGCTCTCAGGTGTTGGGATGTTGGGTTCTGCTTGAGGAGAACCCTGTCCATCCACCATTGGAGATCTTCTAGCTTCCGCTAGTTCCTCACTGAGTGAGTCCACCTTGGACTCAAGTGACTCCTTTTTGGTTTTCAAGAATTTATAGGCTTTACATAGTTTAGAGAATTCTTCATGAATCTCATTGTATGCCTCTTGTAGTTCAGGAAGAGTTACCTCATGTTCTTCATTGGTGAGGTCAAAATCTGAAGATGCTTCCTCATCCTCTTCTCTAGCTACCAGGCAGAGGTTGGCAACTTCTTCATCATCACTTGCTTCCTCATCTGAGCTGTTTACCCAAATGGAGGAAACGAGTGCCTTTCTTTTATCCTTGCCTTTGGACCTCTGCAGGCTGGGACACTCAGCCTTGAAGTGACCAGGCTTATTGCATTCAAAGCACACAGGGACCTTCTCTTTCTTGTATCCCCTCTTCTGGCTGGTGTCACCTTTCTGATAGCCTTCCTTCTTCCTGAGGAATTTCCTGAACTTCCTCACCATCAGGGCCATCTCCTCATCGTCCATCTCATCGTCGTCATCCTCATCATTGTCCTTGATCTCTTTGCTGGGAGCAACGAGAGCAAGGTTCTTACTCTTGGATGAGGTTTGAGGAGCTCTCATAGCCAGCAAGGTTGGCTCATATTCAGCAAGTGAGCCAAAAAGAGCGGTGACGGAGCTGGTTGATTCTCCTTGCACTTCTTGCAGAATAGTTACTTTGGTGATCCAGTCACCCTTCAAGATTTTCAGAATCTTGCTCACCTGCTCTCTTTCAGGGATATCCTTACCAAGCGAGGCTAGATTATTGATGAGATGGGTGAATCTGAGCTCTAGATCTCTGATAGGCTCGGTGGGGCTTATCATGGCGAATTTGTGGAATTCTTCCACCAGCATCTCAACACGTCTTGCTTTAACTCCCCTGGTTCCGGAGTGTGCAGCCTCAAGAGCCTCCCACATATCCTTTGCATTTTTGTGGTGGCTGATCCTGTGAAACTCTTTGTAGCTGAGAGCACACTGGATGTAGTGCATAGCCCTATGGTTGAGTTGGACTAGAGCATAGTCCTCAGCAGTATATCTGGCTTTTGCCTTAGCAAATCCTTCCTCATCTAAGGGAGTTTGATCCCCATGTTCGATCACGTCCCATAGTCTAATATCGCTTGACTTGATATAGGTTTCCATTCTGAACTTCCAGAATGTATAGTTGTGCCCATCGAAGCCTGGGGGCTTGTTGGGTTGTACAGCAACATCTGGCAGACCATACTCCGTATCCATTACTTAGATCTTTGCTTTCCGGATTCGTTGGAATCGAGTGAGAAAGACCTGCTCTGATACCAAATGAACGTAATGGATGCACAAGAGGGGGGGTGAATTGTGCTTCAAAAATAAATACTCAAAGTAAACGACACAAGATTTATACTGGTTCGGTCTACCTGACCTACGTCCAGTCCTCAACCACCCAGGCCGAGAGTTTCACTATAACTCAGGTTTTAAATCGGGTTCACCTGAAACCTTACAACCGCAAGTTTTACGGGCTCACTTGCAACCTTACAACAAGTTTTACACTGGCTCACTTGTAACCTATCTAACTGTCTCCCCCTCACACCAAGCAAGGGTTTGAAGTTTTACACTTGAAGGCTTTTCTGACTAAGTTCTCTTACAGAACAAATGATGTTACACACTTAAGTTCAATAAATGCTCTTTTAACAGAAAGAGACTTAACTACTGAGAGTACAAGATAAGTAGATGAAAAATCACTCAAAGTGTTAAATGCTCTTTGCTTTTCTGGGCAGCTTGAATGAATAAAGATTTTCTCGCTCAAGAATATTTGAAGATCATTGATTGCTTCATAAATGAAGTTGAGCTTCCTTATATAGTCTTCAAGCATTTTGAACTCTTGGTAGGTGGGCTAGCCGTTTGAATATGTCCGTTTTTCCCTTGTTACCGTTCGCCCATTTAATGCTTCATCAATGCATAGCAGGGTTGACTTGCTTTATCTCTGAAAAGTAGTCCTGACACCTCTGCTCTGACATAAGCATCCTGACACTGCATCTCTTTGAACGTTCAGACATTCTTTTTGCTTGCGGAAGTAGCTTCTCATCCGGAAGCAACCTTACTGAGTGTGCTGCACTTTGAACGTTAGTTTAATAATATAATCATATAGTCTCATGCAGTGGGGTTTCCTAAGTCTAAGGTGTATCCGGAAGCACTTCTACATCCGGAAGTCATTTTACTTGATGAGGGATCTAGTTCACCATGACTCGCTCTTGCTTAGTCTATTTCATTCCACCACTCAGCGCTAGTCACTGAGCTATCGGAAGCACTTTTACTTGACGTGGTGAATTCACTGACGCTTAGGGTGAAATATATTCTATCAGTCTGCGCTAGTCAAGGTCTAAGAGGAAGCAACTTCACTTGACGTTGCATTTTCACTGACGCTCGGGGTTATATTTAGTCTATCAACCTGCGCCAGTCTAAACCCAACAGGAAGTGCTTTCACTTGGGGAAGTAGACTTACTGACGCTTGGGGTAATATCTATTCTGTCGCTCTGCGCCAGTCTAAGCCTAACAGGAAGTACTTCCACTTGGGGAAGTAGACTCACTGACGCTAGGGGTAATATCTATTCTGTCGCTCTGCGTCAGTCTAAGTCTAACAGGAAGCAACTTCGCTTCCGATTGAACCATAGCTTAGTCTTAAGGTTTGTGTACCTAATGTTCATGGACTAAGTTAAATCCCTAGTGATTTACTTGCTGATGCTGGGGGATGAAAGCATTCATCCGCATGCGCAAGTCCTAATCTATCCGGAAGTAAATCTTCATCCGGAAGCACTCTTACTTGGGATCCTAAGTTATCCTATTGCTTCCTAGGCACTTGGTCTAATCCTTTATATTTTAGTCTTCATCAAAACTTAAGATTCTAACATTACCTAATTTCATAAATATACTACTCCCTCCGGTCCCTAATGTAAGAGCTAGCCGTAAAAAAAACGCTTCTTAAGAAAACATGTGAATGTTAGTTGGGTGTCTGGAATTAATGCTTCTTTTCCAAAAATACCCATATTTATTATGGTACTTTTAAGAGAGAGAAATTCATAAGCATTAATAAATATGAAAGAGAGTTAGGGGTAAAGTAGGAAAAAATGCATTAAATGAGGAGAGAATATGGGGTGAGCTCTTACATTAGGGACCAAAACCATTCAAATTTTTGGCTCTTACATTAGGGACCGGAGAAAGTATAATAGCAACGTTTTAAACGGTCGAAACAGGTTGGTGTGAAAGATGTTTCCTATCTTTTTTTTTGATAATAAAGATGTTTCCTATTCTCATCATATATATAATACAGTTTTTCCAGAGTGCTGTTTAATGTGAAAGAAAGTGTTCCTTTAGATACTAGGAGTAGGTAATGAACGATGGAACATGGAACAACTGAAAAATGTTGGCACAGGTGTACACCGTATCGTTACGCGCTGCTGAACTGTTATATAATTATATGATAAATATTTTCGGTACGTTTAATTAAATCATAATTTTTTTCCCTCACAATATTCCGTCCTGAATATATATATTAATCATTAATTAATCCACTACACTCGTCTTACAACTTATATGCGTTTACCTAAGATAATTATTTGAGATTGTACGAGAAATGATTAATTTAACATTTTTTAAATTATGTAAAGTAGTTAACTGATCAATTGGAGCTCGGAGGAGTAACAGCAGGTATCATCATTATATGCATATCTTTCTCAGAAAATATACTTCATTGATATTCAAGGAGCAAACTTTTTCCTTTCAAAAAGAACGCTTTCACCATCTTCCCAGAAGGATCCTATCATCCTTGCATATTTTCTTGATACTAACCATATACAAAAACAAAAGCAGAAATGAAAAGTCCAAAAGCACAACAAAAGTAACATTGCGCACTAACACAAAAATAAAAGTGACTTTTATTTACATTATTGTTTTACGTTTGGAAATATTCTTATCCTACTTTTGGAGTATATATACGTGTACGTAGGAAGAATGTGTAAAGAAATATGTCAAATCACAGAATTGGGATGTGATCTTGTTAGTTTTGACGAGAATTCTTGTATAAAGATTTTATTCCTGTGCGTATGCTAGCAGGCAATAAGTTTTGTTTTTTGACCTGAAAGGCCGCTATAAGTAGTTAAAAGGGAGAATTTCATTGTGGGACCAAAGTAGACAATTAATTTCTCACTGGGACCAAAACTTTCTGAAACTTCACTGCAGGACTGTGGTCCTTAAATGAAATTAAATTGATGTGCAAAAAGACTAAAACGGTCATTCAGCTGTACAACCCCAAGATGAAAAGGGGAAAAAGCATTGGGAGTGAGTACCCATTCCCTTCGCCGCTGCAATTCGTTCCCAATTGGCTTCAGAGAAGAAATTGTCGAACCCAACTTTAGTGGTTTAGATGACAGAGCTACTTCTCCCCTATTTTATATCATTGACTTTTGGCATCAGATGTTGTTACTTTTTAGAAAGTTGTCACAACTTCATGAATGATGGTTTGCGTTTTTTTATTTTTCTGGTTTTGTTCATATACTAGTGGCTGCTGGTGTTGTGGACCTCAATATAAATCTCAAGATTCAGATCTAAAAAAAGGAAAAAAAGCCTTTGGCTTCTTCTTTAGCAGAGACCCACAATACGTATTAAGGAAAAGAGAGAGGAGGAAGGCGACCCATTGAATTTGAATATCAATGAAGCAAAGTGAAGCTTAATGGAGCTTTGATCAGTGTTAGAGAATTAATATTGAAGGGTGAGTGAGTATGTTTTGGATAACTGTTTTTGTATCTCCATCCCCATCTCATTGTCTATCTCTCTCACCCTGTCTCGTCTCTTTTGCGCTCTATCTCCACTGTATCTCTCAAGTTGATCGAACAAGTGACAATAATTGTGAAACATGTAAAAGAGCTCTTTGAACATGGGAAAATGTCATTTACATGAGGAAAACCCACTTCGAACATGATCATGTAGAAGAGTTGGTTCAACAAGAGTAAATTAATTTGAAACGCAAACATGTATGACATCTTGAACAAGTAAATTTGAACAAGGAAAACCCTCTTTTGAATAGGTAAAAAGGTCATTTTAACAAGTGACAATTAATGTGAAACACAAAAATGTATGAGACCTTGAACAAGAAAAAAAGGTCATTTGAACAAGACAATTACTTGGCTAAACAGGTAAAAGAGTCTTTTAAACAAGTGATAATTAATATGAAACACAAACAATACGTTTTTTAAGGGCATTAACCATCACTTGTTAAAATGGTCATTTCGTCTGTTCAGAACTCAAATTTACTTGTTGAAACGGGCATTTCAGTTGTTGAAGGTCTGATGGATATTTTTTAAGGACATTAACCATCACTTGTTGAAATGGTCATTTCGCTTGTTCAGAACTCAAATTTACTTGTTGAAATGAGCATTTCAGTTGTTGAAGGTCTGATGGATATTTTTTAAGGACATTAACCATCACTTGTTGAAATGGTCATTTCGCTTGTTCAGAACTCAAATTTACTTGTTGAAATGAGCATTTCAGTTGTTGAAGGTCTGATGGATATTTTTTAAGGGCATTAACCATCACTTGTTGAAATGGTCATTTTGCCTGTTCAGAACTCAAACTTTACTTGTTGAAATGGGCATTTCAGTTGTTGAAGTTTTGATGAATATTTTTTAAGGGCATTAATCATCACTTGTTGAAATGGTCATTTTGCTTGTTCAGAACTTAAATTTACTTGTTGAAACGGGCATTTCAGTTGTTGAAGGTTTGATGGATATTTTTTTAAGGGCATTAACCATCGGTTGTTGAAATGGTCATTTCGCCTGTTCACAACTCAAATTTACTTGTTGAAAAGGGCATTTCAGTCGTTGAACGTCTTATGCCTGTCTTTTCAAGGTATTAACCATTACTTGTTGAAATGATTATTTCACCTGTTCAGAAGTCTATTTCACTTGTTAAAAATGACATTTCATTTGTTGAAGGTCTAATGGATATTTTTTGAGAACATTAACTATCAATTGTTGAAATGGTAATTTCACCTATTCAGAATTCAAATTTACTTGTTGAAATTATTTATCTAGTGACAATTAGTTAACAAATGAATGATGTAAAAAAAAGCTGTGTACAAATATTTTCTCCATTGTCCATTAAACACCAATAATACCAAGTATACAAAAAAATCAAAAGTATCAATTGAATAAACTTTCAGCTAGCTCATTCTTCCCACCCTCAATTGGCTCCAACTCCTCTAAACTGATGGCAAACACTCTTACTTCTCATTATTCACAAGAAACCACACAAATCTTGCATCATCCCGTTCAATTTACACAACTCTTGAATCATTCTAACTCTTATAAAATAGCCTCATGAGCTATACGTTCTCCTCATGTACAAGTCGTCACACCAAATTCAACCTCATCTCCATCAATTTCTGCACCACAATAAGAAGGCACATATGGTTAGCTCAAGGAAACATATATATATCAATAAACTACTTTATAAATGGAAGCTTACATTTATGTTTTCAAGGGAATTCAACTTTGGCCGCTTTTTTATTAATTGATCACATGTACACTGCAAGCATGCTACAAATATTGAAACACAAAACACATAAAGCTTTATATTCAGTCAACTCCTTCATCTTGATTGACCATTTCAGACTTTCTATTCAAGAGATAAGAGTTGTCTGATGCTACCAAAATTTTGATAAAAATATCCGCAAGTGTACGGATCGTATTTTAGTAAAGTGGTAGTTCAAGGTCGATCCCACAGAGACTCAGACAATTAATAACTAGGCATTAGATCTCCTATTTTCATTCAAGTTGAGTAAACAAGAAAATTTGATTTTAATTACCTAATAGCTAAGAAAATAAAATAAAAAAAATATTCACACAGATGAAATTCACGAGTCAAAAGAACAACCTAGAGCCACCAATCCCTTATCTGCTTCTTAGATTTTATTCCCCACTAAATTAATTATGAATTAATTCAACTAGCTAATCTAGAGTACTAGTGTCTATAAATGCCTTCCGGTCCACTTACATCCTTGCCTAGCTTAATTACACAATGTCTTGCACTAATTTACTAGGCCAATTTATAACGGTTCCGCTCTAATGTGACTATGTAGTGCTTCTAGGTATATTCCTATCCTAGTCGCAAATCAGATTAAAATCCAATCATACACTATTTAATCCCATGGTCTATTTAAAATTCCCTCTTCCGAGTCCAATTCTAAATTCCCTAAACATGTCTAATGGTGATCAAGCACTAAACAAGTTAATCAATAATAGCAAGATTAAATAAACTAAATCAAATTAATCATGACTAAATAGTGGGAAATAAAATACTAAGTTACAAACAAGTTCATAGTACTCTAGGTTGTAAAAGCAATTAGCCACACATGAGTTCCAAAATCAATCTCAACAATAATCAAAATTGAATATGAAAGCCTAGAGAATAAAGGAAACAAACGCCCACAAAACCAAGAATAGTGTGCTGCTCAAATCCTTTTCGTCCCTCTCGAGCAAATGTTCTCTTCTTTCTTGTTCAACTGGTGTGTGTGTATATGTATGATAAGAAGAGAAATCATCCCACAAGAAGACAAATTGCTGACACCTTCCTTCTTTAATCTTTCCTCTTTCCTACGTGAATAGTTCCCTCTTGTGCCTCCAATTCTGCGTGTGTGTCTAATGTAATTCCCCAGCAGTGCTGCCACCTCTTATTTTCTTTCCTTAACTCGTGTGTGTTTAGGCTTTAGGAATAGGAAGAATTATGACCAGCCTCCCTTCTTTTCAATTGCATGTGTATATTTATAATAAAATAGTCCAACACCATATTGTCTTTGTCTTGCATGTTAAGTTTCTTTTCTTTCCTTTTCTTGTATGCCCCTTTCTCTTTATTTCCTTTTTCATTAAATCTGCATTCATAAAGAGAAAGAAATAGGAAATAATCACAATGACTCAATCACATAATATCATTAATAGGAAACTTCTCATCAAAATATTTCTTTTAATATATTAAGTTTCCTATTTCAATTAAATTTCAGGTATTCCAAAAGAATCATTCATATAATCCTCAAATTACTTTCTTTCCAATTCACAACAAAATCACTTAATTACTTAATTAATGACTCCCCAACTACAATAAAATATTTCCTAAAAACCACTAAATATGGGGAGTCATCATTGTCCTAAGAATAAAGATGCAGGGGATTAATGAATTGTTGCCACTATAGACTAAATCACATTCAAGGAGCCATGAATGAGATGTTGCTCAAGGACGAAGTTGAAAATTGCACGAGTCCAACTCCTTTGTCACAAGCCTCCATCATTTTCTATGGCATTCCAACACCCAATCTTTTACTGATACGAAAGATAAAATGCCAAAAAAGAAAATATCTCACATCGAAATTCATGGAGAAACAAAGTTCTATATTTCCCTCACTTTCCAATTGATCCTAAAGGCCAGAAAACAATGGATTGCATCAACATTAGGCATCATAGTTGAATTACGCTTACCATCCTCTCTAGTAAATTCAAATTAAAGCAAATAAAATTGACCCACCTAAAAATTCTGATATGCCATATTTAACTTGACCAACCTAAAATTCCTAAAATTCATGTGACCTTTTCATTCCTACCAGATTTTGTATTTTGAAGGTGCAAATCCCTTTGGTTAACTTGGGTTAAAGCATTGATGTGATTAAAATAGGAATAAAACATAAGAATTCAATGACATAAAAGACACTCGAAAATGCATAATCGAAGTGAATTTAATTCATAAATGTAAAAAAAGAGTTGAAATTTACTGGAGAAAATGGGAATTGAAGCAAAAAAACGGAACGAAAGAAACGGGAAACAAAACCTAACGTGGAGGAGAAAGAGAATAGTTAGAGAGACAACACATCACGTCGGAGAAAATGCACACGAAGCGTCAACGATGGAGGAATCAGGTGGAATGTCTCACAGATTTGAGTTCGTCTGAGGGATGAAGCACACTGTGCTGTTGAGGTTGAGGGAGGGGAGTGACTGAGTGAGATGTTGCAGATGAGAGGAAGGTAGACGAACATATTCTCTCAACACACATAAGGGTAATTTGGACTTCTTACTTCCTGAATTAATTTCAGTTTACCCCCTTAGTCCTCAACTGATGTTTCAAATTTGTTTGGTCCTACTTTTTAATTAATTGTCATTCTTGGTCCTTGAATGAAATTCTCCCCAAGTTAAAAGACAAAATATCTGGATGATAAGTTTAATTCTCATGGCTTGACACGTTTCGATCGTTATGAGACTTATCATAGAATTCCACCACTGTATTTTACCCAAAAACATAAGGATTTTACCACTATGCTTTGAATTAGGAGTCAACATTTTTCTGTTTAAAAACTTAGTTGCTAAAAGTAATCATAAATATATGACCTACAATTTTAACTTTACCAATTATTTTTCTTAATTACGCCTATTAATACTCTTTCAACAAAAAATCAAGTGATCGATTTAAGTATTATTCAATCAGAGAAGTGTGTCATGTTAAAAAATTTAACTAATATTCTTAATACACATTACATATAATTAAATTATGTGTGTGTGTATATTTGAACTCGAAAATAGTACATATGTAATAGATATATACATTGGATAATAAGACTGAAAGGAGCAATTCACACAACTAACGTAGACATTATTTCGGCACATGTAATTTCAGAATATGTTTTTTTTTTGCCAAAATTTTATATGATTAATTTTAACATAATTGAACCTGCTAGCTGAACATAATCGTACCTGGCTACCTGCTAGCCGGAAAGAGTAATGCTTTTAAAAGAAATCCAGCATGAGATGGCTGAAAGTAAAAGTTGACGGGAACTGCAAACGTAAACCGCTGCATACACACACACACATATTATAAAGGTGGCAATTTAGTGGTTCTGTTGAAGTTTTAATTTGGGGAATTTGCATTATAGTCCCTGGTAAGGGAAATTAATACTGGATGGTCCCAACACATTCCAAAATAATTATCAAGTCTCAGGTGCCCTTTCCTGCAATTGTTTGCTTATCTTCAATGACCATTTTGCCCTTATTTAAGATGGTTGTCATCTCACTGGTCCCTACAGGGGGACTATGCTTTCATCTTATGAGGGCAAAATGGTCATTGAAGATAAGCAAACAATTGCAGGAAAGGGCCCATGGGACTTGATAATTATTTTGGAATGTGTTGGGACCTTCCAGTATTAATTTCCCTTACCAGGGACTCCAGTGCAAATTCCCCTTTTAATTTACTGCTTATCATACATGAAGATTCTAGAAATTATATTATATCGCTTGAGACGAAACAAAATTTTCCCATAAATAGAGATGAGAGAGAAGCAGATAATCATTAAGGGTATGTTTGGTTGCAATAAAAGAAAGAAAGTAGCATGTAAATAATTGAAAAGTTAAGGGGTAATATAGTCATTTATATATATCCCGGGCACACAAGTTTTCTCTCTCCATCTCACACTTATCGTGAGACCCACAAACTTTACTCTCTCATCATTACCCATACTTTCCATCTCTTCCATTTTTAATTCTTCACTTTCTTTCTTACAATCAAAGATACTCTAAGTATTTAATTTGTAGCTAACTTGCAGGCCAGATGTTGTTAGGATCAAAGTTGTCAACTCGTGGAAAGAAGGTAAACTCGTATGTAGGCTCCAATTGTAAACTTGTAAGAGTTTGCGTTTATCAATAAACATGCGTTTCTCTTATATAATTAAATAAATAATAATAATAATTGGACTTGAATATATTTAAATCTAGATAGCAAATTTAAATATTGATAATCATACTATATCAACCTCAATAGAAAAATTTCTATAAAATTTATATATAAATTTATTGAATTTGGTCAATTAAAATTAATTAAAATGAGTTTAGTAACAAGGTGACACAATTTTTTGTAAGGTAGAAATGTAAAAACGGTTAATTCATAATGTAAAAACATAAGTTTCTATCGAGTTTTCAACCACTGAAAATTTGAGTAACTTGTGACACGTTTTGGTTAGGAAGTGCTGTAAAAACAGTAAAATCAGAATGACAACTCGTGAGTATGACAACAATGGTTAGGATATACAATTTAATTGCTGGGTGAGGACAAAGGGATACTTCCCCAGCAAGTTTCGTTCTTAATTATCACGGCGAATTGATGACAAATTGATCTGGCTCAAATAAATTAAGAGCACCAATAAGCCGAGAATTTCACCCTGCCAAAACCCTTGGACATACAACACAAATAAACTATATAGATTGAATGAACTAAATTGTGGGCTCTAATTTGTTAGAAACTTAAGTAGAGTTGGGTAGGCTGTTACAGAATTAATCAAACACTACGTTCCATAACTATGACCGCGATTAGAAACCAACATCTAAATGAAAAGGAAATGAAAAACATAATGATATATATGTTGAAGAAAAAATGATACGATTCCTTTCTGTAATTAGGAAATCAATGGTACAGCCCTCTTGATTGAGATGCAATTCTTTTTTTGAGTCAATTTACAAGTGAAGGATATAAGTCTATATATTAATCAAATTTAGAAAGACGATTCTGCCCTCCCTTTTAAAAACAGACTGATCGATCCTCCTCAGATTTTATCATTCTATCGCACACACATAATTCTATAAAAGTCCACGTATAATTAAGGTTAGTGTAAGTGGCCTGTTAAATATAGGGCAATGTGTGAAGACACAGAACTTCGAAGATTTAACATCTATTTTGCTATATAAATAAAATCATTCATTAAAAATGACTAAAAATAATATAAATGATATGAGACTATAAAAATATAAAAAAGTCTAATAATATCAGAAAAAATTGTACCACATATTGTAATACTAATAAGATATGATGGCTCCTAAAGTGATAGTGCCTTTAATTATCTTTTTGGTGCGAACCCCATTCCTTGATGTCGTCCTCGTCTGATGATCTAGTCATTCTCTGCGACATACCCGATAATATCAATTTAACATATTTCCGTTTTGCAGACAGTGAGTGATGACTCTGTATTATCTACACACACACACAAATAGAACACATGATTCATGAACCGATCTTAATTTTGGTCATTGTTTGGTAACATGAGAAACATATGTGAGACACGTACGTGAAACGTATTACTAATATTTGGTTGAGAGTAGACGGGGATATACACATACATATACGTAGTAACTTAATTGGAAATGGAAGAAGTGAAATTTATGACATTCTGGTGCCGTACGAAGGCCATGTTGAATATAGGGAGGCAATGAAGAGAGGATATACCTTTTTCACCAAACGAGGGATCCTTGATTTAACATAGTCACAGCTTTAAGTCTCCCTACTGAATGAATGACTTCCATTTACTTCAACCACAAAATCTGCTGTACTGTCATCCAAACCTCTTATTTTTTTCCTTCACCTGACTTACATTCATTCAATCTTTGAAAATCATGTACGCCTATTGATTACTAACTCTATATGTCTACCTGTTTTAATCGCTGGTTTTCAGTGTGCGTGTGAGTGTGTGACATGTCTGGGGAATTAACGACCCCTCTTCAATGCCATTCAATAAATGCAGATTTGGGAATTGTGGGATTTCTTTCCTCAAATAGGCTCCTCACTCTCTTGTCTTTTTCATTCCTTCTCGCTGTTGGTCACGGTTTTGCTCAGATCTCACCCATTCCTTTCCTTCCCATCTTCCAAACTCTTCCTTACATTTCCCCTCTGTATGTATCCCTAAAGTACAGACATATTTATAACGAAAGTGAGGATGCTTTAATTTTCTTTACAGCAACATAAAGTATATTATATCATACAGTTAAGCGTTTTTTAATCAACATACATCCCAATTTAATTTTTTTGATATATTGTTGATCGAAATTAAAGTTGATATATGATGAATGTTTTTCAAACTAAGTGACACTGTACTCGGTGAGATCGAACATGATCAAGTAGTAAATAGCTCTCCAAAGGATATTTTGTATATTTACATGAGCTCGAGATCTTAGCTCCTCTCCACTGTAAACCTGACTTCTAAATTATAAGACCCTTTGATTTTTTTTTAAGAAATTAAAAATGTAAAATTAATTAATATCTCGGGTCTAATTTACTTCCTTAATTTTCACAAAAAGCCATAGATTTTATATTTAAAACAAGAGGTAGTATATTCATTCAAGGGTTCTAAGTTGTTATTCTTTGAAGTTTTGAGCTTCAACGCTTTTAGGTAGACTCCATATTGCCCCTAATCTATCAACTTTGCATCATCTCCATTCTCCAACAGCTTTCTTCGTACGTGTATGTTAAAGGCTTAAAGCTTCCTCATAAATTTTTTACACCATCTTTAATTTCTATCAAATGCCATAAAAGATTACTATTTATTACACCATCTTCTTTCTATCAAATGCCATAATAATATCATCAATCTTTTAAGGAAATGTACTTTGATAGAAGCATACTTCTTTTTTAACGGGAAAAAAAATACTAAGTCTTTTTTTCTTTTCAATCATATATATTGTACTGGTTATAAATCAATATGACCCTTCAGAACGCGAGCATTATAGCCAAAACAGATAGCAGTTTAAAGCTGCTTGGGATATTATTTTCCCAACCACACAAGAGACCTTCTGGTTTCTTTATATTTTTATTTCAACTATCAAATTTCGTCTTTTTGGAAGATAACAAATACTACCTCCGTTCCTAAATATAGGACCTAGATGACTTTTTTGAAAAATCCTAAAAAATGCAAAAAATAAGTTAATTATAAATTGATTTACCTAATTTTTTCTCTTAAACTAGTTTATTTTACCTATAAGCTAATGGATAATCTAAAAAGATATCAAATATGTCATCATTTAATAACCTATTTCGCAACCTTAATCTTTCCAAAAAAAAGTTATCTAGGTCTTATATTTAGGAACAGAGGGAGTAGTATTTTATTTCCCATATAAAAGATATCAGCACCGTCATGACAAAAGATTATCCAATGGCTTTCAGCTTTTTCTGAATTTGTGGGTCATCATTGATGCTTTGAGAGGATCAGTCCCCACTTGCATATCGTCTGAGATCAGATCCCATCATAAGCAGATGCATGGTAGTTAGGCCGAAGAAGGCCGTTATGGACTTTGGGCCTTGGAATACTGAGCTTGATCATACCTCATTGGGCCCGCAAATACCATCCATGAGACCAAAAAAGAAAGGGACTTGCTTATCGACATCAAATTAGGCTCTCATGTTTTCATATACACGGGCTCGGTCATGAATAGCATTGCCAATAAATTGTCCATAATACTTTCAATTATGAAATATGTGTAATTTTTCGTTTTAATACATTGATATTAAAATATAACCACTTGTCGTGAGTGTAACTCTTAAGATCTCTTACTGCTTTCATTGTGTTGGTCTACGGGCTATGTTATTATCACATATTGCATTAGCCTTTAGTTTCACCAAAGAACCGATTCTCTAACTTTTTTTTTCAGCCACTATGAACATGAAATCTGTAGGTGATACTTTAATTCATTGAGTATGAATATAACCTGTGAAGCAGAAAGGAACCGGTAAAATCTTATTTTTCCACTCTTATCCAATCAAGCAACAGTCTCAATAGAAAAAACTCGTGTTACATCCGCAAATACACATTTCTTACATTAATGTATAAATTAATTAATGATAATCACCCTCACGAGCTAAGTTTCAGTATTGAATTTCTGTGCAGACATGAGACTCTTTGTCAACCATATTGCTGTCTCTCTGGAAGAGACAGCTTCCGGTCCAAATGGTCTGAGCACACCAGCCAGCTCTTCAAGTTTTTCTTGCTTGAGTAGCTCAGCACATAATTCAAGTAGAGTCTCTAGAGCATGAGCTCTTTCCTGGCAAGAATTATCCAACTCCCTCTTACCTTCATCACCCCTTATTGCAGTAAGTGTAGTTGATGAAATGTCACTCGGTGTCCGATCAACCATACAAGCACTATTATTTTCTTTATGTGTGGGGCAACTGAGTTCATGCTGATTTTCTCTGCCTTCATCCTTACCTGCAAGTGTATCGTTATTCTCAGAAGACAAGCACATATGTGAGCCTTCTGTATATGAATCTGGTCCTTCCCTTTTCTGTAAGTAGGCTCCTCCCAATTCAATATCTTCAACCTTACTACCAGGCTGCAAGGCTGGTGGTGACATTTCCTCATCAAGAGACCCTCCTTTATCAGTGCTTTCTTCACTTGATGCTGTTGATTTCCTGAAGTCCTCGAGATTGGCATCTCTCTGCACTTCAGGTTTATTGAGATCTCCATTAGGTAAAGCATCTTTAGCTTTTATGGTTGCAGCAAATGTGTCAAACCCTTCTGATTTTTGAAGTTGTTCGGTGACAAGTGCTTGTTCTTCATGCTTAGCTGGCATACTCATCGATGTAATTTCATTGTCAGTTGTATCCCTCATAGTAGGTATGCTTTTATTGTCTGCTTCCTTGCACATGCTGCAAATGGTTGATTCAGATGTTGTTGATCCATCCTTCGAGCCACTGATGCTAGTAGATGATTCAGTTATGAAGTTGGAAGGATCAGCCAGATTGGTCTGAAGGATGTCTTCACTGCTTGAGACCGATAACTTGCCACTGTTAAGCAGATCTTCATTTCCCTCAAATGGATGAACTCTAACCAAAATATTTTCTAATCCCACATCTTTGTCCTTGTGTTCTTTTCTGGCACCAGATTTATAAGATCTCTTTGTTTTATCCTTTGACTTGACGATGGGATACACTGGAAGAACATTAGATGATGCATTACGACATCGGAGAACATATGGTTGTAAAAGAGGATGCCTTAACACCTCAGCTGCCTGTCAACAAATAGATGCTGCATAATTGAACACTTATATCCAGATTAGTCTGAAATAACACCATATATTAAATTGAACTCACTGTCGGTCTATGTTCAGGGTTTTTTCTGAGCATGCTCTTAATGAGTTGTTTCCTGTTGCATGTAAATCATCTTGGGTTATTATTAACATTTAAATGAAACAACAAAAGTTATGAAACTGTAAGCACAACTCTACTGGTACATTGTGGTTGCCTTAGAAAAGCCTGAAAGCGATGTGACTGGTGATGGTTTTGAAGCAATCACTTACAATGTGGAAGAATAAACAATAGGCAACGGGGAAATGGAGGATCTATTTATTTTATTGATAAGCCCAGCCATATCCTGTTACATCCATTTTTGGCATCAATTTTACATCATTTATGCAGACTGAAAAACTGAAGATTAAGTAGCTTAAAAATAATATCAAACTTTTTGATCAAAAAAAAAATAATATCAAACTGGGTTCAGGTTGCCTCTTACAGGAGCACGAAATGCTGGTTGATGCGCAGCAATTTCAAACATGCAGCAACCTTTACAGAAGGACAGACAAAAGAGGTCTCATGCTTACAATAGATCAGATGTATGGTTTTTCCAATGACAATTATCAGTTATTCACGATTCTTACCAAGTGACCATATATCAGATTTATAACCATAAGGTATATCTGCAAGTAGTTCAGGACACATATAATTTGGAGTTCCAACAACCTACACAGATAAGGCATCAATGAGTGATCTAACTGAAGTGTCAGTAACATCAGTATTGAGAAGTTCAGAGCAGGATTTGAATGCATATGCAACATTATCAAGTCTGAAATGGAAAGCACACACCACTAAGTATAATTTACTGTTACCAAGAGAAATAGATCCAAGTTTCTCAAGAGGGGATCAGAAAACAACAACAACACCATATCAAAGATATGCAAAATACCGAGGAAGTAAGGTCTTCTGAATTAAGCAGCTTTGCCAGACCAAAGTCACCTGTATGGTACAAAGAGGTATAGTTGCTTTAGGTCAAACAATGAACAGAACCCAAATATTATTAACTTTCAAAGGACAATGCATTCATACCTAGACGAATGTCGTTGTCTTTGGTGAGAAATATGTTAGAACACTGAAACATAAAAAAGTCAAATTACCATATACATCATGTAAACAACTTCCTTGCTAGTACAAGAGAATATGTGATACCTTAAGATCTCTATGCAGTACACGATTAGAGTGCAGGTAGTCTACAGCTATCAGCAACTGAGTCAACCATTTGCAGATCTTCTGTGGGATAAAATGACAATGCAGAGTGAGAATGGAATACTCATGCAAGAACACATCAAGAAAATTTCATTAAATACCATTGTTACCTCCTCAGGAAAAAATGATCCCCGTGCTTTCTTTATGTTCTCAGCCCTAATTTACAGAGATTGCAAGACCCATCACTCATCATTTATACTCAAATATTTACATTGGCATGTAAATAGATATATAACAGAAGATATATGCCTCTTTTATCCAAGCATGACATAACAAAATGAGTCCTTGGAGCTAGTTTATGTCATCTCAATCTTCAAGTGGGGCTTATATAGCTAAGGGTATGGAGTGTTTATCCCCAGCATATTCAACCTCAATTAACTAGGATTTCTTTGGAATTTCTCCTAAACATCTATCAAAAACAAAACTTCCAAGCATGTGCCACAATCAAAAGTTTCTGACTTTCTGGATTTCTCATAATCCATATTGTCCGTGTGTCTAAAAATTCAATTTTTTGAATACTAGAATAAAATCAGTCTTCTATGCACATTTTAGGTCTTGCAGTCTTTAACTTTTGAAACCAATGGCTTAAGCTTTTGATTCAAAAGTTTACTTGTTAATGGCCAATAGATAACTTATCTTTTCCTTACAATTTATTGAAGAAAAATTTCATTTTACTGTCATAAAGGAACATAATTTATTAGATACACATGTTCTGCAATTGAAAATGATATACTGATCTTCTTAACTCTTATTTCAAGCAAGAAGCTTCAGTTTTATGAACAGATATTACTTACATGTCACCTCCTTCACAATAGCCAGTTACAATGCATATATACTCCCCCTACAAAACATGAAAATCTCAGAAAGAAAGGCTATCTAAGAGTAACCATCAGAATAATCAGGCACAAAATTAAAATTCAGGGCCTATTAAGTTAACTTTAAATAGACACAAGCTGTTAATACAAAAGAAAGAATGTGTTTACCTTCTCCACCCAAGCGTCTTTATACTCCACAATATATGGGTTATTTAGTTTTGCAATCAGGTTCATCTGTGACAGAGATAAAATAACCATTGCATTAATATTTCAAAACGAATTTATTCTGTCTTAAGGCAGAAGTCAGAGAAATCATTCAAAATAAATGTTTTAAATTTATTAATAACCTTTATTTGAGACCTACTTGTCTATTTGACACAAAAAGCCATATTACTAAGCACTGCCACCTTGGAACTAAAGAAAAAACATTGCCATGATTGTGCAAGCATGCGAAATTGCAATAGAAAAATACCCTCTTCACAGTAAGTGTGATCAGTATTAATACTCTAAAAAACAATGATATGTAACCTATATCCACAAGATTGCATCACTAAATGCAGATTGATGACTTGTAAAATGATTTTGTGAGTTATAGAAGAAATGATGCTATTCAGAAGGATAAACTATTAGCGAAAATCTGGCTAATTCATGCCACTAACATCTCCCAAACATAGCAGCTAAAAGGTGTGTGATCAATAGGAATATATTATTTTTTTCTGAATGATAGATTTAGAGCACCAAAAAAGAGTAAAAGGAAAAACGCAACAGTAATGTAGGCAATCCCTCTTCTCTAATCAATTGGAGTAAAATGCAAAACATTAGAAAAATGTATATACACCATGTTTGGTGTATATACACCAAACATGAATGTATCAGTTGGAACTTGGAAGGGTGTACACCAACCTCTTGGTGAGCTGTTCGTTTGAATTTCTCAGTTTGTTTGGTCAAGCGAATTTTCTTCAACACATACCTACCGAAAATAAACAACATAGGCACCAAAAAAAATTAACAGCCCACACAGAATTCAATTGAAACAAGCAAAACAAACACAAAAGAGAACATCTTTGAAGAATTCCCTTATAATTTATATACAAAGAGTGTCTTACTTCTTATTCTCAGAGTTATGAAGAACAAGAAAAGCTGAGCCAAAAGCTCCTCTCCCAATTTGCTCAACAACTTCATACTCATCCATCTTAGACTTGGTGTCACCATTATCATTATCAGCCTCCATAGAAAAAGCTCCAATGGAAAGAGAAGGAAAACAAGTGTGTAACGAAGGTTGAGCAAAAGGGGCTAATTAAAGACACGAGGGGAGGCTCAAAAAGCATTAATTGAGGAAAGCAAGTGTGGCATGATGAGGAAAGAGCTTGGGAGAATCCTGCAAAATATTAAAGGGTTTCACATGCAAGAGGGAGGGGACATAAATATGTATGAGTAAAGCTAAATTCCACAGTTATGATCCTAAACTACCTTCTGAAGAAGGAAAGAGAGAGAGAAAAGAGGGTCTTGACTAGACTAGAGGAGAATATTGCACTACTGAGAAGGAAAAAATGAAAGCTTGATTACTTACCCACAAAACAGCCCAATGGGGAAGACAGAGAGAGACAGGTGGAAAGACAACAAAGTCAATTTATTAAAGCACAGTGGCATGTTATTCATATTGTCACATTTATAAATACTTTTTCTTCTTCTTTTATATTATTTTTTTAAAAAAAAAAACAATGTCAAATAATCATACCATACCTACTTTTTTTATCAATTTATCTTAACCATATACCTTTATCGTCACTCTCCATCAGTTGTTTTTTATTTTAGATAAATATTATTAGGGTTAATTTTGGAAAAAGTTGCAAAAAATTAGAAAATGATCTTATATGTAGGAATAAAATGAAATTTCAAAGTGATTTTATATTTAGAAAAGTGGGAGTGTTTAAATATGTGTTATCATATGCGTGTCATTTTTTTAATAAATTGTGATTGAACATATGATAACTACTACCTAAAGAGAAAATGGGGAAGAGGAAAGAAAGGAAGTGTGCCAGGTGTGAAAAACTAAAGAAAAAGGAAAATGGGTATACATTGCTTGCATTTACAGATTCATGGGAGGTGATCACTCGCAGGAGGGATGTTCCTGGCACGAAGTTGAGATGTCATGGTCCCTCTGTACCTTAAAATAGAGTCATCCGGGAACAGAATTGAGCCAATTGTGAGTGATACTGTTCATAAAGTTATTTGGTCCTGAGTTTTTCTTGTGATGGCGTGGTGGCTTGCCTACCCACCTGGTCCATTTGCAATCATTGTAGCTTAACATCTCATACTTTTGCCTTTCTCTGGTGGCGGGAATGTGTTTCTATTTGTTTTTTATTATTGTTTGTGCGAGTGGATAATTGATCTGAAAATCTTTCGCTGACTTTAGAAATTGTGTGGGGCATATTTAAGTGAATGGTTTTGCTAATGTAATAATGGTCAACAACCATGTTGTAATTATGTCCTAATATTGTAGTTGATCGGGTTGTTTAGGCGTAAGTGATCATTATCTGTATCTGTGTTTGATGAGCCAGATTACCTGATAATTTGGTAGTCTTGCTGTCAAATCAGTACCTAATTGTTTTTTTTGTTTAACCAACCTTCTCATGAATCAAGGCAGTGAAACTTGATCAAATTTTTCAGTAAAAAAAACCTGATCAAGTTTATATTTTTTCGCATGAAGTCAGTAAAGGTACGTAAAAAATCTCTGTCATGACATACTTCATTAAGTATGTTGTTTGACGGTTAAACTAGAGTTTTTTAAACCGAGTTAAACGTTAGTATTAATATCTTTTTTTTGGTCGGTAATTAGTATTAATATCTTGAGTCATAACTCTTTATTAATTTATTATATACTTTTGTTTTCATAACAATAAATAAAATGATGTAAGTAGGCGATCTTGCATTGTTTAAGTGACATCCATCATCTTCACATATATTCTATCTATAGAGAACCTCGCGCATTTCAAGAAAATTTAAACTTAGTGTGTTTCCCGTCGAGATTGTCTCAAAATCCCCCTCTCCTCATTCCACATAATCTCCTCTAAGCTCTCCTTATAATTTGTCACTTGTATCATTTAAAATAAAATTTGTATTATAATATAAAATAAATGAATAAGTTTTAATTTTTTATGCTAAAAAGTTAAATAATTTTATAGTTATTTGGATAAGTCTATATTTCTTTTAGATCTTTCTATTGAAATTAAGTAGATAGTTGAAATTTTTTAAAGTTTTCAAAATTAAAAGTCCTTCATTTATTTTATATTATAATATATAATACAATTTTTTTTTATTTTGAATGGTACAAGTGACAAATTATAAGCTGTTAAATAAATCTCAATCTCCAAAATGAGGAGATTATGAAGAATGATGAGAGGGGATTATGAGAGAATCCCTCCCCGTATGTTTTGACTTAAGGTAGAAAAATCTATGGCCACCGAGAATTAAATTCTTTTACTGGCACGTTTCAAAAAAAAAATCATTCATTCATCTCTATCATTGCAATAGAAATAAAATAACAACCCTTACTCTAATCTAATTTCACAAGCACAATTTAATATTATGTTTAGAAAAAATTCGCTAACATGTGATGAGAAGGTGACGATGGATGCAAGTTTACTTATGTGTGTATATGATGACGACTTAAGAAATGAATGTGATTTTCTGAAAAATAATTTGCGTTTTGTAAGAAGCTTGCTTTATGTATAAATCCCAAAAGAAAGGATGACACAGTGCCTTTTGAGCAGTTACATCTTCGCTTTTTATAAACCGAGGTATACATTCTTGTCAAGCATAATACAATAATAGACACATTTTTAGATATCCTCCCCTTTACTTGTTATTAGCTCATTTATAGACACATTTTTAGACATCCCTTTACTTGTTATTAGCTCGTTTCCTTCTAGTTTTCTTGTTTTTAAAAAATTGAACAGTTTTGCTATAAATTTCTCCATTGTGTTTGTTTTTACTATGACAATATAGGAGGGAAGAAGATAATCATGACATATTCCTAATTGGTGTATATTGGATATAATCATATCTAACGTTTTTTTTATGAATCATCAAGAAAAAAACTATATATGGTATTAAACCGACAAACAAATAATTACGCTTTAGGTACTAAAGAATAAATGGTATCAAAGTGCTCAACAAACAATTGCGCAAGATGTTTTTTTTATAATTTGTTAGTCAGTTTGATACCGTTCATTGTTTCTTACTCAAATTGATAATTGTTTCTGTTTAAAATGATTATTAACCCAACTTATATTAGACTAGAGAGAAGAGGGTAAAGATATTATGAAGGCCAAATTTGTACTAAATACGAAAAAAACTTAATCAAAATATTGTATTTTTGAAAAATTATACCATTTAATGTTACTCCTAAAACAAATGAGTTAATTAAGAAGTTTATTTTAAATTAGAATTTTTTGTATATATATAATTTGCACACACAGTAATATGAATATACATACACAAAGACACAAATGGGAGGACTCTACTATGAAAGGGCTAACACTTATCAACTCATAGCCTCTGCTTATCAAGCAATTCTCATACACAAATAAATGCTGAAAAGAACATAAACATCATTAGGGAACTGTTGAAGAATTGGGTAACTTACTGTTAACCTCCTAAATGCCTATATCCTTTGAAGTAGTCGAGCTTTGCCATCATTTATTGTTAAGTTTTTTATGATACATAATCAATATCCACCCAGTTATGAATTTGCTGTGGTGATTGCAAAACAATAATGTTAAAATTATTTCTTTCTGCCATAACATTTTGTTAAATTTCTTTAGCACATCTAATATTGGGGGTGTAGCTGATTCTGGATGTTTTAATGTTCTAATAGATCTTACAACTTTAAATGTGATTTTACAAGGTTTGGGAGAGGGCTGAAGAGTTTTTGCCAGAACGATTTTACTTATTAGATGGGCCAGTATCAAATGAAACAAATACAAATTTCAGGTGTCCATTATCCTCACACACTTATGGAAATTAATATCACTAGATTTGCCCGACACAGACTCTATTTTTTATCCAATGTCATGTGTTGGAAGGAGGGCTTCAAATCTGATCATATATCTTAGCTTGCTCTGATTCTAATGAGTCAAATATGTGGCAGATTAATTCCATTCAGTGGAGGACCCTGCAAGTTTGTTGACGATCAGTTTGCTTTAAAGGAAGCAATAGTTGCTCTGCAATGTTTCTACAACACGTGAATTTTCAATTGGTTCTTGTTCAGAATATAAGTATGACCACTGGAGCAACTATACACACAACAAATTTTATGTTTCTTGGTGCGTATGCGATATGCATCAATGTTCGTGATGTTTCTAACAAGGCCTGAGTAAAAGCATCTTGTTATCGAGTAATTATTTTTGGCCTATTAAAAATAACTAGGAGTCGGTTAGGAAGATTCCATGCACCTGCTTCGGGAATGATCCATAGGCTTCAGTTGTTACTCCGACCTTATGAGGAATTTCTCAAGTCTTCAAGGTGTGGAGTGGCTAAGGTGTATTGAAGCACACTTCACAAAAGGCCCAAAACGCAAGCCCAAGCGGTCAGCCCAACTCACAAAATATTCAGATCAATTGAAGCCCAAGCTTTAGCATTACAGATTACGCCTTGTAGCATTTACCTCAGGGTTTTCTCATATTGTGTGTGCGTGTGTATAATATTGATGAACCGGCTGAGCAAAATACACAAGAATTTCAGCCTCTGTTGATTTTACTACCCTGCAACTTTTATTCTCTGAAAAATATAAGTTTGTAACCGGTGCAGTGCATGATCAAAAAATTGAAGTTGTTAATCAATTATTGATTATTACATATTTAGTACTCCCCCCGATCCTAAATATAAGACCTAATTGATTTTTTTAAAGAATCCTAAAAAAGCAAAATAAATTAATTATAAATTGAAGATTTACCTAATTTTTCCCTTGGACTAGTATATTTTGCCTATAAACTAATGGATAATCTAAAAATATATCAAATATGTCATAATTTAATAACCTATTTTGCAACCTTATTATCTCCAAAAAAAGTCATTTAGGTCTTATATTTAGGACCGGAGATAGTAATATTGATTGCCAGCCACACGAAGATGATATGCCCAAAAGCATGAGATGGTGAGCTTAAAAAACGTTGAGTTGATTGTAACCAAAAAAAAAAACGTTGAGTTGACTTAATGTATCCCATCAATATACAATCTTGATTTCGAGCCAACGCAACAATTGAAAAGAAAGCATACCTACTGAACTTAAAAAAATCCCGGCCCCGCAAAGTGAAAACGAACTATAAGCTAAGATAGGATACAACAATGCACAGAAAACATATTTGGAATAACTTAGCAAGTGCAAACTGAAAGCTACATCAAAATATAAGCTCATATGACCATGGACAGTATATCCTACAGCATGAACAAGGATAATGGACTAGACTTCAAATTATTACAATCAACCAATAAAAACTTATGGGAATTGTATGAAAACTTTGCGGACATTTGGCTACAATATACTACCTCCGGTCCTAAATATAGGACCTAGATAACTTTTTTCTGGAGAGGTTAAGGTTGCAAAATAGTGTATTAAATGATGACATATTTGATATTTTTTTAGATTATCTATTAGTTTATAAGTAAAATAAACTAGTTTAAGGGAAAAAATTAGATAAATCAATTTATAATTAACTTATTTTGCTGTTTTTTAGAATTTTTCAAAAAAGTCAATTAGGTCTTATATTTAGGACCGGAGGGAGTATAAATCAACTACAACACCAAACCAAGGAGACCGATTAGTGTGGTGTATTACAGAAAGTTGCAGATATATACATGCTTTGAGCCGAGGAGCCACATTTTGACTAACGCAGACATTCGCTACAAGGTGGTGAGGCCGTGAATGTGAGTTTGTATTCCAACAAATTGTATTATTCTGTCAATAACACGCATATATTATTCATGAATTATCAAGGGCTCCGTGAAAATCAAATTGCATCACGAGTTAGTTTCTAATATTTTCTAGATTGCCATTAAGTGGCTTATACATGTCTGTTGTCGCTTTATAATAATCTTTTTTCAATATACGTAATTTACGACACAAACTACCTTTTATATATTAGATCCAAATAAACTACTAATTCTCTTGGCGTTATGCTCTTTAATTCATTCAAAGCTTGCAAATCAAATCAAGTCCTCACGAATCATGGATGAACCATAAATATACCGATATGTAGTTAAATAAGTCAAGCAAAAACATTTTTTCCAAATTTCATCACCCTTAACTAAACCACATGCAACTTTTTTCTTGTGCTAAATTTATTCACCACGAAACTAATAATAAAATACTACACAGTACAATTGAAAGAAGAATATTTAATTTTTTTGATACAAAAAATTTGACACAAGAATATTTGAGAATTAGCTTCCCCAGTCCCGGGCCTCACGAATTTGCGTGATGTCGTTGATAGAATTAAGTCAATTTTTTTCGATAATAAATGTAAGGATAAATGCTGGGATAGCTAAAATAAATTAGCAGAAATAGTTAAGCCATGGATTTTATGAAAGCAGTCAATTCATAATATGATATGAATGTTTGAAAGTCTGAGTGAGTATTGTCACACAAGTCCATTTTAATATTTTTTAGTGTATTTTACTATTTTAATCTTAGAATTTATAACATTAATATTGCTCAACGGTTTATCTGGATGGAAATAAAAGTTTTTGATCAAAGATGGAAATAAAAGTTGAAAAATAGGATGTTTTTATATTTAAAATACAAAATAAATAAGATTCACTCTAGCTAATCCTAAAAAATATAATAAATTAATAATAAATTATTTTAAAATGATCTTCGTAAATTTTGTCTCTAAAATAGTTTATTTGATTTATAAACTTCGTACTCCGTCGATTCCTAAATATAAGTAACACTTTCAGAATTCAATTTGTTCCTAAATTTAAGATAATTTTATAGTTTATCCCAAATTTTTCCCGAGAGGAGGGAGAATCGGAACAAACATGAGAGACAGGGAAAAAAGTGAAAGGAGGGAGAAGAGGAACAAAGGAGAGAAAAGGGGAGTTAATCTATGTGTTTATTTGTTTATATGTCACATTTTAATCGGGGAAATGGAGGAAATTAGCCAAAGTTTTTTCCTTTATAAAAATTAACCCTAGTAGTAATACTTCTTTATAATAATAATATATAAAAAAATATTTATTTATAATACTCACTCCGTTCCTAAATATAAGATCACTCTAGGGATGAGAGTTTGTTCCTAAATATAAGATTACTTTCTGATTTGACTCAAGTTTTCCCCAAATTACCCCTATATTCACTTCACCCAAAAAATATGTATGTATATATGTATGCATACATATCTATATGTATATATACATATGTAGATATATATGTGTGTATAACATTATTGTTTGATATATGTGTGTGTACGTACACATATTTATATAGGTGTCCGTATGTATATATCAATTAGAACTTTTCTCAATTGGAACTATGACAATATCAAACAATTTCACACGTATCAATATGGATAACAAACAATAAACAGTATCAAACAAGTTGTCAACAGACAATTACGCTAGTATCAAGTTGGGAAAAAAACAATAAACGATATCAAACTGTACAATATACCACTTACCCCCTTTATAAACAGTATCATTAAAAAGGATTATAGTGTATACTTGAACTCCTCACACACCAACACACATTTATCAGTCGTCCAAGTACTTAGTCTTATGGTATTTGAAATTCTATCACACTTTCTTAGAATTTCCAACTCATTACCATCCTTACGAAGAATTTTCGAGCGAGTTGAAGTCTCGCCTAATTCGCTATTATAAAATTCTCCGTCACTCATATCAGAATAAACAAACGCATAGCATGCCTATTCCCCCGCTTACAGAACTAGTTCGCTCGCTCAAAAAGCCAAACCTTCCATTGACCAAAAACCCCACAACTAATCCTAAAAACACTGCGAGAAAGTACATTTCTTTGGAAAAGATCATTATGACCTTTCTTCTCTAAATACAATTAGAAAAACTAAATGTTTTACCTCAGATTCGCTTCAAGTCGACTTTGCAGGTGATGCCGTTTTTCCTTCGTCGAACAAGTCGCCGACCGTCGCCCGTGTTTGTTTCGTGATGCAATTTTTCCTTCCACTAGTAAGATGTATAATGCATTGTTATTTTGAAAGTTAAGAAGTGTGCTATAGGGAATAGATAGTACCATTTTTAGTATAGTCTTCAAGAAAGAAAAAACAAATTGCTTCAGAAGATATGAGAAAGAAGAGAAGATATGAGAAAGAATAGGAAAGAAAAGAGATGATGACGCGCACAGTCTCTACAATAGCGTAGCTCAACTCAGCTCCTCAGGCCTCAGACCACCGTTCATTTGTAATTGTAATTGTAAGATATTTATAATTATATCATAATCAATTAATCATAACTCTTTCAACACGCCTTAAAATTTGGTCCAGATATATAGGGTGTGTTTGGCTCGATTTGTAGAAAAGTGGCTTATTTTTAAGTGAGTTAGAAAATAAACTCTAGGTTGATTTATTTTTATATTTGGATGAATTTTGAAAAAAAGTGGCTTATTTTCCCATTTAATTTATAAACATGTTTGGATGATTTTTTTTGTTTAAAAAGGCTTATTTTTAAGCTGTCTTATTTTAAAGTCATGTTGAAAAATAAGCTGCTTTTTTTTTCCTGAAATAAGCTACCCAATATGGCTTATGAATAAGTTAGCTTATTTAAAATAAGCTGGTGAAAAATAAGTTCAATCAAACATAGAAAAAAACAACACACCCAAAATAAGTCGCCTTATTCAAAATAAGTTGGGTTTTTTCTCAAAATAAGTCGAGGTAAACACACTCATAATCCGTCCACCTTAAGATCTAATTTAGATGGTACAAATATAACACTCCCTCCGGACCCTCCATTCATTAATATAAGAACCCAAAATTTGAATGGTATGATCACTAATACATTTCATAGCCCTTCATCTCATTTAATGTCATAATGTCTCACTTATCCCACAACCTATTTCTCCTTCGATACATACAATCCCACCCTCTTCTCTCATATCATTATCATATTAAGAAAAAAATCACCCAGAAACATTCACCGAGAAATTGGAAGGAACAAAAATGATAAATTTTGAACATTTTTTCAGTATTTAATAACCATTTAAAATTGTTAAGTTAACATTTTTTGTTAAGACAAACTAACAGTGTTAACAAAAAAGGACTAAAAGTGTACTTTCCAAATATAAAGGACTGAATTGAAACTTGATACAAACATAAGGGACCAAAAATATAGTTAAACCTTAAAAAAATATAGCCACGAGATTGTTGATAGGAAAGTTGCTTGATGAGCAGAGGCCATGAGTTGACAAGAAATAGCCTTTCCGTATTCGAGTTCTCCTGTATGTATGTTACACACACATTACTTTGTGTGTGAAACATATATGAATACAAGCGGATTGAGATAAATCGCATCCTTTCTAATTTAAACTAAACTTTTTAATTAACTCATTTTGTTGTAGAAGAAAAAAAATTTCCAAAACAATCTTATACATTCAAATTAAACTTGCCATAAATTGTATAATTTCTAATTCCCATATTTTGATTAACCTTACCTTTGTTTTTGAGAATTAAAATCAAAAGTTGGAAATGAGAGTTTTTTTTTATAATTTACATGTATCCCTAATATCACAAAACTTTTATATTTATCTCACACTTCTCTTGACCAATAAATTTTACTTTTCATTATTATCTATACTTTTCATCCTTATTCTTTCCATTTTCATTCCTCCCATTTCAATTCTAACAAACATATATGTTTATCAAGCAATTTATATTTTTTTATTGCTAACAAACATATATTTTTTATTGCTACTGCACATGTTTGCTCAATTAATTACATTTTTGCTCAATTATTTCTAACAAACATATATTTTTTTATTTCTAACAAACATATGTTTTTTAATTGCAACTTATATTTTTTATTGCTACTGCACATGTTTGCTCAATTAATTACATTTTGGGAGCAATATGTTTATCAAGCAATTCTGGAGCATTAATAGAAGTGAATTGTATTTAAAAGAAAAAAGAAAAAAAAACCGCGAGCATGCATTCCCCAATTCCCCTTTACAAAACTTTACAAAACTAGTTCTCTCGCTCAAAAAGTCAAACATTCCATTAACAAAAAGCCTCACAACCAATCCTATCAACACCGCCACAAAGTCCAGTTCTTTGGAAAAGATCATTATGGCATTCCTTCAGCAACTGCCTTCCGTACTTGTTGATCCAGTTTTTTTAATGTGGCTTGTTTTGCTATAGCTATTCCTAAGTCCACACGGGCAACCATAACCCATAATGTCTTTTTCTTTCTAAATTCATCATGTCACACTTTGTTTTTTGTGTTTGGTTTTCCTCCAGGTTGAAACTCTTTGCAAAATAATCCCTCCTAGACAAATAAAAGCTGAAAAAGCCATAAACATCATCAGGGAAACTATTGAAGAACTTATTGTAAAGTGTAACGAAATTGTGGAGGCTGAGGGTTAAAAAATTTATGGTAACGATGAATATGTGAATGACACTGATCCTAGTATCCTTCTCTCTGTTTTTTTTTTTGTTTACATCCTTCTCTTCTTGCTTGCCAGCAGAGAAGAGGTTTGTTGCATTTTACTAGTGGCATATTGATATGTGGGGGAAGGGAATTTTTCAGTTCAGTACACTTACTCATTTACTTGTTAATGAGCAATGATAAGTGTGCATTTACCTTATTGGTATACATGGTTCACTTGCTTGTTAGATATTAGGAATTAGGAATGACAGGTGTGCAGTAACTGATACCGTTAGCAATTAGTACACAGCTTGTGAAGATTAAATAGTACTACATGTATTGAGAAACGTTACATAATAACAGAGTATACATCTTCTCTTTCTTTCTTTCTTCTTCTTGTCTCTCTTTTCCTACCACATATATATACTTCTGATTTGCTTGCCTTCACTGATAGTGGCATAACGCTAGACATTTGATGTGTAAGACATGAAATCTAATATTTATTCTGATAGAACATCTTACTGCTAAGACTTGCTTGGTGCACTTGCATTAGTGTTGTCACCACAAATACTTCCTAACTTTGGTTTTCCTTTTAATACACTTAACTTAATTCAGAACATACCAGATTAACACGTTGTTTTTAATGTACTTGATGGTTTTCATGTCATAGGTTTCCACTCTGTGGAAGGAGGGGGTTCAAATCTGAACATATATCTTAGTTTGCTCTGGTTCTAATGAGTCAAATATGTGGCAGATTAATTCCATTCAGTGGGACCCTGCAAGTATGTTGGTGATCAGTTTGGTTTATTGGAAGCAATAGTTGCTCTTGCAATGTTTCTTTAACACATGAATTTTGGATTAGCTCCTGATCAGAATATTAGTACGACCACTCGAGCAACTATACACACAACAAATTTAATGTTTTTTCATGCGTATGAGATATATGCTTCAATGTTCATGCATGATGTTTCTAACAAAACCGCATCTAACTAAATTAAATTCGATTTTTCAGTTCAACTATTTAGGTTTTCGGTTCTTATTGGTTTTTTTAAATTCGGTTTTTCAATATTGGGTTTTGGGTTATTTTATTTTATTTTATTTTAAATTTTAGTTAATCAAACTACCAAAAAATAATAAACAAAATATTATTTTATCGTATTTTTTTTAAATAAGTTAAACTTTAAAGTTTCTTTTGATCAATGTTAAATTTTAAAGTTTGAATCTATATTTATAAAAAAAAGTTTTTTTTTTATCAAAAATCAATGTTAAACTTTTCGAATCTATATTGATCAATGTTAAACTTTTTGATAAAAAAAGTTTGAATCTATAGGTTTTGTATATCTTCTTTTAATTTAAAAATGATGTGTAATATATCAATATAAATTTTGAGTTTTTTTATAACAATATATAAATATTGTGTTTTATACATTGAAAACGAAAAAAAAAATCGAGTTTCTTAGAAACAAAAAAAAAAATATTCAGTTTCCCGTAAAAAACGAAACATTATTATATTAATTCCCTTTAGTTACCAAAATAATTTAATTTCGGTTCAATTTTCATGATATATACTACCTCCGGTCTTAAATATAGGATCTAATTGACTTTTATTTAGAGAGATTAAGGTTGCGAAATAAGTTATTAAATGATAACATATTTGATATATTTTTAGATTAACCATTAGTTTATAGGTAAAATAAACTAGTTTAAGGGAAAAAATTAGGTAAATCAATTTATAATTAACTTATTTTGTTTTTTTTTAGATTTTTTTAGAAAAAGTCAATTAGGTCTTATGTTTAGGACGGAGGGAGTACACTTTTTTTTTTAATTATAATGATATTGATTACTGACTAACCAAAACTACTCACCCCTCAATCGGATACACGTTTGATGATGGATTGGAATAAATCGATGTTGATGAGCTAAAATAGGGGCACTAATGTAATGGGGAAATTAATAATTAAATAAAATAAAAAAAATGGAAAGAAAAGAGCGGGCAAAGTGCAAAACTACGTAATTAGGAAGGATTAGAGAGTACTATTTAACAAAAACCACCAACTAGGAACACATACATATACACACATACATACAACCGGTGCCTGCCAAACCACCCTTTTACATATATACACAATACATCTCTCTCTCTCTCTCTCTCTCTGTTGCTGCTTTTCTTTTCTGGTGTTCTGCTCTTCAATCTCAACATCTGCTCTTCAATCTCAACATCTAATCTATTCTTATCTCCTCTCCTCTCCTCTCAGGTATTTTCTTTTATCAAATTCTCTATTTTTTTAATTATAATTGTTGGGGAGAATTGTTTTTGTTTATGGATTGATTGGATCTCGCTTACCTAGTTTGTTGTTTATTATTTTGGATGGGTTTTATTTACGATTTTTCAATTCTGGTTTCTGGGTGCAGTTATTTTTTGTTTTTGTGTGTGGTGGTTTGGTTCTGGGTATAATGAATAATCTATTGGGCACACACATGGCTTGCTTTTCTCGGTTCATAGGTTCTATTTTCCTGTTTAGATTATGAGCAAATATTGCTTGTTTGTTTGTTTAGGCTATCAGTAAACATTACTGAATATGATTATCAAAGAGAGAACTTGTGTAAATCATGATTTGTTTTGGGGAGTCACTTGTGTTTGGAGGGGTAGGGATGAACCTTGAAATTGAATTCCAAAAAATGTGTTGATTGGCAGTTGATTTATAAAAAGATTGAATTTTTTTGTGGGCCAATTATCAGCATTAAGAAGCTAAGGAATATGTTCTGTTTCTTTGTAGTTTTTTTTTCCTTTGGCTTCTATTGTTATCCCTCTCGGGTGTTCAGTGATTAGTATTTGTGGGGGATTTATATGTCTGCTTTGTACTGCTATCCATTGCATGCTAGGTTGTTTTGCTGTGCCTATGTTAACCCTTGGTGTGAGGTCTGTTGATATATTATGAGGGAGTGTCTTTCTCTTGGTTATATGTATCTTCTTCAATCTCCATACATGGTGAGGTGCTATATTTGCAGGTAGTCAGAGCATAATGGAGTCTCACGATGAGACAGGATGCCAGGCACCCGACCGCACCATTCTTTGCGTTAACAATTGTGGCTTCTTTGGCAGAGCTGAAACCATGAATATGTGCTCCAAATGTTACAAGGACGCGCTGTTGAAGCAGGATCAGGCTCAACTGGCAGCATCATCTGTTGAAAACATAGTAAATGGCAGCTCTAGTAGCAGCAGTGGAAAAGAGGCTACATCTGTGTGTTCTGCTGATGTGCAGATTGGAACTGTGGAGGTCAAGACAATACAAGCAGAAATTTGTCAGGATTCATCCTCTAGTGAGGGTTTAGAGATGAAGGTCAAAACTGGTCCTAGCAGATGCACAACTTGTCGGAAGCGTGTTGGATTAACTGGTTTCAACTGCAAATGTGGGAACATTTTCTGTGCAATGCATCGTTATTCTGACAAACACGATTGCCCTTTTGATTATCGGACAGCTGGTCAGGATGCTATAGCTAAAGCCAACCCTGTAGTTGGGGCAGAAAAGCTTGACAAAATCTAGGCCTGCGCTAAGATGAATTTGATCATTTAATCCTTCATTTTTTATCATGTCTTCATTTATGTTGACTTCATGGCTTTTGAGGGGGTCCTCTAGTGAATTTAATGATTAATGTCACGAAAGCAAGGTCCTAATAAGGAAATATCGGCTTTATGTGTCGATTGGCTAAGATTTAGTTATCTGCTGTTTGAATGTTTGTGATAGTTGAAGGACACCGATGGGTCATTCTGTGTAAATGGATTTCCTTGTCTGTCTTGCATTTTTTTGGTGCATGGATGCTATTTATTGCGTATCTATGTATGCATTTTCAACTTTGAGACTGTATAGATAATGCTTGATTTACCCTATTATGCGCCATTGTGTGTTCTTCCAAAGTAGGAGCCTTGTTGGTGGGACATTGTCTTTGGTTTTAAATGAATATTTCTCACTTCATATCTATTTGGACACTTCTGTCTTTCACATTTTATGGTTTTGGAACTTTTGGATTTTGGGTTTAGCAAGGGGTCTGTCATTAGTCTGCTTAGTTAGAAGTGATGCGTATCATTTCATCCGATTGCATGTTGCATAGATGAGTCTATGTGTACGGTTATTTGGTTGTTAGTTCTTTATTGGCAAAGGTTCCTTTGCATTCGTTACTATTCTCCCTTTATCTGGCACATGTTGTTAAGGTCCTGAGTTCAGTCTCACAATCCGTTCTGACGGGCTTCCATGCTTTTGCTTAAGTTGATGGTTTCAGCCTTCTAGCAATATTATGGAGGGGGTGTTTGAAGTTTGACCAATAGTAAACAAACACATAAGAAATATTTAAATGGGACTATGGCCCTTTGATTTTTTTCACTTGACATAGGAAAAGGAGAATGTAAATGGATAGTTGTTTTCTTTTCGCCAAACAAGTGTCATATCGTATTAAAATTGTTTCAATCAAACCAAAATGGCAATTGTTTGTGAATGGTCATTACAATGATTTAACAAATCAGGTTCAGCGATGTCCCATGTTTGAAGTTAAAGATGAGGAAAACTGAAAACATGCCTGTAAATTTTTTTCCCATCAAAACCAAGCTGATAAGGTTCTGTTTTGGCCTTTTTTGGGTTATATTGTCATGGATCTTCGTTGGTAAATGACCTGTTAATAGGCAATTGCCTACTGTTTCAGTCATTTCCTCCTTAGATTTGTACGACACGGACTCTTTATTTTTTTATACAGTGACGTGTTGGAAGGAAGAGGTTCAAATCTGACCATATATCTTAGTTTGCTCTGATTCTAATGATCAAATATGTGGCAGATTAATTCCGTTCAGTGGAGGACCCTGCAAGGATGTTGGTGATCAGTTTGGTTTATTGGAAGCAATAGTTGCTCTTGCAATGTTTCTACAATACATGAATTTTGGATTAGCTCCTGATTAGAATATTAGTACGACCACTCGAGTAACTATACACACAACAAATTTAATGTTTTTTCGTGCGTATGAGATATATGCATCAATGTTCATGCATGATTTTTCTAACAAAACCCGATTAAAAGCATCTTATTATCGAGTAATTCTTGTTAGCCTATTAAAAATAACTAGGAGTCTGTTAGATGCCTGCATGTATGTGATCATAATGAAGATTCCATGCACCTGATTCGGGACTGATCCATATCAAGGGAGAGATGGTCTTATGGAAGAATTTCTCAAGTCTTCAAGGTGAGGAGTGGCTAAGGTGGAACCTCAAACATGAGGTGGGTACTAACATTACACCTAGCCTCTTTCAAAGCTTGTTGGAATCAGGACCTGTCTTCACTATGTCGGTTCTGCAGCTCGGGTAATTGCAAAAGATGAACAAGCCAAGAGAAAAGAGATAGGTTTAATTCCCTTGAGACTGATGGTTCATGGCAGTCTCAGGGAGTAGTGGGCATGTGGAGAAGTTGCATTTGTACATCTGATATGGTATTCTCAAGGCACCAGCAGTTGCATAAGTTGGTCTTTAAAGGTGGGTTGCCTGATCGAACTGAAGTGGCTTATTATGCACGTGGACAGATTATTAATTTTATGTGCATGCTTATGTGTTACTGTCTTTTACCTGCAATATACATTATGTCCACGCTTTTGTTGGTTACAAATGGTGCTGCATTTTCTTTTTGAATTGATTTTCAATGTCAACTTGTGTATCTGTTTGCAGCTTGGATAATTTGTAATTTATTGATTGACGTACGTAGATAAAATCAGGCTGAAGTGTTAAATATATATTTCCTCTTCGATAGAAATGGCCCTATGAGCTGTGACAAATAAATTATCTGCTGCATATTATTATATCATGAGTCAGCTTTTGTGCCTGTGCCGCTATGCGTGTATCTGCAAGTTCTGTTAACTCGAGATGGTAGATAGGGTATGGCCTGTGTTTAGGCGCAAGGTTGATAGTAGGCTATATTGATTATCTCTCTTTCTCTTTGGACTCCACATCATTTGATCAACTATTCTTACGTTTTCTTAGGTTGATACTAAAGAATGTTTGTGTGGTTTTACCTTGTGGAACTAATCTGAGTTTGCTTCCATGACATGTATCACTCAGTATCAGGATGACTCTATATCTGATTCAATTAATGGATTGATCATTTTTTCTAGGTGGAATTTGTATTTGGGGGAATCAAATTGAACTCTAATGGACTTGACATAATATTAGAAAAGTTTTACTAAATGCTCAAATTAAAGTATGTTCTAAGAAACATTTTTTCTGTTATCTTCAAAAATTAAAAACACTTTTACCCTTTGTGCCTACGTCACAACTAATGAGCTATAAATAACAAATTTTGGGCCATTACTAACAAGTGTTTGAGCTCATTTCAAAATGTGTTGGATTTTAGATATAGTGTAATAAGCTCATGACAATATGTAACAAGCTCTAGGACACTTGCCACAAGTATTTTAATTTCTTTAATGTACTCATAACAACAAAGTTTTATTCAAACTAAGTGGAGTCGGCTACATATATTACCTGACGCCATTATGCTCAATCAGTAATTATATTGATGATATATCATGACTAAAAGATCTTGTTGGATAATCTTATTAATAGTTATTTTAGGTCACCATATCCGTCTTTAGGGAGAACTTCATATCATTTGATTACTATTCTTAAAGATGTATTTAATTGTCTTTTTCGAACATGTTGATGCCACCTCAAGCGACTTTCTACATTTTCTCTAGTTGATGCTACCCCAACTTTTTTCGATTATGGTCATTGTAGATTGTATCTTTTAATGCATTATAGTCCAAGTATAATAGAATATGAGTGTCATTGTCACAACCTTTGGCTATAAAAAGGGTTGAACATTCGTTTATTCAGTTAAACTATTTTTAACTTACTAATGGGTACTAATGGGTGGGAGGACAAAATTGCTACTTTTTCATCCTAGGATACATTTACCCCTCAGAAAAATTAATGGAGTATTTTTGCCCCTTTATGGAAATTTGCACGGTATTTTCCCCTTATTCTAAACGGAATGGTGCATAGGGGTGAGAATTGCCCAGGCCGGCTATCAGGGATCTATGACTTGGACCGTTAAGGCCTTGGATCGGCCTCCTTATATCCAGGCCAGGCCCAGACCCAGACTTTTTCTTTTTAACTGTTTTGCTTAACAGGTCAGTCTCAGATTTGAGAAAAAAGCTTATTAGCCTATCAGGCTGGCCTATTAAGAGGTTAAATAATATTTATTTAAATAAAAAATTATGTTACTATATTAATTGATGTTATTTTTATTAATTTTTAATATAAAATTACAATTATATCATCTTTTATTCCATTGTGTTTATTGTCGCACATTCTCTAAGCATTCATTCAAATGATGTTACCCACCATTCATATTTCTAAACCTCTTATTGAGTATGTATAATTAATCAGGCCTCCTAACAGGCTAATAGTCAGGCCAGTCCAAGCCACAGGCCAGACTCAGGCTTAAAAAAATTGTCTGTAATAGGCCACAGACCAGGTTCAGGCCGATCAATTATACCACAGGCCATACCATTCTGTGACCAGGCCAGGCCAGGCCTAAACCATTCCCACCCTATTGGTGCACGATGAAAATTTCCTGTTTAATATTTTACTAATAATATTAATTAATCGGATGCACATTTGATAATGGAATAAAATGAATCCATTTTGATGAGATAAAATAAGGGAGCTAATGTATTTTATTTTTGGGTTCAGATTCTCTCCTCATCTTTCTCTCCTCATCCCTCATAATCACCCCATTTTACCTATTAAAATTCATCTAAAAGCCCATAATTTGCCACTTATACCATTAAAAATAAAAAAGTTGTATTATAATACTATAAAATAAATGAAGAACTTTAAATTTTTTTATTTTTGAAAAATTTTTAGCATAAAAAATTTCAATTATCTAGACCTATTTCATTTCAATAGAAGGATCTATAAGAGATACAGACTTATATAATTAACTGTAAAATAATTTTACAGTTAACTGGATAAGTCTGTATGTCTTATAGATCCTTCTATTGAACAAGTTCAGATAGTTGAAATTAATCGTTTCAGATAATTGAAATTTTTTATGTTAAAAATTTTTCAAAATTAAAAAAATTACAATTTCTTGATTTATTTTATATTATACTCCCTCCGGTCCTAAATATAGGACCTAGATAACTTTTTTGGGGAGATTAAGGAAGACTTAATTTTAGATGTCTTTCCAATAATACCCCTTCTTAATTAGTTTAGTTACTTAGTAGTCATTTCTCCCTTACCAAAGGAGTTGTTAAGAAGAAGAAGGGTAATTTAGAAAAAGGTGACCAAAAGTGTATCTAGGTCTTATATTTAGGACGAAAATGAAGTCTCTATCTAGGTCTTATATTTAGGACCGGAGGGAGTAATACTGTTTTTTTATTTTTTAATGGTACAAGTGGCAAATTATGAACTCTTGGATGAATTTCAATAGGCAAAATGGAGTGATCATGAGGGATGAGGAGAGAAATATTAGGAGAGAATCTGAATCCAATTTTTTTATAGAATGGGAAATATCAAAATATTTGAGAAAAAAAAGGAAAGAATAGAGACCTCAAAGCGGTAATTAAGAAGGATTAGAGTGAGTACTTAAGAATAATCACCGACTATATGAACATATATATACATATACATACACATATACATACAAACAGTGCCTGCCGACCCACCCTTCCACATACTTCTTTTATATAATTAATTAATTTTAATTATATCATCTCTCTCTCTCTCTCTCTCTATCTCTCTCTCTGTTGCTGCTTTTCTTTTCTGGTGTTCTGGTCTTCAATTTCAACATCTAACCTATTCTTATCTCATCTCCTCACAGGTATTTTCTTTTATCAATTCTCTATTTTTTTAATTATAATTGCTGGGGAGATTTTTGTTTTGTTTACGGATTGATTGGATCTAGCTTACCTAGTTTATTGTTTTGAATGGGTTTTATTTCTGATTTTTTGATTCTGGTTTCTGGGTGCAGTTATTTTTTGTTTTTGTGTGTGGTGGTTTGGTTCTGGGTATAATGAATAATCTATTGGTCGCACACATGGCTTGCTTTTCTCGGTTGATAGGTTTTATTTTCCTGTTTAGATTATGAGCAAATATTGCCTCGTTGTTTGTTTGTTTAGGTCATCAGTAAATACTGCTGTATATTATTATTAAAGAGAGAACTTGTGTAGAATCCTGATTTGTTGTGGGGAGTCATGGAGATTGGAAGGGAGAAGCTTGTGTTAGGAGGGGTAGGGAAGAATCTTGAAATTGGATTTCAAAAAATGTGTTGATTGGCAGTTGATATATAAAAAGATTGGATTTTGTTGTGGGCCAATTATCAGCACTACGAAGCTAAGGAATATGTTCTGTTTCTATGCATTTTTTTCCTTTGGCTTTTGTTGTTATACCTCTCGGGTGTTTTAGTGATTAGTATTTGTGGGGGGTTTCTATGTCTGCTCTGTGCTGCTATCCATTGGGTGCTAGATTATTTTGATGTGCTTATGTTAACACTTGGTGTGAGGTCTATTGATATATTATGAGGGAGTGTTTTTCTCTTGGTTTTGTGTATCTTCTTCAATCTGCATAGACGGTGAGGTGCTATATTTGCAGGTAGTTCAGAGCATAATGGAGTCTCACGATGAGACGGGATGCCAGACACCAGACCGCACCATTCTTTGCGTTAACAATTGCGGCTTCTTTGGCAGAGCTGAAACCATGAATATGTGCTCCAAATGTTACAAGGACACGCTGTTGAAGCAGGATCAGGCTAAACTCGCAGCATCATCTGTTGAAAACATAGTAAATGGCAGCTCTAGCAGCAGCAGTGGGAAAGAGGCTACATCTGTGTGTTCTGCTGATGTGCAGATTGGAACTGTGGAGGTCAAGACAATACAAGCAGAAATTTGTGAGGATTTATCCTCTAGTGAGGGTTTAGAGACGAAGGTCAAAACTGGTCCCAGCAGATGCACAACTTGTCGGAAGCGTGTTGGATTAACTGGTTTCAACTGCAAATGTGGGAACATTTTCTGTGCAATGCATCGTTATTCCGACAAACACGATTGCCCTTTTGATTATCGGACAGTTGGTCAGGATGCTATAGCTAAAGCCAACCCTGTAGTTAAGGCAGAAAAGCTTGACAAAATCTAGCCCTGCGCTAAGCTGAAGTAGAATGGTCATTTGATGCTTCCTTTTGTTATCATGTCTTCATATATGTTGACTTCATGGCTTTTGTAGGGGTCCTCTAGTGATTTTAATGATTAATGTCACAACAACAAGGTCCTAATAAGGAAATATCTGCTTTATGTGTCGATTGGCTAAGATTCAGTTGTTTGCTGCTGTTTGAATGTTTGTGATAATTGGAGGACACCTATGGGTCATTCTGTAAATGGATTTCCATGTCTGTCTTGCATTATTATGGTGCATGGATGCTGTTTATTGCGTATCTATGTATGCGTTTTCAGCTTCGAGACTGTATAAATAATGCTTGATTTACCCTATTATGCGCCATTGTTTGTTCTTCCAAAGTGGGAGGCTTGTTTTCAGTTTAGATAAAGTGGGAAGGCTTGTTGGTGGGACTTTGTCTTTGGTTTTTTAATGAATATTTCTTACTTCATATCTATTTTGACACCTCTGGCTTTCAAATTTTATGGTTTTGGATTTTCGGTTTTGCAAGTAGTCTGTCATTAGTCTGCCTTGTTCCGAGTGATGCGTATCATTTCTCCGGTTGCATGTTGCATAGATGAGTCTATGTGTATGGTTATTTGGTTGTTAGTTCTTTATTGGCAAGGGGTGTTCCTTTTCATTCATTACTATTCTCCCTTTATCTGGCACATGTTAATAAGGTCCTGAGTTTAGGCTCACAATCCAATCTGAAGGGCTGCTTATGCTTTTGCTTAATTTGATGGTTTCAGCCTTCTAGCAATATTATGGATATAATTCTAGTGGCTTTATAAGTTCGGGTGTTTAAAGTGGTCTTTAGTCTGACCAATAGTAAACAAACACAAAAGAAATATTTTAATTTAATAGGGGGACTATGATGCTTTGATTTTTTTTTTTCAATTGACATAGGAAAAGGAGAATGTAAATGGATAGTTGATTTCTTTTCCCCACAAGTGTCATATCACATTAAAATTGTTTTAGTGAAACTAAAATGCAAATTGTTTGTGAATGATCACAATGACCTGAATAATCAGGTTCACCAGTGTCCCATGTTCGAAGTTAAAGATGGGGAAAACTAGAAACATGCCTGAAAAGGTTTTGCTTCGGCCTTTTGGGTTATATTGTCATGGATCTTCGTTGGTTAATGACCTGTTAATAGGCAATTGCCTACTGTTTCAGTCATTTCCTCCTTAGAGATGGGCCACCCATTTTAGTCCAAGCTATGGATTTACTTTTTATTTTTACCTTGCACCAAGTCATGGAATTGACTACAGATTGTGTTGTTTTTCTATTTGAGAATGAAGGTATGCGTTAGTGTCAAATTCGTGAAATTCTAGAATTCTTAGAATTGAGTAGTCTACATGTTATCTAGGAATGAAATCGGAGATCTGAAGGGTTGAAGTCTCTTGTGTAGAGATGTTGATTTAGCAAACGATACTCGAGGGGCTGCTATCATCTTGTATGGTGTGATAAGAAAATGACAACACTAACTAGGCATAGATGGTTCATTGCCACAATTTGCATGTTTATTGATTGTTAACTTCGTTCCTTTTTGTTTATGGCTATCTGATATTGTTACTTTGTTGTTAAGTGTTTGATTTGTCTGATCTTTACTTAAAACGTTGTTGCCTCAGTTCCTGCTGGCATTTGGCCTCAAACACGTAATGAGTTGTTTTTCCCACCTGTGAACAACTGCATCTCATTTCTTCGCTAGAGAATCACACATCCTATAGATTCATTTACTCGAAAGTTCCCTCCATTGATACGTACACATATCAATGACAACTAAAGTTTTCACATCTCATCTTTTGGTTAAATTTTCTTTCTTTTTTCTTCTTAGTCGAGAATTGGAAATTTTCATTTGGTGATTTTAACATACTCAAGTAGCATATATTCAATGTAGTTAAATATCCTCCAACAAGGGCTCATTTGAAAGATGACTATATTCATTAAATATGATGTCTAAGTCTGAACCAGGTCGTATACATAAAAAAGAGACTTTATTGAAACTTCAGAGAAGGGAAAACCATTCAAGTGATATCTACATCTTCAAGAGATTAGATTTTAGCTCTAGGTGGGATGCTACATAGATCTTAGAATACATGTGTTATGTAATTGGACAAAAAGTGGAGAACATGAAAAGGCATTTTTTCCAATGTATTTTTCAAAAACGTTGGATTGGATAAAGGTGTTATGTAATTTAAATTATATAATGAACTTTGATAACTCGTATATATGGGTTGGCGTAGCAACATGGACATGAAGCTGAAAGGAGACCCCACCTCTCCACCGTCCCCAGAAAGCCATGTAACTACAATTGATTGAAGCCAAGCTATTAGAATGAGTATCATTGTTATTATTAATATGGTCCCTAGTTCTACTGAGTTTCTTCAGAGTCATAAGTGATGTTTGACAATAAGCTTGCCCTTTCTTCACACCCATGATTTTGTGTCCCGTTTTTCTGTTAAAAGACAAAAATATGTCTCCCTCATTAAGTTGATTCTCACAATCTCAAATATGATTATTAGATCTTAGGCGAATATTTTTTTGCTCACAAAGAGAGCAGCACACACATCCATGCCCCCTCTTTGTTTCCGCTCTCCCATATCTAAATCACAACGTAATATCTTCCCTTCCGTGACATGAGTAAAATAACACTGGGACTGTCGTCATTGGCATTTTTTTCCTCTTGGATGCTCCAAAATTTGACCTTTTTGCTCATTGTAAAGTTGACTCTTGAAAGTATTGGAATATGCCTTGTCCAGATTTCCCCAATGGTATGTGTGAAATGTGCCGAACCGCATATCATGTCCACACTTTTTTTTAAAGTTTAATCACTCGGAACATATACCCTCTTATCTACATTTATCTCCCCAAAATTTCCATGTCTACCTTAACTTTTAGATGAACTATATTACCAGCATCAAGTACTATTCTAGAGGAGAACTAGCTATAGGTAGGTTGATGGAACATCAGGATTAAACAAGAAAGATAAAAGCATAATCTTAAGTGATAAAAGACAGCTTTATCAATTATCAATCGGTGGCATTGAAAATCATGATTTTCCAAAGCGCACGCATCGCTTGATGCCTTTGACCACCATGATCGATGAGCCATAAAGCTCTATCTCATTGCATACAGCTAACCAATATATTCTTTTCATCTCAATATTTTCTGAAGTAATTTCTTATCTACTATCTTAATTAATTAATTTTATTTATTTGATTTACTAGATTAGACAAACATGGGTCTGAGTCTGACTTTCTTGATTGAACCTTTCCTAGCTGATTATAGCTCACAATTAACAGTCTGTTTGGTTGGGCTTATTTTTCAAAATAAGCTGGATTATTTTGAATAAGCCAGCTTATTTTGAGTGTGTTTGGTTGGACTTATTTTTCAAAATAAACTGACTTATTTTGAATAAGCCAGCTAATTTTGGATGTGTGACTTTTTTTAAGTTTGGTTCGGCTTATTTTTCACCCAACTTATTTGAAATAAGCCAGCTTATTCATAAGCCACACAAGGTAGTTTATTTCTGAAAATAAGCCAGCTTATTTTTCTACATGACTTAAAAATAAGCTAGCTTAAAAATAAGTCCCTTTTAAACAAAAAGTCATCCAAACATGTTTATAAGTCAAATGAGAAAATAAGCTACATTTTTCAAAGTTCATCCAAACATACAAATAAGTCAACCTAGAGCTTATTTTCCAACTGACTTAAAAATAAGCCACCTTAAAAATAAGTCACATTTCCATAAGCCGAACCAAACACACCCTTTGGGTGTGTGACTTTTTTTTATGTTTGGTTGGACTTATTTTTCACCCAGCTTATTTGAAATAAGTCAGCTTATTTATAAGCCACACAAGGTAGCTTATTTCTGAAAATAAGCCAGCTTATTTTTCTACATGACTTAAAAATAAGCTAGCTTAAAAATAAGCCCCTTTTAAACAAAAAGTCATCCAAAAAACATGTTTATAAGTCAAATGGGAAAATAAGCCACTTTTTTAAAAGTTTATTCAAACATAAAAATAAGCTAACATACCTTATTTTCCAACTGACTTAAAATAAGCCACCTTAAAAATAAGTCACCTTTTCACAAGTCAAACCAAACACACCCTAAGTAGTATATCTTCCATCTAATTAATTACTCCTCATCCCCTCTTGATGACTACGTTTCAAAGCAAAGTCGAGGATTTTGATTAACTGCTACCAAACCCACCCAGTGGTTTTTTTTTTTTTGACCAATTCCCACCCAGTGGTTGAGAAATAAATATTTATATAATCACTTAATGTTAATCATGGTTAAATATTTTCACCTTCTCCCTCGTTCACTTATTCGTTCCTGTTTTGGGGTGCTTCAGAGCGCTGAGTCACTGTTCCCTACCAGAAGAATCTAAAAGATTTCAGATGATGCAGTTCTTTAGATTTTTTTTCTTTTTTCATTTTCATCCTTTTTCCAGGGCCAGCAATAATAGTGGTCCTTCACATCTTTACAGCTAAAGGTCAAACTCAAATGTACTCAATAAAGTCAACTTTTGTACCAAAATCTTTCCCATAATCACACTCAACCACTCAACCACCCCTCTCATCTACGTGATTAATCCTGAAAATTCATGAAAAAAAAATAAATATTAAAGGCGTTGTTGTTTCTGAGGTACGTGTTTGATGAGAGAAGTTCTGAAAATGAAAAGGTAAACGAGCCTCGTGACGTGGTACAGGTGATAAGAAATCCTCACAAAAAGGTTATAATTTGAATCTATCTATCTGCACTTTTCAGGCCAAGAACTAAGCTGTTGTTACACTTGGATTCGTTTCATCAAGAAACTTTTTATTCAAAGGTGTCATGTCCTCTTTTGCCAGAGAAAGCTAGACCCTGTTTGTTTTATTCATAGTCTTTCTCTGTATTCTTGGTCATAATCTAGACATTTCACCATGCATTATTGCTAATAATAATCCAGTGGTGAAAACTTGGAGATGAAACATAAAATGTTCAAGTAAAATGTGGTCCATGTAAGCACAGTGAATAATAATAATAATGTACTAGTCCGTGACGATTGTATTGTAATGTGTTAGAGACATTTACAAATTTCCATTATTGTTGTTGTTGCTGATCTGAATATTATAGAGCTCTTTCACCTGTGACCAAATCCATAGACGTTCGGTACCAATAGTTAAAAAATGAAGCATGTATACTATCAGTATTATTATATTTAGTTAATTAATATTGTTATTTTTGGTGATAAGTGTAGTTCCCAATAAGCTTTGAGCATGGGCACGAGTTTTGTCGTGTAATGCGATTGTCGTTTATCAAACTTGTTCACGAGATGCTAACTAAGCTCGACTTTCACTCTTTTCCATTACTGTGAGATTCTCTCCCCCCTTCGTTTACAATCTCCATACAGCCTTTACAATTCATAGATTCCTTAAAATTCATGTCGTTTCACATCACTTGCAAGAAAAATGTACGAAAATCTAGATTAATTTTATATATATATATATATATATATATTTCTTTTATATATTTGCTCACTTTGTTTTCACGATCTTTTCTGTTTCATTCTATTAACATTTTTTAGGTCAAATAATGATTTATAATAACCAACTTATAATTTTTTAACTATAAAGTATTTAAATTCTTCTGGGAGCATTCTTAACTTCAAACCATGAGCTAGCAGGTTCTTTTTTCCGAAATCATATCATTGACAAAGACGTTCTCTTTACAATACATGTTAAAAGTTTCCTGTAAATTCCATTTCAATGATTTTTTTCAACTTTTGATAGTAAATGGAAGAAAAATTAAAAAGTAATAATATTTTTTTCATTTATAATTTATTTGCAGATCACTCTCTAGTCTTCAGCCATCACACTTGTTGTCTTTTACAAAATAATTGTTCTCCTAGAGACTTAGCAGAGCAGAATTTTATAATCTAGTAAATAAGAGTCAGAGAGTGGAAACAAAAAGAAAGGAATCAATTATGTGAAGAAATGGAGCAGGTAAAACATACCCATATAGCTTTAGTTTTTTTTAATATGTATCTGATTATAATTTTCAAAGGAGCAGATATGTGTCTCCAGGTTCTTAAACATTAAACAAATGGCAATGAAAGGGAAAAAATGGAGGGGGCGGGAGACATTCGAGTGACCACTTTATATAGCTATCGTTATACTCAACTGATTAACAGATTAAACTGTTAAAATAAGAACAGGATAAATTCGATAAAATAATCAGGTAAGTGTATCGGAATTCGACAAATTCGATAAATTAATCGAGTATAAAATCATGGGGCATCTTATGAGTGATAAGTAAAAACAGCACTATTAAATTTTAAATCCACATATTCTTCCGGTCTTCCCGTGGATAGATTATCGATATATTAATTAAATAAATGGTTTGCATAGTTTTTAATCCTTTTGATGGGGAAATCCTAGGGGACACAACTATAAGCCGTCTGATTTCTGACAGTCAATGGAGAAGACCCCATCTTCGTACAGAAGTTGACAAAATGACCATGTGACCATAGTCATGGATTTTGGGGACTCACACTCTCTTACCAACAAGCAAAGCACAATAGGGTACAGTACATGCCAAACATCATCAATCTTCAAAAATATTAAATGCAGTGAGTGAGAGAGTGAGACTGAGGGTACATTGAATTTATTTCCCTCCTTAATGAGGTTTTCTGTATGGATGGTGGAATGTCAAATCCTATGCTTTGTTTTTTTCTTCTTAGGATTCTATTTTCAGCGTTGAAAAACTCACAATCCCCCATCTTTTCTTTCTTTCTTCTCTTCTAGGGTCAATGGGGTTGATAAATTCTGTGCCATTGGCATTGCTGTGTTGGCTCTCTTTTGGAGAAATTTGGTGAACGTAATTATTGAATAAAAATGAAAACCAAGCCAAAAAAAAAAAACATTAAACATTGGTAGGTAGTAAACTAGAAATTGAGAGTAGAAACTCTCTGCAGGCAAGCATTAAAGTTTGTACTGGCTAGCAAAAAGGTGAAAACACGAAGAAATATGTACATGTGGGAAAAAAACATTTTTTTATATCTTTATCTGACTAAAATTCCCAATGGCTATGATGAGTTATTACACGTAAACCTTTTCCCTCTTGGCCCATCATCTACGTTCATTAATATCATAAACTCTGTCACACTCACAACACACACTGATATATACCAAGGAAAGCATTAAAGTCTACACAAAGCAAGCCCTCTTGCTTCCAGACTCTTAGCTAATGGCCACTTCATTAATCTGTACATTCCTGTTCCTCCTCTCTGTGACCTTCTCAACCATCAATCTTTGTTCATCATCTTCTTCTTCCTCAGAGGCAGATATTCTTCTTTCCTTTAAGGCCTCCATTGAAGACTCTAAGAAGGCTCTCTCAAGCTGGTCCAATATTTCATCTACTCATTACTGTAACTGGACTGGCATTTCCTGCTCTAACGCTTCTCCTTCTTTCACTGTCACTTCCATTGATCTTCAAAACTTGAACCTTTCTGGGGACATCTCACCTTCAATATGTGATCTTCCAAATCTGTCATATCTCAATCTTGCTGACAATATATTCAACCAGCCCATCCCTCTTCATCTTTCTCAGTGTAGTTCTTTGCAGGCTTTGAATCTTAGTAATAATCTCATATGGGGAACCATCCCAATGCAGATTTCTCAGTTTGGTTCTTTGAGAGTGCTTGATTTAAGTAAAAATCACATAGAAGGAGATATCCCGGAAAGCTTGGGCTCCCTTAAGAATCTCCAAGTTCTTAACATGGGAAGTAACCTTCTATCTGGTGATGTACCTACCATCTTCATGAACTTAACTGAGCTTGTTGTTCTTGACTTGTCTGAAAATCCATACTTGGAAAGTGAGATTCCTGAGAGTATAGGCAAACTTGGAAGTCTCAAGCAACTTCTGCTGCAAAGTTCTGGTTTTCATGGAGACATTCCTCATTCTTTTGTATACCTGCTTAGTTTGACCCATTTAGACCTCTCTCAGAATAATCTAACTGGTGAGATTCCTCAGGGTTTTGTGTCTTCTCTCAAGAAGCTGGTGTCTTTTGATGTTTCACAGAACAAGCTTTCAGGGTCATTTCCAAATGGTATTTGTAATGCAAAAGGTCTCATAAATCTCAGTCTCCACACAAATACTTTCAGTGGTCCATTGCCTAACACCACAGGTGAGTGTAAGAATCTTGAGAGATTTCAAGTTCAGAACAATGAGTTAACTGGTGACTTCCCTACTTCATTATGGTCACTACCTAAAGTTAAGCTCATTAGAGCTGAAAACAACAGATTCTCAGGTCAAATACCTGAATCAATCTCAGGAGCTGTTCAGTTGGAGCAAGTTCAGCTTGACAATAACAGCTTTGGTGGTAAAATTCCTCAGAATCTTGGGATGGTTAAAAGCTTATACAGATTCTCAGCCTCTCTCAATCGTTTCTATGGAGAACTTCCTGTGAACTTTTGTGATTCTCCTGTTATGAGTATTGTGAATCTCTCTCACAATTCTCTATCTGGTCAAATCCCAGAGCTGAAAAAATGCAGGAAACTGGTTTCATTGTCTTTAGCAGACAATAGTCTTACTGGACAAATCCCTCCTTCCCTTGCTGAGTTACCTGTGCTAACTTATCTTGATCTTTCAGCTAACAATCTCACTGGTGCAATCCCACTAGGACTTCAAAATTTAAAGCTTGCTCTTTTCAATGTGTCCTTCAATCAGCTATCTGGTAAGGTGCCTTACTCATTGATTTCTGGTCTGCCTGCCTCATTTTTGGAAGGAAATGCTGGACTTTGTGGACCTGGATTGCCCACTTCATGTTCTGATGACCCTCCAAGGCACCATTCTGGTGGTCTCACTGCCCTAACATGTGCCCTTATCTCAGTAGCCTTTGTTGTAGGAACTGCCATGTTTGTTGGTGGATTTATTATGTATAGGAAGTCTAGCAAGAGGAATCAAATAGGAGTTTGGCGTTCAGTGTTCTTCTATCCTCTTAGAATCACTGAGCAAGATTTGCTCATTGGAATGGATGAAAAAAGCTTAATTGGAAATGGTGGAGTTTTTGGCAAAGTTTATGTTGTGAGTTTACCAAGTGGTGAACAAGTGGCTGTAAAGAAGCTAGTCAATTTTGGGAACCAGACTTCAAAAAGTTTGAAAGCTGAGGTCAAGACATTGGCTAAAATTAGGCATAAGAATGTTGTAAAAATTCTTGGTTTTTGCCATTCTGATGAGTCAATCTTTCTCATTTATGAGTACTTGCAAGAGGGAAGCTTAGGGGGCTTGATTTGCCGTGAGAATTTTGAGTTACAGTGGGAGGCAAGATTGAGGATTGCCATCAGGGTAGCTCAAGCACTTGCTTATCTTCACAAAGACTATGTTCCTCACTTGCTTCACAGGAACGTCAAGTCCAGGAATATTCTGCTGGATGCAAACTTTGAGCCAAAACTCACAGATTTCGCTCTTGATCGAATTGTAGGAGAAGTTGCATTTCAGTCAACTATTGCTTCTGAAGCAGCATCTTCCTGCTATAATGCTCCAGGTATCACAACTTACTCTAAAGCCCCCATTACTTCCTCCCCCATACGATCAAAGTCCATTTTTTCTCAAAAACTACAGTGTAAAATAAGTCAATATGAACGGTTTTTTTAGCAAAACTAATTTAGTTTACTTATAAACTAAAGTATAATCTAATAGCGCATCATGCAAGATATGTTAAGAAAAATCCTGTAGCTTATTTTGTATCAACGATCTCCACAGAAAAAGTCAGTGTGATCTTATAATTAGTAATGAAGGAAGTAATTCCCTGTAAAGTTGTTAAGTTGTTCAAGGAAAACTAAACGTTTAGATCATAAAGATGTGAACTTTCTAAAAGGGGTGGTTGTTTATGTAATGCAGAATGTGGGTACAGTAAGAAAGCAAGTGAAGAATTGGACATATACAGCTATGGTGTTGTATTGCTAGAGCTTGTGACAGGGAAGCAAGCAGAGAAAACAGTGTCAACAGAGTCTCTTGACATAGTGAAGTGGGTAAGAAGGAGAGTGAACATCACTGATGGGGTGAATCAAGTGCTTGATCCAAAAATATCACATTCCAATCAGCAACAAATGATTAAAGTTCTGGAACTTGCTCTTCATTGCACTTCTGTTGTGCCTGAAAAAAGACCAACCATGGTAGAAGTTGTACGAGCTCTTCAGTTGCTTGAGTCACAAGCTATCGCTGCAAATTCTCATGATTTGAATGAGGAGCCCTGAGGGTGGATCTTTCTTTGGATCTTTTTGTATGTAAATGAAGTTTTATATTATTTGTAATCTGTTTTCGGTATTTGATGATGATTTGCAGTAACAAAATGTTAAGGTGACCACGACCTTCTTGTTTTGGATTGAGTTCCATTTAAGGATTACCTTTACGATGTTGAATGTCAATGATTGTCATTCACAATGAAGTTGTTGCAGGTGAAGGTTGAGGGAAGGCAACAAGTAGTGAGTGTAGGGTGATAGAAAAACAGAGGAGCTAGGCAAAACTCGTCCACTATGAAAAAAATTGGTAAAGGTGTAATCTAGGCAAAACAAAATTTCTAGGTTTTTCAAATTCAACACAATTGTTTTTTGAGGCGTTAGGATTATTAGAGTACTCCCTCAAAAAAGTAAGTATATTCATTGGACTTTTTGAAGTTGTTTATAACTCTCACGGTTCGTACAAGAGCCAAAATTTTAATATTTTTGCACCAAAATAATGAGAGATTAAAATTTCATTTTCTATTCACTTAATATGTTTTTCCTATTTTATCCTTAACTTTCTTTTATATTTATTAATTTTATGTATTTCTCAATATTAATATTATCATTATAAATATAAGTAATATTAGAAAAAAGAATCAACTTTAAATAACCAACTAACTCTTGTATATTTTCTTATTAAACGCGCTTTGATAACTAAACTCTTCTATAGAGATTGGATGGAGTATATTTCTATTCTAGACACATTCTTTGAAATATGGAACACGTCCTGTCAATTCAGCTTGGTCTAATACTGTGTCTGGATTCCTTGAATAAGAAAAGCTATGTTGAGTTGAAACAAAATGATTCTAATATAGCCATATGGATGATATGATTGGCGAAATTCGAGGCATTATAACAGTATAATGATGATGTTCTTTCTCAATTATGGCCCGGTGATGTTTAATCAACTTGTATCTCTCTTCACCTAAAATCTTGCGGAAGGTTTTCACCAAAAAAAAAAAAATCTTGAAGAAGGACTTATCTTAGAAGTGATGTCTAATAAACTTGTATTGCAGCACTTCACATTAAAATACATTATCATACAAATTATCACTCTTGTATCAAAATAATCCTCCTTTCTTAAAACTACTTAAATCCCAACTAAGAAGCAAAGAAACAGTAACCATAAACACTATATATCTTTAATGCTACTCTACAAGGAACTGATATTTATGAATACCAGCTTTAATCATATTTAAACTTGAATCTTGTTTTCCTTTCTTGTTTCTATTCCCCCCTATATCTTTCCATTCACTCATTCTCTCATAAAACAGATCAAGCATCCATGCAGAACTCCACGGATTCACATGGACCAGACTTGACGAAGGAGCTGATATCTAGAATTGGTGCTGGTGTGAGAGCTATGGTCATTAGGCTTGTCTTCTCCATGAGCTGAAGGGAATGAAGGCAGTTTATCAATGATGGAAGTAAGAGGAGATTCCAGTTCCTCCAATTCCTCATCGCTCGTATAGCCTCTCCTCTGAACAGCAGAAGCATTTCTTACCAAGCAAGACTTGCCGCCTCCGGCATCTCCAATCTTCTCCGCCACATTAGCTGAGGAAGGAGGACTATACACAACTGGAGCAGCAGTATATGGGAAACTTTTGATTGAGTCTCCTAACAATCTTCTCTCCATAATACACTGAAACACAACATTAAACAATTTATTCAACAACTTTGTTCAAACAGTTCCACAGTGCTAGACATATGAAGTGATCTCAAGTAAAAAGATGCCACCTCCACTTCTTGATATAAGATCTATGTAAGATCCAGTTTGTAATGCTAAATTGCATTACAAACTAAATCTTTTTAAGAACTAGAAATAGTATAATCTTTGGAATTTTAAGAATTTTTTTTCACTTGGTGATGCAACCCCGTTGATAAGTAAATATTTGTACCACATTATTGTAAATTTGTAACCTCAACTAAAACGCCATTCTACATAATGATATAGGATCGCCATTCCAGTTTTATGTAAACAAGAACCAGTGTAATATATACAGGCCTTCTGCCAAGAAACATAGCTTTCGTAGGAAAGAAGTTGTAGATCATACCTCGGCATTCAGCGCCTCTAATACAGTACCAGGAACAGCGTCTGGACAGAACTCATCTGGAGTGAAGTTGCAGAGTATCCGCTTAACCAATGGAAGACAAATAGATGGGCACACCTGTTCAGAATAAATATAAGAAAAGAAGTGAGGGAACCAAAAAAAAAAAGGCTATGGTGAATTGTATGAAGAGAAGAGTTAGTTCATTGTATTAACCTCATGTCTGACATGTCTGTCCATAAGCATGTCTTTTGGAAGCATAAGGAGGTCGCTTAAGTCGTTCAGGAGAGGAAAAGATTGAAGTTCACTATCTCCACCCCGCCTGTCATCCTCACAGTTATAATCTTCAGGTGGACAGTCTTCAACATCCATCCCAAACATGTCTGTAAGCCATCGAGACCAATTTCCCACCTGCATTACCACATAATACAGAACTCATGCCTTTTTTTATAACACAATTTATATAGTTCATATACTCATGACTTATGAATACATACATATCTCTACACCTATATATCAACTAGGGAGTCCTACTATGACCCCCCAAATTTTGTTCTTTCTCATAATTTCCCGCTATCATTCAAGACAATGTTTCAAGAATGTATGCAAAAAAGAAGTTGCAAGAAAAAGGAACATACTGAATTTTTAAGTTGTGCACCAGATCCAAAGCTTAAATCTCCTGCTGGAATAGGCAAAACCTTTGAATCCACAATAGGGTCTGATACAGGGTCAGTTGGAATCTCGTGGACTGACTCCCTCAGTATAGCATTGAACATTGCAACATCTAGTCTGCCTATGCAATGCTCCATTACCTGGAAAAAGAATCACATCAGAGATCAAAGTTAATAAACCTTTTGAGCCCGGAGAAAGGAAAATTTCAATTATCTCCAGGAAACATGAAAGATAAAGTAGTATCAAAAACACACCATTCTAGCAAGTACAGGCAAACAACCACACTCATGCCCCGCTGCTCGAACAGGACAAAGTCTTTGAAAAGCATCTTGAAAAGCATTTCTCCAAAGATTGATGGAAAAACTTCCTTGCTTTTGATCACCCAAGGAAGGTCCCAACAACCTGCCAGTGGATCTATTTGCAGAGGGATCCCCCACTGGAGGCTGCATGTGTGGAGCCAAAGCCTGAAAAATCGTCATGTTTCTCAGCTTATAGAAAATAATTAGATCACAGATCAACCTTACATGGTTTTCCACAATACATGAAACAATTGTTGTATATTTGAGAGAATAGGATTCGGTAGTGATCTCAGTAAATAATTTAACCACTGATATATTATGTGTGATTGGAATAGAAAACATACCCATACCAAATATATATACAGAAAGTAAGAACAGCATAAAGAGAAGAGAATAGATAGAGTACCTGCCACCACACTGACTCCACAATCCGAGAGAACACCCAAGATTCTACTTTTTCTAATGCAGATATGAATGTTTCTGTATCCTGCCAATCTTCATCAAGCTGTAGATGGCCATTAACTTGTTTACTATTGGTGCTTTCATTCCATTTTGATGCGGTATGCTTCCCATTTGACTCAGCCAGCTGCCTACGGGGGCTAGACTGACATGAATCACCAAATGCTTGTGAAACTATTTCTCTCAGTACAATGGCATTTGACAACCAGAAACTTAACCTAAATAATACATCAAGCACTAAACAGTCAAATATTGTTCACACTCAATAGAGGTGCATGATAATTTGAAATAAAGTATGTACCTTGAAACATCATTGCCACAAGACTTGGCAACCAAAACAAGGCCAGAAACAGTATTCCTAGCAATTGTGGCTCGCCTGTCTTGGGTCCAATGCTTACAAGCGTGAATGTAGAGTCTAGAAAGACGCCGGGCAGGTGTGTGCACCTTGTGTGCTGAGCTTCCATGCTCCGGTACTACAGAATAAAGTGATATTTCAAGAGCAGCAACTTCTCTCAGCTCTTCCTCAAGTTTTTCAATTCTGATCTCCATTTCCTCAACTTTTGATTCCAAACCTGCCACCTGCTCATGCTCACAATTTTCTAGAGTTTCAGCCTTTTCATCGCTTTCATCTTCACTCGCTAAACTCCTAGTTCCATTTGAGGTTCCATCTAAGACATCAAGTTCCTTGATCTCTTGAACAGGTTTTTCATCAACCCCATCAGAAGATTCTGATGAAGGTTTTGCAGGGAATTGTGCAGTTTTATTGTTCAAGGAGTTATTTTTGTTGGTAACTCCAGAAGTCCCCCTATTTGAGTTTCCAGATTCTTTCTGATTGCCATTACTTGATACCTTCTTATGCATTGTATTTTCCCTTGTATCACTTTTCTCCCTTGACCTGCGATTGCCTTCCGAGGACATCAATTTTACTTTAGTTTTCTTATCTTTTGAAATTCTTTCCAATTTTTCATCCTCAGCTATGACAGAATCTCCTTGGGATGATACTGAATCCTTTATTGTCTCGGCATCAGAAAGGTCTTCATACCCTTCCTTTTGTTGTTTCTCTATATCAGTGGAATGATTATCAAGTACATCATTCTTGTTTTCTTTCAGAACCATTTCATTATCTTTCATCTTGACAGGGTCCTCTTCAGACTTGTTGATATCATCTACATAATGTATAACCAAGCTTTCATAAGTTTCAGAGGGCTCTGAGGCCGTGTTTGAATCACTTACAAAATTATTTACTGCTGCCTTAGTCTTTGATTGTGTTTCTTTTACATTCCCAGTTTTGGGTGAATTATCTTGGCGCACTTTGTTCCCTCTCCTCTCAGTTCTAGAACCCTTTGTCTGACTACTTTTTGAGGCTTTTCTTTTATCAACTTCTTTCATGCCTTCAGGTTTCTACAAACATCAATCAAATGAAGCAGCTGTTACAAGGGAAAATAAGGCATTAAATAATCTTAGCAAAACCCCCAAAGCGGAAAGAAATTCCCAATTCCTGAAATATTTATGTTTACTTACGTCTCAACTCTTAGGATGGATACTTGCACGACCATTAAAGTACACTGATGAGTAAAGAAAGAACCTCTTTCAGCTGAGTTTTGGATTCAGAAAACCAGTCTCAACTACCTGCGCAAAGAATGCATTCATCAATTATTGCAGACGAGTTAAAGCCTCCAAGTAAATGGCAGAAGTTGCAAAAGGGAAAAAAATAAAGAGGCGGGTTGAAGTATTAAAAACTACTTAGTGGAGCAAAAGAATGAGACAAGCAATACAACATTCATTGAGTTACAACATCAAATGCTTCAAAATAGGATTATCTAAATATGCATTCTTAATGTACTGGAAGATGCAGTGCAAACCAATAAAAGACACCAGTAAAAGCTCAGGGAAGTAAGATGGCACGCGGTTTAAGGAACAAAAGATTGAATTTCGGAGGAGAAAATTGGCAATAAATGAGATCTCATACAATTCACCAAAACAGAACCACAATAAGTATAAGGGAGCTCGTAAGTGCATTACACTCCGCATAGATTGCTGAAATGCGTTCATGTCATCATCAATGTCTTAAAAGAGGGAAGAGAAACATGGGAGCTCACAACGAGAAGCTAAAGGTATGAGCAAACGAATCATGCACTTTTGTAATTATTTTTCAGTGAAAATCTAAATGATTTAAAGGAGAAAGGATGGCGGAAGTCAAGAAAACCATTTAGTTTATGCCAAAAACCAACCAGAACAATCAAAATTCTATCAACTTAAGATCACAAAAATTTAAGATCCAACTAATCATTATCACTAATGTGTCAGCAATTTTGTCCTCAAGCTCGCGCCTTCACCCAAGGCAAAAACATGTGGCAACACTGTGGATGAATTTTTCATTCAACAGTAATAACAAAATCAAACAAGGCATGCGAAAGAAAGAGAGTATATATGATGTCCACATGGAAACACAAGGGAGGAACGCGTGCATAAGAATTAAGAGCAAAAAAAATGAATACTTGTCATAAATTACTATGACAACACAACGGAATGCAAACATGACAAGTGTTTCTAATACGGAACAAAAATAAGAATAAAAAAATTGGAGTCACAGTAAGTTGCAGTGGCATATGTTGTCGGGATTCAACTAGCTCCACTAAAAAACAATGTGTATAATTAGATCTTATGTCTATCAACGTTCACCAAAACAAAAACCCAGAGAGGTATTGAGCATTAATTGAATCTATATATTAACAGAAGAATCAAGCTTCAAAGAATGACCATACGGTTTATCGAAAGCGAACAGATTGCATTCAAAGAATGAAGCTTTGGTGATAAAAGAGAGTAGAGAAAGCAGGGTGATGGAAGAAATATAGAGTGGTAAAGGGAGGGTGAGAAGTCAAATGTGAATGTGGGTTGGTTGACTTGTCACGTGAAGAAGACAGAAAAAGGACGAAGGGGGAAGAGATGGAAAGAGCAGGCGCAGGCTTAAACAAATGTAGAGAGAGAATGGGTTAAAGTACAAGGAACTTACAACAACTTTTTTATTTCTGCCAACCTACACAGAGTGAGAAACACATCGGGATTCGCGCATTTGCTTTCCTTTGAAGAATCACAATAACAATAACTAGAGCGCACGTTGAGCAGCTTAGCTTCGCTTCGCTTCGTGTTTTACTCTCTCTCTCTCTCTCTCTCTCTGGTAGTAGTTGAGAGAAGCTTGTGAGGAGAAGAATGGTGTAAGGAAGGACAAGGAGAAGAGGAGAGTGCGCGAACGTCACATTTTAAATGGAAGACAGAGAGAGAGAGAGTGAGTGTGTATGTGTACGGATTTTTTACCGGGAAAGATTGTCGGTGGCGGGAGTAACCGGCTATTGGCGGTGAATCTACGCGCCATGCATTCTGGCTCGTTGACCGCATCCTTGTCTTGTCTCACCTCATATACTTCATGCATCTACTCCTACTCTCTCCCAATCTAAATATATCAACAACTAGTTGATTTTTTTGAAAAATCTTAAAAAATAAAAATAGTTTTATTATAAATTAATTTATCTAATTTTTAAACTAATTTATTTTATCTATCAACGTATCAAATATATCATAATTTAATAGCCTATTACATTATTCCTGACTCAAAAAAAAATTTACTACATTATTCCCTGCATATATGGCAAAACTATTGAATATGGATGCATCATCAGCATGGTCGCCCCAGCCCTAGTCTTGGAATTTGCCAATTCCTTACATTGTATCCCTTTTCCCTGCGTTAAATCAATAATGCTACTCTTTATTTATATATATATACTCCTTATATCCTAAATATAAGACCTAATTGACTTTGTTTTGGAGATGTTAAGGTTACAAAATATATTATTAAATTATGACATATTTGATATATTTTTAAATTATTCATTAGTTTATAGGTTAAATAAACTAGTTTAAGGAGGGAAATCAGGTAAATCAATTTATAATTGACTTATATTTTACTTTTTTAGGATTTTCTAAAAAAGTAAACTAGGTCTTATATTTAGGAGCGGAGGGAGTATATATATATATATATATATATATATATATATATATACACACACACACACACACACACACACACTTTTAGATGTTAACGCACTACCTCCCCGTTTCCAACCCTACTCACATATAACGCATACTCCCTCCCTCGCCTCCTTTGATTTTTAAAAAATTAAGCAGATAATTTTAGATGTTTATAATTTTTTATTTGTAAATGTTTTGAAATTCATAAGGTAAGTTTTTTTTTATTTAGCCGTACATTAGTGGCAATCAGTACATACTTTTAAAAATGTGAGCTGGTTTTTCAAAAAGAAGCCCCTTAAGTAATCCTGCCCATGAGGAAATATTCATTATTCCTCATTTATTTATTATTATTTCCTGAGAAATGGACAGGTGGGTAGGGTTGGTTGTTAATTGATGCAAAAGAAATTATTTGAGCTTCCTGGAGAAATCTCTGGAAAATGAAGCCCCCAATTTAAAACATTATTATTAGAACGCAGAAACTTACTATACGATGAACTAGGAAGCATTTAAAAAAGAAATCACTGATCCAACTGACAAAATCATCATTTATAAAACATAGGGAACGGGGAGGTATTGTGCACATAATTAAACAACTAACCACCTTAATTAAGCGCTGATATTGGGATACTAACAACCAATAGGTTGTTATAATCTGCAAGCAAAACGGGTTATAACAATTAAACTTGAAAAGAGGTGGCGGGTAGTAGTTAGCCACTAATCATCAGGAGATGTGTATGGATCATAAAGGCTAGTGGGTGGTTCGTCTTTGTCAAGGGATGCGTCGGGTAAATTCCATTAGGCCTCGGTTCTTTGCTCTTACAACCCATTTTCATTTTGTGGTTATATTTACAATTTTCGTGTCTTCGCTTACATTATCAATTATTGTTTGCTTTCCACTCCCATCATTCCTTCTTTACGTGACAAAATTATAATGGTCCATTTTAGAATGTATATATTTAAGTTCATTTAGATGCTGTTGGAGAGGTCATCATGATCCAAAAAAAATGTCTTCATAACTTACTTTTTGGGAGGGGTATTTTGTTTTGGAGGGGGGGGGGGGGAGGGGGATTTGTAGGGAGAGAAAAAACGAAAGCTAAGGCAAACTTGAGGTAGAAGAGAATTTTGAGGGGACAAAAAGAATTTGCTAGAAAAATTAGGATATATAGGAGAAATTATAAAGTATATAGACAAGTAAGAATAAAAAATATAAAAGCTACTTCGTTCATCCTTAAATATAAGATCAATTATTTGACTTTTTGTGTTAGTTAAAGTGGTAAATTAGAACATTATCAAATTATAACATATACCACATATTATTTTTAAGATTATTATTAAATTATAACATATACCACATATAATTTTTAAGATTATTATTAAATTATAACATATATCACATATAATTTTTTAGATTATCATGACTCTTATCCATGATAGGCTGATGATAGCAAAATGGACTAGTGATTAACTTTTCGTTGACTGGTTTGACCATGCAAGTAGGATAGCATTGCTGAGATTCTCATGCGTGGAAGGACGGTAATAACAAGATGGAGCCAGGTTGGAAACTGTGATAAATTAAATATCTGAGAATATTTTCGTGCGGTTTAAAAATGAGGGGCACAAGCTCTTCTTTTTAAAGGTGGGATGTGAATTATGATATGAACTTAGATCAGCCACTTTTACATTTACAGCCAGAAGAATATCCCTCATGCACGCATTACCTGAAATACTCAATCTGTTTCCTAAAATACAGCTAAATTATTCTCGGGGTTGGCATACACATGTTATTTTGTTTGGGGATCCAATATATTAAAAAGTTGTTGAACAATGAATAGAAGAAGTATAGAACTGACATACATCAGTCACAGTGGAATGAGTTTTTTGCTTGAAAAGAAGATCTGAAATTAAATTTGAGTCCATTTAAATTAATCATCATATTATTGCATTCTTAATTCAACTCCACAGTACCTCTCTAGTATTCTAATATTTAAAAAGGTTGCTGAATAGGGTGATCATTTTTTTTACTAAATTGAATAGAGTGTTGAGAAATAGCTAAAAGTGACCAATAAAGAGGTTTATGGGAAAAGAATTTGATTCATAACTATGTGGTTGAGAGTTCAAAGATGTGAGAACCTTGTTGTTGAGCGATCTGCAAGTGTATATGTAAGCGCTCTTTGAACCAAGAGGTTTGCTCTAACTTGATGAGCCCGGAACCAACTCACCTGAACTTCTTTTATAAAAAAAAAAAAAAGAAATAGCCAAAAGTGATCACCTGAACGAGTGGTGAATCCACCGCCATTGAGAAACAAGTATCTGAGGTGGGACCCTTCATTATCGCCAGACAAGGGGATTAGTGATGCCGACCGTCGGTGAGACTGATTGCACCAGATTATATGTCCCATAAATATTTTTTAAATTTAATTTTAAATGCTTGTACTTGTAATTATATTACATATTTATGACCACTCCTGGAAAAATGCATGAATGGAACCTACTGTTGGGTCGCTTCAATCGGCACTCAATATTTAATATAAGTCCATTATTTTCCTATTCCTTTCTTCCCGGGCCCAATAGCCTTGTCTTTTTCTCTTCTTATTATCTGCACTTATTTTTTTATTTACGTAACTTAAAGTTTTTATTATATTACAGCTATTTTTTATTTGTTTTTCCCCAAATATTTTGTATAGATTGATTCGCACTTCCAGATTTTAGAACTGCATAAAAAAGACTGAGAGGAATAGTAACTCACTGTAGATGATAAAAAAATTGTTAATGTTTGTGGTTGGCTCATCTTAAAAACATAAAAAATTATGTCAAGAATAGTAATGGATAATATAATTAAGACATTAAGTCATGGTGAGTGTTAAACAAGATTGATCAGGGAAACATAGATTCCAAATGATGAAGGGTGGGTAGGGGATGAGCACGTGGGGTTAATCATTCGTTTCGGCCTTGGGGGCTAATTAACCACAACGCTTTTTTTTTTTTGGTAAGGGAAATTAACCACAAATCTGCATGTGCATATATGCTCCCCCTTGACAATATTTCTTTTATTAATTAAATTCTATTAGAAATTATCATTCTTTAATTTTCTCGATTCAATATTTTGTCGACAACGTTTCTTTTCTTTTTTCACTTTAATATACAGTTGCATATCATTGACACATCGATCTAGGCATGCAATGGATCGTTGTTTTGATTGTGTCGCAACTAGAGATTTTATAGCATTTATTAATTGGTTGATGTGGGAATGGTGTGTTAGCATAGAGCTGTAGCATATGGCTAGTTAATCCAAATTCTGCATTTTCTTAGAAACTAAAATGCAACTTCCTTCTAACCTGGCGGGTTGGCGTGAGTGGTAAGTACTATCGTCCCTTAAACAAGTGGTTGGGGGTTCGATCCCCAGCCCTTGCGAATGGAGCAAATTCACAGGCCAGTTGTCTACCCCCTACATGATACTTCAGAACAGCGAAGGATTAGTCCCACTTGACACGCGGGTGGGATACCCATGAGAAATCAAAAAAAAAAATGCAACTTCCTTCTGCACTGCATGTTTCAATATCTCGGATCCACCTCCACATTATTATACTTCCTCCGGTCCTAAATATAAGACCTAATTGACTTTTTTTAGAAAATCCTTAAAAAGCAAAATAAGTTAATTATAAATTGATTTACCTAATTTTTTCCCTTAAACTAATTTATTTTACCTATAAATTAATGGATAATCTAAAAATACATCAAATATGTCATCATTTAATAACCTATTTCACAAACCTTATTCTCTCCAAAAAAAGTCAATTAGGTCCTATATTTAGGACTTGAGGTAATATTTGTTTTGTCTCTATTGCAATTTAGACCTATCCATTTTTAAAATAAAAAAACAATAGAAAGGCAAAGGCCCCAGGTTAAAAAACACAGCTAGGAATCTAGGATGGTTCCTTCATAGTACGCGGTAGGGTAGGTTGATCTATCCTCTTTCTCAAGGAATATGTCTGAGAGGTCACACTCTCTCCCAAAATGAAGGCAAAATACTTATCTCGGAATTCTTGAAGAGGCTTTTGTGCTTAAGACTTCTTCGTTTAACTAAGCGTAAGAAGGCAAAATTATACGCCGGGACAAACCCAAAGACCGATGCCACTGTAAAAAGACCAGGATATCCAAATGAATTTTTTAATGCAGAGTAAGAAATCAACGAATAAGATGACTAAGCGTACCCAATAAGAAAAGGATGGCTTGTTGGGTCGCCTCCTAATAAAGCCCCTAAAAATACCTCAAAGTCTCAAACATAATCCGACCCATATTATGAGTCTGCTTAAAAGTGGCAACCTCATCATGTGGTATAGTGGTTAGTCTTCGGGCAATCTTGATCCCACTGGACCAAATGACAGACTATCCATAGAATTGTTTTCAGTGTTGACTCCTTTATTAATTAAGTAGTTTAAATCGTTGGACAAAAGATTTAATACTCTAAATTATTCACAGAACAATTTAAACCAAGTCATCCTTAATTCTGTCCAAAAGGGAGGAACACCCTAGGAGGATGAAGACTGCAGATTTTACCCTAGGAACTTTTCCTTTGTGAACCGTGCACCGTAAAATCTAAACCTAGTCACCAATTAGCGGCCTGTAATATATATCACAATTTGTTATGCACGAATTTTTCCTCTTTAATTAAAATGGCGATAGAAACTGCATATGGAGAATGTTTGATGAACTCTGATGGAAGATGCACCTTAGAGGATAGATGGACAAGCAAATATCATAGCTATATGAACTCTGATGGAAGATGCACCGTAGAGGATAGATCGACAAGCAAATATCATAGCTATAGTCACTCGTATGGTTAAGCCATTCATTAGATTATAGGTTAGTTTCAAGTAAAATTAGTTTTGTGAATAAAACACAACTATGGACAATTTAAAGTGATTTATTTTACATTCTTAGTTTTTTTAAAAAAGTCAAAATAGTCTTATAATTAGAACCAAAAGAGAACATAGAAATATCTATATTAATAATGAAATTTTCCTTTTCCACCAAAAAAAAAATAACACAAGTTTAATCATTCAAAAATTAAACTCATAATTGTAATAAAACTTTTTCGTAGGAGTAGGATCTGGCTTTTAAATGCTTGCAACAGAAACTTGTATATCTTGGAACCTATTAGAAGTTATCAATCCTACTTTCAATGTCCAGGCTTTGGATCCAGAACATCGCAAGTGTATATTAATAATTCCACAACAAAAGGCATACAACTCTGACTGCATCATTTTATTGGTCTAATCCACACTTTTCTCCAATTCCTACAGTAGAGTAGTCCGTATGATAATTATCTCGTCTAGCTCTTAGCAGCAACATAACCGCAGGGATGTAACAGTTTAAAGGAGTAGGTGGGCAGAGAACTATCTTAGACATCATAAATTCACAATTCAGCTTATTTAAGTCAACTTCATGTGAACTCTGAAGAAACTGTTGTTTACTGGATGGATGAAAAGGACTGATATGAAAAAGTGTAGCAATACAAGAAGCTGAACATTGGATTATAAAGAAAGAATTCCACACGAATACTTGTCATCAAAACATAAATCGGCAGTTTTGGAAGGAATGCACAAATCTGGTTTTGCAAATATAGCTATATCTTCTGTTCAACAAGAAGGATAAAACCCCAAGTTCAAAGCTCATTAAACAAGGTCAGCTGCACAGAAAAGTGCATGATTACTCTTAGTGCTTATCTTCCCAATCCATCCATTTCGTCCCTTCAATAAAAAATAGCTCTCATTAAGTTACCATTAGCCAGCCTAAACTACCTAAAGGCGTAGAAGAACTGCTCCTTAAAAGACACACTAAGAATCAATTTCCACAAACCACCAAGTCATAATATACGAGTCACTCTGCTAAAGCTTCCCAAAGAAAGCAACAAAAAACAGCAAATTCAACTCTCTCCCAACCTAGAAAATAAAAACCCCGCTTCAAAATGAGGAATTCTAAGTTAATAGCTTGAACCTTCCTGTATCCTACCTAGCATAAATTTAATTAAATCAGATCAAATCCTACCCCAGGAAAAAAAAACTGAATGAAGACAGCAACCAAAAGTATAACACCATGAAGCAGTAAAAGGATCATATGTTAGGCCATCAGACCAACCAAGTAGCATAAGGTGTTCAAATCAGATAATAGCAGAAACTAAACGAAAGGCTAATCAGTTCATCAAACAAGATAGAGTTAAAAAACATTTCCATGCTCCATAATCTTCAAAAGGGAAAGCAAATTATCCCTATAACCCACAATTCATTTGGCTAACTGTGTTCTTAGGTGATTAGTATAACACTAACCTTATGAAAACATAAACAAACTCAAATTTACCAAAAAGATCGTGAACACAATAAACATTGAATTAACATACTTATATAAGCAGCATAAAAAATTAACATGTTAAGAGTCATATGCAGTAACCATCCAAATTCGCAAATTAAAAGCCTTATTCAAGTACAGATGATCAAACCCTAGAACAAGGTCACGATCAAACCACAACAACAAAGTCAACTTAAAAAGTATAAAATCCAATACATTTCCACTACGATCTAACTTCATTCATTCGGATTCAGCAGAGGAAGAATTGGAAAGAGCAAGATTTTCGGCGTGGAGGCGTTCGAGGGCCTTCTGGTGGGCCCAGGTTTCGATGGTCAAATCAGGCTTGGCGTTGAGGCCGACGCCGAGGATGACGATGGTGATGAAACTGGCGATGTAGCAAGGAAGCTCCCAGTCCTCCCATTTGCGAGACTGGCCAGGTGGCGGTGGGGTCCGGTTGAAGAGGTAGCCCTTGGGCCGCTCTTCGTGGCCCGCGGTGGCCCAGCGGCTGGGGCCGGAGTCGCCGCCGCGAGTGCGGAGGGCGGGGAGGAGCCGGCGGCGGAGCATGGAGGAGGCGGTGGAGAGAGGCGAAGGGACAGGCATGGCTATCGTCTCTTCCTTCCTTTTACGAAGAGAGAAAACGGCACTGAGCTGCTTCACTGTTTTTTGTTCGAGCTGAACCGATTACTCTCTCTCTGGGTTGTTACTGGGCTTTGTAGTTGGATCAGGCCCAATAGGCCCATACCTCATGAAGGTCTAGAGGAGCCACCTAAAATGCTCTTTCTTACGTATCACTTCTCAAAAACAGATTTAAATGATGAGAAAGAAAGTAAAGAATTAGTTGTAATAAAAAAAAAGTAAAGAACTAGTAATGGGAAGGGTAAGAGATGGAAACTAGAGGTAATGATGAGAAAGTAAAGTTTGTGGGCCCCAGGAAAAGTGAGATGGAGAGAGAAAACTTGTGGGCCCCGAGATATATTTAAATGACCATATTACCCCTTAACTGTTCAATTATTTTCAAGTCTCTTTCTTTTACTTCTAACAACCAAACCAGCCCTTAGAGTTGTTCATGAGAAGGGATGAGATTGAAATACTATTAGGTGTGGGAGGATTATTAGTGAGTTTAACCACCATATGCTGAGGTGATATTAGTCATAATAGATTCTGTTACATAAGGATTAGTGATATCATGCGCTATATAAATAAGAGTCTCTCTTGTAATTGAAGTTTGGTGCGATGATAATTCAAATCAGTGTTGTGACTAATGACACCTCAGCATATGGTGGTTAAACTCACTAATAACCCTACTACACGTAAGAATTACCCCCGGCTAGTGTCACGCCTCAACATATTTGGGATGAGACAGGATGGTTAGGACATATCGGAATGAGAAAAATTTGCACACCACTCAACAGATTAGATCACCAATTCAACAATCAAAGTTTTAAACTGTTTGCATTGTTGGTGCCTATACTTTTATTCAATTTTGATTTTGATATTGTAGTATATGTTTCTGTTTTATTTTCTTAACACTTGAATTCTGTGTATGTAGTTAAAGGTTAACAATGTTGATAATGTCGCAAAAGCTAAAGATAGTTATCCAGCAAAAATGACGATTTAATGAGATAAAAATAACCAGACACCAAAATTAAAATTGAATAAAAGTGTTTGTATATGAACAAATTGGTCTTCGTAAATTTAAATATGCCTGGTATATTGCAAATTTATTCCAAGATAGTTAAATGTTCACATCTATGTTTTGTTATTTACTAGAGTGTATGTGCATTTTCATTTAAAATTAAAAATAAACATTGAAAAAATATTTAGGGCATGATTTGAATTGCTTACCAAAGGCAATTAGCATAAGATAAGAGGTCAGTCATACGTTTAGTAATATTCCTTTGTGACATTATTTCTCTGTTGAATACGTAATTGCTGTAACGCGTAGAATAAGTCTAACCACTTTAGGCTCTACTGTAACCAAACAAAGAAAGGAAAAGTGGCTTAATAGCCACAATGTGCAAGAAGTGAGCTATGTCTAAATGGCTGGATGTGCTCAAATGATTTTCAAGTGAATAAGTTTTATGTGCTCGCCAACCAATCTTTCAACTCTCACTTCTGTGTGTGGTACACGGGTGGCGTGAGTCCACACACACAGATATCAATAACACATATCAAAAGTTATTTTAGGCATAAGGAGTTGCAATTGCCAAACTATTCAATGTTTCATGAATATCCTCTGCTCTAGGATGAGATATAACCCCTGAAGTGAATCCTTGTATGACCCCTTTCAGCTCAATGCAACTCCAGCCTGGTTTCTTCTTGAGATTTTTCTCACTCATGACTCTCCTTAGTTCTTCGACTTCATCCCATCTTCCAGCACTTGCTCTCACATTACTCAACAGAGTATAATAACCTGCATTATCAGGTTCTAATTCCAGAAGTCTCTGTGCAGCATATTCCCCAACCTTTTTGATGCCATGAACTCTGGAAGCCGCTAGAAGAGCACCCCAAATTCTACTATCAGGTACAATAATCATTTTCAGTATTATGGATAAGGCTTCTTTCAGCAACCCATGTCGACCTAAAAGATCCACAAAGCAGGTTTGGTGATCCAAAGCTGGTTCAATACCAAAGTCCCATTTCATTGAACTGTAAATTTTGCAGCCTTCACTCACAAGACCAGAGTGGCTGCAAGCAGATAATAAGCTTAGGAAGGTGACATTATTTGGCTGAACTCCTTGTTCAATCATTAATGTGAAATAGTTGCAAGCTTCATAGCCAAAACCATGGGACCCAAATCCTTCAATCATAGTTGTCCATGCTACAACATCTTTCCTAGATAACCTATTAAAATATGTTCTAGCTGAAGAAATGCTACCACTTTTAAGGTACATGTTTAAAATGGAATTTTCCAACTGTGCAATGTCTTCCTCAATTCCGTTAAACAAGTTCTTTATAAGGAAACCATGGACTCCTTTGCCTAATTTCAGAGCACCTAGATTGGCGTATGCATCACTTAGATTCCTCCAAGTTATAGGTTCAGGATAAGGGTTTGTAGCTAGCAATTGCTGGAACAGAGTTATGGTCTCCATAAAATAACCGTTTTGAATAAAACCTGACATCATAGCACTCCAAGAAATTTTACCTTTGTATTGAATTTCTCTGAACAATTCAACAGATCTTTCCAATTCCCCATATTTGGCGTAAAAATCTAGCAAGGAAGTTAGCAATATATCATCAGACAGTCCTGTTTTTATGACCAAGCAATGGACGCTCTCACCCTCAGAAAGACTGTAAGACTTGGCCATTGCTGATAAAACCAGAGTTAGAGTCTGAATGTTCCATGAAAATTCTTCTCCACTACTATGCACTTCTTTGAAAATACGAGCTACTTCCATGACATCTCCTTGCATTCCGCGAAAGGAAATCAATATGTTCCAAGAAACAACATCTTTTCTGTGAATTTCACTGAAAACAGTTTCCACACATTCAGTATTCCCAGTGTTAGCATACATGCTCAAAACAGCATTTTGCAATGAACTATCCATCAACAGTCCACTCTTTATGGCATACCCATGAACTTGACTTCCATCCCTAAGACTCCTAGAGGCACAACATGCGCGCAAAATGACAAGTAAAGTCACCGAATTCGGCTCCAATTCCAATCTCATCTTGTTAAACAAATGAGAGGCAACACTAACATGTCTCAAAGAAATATATCCAGAAATTAGAGATGTCCATGAAACCAAATCTCTGTGTGACATAACATCAAACAAGTCACGTGCACAAGTGACACACCCACATTTCACGTAAACATCAATCATTGTATTACAAAAATATAAACACATGTCCAAACCCATTTGAATTGCCTGACAGTGTATCATTCTAGCAAACATAACATCACATTGGATAGCAGATAAAGCTTGGTTTATTGCAGGCAAAGTGAATTCATCATGGGGAACACCAAGTTCTCTCATCTGTTTGTACAATACAAAAGTTACATGGAAGTGTCCTAGCTCAACTTGGGTCTTAATAGCCAAATTCCACATCACTGTATTAGGCTCTTCTCTTAGAGTTCTCATAATGCCAAGGACACTTTCCATATCATTGAATCGAGCATACAAGTTTATGAGCTTTGAAGCAGCAGATTTAGATAACAATGCATGTGAGACAATAAGGGTGGCGTGGACTTTCTTCACAGAGAAAAGATTAGTGCATGAATGAAATAAAGAATAAGGAAGGGAGGGTGGAGAAGGGACATGGTGATATAGGAGTTTCATGTGATGGGAGTGAAGTAGAAGAGGAAGTGAAGAGGTGACAGAAAGAGTGTAGGCAATGAAGGACATTAGGGAAGAAAGAAATGTTGAAAAGAGTAAACAGAGAAGGTTTTCTTGTTAGCTACTGGGCAATTAAATAGCCTACACTTTGAAAGTAATGCAGGATATAGATTTGCCCGCTTCAAAGTTTTATTCAACGAATGTGTCTTCTTTGGTTAGTCGCGCATATTTAGTGTTGAGCTTACTTAGTTCAAGTTCTGGAGTCAATGACTCTAGTTTTTTCAAGATATATGAATTATAGAGTTTGAAATGTGTTGGACATTCTTCTATTTTGATGAGTGTTTAATTCTAGGAAAATAACGCTTAGATATCAATCGCAACGCTTGAGGAGACATCATCCTTACATAGTGAAACTTACAAAGCCCCTACCCTTAGATTTCAGTGTGTCAAACCTCTTTCATAGTTTAGTATAAAAAATGAATAATAAAGTTTGAACATTAGATCGGGCAATGGAGAATATTTGAGGCATGCACATCTTCGAATGAGTTTGATCGTAGCATAACATGCGATCCTTTTATAAAACTCATGTGAACTGCCCTTCCCATCACATTCTTATATTATTTTGATTTTGATACATGCACAATCAGTCTGTATTTATGAAGAAAATTAGACCTTTCAGTTCAAAAAAAAATTACACTGTACATGGCTGTGTTTTGTCATAATCTGTTTCAGCAATTGAAGTACTCAATGATTCAAATAAAAAAAATTGAAGTACTTAAAGTTAAACTTTTCCTGCTACTTCCTAGTGAAGCCAAATGAAAGGAATAGTATGAAAGTTTACTCTGTTTTGTAGTTCTTGAAACTACGTTGCATATGCAGCTTTTTTTTGGACAATATAGGCAGCTTGAATTTATCACCATAAATGTTTATCCCGAAATTGGATGTACTATTTGGAATAATAGTTTCAAACAGTCACACGCTACCAAATAGCCCCAAATAATACAAGGATTAGTCCCAGCGCAATGGAAGCACAGAAGGGCAAGACCATTAATGCGGTGCAGCAATAACTAATCAACAAAAAGCGACATTTGATCTGGTTTTTTATAGGAACAGGAAAAGTGGGTAAGACTATTCAACACGTTATTCAAAATTAGTGCAGCTTGTTTCACGCGCCTCTACAGAAAGAACTAATAATCTAAATAGCAGCAGTCAATAAAGAAAGAAAGCAACAATCTCCCAAGAAAGTTCAGTAACAGTTCACTCTATGGTCTTACAATCTGAATCAATCAATCACCTCATAAATGAAGTATTGGATTGAATGACCCCTATAGTTAGTATACATAGTAATAATATTCTTTTAAATAAGAATAGCATACAAATTCTTCTTCCTGGTTGAGGAAAATACCGGTTTCCAACCCACAAATAGAAGGCATGGAACCCTGCTGAATGTGGATGCTTCTCAAATCACAGCTAATTGCTAACTCTATATTTTGTATATACACTACTTCGCTACCGGGCTATTAATACAACTTCTATGCGCCTTCAGAGCTCCATCTTCAACTGATTTGAGTGCAGAGTTGCTGCATCACAATGTAAATTTTCAGTCATAATAGAGTACCTATTCAATATCTTTCCAGCGGGTTTCATTTATTGAATTTTAATTGCAACTTTCAAACGGCCTTCTACACCTTTGGCATTAAATTGTTTCATTTAGACGGTATAAAAAAAGATGAACGCATGCAGTTAAAGTTTGAACAAAGAACCTAGGAACTACCTGAATTTGCTGACGAGTCATAACTCAAAAAGGAGTTATCTGAAGTGATAAAATTATGATTTCCTTCTTCTCTACCCCAAACTGGTTGGTGGAATGCATCAACTTGCCACTGTTGTTGGTACTGCTGTCTGTTTCCATTAACTGGGATTTCTGGCCACATCAAAGGTGCAACCGTGCTGGGGAAGTTACAATCCATGAGAGACGCACCCTATGAGTCCACATACGAGAATTGTCAACTATTACGAGAATAAAGGCACAATGACTTAAATCACAAAAATATAGAGTATTCATTGTCAAGTCAGATTCAGAAAATGAAGAGCAAGACCTGTGTGTGTGTGTGTGTGTGTGTCAAGGCACCCCATGACATCCCCAACAGAAAAACAATTTAACATATTTCCTAAAAATAGAAAAGGTCATCAAGTAAGCGAGACAAATTATAACTCACTTCTGTAGCCAGTATGCTGTCAAGGTTGAAGTCAATTCTTGGATTAACCGCAGCCAATTTCATTGATAAAAACTGAAATCATAGAGAGATTCAATAAGCAGAAGATCACGTGGATATCAGATAAGTTAACTTCGCTAAATTGCATCCCTTATTTTACCAAAATCCTTATTCCTTCCCATCTTCTGCCATTAGTTACGCATTCAATATCAGTTCTATCCCATGCAAATTCAAACAGAAACTGTGACTGCAATTTTGTCATTTTCTGAAAATTTTCTGAAAATTTTGTCATTTTAATATATTTGTATATCTACATTAAACTAAGCAATGCACAATTCTAAGAGTCTGCAATTTCAAGCCACAAGCCCGCAATCCACAACTTGATATTTTCCAGTAAAGAAAAAAATTTGAGGAAGATGGAAAATCATAAAGTCCAAAAAGAATAATGTTGGGACTGTTAAAGATTTAGGGCTTGATAGGTAAGTGATATTTGTGTTTTTTTCATTGAGTGGATGGATTAGGACCACCAAAATATTCCAGAATCTCAGAGAAACTTCACAGACTATCAATTTCAAGGATTGAGGGGAAATAAGACATGTTGTAATCTTTATCCATAGTTATATTCATTACTGGCCAACGATAACCTAAGCCTTCCAATGGATTCTTAAATAATTTTGGAAAATGTCTAAGGGGTCTGACCTCCACTTGCCGCTGTAGAGATTGCACATGGTTGATGATTTCATCCAGAACCAATGCAGTTCCTGATATCTGCAGAACAAATTCTTTTCAAGTCAGATATCTAGTTGCTAACATAAATAGCTATTGTGGGAAAGTATTGACACAATTGAAATGATCCTACGCAGGATCTTTGTCCATGTAATTAAACAACCCAATGTAAACAAAATGTAAGTTGTCTTAGCGGGAAAAATATGGAAATTATTGAACTAGGCAACAATAATAGTGAGGAACGTAGTACAAAGCTACTATGCCATAATAAAAACGATTCAAGCTGTGGAAAAAGGTATCATGCGGATTTTTTTCTCCCCTTGAATCTGAATATTCTACAGGCTTAGCTGCTCAAACAGCAGTCGGTATCATCAGAAAAAGTGAAGACCAAATTTATTAGCATTGCTGTTAAGTCACGACAGTTCATTAATGAACGTATCACGTTTTTACAACACTCTAACGCCAGATGTTTTTTTTTTTTTCAATTCAAAATTCTATGAAGGACGAAAACTGGAAGCTTAAATTCAGGAGTGATTCTTGTAGATGACTCTGGAGCACAACCAAGTCAGCTAAGTTTAGTTAAGTTGAACACTCTTTTAAGCACAACACTTGAATTAGATGCTAGACACTAATAACGCAGCTAGTAGCCAAACACTAAGTCCAGCTCACAATCTAAAATATCATTATTTCACCTTATAATACCAAAAATAAGTGGAAAAAAAAAGCATGACCTATCGGCCCCTCCAAAAAAGTTGATAAATCTCAAGGTTTGTATTTAATTTACGTGTAGATTACATCCATTTAACATGTACAATGGCCCAAGCCAGTTAGGTCTGCTGTTAGGTAGATGCGCCAAACGTAGGCACTGTTTTCTCATCTTCTTTTTCGTCATCCCATAATGATGTATACCGAACTAGGAGATAATGGTACCACCACCGTCACAAGATGGGATTAAAACTTCAATTATACAAGGGACCCACGAATATGAGCATCAAAGTTTTCAATATGCCAACAATATGTGTCTATCTCTCAAACGCTAAAACCAGAATAATTCTAAGTAAAACCCCCTCCACCACCCTCCTGTCTCTTCAAAATGCCAAGAGGCTTGAGAAAGGCAAGAAAGCGATTGCCTTAAGCATCCAGCATAACACATGACGTATTATTTGTCATATTGAAGCATAATTACAAGTTCGTTTAAGAAATTGACTAACACGCGAGATTCTTGATGTCAATTATATTAAATGATTATCTTAAAAATGACAGCTACACAATATTCCTTGTCAAATTTTTCTACGCGCCATGGTCAGCTTCTTTCATGTTCATGTCCAAACTTTACCTCAAAGTCTACAAAACATGTCAAGTGTCAACGGAGACATTTTACTGCCTCCTATAGTATCATCACCAATGTGACCGTGTATTAAAATGACTACTTTAACCTCAGAAAAGACCTGTAACCAATCAATCTCCCAAATGCAATTATGCAAATCTCAGCGAGTCGGTGGAATTACAAAAATGCCATGGTGAGTGCCACTGAGAAGTGGGCACTTTTCTTGATGTAAAAGTAAGCATTTTTTAAGGGTGAAAAAGGTGACAATGACAAGAACCGTTGTTTAACACTTAAACACACGATTGCGCTCTTGGGAGACAACTTAGTCAGATAATAATGATAGGCAATTCCGAAAATTAATAAATAAAGCGTAATTATAATAATAATAATAATAATATTAATCCTGAAAACCGAGGATCAGTAATTCCAAATGGACCGACCTTGTTGCAGCCGGGGACCAGCTCTTGCAAAAGCTTCATCCGAGCATTTATTTTCTCTCTCCTCGCCTAAATAATTGCATCATAAATAAAAGCAATGCAGGTCATTAAACGAAATTCACTTTACCAAAAAAATAAAATTAAATTAAAATATTAATTAGTGCTTAATGAAGTCTTAATCACAATCAGAATGTGAGATTAGTATTAGTATTAGTGTTACCCTTTCTGCTAAGCTGTGACTGTCTGTAGCTTGACCTCGTCGAGCTCGAACGTGAACGTACGGAAGCTTCTCGGCTTCGCCGGAGGTCTCATCGGCGACGCCTTTACTCTTCTTTGAAGAGCCTTTAACCTAATTTTTTTTCACACACTTCATAATTAATCTCATTCAAATTACTACCAAAAATAGAAACCCTAACTCTCAATTCGCATCAATTAACTTACCTTCTTCTCTCGCTCCTTCCTCTTGGCATTCCTCATGTTCAGATTCTCAACGGTAGGGTCAGAAACACAGGCCTGCATTGGACTATGATTCGAATCACTTTCCGGCGGCTCATTCTTCACCTTTTCCAAATCAACGCCGGGAATCTCGCCGGCGAAGACGGAGAACTTGGCGGCGCGTTCGATCAGAGCGGCGTCTGCAGGGAAAGTTAAGTTGCCACTGAAAGAATGGAACAAATAGGGTTTCTGATTGTCGATTTGCGGAAGCGACTTGGCCGACGCGCCCTCCGGCGCGTGAAGAAGCTCCACCGCTTGCGGTGGCGGCAGCTCAAGAAGTGCCGTGAATGAGCTCGCGTTTTCCGGCGGCGGCGGAGCCATAATTCCTTGAATTTCTTGGCTAAATTGAACGGATCCATTAGCTTGCTCCATTGAGAAAAACAGGTTAATGTTAATTGAGCTCGAAAACTTGAGAGAAATAAATAAAGTCAAACGTTGAGATGATAATGTGAAAGTAGATTGTTGACTCCAGGCATTGAGGAAATGGTGCGAGTTGGAAAATAAAAGAGGTTGAAGAAGAAGAGGTTGAGGTATATAAAAAAGAAGAAGAGCTTTATTTATTTATTTATTATTTATTATTTAATTTTAATTTGAGATTGCTTGTGGAGAATATGAAGTGGAGGGTACGCTAGGGAGGTGAGGTGAGTTGTATTATTATACTTCTTCTACTACTATGGGTATCTATATATATCTATCTATTTATCTGCAATTCATGGCATGGCATGGCATATACAAGTGGCCAAGCATTAGTCAGTAAAACCAGACGCAGTTGGTGTAGTGGTTACTTCACTTCACCGCTTAACATAGATCTTGAGTTCAAGCTCAGGGAATGCAGTATGTCATTTGACTAGTATTTTACCCTTAATTAGAGGCCCTGTTGCATATCTAGATTAGTCCATGTTTGAGTTTCTTACGACGTTGGGCTGACTCAGGATACCGGAATAAAAACTAAAAAAATAATGAAGTATTCGAGTGAGTGAGTGAGTGATTGCTAATTGCTACTTTCCCGTACGGTTCCTGACGCTACAATTCCTCTCTCAAGGGCAACTTTGGGTGGGGGCCACCAGAGGAAGGAAGAGACAGTGTCCCCCAAACTCCGTTTTTGTTCTTTTTAGTAGGAGTATTACGGAGATTCCCTCCGTAAGATCCATAACCTTAGGGTCCGTTTGGTTGTAAGAAGGAAAGCGAAGAAATGGAAAGTGAAAAGGTGAAAATGGAAAGTAGAGGTAAATTAGGTAATGATGATAAAGTAAAGTTTGTGGGGCCCAGAAAAAGTGTGAGATGGAGAGAGAGAACTTGTGGGCCCCGAGATATATGTAAATTACCCAAAAACCTTTACTTTCTTGGCTTTCTAATTCTTAGGCACTTTCCTTGGGCAACCAAACAAGCCCTTATTATAATATCCCCCCACTAATCTTTGACTTCATTATTCGCGTTTTTATTTATTAATCATTTGTATTAGTATTACTTTACTGTCCCATGCACTCATGCAGTGATAATTGTTTTATATCAGGAATCTAAATTTATAACATTATTTAACTCTTCTACCTGGCCTCACCTCACGCTCGTTGTTTGAAATTATAGCTTCATCATTTGGTTATTATAATTGGAAAGTTTCTTGCGAGTCAAAACACTTGCGGACTGCGGAGTCATCGAGCACCATGATAACGAGACCGCACTTGATCCGAACCCACGAGAAAGAACCATTTAATTGCAGGTCGGAATGTTAAAATTGTGGCTATGGGGGTGTAAGTCCACTGTGAAGTGAATGATGAGCGAGGGTGACTGCAAAACAAAACTTTTATGAATAAATTATGAGGTCACCATCCATGAGTAAACGATGATATCTTGGTAGTCCAACTAACAAATTAAAAAATAAGATGACATTTGAGCTTATATATATTACAATAGTACTCCCTTCCATAAAAAAATATGTTACTTATTTGAGGTGATGAATTTGTTTCTGAGTTAATACATCTCTCTTAATTTTCTCAAAAATTCTTTATATTATCTTTATTCATATTCCTTAATAATAATTATACAAGTGAGTGAGTGGGTGTTATGGTGTTTTAATTATATCATGTAATTTTTACTAGTTTAACTAACGAATTTAATTTAATAAAATTAAGTCTTATATCTAGTAATAGATGGAATATATACATTTTTAATTATATAATTAAGTTGACTTTTTTTAGAAAATGTTAGACCAGAAAGTTATAACACGCATTATATGATATTAAAGCATATGTTTTTTCTTAATATGATAGGGATTAAAAACAAAACTACTAAATGACACATTATCAGGAAGAAACAAATAAGTAGCCTTTGGTGAAAGGAGTTGAAAACCAAGACCCCTTTTAGCAGAGACAACTGATTTATTATATTATAAGTTAGTTTATAAGTAAAATAAATTTTTTTAGAACCAAAATAAATAGAAACAATTTAGTGTGATTTTTACATCATCAATCTCTCCAAAATAATTCAACTTCATCTTATAATTAGGATATTTTTAGAAGAGAAGTGAATTGGACTGTGTGAGAGCGATGATTGGGCCGTAAAACAGTGGTTCGGTCCCATAGGTTGGGGACCGGAAGGCCCGACAGAGCTGTTAATCGTAGAGGCTGTTGCGTCCTTTTCTCACATTTATACGCATTCCCTTCTTCTTCTTGCTTCTCTTTATACTATTGTTCATTTATACTGCCCCTACCTTTTTTTTAATTTAATCTTTAAAGTTCTCTCGATTGCTCTGTCAACGTCCAAGTGACACCCCAACTCCAATTACTTATTCACCCCTCTGCTCTCTCGTAGTAAAAAAATCAACACAAGAAAAAAAAAAGAGTGCATGGCAGGAACGGGTTTCCCAAAGAAAAAAGAAGAAGCAGTTTTTCCCAAAATGGGATGTTTCAGCTTTTGCCACAACTGGCGTATTTCATCAACCACACTGTGCAGGCCCAGTCACCATCTCTGATCCTCCTTTTGATTGGACCATGTGATTATGTGATATGATAATAGTAAATTAGTGGTTACACTGACCACTATTAGGACCACAATTTCCTTCTCACCATCTTAGGTTTCATATTCATCCTTCTCTCTCTTTATTCTAAACTATATGTTGCCAGTAATATCTTGGAATATCTGTCTCTCCTAACCCCTCACATAATTGAGCGCTCAATTATATATTCTCCTTAAGTTACATCACACCACTTTCTGTTCTTTCAAAGTTGTTCTCTTTCACTTTTAACACTTGAGAGTATATTCATGCAATCCATATGCGTTGTTATGACATATTAGGATGGAGGCAAATTATAGGGAGAGTGACTTTAGTTCTCTCCAATATTATTATTACCTCACCTCTTTCTCTTCTTTACTCCATTTAGTCTTATTAACTCTACATCACACACTACCTCCTTCCGTTTTGTACTGTCCCTATTCATAAATTTCTCTTTTTCTCTAACACGTACCATCCTATCCCACTTTAATTGCTTCCCCTTTTATGTATCATCCTCCACTTACCCTCTGCCTTCCTCAAAATCTTATTTGAACTTGCTTAATTTGAAGCGCAGAGCAATGCAACCTGAAAATGAATGAGACATCAGGTATAATTAGCCTGTACCATTGTTTTAAAAGATAAAGTTAAGAACTTGGACATGTTGAAAGTATAGCAGAGAAAGGTGAGGTTGGAGTTGCTCCAACTAAACATGCTTCTCTAATGGACATACACCAATCAATATGTGGTCCTATTATGCCCCTTCACTATTCACCATTACAATGCATCAAAACTGCTACCATTATTATTAATAATTAATAACAAGCAGTAGCATCTCCGTACTGTGTAACTAAAAAAAGAAAGGGTAGAAACAAACCAAGTTACAATACAACTCCTTGTTTCAGTGCTGTCACTACCCACCCAACCAACCACCCTCCCTCACCCTGTACCTACGCCTACCTATTAGTATCACCTTTCATTCATCACAATTAATTCCCTCTTCCGTGCTTCGATTATGTTATTTCAAAAGCAATACGTACACTTCACAATCTGGCTTCTTGAAGAAAGACCATGATACATTCCCCCACAGCTTTCTGTACTGATATGTGGAAAGATATTGTTATTTTCATTTGTCATAACTCATTTATGAGCACTATTTATTGTATCTTCATCTCACTACAAGAAATTTTGAGTATTTTTTGTCATATTAATTATTCAGCACAAGGAGATTATCTCTTAATATTTGTTATGCGCGTAACGTAAGTCAACCAATTCATCTAAAGCACATTTTTTGAATTGCTGACTCTCTGCAGATAGAATATACTCCCTCCAGTCCTAAATATAAGACTCAATTGACTTCTTTTTTGGAGAGGTTAAGGAAGCAAAATAGATTAGTTAACCATGACATATTTGATATCTTTTTTTATTAACTATTACTCCCTCCGTTCCTAAATATAAGATCACTTTGGAGAAGTGGATAAGTTCCTAAATATAATATAAGATCACTTTCTATTTTGTCTCAATTTAGGTCCAAATTACCCTTATACTTCTTAGCTCTCTCACTTCTCTCTCAAATCCCTATTTGTCTTCTAAATTTAAGTGAGGGGTATTTTGGGAAGATCATGTAATCCTAATTCATTGGAAAGTCTTCCTTAATCTCTCCAAATTAGGCAAAGTGATCTTATATTTAGGAACGGAGGGAGTAGTTTATAGGTTAAATAAACTAGTTCAAGGGAAAAAATCATGTTAATCAATTTACAAGTCACTTATTTTACATTTTCAGGATTCTCCAAAAAAATCAACTAGGTCTTATATTTAGGACTGAGGTAGTATAATGCAAAGAACGGTTTTTTAAAATAAACATATTTCAGTGAAAGTAAATTGGGAAAGAAAAAGGGTGGAGGACGCATTTAAAAATGGAGAGGAGGGCGATGGGTCAGGATGGAAGACAGCATGCAGACAGGAGCTGACAAGAATAATTGGGCCTGTTCATGAGAGGGGACAGGGCCCAATAGGCTTGAAAGGGCCTATCGTTGAGATGCTGGCCCACTTATAGGTGCTTACCTGTAATAGATGCTTGATGTCTTCAAATTGTAAACTAGGAGATTCCCCATTCATTCTCAGCAAGAATATGATGTGATAAGAGTCCTATCCTAACTGAGGTTTGAGTTGATGGCTTCATACTGGATTCTTATGTTTGTGTTTCAAGTTTCAACACGGAATTGACAATTAATAAGCCACTCCTATCCTAGTCACCCACCTCATTAAAAGGAGCCACATTGTCATCCTCCCCACCCGCTTTTTAGCTTAGCAATTATCAGAAATTCATCATCTTCTTTTTAGGAAAAGTTAAATAATGTTAATAATAAAAGATAAAGTACATCATAATGGTAGCTAGAGTTAAATAAAATTACAAATGGGTAGAGCAACTGAAAAAATACAAGGATCTAGTTACATTTAAACCAATAAAAAGGATAGAAATTACCGTATTATATAAGTAAGAAAAGCGGCACTCTTGCTATCTTATTATCTACTGTGATTTCATATTTGTTGTAAGCTTCTTCAGTTTTCATTCATGCCGATTTTCCTCATATTATTGTTATGGTAGTGCCGTAGTGGTACTTTCTTAAGCATATATTGACAACATTTTCATCTTATTTTTTTTCTTCTCTTATCTTTTTTCCGAAGGTGGGGTTAGTGGGATCACACCACAAAAAGCAGAACTAGAAATGCAGTCCCTCCAATGATTGCATGCACGGCTGTCAAAACTTTATCCATGAGTTTATCAAATACTAGTAGAAGTATATACATGGTAAAAAAAGTTACAAACGTGGAGTAGAGTTTCTTTCTTTCCATTCTTGTTTGAAGAGATCATACTCTCTTTCTTATCCCCATATGTCTATTTGATAAATTTTAGTTACAAAAGCGTGGAGCGGCGAAAAAAGGTGTTTGCAAGTGAAGGAATGAAAAAATATAAAAGAAACCATAGTATAGTGGAGCAAGGGATTGAATGGATAGGGTGATGAAGTTGACCAAATTCGCAACAGTTATTCCTATAGGGATTTTTGGACCACAAAAGATCTTCTCATAAATCAGAATCCATCCCTCCCTCCATCCATCTCCCTCTCTCTCATCACTCAATGTGTAAATTAGAATCGTGAAACGAAAATGAAACGCATTATGAAAAGATTTTTACCTTGTTGCCATCATTTATTTTGATTCAAAGGGGCAAGCACTAACGGCTTGAGGTTACAAGCGGGATCAAACCCGCAACCTTCCACCTAAAGGGGAGATATCATACCACTGGGCTACAAGGCCCTTCGTGTTGCCATCATTTATCATTATGAATAAAATGCCCGTAGAGGAGAGAATGTCCGCTTCAATGGACCTGAAGGAGTGTGCAGCCCACGTTAAGAAGGCCCATTATATCTTCCAAGACAGTGGCTTACCACACAATGAAAACGAGAGACAGTGACAAATAGACGATATCAACGGATATTTTACTCAACGTGAACTGGAGATAAAATAAAGGGTAATGACCATATTTTACCCTCCAAGTAATCATCCTGAATTACTGGGCACAATAAATTAAAATTGGTACAATTTTATCCTTGAAGTAACTAAAGTGGTCCAATATTATGTGTGACAAATGTAATGTTGACACATAGAATGTAATGTTAGACATGTGGACGACACATGTCAACATACATTCGTCAAAGAATAAAATTGAGACAACTTTAGTTAATTGTATCTGATGTTAGTTTAGGGTGTCCGGTGGTTCAGGGTGGTTAATTGAAGGTCAAAATAGGATCATTGTCCTAAAATTGCATATTTAATTATCCAAATAAAATGAAAATTTCTTTTTGTGCGAAGCATTAAGGAATGAGGAATCATTTGGGGTTGGAGAACAGTTGTGGGGGAGAGTGGATGAGACGTGTTTGGCAATAAGCACCTCTAAAATGGATAACAGACCATAGAACATATTCATCAAATCCAATCAAATCAAAATGAGAGAGGCATTGATTCCAAACCATGACAGGCCACCACTTGTTCTCAACTTCATTCTTTCCTCTCTTTCTTTCACCCTTTCTTCTTGTATTAGTTAACACCTCTTTCTTCTACCTTCTTACCTCAGCTGTCTTTCAATTTTATAAGTCAGACACCGGGAATTAAAGTGTCATTTTTCCATGTTCTCCCACCAAAATTATACCCCTTTACATCTTGAACTAAAAACACTAAAATTTTAAGTTTGGAAATATACTCCTCATTCCTGTTGTAATTTGGATCAATAACATATAATATAATATTGGGAGAGTCAATCCGTCACAAAAATTTAAATCAATGTGATAGAACTTAACTCATCATTATATATCTTCAATCCAAATCCAATTTTTTCGAAGTGAGACTTTACTATCTCTATTAATTTCTAGCTGTCCTTCCTTCTAAGCCAAAATCAACAGACACTAATCATTAGTGGATTGAGATTGGTGGCAAAACCTTTCTTTTAATTAGGCAGGAAGAATTTTGATTTCCATGAAAAAAATAGAGAGAAGGAATTTGGGGGTAGTTTAGGGAATAAGAGGGAAAGACAGCTAGAAATGGGGAGGATAGATAATAGAGAAAGGGGGATAAAAGGGAAGGAAAGGACATGACAGTAAGATTGATGTGCAGAGTGGGGAGGGGTCCTCAATGAAAGGGACATCAAGGAGCAGGGCACATCAGGCCTTGATGAGAAAGGGCCCACTTGGGAAGACAAAGCCCAGAGGCCGAAAACGACCAAACATGGTAGAGGACGTCACCAAAGCAAATAGGGTAGGGACGCCCTTAATCGTGCTCATAATAATCAGGGGACCAATTAAGAGTGACAAATTTATGTAACATTAATAGGTGTAATTGGAATAATGAGGAACGAAGGCATAGTCCTGTGAAGCTGCCTCAAGTATGTCGGGTGTTGCCGTGTTGGAGTAGGGCCCTTCTCCATCTCATGAATCAATCCTCTAACTTCAGTTTTACCCTCTCATTCACTGCTCCTTCTTCCGCTATAATACTCCCACCAATCCCGTCAGCAGGATATACAAAACAATAATACACGTTGTCCTAATATATTGATTACTTTTAGCATGAGATTCTAATTTCTCAATCATTATATGAATTCACTGAATTTTGAATACTAGCATCATATAAAGTCTTGAGTGAGCCATGTAAAGGTAAAAAAAAGTGAGTCATGTTATATATTTTTTTTTTCTAAGAGCCATATTATATTTAATTCACGAATAATATGAATTCGCACTCATTTCATTAATGATAAATTGAATATACGTTCATAACACATGTAAATGACATATTGGATTTGTATTTGAATTACAAATTAGATCTTATATTAAAATTTTGAAGGAGCAATTATAATACTCACTATCACTATGTTTCTAATTATAAGATCACTTTGACTAATTTTAAAAAATTAAATATACAAATTTAATCAATTTAAAATGTTTACATTTATTTATTTTTCCCTCAAAATTAGTTACATGACTTATAAACTACTATTGTTTAATACAATTACATGTAAGATACATTAAGTTGAGTGGTCTACTTGAGTTCCTTAATTTTTACAAAAATAACCAAAGTCATCTTATATTTATGTCTGCTAGAGCTTGCCTTAGCTGAATGTGCTATAATAATAATAACAAAACAGGGATGAGGTCGACTAGGAAAAATTTACCACCACTTAATATGATGATGGGTCAGGAAATAGCTGTTCACCTTACCTGTCGAATTCTCGTCTTAAAAGTCAGAAATATTACGTGAGATTAAAAAAAAACCTTGATCATCCTAACTCCAAAGGTTTCTAAAATCGTCAAGGCAAATGTACCGTTCCAAAAGCCATATAGGACCATTTTTTAAAACAAAAGAAGAAACGGCCTAGCCGCACCAAAAAAGGCCAAGTCCTATCTTTAAAAAGGCCATCCAACCCACAACTTTAAAAATAGTGCAAGTAAATCTGTCTTGGACAGAAGTATCGCGAGTGTATCTTAGGGCCCGAATCGTCATTGTAGCCCGCTATGGTTTCAGGTGCCTTCACAGTGAACCTGTTACCAGCCCAATAATAGAAAAGGATTGAGGAAAGGATAACCCCCCCCTCCCTTCAAAACTAATCAAAGACTAGCTAATTTGATCTTCTTGGTAAGCCCATTTAGGCTTAAAAAGGAGGTCCTAAGTTTTAAATACAAAGCAGAAGTCGACCAAAAAGAAAACGCAAGTTTTCCATACTGATCAGTCAAACCCTGTCTTTGAGGTCAAAAAAAAAAACAAACTCAAACCCTGCCTGGACGGGACGAGAGACATAATTGGAATTGCAATTCGGCGTCACCAAATAAAAGAGGCTTACAAACTCAAACCTTGTCTTCTATTGGTCCAAAAAAACAAACTCCCCCTATTTAACCAGCAAGCAGAGTTCATGCAATGAGATATCACCGGGCAAAGAAAACAGAGTTCATTCAATGAGGTTTTCAAAGCTTGTGAGTTGTGAGTTGTGACACACAAGGAATGTTACTTCAAAACCCCCTCTATTCCAAATTATAGGATCACTTTGACTTTTTTATGAAATTAAGATGCAAAATTAATCACCTTATATTGTTTATAGATATATTTTTTCTTCAAAATTAATTTATTCTACTTATAAACTAACCTTAATCCAATTACATGTGACATATGTTATATTACCTCCGATCCTAAATATAAGACCTAATTGACTTTTTTTTGTAGAGGTTAAAGTTGCGAAATAGACTATTAAATCATGACATATTTGTTATATTTTTAGATTATACATTAGTTTATAGGTAAAATAAACTAGTCTAAGAGAAAAAAATTAGGTAAATCAATTTATAATTAACTTATTTTGCTTTTTTATAGGATTTTCTAAAAAAGTCAATTAGGTCTTATATTTAGGACCGGAGGAAGTATAATTTAATCGTTTTATTTCTTTTCTTAACTTCTATAAGAAATAGTCAAAGTGCATTAATATTTAAGACGAAGGGAGTACATACCCTTTATCTCTCCTAGTCTCCTCTACAGCATAAGTACAGAGAAGGCTGACTTAATATTCATTCAAACGGTGGCTACATCCCAAGTTGCTGATGTTCATTCAAGCCGTTGACAAGCAAATCTTTTTCTATGCGCAGTTCATTTTAAAAATGATACAGACTGAATCCAAAATATTCACCAAAAATTGACCAAGGAATGGGTTAAAACAAATAAAGCAACTTACGAAGTGGTTTCTATATTGCTCAAATAGTGGTTACATGAAGTTTCAATAGTCATCATCAAGATCCAAATAGTACACAACAAATAACGTAAGCCTGCAAAGAGAAAGTGGTAGAAAAAAATTTTCCTTTAGATTCCCTTGGGGTGATGAACAAAGCCAAACATGAAGAATGTTGTTCACAAAGTAAAAGAAGTATTTAAATGTAGAATTATCCAGATACCACAAATTAAAAACGTCTGCCCACACATCTTAAATATGCCCAGGAAAGGAAATGCTAGAAGAGGACAAGAGAAGGGAGGATAACATATCAAAATTGAATGGCAAAAAAAAAAGGTTACAGAACAAATGCCTTCTATAACATTCAAATATTCATAGTCAGAAATAGTTTATCAGAGGAAAGATGTTTTCATGCTATCCTTCACCAACCTTAAACACTCTCTCCCCAACAAATATTCACAATCTGGAGATATCAGCAACTGCAATGCATATGGTAGAAATTTCAAGAATAGGTTCAAGGATTCATGTCCCCCAAGCTGCCCAAAGATGGAAGGTCTTAAGGTAGCTTGTTCAGTGTGGACTGAGAATGAAAATTTGTGGCTTCGCATACTTTTTGAGGTCATACTTGAGTTTGAGACAGAGTACAAGAACCAACTAAGGATTGAGTCGGACATGATGGCTCAAGCATATCTGTCTTAGAGAAGAACCTATGAAACTAAAGGAACTACACTCTGATTTGGTGAAGTAGAAAATGTTCTTCCATGGGATCCATGCTAAGTTCAGTCCAACTTCACCTCAAGGCTATATTTAAACTTAACCAATGGTCGGCCAGGTCACGGCCAGACTCCATGTGGATAACAAGATGACTTAATAAGCTGCATCGACTAGATTTAATATCACCACAAGAAGTTTGTCTTCTTTAATTTACGAACCCATCAATAAGTTTTGCATAATGTATCGTATCCCTTAAGCACCATTTAGTCATTTACTTCTCTCAATTAGTAAATTCTTTTTTATTATATCCACTAGTCCGATAATGGAAAAAATCATGTGTTTTAGGTAATCCATGAAAACTTCAGAAGCTTAATCTACAATACAGATTCTAATACTATCAAGTCGGTCCCTACCAGAAAACATTAATTAAAAAGGTAAGCTTGATAGTAAGCAGGGAGAAATCACAAGTGGAAGTACAAAAGATCAAGCACATGCTATTTTAAGAATATGACAAACCTGAATACAGTGATGATAAGGAGGGATAGGTATAAGGCAAGCTTAACAATCCGAAATCTCTTCTCAGCATTAAGTTGCCTAAACACTTCAGTGACATCAAGCAAATGCTGCCGCTTTATATACCTAAGTCATTGAAATAAGATAATCATGACAGGAGAACATATAAATCCTTAAGCTAAAAATGAAGTAGCAGACCAAACAAAAAAACACAAAGTAATTAACTAGTCACTCTACTACTTAGCATTGTAAGTTCATTCAAAGATTTTAGCATCATATTTAACATCTTTTTATACTCCTTTCATTCCTAAATATAAGACCACTTTCTAATTCTTCCCAATTTTTTTCAAAATAACCCTAATAATGTTTATCTATATTTAACAAACACAAAAGGGAGAGTGGGTATAAAGGTATATACATCCTCCAGCCCTAAATATGAGACCTTTTCTATTTGTTCTCAACTTTTCCGCAAATTAAAGCTAACAATGCGCATCAATAATGAACAAGCAAGAGGGTGGGATAAAGGTAAATGTTCAGGGTGCATTGGTAATTTCTGTAAGCTCCGCATTGATTTCAATCGTTGGACTCCTTCGGTCAAACATAACACTGCTCGGGATGTTTCCTTTTTAATCTGTCCTTTACTTTTCTTTCTATTCATCTGCTTTCTGTTAAACAGTCTAGTGCTTTTCCTTTTCATTTTCATGATATTATTAGAACTATATAATCTGTTTTAATTAATATCATTTTGATTCTAAAAAAGATTAATATCCTTAGTTAATTAGGTAAATAGGCCTAGGAAGTAGGAAGGGGGAGTATAAGGTAAGGGTGAATTGGTAATATCATGTGCTATCAAGTAACTTAACTAACACTCTTGATCTAATCACATTATGGAAAGTGGCCTTATATATTAAGCAAGAGAGGGATTATTTAAAATTAAAAATTAAAAAAGGCAGCTATAGGGCGCATCAAAACCAAGAAATAATGAAATGAGAAAAGAGTTACTACCAAGAGAGAATAGTAGAAAAGGAAACATACAGCATGAGATGATAGGAGGAGAGGGGAAGGGTGAAGAGAAACATGAACCAGTGGCCAGTGAAGAGGAAGAGAGCGGAGAGGAGCCACTGGGCAATGAACTCGGGAAGGACGAAGTAATTGATGCGAGACGATGCTTCGTAGGGGTTCACGTAGTCAGCTTCCAAGTCCGTCAAGAGCATAACCTGGCAAAGAGTTAGTTAGATAGGGTTGATTGAGATTTGAGGAGGGAAATGATAATGATAGTGATTGAAGTGAGAATGAAGGAAGGACCTGGTAGAAAGTGGCGCCCAGGAGGGCAACGTTGAGAGGGAAACAGATGAGAAGCCAGAAAAGTATAGTCCAACCCATCAATGATAGGTAGGGTTTGTAATGGAAAAGTGGAGGGAGCTCGATTCGCAGAAAATAATCCCAAATTCAAATGTCCCCTTGTAGCGGTTGACCTCCGTCCCCAGATTTAGGCACCCTTCACCGCCCAAACTCTCCCCTGAGGCCTTTTTTTGTCTAGGTGAGTTGGATTTGAAACTTCAAAAATAATGCTTACAAGAACTCTTTATTTTTTTTAAAAAAAAAAATTGTCCACAAACAGTGTTATCATAATGGCTGGCATTTATTTTTTTTTTGTTTTTTATTTGGTATTATCTATCATGGGAACTTAATGAGCTCATACTGATTCAGATCTGCACTAGGGCCTTTACTTAGGGGTAAAATGTTGGTCAGGGGCATGCTGCATTCTTAGAACTCGAACTTGAAAACTCTAGTTAAGTGGTGAAGTGAGTTAACCACTATACTAGCTACATATCGTTATTATAAGATCATTTAAACTTGTTTACTAACTGAACTAGCATTTGTTGGTATAAGACCGGTTGAATTTTCTTGAAGTATTAAAGAAATTCAACCAGCAAATATTGGTTCAGTTGGTAAAGTGTTTTACTCATAATTAATTATGTGGTTATCAGTTCGAATCCCGTGGATGTGAGAACCTGTTGGCGGTGAGTGATTTGTAAGTGATAATAGGTTGGCTTAGACTTTTTGGAGTTAAAAAATAGAGCGTGATAGCAATATTGTAGATCGTTTGTAAATAGTAAAATGACTAAACGAGTATTTGATCTCAATCTATATGAGTTTGATTTGAGATCATTGTTTTGTTGAACAGTGATAATTTGGTTGAAATTTGAAACACGCCGTCGTTTTATGCATACCCAAAATCCAGGTTGGCTCCATTCCGTTTATTGTTTCCCGCTTAAAATAATCGAATCCACTTCAACTCCTGTTTTTGTCAATTTCCTGGCGCTCTTTGCACCGGATAATGATTTATAGTTGGTACATTAATAGTTGTTGGGTTTGAGCTTAAACAAATACCTGAGCAGACGGAGAAATGAGTGACCAACGAGGCCCATAATCGAACGTTAGCTCGAACAAAACCTCACCAACCCCAAAATTGAACCCAGAGCCCACACACAAAAAATAGAGCTGCAAATTATTTCTGCGTTAAACTCGAATTTCTTTGTCTCTTTTGTTGATTGATTTTCCCATGCCTTCAACTTATCATAAGCTGGTGGCGGAACTAGATTCCACCCAATAATTAAAAGCTAATACTTGTCTCACATCAATAATGCATTTTGCCCTCCTGTCATCAGTGTCTCCCGAATATAAGAATTATTCCTCATCATTCTGCTCCATTATATATTTTATTGGGGTTTATTTGACTGCAGGGATTTTGATTCTAGAGGTTTATTGCCTACAGCAAGACCGTTTTTTAAAAATAATCATAAATATATAGCAAAAACAACTTTGCACATTCCATCCTCACTAGATATTGTGCCATCCACTTGGCCCAAATTTGATTCTGCGCTTCCCTTCATTTACTCCAAAGGGAAACCTGTTAGCAAGTTGATTTCTAATTTGAAGAAGAAAACCATACGACAAAGTGGGAACACTCAATGAGGAGATTTGTAAACAATGAAGATGCTCATACTAGTAGTATTCAACTTCAACTCCACTTGTTTCTCTCTCTCGTTCTTTTGGTTTTCTTGGTGGGAGAAATGATTAAATATGAAAAATATATGGAGGTTATTTATGGAAAGACGGCGCATAAGAAAGCCCAATAAAAGCAACGAAGCCGCCAAATTGGCAAAGCTACTCACGGCGGTGACGTCAAAAGATTTAATCTGCTTGACGCCGTCACCCACCTCTCCTTCCATCATTTTCCCTTTTATTTATTAGTATTAGTATTGATTATTATTAATTAGGAGTCATCTTCAAAAAAAAAAAAATTAGGAGTCATCTTCAATTGAATCCAACAAGCTAGATGCTAACATAAAAAAATATTCACTTATTTTAAATGGACGATCACACCCACCATAATTATATTTTATCAGGACATGATAATCGTGGTATGCTTCTACCCAAAGTAAAAGATATTTTATATTTGAAGTTTTGGATGTTTAGGCATTCACATGTCGGGTTAGTATGGTAACTATGGTTTATTCAATGTCTTGGAAACCGGGGGGTTATAATAAACCATTGTCATCCTGCATCTGGTATTATATTCTCCATTAGCTGGTTTTAGTTATTCTATCTAGTTCCTGTTGATATAATAAAACTTGGGTTAAACATACTTTTGGTCCCCGTAGTTTACCTCAGTTTGGGTTTTGGTCCCTATAATTTGAAAGTTATGGTTTTGGTCCCTGTAATTTGCTCCGTCTATAAGAGTTATTAGTCCCTATATTTTCAAAAGGACTTTAACAGGGTCAATTGAGCTGATTTGTCCTTAACTCTGTTAAATTTGCTTAGGTGACTTGATAACTAGACAAGATGAGATGGATATATAACTTTATTTATATAATAATAAATTAAAAAAAAAATCACCCCCTCACTGAAAACGTCTTCTTGTTCAGATCCTACCTTCCACCGCCGAACAGGAAGGCGGAAGCAACGAAATTAGGTAGATCTTCAATGAGGTTTGCTTATCGTTTTGACTGCAAATTTCTCCCTATAGCTATGGCTACAACCTTTCACATGTCACCAAATCACCAAATCGTCCAAAACCATGTTCCCATCTTCCAAGATCCAAGCTTTTCTTTACACCAAAATCTATTTTTGCCAATTGCATTCACAAATCACAAAAAAAAGTTTTAATTTTGAGATGGTCATCCTTCTTAAATTTATAAATTAATTTGCTTAAATCTTTTCCCTTAATAAGGATAAGAGAGGAGAGATAATAAAGAATAGAAGAAATAATTCGAAGTGGACACATATGTCTTGGAATGTTTAAAAACCTTTTGAATCGGTTCATTTATAAGGGACCTCACATTAATATATTTGAAAAGTGAAAAGATAATGTTGCCCCTAACTTTAATAAAAAATTACCCCCCACCCCCTCCTCCTCCCCCCCACCCCCACCCTCCTCCCTCCTCAGCCCCCCACCCCCACCTTTCTCCCTCACCTGCCCCCTACCCTCGCCCTCCTCCCTCCTCAGCCCCCCCACCCCCACCTTCCTCCCTCACCTGCTCCCCCAGCCCCACCTCTCCTCCATCACCGCCCCCACCCCCTTCCTCTCCTCCCTCACAGCCCCCCCACCCCTCACCTCTCCTCCCTCTTCACTCCTCGCCCCCCACCTCCCTCACCACCCCCCACACCCCTCCTCCTCCCTCACCGTCCCTCCAACCGACATCTCAACTTCGGTTGGGGAGGGACGGTGGGGGAGGAGGAGGGGGTGGGGGCTATGAGGGAGAGGGGAAGGGGTGGGGGGGCGGGTGAGGGAGGAGGGTGGGGGTGGGGGGGAGGAGGAGAGGGAAGAGGAGGGGGTGGGGTGGGGTAATTTTTTATTAAGGTTAGGGGCAAATTTGTCTTTTCACTTTTCAAATATATTAATATGAGGTCCCTTGAGACCCTACATTAATATTTTTAACTTTTGGGATTTTTCTAGTATTAAGTCCCTTGTGGGGGACCTCAAATTAATTTTCCCAATACAGTTTTATATCCAGCTCATCTTGTCTAATCATCAAGCCACCTAAGCAAATTTAGTAGAGTTAAGGACACATCAGCTCAATTAACTCTGTTAAAGTCCTTTTGAAACTATAGGGACTAACTCTTATAGACGGAGCAAATTACAGGGACCAAAACCACAACTTTCAAACTATAAGGACCAAAACCCAAACTGAAGTAAACTACAGGGACGAAAAGTATGTTTAACCCATAAAACTTATTTAGGAAAATGAATTTGGTCATAAATATACTACCCTTTTTAAATTGTTATCAATATTTCTCCGAATTATTCTTATCAATACTCCCCGATAATAGACAAATAAAAGAGGGAGGGTGAGGATACTTAACAAACATTTTTAATCTAATCAAACTAGATAAATATCTCTTATATTTATGTCCCTAGAATTTTTTTTTTTATGTCCTTACTTGCTCTGTTCCTCGACACTGATTTGCCCATTATATTAGTACCATCCAGTTAGTCACAATTATACTTTAATTAGAAATAATTGACTAGTTTGGTCACCTGCACCCAGCGAGGATTGATGTTTTTTTTAACATGAAATAAAAACTTGCTTATTTTTCAACACAGACTCAGTCATCACCGCGCGCGTGCATATCCATACACGTCGGACATCGCTTGGCATGAGTTGAAAAATAAAGCACTTGGATTTAACCGTGGCACTCCCGTATTCATACAAAAAACATTTCTTATCGTTATTAAAATTGGGGTATATAAAACCCACTAAGTTGGCCAAAAAAATATAAAACCCACTAAATTATTGTCATTCAAATATCACAATGATAACAGTAGTTATTATTTACGATTTTCTCCTGTTCCAAAATTGTTTTATACTTTATAGTATCTGGGTTGTTCAGCCACTGTACGTGCTTAATATTTTTATTACTAGTATCTACAATTGGAGCGCTGTTACTATAAATAGAAACCCATATATCGGTCTAAGTGACCAAAGTCTGACTGTGTATCTTGTTCGGCCGAAAATGAAAATTCTAAATGAACAATGGCCATCAAGGTCAGGGACAAAGGGTCCCCCAATTGCTCATGACGTCAAAGTCGAACATCCTAATGCGAGTCGCTGCCTATCAATTACTCCCTCCGGTCCCTAATGTAAGAGCTAGCCGCCAAAAAAACGCTTCTTAAGAAAACATGTAAATGTTAGTTGGGTGTCTGGAGTTAATGCTTATTTTCTAATATTGCCCATATTTATTATGATACTTTAAGAGAGAAAAATGCATAAACATTAATAAATATGAAAGAGAGCTAGGGGCAAAGAAGGGAAAAATGCATTAAATGAGGAGAGAATATAAGGTGAACTCTTATATTAGGGACCAAAACCATTCAAATTTTGGGCTCTTACATTAAGGACCGGAGGGAGTATTATTGTTTTTACAAAAATTTGGTCAGGCCCAGCTAAAAAAACATGAATATATATTTTTGTATTGTGCTGGATTATGAAGAAGTCATCATCTTCCCTGTGTATGAAGTCAACCAAATTATATCACTCGCTAATTATGAAATTTAAGAATATACTTTTCAAACTGTGTAAAATATACAAAAACCGTACTAATTTCCATGAAAGCGAACTTGTTATGAATAGTATAATTTTTATCAACCAACTGATTAAACTTCTCAGAAAATTCAATCCCGAAAATAACAGAAGATACGTACGTATATGTACACGGGTAGGAGAAAAGAAGTTGCGGCTAGTTTTTTCAATTACTCTTTTTGCTCGGGCGTGTTTAATTGTATAAATTATAAGGTGAAATATTTTTTTAATAAATAGCAACCATATAAGATATATATTGGGTTTTGCTAGAACTATGAGAGATTTAAAAACATTTTTACTAACCGACTAATAGTAAAATAGCAGTTAACATAATTAACTATCAAAAGAGTTGAAGTTACCATTTTTTTGGTCGAGAGTTGAAGTTACCATTGAAATTTTTTATTGAGGGTAAAATAGCAAGTTGGCCGTTAGTTATTGACACCTAGTTTTCATATGTCCATTGTTTTGTCTCTGATTTAACATTTAACATTCATAAAATAAAAGGTTTTAACTATTATGACACATCCTGGTAAGAAAAACTATTATGCCAGATAGATAAAAGTTCTATTGATAATCTTAACCCATTTGATTGTGAATTGAATTAGCTAACACTTTACTAATTGTGGGCAGGTAAAAATGTTCTTTCACCCATTATTATTAGATGAAAGTTGACTAAAAACTCATCAGAGCATAGTTGTACTTAAAAATATTAAAACGAAGGAATCACCAACTAACTCAAGAGAGGCACTCAAGAAAGGAGACATCAATGGATGTCTTTCTGTACTTTATTATTGGCTGAACTCACAGTATCACCAACATCAATATATTGCCTTCGTCTCTCACTCCTTCCCTCTTTCTTCACTCTCTCTCTCCCTCCCATTTATCCATTGACGTCATATTATCTTTTGCTTCCTAAAGCTGCACCTAATTAACCTCTGTAACATAATCTGCCTGTCCTTCTCACACGATCCTTGTATCTATTCTGCCCCAACTCGCCTTTCAGCTTTCTTTCCCAAGAGAAGCTATATCTATCTATCTATCTATCTAGGGTTTTGTTCCCTTTGGATGATGATGCTTCTTCTTTTACAAGATCTTATCTTCCCACCCCTGCTTACATACTAAGCTGATAATCCATCCCACAAAGCAAGAACACACCAAAAAATTCCCAAGAATTTTTTTGGCATAAAGTGGCTACTCTTTCAGATAATGATTCTCTTTAATGTGATATCCCTATAACTTTTATTATCACCTTTTCCAAAAAAGCTTATAACAATAATCAGGAGCAGCAAGAGGACGAACAAGAGTCGCATCTATGGATTTGAATTCGCATCAATCCAATTCTGGATTAGCTCGATTTCGCTCTGCACCAAGTTCACTTTTTTCTAACTTCAGACAATCTGTTGATTCTGTTAAATCTGAAAGACGGCTTTCCAGATTCGCTAACAGCAGTGATATCAACAATACAGCTTTGCCTAGCTTTCAGGAACTCGAATCTGAACACAAAGCCACGAAATCTTCATCAGAAGTTGCTCTGAACCTTATGAATTCCCAGCAAGGTTATAATAGTAGTGGTGGGTTGCCACCTCACTATCCAAGGCATAATTCTAGTTCTTCTTATAGTTCTTCTATGGATAGCTCCTTTGGAATTGTGGGTTCACTAGGAATGGATCATGAAACTCAGCCTAAAAGCTTTGTTTCTCCTCTTCTTAGGCAAAGTAGCTCCCCTGCTGGCCTTTTCTCCAACATCTCATTCACTAATGGTACAGTATTTCTTATTCTTCTTCTTGTTCCTTTTGTGGGCTGCTTTTTATCTAATTGTCATACCCTTTTGGATTTTCTTTCAGTTACTTAACATGTTGCGTTGAAATTAGATTTCACAATTTGGTAGCATGTTTGGTCGAGCATTAGAGGCGTGTGAAGTTCTTAACTTAAGGGATTGAACTTAATTTTACACGGTTGTGGACTGGGATTCTATTATATGGTTGCGTGGGATCTGGTGATCTGAATTGCATATGACTCTGCTGCTGACCTTTTTATCATCCAGCGCAACTTCATCTCATTTTCAGATTGAGAAATTTAAAATTATGCCTAATAACATGGTTGTACTCCTCCTGTCCTAACATAAGATCAATTTAAATTTAATTTTTTTGACAAATTAAGATACAAAATTAATCACTTTTAATTGAATATAGTTAATTTTTTCATAAAACTGATTTATTCTATTTATAAACTAAGATATCATCTAGTTATTGTGACATATGATATAATTTAGTGATTTAATTTGTTTCCTTGACTTCCACGATAAAAGTCAAAGGGGTCTTATATTTAATAATAGAGGTAGTAATTTAACATTGAGGACCTCTGAAGTGATGATGATAGACACCTGACCTTGTTTCTTTATTGAAGGAAAATCTAGTAATTGATTTTCGTGACTCTTTTTCAATACCTAGAGGTTATTTGAAAATTGCAGGGCATGGCCCCATTAAAGGAGTAAGAAACTATGGTGGGGTGAACGGAAGTAGTAATGATGGACTTACTCCAACTATCAACGGGTTGAAGAATCAAAGTAATTTCTCATCAAGAAACACCTCACTGGGAGCCCTGTCCCAGATTTCTGAAATAGAATGTGAGGATATTGGAGCAACGAGCCCAGATGATGGTAGGGTGGGAACTAGTAACAGTGGTGATACTCGGTATTATGGCCCAGGCTTTTCTTTTGCTTCCTGGAATGATGCGTCACATGTCTCAGAAAATCTCACTGGTTTTAGAAGGGACCACACTAGTAATGGAAACTTGTATTCTGACTCTCAGGTATGTTATATTGGCAGCTCAAACATATATATATGGTCATCCAATTTTCCATTTTGTTTATTTGGTTTTTCTCTTCTTAATATATACAAGTCGATATGTTCAGAATATTGAACATGGAAGTCGGGTCAATGTGTTATCGCATCACTTGAGTTTGCCAAAAAGCACATCACATGTGGCCGGTGTGGAGAAGTTTTTTCAATACCCAGATTCTGTTCCTTGTAAAATAAGAGCAAAGCGGGGCTGTGCCACTCATCCACGAAGCATAGCCGAAAGGGTAAGTTTTTTTTTTCTCTGTTCAAATGCATGTTAAACATGGGAGAACTTGTTTGTATCAAGCAGATTGAAGTAATTATTAGTTCTTTACTAGATATGGGAGAAAAAAAATTAATTCTGAGACAATTTATGACACAGGTCAGGAGAACTCGTATCAGTGAACGAATGAAAAAGTTACAAGATCTTGTCCCCAATATGGACAAGGTATGATTCATGACTCGCATTTTTCTACCTTTTTATGGAAAGTTTGACATTGTACGGATTTGTTCTTTGCAGCAAACAAACACAGCTGACATGTTGGACTTGGCCGTTGTGTATATTAGAGATCTTCAGAAACAATTCAAGGTATGCTAGTAGAAATTAAGTTTACCCAGAATTATGGCGGTCTAATTGATTGGTGACTTCGTATGCACTCACGCAATGAATGAAATTTTGCAGACTCTGAGTGAAAAACGGGCAAACTGCAAATGTAAAGGCACGCAGAAATCAGATGCAAAGTAAGGGGATTTCACTAACATACAGTGAACAAAAGCATGCAAAGAAGGATTTTGTGTGCTGGAAAGTAAGTAGAAAGCAGACGCAATTTAATGTTTTAATATTTATTGGAAGGTATAGAAAAGTTGTAACTCTTAACCACTGCATTCAGGTTCTTTGAATTGTGTATATATAGCATAATTCTGATGATGTATGCCTGCCTATTAAGTTATGTAACACAGTATCACTATCTTTTTTAGCTTGGTTAAATATGTTTATATTTTGAGTATATTTCATTTGGAATAGGGTAACAGTGGTATCACTAGTACTTTTGACTTGATTGTGTTGGGTTAACTGATGGGACTAATTAAGAGTTGTTCGCGTGTGGGCGCATATTCTTTTTGTCTAGGGTGCAGCATATGTGAAATTAATGCACAGATGACCCACCAAATAAAAAGGGGAATGAGCAAGTAAAATGGACAGAGCATGGGTATCAGGTTTAAATAGGATTGACATTTAATAAAAAAAAAGGATTGCCATTCATGGAAGGGGTTACTAATTGGGGCATGGTCACGGTTTCAGGGTTAATGGACAATAGGGACTTTTTTTAAAAATCAGAGCATAAAACAGGGAAAAGTATGGGTGCCCACCTTATCCATTGCTCAAACAAGAGTCAAATACTAGTATCATTAGTCACGTATGGCCTTTCTCTAATTGGCTCAATCGGGTATTCACTTTTCAATTAGGGGTCAAGACAGCTTCTCTAATTCATGCACCCATTGAAAAACCTATTTAGTCCTGCTTTTATACAGATCAACTTACGTAAAGCTTCCTATTTACACCTGATTTTAGAACCAGTGTCATACTTTCTTTCATTTTAAAAGCCTGTGAACAAATTTATCACTTATGCACAGAAGCAAAAAAAAAACAGAAGCAAAAAAAATAAATATCACTTATGCTCTTTCTCACACTACAAGGACAATATTATTTTCTTAAAGGAATTAAGTAAGCTAAATAAAATATTTAATTATCATTTTTATTAATTTAACTGACTTATAAATTGATGTGTAATATAATGATATGTAGAATATGGTACAATTAAATACTTGACTTCTTTTATCTAAAAAAACAGTCAATTGAGTCTTTTGTTAAGAATGGTGAAAATTATAAAAAAATTTACAATCAAATATATATTTTACAATGTTCATCAAAGCAACAAAGATATACAAGTGATTGAAGTATAGAGTGCAATCGTTGATAAAAAAAAAGAAGAAGTATAGAGTGCAATCAACTCGATCAAATCAATATTTGATGAAAATGGAAAATTTATAATAAATATTGATAAATCAAGAGTGGTTTGTGTGTGCAAGCTAAACAATTATGATCCCGTTCACCCTTTTTTGAACCGTTCACTTTTTTTTGAAAAAAATTAAGAACAAAAGATAAATCATTTGTATTTATCATTTTTTTAGTCAAAACAAATTTATGTTAACTATAAATTACTTTAAATTATATTTTTTTATATAAACATATTTTCATTGGCACAAAATCAAAAATAAATATAATCTCCTAATTATCATTTGTCAATTTTTAAGTATAGTAGTTTTGATTTAAAAGTGGATAGGCACCATCCTGAACTAAATATTTTAAATCTAAATGATCAAAAGTGAATAGGCGCCATCGTGGCGCCAAAATCGATATCCCTGTTAGTTTGGGTGACAGAAATTGGAAAGAGGCAACACCCGAAGTGATTCTTCTCACCCATGGCCGTGCCCTCAAGCTCAGTTTTTAGAGGCGATTGTGCAAATTCACGAGCTTTGCTATCCCTTCTCCTTCCTAGTTCCTACCCCAACTTCCTAGTCCTCTTTGCTCACCCTTGTTAAATACTACTTCTGGTCCTAAATGTAGGACCTAATTGACTTTTTTTGGAGAGATTAAGGTTGCGAAATAGGTTATTAAATGATGACATATTTGATATATTTTTAGATTATCCATTAGTTTATAGGTAAAATAAACTAGTTTAAGGGAAAAATTAGGTAAATCAATTTATAATTAACTTATTTTGCCTTTTTAAGGATTTTCCAGAAAAAATCAATTAGGTCTTATATTTAGGACCAGAGGGAGTATTAAATATATTTGGAAGACTAATTCCAAATATGAACGTTAAGATAATAGCTAGACATTAGATAACAAGAGCTGAAAAACATAATGATAAACGTCATCACTCATCAGGTAGCCACAATAGAAATATTAAAATGACATATGAAAAAGATAGACAGCAATGTGTAATCGTCAGCTTGTGATATTATTGAAATTGATGTTACAATCCTCTGTTACTTTATGCAGCAGAACAAAGATCCCCAGGGGCTAAATGTCGCAACACAACATCCAACCGTAATGAACAGTCTTAAACTTTGCGGAATCTACAAATCCTTATTTAAGCATCTACATCCTCCATAAACGACAACACATATAAGTAATGTTGCACATAGTTAAGTCCCCACAACTTGTCCCAAACTCATCCAATTCCCCTTCAATGTCTTGTTTGACACCCTTTATAAACAGAGCTGTTGGAAATCAGAAATATGTCCTCCATCTTCAGATCATACATATATTGTACAAATAATGGAGAACATCTTAAGCCATGCTCCACTATTATTCTTGATTCTGTTACTCTCCATAACTCTACTGCGATCCATACTCACTACAACTCGGTCAAAATTACGTCTTCCACCAAGCCCAATGGCATTACCAATAATTGGTCACTTGCATTTAATGCAAAACCCTCTTCACAGGTGTCTCCAAAAGATCTCAGATCGTTATGGTCCCTTGATTCACATCTATTTAGGCTCACTTCCAGTTGTTGTTGTATCATCTGCAGAAATAGCGAAAGGAGTATTGAAAACCCATGAGATGTCATTCTGTAACAAATCTTCAAATGCCGCCATTCGCTATCTCACCTACGACGCATCTGATTTAGGATTCGCTCCCTATGGAACATACTGGAAGTTCATGAAGAAGCTTTGCATGTCAGAGCTTCTTAATGGTCGAATGCTAGATCAACTTTCAGTGATCAGACATGAAGAGATAAGTCATTTCTTGCAGAAGATGAAAATGAAAGGTGAGGCTGGGGAGGCTGTGAACATAGGAGCCGAGGCTTTACAACTAACGAATAGTATTATAATGAGAATGTCTCTAGGAAAGAGCCTGTTTCACACGGAGGAAGAAGCACATGATATTATAAGGCGGGTGAAAGATGGGGCCCAGCTATGTTCGCATTTTAACTTGTCTGATTATTTTTGGTTCTGTCAGAATTTGGATCTCCAAGGAATTGGGAAGAGACTCAAGGTGGTTCGTGATGAGTTCGACATCACACTGGAGAACATCATGAAGGAGCACGAAGAGGCAATAAACAAATCCACGGCACAAGAGACAGAGAAGGACATACTAGATGTACTTCTGAGCGTGTCAAAAGATGATAGTTCAGAGGTTAAAATCACCAGAGATAATATCAAAGGCTTTTTGATGGTACGTACAGCGAATTAATAATTTGTTTCGCCATGCAAAAACTCACCTCAATCCTACCTAGTATAAAAAGAAGTTTGACTTTTGTTTATAAATTAAAGATGCAAAATATGATATGAGTACTACTTAAATTTAACATCGATTACATATAATCAGATTATATAATACTCAGTCCGGTCTTAATTATTTTTGATCAAAAAAAAAGTCCGGTCTTAATTATAAAGCCATTGTGACTTTTTTTTAGAAATTGAAGATGTAAAATTAATTATTTTAAAATGTCTATACTTATCTTTTTTCTTTAAAACTAATTTATTCTACCCACAAATTAATCTATATCTTGGGTCAGAAGTAATCTACTACTCCGATCCTAAATATAAGACCTAATTAACTTTTTTCGGAGAGATTAAAGTTGCGAAATAGGTTATTAAATGATGATATATTTGATATATTTTTAGATTATCCATTAGTTTAGAGGTAAAATAAACTAGTTTAAGGGAAAAAATTAGGTAAATCAATTTATAATTAACTTATTTTTCTTTTTTATGGATTTTCTAGAAAAAACCAATTAGATCTTATATTTAGTACCAGAGGAAGTATAATTTAATAACATGCATTATATGTTATAATTTAGTAGTCTATTTTATTTTATTAACTTTCACAAAATAATCAGAGTCTTATATTTAGGAATGGAGGGAGCAATTTATAAGTAAGTTAATTAGTTTTGAGACGAAAAAATAAATATAAGTACTTTTAATTTTATTTTTCATACTATATTTTTTTAAAAAAGGGAAAATCTCAAATAAATCTCTCCCAATACCCAAAAGGACAAGTGAGGAACCAAAACTATGAAGGAACCAACACCTACCTGTTCATTTTAAAATTTTGCGAAAAGACAAAATTGCCCAATCCAAAAACACAAATTACTACTTCACTCTAAACTCACTCTAACACTCACCCTCTTCTCACAATTTGTGTTTTAGGATGGGGGTAATTTTGTTTTCTCACAAAATTTTAAAATGACAGGTAAGTGCTGGTTCTTTCATAGTCCTTTTGGAAGTTTAGGTTCCTCACTTATCCTTTTGAGTATTGGGAGAGATTTATTTGGGATTTTCTAAAAAAAAAAAAGGTTAACTCAATCCTATAATCAATATTAGAGGGGGATGTATAAACAAAAAGAGAGAGTCGTATGGAATGAAGTTGCTTTGGAATTTTGTGGTATGTCAGGATCTATTGTCGGGTGGGACGGATACAAGTGCAGTGAGCATAGAGTGGGCTCTGGCAGAACTGATAAAGCATCCACAAGTGATGGAGAAGGCAAGGAAGGAGATTGATTTAGTGGTTGGAAGAAACAGAGTGGTGACAGAGTCAGACATGCAAAATCTTCCATATATTGAAGCAGTGGTGAAGGAGACATTGAGACTTCACCCTTCATCTCCAATAATCATGAGAGAGTCAGTTGAAAAATGCAAAGTCAGTGGATATGACATACCCGCAAAGACGGGGGTGTTCATAAATGTGTGGGCTATTGGGAGGAAAGCTGAGTATTGGGAAAATCCTCTACAGTTTTGGCCAGAAAGGTTTTTGAACAGAGAGGGAAATGGGAATAAGATGAATATGGAAGTGAGGGGACAACATTATCAATTGTTGCCTTTTGGAAGTGGGAGAAGGGGATGTCCTGGAGCTTCACTGGCACTACATGTTGTTCAGACCACTTTGGCAGCTATGATTCAGTGTTTTGAATGGAAGGAAGAGGGTAGTGGATATAATAATGAATTCCTTGACATGAAAGAGGGACCTGCCATGATTCTTTCAAGAGCTAAACCTCTTGTACGTGTTCCAATTCCTAGGTTATATCCGTTTCCTCTTATTGAACTGCATGGTAAAGTTTACACAAGCTAAACGGCTGTTAATACAGCACAGGAGGGTTTTGTTTTTAATCACAAAATCGTTCTTTAATAATACAAATAAGTATTTGATATAGAGCTAAATATTGATAATTAAATTATTGATTTAATGATTATAAAGAGTGAAATTTAGAAAAAAATATGGGGAAGAGAAGATAAGGGGGAGGGGTTTGTAAAAATTTTAAGGTGACCTTGGTGTACCACGTTATTTGTGTTTTGACTAAAAACAAAAAACACAGAGTTTGAAAAATAATTTTTAATTTGACTAGATACCCTAAAAAAATTAAACAACTAATCAAAACATTTTTAACATGTAGAATAAAACTTATTGACCTCACTACGTGATTCATGGCTACCTTCCTTTGATCAATTCAACTCACGTTGTGATTCACATATGGCGTTTTCCTCGTCTACATGATGGACACCTCACAAAGTCACAATAAATTAAATCCTATCAAAATACATTCAATATTGATTGACTAGCGGGAATTTGAGACCGTCAACGTAACAATTTTGATTATTTGAAATCGCCCTTTGAAAAATAATTACCATGTCAAGGTTGGACCATATCATGTAGAATTCATTTTTCAAAAAATGGATCACGGGCATAAGGAAATGCTACTAAAGATGTTACTTTAAATGGATCCAAGGTTTTTGTTGTAACTAATAAGAGAGAATGTCTTCCAGTTATTGTTGAAACTAGCAAATAAACCTGCGCGTTGCGCGGGAGCATTATTTCCATTAACGTTTTAAATAGAAGAGCATATAACAATTTCATATAATTGTTGAACAATATTTTTGCGGAGATGTACAATGGAAATAAAATAGCAAGTACAATTAAAAGGTTTTTGTAGAAAATCATAATACTGATTTTTTTTTTTGGTTAAAAAATGCTGGGTTTAACAGATAAAATGAAGATGACAACTATAAAGGTTCCCCGCGCTTCGCGCGGTTAAGAGAAGTAAATGAAAGACACATTAATAAATATAGAGTTATTGCTAAAATAAAGAAAGAAGGAATTTTTATGTGTTTTGTTTCAAAAAAAAAATTGGTTGGGTCACATATGCTTTGAGCATCTACATTAAACAAATGAATGACACATTCATAAGTCAAGGGCATTAGGTCAAGGGAAACATTTTCTCCTTTAATAAATCAACCTCAGGAATATTGGGCACACAAGACATCGCTATGTTTTGTACAAAAGTCTATGTCCTTGATGGAAAAAAGTACTCAAAGTGTAGTCTACAAATGAGCAATAAAAAATAATATCAATAAGATATTTACGAGATGCAGGCCTATCCAAATAGGTAACTCCGATCAATCCATTGTTTTTATCATGATATATTTTATCGAGATATAGTCCCTGGTACAAATACTTGGTGTTTCAAGACTAAAATATCATAATGATAAAAAAAGGACTAAAATATCAGACAAATGTTGTATTAACTACTAGACACGGGAAATTCCAATCAATCCATTGCCAAAACAACAAATTAGAAAGGCAAAGATTGTTAAACAGAAGTTAAAGTGAAGATTTTGGCAGTCATAATTTGTCTCGTGTTAAAAAGTTCATTGTTGCAGCTGTAGCATAATGAGAAGTTTGGTCTTTTCAGCCATCAAAGTCCCTCTATCCAAAAAGTAAAAGAAGCATAGCCTGCAACAAAGATCTATGATCATGTACAATATGATACTAAAAATTCTTTAGAGTATGCACATGTACCAACTGGGTATTCATGTTATATATGACCGTCTACATCATTCTGAGAGAACATGTATAGTAAGGAATTGAGATAGAGCCTTCAAAAGGAGATAGCAGAATGAGAGAGTAGGTCTGCAATAAAGATATATGATGACATATAAGAAGATACTAAAAATTATAGGCTTTCCATAGGTACCAACTATGTATTCCTTTTTTTGGTATGGTACATTGGAGAGAGCAACTACAGTAAGATTTTGATAGGAAAGACTTACCACCTAACCAACTACAGAAAGCTTTGAAAGTTATCTTATTTCTATTTGACTTTTACATTTATGAACTGCATCTGGTTTGTTTAAACTTGGCAAGCAACATATGAACAGTGTTAATATGCCCATATTACAAAAAATATCATAGGTATAATAGTGTTAATATTCCTATATTAACAGCTACAAAACATCACACCTAACCCATCCCCTGTGAAGTCATAAACATCGCATCAACTTAAATTGCAATATGTCAATCAGTGAATGATGTTAAGCTAAGATAGTATGACTTATAAGCACCATCACTCTCATTGTCTCTAACACTCTTTCATATTTATTAATGCTTATATATTTCTTTCTCTCAAAAGTATCACAATAAATATGGACAATATTGGAAAAGAAACATTAACTCCAGACACCCAACTAACATTCACATGTTTTCTTAAGAAGCGTTTTTGTGGCGGCTAGCTCTTATATTAGAGACCGGAGGGAGTAATATAAGAACATAGATATTAGAAATAACGATTTGTTTATAATTAATCATGTGAAACCTGTCGCATTCACTATCTCCTTTTTACTTACACTCCCGCCACATGTCTTTCATCCCCTTTTTCACATCTATCACATGCAACTTTGACCTTGGCAAAAAGCAATTATGACTTCCAATATAATCCTTGAAACCATCTCTGTTTCCAATGTTTTTTCCCACTTACAGATATTAAGAAAGCATAACAAAACTTCTTACACCACGCAAGAAGATTATTGAAGACTAATTTTCGTGAAAGAAGGGGCATTAAATGATAAACTGTACTTCATGGCTTATGGGCATAGAATTGCGTGCCAATGACATTCCACTCCAGCTTACGTGTGATGGTTTGCTGTGATGGGCTTCATAATGCAGTCTGCATGAAGTGAACTTAGAAGAGAAGATATGATGATTACCAAGAATCAAACAATATTTATTGACTTTTTTAAAATAGCAGGACAGATAATCACAGAACAATACCAACTACAAACAATCATCCACTTTGGTTGAAGGGGACGTAGCATAACTAATGTAGTAAGCCACAGATGCAACTTTTTGGCGGCCATAGACTCTGCGCCTTGTACGTCCAACGGTGTACATGTGGTTAGGTGGAAAGAACAGCTCTCTCCTCAAATCAATTAAGCTATGTGTAGCAATGAAAAGCAGGTCATACGAAAATAAAATAGTGCAGGTCTACTTTAGCTGATTAAGAGTGAACAATTGATAGTACACACTAAAGTTGAATGTTAATAATTGGTAACTGTAGTAAATAAAGAAACTAACAATGTATAATTAATTGTTATCATATTTTAACTTGGTTAAAAAAGCTTGCAGATATTTCTCTTAGGACGTTTTTCATAGGAAAATGTTGTGCCTATTTTTCACTTACAACTTCTTTAGATGACTAAGAGTAATTATTTTCCTGGGAAATGGGCAATACTCTTATGAAGTGGCGAGCTATGCACAATGAAATTGGTCAAAATATAACGTAAGAACTGAGTGACATGCTCAATATTTGCTTGGGAAATGGGGACTTCTCCCAATACCTAATATACTGACTACACACCAAATCAAAATTAGACAAAGCAATCTTTGAAGCTTCTGCTATCAAAACAGGCGTACTGTAGTAGTTGTATTGACACTGGTCGTGATATACAAAAGATTTGGGCAGCATAAATAGACTATTTTGGCAGCAACTACACATCAAAAACTTAGGTTTGACGTGATATTGAAAATATGTAGGTGGAAAATGGCAACCCTTGGTCCAATATACAAATTGAGAAAAAATTACCAAACTCATGCATAGTTGTTACCAAAGTTAGTAGAGAGACAAGACACTACCAAACATAGCATTGGGACAAGAAGCCGCCTATGGCCCAGAAAAACAGCAGAATAACTATCAAGACCAATGCATTAGACCACATCAGTAGAGCACTACTGTTGTGGTTGTTGAATTCTTGAGACTACACCAGTACACCACTATCGCTAGAAGATTTGACTGTCAAAAAGATTTTGGCGTCATACACATAATATTATCTAGAATTTCAAAGAATATCAAATAAGTACATGATGAGGAAAATATTTAAGAGGAAAGCACCACATCTTTGGCTCAACTTGGCATTGGGATAAAAAAACAAAACTCAAGCTTTTCTGTTACGCTTAGATTTGTTCGGAAGGAAACAGATAAGGCAACTATATGTCAACACACCCATGTCACAAAAGCTCTAATGGATTATAATAATACTACACCATGCATGAAGAAGAAAACAAAGGCGCAAGGCTATAACAGAGTACTGTGTGATAAAATTAATTATGTGTGAAATAAGCTACACCATTGCAACCATACTAAAGTCGGTCTGAGCTAAGCATCGCAAGGAGAAGCATTCTAGAACTATTATGATGGCTTTGTTTGCTGCTCAAAGAAATAGACCACTGTAATTATCAACTGCTGAGAATTACTATAAATCAGGAAAATGAGGATTGAAGAACACCCTTGTTGCATTCATGTAAGACACCACCATATTCTCATCTGTCCAAAGAATAAAAAACATTAGAAGCTCAAAGCTTAACAGGAAATGCAAACACATAAAATGGTTGAACTACATTTTATCTGATTTACACACCTTCAGAAATCTGCACAACTCTAGCATATTGCAACACAACCAAGACTTGACCTTCACACTTTAAAGTTTTGTACTGCTCCATGGCTACCTCTGCAGATTCGCCCTTCAGAACACATGGTAGCACATTCGAGTCCCTTCATCGAAATTTATAAACCTCAAAATGTAAACAACAAATTAAGACCAAGAACCAAAAACAGCTATCATTTCAAGGAACCAATAATAGCCAAACCCGCAAGCAAGCACCCCATTGTCCTCCAACAGCATTGTAACCTCGTGCCCATACCATCCAATATCATTAGCCATGGGAGAATCATACACTGAGACAAGAAAACCACACACATCTGTAGAAAAATTATAATTAGTAAGACCAAGTGCAAACAATACAGTCACCACCTGTAAATAAATTATTAATTCTAAAAAATTCTGCACTATAAATTATACCAACTAAGCCAGATGTATCAGCCAATCCTGTTATAACGTGTGGAACTGTGACAAGGTCCCAACAATGCTCAGGCATTTGAGCTTCAACTCGCTCAACAACACTGGTATGGGTTAAGTTCAGGTGATACTTTGTCTCATCAAGTTTATGATTCAAGCGAACCAAAAAATTTGACATACGATAAACTTTCTCATGAAGCAACACACGAGAAAAACGTGCCATCACACTCCTCTCATCAATCACAATTAGCATTCGATCAAGCTGATTCAAGAATAATTACATCAGGAACAAATACATTTATAGTACAAAACCAAAGAAATTAGAACACATCTGAAAAATAAACAACATACAGCTTGGTCAAAAACAACGATCTGCATAGCTTGTTGATCCTTCACAGCCTTCTCAGGACCGGCGGAATACCCAAGAGCCTCCTTATATATTATTCGGTCAATCTTGACCAGAATGAAATATTTGCACAGCCCTCTGGAGAGACGTGAAAGAGGCACCACAGAATTCTCCTCCGCCGTGGTAATAGAACAACCTGAGAGGTGTCGACAGCGAAACCAGAAAAAGAAGAAAACAACAGCTAAGCAAAAGTGAAAACCAAAGAGCCAAGTTACAACATGAACCCAAAAGCGCTGGTTAAGTAGGCAACAATAGCAGCTTGCCCTGCATGCTTCGGTAGGACAATGACATTGATATCGACAACTCATACCTACCAAGATATTCTCAATCTTTGACCTATACCTCATCTGAACACATTAATGATATGAGATGGAAAACAAATTTTTTTCCCTCAGTTCATGAAAAAAGCACATAGTGATATGAAGGAATGAGGCACATGTGTTTTTCCATAACTGAACCACCGAAATACATATAACATAATTAAAAAACAAATGAACCATTCTACTCTAGCCCTATGCAGTAGATTATATCAATCTGTCAATAAAAATAAAAGCCATAAAACAAAATATGAATCAACGATGGCTCATCCCAACAAAAACATCCCAACAAAAACAATAGGTAACATAGCTCTAGGAGCTAAATAACAGTGAAAAGCTTTTCGGAAGGGAAGTTGGGGCACGAGATTTATATGATATAAGATTGAACCATGGGTCTTAGAGATTTCCGAGTTAAAAGGCCGTAGAACTGTTAACGTCCTGTGAATTGTGACTGAGCTGGAGCCCAATCACAACAATCCCCAGGGACAGCCATGTGCACATCATTAGTACCAACATATTTTTATTCTTTCAACTCTCAACTATAACTATGGTAAAAAAAAACTCTCAACTATAACACTTTTGCGTAGATATTGAAAAATTACAGTTAAACACTCCCAAGATAGATAGAGATACCCATAGTAGTAGTAGTATATTTGTTGTGAACAAAAGAGAACAGAGGAAGCAGAATTCGTGGCTAGGTTAGCTGAATTTTCTTACTTTTATAGGGACGGAATGGGCTTTCAATGTGCTGCAGTGCTGGCCCAAAAAAATACGGAATGGGTTTTCGATGCTATGTAGTAATAACTAATAAGTATGCAATTCTCAGCGACTAGTTTGGTTTTATCTAAACTAGCGGTACCTCCCGTGCGTTGCACGAGAGATATAGTTGATGGAAGCAATAGCAATTATAAAAGAGAATAAATAGATAATCAAGTTGTTTTGTGTTATAGCTTTTGGATACTATAATAGGATTCATTTACAAAAGAGAATGAGGACATAAGCATGTGCATATGTCTGAATAGATGTTGAATGTACTAAACCAAGCTGGGCTGGACAATAGCTTTCAAATACTTGCAAAAATTTCCTCATAAACAACTTCTTGAGGACATAAGCATTTGTACATGCCTCCACTCAAGTCTTCCAAGGATCCCATACACTTGACAAAACCATACATGTCTATCCACAATAAATAACACAATTTGTAAGTATCATGGTCCAAATAATTCACAAGACAAATTTAATGTCAATAAACAATACCAATCAGATAAGCATCACTTTTTTCATCAGATATTGCATAAATTTCAGATATAGATGTAAAGGAATATGCAATAGTTGGTATAGAACGCGGCACAGCCACATCACCAGGCAAAAATACAGTGTAGGGATTAAAAGTAATCCTATATGTATGTCTAGCTGCCTTGTAATTGTATGGGTTAACACCAACCTCAAAGGTCCGGAACTGATATATCCGAGTCGCATGGATTCCTTTATTAAATCTTTCATGTGCTTTTTGTTTCACAACAGATGCTTGCATCTTGGTACCCTGCAGAGGAAGCAAGAGAAGACACACAAAAACAAAGAGTGATCAATAAATACAGGAATTTTCTATGTCCAGGCCCAAACATAAAAACATGTTACTTGCATCCACCAAATTTTAGCTAAATATAAGTAAGACACCAAACTTGCCATAAATGAGATACAAATCAACATAACTTAAGAAAGTTTAGCTTAACATAAGTAAGACACCAAACTTGCCATAAATCATATACAGATTAACATAACTTAGTTCTCAATGTGCAATAACAAAAACCGTGAAATAGATGGTGGATAATCAAACAGAACCACAAAAGATTTCAACAAACAAAACCATAAGTTAAATGAGCTTAACAATGGCTGCATGATCCGCATCCTATCCAGCCACAGCCTCGAATAAAAGAACAGAATCATACAGAAACTTAACAAATAAAACCATCAGCCATGGAAGGTCAACAATAGCTGCATGACTTGCATTATATTCAGTCATAGAGTCGAATAAATATGAAAAGAGAGTTGAAAATAAAGCTAAAATAAACTAAAATGCAAAGCAAAGAAGCAATTAACATCCTCATGCTAATACACAGACTTCACCTAAGCACAAACAACACAGCGCAAAGCCAAGCAACAAAACACATAACATCCACCAACTAAAATTGATTAAATTTTTATCTGAAAAGAGGCAAAAAAATATATGAAAGAACCACAAAACTCACCTTTTCATTTATTAAGAGCATGCTGACACAAAATAACATATCTGGGGCATTCTTGTCATATTGATTTCATTTTCTTAGCACCCGAACTAGGATAGTCCAGAAATCAGACCTCGCGTTCAACTCATCCAACAAAACATAGGCTACCATCAGAACACCTGATAGAAGTTCAGAAGAACCAAACAAAATGTGCACCAGGGACAGCAGAAAAGAAACCAAAGGCATTCCTGGAATCAGTGCTAGAACCACCCTCACACAAATAACACATCCTCCTTGAAATACAATCCAAAGGAGCAATAAATAGTCATGGTGCTCGGGCCACCAAAAACTAAAGGAGCCATCACCTCAACATGTACCCATGCCCAAAAGAATTGATAAAATTTGCCTTACCATAAATTCTAAACTAAAATGAATCCATTTTAATATACCAATATATATATATAATATAAATATGTAACACAAATAGATGAATACAAACTAAAGAACAAAAATAAACTTTAGGCATAATAACACCTAAAGTAAACCAACATGCAATACAAAAAAATGTGAAGCACAAACAAACCAATATAAATGTAAGTGTAAATGTAAAAACAAAAAAAAAATCTGCAAAAGAACTTTGGAGACTCAACCACTCCTCTCCACCTTTCCCAACAAAAAGATAAGAACATAAAAGATATACCTAAACACTGACAGCCACTGTTGATTTGTACTGTAATAAGGCAGATTGCTTTGAAAAAGTAGGTCCCTTAAATATAATAAATAATAAATAATAAATAATAAACACATAAACAAAAAGGGAAAAAGTGCTGATCTAACAATTAACTATTTCAGAAAGGGCAAATTTAATAAATGACTGTTTCGAGGTGCAAAAACAATAATGAACTTTGTGACCCGGTGCAAATATGACAAACCCGGTGACGGTGGGTTAACTGCCGTTTGTTTTTGCCACATGGTGTTGACAGGTCAGCGTTTATGTTACATGTGATTGTACATACATGTCAGCAACCCACTTACCCTTCACCCAAATTTATTGATACATACCTTTCCTCCTCCATACCCTTGTCAAAGTCGTCGCAGCCGCAAGGGGGAGAGAGAGAGGATGTCTTCAGCTGCGAGTTCAAGGAACGAAGTGGAGAGGCGAACCGAAGGGGGGAGAGAGAGGCGAAGGGTGACACTGCTGAGATCTTCTAGCAGGGAACTCAAGTACGAGGGTGAGCCGAGGTATTGTCGGCACGGGGTTGCACCACGGTGGACGTCGTGGACAGACGAGAATCCCGGTCGGAGGTTCTACGGTTGCCGATACTACTATGACAAGGTAACAAGAAACCTTACTTTTTTGGCTTGTGGGGCTACAAAATGTTTTGTGTTGGTGGGATCTTTTCCTAACAAGAAACCTTACTTTTGTGTTGGGGGGCTACGGGTTTGTTGTTGTGTTTAGTGTAGATTAAATACAAAATGTTGTGTTTGCAGCGAGATTGTGGCTTTTTTGACTGGCATGATGCAAGGTTTTGCCCAAGAGCTTATGAGGTTATTGGGGAGCTGTTGGATGATATCGATGAATTATATGATGAAAATGTTAGTTTGAGAAGCAGAGGAGTTAACCGATATAATCAACAACCTCATGGTGGAGACGATAGGCAGAGGTTTGATGAAGAGCTAGAGGCTATCCGTGGTGAACTTAGAGGGTTGAAGCGCCGGCAAAAGTTTGATGACAATGAAGCTAACAAGTGGAGGATGAAGTACATGACTTTGAGGGGAAGAATGCTACTTTCATGGATTTTGTTCATTGTGGTTGTGGCTGTGTTGGTTTTGAAGATGTACTAGGGCATCTTTGTAATGTAGACCACTTAGTGGTCTTTGTTGAAATTGTTGTATAAGATGTACTAAGGGAACTTGACTTATGGTCATCTACTAGGCATAAGTGGTTTGTTTGTAGTAGTTGATGTTTAGGATGTACTAGGGAATTTGTGCTTAGTTGATGTAAACCACTTAGTGGTATTTGTTGAAGTTGTATGTAGAAGTTTGTAGAAGTTGTGCTTGATGTACTGTGTTTTAATTTGCAAGATGAAACCTATATAAAACATATAAAACTTGTATGGAACTTTTATACAACCTGTATGACCTATTGCAAGATGATTTTGATAGTAAAAGAAAAAAATAACACAAGTGGTGATAAAACACACTTGAAGCTTTATATGTTAACCACATCATTAAGATGCTAAAACAGCAAGAATACATATCCAGAAAGAACACACCCTGCCAAATGATATTAACCACATCATGAAGATGTTAAGATAACAAGAATACATATCCAGAAAGTCACACAAGTTGTGTTTCTTGCGATACACCTAAATACATGTGCTTGACCAGAGTTTGAAATGCACACAGCCACAATGCATACAGCCAAAAAACATACAGCCAAAAAACATACAACCAACTTGGACACAGACAGAATACGTACAGCCTAACAAACGGCACCAAAAATACATGTTTGTTACCCAACCAAAATAACAAGTTGGTTACACAGCCAAAATACACATGAAAATCAACTATTTGGCAGATTTTTTCCCTTTCTCCATACTCCTTGTAATCATCTTGCGACCATGGGCTTCTAGCTGAGACCTCGTAATACATGGTCTCCCGTTCCAAGTTGGGCCTGGTGGCTTCACTGGCAATCGGCCAACTGTTGGGTCAGAACCCTTGAATGCTATCTTCCTTGGAGACCCAGATGAGGTGGATGATTCAGCCACTGCCATCCTCTTTTTTTTCTCATTAGGTATTGGGAAGGTCTTCTGAGGGTCTGAGTATTGATGCATATATTGTGCAGCAGTCCCGTCTCTCACATGCTGCGCCGATGGTAGTCCAGGCTGTAAAGCAAACAACAACGCACAGCATTTATTCAAAGGTAACATCAACATAACTTGCCTTAAACAAATTTGACAACAATAAACTTACATCGGTTGTTGCTTTTCCTGTCCAGCTCACAAATACCCCAAAGCCCTCAACGGTACTTGCCTTTGATTTTCTAGCAACGGCTTTTGCTCTAACTCCATCGTAACAATTTGGGGCTTTAGACCGTGTACTTGCTTGGCCTCGGTGAGTGGTTGTTGTTGGGTGGCTGTTTGGTGGAGGAAGAGGAGGTGTTGGTGTTGGCTGGGTGAGGGGAGGAGGTGTTGATGTTGGCTGGGTGAGGGGAGTGAAAGTAATGGATGCACAAGAGGGGGGGGTGAATTGTGCTTCAAAAATTAAATGCTCAAATAAAATAACGCACGAGTTATACTGGTTCGGTCTACCTGACCTACGTCCAGTTCCTCAACCTCCCAGGTCGAGTTCCACTAAACCTCAGGTTTTAAATCGGGTTCACCTGAAAACCTTACAACCGCAAGTTTTCACGGGCTCACTTGCAACCTTACAACAAGTTTCACTCAGGCACACTTGTAACCTTTCTAACTAACTCCCCCTTACACCAAGCAAGAGGTTAACCTTTACACTTAAAGGATTTTTGACTGAGTTCTCTTAAAGAACGGATTGTGATACACACTTAAGTACAATAAATGCTCTTATAACAGAAAGAGACTTAACTACTGTGAGTACAGGATAAGTAGATGAAAAATCACTCAAAGTGTTAAATGCTCTTCGCTTTTCTGGGCAGCTTGAATGAATAAAGATTTTCTCGCTCTAGCTTCTCTCAAGAATATTTGAAGATTATTCTACTTCATAAATGAAGTTGAGCTTCCTTATATAGTCTTCAAGCATTTTGAACTCTTGGTAGGTGGGCTAGCCGTTTGAATATGTCCGTTTTTCCCTTGTTACCGTTCGCCCATTTAATGCTTCATCAATGCATGGCAGGGTTGACTTGCTTTAACTCTGAAAAGTAGTCCTGACACCTCTGCTTTGACATAAGCATTCTGACACTGCATCTCTTGAACGTTCAGACATTCTTTTTGCTTGCGGAAGTAACTTCTCATCCGGAAGCAACCTTACTGAGTGTGCTGCACTTGAACGTTAGTTTAGCGATATAATCATATAGTCTCATGCAGTGGGGGGTTCCCTAAGTCTAAGGTGTATTCGGAAGCACTTCTACATCCGGAAGTAATTTTACTCGATGAGGGATCTAGTTCACCATGACTCGCTCTTGCTTAGTCTATTTCATTCCTAACAGTCAGCGCTAGTCACTGAGCTATCGGAAGCACTTTTACTTGACGTGGTGAATTCACTGACGCTTAGGGTGAAATCTATTCTATCAGTCTGCGCCAGTCAAGATCTAACAGGAAGCAACTTCACTTGATGTTGCATTTATACTGACGCTCGGGGTTATATCTAGTTTATCAACCTGCGCCAGTCTAAACTTAATAGGAAGTGCTTCCATTTGGCGAAGTAGACTCACTGACGCTTGAGGTAATATCTATTCTGTCGCTCTGCGTCAGTCTAAATCTAATAGGAAGCGCTTTCACTTGGGGAAGTAGACTCACTGACGCTTGGGATAATATCTATTCTATCGCTTTGCGTCAGTCTAAATCTAATAGGAAGCAAACTCACTTCCGGTTGAGTTATAGCTTAGTCTTAAGGTTTTGTGTACCTAATTCTCATGGACTAAGTTATTTCCCTAGTGATTTACTTGCTGATGCTGGGGGATGAAAACATTCATCCGCATGCGCAAGTCCTAATCTATCCGGAAGTAGATCTTCATCCGGAAGCACTCTTACTTGGGATCCTATGTTATCCTATTGCTTCCTAGGCACTTGGTCTAATCCTTTATATTTTAGTCTTCATCAAAACCTAAGATTCTAACATTCTCCCCCTTTTTGATGATGACAAACTTAGCTTTATCGTTTAAGTTCAGATGAAAGGATTAGCTGAAGAATAAAAGCAATAGTTCAGAGCAAGTAACTTAGACAAATATTATTGATAAGCATAGGTTACAAGTCAGAACATATAATCAAGTAACATTTACAAGTAATGAGCATATATATAGTAGGCAGATATGAAAGTATGCATGAAAAGGTGAACATTTCTAAGTAAACAAAAACAAATTTTTGGGCTGGGAGTTTAGGGTTTTTGTTTCTTTTTGTTTCTTCTTTCTCTCCCTCTCGCTGAAGCTCTTCTTCATCAAGGAACTCCCAGGATAGCAAGGCTAGTGGTCAATGCATTCTTCCAGGATAGCAAGGCTAGTGGTCAATGCATCTCTCCCCCTTTTGGCATCATCAAAGAGGGTTTTCATATTTGATCGCCGCAGCCTCCTCCTTAGGGATGAACTTCCTCTTCTTAGAGTCCACTAACAGGTCTGCCATTCTATCAGAAGTTTCAGTCGGACCTTGAATATTTTTATCCTGCCCTAGTGCAATTTGTCCAGAAACTTCATGGTGTTCTTGATGTTCTTCATGATGCCCAAATTTTCCAGAATGTTGATGACTTGATTTCCCAGATTCGGAGGAGGGTTTCCTCGAAACTGGGTTTGTTTCAGAGGGTTCGGCCATTTTTGTGGGGTTGATGAAACTTTTATATGAAGAGAATGAAGAACATAGATGAAGATGAAAAGAAAAATGTATGCAAGAATTTGTAGTTGAAGATGAAAAGTGAAGTGAAAAGAGATGTCCTTTTTATAGGTAAAATCACTAAGGGCAAAAAGGTCATGCTTTTCCACATCATCACATATTGGGTAGTGTAAATATTTAAGTGGAAATAACTCATCTGATGACACGTGTAGCTTCACATTACCAGAGAAGTCCGAACGTCTCTTTTGGGAAGTTGAAGAGTTTTTCTGTGGTGACGTGTTTCTTGACTAGTGCTGGCGCTCTCTTAGCTTGAACATCCAGTGTCAGTGAGCGATCATTCGGAAGTGGTTTTGCTTCCGGTTGCACTTACTTAAGATTTAACATTGAATACCTGCAAAAAAAAAATATATTGGCACTCCGATGCCTAAGTCAGTATTGTTGTAAGTGATGAATAATCAAGTATATATATATAAAAAAATAATTACACTTCATTTGGGTTTACCATTCCCAAATCACCTCTAATGAAAATAAACTGGTCAGTCCCCAGAGGCTTGGTGAAGATGTCCGCAAGCTGTTGTTGTGTGGGAACAAACTGCACCTTGACATCCTTCTTTTGAACATGGTCTCTGATGAAGTGATGTCGGACGTCAATGTGCTTTGTCCTTGTGTGCTGAACTGGATTCTTGGCGAGGCTAATTGTGCTTGTGTTATCACAGAGGATGGGTGCCTCAGGGAACTCCAAGCCAAGATCTCTCAACTGGTTTTTCAGCCATAGCACTTGTGCACAACAACTTGCTGCAGCAATGTATTCTGCCTCAGTGGATGACAAGGACACGCAGGTTTGCTTCTTGCTAGCCCAAGACACCAGACAACCACCTAGGAAGGCGCATTGTCCACTGGTGCTCTTTCTATCTGTTTTATAACCTGCGTGGTCAGAGTCAGAATAAGCCCACAAGAACTCTTGGTTACCTCTGGGATACCAAAGACCAAGTTCTTGTGTTCCCTCAAGGTATCTCAGAATACGTTTAACACATGTTAAGTGTGATTCCTTGGGGTTGGCTTGAAACCTAGCGCACATGCCTACGCTAAATTGAATATCAGGCCTGCTCGCCGTTAAGTATAGGAGGGAACCTATCATTCCCCTGTACATGGGCAGGCTGACACTTTTACCCTTGGCGTCAGCGTCGAGTGCAGCAGAGGTGCTCATAGGAGTATCATACTCCTTGCATTCATCCATCCCAAACTTTTTGAGTAGTTCTCTGCAGTACTTGGTTTGGGAGATGAAGATTCCGTTCTTCTTTTGTTTGATTTGCAGGCCTAGGAAGAATGTTAGTTCTCCCATCATTGACATCTCAAATTCACCCTGCATAGTCTTAGAGAAATCTTCACAAAGCTTCTCGTTAGTTGCCCCAAATATAATATCATCAACATAAATTTGGACAATTAACATATCTCTATCTTTGTGAAGGATAAACAGTGTATTATCTAATTTGCCTCTTGAGAAACCCTTGCCCAGTAAAAAACTGCTGAGTCTCTCATACCAAGCTCGAGGAGCTTGTTTTAGGCCATACAAAGCTTTCTTTAATCTATACACATGTTTGGGGTGCTTATGATCCTCAAAGCCAGGAGGTTGTTCTACATATACCTCTTCTTTAATATAACCATTAAGAAATGCACTCTTTACATCCATTTGATATAATCTAAAACCTCTCATGGATGCAAAGGCTAGGAGAATCCTTATTGCTTCAAGTCTAGCGACTGGAGCAAAAGTTTCTTCATAGTCAATGCCTTCTTCTTGGTTGTATCCTTTGGCTACTAATCTGGCTTTGTTTCTGGTGATTTGACCTGTCTCATCCAGTTTGTTTTTGAAGACCCACTTGGTCCCCACTATGGATTGATGAGACGGCCTTGGGACTAGTTCCCACACTTGACTTCTCTCAAATTGATTTAGCTCTTCCTGTATGGCAATAATCCAGTCGCAGTCCTCAAGAGCTTGTTCAACTGAAGTTGGTTCGATTTGAGATAGGAATGCTCCAAACTCAACTTCATTTTGAACTTGTCTTCTAGTTCTGACACCAGAAGAAACATCACCAAGCACTTGATCAAGAGGGTGATCCCTGTGATGTCTCCTAGCTATTGGCAGCTGTGCCTCCTCAGGCATGGGTTGCCCTCTAGGTACATCACTGGGTTCACCTTCTTCTTTGGGATAGCTTGTTGTTGTTTCTTTTGGTGGTGAGGAAGATGATGGAGGATTTGGAAGATTAAGTGCTTCATCATCTTCTGTGGATTGTCCCCATGTAGGAGTTTCATCAAATACAACATGCATGGACTCTTCTACAGTTTTAGTTCTCATGTTGTATATCCTATATGCTTTGCTCCTAAGGGAATATCCTATGAATATACCTACATCAGCCTTTGGATCAAACTTACCCAAATTTACCTTCCCATTGTTGTGCACGTAGCATTTTGATCCGAATATTCTGAGATGGCTGATGTTGGGCTTCCTCCCTTTGTATAGCTCGTATGGAGTCTTATCCAAGCCCTTGCGAACATAGGCTCTGTTGGAGATGTAGCAAGCAGTGCTCATAGCGTCTGCCCAGAACACTTGAGAAACCTCTTTCTCATTGAGCATGCTTCTAGCCATCTCTGTCAGAACCCTGTTCTTCCTTTCGACCACTCCATTTTGCTGAGGAGTTCTCGGAGCTGAGAAGTTATGTTCAATGCCGTTTTGCTCACATAGCTCAGAGAAGCTATGGTTCTCAAACTCTCCTCCATGGTCTGTCCTTATGGCTGTGATTTTGAGTTCTCTCTCATTCTGCACTTTCTTAGCCAGGACAACGAAAGCATCAAAAGTATCTTGCTTAGAGGCAAGAAACAAAGTCCAAGTGAACCTTGAATAGTCATCCACCACCACTAGAGCATATAGGTTTCCACCCAAGCTCTTTACTCTCGCTGGTCCAACCAAATCCATGTGGATTAGTTCCAAGGGCCTGCTGGTGGAGACTCTCTTCTTGGTTTTAAACGAGGACTTAGTTTGCTTTCCTCGTTGGCAGGATTCACAGATAAAATCATGCTTAACCTTAAAAGAGGGAATACCTATAGCTAGCTCATTTTTAATTAGCATATCTAATTGAGTAAAGTTGACATGAGCTAACCTCTTATGCCAAAGCCAGCTATTCTCGTCACTAGATATTAAACATTTCTCTTCTAGCTGTTGACATAAATCTAAGGTATATAGATTCCCATTTCTATTTGCCTTAAGTTTATACTTTAAGTTGGCCTTGTCTAAAACTAGATCCTGCTTATCAACTATTAAGCACTCATTTGAATCAAATATTACCCAGTTACCTTTGTCCGTGCTTTGACTTACGCTTAGCAGGTTGTGACATAGACCGTCCACTAGATATACATCTTTGACTGGTCCGACTTCTCCAACTCCAGTGATCTTGCCACTTTGATTTCCTCCAAAGGTCACTGTGGCTCCATCTTTGATCACCAGAGATTTGAACTTGTCTCTGTCCCCAGTCATATGTCTCGAGCATCCGCTATCGATGTACCATTTTTTGTTCTTGGATGCCTTGAGACACACCTGAAACAATCAAGCAACTTTAGGTACCCAACCTCTCTTGGGTCCTTTGTCATTAGTGTCTAGGACCCTTGGCCTAGCTTTGGGCTTATCCTTGTGCCTATAAACATTTGGAGCCTTTGGCCTAGTGTTGGCTCTAGACTCTTGGGTTCTCCCAGTGGGATGATTCCAGGCTTGGGATCCTTGTCCTCTCTTGATTTCCTTTGCACGTGGAGGATCCTTTGTAGCCTTGGTTCCTTTACGGACCCATTTGTAAGAGCTGTTAGCTCCATGCTTCTTAGCATTACAGGTGGACATCGAGTGTCCTTTCCTGTTGCAGTAATTACAGAAGCTAAAAGGTGAGGAGCTATGACTGGTGGCTTTATGGAAGAACTTTAAGTAAGGCTTTATTTTTGGTTCTTCCCACGTTTTCTTCCTGGGGGTATATCCCAAGCCAGTCCTATCCCTATATGCCCTTTGGTTCATTAAAAGTATATTTAGCATTTCTGAACCATTGGTGAATTTCTGCAGGGCATTTTGCAGCTTGTTATTTTCTTCTGAGATTTTGCTGCAATTTGGACAGCTCTCAGGTGTTGGGGTGTTGGGTTCTGCTTGAGGAGAACCCTGTCCATCCACCATTGGAAATCTTCTAGCTTCCGCTAGTTCCTCACTAAGTGAGTCCACCTTGGACTCAAGTGATTCCTTCTTGGTTTTCAAGAATTTATAGGCCTTACATAGTTTAGAGAATTCCTCATGAATCTCATTGTAAGCCTCTTGTAGTTCAGGAAGAGTTACCTCATGTTCTTCGTTGGTGGGGTCAAGATCTGAAGATGCTTCCTCATCCTCTTCTCTAGCTACCAGGCAGAGGTTGGCAACTTCTTCATCATCACTTGCTTCCTCATCTGAGCTGTTTACCCAAATGGAGGAAACAAGAGCCTTTCTTTTATCCTTGCCTTTGGACCTCTGCAAGCTGGGACACTCAGCCTTGAAGTGACCAGGCTTATTGCATTCAAAACACACAGGGACCTTCTCTTTCTTGTATCCCTTCTTCTGGCTGGAGTCACCTTTCTGATAGCCTTCCTTCTTCCTGAGGAATTTCCTGAACTTCCTCACCATCAGGGCCATCTCCTCATCGTCCATCTCATCGTCGTCATCCTCATCATTGTCTTTGATCTCTTTGCTGGGAGCAACGAGAGCAAGGTTCTTACTCTTGGATGAGGTTTGAGGAGCTCTCATAGCCAGCAAGGTAGGCTCATATTCAGCAAGGGAGCCAAAGAGAGCGGTGACGGAGCTGGTTGATTCTCCTTGCACTTCTTGCAGAATAGTTACTTTGGTGATCCAGTCACCCCTCAAGATTTTTAGAATCTTGCTCACTTGCTCTCTTTCAGGGATATCCTTACCAAGCGAGGCTAGATTATTGATGAGATGGGTGAATCTGAGCTCTAGATCTCTGATAGGCTCGGTGGGGCTTAGCATGGCGAATTTGTGGAATTCTTCCACCAGCATCTCAACACGTCTTGCTTTTACTCCCCTGGTTCCGGAGTGTGCAGCTTCAAGAGCCTCCCACATATCTTTTGCATTTTTGTGGTGGCTGATCCTGTGAAACTCTTTGTAGCTGAGAGCACACTGGATATAGTGCATAGCCCTATGGTTGAGTTGGACTAGAGCATAGTCCTCAGCAGTGTATCTGGCTTTTGCCTTAGCAAATCCATCCTCATCTAAGGGAGTTTGATCCCCATGTTCGATCACGTCCCATAGTCTGATATCGCTTGACTTGATATAAGTTTCCATTCTGAACTTCCAGAATGGATAGTTGTGCCCATCGAAGCCTGGGGGCTTGTTGGGTTGTACAGCAACATCTGGCAGACCATAATCCGTATCCATTACTTAGATCTTTGCTTTCCGGATTCGTTGGAATCGAGTAAGAAAGACCGGCTCTGATACCAAATGAAAGTAATGGATGCACAAGAGGGGGGGGTGAATTGTGCTTCAAAAATTAAATGCTCAAATAAAATAACGCACGAGTTATACTGGTTCGGTCTACCTGACCTACGTCCAGTTCCTCAACCTCCCAGGTCGAGTTCCACTAAACCTCAGGTTTTAAATCGGGTTCACCTGAAAACCTTACAACCGCAAGTTTTCACGGGCTCACTTGCAACCTTACAACAAGTTTCACTCAGGCACACTTGTAACCTTTCTAACTAACTCCCCCTTACACCAAGCAAGAGGTTAACCTTTACACTTAAAGGATTTTTGACTGAGTTCTCTTAAAGAACGGATTGTGATACACACTTAAGTACAATAAATGCTCTTATAACAGAAAGAGACTTAACTACTGTGAGTACAGGATAAGTAGATGAAAAATCACTCAAAGTGTTAAATGCTCTTCGCTTTTCTGGGCAGCTTGAATGAATAAAGATTTTCTCGCTCTAGCTTCTCTCAAGAATATTTGAAGATTATTCTACTTCATAAATGAAGTTGAGCTTCCTTATATAGTCTTCAAGCATTTTGAACTCTTGGTAGGTGGGCTAGCCGTTTGAATATGTCCGTTTTTCCCTTGTTACCGTTCGCCCATTTAATGCTTCATCAATGCATGGCAGGGTTGACTTGCTTTAACTCTGAAAAGTAGTCCTGACACCTCTGCTTTGACATAAGCATTCTGACACTGCATCTCTTGAACGTTCAGACATTCTTTTTGCTTGCGGAAGTAACTTCTCATCCGGAAGCAACCTTACTGAGTGTGCTGCACTTGAACGTTAGTTTAGCGATATAATCATATAGTCTCATGCAGTGGGGGGTTCCCTAAGTCTAAGGTGTATTCGGAAGCACTTCTACATCCGGAAGTAATTTTACTCGATGAGGGATCTAGTTCACCATGACTCGCTCTTGCTTAGTCTATTTCATTCCTAACAGTCAGCGCTAGTCACTGAGCTATCGGAAGCACTTTTACTTGACGTGGTGAATTCACTGACGCTTAGGGTGAAATCTATTCTATCAGTCTGCGCCAGTCAAGATCTAACAGGAAGCAACTTCACTTGATGTTGCATTTATACTGACGCTCGGGGTTATATCTAGTTTATCAACCTGCGCCAGTCTAAACTTAATAGGAAGTGCTTCCACTTGGCGAAGTAGACTCACTGACGCTTGAGGTAATATCTATTCTGTCGCTCTGCGTCAGTCTAAATCTAATAGGAAGCGCTTTCACTTGGGGAAGTAGACTCACTGACGCTTGGGATAATATCTATTCTATCGCTTTGCGTCAGTCTAAATCTAATAGGAAGCAAACTCACTTCCGGTTGAGTTATAGCTTAGTCTTAAGGTTTTGTGTACCTAATTCTCATGGACTAAGTTATTTCCCTAGTGATTTACTTGCTGATGCTGGGGGATGAAAACATTCATCCGCATGCGCAAGTCCTAATCTATCCGGAAGTAGATCTTCATCCGGAAGCACTCTTACTTGGGATCCTATGTTATCCTATTGCTTCCTAGGCACTTGGTCTAATCCTTTATATTTTAGTCTTCATCAAAACCTAAGATTCTAACAGGGAGGAGGTGTTGGTGTTGGCTGGGTGAGGGGAGGAGGTGTTGGTGTTGCTGGTGTTGGGAGGGTTTGGGCAGCTGCTGGTGTTGGCTGGGTCTGGGCAGATTCAGCACACTTTTTGGGGCGTCCAGGCCTTCTTTTGGGGCCTTGCGCTTTTGTTGGCTGGGTTGGTGGTGGTGCTCCCTTGCTTGGGCGGCCAGGCCGCCTGTTGGTGGATGGAGGTGCCTAATGAAACCATCAAATTTTATGTCCATCAAACCATTATAATGAACAAATATAATGATAGAGTTGTACCTCTTTGCAGGTGCTTCTGTTATGTCCCCCCTTCTTGCAATGAGTACACTTAAGAGGCCTCCCAGCTCTGCTCAACCTCTCAACATTTATAGATTCATCTGCTTGTTCACTGCGGGAGGGATACATCACAGCCTTGACCCTCCGTGAAGACTCTCCTGCTGACCTCTTCCTCTTGACTGTTGGTCTGCCAGGTAAAACCACTTCTGGTGGAGGTAACATAGGCTCATATGTTGCAATACCCCAGAATGCCTCACCTCTGATTGGCTGAAACTTAGTCTCATATGTGCTGAGGTACGTATCCTTGTGGTAGTAACTGGAAATCTCAGAAATTGGGTCAATTCTTGCATGCCACATTGCACTAATGCTATGTTGGCAGGGAATACCAGTTAAATCCCAGAACCTGCAAGTGCACATCTTCTTGGCCAACAAAACACTGTGCCTATTGCGCCCCTCACGTATTTCATATCCATCATCTCCATTAAATATGACCTTACATCTTGTAGCCAACCCTCTATTTACATCAAACATTTCCAAACACCAAGGGCTGTAGTCTCCTCTCCATCGATTTGCCTTAGCTTCACTACGACTCCACTTTTCCATCAGTTTCTCTCGAATTCCATCAAACATCCTAAGCACTGGTACATACCTAAATTCATCAATCCAGTGGTTCAAACTCTCGGCCATATTGTTGTCCACCATTTGATGCAGGCAGCGGTTTGAGAAAAAGGCTCTAACCCACGCTTTCACTGGGTATGACACCAATGCTTTTGCAGCTTCTTCATTCTGATTCTTCATTAGCAACAAATGATCATTGAACCGCTCTTCAAAAGTACTCCAAGCACAATCCCAGAAAAGCTCTCGCATTACAGCACCTGTGTACTTCTTCCCCCATTTCGCATAAATGTGCCTGGCACAAAAACGGTGCTCCGCTTCTGGTAGAACTATTCTCACAGCTTGTTGGAGACCCTGTGCCAATTTACACACTCACATTTAGCCACAAGTATACACAATCACAGTATACAAACTTCAGCCACAAATATAAACAATATACATACCTTCTGCATGTCTGAGATCATTGTTACTTTCCCACCGTCTCCAAGCTCAAGGGAACCTTCTAGGCAAGTCATGAACCATCTCCAGTTGTGACCATTCTCCTTGTCAACCAAAGCAAAGGCTATTGGATACAGGGACTGGTCTGCATCCATGCTAAGTGCAGTCAACACAACTCCTCTTGCTTTTCCCTTCAAAAAGGTGCCATCAACACCTATTAAAGGCCTAATTCCAGCCTTCCAACCAACCTGAAGTAGTTAAGACGTCCTGTTAGTTACTCTAATGTGAAAACAATAGTTACTAAAAACATGAGACTAATGTGAAAAAAATAGTTACTCTAATCACCTTTGCAGCATTGAAGCAAACATACATCCGCTTGAACACCCTTCTCTTCTTAGCCAATTCTTCCTGACTCAGTTGAACCCATGCATCTGTCCCAGGATCAGACAATCTCAGTTCATTGCAATATGCTTCAAGTTTTGAGAAGTCATCGACATAACTGCCATCGAGGTTCCCCATTATAATCTTCTTTGCCCTCTTACACTTGTGCAGGCTAACAGAAACATTCCATTCCCTTTTCACCTCCTCCCTTAATTCACTTCTCTTCATCAATGGGTTATCCTGAACTCGATCTTTATACATGCCTGCAATCCAATTGTGGGATGCCCTTCTTAGACCGAAGGCCCTAGCACACTTATGCTCTCGCCTGATTGTCCTAACCATGAACCCTGAGTCTGCATCATCACTTGCAACATACAGTCTGAAGGGGCATCCCTCTTCACAATTAATCACTGCAGAAGTTTTGTTACTGGCTCCAACTTTCAGGTTCACCCCATTAAGCATTGCATACCTATCAAGTTGTGCATAGAATTTTTCCTTAGTTGCAAAGACCATCCCTACTTCAAAATACGACCTATTTGTATTAACACCATCCCTCATCTCTTCAGGCACCTCCACACCAAACGGATCCTCATTGTCACTGTGATCCTCCCCATTTTCATCACCACCATGTTCCTCTCCATTTTCATCACCACCATGCCCCTCATTGTCACCAATATTTCCAGACTCTTCCTCCAGACTCTCCACTGAATTTGGTGGCTCACTCCCTGCAACATAGTCAGAATCATCACTATTTGAGTCCTCATCAGCAGCTCCCTCTTCAATAGGCACATCTTCACCACTATTTTCTGCATCAATTCAACATCAAAGGCCAATTAACTCAACTGGAAGCCTTCAAATAAACTAACAAATAAACTAACATTTTCTAGCAGATATAGGCCATAGTCTAACAATTAAACTAACAAATAAACTCAACAGTCCTAAATAAACTAACAAATAAACTCAACAGTCCTAAATAAACTAACAAATAAATAACTCAACAGAAATTAATTAGTAACCTTGGTCACTCCAACTGAAATCTGAAAGCCCTTCAAACAACTCCACATTCCCCTCTACATTGTAAGTTACATCATCTTCGTCTCCTTCAACCCTAGAGTCAGTCACCACGTTGGGCGCACCACTGTTCCCTTTATCTTTAGTTGCCAGCTCATTAGGGACTTTTGCGTCATTTCCACTCTCTTTTGTAAGGCTCAAAGACTGATTGCATAGCAAATTAACTTTGTTTAATGCCCCCAACAACCGTTCCTCACCTACTTCGCCCCTGTCATTGTGGTCCCCTCCCTCTTTGTTTGAAGTCATGTTCTGAAATATTTTAACTACTAATTACACAATACTCGAAGGAATCTTACACTATTAAAAGAAAAAAAATCACCTCACATGGATCGAAGCTTACCTCCGTGCGAATCTTTCTTTTCTCCTTTTCTCTGTACTTGTAATGGAATCTTCAACAGTGCATGTGGGGGTGTGGTCCACCACTGCCGAGTGTCAAAACCCACTCAAATCTCAAATGCTTGGTCACTTTTTTCAATCCACTCAAATGCCCAACAAACTAGCTTTATACATTAAGATTTCGCATAACCCTTTCCCTAACCCTAACCCATGTCTTCCATCGCGCCTCTGTCAGGATCTGTGGCTCGTTCGATTTCAAAGTTAGGGTTTTTTTCCCTCCTCTTTCATCGAACCCTAATTACCTTATATCTGGCCAGAGAGCAGCTTTTCAAATGAAGGGTTGAGATCGATTTAGTATTTGTGGAGGGTTCAGATCAGTTTAGGGAATAGACGGCTCAGATTGTTGGGAATTTTTTTCATCCATGTGGAGGGCTCGGATTTATTCTCACTTGGGCCACTTTTTAAATCCATGTGGCCAAAACTTAGAGTGCCACGTCCGACTTCTCTTGCCTACGTAGCGGACATTTGGCAAAAACAAACGGCAGTTAACCCACCGTCACCGGGTTTGTCATATTTGCACCGGGTCACAAAGTTCATTATTGTTTTTGCACCTCGAAACAGTCATTTATTAAATTTGCCCTTTCTGAAATAGTTAATTGTTAGATCAGCACTTTTTCCCTAAACAAAAATCATGAAATAATAAACATAATAAATAATTAATAACAAATAAATAAACAAAAGTTCCCATGCATGTACCCTGAAAATAACCAAAATGTAAAGTAAAGTTGCCCAAATTATGAATTTAACCTGATATAATTTATACAAACAAATACTAAGTTGAGCATGCATATTCTTGCAAAGAGAATGACAACAATTCAAAGATATACAAACAAATTCATTTATATTCCCATAGAACCTAGAACTGGACTTACCAGTAGTAAGGGCAGCAAGAATTTTCTTTGATTATGGAACATCTCCAACAATGTGACTTCCCACATACTTCCCACATAGAAATTTTTAACCTTTTAAAGGCCAACATGGCCAACTAACCAAATGTTATAAATAAAATGAACATCAATTCATTTAACTTATAGCACCTATAACCCATTTCTTAACCTTCCAAACAAACATTGACGATGCAGTCCTGGCACAATGCCCTTCCAGAGTGCAGAAGCACCTTCTTCCCATTACAATGTTTGCCACTGTCCCAAGCAAGCCCCTATATTTAGGCAAGGTTGCCATTGTCCCAAGCAAGCCCATATAAAACTAATCAGCTAAGGCTGCAACACTGCAACACACAGCAACCATTTAAAAAAACCATTGAACCTGAAACTCTATACACAAAGTGTGGACATCAAACAAACAAAAAAATAAATGTGCATAACACCAAACTCTCTCTTTATCAGATTCAGATTCATTGTGGAAGACAAAATCTTCTTGATATTCCAAATCAAAATTTATGTCCTTGTAATATTCTTGTTGAGGAACTAATTCACCTAATCAAAACATCAAAGTGAGACAAACAAAACAATATATGAGTAATAGACTGCACAGCATACCTTGCACAGCAGAGATGTTTCTACTTGTCTTTTGGTGAGTCCTTGTCTTGGCTCTCTTAGGACTTACAACAGTAGCAGCATAGGTGTCAAGTTCCCTCCATCTTCTACTCACACGAATGCAAGAAAGTCTTGCCAAATATGCACCATTGTCGTAAGTTCAGTAAAATATAATGCTGCACAAATGTCAAGCTTCAATATTAGATGCATGGCTGTTGCTAAATGCATGGTTTTGGAAAAAATAAAGTCAAGAATAAGAGGACTATTCACCCGCATTATTTTAGAGCATTGCAATGCCTGGAACTTGAGATGGGTCATGATTATGTTGGATATTTTTTCTTTGTCTGCATGGCAAATGAAGAGTAGGCTGATGCTGACATGGGTACTCTTCATAATGGCAGAAAGGTTTATTTTCCTTATGTGATTTTTGTGATGCCTCTGTAACACAACAATTGATATAGAAATATTTTGAAATGAGTATAAAATAAGAGAGATAAAATCAAACTGACCAAAACACATTGAAAGCTGCAGAAAATGCCATAGCATGTGATAATTCAGGCAACATTTCAAACAGAGACATATATGACAGTGGCTTAGAACATAATATGACATATCTATTGCATTTATAACTAATCAAGAATGATTGAATGGCTCATTTCTCCACCAATAAATGCACATATAAGACAATGGCTTAGCATATAATATGAGATATCCATTGCATTTATAATTAATCAAGAATGAGTGAATGCTCCATATCTCCACCAATAAATGCAATAAGAACATATAATATAAAAGTCACCAGACAAAATATTAACCACACAGACCTTTAAATGGATCAGATGAATTTGGCTGGTCACTTGCAACAGCTGCGAGATTAAATGCACCAACATTGCTGCCATTATCACCTGGACCAAGCAACAAATTAAATCTTCGCCCACATAAATAGAAATGACAGAAGCACATGGGGTGTTACCCACTGAGACTGAAAAAGCAAAAGTAGCACAAGCCATGGACCTGCGTGACCACAAATATAGAAATAAAAGTTAAAAGAATCCAAACGTGGATTGCTTTTTCTGTCAACACAATGAGTAAATATACATCATTTTTTGTACTTCTAAACCATATTTTGTAATCACCTGCGCAAAAATTCGTCCAGATGCAAAAGTGGAAGTAACAGCTCGAAAACCCTAGATCGTACGGATTGGCCCACCAAAGCTTTGGAAGACACCGACCTTTGAGTGCGTTGTTGAAGCTGATGAAGGCACTGAATGACCGGCTTCGATTTGGGTGATAGATGCTTCATTTATGAAGAAGAAGAAGAAGATAGATGGAGAGACTTTGAAGATACAAAGATTGAGTGAGATGTGGTTATGAGAGGGATGAAGATCAAAAGCAGGATGATGAAGAAAGAGGCTGACAGTGGCGATCGGCAAGTCCAACGGTGGGGAGCGGCGCCTCTTTTCTCAGCATGAAGAGAGGAGATGAGTTTGAGGTTTAGCAAGAGAGATAGATAGATGGGAGACAGATGGCTGTGGGTGGGTGGAGAGATAGAAATGAAAATGAGAAAAGAGAAAAAGAAATAAGGAAAAGAAAATAACTTGCTCGGCTTGTTACACAGCTAATAAACAGTGAAAATGTGAGAGGAGCCGTGCATAATCTCATCGGCTTCTACAGTGTCAAAAGAAAATCTGGTGGAACACTTTTAATTTATATATTGATGATTGATGAATTCAGATGATCACTTTTTACTTTTAAAAAGGAAACGCTATCACCTGCTGTCAATACCGGGATGAGGATATTCTCAGAAGCGTTTTCCTCATAATCCCTCAGCGGCACTAGTTTTTATACCCTATAAGATCAAGGGAAAATCCCAAATAAGTCCCTCCGAATACCCAAAAGGACAATTAAGGAACCTAAACTTCCAAAAGGACCATGAAGGAACCAGTACCTATCTGTCATTTTAAAATTTAGCGAAAAGACAGAATTGCCCCCATCCTAAAACACAAATTGCGAGAAGATGGTGGGTATTAGGGTGGGTTTAGGGTGAGGTAGGAATTTGTGTTTTAGGATTGGGGCAATTTTGTCTTTTCGCTAAATTTTAAAATGACAGATAGGTACTGGTTCCTTCATGGTCCTTTTGGAAGTTTAGGTTCCTTAATTGTCCTTTTGGATATTCGGAGCGACTTATTTGGGATTTTCCCTAAGATCAATCTAACATGCCACAATATGCAACATCATCCTATTAAAAAAAATTAATTATAGTAATTAAGGGAAAATCCTAAATAAATAACAGTTGAATTTCAAAATCTTAGAAATGGGACTTTGAGTAGTAAATGTTGTTACTTCACCACTTAATTGATCCTATTATTCAACTAGTGAAAATGATTTTGAAATTTAACTGTCATTTATTGCTATTTCCCTTTAAATTAATGAGTAACATTTAATTATTTCTAAATATCTGTTAGCATGAAAAATTTTAGATATCTAGATCTACCTCATTACAACAAAAAGATTTATAAGAGACACAGTCTGATCTAATTAACATTGAAATATAAAAAAATCTATCATCAAATATTTATACACAATTATAAGACATGTTTCACATTAAAAGGAAGATTCAACTTCAATCCAGTCTGATATAAATTGAGCTAGAAAAAAACATAATAAGACAAATATCTAAATTTTGATTAAAATATTTATTAATAGACTTTTGCTGCTTTTCATGGTCTTGTTTTACTAAAAAAATTGAAATATAAAAGCATCTATTAAAACCTGTGTTACTTAGAATTTTTTTCTTTTGAAGAATGGTGAAGTGGCAAGTGATTAGCTTTTACATGAATAAATGCATAGGGATCGAGGTCGCTGAGGGATTAGGAGAGAGGGCGCCGCTGAGACAAACCGGACCCTTTACACCGATCGATAGTAATTTAGCGGGAGATTAAAAAAATTTCCGGTGGTTAGAATTAATAAATTTTTTAATACCAACAAATAAGCATTAGGTGAAATGTCATGTCACATTATCACCCTTCTTATAAGCCACCTCTCCTCACTCTCATAATATTAAGCACGCTATCATAGTTTTCAATTCATGGCTTCGTTCCAATTTTATACACATCTTTTCCTGATATGGGCAATCTCCACCATTGTGGTTCGAGCCCTAAGGAACATATACAAAAGGAAGGCTCGTCTTCCGCCAAGGCCACCATCTCTGCCTATCATAGGACACTTCCACCTTCTTCTGCCATTACCTCACAGAGCTCTTCTTAACATGTCCACTCGTTATGGACCCATCTTCCAACTTTTCCTTGGCTCTATCCCTTGTGTTGTTGCTTCCTCACCTGACATAGCCAAAGAGTTCCTTAAAACACATGAATCTTTGTTCTCCAACAGGCTTGCCAACTCTGCTGTAAACCACTTATCATATGGATCCAAAGGCTTTCTTTTTGCAGAATACGGGGATTACTGGAAGTTCATGAAGAAGTTATGCATGTCACAGCTTCTAGGTGGCCGCACCCTTGACATACTCCTACCAGTGAGGCGTGAGGAGACAATGAGGTTTCTGGGAGTTTTGCTTAGAAAAGGATTGGCTAGTGAAGCTGTTGATGTTGGTCATGAGCTATTGACATTAGCCAATAGCATCATATCAAGAATGATCATGAGTCGATCTTCTTCTGGAAATGACGATGAAGCCAAGGAAATTAGGAAGATGGTCACTGACACTGTAGAGTTAGCTGGGGAGTTTAATCTGTTTGATTATCATTGGTTGTTTAAGAAGCTGAATTTGCAGGGTCGACGGAACAAAAGACTGAAAGAGACTAGGGACAGGTTTGACACTTTGTTGGAGGGAGTGATAATGGAGCATCAAGAAGAAAGGAGGAAAAGGAGGGAGCTGTACAATGAAGATGGTCAAATAAGGGATTTGCTTGATATTTTGTTGGACATACATGAAGATGAGGCTTCTGAGATCAAATTTTCCATGGACCACATCAAGGCTTTCATCTTGGTCAGTATGTTCAGCTTTACTAACTTTGATCTTCCTGTCTTCTTCACGATGTTTTACAGTTTTAGTGCTATATTTTCCAAATCCCTATATTTTGAAAGGACATTGAATATTTCAAATGTCACTGCGACTATATGAATATAGACAGGTGTATACTAAATATTTTCCACCGGAAAGGGATATATTGTAATTGGCTCTACCATGTCCATTTGACTAATTGACCAGAAATGTTATTTCTTGTAAAGAGCACTTTTATATCTTTATAGAACCCCACGAGGCGCCAACTTCACATACACACGCATACATGTGCATTCGTGAATTTATTCCACTTGCGTGTGGGTTTGGTTTATTTAATTAAGTCAAAAACTTTTCTGCTTGATTAATTTGAAAGAACAAGCCACCCAATACTCATGCGTTACTTGCTCATCTCAGTCACGCCCGCTTTAAATTTGCATCATATTTAGACTTTAGAGTAGGGTATGACACCTTCTAATATCTATTACATCCTCATTTTCGTATCATAAAACCTAATCAAGTTTTTCATGACAGATTAAGGAAACTGAATAAGTAACTTAATAATAACATGAATTATGTACTACTCCCTCTAATTTTAAATATGAGACATCTTTACCTAATTTGAATACATTGAGGATGCTAATTCACCTCAACCATCTTCCATTTTGCCTTAGCTTCCTCCTCTTCCTTGTTTGTTACTGTGGAGCTATGGTAGAAATAATTTATGAAAAGGTTGGGAACCATAAGACGTGAGTTTTGTATTTAGAAGGATACTCATAAACTCAAACATGTCTTGTATTAAAGATATGGAGAGTTATTCAATTTATTGTGTCTTGCCAGAAATTGGCAGCCATTTTAATTTATTATAACTGAAATTAATTTATTGATTTAAATATTGAATAGGACTTGTTCATGGCTGGAACAGACACATCTGCCCTGACGACAGAGTGGGCTTTAGCAGAATTAATCAATCACCCTCGTGTGATGGAGAAAGCAAGACAAGAGATTATTTCATTGGTGGGGACGAGCAGAATAGTGGAGGAATCAGACATAGTCAAATTACCATACTTGCAAGCCATATTTAAAGAAACTCTAAGGATTCATCCCACAGTGCCATTGTTAGGAAGACTATCATCGGAAAGCTGCAATGTCGGTGGTTACGAGATTCCAGCTAAAACATTGTTGTTCGTAAACTTGTGGTCTCTGGGGAGGAACTCGGAAATTTGGGAGGAGCCACTTGAGTTTAGGCCAGAGAGATTTATGAGCATAGAAACAACTGGTGGGAGGGAGAATTTGGATATTAGGGGGCAACATTTTGAGCTGATTCCTTTTGGGAGTGGAAGAAGAAGCTGCCCAGGAGCATCACTAGCACAATTAGTTGTGAAAACGAACCTAGCAGCTATGATTCAGTGTTTTGAGTGGAAGGTTAATGGAGACGTTGATATGGAGGAGAAAGCATCAATGACCCTTCCTAGGGCTCATCCATTGATATGTGTTCCTGTTCCGCGCTTTGACCTCCTTCCTTCTATTATGCATTTGATTGAGTAGCCAGGCATGGCGAAGTAATTAAGAAAATTATTCAGTAAAAATGTTGCTATATGAAGCATGGATGTGATTTGCTTACCGACTTTTATGAGAAAAACAAACAAATACTAAGGGAGACGTAAATTTACACGCCGACACGCGCATACATATTGACCATAATTATATCTGATATTCTCTATATTTGTTCCTTTTATGTTTTTAGTTCTTCTATGATCGGCCGAATTAATTAGAATATTTGATCAGATCTTATTAAGAGGGGAGAAATAAATAAAAAGAGAAGAGAATTATTCCAAGAAATGAAAACGGCGGGATCAATTGATAAAAATTTTGAAAATAAGATTGTCAAATTAGTTTTTACTTTACTTAAAAAAAATATGCATAGAAAGTATATGATTAAATAGAAATAAAAAAAGACAAAAAATGGCTTAAATATATCTTAAATACAATTAGATAATATTAAATATATAAGCGTTCCAACTTACAGAAGTTATTTAAAAATAATTCATAAACGCATGCATTGAACAAATAAAAAAAAGTAAACATGGGATTTATTACTACAATAAAATTGTCTTGTATGGTAAACATAAAATGATAAGTTCAGTGTTTAAACTATGAGTTAAGTTCATCTGGGAGCAGCTAGTGTGAATTTAAAAAGCTCATGAGACAACTTTGTCACTTAGAAAAGATAAAACGCAAGTTTAATAGCTATATTATGTAAGTTCTCATGTTACGTTGTATTATATATTGAATAATATGATTTTGTCTATAACATATATGCTAGATAATAGATAAAGGATATGAAACCTTTCGCCCTCTCAAATAGGTGGAGCGTTCAATTTTTCTATGAAAATCGAATGAATCGAAAAGCCAAAATGTTTAATTCATAAAAATCAAATTGTAATTGAATTATTTTTGTAACTAAATCGGATTAACCGAAATAATTCAAATCACTTTAGGTTTTTATCCAAAAAGTCAAGTTGTTAATTAAATTTGATGGATGGATAATTTGAAGGGGGAATTAATTCCCACATTAATTTCCAACTTATTTCCCACATTGCACGGGCCCAACCAGGTTTAGATTATGTCAGGCAAATTCATTGACAATTCGAAGGCCCTGGGCCCCATTGAAAACTCAGTTGGGACTATCTTTGATTAATTGTTTATGGGGAATTTGATTGTGATTTTCCAGAAAAGGAATGCCCCTAATTGTATGTATTATAAATTTATAATTATAATTACCAATCAATGTTATTCCTTCCCATCATAAATAAATAATGGTTAAAAATAAATATAATGGTTAAATTTATAACTCAGTTGGGACATTTTTGTTTTCTCAAAGGTATCATCACTTGTGTGTCAAGTGAGACTAATCTCTTGTTGTTCTAAAGTCTAATAATGGTTAAAAATTCTAATACTTCAAATTTTGTTAACTGAGTAATTATTTACAAATTGATTCTCTTAAATTTTTCTTTAAATTAATTTATTTAACCTAACATGTAATATAATTATATATAAAATATAATATAATTAAATGATTTATTTTACCTCAGGTAAAGGCTAAAAAATGATACATAACTATTGGTCAAAGAAAAAAAATAGTACATAACTATTTCAAGGCACAAAAATGATACCAAACTTTTACCATGTGATCAAAAATGATATTTTCACTAATATAACAATAATATTAGACATGAAATGTCCAAAATGCCCTTATAATTAAATAAACTTTACCGGGCGATGAATAATTTATAAGGTCATTTTGGACATTTCATGTCTAATATTATTGTCATATTAGTGAAAATATCACTTTTGATCACATGGTAAAAGTTGGGTATCATTTTTGTACCTTGAAATAATTATGTACTATTTTTGTTCCTTAGTCAATAATTTTGTATCATTTTTGGATCGTCGCCCTTTCACCTCCCTAAATTTATCAAAAAATTTAAATTTATTATGCCTTAAATTTAGCAATCAGGTAACAATGATTAATGAGTACATAAGAAATTACTCTCTCCGGTTCTTATTATAAGTCACCAACCGCCTCTAAATTTTGGTTCTTAATATAAGTCACCAACTACTCCCTCCGGTCCTATTTATAAGTCGTCAACCGCCTAAATTGTACATACCATGGAATGGAGGTTCATGGAAGTTGAATCATTAAATTGGTCTTATTTTTGTTGTCTTTTCCATTTTTGCCCCTCTCACCTTTATTACTATGACCCACTACTTTTTTCATCTTTATGAGTATACATGTGTCTTTTTCATCTTCTCTCTCTTCTCATCTTCCAATGTTCATTTTCCAATGCTAAGGGTATATTGGGAAAATTTTAATAAATGAGTTAGTTAATGTTATTGGTGACTTATATTAAGGACCAAAATTTAGAGGTGGTTGACGACTTATAAATAGGACCGGAGGGAGTACAATTATCTAATTCATTAATTAAAAATTTTTAAATATACTCTTATCATTGGAAAAAGAAATTTCTTTAATTGAATATAGCGAAAATGAACATTGGATGATGAGAAGAGAGAGAGAAGATGAAATAGGCATATGTATACTCATAAAGATAGAGGATTAATAAAGAGAGAGAAGGTAGTGGGTCATAGTGAAAAAGTTGGGAGGGGCAAAAATGGAAAGGATAAATAAAATAAGACCAATTTAATGATAAAACTTACATTAAGTTTCATTCCTTGATATGTACAATTTGGGCGGTTTGTGACTTATAATTAGAACCAGAAGGAGTACCTAGGTTGGACAGAATAAACATTTTAATGCCAGCTAATAAGCATTAGCTAAAAGGTCAAAGTCAAACCATCATCACCCTTCTCGTTTATTTTTGGTTACCCTTCTTTTTTTTTGATACAACAACACCCTTCTTTTATTTAAGCTACTTACATCCTCCCAGTAACAAGCATAGCTATCAACGTTTTGGATTTTTCAAGTTCATGGATTTGTTTCAACACTTTTCCCAACTAATCCTCATATGGTTAGTCTCCTCTGTTGTGTTTCGGGCCATACTCAATATATATAAGAGAAAGCCCCGTCATCCACCGGGCCCACCTTCGCTGCCACTCATAGGACACTTCCACCTTCTTCTGCCAATACCACATCGTGCGTTTCATAGTATATCCACTCGTTATGGACCCATCTTCCAAGTTTTTTTGGGCTCTGTCCCTTGTGTTGTTGCTTCCTCACCTGACACAGCCAAAGAGTTCCTTAAAACACATGAATCTTCTTTCTCCAGCAAGCCTACAAACGCTGCCCTAGACCACTTTTCATATGGATCTAAGGGTTTCTTATTTGCAGAATATGGGGCTTATTGGAAGTTCACGAAGAAATTATGCATGTCACAGCTTCTTGGTGGCCGCACCCTCGACTTTCTTCTCCCAGTGAGGCGGGAGGAGACAATGAGGTTTCTGGGGGTTTTGCTCAGAAAAGGGATGGCTGGTGAATCCATTGATGTTCGTCATGAGCTCATGACATTAACCAATGGTAACATATCAAAAATGATAATGAGTCGATCTTCTTCGGGAAATGACGATGAAGCCAAGGAAATTAGGAAGATGGTCACTGACACTGTAGAGTTAGCTGGGGAGTTCAATCTGTCTGATTATAATTGGTTGTTTAAGAAGCTCAATTTTCTAAGTGGACGTAACAAAAGGTTGAGAGAGGCAAGGGACAGGTTTGACGCTTTGATGGATGAGGTGATAAAAGAGCATCAAGACGAAAGGAGGAAATGGAGAGAGCTGCATCATGAAGATGGTCACATACGGGATTTGCTAGATATTTTGTTGGACATACATGAAGACGATACTTCTGAGATGAAATTATCCATTGACCACATCAAGGCTTTCATCTTGGTGAGTATGTTCAGCTTCACTAACTTCGGTTCCCATTTTTTCTAGGACGAGCTACATTTTCACGTGCAAAAGATTGGCAGCCCTTTCAATAATTTATTATAACAAAACAAGCCATCCAGTATGCTTTACTTGATCGTCCGATCTAGCCATGCCCACTACGCATCGTATTCAAAATATATGACCCCTTCTAATAATTATTATATCTATTAAACTCTAATTTGGTTGAATGGTCTCATGCAAAAATTGGCTCCTTTAATTTTATATAATATAAAAAAATAATAAATTTTTTCATTTACAAATTGTAGGACTTGTTCATGGCTGGAACGGAAACATCTGCCTTAACCACAGAATGGGCATTAGCAGAACTAATCAATCACCCTCGTGTGATGGACAAAGCAATACTCGAGATCGATTCGGTGGTGGGCATGAGTAGAATAGTGGAGGAATCAGACATAGTAAATTTACCATACTTGCAGGCTATATTTAAAGAAACTCTGAGAATTCATCCCACGGCTCCATTGTTAGCAAGGCGATCAACTGAAAGTTGCAACGTTTGTGGTTACGAGATTGAGGCAAATACATTTTTGTTTGTTAACTTGTGGTCAATGGGGAGGGACCCCAATATCTGGGAGGAACCACTTGAGTTTAGGCCTGAGAGATTTATGGAGACAGAAGCGAATGGGAAGGGGAATCTGGATGTGAGGGGGCAACATTTTGAGCTAATTCCTTTTGGGAGTGGAAGAAGAATCTGTCCAGGAGCCTCACTTGCACAATTAGTGGTGAAAACGAACCTAGCAGCTATGATTCAGTGTTTTGAGTGGAAGGTTAACGGAAGTGTTGATATGCAGGAGAAACCATCTCTGACCCTTCCAAGGGCTCATCCCTTGATGTGTGTCCCTATTCCACGTGACCTCCTTCCTTCTATTATGCATGTGATTGATCAGTAGGCGTGGCGATATATGGAAAAGTTTTCAGCAGAATTGTTCCTGCAAAATAAACACGTAATTTGTTTACTGGCTTTCGTAATAAAACTAGCATATATCAAGGGATATACGCAATTATATATTATATTATTCTCTACAATTTTCATTTTGTTTAATGTTTTGGGATTCCTGGATGGATCTACTTAATCCATTTGAACGCAACAAATGTATTATTAATGCAGTTGACACCATTAGATGGGATAAATAATATTTTGAGGCACACGTATCTCTTTAGACCAACTCATGTATATGAGCTGCATACACCTATTTTTTTGTTTGAATGAAGTGCACTTGTAAAAGTAGCTTGTATATATCATAATTTGATTCGCTTGGCATGGTATCTTATTGCCTAATTTCTTTATTATAATATATACTTTCAATTTTCTTAATCCAACATTAATAAAAATGGAGTGCAAGGCTCGCCTGGCTTGCCATACACCTATCAAAATATATTGTGCTATGGGAAAATTATTGCACTCAGATCTTGCTCAAATAAAAACTGTTAAGTTTTTTTTAGTATCAAATATTACTGACGGCGGTCCCTAAAGATATATACGAGATATTATAATACACATGAAATTACCTCATTGCTCTCTTCAAAAGATCAAGAAGACATTAACAAATGAAAGTGTCTTCATTAATTACTTGAGGTGGCTTTAATTGACACATGCATTTGTTATTAACGAGCTAAGTATATATATTAATATTGGCAAAAGAGATGCACTTAGCTTGTTATGAACAATCAATATAAACAAAACTCACGAGCAATGCAACTACATAGAGCAATACAGTATGTATAATAACTTTCCCATGAGGATGGCTTTGTAATGTCAATCAATGTACACTATCACAGATTACCCCATTTACATGCGCTTATTTTGGCCTCTACATACGCTTATAAAGCGCATGTAGAGGGGGGCGCTGGTAAAGGCTCTACATGCGCTTTTTAAAAGCGTATGTAGAAGGGGGCTCTACATGCGCTTAAAGCGCATGTAGAGGTACCTACCTCTACATGCGCTTTAAGCGCATGTAGAGGTGCCTATACATGCGCTTAAAGCGCATGTAGAGGTACCTACCTCTACATGCGCTTTAAGCGCATGTAGAGAGGTACATACCTCTACATGCGCTTTAAGCGCATGTACAGCTATATATATTTTTTTAATATATATTCTTTTACATTTGCCACTTGTATACACGTAATTCTTTGAACCAAACTTCAAAGAACAACATACATCCCAAAATCAAAGCAAACCGCCCAAAACATTCAACAATCACACAAACATTCCACATTCTAAGCATAAATCAGCCAGCTCAATAAGATTCAGACGCAAGCATAAGCATATAAACATCATCTTAAGCAACCAATAATATTCTATAACCAATTAAACATCATTACAACGACTATAAAACCTTGCAGCTCAAGAGCATTCATTTAAGAAATTCTAATTGAATCAATGTCAATCCTACACCATCAAAAAGAATATCATATTCGATTCATATAAATAGCAAAACATAACCATATGCTTAAAACTTCTCATTCCAAACAAAACCAGCAACATCATTTCCATTCCTTTTTCAAAAGAAACCAATTCAGCCAATAAGGGAAAATGAGTAGAAAACTCATGAACCAAACACAAACAAACTTCATCCCATTACACAAAGCATAGACCAAACAGAACCTATACTGAAATTGAACATATATTGAACCAAAACAACATTATACACTCATATTTATATATATTTGGTACATGTACAATGTCCCCTTTTTAAATTGGAGACAAATCAGCAAATGCAAACCAACAATGACAACAAACACTAAAAGAGAAAGAGAAATACACAAGTCCTTTGATCCAATAAGAATCATTCATGCAACATTGATTTACTCATTCATCAAACTTATATAACCACAAGTTGAACATGTCAATGCCTACCATTTCTTCATTTATATTCACACCATTATACCATTTAAGCTGCACCTTTTTTTTTAAGTACACATGTGCATTTCAATTCCATGTCCTCATAATGAAATTTCTATCCATATCTAAACAGAACATAGCAGCCAAACAAAGAATAGAATTGAAATTCTTCAAAACATCAATCTCATATTAATTGTTTCCAACCAATCTTGTTTATCTTTCTAAGTTAAACTTATAGTAACTTAATCTCATAGTTTAAAACTGAAACTTCACAACCTAAGGATGTAGTTACATATTTAAACTCTTTTATATCCTCATGGCCAAATAAAACAGAGAAACCAACCAAGCAGAAAAAGAAGATTATGCATACTTTTTAGAAAACTTACAACTCAAACAAATTCCCAACTTGCAAAACCATAAGTCAATTTCACTCCATCTTCAAAGAGATAATATTATATTGAGTCCATTACTTTTAACACCAAATCTGATCTATACAGAGCAAAAGATATCAAGCATAAACTAACAATATAAAATTTATTTTACATCTTACAAAAACTTTATTTTAATTTCATATTCCTAAACATCTCTCTTATTCCAGAAAATCAGCCCAACAGAGCAAGGAAATAGAAATTCTGAAATCCACTAAACTCAAGGAAATATAACATGTAGTCTAAAGAAAATATGTGTTCCTTCATAAAAGATTCTAGATTATATCTTGCAGTACTCAAGGCAGTATCCATTCAAACAAAGAAACACAAGTTAGAGTTAAACATCAAGAATATTAAAAGCCTTCCAAAAAAACTCATAAACCCAATACCTGATTCCGGATTCCCTCTCAGCCTCACCCAAGAATCTTAAAAAAATATATGAATTAGAGGAAAGGAAATCACCTAATGGTTGAGTATGAAAGTCTCGGCTGATTTCTTGAGCTTTCACCGTCGCTGGTGGTGACTGGCCGAACAAGGAGTTGAAGAGAGGGTAAGAAGGCTAAGAGAGAGCAGAGTAAGGGCAAAGTAGAGAGTGAAGGCGACAAGAGAGAGGCAATCAAAGCAAGAAATCCAGAATTTTCAAACATGTAACAACATATACAATTCTTATTTACTGTCATTAACATTCAATCATTTACTTAAACCTCTCTTGTGTCTAGAAGTCAAAGTAAGCAGAGCAATCAAAACACACTCAAACTTCCACATTAAGGTTCAAATTAAAGATGTCATCACACATCAAAATTTCCAAAATCTCACTTCTTTCTTGACTAGCCGAGCGGAACAAAGAAAATAAAAAGGGAAAATACTAATCTAAAGTAACTACATCCACAAGGCAAACAAACTATATCCTTACTTGCTTTTTATTAGGAACTCAATAACAATATACATCTCCAATTAATATGCATATTAAAATCAAATAGCAAAAATAAGACAACCACATGAAACCTCAAGGATCAACAAATCCAGCAACAATCCTTTGGCCATAAAAGCAATAAAATACCATCGTATTGTAAAACACACATATGTTATCACCAATTCATCTTCCTCATGCTGCATTCCAAATCAGATTTTCAGCTTCACAAAATCTATGTTCACTATTCTTTCAAGGAAAAGTCAGGATTCCATCATGCTAGGTTTATCACGCCAACTAATAATCATCTATAATCCTCAAAAACAACATCAACTCGGCTATAATACTTCACTTATATCTTAGAGCTCATCAAAACAGAATCATTGAGAACCAAAAGCAATCAACTGAGGGAAGCCAAAATTCACATATTGCTCCAGAATTGATATCATAGGCCAATCCTAACACAAGTAATAACCAAAATAGGTGAAAAGCACAGAGATGACTTACTCAAGCAGTTGACTTACTCAAGCAGTTGTATGAAACAAGACAAGTCAGAAATTGGTGAAAAGCACAGAAACTGACAGCATCAACGATGTTGGTAGGAGAAGACCAGAGTGATGGGGCGTTGGTGAAGGAATGGTGGTGATGAGTGGCCAGAGGGATCGACGATGGTGGAGGAGAAGAGGTCGATTTGGGAAAGGGAGAAAGAATGAATGGACTTTGTTGAAGGGGATGGTAAGGCGTGGTAAGGCGTCGGGCTTTGACAGTGAGCAGTGGTCGGAGATTGTGTTGGAGGAATTTTTGGGTTAGGGTTTGAGGAGGAGAGGGACAAAGATGAGAAAACAGTCGCCGAGCTCGGTGAGCGGAGACGGGGGAAGAACGGTGAGGAACGGAGGGTCGATGGTGAAGTGGCCAAAGGGGAGCAGAGAGATTAACCCGATGGAGACGACGAAGGGTGGAAGGGCAGCAGAGGGAGAGACTGTGAAGATGAAGAAGAAAAGGGAAGAGAGGTGAAATGTGTGTGTGCAAGTGTCGGCCAAGTGAAGAGAAGGAAGGGTGTGTGCATTAGGGTTTGAGGCACAATGACACGTTTGCTCTTATGTCTTCATTCTATATACCCTTCCACTTTAATCTCTCCAATAGGGCTGCACAAAAGCCCGGTGGTCCGTTTGACCCGTCACGGCCCGACCCGGTCATATACGAAAAATGGTCCGTCACGATGTGGCCCAGAACCAACCCTATTAGGACATGACTGACCCGACTATCGGGTAGGACAGGACCAGGGCATATGCTCCATGACCAATCGGGCGGCCCGGCCCGATTATTTATCAATATTTTTATAATTTTTTATTAATTATTTTTTATAAAAATGTTTTATTAATTTTTCTATTAAATGTTTATTTTCTTTGCTTGTTTCTATTATAATAGCTTCCTATATAGTTAATATTTATTAATATCTCTATAGTAAGTTATTAGGTTATGTTAACAATTGTATTTGCATTTTATTAATCTTCAATTAACCATCTTAATTTAAAATTCACTCAACTATCTCTTTAATTTTCAATTTAGAGTAGCTAGTGCTATATTCAAAGTGATTTTTTTTGTCGAGAGCTATATTCAAAGTGATCACTAACTCCTTTTTATAGTAGCTATATGTGACTCATTATATTTATCATTGCATTAATGCTTTTTAATTATTATTGATGAATGATGATCAAATTTTTCCTTTGTTCTTTCTAAAATTGGGGTTGAGTATTCTCTCATTTTGTGTTTGGCATGACCAACATGGTCCGTCATGTGGCCCTGCGGTCATGTCCGGCCCGATCTTGGTGTCGGGCCAAACAGGACATGACCGGGTCTCGGGCCAAAAATTTTGGCCCGACAATTATTTAGGACATGACCAGGGCATATAGGTGGCCCGGTCATGTCCGTCATTTGTGCAGCCCTACTCTCCAATACTGCCTTTACATGCGCTTTAAGCGCATGTAAAGGATGTTTCTACCTCTACATGCGCTTTAAGCGCATGTAAAAGGTGTTTCACCAATTTCATAGCACCCAAAAGTGGTAATGGAGCCTTGAAACACTAAGTCCACAAGCAGGAACACCTTATGAGGTCTGAGGAGGACCTCTTATGCATGACTCCATGTTTTGCACTTCAGTAGTGCCTTTACATGCGTTTAAAGCGCATGTAAAGGGTGTTTGAACATTTTCATAGCACTCAAAAGTGATAATGGAGCTTTTTAACACTATTTCCACAAGCAGGAACACCTTATGAGGTCTGAGGAGGACCTCTTATGCATGACTCCATGTTTTGCACTTCAGTAGTGCCTTTACATGCGCTTAAAGCGCATGTAAAGGGTGTTTGTGTCTTTTCATAGCACCCAAAAGTGGTAATGGAGCTTTTAAACACTAATTCCACAAGCAGGAACACCTTATGAGGTCTGAGGAGGACCTCTTATGCATGACTCCATGTTTTGCACTTCAGTAGTGCCTTTACATGCGCTTAAAGAGCATGTAAAGGGTGTTTGTGCCTTTTCATAGCACCCAAAAGTGGTAATGGAGCTTTTAAACACTAATTCCACAAGCAGGAACACCTTATGAGGTCTGAGGAGGACCTCTTATGCATGACTCCATGTTTTGCACTTCAGTAGTGCCTTTACATGCGCTTGAAGCGCATGTAAAGGGTGTTTGTGCCTTTACATACGCTTTAAGCGCATGTAAAGGGTGTTTTCATATGATTTTGAGCTCTTCACCTAAGTTCATTTTATATTTTATCTCTAAATACTTAAATCCTTTTCTAGTCATTGTTTTAGTGAATTTTAATTGATGCACATTTCTATACATGCGCTTAAAGCGCATGTAGAGATAAGGCCTCTACATGCGCTTTAAGCGCATGTATAGATTCTTACCTGTACATGCACTTAAAGCGCATGTAAAGGACCCTCTATACATGCGTTTCTTCTAAGCGCATGTAAAGGTGCGCTGGTAGAGAGACAATTTGTTGTAGTGGTAACACAGCAATGTTAGAAAGTGTAGGATTGACTTCCAATATGCACCATCAATGTAACACACTGATGCAAAGGACATTTTCTCACTCCTCAAATCTTTTTCTATAATTTCAATTAGGCAGTTTCCTTCTGAGACCACCAATTCAATGCTTTTATATTTTCCATTTTTGGACTTTGTTATATCTAGCTATGTAATTTTTAATCAACTAACTAATATCATTTTGACTTAAATAAAAAAAATCAGTAATAGGCTGAGGACTCTATTCCATTTGCGCGTGTGTTAATTCAAACATAAAATTTATTAATTGACTTAATGGATTCAGCCACATTCCAATTTCAACCATTAGCTTTGAACTGCAGGATCCACCCCATTCAAGATTCCACACGGAGAGTAACATAATCTTAAATATGGGCAAACGTCTCGGGGACGAACCCCATCGACATATTAAAGGACATAATCTTACTCTAAAGCCTTTTACTTTATATAAATTACCATAAGATAGTTACCTAATTTCCAGTATAATGGTTATAATTTTCTTTCTTAGATTTTATCAGGCTTTCGTGAATTCTTAATCTTACTACTGTCATTTTGCTTTTTTATTAAAAAAAGGCCACACAGTACCATCTGGAGAAACTAAATCGGATAAATGAAAAAATGTCAATCATCATTGCATACACGCAGAACCGTCCTTTTTTGTTATACAGATACATACAGACCCGTTTACACTACTCATAAAATGATAGAGTACTAAACATATGAACTGAGTGTATTTAATCTTATATTTAAATTTAATAAAGAGAAATTTAATAATCACAAAATTTAAAATAAATTATAGACCGCTGATTATATGAGAAATAGACGGTCTAGATACAATATTCTCCTACTCATACTTTTTTTATGAAAAAAGTTTAGGTGAGTTGGATCTCAGAGCTCAACAGGGTCAAGGTAGGTCTATAGGCTCATAGAGCGCTAACAGAAAGGTACTTACAGATCACCCACCAACTAAATCCTCACATCGGCGGGATTCAAACCCACAACCATATAATTATGAGTCAAACTCCTTTACTAACTGGATCAACCTTTGTTGGTCCTACTCATACTATTTTATAAGTCTGTAAACCTGATCCCATTCTGCAACGTCCTATTATTACATTGCAACAAAGTTCTTTTACTTGTTTTTGTCCTACTGGGATAAACATTTTGGGTATTATTAATGATCGCATTTTGTTAGAAATTTTAGATGGGAAAATGAATTACACGTCCCTTGTAAGGACTTAATATTAGAAAAATCTCACTAATTAGGGAATTAAAGTAGAATTCCTCCACCATATTCCCTCAAAGTTTTTTTAGGCCACCACTTTCAGAAAAATCCAACCTCTATTTTTGAGTATTGTCTCAAAGGACTCTACTGTAATTTCCCTGGTTAGTTGAACTTTTTTAATATTAAGTCCCTTACAAGGGACTTATAATTAATTTTCCCATTTTAGATAGATTATAATATTATAATTTATTCAGATACACAGAGTTTAGTAGACCACTATAATATTTGATAATAAATATAACCTCTCATTTGTTTATTTCTCATGTATCATTTCGTTTTACAATCTATATATAGTATGTATATTTATTTATTATTTTCAGGTGTTTATTAAATTTATAGATAAGTCATTAATGAGAAACTTTTTTTAGGAAAGCATGACAAATTTTTAACCTAATAATTATAAAAACAAAGTTTAAGCTTCATCTAAAATTCCATGAATTAATTAATGTAATAGGAAAATTGACAACGTATGTTACATACGCCCTCGGGAACGGGGCAAGAGAAGTTGAGTTAGGCACGTCACGTAATTAGTCCTCCAATTTTTTCCGTAAGCAAAGACTACTTTCACCATTTTGAAAAATTAACTATTGATTAAATCAGTCAAAAACAATGAATGTGTGTATACAATTTATGTGATTTTTCTAACATACATTTATTTGATAAAATTTATGAGTGATAGATGAGTAAAAAAATAAGGAAAATTAACCCGGTAGTACAGTCCTTAATCAGCAGTTTTAATTATCTGATTTTGAATTAGGTGCTTATAGATTTTTCTGTTGATCGTCGTAATTTCCATAGTTAAAGATATCATCATGCTATTTCTCCATCCAGTGCTAGTTACGTTATTATAAGCAAGAAATATCGAGGTGAATAGGCTCTGCTATATCATGTATAGTTTGACCAATTACAAACAAATCAAACACCATAACTCTGATGGAGATAAAAATTGGAAAACCACAAATAAAAACACGGATAGTGCAGGTAAAAAATTATCGATGACTTTTGTATAAAAAAAAAAAGAAATTATCGATAATTTATGTAATTAAGCACCCATTAATTTCTTGATTCACATTTGATGCAATTAATAAAATTAGCTGCTCATTAATTGGTTAAGGAATTGACTTCTAGTTATGAAGATGTGAATCAAATCTTGTTGAAAGCATCCTGTTGGTGAATGATCTAGAAATACCTTTATAAACACCCCTAATTATAAGAACAAGCTATAATAACTTTATTTCAATCATGGCTTCGTTCCAATTCTACACCCAACTTTTGTTGATAGGGGCAGCGTCCACCATTCTGGTTCGAGCCTTCATGACCAGATACAAGAGTAAGCTTCGTCTTCCACCGAGCCCTCCATCGCTACCTCTCATAGGACACTTCCACCTTCTTCTACCAATACCTCATAGAGCTCTTCATGATATATCCATTCGTTATGGGCCCATCTTCCATCTTTACCTCGGCTCTGTTCCATGTGTTGTGGCCTCATCACCTGACACGGCCAAAGAGTTCCTTAAAACCCATGACTCTTCTTTCTCCAACAGGCTCGCGAACTATGCTGTGAACCACTTATCATATGGACGCAAAGGCTTCCTTTTTGCAGAATATGGAGCATACTGGAAGTTCATAAAGAAGCTATGCATGTCACGGCTTCTTGGTGGCCGCACCCTCGACCTCCTCATGCCAGTGAGGCGTGAAGAGACAATGAGGTTTTTGGGAGTTTTGCTCAAAAAAGGGCTAGCTGGTGAAGCTGCTGATATTGGTCATGAGCTAATGAAATTAACCAGTGGTATCATATCAAGAATGATCATGAGTCGATCTTCTTCTGGAAATGATGATGAAGCCAAGGAAATTAGGAAGATGGTCACTGACATTGTAGAGTTGGCTGGGGAGTTTTATCTCTCTGATTATAGTTGGTTGTTTAAGAAGCTGATATGTTTGCAGGGTCGACGGAAGAAAAGGTTGAAAGAGACTAGGGACAGGTTTGACGTTTTGATGGATAAAGTGATTAAAGAGCATCAAGAGGAAAGAAGGAAAAGGAGGGAGCTGCGTCATGATGAAGATGGTCAAATAAGGGATTTGCTTGATATTTTGTTGGACATACATGAAGATGAGACTTCTGAGATTAAATTTTCCATGGACCACATTAAGGCTTTCATCTTGGTCAGTATGTTCAATTTTTTTTTGGTATGCTCATATTTACTAACTATGGTTCCCCCTTTTCTATTAATAATACAGGCTAAATTGTCACGTGCAAAATATTGGCATCTATCCATTCAATTTATTCTAACTGAAATCTATTTTTTAAAATTATATATAGGACTTGTTCAATGCTGGGACGGACACATCTTCATTGACAATAGAATGGGCGCTGGCAGAATTAATCAATCACCCTCATGTGATGGAGAAAGCGAGACAAGAGATCGATTCAGTGGTGGGAATAAGTAGAATAGTGGAAGAGTCTGACATGGTGAATTTACCTTACTTGCAAGCAATATTTAAAGAAACTCTAAGGATCCATCCGACACTGCCAGCGTTACAAAGACAATCATCTGAACCCTGCCACGTAAGTGGCTACGATATTCCAGCTAAAACGATGTTAATTGTTAATATGTGGTCAATGGGGAGGGACCCCAATATCTGGGAGGAGCCACTTAAGTTTAAGCCAGAGAGATTTATGGGAAAAGAGGCAAATGAGAAGGAGAACTTGGATGTAACAGGACAACATTTTGAGTTGATTCCTTTTGGGAGTGGAAGAAGAAGCTGTCCAGGAGCATCACTGGCACAAATAGTGGTGAAAACGAACCTAGCAGCTATGATTCAGTGTTTTGAGTGGAAGGTTAATGGAAGTATTGATATGCAGGAGAAACCATCTCTGACCCTTCCAAGGGCTCATCCGTTGGTATGTGTTCCTTTTCCACGTTCTAGCATTCTCCCTTCTATCATGCACGTGATGGAACAATCGTAGAAAAGTACGAAAAAAGTTATGCCGAAGAATTGCTTTTTTGGCCAAATGCCGAAGAATTGCTGCTATATATGAATCATATATTTTCGTATACATCTATATGAGACGCACATATATAGACGAGTTTTGTTTTACAACTTTTATGACAACTAGCCGATATCAAGGGACATAAATTTTAGTCCGTTTTATTATATTTAAATTATTTTCTTCGGTTCAATGATTCATATTTATCATTTTATAGAAATAAAATACTTGTAATAATAATTAAAATTTTCATAAATAAATTTAATCTCTCAAAATCTAGTCTGAACAGTTTACAACTAAAAAAATAAAAATAAAATCAAAATTTATAATAATATCTACAATCTTAAATGTTTGGACCACAGTTTTTATTTGCATTAATTTAATTATTATTCCCTGTTGAACCTAAAATTTCATAAATGATATAATAGACACCAAATTTGAACCATTAAAAGTAGAACTTATCGTTATTAACTTAGAAAAGGAGGGGAAATGAGGCATTCCTCTCCCAGTTTTTTTCACATATAATCTTATCTTATGCTAGCTTATCAATTATCTCTAGGCGGTAGGCACATCAAATATACATTTAATAATTGATGAATCTATCTAATGAATATTAACCTAAATATGAAATTTCCTTATTATCTGATTTGGAGTAATGGAGTAAGTAATTAAAAGCTTAAGTATATTTTTGGTCCCTTATGTTTGCATCATGTTTCAATTTAGTCCTTTACGTTTGGAAAGTACAATTTTAGTTCTTTTATGTTAACACCGTTAGTTTAACTTAACGGAAAAAATGCTAATTTAACAATTTTAAATGACTATTAAATACTGAAAAATGTTCAAATTAAAATATTTGAGTGTAAATATTTTTATATCTTCAAAACTTATCATTTTTTGTCCAATTTCATTATAATTATTTAAAATTGTTAAGTTAACATTTTCTGTTAAGTTAAACTAACGGTGTTAACAACAAAGGACTAAAAATGTATTTTCCAAACATAAATGACTAAATTGAAACTTGATGCAAACATAAGAGACCAAAAGTATACTTTAGCCTTAATTAAATCAAAGAAATTGTTTAATTATAGCATATGTTAACTGATATCTGGTAAACTTTGATATTTTACATTTTATAATATTATATATATGTACATATCACTTTTTAAGTTGGGAATAGTGATTTGAAAAAAAATGTTAAATTAACAGATAAATTAAAAAATATCTCATAATAACGAAGATAAAAAATTTACTTCTGAATTGTTACTTATACTCAAGATAAGAGGTGGTATTATACTACATATAAATGTGTTTGTATATATGAACTACTAATTAATTGTGTGTACAATCAGAGTGGACTAAGAACATTGATAGTGATTCTATACTCATCACTCATGTTACTCATCACCACAAATACACACAAAAATATAATTAAACACAAAAATTACATGATCTTCCCAAAATCCCCCCAATTACTTAACTCTAAAAGGGGAGGGGTTTTTAATGAAAAGAGGAGTATAAGGGTAGTTTGGGCAAAACTTGAGATAAAATAGAAAGTGATCTTATATTTAGGAACTTATTCACTTCCCCAAAGTGATCTTATATTTAGGAATGGAGGGAGTACATTAAAATATGGACACGTGGTAGGCGCACTATTTGCCAATCGATGTGGACAAAACTTTTTTTAATTCTATCGTAGTCAACTGCTAATTTATAAATTTTAAGCATTATTTGCCCAAATTAAAGGAGTCAAATCATTCGCCTCATTATCTTCTCCATCATCAAATTAAAACCATGGAACTCTCAAAAGAGTAGCCTTCAGCGGCCGTTTTTCACTCATGGATTCCTTCCAATTCTACCTCCAACTTTTCTTAATATGGTCACTCTCCACCATTCTCGTACGAGCACTACTCAAGAAATATACAAGCAAGACTCGTTTTCCACCGGGCCCCTTGTCGCTGCCTCTCATAGGACACTTACACCTTCTTCCACCACTACCACATCGTTCTCTTCACAACATATCCACTCGTTATGGACCAATCGTCCAACTTTTCTTTGGCTCTGTCCCTTGTGTTATCGTTTCCTCACCTGACATAGCTAAAGAGTTCCTTAAAACCCATGAATCTTCTTTCTCCCATAGGCTTACCACCTATGCCATCCGCTACTTATCATATGAATCCAAAGGCTTCCTTTTTGCAGAATATGGAGCATACTGGAAGTTCATGAAGAAGTTGTGCATGTCTCAGCTTCTTGGTGGTCGTACCCTCGACTTCCTCCTTCCAGTAAGGCGGGAGGAGACCATTAAGTTTATTGGAGTTTTGCTCAGAAAAGGGATGGCTGGTGAATCTATTGATGTTAATCATGAGCTATTGACATTAACCAATGGTATTATATCAAGAATGATCATGAGCCGATCTTCTTCTGGAAATGATGATGAAGCCAACGAAATTAGGAAGTTGGTAACAGATACTGCAGAACTTGCTGGGCAGTTTAATCTATCTGATTTTATTTGGCTGTTTAAGAACATTAATTTTCAGGGTCGACGAAACAAGATGTTGAAAGAAATTCGGGATAAGTTTGACGCTTTGATGGAGGAGGTGATAAAGGAGCATCAACATGAGAGAAGGAAAAGGAGGGAGCTGCTTCATGAAGATGGTCACATAAGGGATTTGCTTGATATTTTACTGGACATACATGGAGATGAGGCTTCTGAGATGAAAATTTCTATGGAAAATATCAAGGCTTTCGTCTTGGTAAGTAGATCAAGTTTTATTCCTACTATTTCGGTTTCACGACATATTAAAATTATAAGACAATTTTTATTATCTTAGAATAAAGTAAGAATAATGCAAAAGTATTCACTTCAAATTTTTTATTTATTTTTTCAAAACTAATCTATCATACTTATAAATTAACATATAATCTAATTTTATGTAATATGTTATAATCCAATGGTTAGTTTATTTCTTTAACTTTCACCAAACATTAAAACGATTTTATATTTATTATGGGACGAGTAAATATTATTGTTTTGTTGCGGTTGTATTTTGTGGTGTGAATAGTGGATTAGAGACCAATGGCTCCTGTTCTCAATCATATGACACCAACATGTGTGGTGGGCGTAATCTGTTAGTGTTTGCTCTGACCCTCTCTGTGTTTTTATTTATTTAATTATAATTATAGTAATACTCTTTAATTGCCTTAATGGATCAGACATGAAATCTGTATCGTGCTCGTCTCAATAACTACAGGGCTCATTAAACCTTGATATATTCAAAACAGGACAAAACTCACGTCCTCTCAATTAAATTGCCGCCATGTTGAATTTTCTTACAGATAAAAATTTCACGTCCTCCAAATTTATGAAAACGCGCGTTAGTAAAAGTAAAAATTTACACATGACAAAAATTGATTGGATAATTGGACGTGATAGATGTTCATGAATCATGAGCATATATGATCTGAATTTTATCATTTAAAATACACGTCTGCTCATAATTACTTATTCATTCCGTGCTATCCACGTTAAATTAAATAATTCGATGTCATCAATGCAATTGTTTGACCAGCTATTTACAAATTATTTTTATTTAAAAAATTTGTTACGTGTTTTAGGATTTGTTCATGGCTGGAACAGACACATCTGCCTTGACCACAGAATGGGCATTAGCAGAACTGATCAATCACCCCCGTGTAATGGAGAAAGCAAGACAAGAGATCGATTCGGTTGTGGGAATGAGTAGAATAGTGGAGGAATCAGACATAGTGAATTTACCATACTTGCAGGCCATATTTAAAGAAACTCTAAGGATTCATCCCACGGCACCAATGTTAGTGAGACGAGCATCTGAAAGTTGCAATGTTTGTGGTTATGAGATTTCAGCAAATACAGTGGTGTTTGTTAACTTGTGGTCCATGGGGAGGGACCCCAATATTTGGGAGGACCCACTTCAGTTCAGGCCAGAGAGATTTATGGAGATAGAAGCAAGTGGGAAGGGGGATTTGGATGTGAGGGGCCAACATTTTGAGTTTATGCCATTTGGGACTGGAAGAAGAAGCTGTCCTGGAGCTTCGTTGGCACAATTAGTAGTGAAAACGAACGTAGCTGTTATGGTTCAGTGTTTTGAGTTTAAGGTTAATGGAAGTGTTGATATGGAAGAGAAACCAGCTATGACTCTTCCAAGGGCTCATCCCTTAATATGTGTCCCTGTTCCACGCACTAACCTACTTCCTTGTATGATGCAGGTGATCGATAAGGCATAGCAAAATATTAAAAACATTATAATACTCCATAATAGCATGTTGTATGGATATTTGATTATCAAAACCGTACGTGATGCATAAGTTTTGTACTATTTCAACATATCGCAGTTGAATTTCTAAATGGTCATCTCCCTAGTGAGTGAAGATTTCTCTGCAAATTGTGCATTTATTTATGAAGAATCTATTTTGTGACCATGATCGGTGAATTAAAAACAAGTGAAATTGTGAAATGTGGTGAGGTGCTCTGTTATGAACATGGTTTCTCTTCCCTTCCTCTTCTCTCAAAATTTTATTTTTGGAGTTAATTTTTTGTTTGATTTTATCATTATATTCTCAATAAAATCAATTACATTTTGATATATTATGAAAAAAATAGGTTCAGTTTCCAATTTTATATGATTTTCAAAAATTTAATACTTAAGGTAAAAAAATTAATACTTCAAAATTGGCATTTTAAAAAGTTAAATTATTTAATTCTCGAAAAATCATATAAAATTTAAAGTTTAACTGATGTTTCCTATAATATATCAAAATGTCACTAAATTTATGCTGAATATATTGAACTTAACTTTCCAGTGAAATTAAAATTTCTTATACAGGTCATGCCAATCGAGGTCAAATAGAATGAAAAATTAGCACTTTTAATTTTTCCGTTCTTTTCGTTCCTTTTATATTAAAAAGAGTGAAAACTTTATTTTTTAGACTGAAAGTTTAAACTTTATTTGGAATCAAGAAGATGATTGGATTGCTTAATTACCTCAAAGATTTATAGAAATACTCTCTCTGATCCTGATATAAGAGTTAACCGAAAAAAAAATTTCTTAGGAAAATATGTGAATGTTATTTGGGTGTCTGGAGTTAATTATTCTTTTCCAATATTGTCCATATTTATTATGATACTTTTATGAGAGAGAAATACATGAGCATTAATAAATATGAAAGATAATTATGGATAAAGTAGGAAAAAGCGCATTAAATGAGGAGAGAATGTGAGATGAACCCTTATATTAGGGACCAAAACTATTTAAATTTTGAGCTCTTATATTAATTATAATCGGAGGGAGTACTTTGTTAGGGAGGGAAAATGCTTAGTATAATATAGTGTCCAGCATACAATGGCGTCCCATCTATATCTATATATATTTAAAATCTTTTTTTTGGGTTCCCTGTTCATTGAGCCGCTTCTTTTTTATTAATAATTTTATTGAAGTCCCAAGCAAGACATTGGCAAATAATTGAGATTTGTTTGATATATATTAATAATATTATTTGATTTTTTTCTTTCTTCATCAAACATAAGTTTTGTTTATGGCTTGTTTGGTTGCAAGCAACTAAAGAAAGTAGAGTGAAAATAATTGAAAAGTTAAGGGGTAATATGGTCATTTACATATAATACAGGGGCCCATAAGTTCTCTATCTTCATCTCACACTTATCCTGGGGCCCAAAAACTTTACTCTCTTATCATTACCCTCACTTTCCATCTCTTACCCTTTCCATTTCTAATTCTTAACTTTCTTTCACACAACCAAACGCTCTTAGTGTTTTAATTTAAAGGGTTAAAGATCAAATTTGCCCCGGAAGTTTTAGCTAAGGATCAAATTTGCCCCTAAAGTTTTTTGGGAATCATATTTGCCCCTGAAGTTTAGAAAATGGATCAATTTTGCCCTTCCATCCTACATGTATTGCCACCTCATCAGTCTCATGCCACCTCATCATCTTCTCCTTCCCTAAAATCCTCCACGTCCTCTCTCTCCACTGCCCCTCTCTCCCTCCACCTCCGCCCCTCCTCAACTAGAGCCACCTAAAAACCTTGATTTGTAAATATGCTGATTTGCAATTCATCAGCGTCCATTCTAAACTCATTCGCTCCTCACTCAAAAGATTCATCCCCAAAACCAGAAATAATCCATCAAATTCCCAGAACTCGCTCCATTACATTATCTGTTATGGATGTTTCTGTCAAAGGTATGTTTGTCGGAGATAGATCTGACCGATCTTTCTTTGCCAAAAAAGAAACCTTTTGTTCAAATGTTTAGTGGGTTATCTGTAGAAGATGAAGAAAAAGAAGAAGAGGAAGAAGAGAGTAAAGGGTTACCTTTTGTTCAATAAGAAATGATATTGTTGATATTTATTATTGGACTATGTTTGAAGCTAATTCTGGCAATTCCCTACTTCTCAGTAATTATGCCAAGTACTTGAAAGAAGGCTCGTATGATTTTCTATTTTAGCAAATAAAATATTTGAGTGCTTTGTTTTGGAAATAATTTATCCTAAGGTTGGAAGTTGGAACTGTACTTTGGTTGAGGAGGGGCTCCTGGGAGGAAGGGGAGGGGCGGAGGTGGAGGGAGAGAGGGGCAGTGGAGAGAGAGGACGTGGAGGATTTTAGGGAAGGAGAAGATGATGAGGTGACATGAGAGTGATGAGGTGGCAATACATGTAGGATGGAAGGGTAAAATTGATCCATTTTCTAAACTTCAGGGGCAAATATGATCCCAAAAAAACTTTAGGGGTAAATTTGATCCTTAGCTAAAACTTTCGGGGCAAATTTGATCTTTAACCCTAATTTAAATATACATAACGTCTCATTCTTTATATCCAATGTCAAATTTTTTATTTTACACGGAATCCCTATTTATTTTTAATCTCTGTATTAAATGTTACTGTAACCAGTAAGAGAGAAATTATCATAAAATTTCCAGCTACTAATTCTAAATAATAAATTTAAAACGTTTGTATAAATTTCATGAAATTAAATAACTAATAATAAGACGTTATATTTGAAAGTTGACTTGCGAAAGATTGAGCCATTAGAGTAGGGTGCATGTGCACACGCCACAATGGAACATGACAAGTTGACCCAGCGCATTTAATTAACTTCTTGAACATCTTCCTAATCTTCTTATGACATATATGAGCTATTAGAGATCTTTCAAGTTCCTCATCAGATTATAGAAGCTGGGGAATTCAAGAATGGCTGATCCCAGTTTTCAAGTATACATCCAACTTTTCTTCATCTGGCTATTTTCCACCATCCTAGTTAGAACAATACTGAAAGCAACACAAAGAAAATCTCATCGTCCCCCCACTCCACTTGCCCTCCCCATAATAGGACACCTTCACCTTCTCTCCCATCTTCCTCATCGAGATTTTTACAAACTCTCCCTTCGATATGGTCCCATTATCCATCTTTTCCTTGGTTCTGAACCTTGTGTGGTTGTTTCCACTGCTGAAGCTGCCAAACACTTCCTTAAAACTCACGAGCTTTCTTTCTCCAATCGACCAGCTCGAACTGTTGCTGTAAAGCACTTAACCTATGACTTCCAAGATTTCTTGTTTGCCCCTTATGGACCATATTGGAAGTTCATGAAGAAGTTGTGCATGTCTGAACTTCTAGGTGGGAGAATGCTTGATCAATTCGTTAACGTGAGAGAGGAAGAAAGTAAGAGATTTATGATGAATCTTCTTCAGAAAGGGAAGTTTGGTACCCAGGATGTGGATGTTGGAGCAGAAATAATGGTGCTTTCGAATAACATTATATCAAGAATGACTCTGAGTGGGCTGAGTTCCCAGAATGAAGATGAAGCTGACGTGATGAGGAAGGTAGTTGTAGATGCAGCTGAGCTATCCGGTAAGTTTAATATATCGGACTTCATTCCTTTCTCCAAGATATTTGATCTGCAGGGATTCAACAAGAGGTTAGAGGAAGTTCGAGGGAGGTTTGATACTTTGATGGGCAGAATTATAGAAGAGCATGAGGAAGAAAGGAGGAAGAGAAAAGAGAATGGCAATAGAGGAGATCAAGTCAGGGATATACTGGACGTTTTGTTAGACATTCATCAAGAAGAGAAATCTGAGATGAAATTGACAAGAGAAAATATCAAGGCCTTTATCTTTGTGAGTTTTTTTGGCCAACTCTATCTTGTGTTCTACTCCTTCCTCATTACTTTAACTTTTTTTAGAAGCAAGATACAAATTGATCATTTTAAAATATTTATAATGATATTTTTTCCTCAAAAATAGTTTATTATATTTATAAGTAGTTAACCTGTAATCCAATTACATTATATTATACTCCTTCCGGTCCTAAATATAAGACCTAATTGATTTTTTTAGAAAATCCTATCAAAAAGCAAAATAACTTAATTATAAATTGATTTACCTAATTTTTTCCCTTAGATTAGTTTATTTTACCTATAAACTAATGTATAATCTAAAAATATATCAAATATGGCATGATTTTAGAGCTTATTTCGCAACTTTAACCTCTCCAAAAAAAATTCAATTAGATCTTATATTTAGGACAGGGGTAGTATGTTATTATTTATTGGTTTAAGAGGATGTTAGGTTATATTGAGTGGAGTACATCTTTTATATTCATACTATCACAAACAGCTAACATGGCTAGCTTTAAATGGCACAGGACATATTTGTGGCAGGGACAGACACGTCATCCATAACCATGGAATGGGCACTAGCAGAGTTGATCAACAATCCACTTGTTATGACGAAAGCGAGACAAGAGATTGATTCAGTGGTGGGAAAGAACAGGATGGTAGTAGAGTCAGATATAGTGAAGCTTCCTTACATTCAAGCTATAGTCAAAGAAGCGATGAGGATTCACCCTGCAGGCCCATTACTATTCAGGGAATCGTCAAGAAGCTCTGTAGTTTGTGGATATGAGATAGCAGAGAAGACAAGGTTATTTGTAAACGTGTGGGCTATTGGTAGGGACCCCAATTTTTGGGAGAACCCCGATGAGTTTAGGCCAGAGAGATTTTTGAGCGAGGAGAATGGACACAGCAGATTGGATGGTAGGGGTCAACATTACGAGTACATTCCTTTTGGAAGTGGAAGAAGAGGATGTCCTGGCACCTCACTGGCTCTTCAAGTTGTGCAGACCAATCTTGCTGCTATGATCCAATGCTTTGAATGGAAAGTGGAAGGAAAAGTTAGTATGGAGGAAAAGGCGGGAATCACCCTTTCAAGAGCTCACCCCTTGATCTGTGTCCCTGTTCCCAGGCTTCACCCATTTCCCTCCATATCTTCCTGAATTATCTTATGTTGGTTTATTTTTAATTTGAATAAGATGTTATCGTATCGTGTAGGATGATGAAGTTTGAATCAGATTAGTATTTAGTGCTTTATAAGTAAAGTCACTATTTTCTTAATGATTGGTTAGACTTTTTTGGAAGATTTAAATAAAGCTGACTTTTGGCAAAAAAAAAAAAGCTGACTTGGGAACTTTAATAAAAATAGGTAATATTTGCTATGATGCACAAAAAATCATAGACACCTATTTTTTTGGCTCAAATTTTGTGCACGAGGATCATATATGCTCTTGAAATGTACTTCTTTGGTCCTTATTATATATCACCAACTACCAATTTTTCTTGGTTCTTTTTATAATATAGTTAATAATTTTGAAAATAAGTGTAATTATTAGGGGTAACATTAGAAATTACTTGATTCTTATGACAAATTAAATGCATTTAACCAATTTTATTGGTATATGAGAATAATTAGTTGGTGACTTATAATAAAGGCCGAGGGTGTACCCTAAAGTATGCACTGTTAATATCTACCCTAAAAAAGGAATATGATCCTTCTACATACTTTAGTAGACACTTGTAGATATCACTCTTAACCGAACCCATAAAAAAATAATGAAAGGCAGAGATAAAGTGAACAGGAAATTCCAAAATAAACACACTATTAATTATCCGAAAGTCAGATTCATATATAGCATTGATAATAGCTTATATTTTTCCTACACATCACACTAGGAAACAGGAAAATAAGAAAAGCTACTCACTATAATAGTCCTCTAAGCAATGTGACACTTGGTGGCCGTTAAATCCAAGTGCCACTACATAACGAATCTGCTCTTATTTACTAAGGCCAACGAAGACGAGTCACTTGCAGCGAGGAAGAGGGGACCCACACAAGCACTTGTTGTGATTATAAGAGTCTCTCCCAATATTGTGCAAGCCGTGAACCACAGGAATCGGACCACACAGCAAGTTATAGCTCACATTCAAATACTGAAGTGGCAATGCACTCAATCCTGAAGGTAGTCTCCCATAAATACGGTTATGATTTAGATCCAACCACGCCAAGCTCTTAGGCAGCTTCACATTAGACAAATCAAAATTCAGGAGATTCCTAGAAAGGTCAAGGAAATGCAAGTTAAGCTTCTTTTCCCCAAATAGCATGGAGGCGTCACCTTCAAGTTTGTTCCAAGACAAGTCAATGGTAGAAGAGTTCAAGTTTCCCAGAGATGTTGGTATTTTCCCAGACAACAGATTATGAGAGAGATGAATGCTGGGAGAAATTTTAAAGCTTCCGAAGGGAAAGGGATGGGACCCGTGAGTTTGTTACGACTAAAGTCAAATTCGAAGAGTTTGTTCAGTTTGGAGAGAGAAGGTGGGATATTCCCAGAAAGTTTATTGAAGGGAAGGAACAAGCTTTCGAGATTAGGGAGTTGGGAAATGAAATCTGGTATGGGGCCTGACACGGAGGTCCAGCTTATGGTTAAGAAGACAAGTTTGGTGAGTTTGGCTAGGGAGGGGTGGATGGGCCCAGTGAGATTGGGGAGTTTGTGGAGATCAAGGTTGTCGAGACAAGGGAGGTTGGAGATGGAGGGTGGGATTTGGAAGTTCAGGCCATCGTTGGCTAAGGAGAGAGTGGTGATGCGGTGGGTGGTTAGGTGACATTTGACACAGTACCATTCGCAACAATCTGTGTCTGCTGTCCATGAGGCTAGAAGGTAGGGGTTTTTGAGGTCTTTTTTTATTTGAAGGAGGGCTTTTTTGTCTTGTGGGTGACACTTGTCGGAGAGAGCAGGAGAGGGCAGTGGGAGGAGGATGAGGAGGATGAGGAACAAAGGAGCCATGCTTGGAAAGTGGAACAATGGGCTTAGACTGAACATGGTGAGTAAGGAACTTTACTGTTATATAGGCAGTAAAAGCAACAAAAGGGTGGTTTGGATATTTGTGAGAAATGATGATTATTTAGAGATCGTATAAAGTTTTTTGGTAAAAAAAAGAGAGATCGTATAAATTTATGTCTAAAAAACAAGAGATAGTATAAAGATGTAGTAACTTTTAAATTTTAGACCGGGAAATGGAAGACCACGACGTACGATGATTGAAAACACGAGCAGAGTGTGTTTCCAGTTTGTGTCTTGTGGTACGAAAAGAAGTGGGTAGGGACAGAAAGCTTTGAAGATATGACCTAAATGGGGAGAGATAGCGTGTCCATCATCACGTATGGGGTTTGGCTACTAAAACTGGCACTGATGTTGAATTTTGACTACACAGCATCAAGCTTTCCCGACTCTCGAAATCAAAATAGGCATGTGCTCTGCTTTTGAGTATATCAGATGATCATTATTTCAAGGGCTAATGGGCCATAATATCTGTGTTATTCTTTAGGAATGATCAGATGAGAAAATTAATTAGGAGAGTGAATAACATTGAAAAATAAAAAAATCCGGAATTATTAATGATAGTAGTAGTATATGAAAGATAAAGCGCAAATTGGAAAACAAGTTTTCTTCTGGTTATTTAATTTTCCCCACAATTTCTCTGTGTTGTGCCACTGGCCACCCGAGATAGTAATTGATCATTGTCCAGAGATTCTTTTCGTACCTGAGTTAAAGGAAACAACACCACAGGCGTGATTACCAAAAATGTATTGCTCTGGCCTCTGGTACTCTTGCGTGGGGTTCGTTCAACTGCTATTTCTCACATGATTCTGATTTCGGAATTCATGAAAAACTTTACGGAAAATTAACTTGAAGTCCCTCATGGGACTTAATACTAGAAAAGTCTCATAAATTCTCTAAATTAAAGTAGGGTCCCTTAATATGTTTTAAATGTGAAAAGATTGTTTTACCCCTCAGCCTAAGTAAACAAGTTAATGGGTAGGGATTAAAGAGGGCATGAGCACGCGTAACAACCCCATGAACAGGGAATGACAAGTTCATGGACACTTCTAACAAGGTCATGAGTGACCCTCAATGTAATGACCACCCCTCTAAATAGTTAATGGACAGGGATTGACAAGGGCATGAACACGCGTAACAACCACATGGGCAGAGATTGACAAGTTCAGCACTTCTAACAAGGTCAATCTCTGCCCATTTAGAGGTAAATTATTATAATTTAGTAGTTTAATTTACTTCATGACCTTGTTAGAAGTAAATAACCAGAAGAAAACTTGTTTTCCAATTTGCGCTTTATCTTTCATATACTACTACTGTCTTTAATAATTCCGGACTTTTTATAATAATTTAGGAAGTAAATTAAACTACTAAATTATAATACATGACACATACAATTAGATTATATGTTTGTTTATAAATATAATGAATTAATTTTTTAAAAAATAGTAACTAGAGAATTTAACTGATAAGTTTTGTATCCTTAATTTATTTTAGAAAATTAAAGTGGTCTTATAATTAGAAGGTGTGAGTATTTTGTTTTGGTCTAATGAGTTATTAAAATTACTATAATCTAAACACCTTGTTTCTCAAATATTACCAAAAGATAGTGTAAAATGGAACGATGAACCCTTAAAATTGAGTTCTATTTAAAAAAAAATACTAAAAGATAGCGCGCATTCCATGGTTAAGTGCTGTTAGCAATGAGTAGGCTGAAATTAGTGCTTGGCAATGATCATAGACTACCATTCGGCCAAAATTTGTGTAAAAAGCTGCACTGAATAATGAATACTGAGATTATATTTTTTTATTACACGTTTTATATGCTGGACATAAATGCACGACTCGAATCATGTTTATTTCTGGAAAGTTAGAAAGCAAATGAACTGCAACAACTCCTTATTCTTGCGTGTTTTCACGTTATGTTGAATAAGTGGCGTTGAAGGGTATGTGGCAAGTAATGTAATCATTTGCAATTAGGCAGTGGAGATCCACAAAGGCACTTGTTATGAAAATAAGTTGACACATCAAAGGTCTGCAACCTACCACCCTGAGGAATTTCACCACACATCCTGTTATAACTCACATTGAAAATCTGCAAGAAATTTGCCGCCTTCAATCCCTCAGGAAGCGTCCCATATATCATGTTATGATTCAAGTCCAACATTACCAAGCTGGTGGGAAACTCCACCTTACCAACATCAAACGACAACAAGTTCCTAGACAAATCCACCCTCTCGGTCGTCTTGTTAGGCCCAAAAAGCATGTAAGCATCACCCTCAAGCCTGTTTCTTTGCAACTCAATACTTTGCGGATCTATGTTAGCCAGTGAGGCAGGGATTCTGCCCGAAAGCTGGTTGTTATTAAGAGATATTGAAGGGGAAGAGTTGAAGTATCCGAAGGAGTCAGGAATTGGACCGGTAAGTTTGTTGTGGTCCAAGCTAAGACCAATGAGATTATTGAGCTGAGATAGAGAGCTTGGAATTGGGCCGGATAGATTATTGAATGAGAGATCCAAGAAGCGAAGGCTTTTGAGATTGGAGAGAAAATCAGGAACTGGGCCTGAGATATTGGTCCAACTTATGGTGAGGTAGGTGAGAGAAGTGAGATTGGCAATGGCAGGAGGGATTGGGCCAATGAGATTGGCGAATTTATGGAGTATGAGAGTTTGGAGGGTAGGGAGGTTGGCTAGGGAAGGAGGGATGTGAGAGGTGTAGTTGGTGGAGTCAAGGGTATCAGTTATGGTGAGGGAGATTGTACGGTGGGTTTTGCGGTCACACTTGACGCCATACCAATAGCAGCAATCGGTGTTGGGGTCCCAGGTGGGGAAGATGTTGGGGTGTGTGAGGTCTTGCATGAATTGGAGGAGTGCCTTCTTGTCTTCTGGGTGGCATAGAATGGCAAAAGCAGGGGAGATAATTATTAGAAGGAAGCACATGCGTAACATTGTTGCCATTTTTTTAGGTAGATATTTTTATGGGATAAGGGGTGGGTTGTGTTTATGGACAAATGTTGGGTGCCTTTATATAGAAAGGCGGGAGATGTTAAAAGGAAGCGAACACTACCACAGATTACCCCATTTACATGCGCTTATTTTGGCCTTTACATACGCTTATAAAGCGCATGTAGAGGGGGGCGCTGGTAAAGGCTCTACATGCGCTTTTTAAAAGCGTATGTAGAGGGGGGCTATACATGCGCTTAAAGCGCATGTAGAGGTACGTACCTCTACATGCGCTTAAAGCGCATGTACATCTACATGCGCTTAAAGCGCATGTAGATGTGCCTGTACATGCGCTTAAAGCGCATGTAGAGGTACGTACCTCTACATGCGCTTTAAGCGCATGTACAGGCACGTACCTCTACATGCGCTTTAAGCGCATGTACAGGTATATATATATATATATATTTTTAATATATATTTTTTTACATTTGCCACCTGTATACACGTAATAGACGGGATTAGGTATTATACATCATAATTCAATTCTAATAGTCTTTTCAGTAGAATTGAAAATAGAAATTCTAAGAAGCATGAAACACACATAGTAAAATAGCACAAAAACCATGATAAAATTGAATATCATCAACTAATGAATTGTCACACATTGTGTTTGCAAAGAAAAGCAAACTTGAAAAAGAATATCATAATTGCGACATGAAAAAGAAGGAGGATATGTGCATATTCAAAAAGAGCACCAAAATGCAAGCAAGTTGGTGGGAATGAGACACAAATCCCATTAACGCAACCAAATTTCCTACATGTTGGTCAACAAAAGGAAGGAGCAATGGTCAAATTTGTGACACCATAAAGAAAAATTCCTATGTTGAAGAAATCTCCAATTCCTCTTGGGATCTATCTATAATGTGTCAAAAACCATTGCTTCACTGAACTATATTCGGGTAGGGAGAGGAGGAAGCTTTACAAATCAGCTAGAGATAACTCAGCTACTTGTTGAGGAAAGAAAGCTTTACCATCAAAACTACCTTAGACTTGTCAATTGCCATTCTTAAATGGTAACTCAGCTACTTGCAAGGATTTTCCATCAAAACTACAATGCAAGTTCTATCATCATTATGACAGACTTATATAAGTTAGATAATTCAATCTTACAGGCTAAGTACTTGCTTCTGCATTCCAGAAAGCTTTGGCCCTCTTGAGGCACCCATTGCACCTTAGATACTTCTACCAAAAATTATGATGCAGCTTTTCTCTGAACTTCTGAGAAAATAAGAAAAGCATGTTCAGAATGATTCAACTATACTCCACAAAGCTGAAAAGCCATGATATCTAAATGATACACAAATTTATGGCAAGTATAAGGATTTGAAGAATTTTAAGATTTATATCTGTAAGCCATACACACACACACACACACATGATTGTGTGGATATTTAACAAATTAACGTTTAAAGCAAGGCCAGCATGAAACACACATAGTAAAATAGCACAAAAACCATGATAAAATTGAATATCATCAACTAATGAATTGTCACACATTGTGTTTGCAAAGAAAAGCAAACTTGAAAAAGAATATCATAATTGCGACATGAAAAAGAAGGAGGATATGTGCATATTCAAAAAGAGCACCAAAATGCAAGCAAGTTGGTGGGAATGAGACACAAATCCCATTAACGCAACCAAATTTCCTACATGTTGGTCAACAAAAGGAAGGAGCAATGGTCAAATTTGTGACACCATAAAGAAAAATTCCTATGTTGAAGAAATCTCCAATTCCTCTTGGGATCTATCTATAATGTGTCAAAAACCATTGCTTCACTGAACTATATTCGGGTAGGGAGAGGAGGAAGCTTTACAAATCAGCTAGAGATAACTCAGCTACTTGTTGAGGAAAGAAAGCTTTACCATCAAAACTACCTTAGACTTGTCAATTGCCATTCTTAAATGGTAACTCAGCTACTTGCAAGGATTTTCCATCAAAACTACAATGCAAGTTCTATCATCATTATGACAGACTTATATAAGTTAGATAATTCAATCTTACAGGCTAAGTACTTGCTTCTGCATTCCAGAAAGCTTTGGCCCTCTTGAGGCACCCATTGCACCTTAGATACTTCTACCAAAAATTATGATGCAGCTTTTCTCTGAACTTCTGAGAAAATAAGAAAAGCATGTTCAGAATGATTCAACTATACTCCACAAAGCTGAAAAGCCATGATATCTAAATGATACACAAATTTATGGCAAGTATAAGGATTTGAAGAATTTTAAGATTTATATCTGTAAGCCATACACACACACACACACACATGATTGTGTGGATATTTAACAAATTAACGTTTAAAGCAAGGCCAGCATGAAACACACATAGTAAAATAGCACAAAAACCATGATAAAATTGAATATCATCAACTAATGAATTGTCACACATTGTGTTTGCAAAGAAAAGCAAACTTGAAAAAGAATATCATAATTGCGACATGAAAAAGAAGGAGGATATGTGCATATTCAAAAAGAGCACCAAAATGCAAGCAAGTTGGTGGGAATGAGACACAAATCCCATTAACGCAACCAAATTTCCTACATGTTGGTCAACAAAAGGAAGGAGCAATGGTCAAATTTGTGACACCATAAAGAAAAATTCCTATGTTGAAGAAATCTCCAATTCCTCTTGGGATCTATCTATAATGTGTCAAAAACCATTGCTTCACTGAACTATATTCGGGTAGGGAGAGGAGGAAGCTTTACAAATCAGCTAGAGATAACTCAGCTACTTGTTGAGGAAAGAAAGCTTTACCATCAAAACTACCTTAGACTTGTCAATTGCCATTCTTAAATGGTAACTCAGCTACTTGCAAGGATTTTCCATCAAAACTACAATGCAAGTTCTATCATCATTATGACAGACTTATATAAGTTAGATAATTCAATCTTACAGGCTAAGTACTTGCTTCTGCATTCCAGAAAGCTTTGGCCCTCTTGAGGCACCCATTGCACCTTAGATACTTCTACCAAAAATTATGATGCAGCTTTTCTCTGAACTTCTGAGAAAATAAGAAAAGCATGTTCAGAATGATTCAACTATACTCCACAAAGCTGAAAAGCCATGATATCTAAATGATACACAAATTTATGGCAAGTATAAGGATTTGAAGAATTTTAAGATTTATATCTGTAAGCCATACACACACACACACACACATGATTGTGTGGATATTTAACAAATTAACGTTTAAAGCAAGGCCAGCATCAAATCAAAATCCTGTGTGGGATGAAAAAAAATTATAAATAATGCACATCAAGACAGGGGTGGGATGCAAGCATGGGCATCATACTGCAACCCAATTGAACCTGAACTCATAAAATATCCATTAAAAACTATCACAGGAATATTTTGCTCAATCCTAGAAAGTAGAGAAAAAGGAGAAATCTAAAACTTGACTTTACTCAGATGCTAAAACTTTTGGGTACATCATACATTGAAATCACCAGAAGACATTTCCAAGACGTGTTTGACACACATATACACGTGTCATATATATCAATTTTCACAAGGACATACAAATAAAACAGCAATAAACAAGAACAAAACATAAAGCAGGACTTGAAGAAAAAGAGAATGATCAAAATCATAAAGCAGAATGATATACCAGGAACTTCATTTGATAAAACAAAACTAAAATATACATTTACTCAAGCTTGAATTAGCAAAGTAAAACACCTTTGCACAATTCAGCCAAATCCCATTAACGCAACCAAATTTCCTACATGTTGGTCAACAAAAGGAAGGAGCAATGGTCAAATTTGTGACACCATAAAGAAAAATTCCTATGTTGAACTAAGAAGCATCAGCTCCATTACAAAACTAAAAAATGAAGATAAAGAGGAAAACCTGGTAATTACCAGCATGCTCTGGATGGTGAATTCCCAGTATGATGCGCAGCTCAGAATCCCAATCACGGTCACACTTGAAAAAGGTTGCCGGATTAGTAGTCTTACACCAGCCCACAATATCTGAACCACAAATGCTTGGTTAGTACATCTCATGTAAAACCATAGGAACTATGAAGGATAGGCCAAAACAATCAAACAATGTTCTACTTGGCAATACATCAAACACTTGAAAGGCAACAACAAAACACACAAAACATCAAAGAAACAAAACAGATCCGTGGCCCATACATGACAAAAATCCCATTTCTTTTCATTACACTCAGTCATATTAGCAGAAATTGCAAAGTTTTAAACACCCACATACACAAAATATTATTCATATACATAAACACTTATATATGAAACTGAAATTGTAAACCCCACCACCAAATTCGGATTTTCACTCAAATCTTGCCCTAAATCGAAGCATAGAAGGGTAAAGATGGAAAGAAACCTCACCCAAGTTGGCACCCATGGCTGTGGTCTCGGCCAAAGCTCCCTTTCGCCGGAAATGCATCCTCGCTCGCCGGAGGAATAGGGAACGAAAAGAGAGTGGAAGAGGCCGAATCAACAAAGAAGGGAAAAATGAAAATGAGAAATCAACATGATAAAAAGAAGGCCAGCTCGAGGAATACAAGAAAAGGCCGAAGTTTTACCTTATTCCCTCCGTTAACCGCCATAGGTTCGCCGGAAAACGAAAGGGGGCGAAAGGAAGTGAAGGACAGAGACGGTAGAGGGAGAAACGAAGATGGTATGGAAGAATGATGAGGAAGAACTGTTTGGGGAAGAGAGAAGGGCGACGACACCGCCCAAAGATACAGTCGGCCGCCGCCATTCTGGCCACCCCGGGCGGCGGATGATGAAGAGCAAGGGAGAGGGTGTCGAGAGGGATGAAGAGGCGGAGGGAGTAGACAATGAAGGAGAAGGAAGGAGTTGAGTCATGAGTGTGTATGTTAGGGTTTTGTTGAGAGCCAAATTACCAAATTGCCCTTCTATCTCCACTTATTTACTTTTCACTCCACTACTACCTTTACATGCGCTTAAAGCGCATGTAGAGCCTTCTACATGCGCTTAAAGCGCATGTAGAGGCTATACATGCGCTTTAAGCGCATGTACAGGCAGCATTTCCACAACAAAAGTGGTAATGGAGCTTTGAAACACTAAGTACACAAGCAGGAACACCTTATGAGGTCTGAGGAGGACCTCTTAAGCATGACTCCATGTTTTGCACTTCAGTAGTGCCTTTACATGCGCTTAAAGCGCATGTAAAGGGTGTTTGAACAATTTCATAGCACCCAAAAGTGGTAATGGAGCCTTGAAACACTAAGTCCACAAGCAGGAACACCTTATGAGGTCTGAGGAGGACCTCTTATGCATGACTCCATGTTTTGCACTTCAGTGGTGCCTTTACATGCGCTTAAAGCGCATGTAAAGGGTGTTTGTGCCTTTACATGCGTTTGAAGCGCATGTAAAGACCAATGTCCATTTAATTATATGGATTTTCATATGATTTGGTGCTTTTCAACTAAATTGTTTCAATACTTCATCTCAAAATGCTCAAATCTTGTGCTTGACAATGTTATAGTGAATTCCATTGAAGAACAAGCCTTTACATGCGCTTTAAGCGCATGTAGAGGCTCTACATGCGCTTAAAGCGCATGTAGAGGTAGAGACACCCTGTACATGCGCTTTAAGCGCATGTAAAGGGTTTTTCTACCTCTACATGCGCTTAAAGCGCATGTAGAGGGTGTTTCACCACCCAAAAGTGGTAATTGAGCCTTGAAACACTAAGTCTACAAGTAGGGACACCTTATGAGGTCTGAGGAGGACCTCTTATGCATGACTCCATGTTTTGCACTTCAGTGGTGAAAGCGCATGTAAAGGGTGTTTGTGCCTTTACATGCGCTTAAAGCGCATGTAGAGACCAATGTCCATTTAATTATATGGATTTTCATGTGATTTGGTGCTTTTCAACTAAATTGTTTCAATACTTCATCTCAAAATGCTCAAATCTTGTGCTTGACAATGTTATAGTGAATTCCATTGAAGAACAAGCCTTTACATGCGCTTTAAGCGCATGTAGAGGCTCTACATGCGCTTAAAGCGCATGTAAAGGGTGTTTCACCACCCAAAAGTGGTAATGGAGCCATGAAACACTAAGTCTACAAGCAGGGACACCTTATGAGGTCTGAGGAGGACCTCTTATGCATGACTCCATGTTTTGCACTTCAGTAGTGCCTTTACATGCGCTTAAAGCGCATGTAAAGGGTGTTTGTGCCTTTACATGCGCTTAGAGCGCATGTAGAGATAAGGCCTCTACATGCGCTTTAAGCGCATGTATAGATTCTTACCTGTACATGCGCTTAAAGCGCATGTAAAGGACCCTCTATACATGCGTTTCTTCTAAGCGCATGTAAAGGGGCGCTGGTAGAGAGACAATTTGTAGTAGTGGAATATAATAATGTGAAGTTGTGACTGTAGTGAGTTAAATGATATGGGAGTGAGTGGATTCCAGAGAGGGAGATGGGCCGCCGAGGAAGACAATAGAATGGAGATCAAATTTGGATGGAATGAAATGGAGACAAACAAAGGAGGCTGGAGGGAATCAAGTGAGAATTGTGGTGGGGAAGGCCACATGTGAGTATGTCGGGAGAATGGGATTTGAATTTAGATGGATATTGTTAATAATGACATTATTATGTGGTGGGCGCTTACATTGAAGTGAATTCAAAAGTGTTGCTTCAGCCTCCAGAGTCAACACGTCCCCACCTTTCACTGAATGCATTCCACTTTTTTTTTTGAATTGCCATTCCACTCCATTTCCATTACTCACATTAGTATGTACAAAATTACAAATAGAGATGTAATCCAAAAAAATTACAAATACAATATAATCAACGTTGGTGCTCCGGATTTAATCCTGTAAATGTATCCTGATTCCATATTCAGCGGATGTAGGACTGAAATGGGGAATCCCAAAAGGTCACCCATTAATTGTGAAGCCTAAGGGTCCATTTGTTTGAAAGGAATTGTATATGAGAATTGGTAAATGTAATTTCCATATATCATGGGGCCCACAAAGCTTTCTCTCTTAAACTCACACTTTTCCTGGGCCCACAAACTTTTACATCTCATTATTATCTAATTTACCTCTACTTTTCATCTTTACCCTCTTACCCTCAATTCCCACCTCCAATTCTATTTCCCAATTCCATCCAATCAAACGGACTCTAATGGAGGTCCTGGAGTTACTTCAAGATGACTTTGTGAAGAGAAAGTTTCCATGTTATTCCCTCTATCCTACAATATAAGTTAATGTTTGAGAAAGTGGTAGTCACATAATATAAGTGTGTTACTTTTTGCTAGAGTATTTATTGTATTTTTTACACTTTTACCCTTTGTTGACAACATTCTCTCTCATCTTCCCCCTACACACGTGTTCTTTGATTTTTTTTCCCTCGTCCAATCACCATTTTGCATATCCTCTCCATAAATATGTTCTAGATATATTGATTACTTTCAACAACTTTTACCAATTTTCTCGGATATAAAAATTTGTTAAACATTAGTTTATATTGTGGGAGAGAGGAAGTATGTATTAATTAATTAGTTTACCTAATGGGCTAAGCCCTTTCTTTCACTTAAAAAGAAATATATAGCCTTTAAGGAGAGCATATTAAATCCACACTTTTAGATTTGGTCTGTGTGGTTCAAATTTTATTTTATAAAAGATGAATTAATGGCTATAAATAAAATATGAAATAAAGATAAAATCTTAACTACTATTTTTTTCAGAAGTTGTACTTTTACTTAAAAAGATCATTTAAAGAAATAATGAAATCTAGATTTTGCAAACCACTGTGCATTTCTTTGGTTTTTTTATCTTCTTACTAATTCGACCAATTCATTCTCCAAATCGTTTTCCCAAGATTTTAGACCGTACCTGTTTTAGTTCAAATTTTATTACATTAGTAGATACTTAGTGTAAGAAAACAACAAAACTTATAGTATTTGACAGACCATTATATGTTTAATATATTTTGCTTAACTCATTGTTGATCCAGGAGGAGCTTATACAACTCATTCATTTGCATCGAATTACGTAAGCATACCCGGCCATACTGCCCGTCCAAGCCAAAGTAAAAAAAGACGTCTTCTTTTTATGAAATGGATAAAAGCAAAAGACCATAATAAAATAAAAATATATTGTGCAACTTGAGGTGTTATCCAACACACAGCTCTCGCGGTCCCAGCATATTTTTATCAAAGTCCAATTTCGTTAGGCCAAGAAATGCAGAAGTCCTTGTCTTTACTTTAATATTGTGCTGAAAGACTCATAATATCTTAATATATCATTTTGATTACTTATTAAAATGGGAAATAAAAATAACTGCAAAAATCCCATCTTCTCCAGAAAAAATATAATCTATAGATGGCCTACTTATTCAACAAATTAATGTGAGTATCAAATTTAATTTACTTTGCAACTTGTTCCACAAAGGTTGTTAAATGAAGGAGAAATCCAGGGAAATGTAGTTCGAGTTCTTCTGTTGAGAAAGTATGCTTGGGCCACTTAAATTCTAAGTTCTAACTGCCATTTAAAAATGGAAAATGACATTGAAATAGCATCTAAATTTCAAAATCTCATATACTTCCTCCGATCTTAGATATAAAATAACTTTTACTTTTTTTATTGAAAAGGTTAAGAAATCAAAATTGAATTACTAAATTATAACATATGTCACATTTTTTTTTGGTATGACATATGTCACATTTAATTATATTATAAGTTAATTAACTTATTAATAAAACAAATTAGTTTTGTGAAAAACAAATAACTATAAACAGTTTATGAAATGTCTTTGTTATGTGTTACAATATTCATATATATCATAAAATAACTTGGCAATAACTATAAACAGTTTATCATGATTAACTTTACATCTTTATTTATTAGCGAAAAATGTCAAAGTGGTCTTATAATTAGCACCAAGGAAATATACAATTTATAGTTGTTAATGCATGTTCTCAACTTGTTAAAATTTCATATTTAAAATTTTGAATTTCAAAAGGTATTTTTCTGTCATATTCTGTTAATGCACGTGTATCAATTATAAACTATCAAGTTTTCAAGTCTATGATGATCCTAATACGAAAATATTTTAATCAAGCGTTAAAATTATTCTACCCTTAAAATCAGTTGAAAGTGCTAATTGTGACATAGTTAAAATTAATTGATATCTTTTTGAAAATTGTTTTTGTTATTTATTAATCATAATCTGCACAATTCTTATATTATTTTATCAATTATTATGGTCAAATAATATAATCTTAACTCATCGTTTCTCAATAATTACAAAAAGATAGTGTAAAATGGGATAATAAAAAGTTAAAAACAATTGAGTTCTTTTTTTTTAAGAAAAAAAAAGCAGAGTGTGCATTGTATTGCATGCTTTAATACTTGTAGCAATGATTGAGCTGAAGTTAACGCTTGAGGTCATATAGCATGGAACCATCTGGAAACTTAATAACATCAAATATTTAATTTGTGTAATACTGTGATGACACCTGACACTAAATTATCAGCAGAAAGTTTTATGACTCTGATAATTTTGCACTGATGAAGACTCAGTTTTCTTCATTACACGTATAATTGTATGCTGGCGACAACAACACATACACATGGATATAAATCAATCCAGACAATGTTTATTTCTGGAAAGACGAAAAGCAAATGAAATGCCACCACTCCTCACACTTGCGTGTTTTCACGTTATGCTGAGTAAATCGCAAGAAATACACAGAAATAAGAATACGATGGCTTTGAAGTCCATGTAGCAACTAAAGCAATTATTTGCACTCGGGCAGGGGAGATCCACATAGGCACTTATTATGAAAATAAGAAGATATATCAAACCTCTGCAACCTGCCACCCTGAGGAATTTCACCACACATCCTATTATAACTCACATTAAAACTCTGCAAGAAATCCACCGCCTTCAATCCCTCAGGAAGCTTCCCATATATCATGTTGTGATTCAAGTCCAATGATATCAAGCTGGTGGGAAAGTCCACCTTTCCAACATCAAAGGACAATAAGTTCCTAGACAAGTCCACCATCTGGGTCGTCTTGTTGGGCCCAAAAAGCATGTAAGCATCACCCTCAAGCCTGTTTCTCTGCAACTCAATCCGGCCCGGATCTATATTGGCCAGTGACGCTGGAATTCTGCCAGAAAGCTGGTTATGTGAGAGAAACAAAGCCGGTGAGGAGTTGAAATATCCAAAGGAATTAGGAATTGGGCCGATGAGTTTGTTGCGGTCTAAGCTAAGAGAGACAAGGTTAGGAAGCTGAGAAAGAGAGCTTGGAATTGGGCCGGAGAGATTGTTAAAGGAGAGGTCCAAGAAGCGAAGGTTTTTGAGGTTGGAGAGGAAATCAGGAACTGGGCCTGAGATGTTGGTCCAACTTATGGTGAGGTAAGAGAGGGAGGTGAGGTTGGCAATGGCTTGGGGGATGGGGCCAGTGAGGTTGTGAAGTTTGTGGAGGATGAGGGTTTGGAGGGTAGGGATGTTGGCTATGGAAGGAGGGATTTGGGAAGAGAAGTTGGTGCCACCTGTGTTGTCCATGATGGTGAGGGAGATGATACGGTGCGTTTTGCGGTCGCATTTGATGGTGTACCAATAGCAGCAATCTGTGTTGGGGTCCCAGGAGGCAAGGAGGTATGGATTGTTGAGGTCTTGTTTGAGTTGGAGGAGGGCTTTCTTGTCCTCTGGGTGGCAAAGAATGGCAAAAGCAGGGGAGATTAGTATCAAAAGGAAGCATATACGAAACATGGTAGCCATTGATTTAGGTAGGTATTTTACTGGGATGAGGGTGGAGTGCTTTGGGATGAATAATGGATCGAACCCTTTATATTTATAGATAGGCGAAAGAAGTTGACATGTGGGACAAGAGGCCAATGTAATGAATAATGTGAAGGGGACGGGATTGAGTGTGAATACTCCGTGTTATAAGAAGTACACTTTTATGTATACCAATAAATTAATATAAAATATGTTGGAATCATTTATCATTGATACATTTAATGATTTTTTTTATTTTTATCGTCATTCTTTTATTTTCTATACACACTTTTTCTCCCAAATTTCACTGTTTAATATGCAAGGGTAGAAATGAAAAAAAAATATGCATTTATTACTTCAACTTTTTACATACTATTGCTTAAATTTTGTGCTAAAAAATTTGTCATATTATTTCTTCTATTTAGCATGGAGGAAGTATTATAATATGAAAGTGAGTGTTTTCCAGAGGTTGTGATGAGGAGCCGCCGGGGAAGACAATGGCCTGGAGATCAAATTCGGAGGAATGTCAACAGAGAGAGACAAAGGAGGCTAGCGAGGAATTATGTTGGAGGCCACATCATGCTAATTAATACTCCCTCCGTTCCTAAATATAAGACCTAGATAACTTTTTTTTGGAAAGATTAAGGTTGCGAAATAGGTTATTAAATGATGACATATTTGATATATTTTTAGATTATCCATTAGCTTATAGTTAAAATAAACTAGTTTAAGAGAAAAAATTAGGTAAATCAATTTATAATTAACTTATTTTTTGCTTTTTTAAGATTTTTCAAAAAAGTCATCTAGGTCCTATATTTAAGAAGGGAGGTAGTAGATAGAAAGAGACATATAGATTTGTGCTCGCAAAAAAAGTATATAAATTGGATAGATATTGATAATAACAGCTTGATGAGTTAATTGTATGGCCGCCGCTTACATTGAATTGACTTCAACATGTTGCTCCAGGGTCAAGATCCCCCAGTTCACTCAACGCATTCCACCCCAATCCCATTATTCATACATTTCCAAATACCCTTATTTCATCATATTCATCGTTCATGGTCCGAATTTTATTCTGTTATTAATAAATCCCGATTATATTCCATATTAAATGGACGCTCCACACTGAAATAATGGGGGATATAATATAATATTTTTTGTACTACTCATCATCTCAGCTAAACATATATAGACTGTTAAGATACCTGATTGATGATTTAGATTTGATCTTATTAAAAATTTAAAATGCTTTAATATTTCCACATTCTAAACCAAATTTAGATCATTCTGACGAATTTAGATGGACTAAATAATACCTCCTGTAACTCTCCATATACTAATCTTTTTAATGAGTAAAGAAACCAATTCCTATATCATTTCATCATTATTGTGAGCAAGCAGCTGCTCATTTATTTGGTTTTCACTTTCACTTCCCACTAACTTGAACACTTCATTTTACCGTTTTCCCCTTGTAATTTAATTTGATATAAAGCGTTTTCGTGTTTTAGGGCGTTCGTGTATTAAGTCTAATTTCCCTACAATAGTTAACACTTGGTGTAAAAAAGCAATAAAACTTAAAGTTTTAGGTGATATGCCATTATATCATTATATGTTTAATATATATATTTTGCTTGATTCATTGTTGTGCGAAGAGAAACTCATATAACTCATTTGCATCGAATTACAGGCTAGCTTACCCTGCTCAGTTCAAGTTAAAGTAAAAACAAGACGTCTTCTTTGACGTCTTCTTTTTATTAAAAGAGTAAAAGAGAGAGAAAATCGTGCAACTTGCAGGTTCTTCCCCAACACCTAGAGATGCGGGCCGGCCTAAACGGGCTTGGCCCACTTAGACCCGATCTCCTTTTAGTCTCCTATTTTCAAAACCCGGCCTGTAGAGCCTGACCCACTTTCTTTTTATTTTTTGAAAAACTAATCCTTTTACTAAATTCATTTTTCCCCTTTCCACGATGTTCTCCCTATACGTTTTACGGTTTTAGCAAAACAAAAACATCTAATAACATCACAATAAACATAGTCATAAGTCATAACATAGTCTGATAAGCGATAACATAACAACATACACTGATAGTGATACATATAATTTGACAGTCAAAATTGCCTCCCTAAAACAATATCTAAGTTTAAGCTATAACATTGTATTGGAGCAGACGGTCATACATTAGTTTCTCTGCCTTTATATTGTGAATGAGCCTATCCCCTTTCCTAAAATTTACTTACCTAAAAAAAATAAATAGCCCTCAAAACACTAGCCCTGATACTTAGAATAGTTGACTTGACTGTTATAAATTAACGACGACTTGACTGTTATAAATTAACGACGGTTCTTGAGTTTGAAACATCATAATGTTTTATAATATTTTATGTTAGCATGTTTGTTATAAGGGGTGGAAAAATGGGCAGAAGAACATTTTTTGTAAAATGAATTTACAAGAAATTTGAGAAGTGCAGTTACGAATTATATGAGTCATAGCTGTCAACATTAATTATTCATGTCATCAGATATTTTGAGGTTGATGATGTACTTAAAAGATAGCTTGCCTCAAAATGCTGAGGAAAAAACTAAAAAAAAGCCCCATAGCAATTGCAGATTACGGAGTTTGTTATGCTTTCCCCGCGATTATTGACTTCCAAATATATTTTACTATAATAATTAATTATATTTTAATGTGTGTGTATGTGTGTGTGATATAACTTTAATAATAGCTCTTCACCCGATCTTGCTTAGAGTGTGTATAACCTACTAAAATCATGCTCGGTTTCGTCCAAAATCATGATTTTGCTTATTTCTAACTAAAAAACTAAATACAGTTATTATAATACAAATTAGTCAATAGAAGTGGTTAGTCAAATATGAAGTCCCCCGTTAAGAAAATTGAAGGAACATTGGCGCGCGGCCGCGCTCACAAAGACGTACACGTATATACAACTACAAGGATTGATTAAAGGATAATAATGATTTTATAACTTCCCGCTTATTGATTCTCAGGCGGAGCACACCTCCATTGGAAAATACTCCCTCTGGTCCTTAATATAAGAGTCAAAAGTTGAATGATTTTGGTCCATAATATAAGAGCTCATATCACATTCTTTCTTCATTTAATGTGTTTTTTCCTACTTTGCCCCTAACTCTCATTCATATTTATTAATACTTATGTATTTCTCCATCTTAAAAGTATCATAATAAATATAGGCAATATGGGAAAAGAAGCATTAACTTCAGACACCCAAATAACATTCATATGTTTTCTGAAGAAACGTTTTTTTGCGGCTTATTAGGGACGAGAGGGAGTATTATATCTTCCTTAAAGTTTCATTTCCTTAGCCAGGAGAATCTTCGATCCAGAGATAATCCCGGTTGGTTCTTTCATATCACTAGCTACTAGCTTAGCTTAAGGATACATCAGTTTTATTATAATGGTAAAAGTCAAAAGAATTATTGACTTTAGAAATAGTCGGTAGGGGAAGGAAGATGTGTAGTTTTATCCGGAAACTCATCACCTATTCACACACGAAGGCTTTAATCCGCCACTGAAAGTGGTGTTTGAAATTTTATGGCTACATGAAAAAACAAGAAATGCACGTTATTAAATATTGATTATGGACAATTTTATTTCTACTACCACTACAAGAAAAAGGTCTTCTATTCACGTAAGTTTTGTGGCGCAAGAGGAATGCGCAACATTCTTTTTAATTTTTTTTGTAAATTATGATGCTATATATGTCGCGCCAAAATGTTCTCTTTGTCGCGTTTAAGGCGCGACAAGCCAAGAAACGCGACAAACCCCCCTCTCCCCCACTTTCTCCCTTCACAAAAATTCAAATTTTTTTCCTCCACTTTCTCCCTCACTTTCTCCCTGTATAAACTTCACTTTTCTCACATTTTCTCTTCCCTCACTCTCTATTTTTTTCCATCTCTCTCCCCACTTTCTTTTCTCCTCTTTCTCTACCCCATTATTTTCTTCCTCTTCACTTCCATTCTTCATATTTAATTTCTCATTTAACTAATTATACTTAATTTTTTCGCAGGTTCATTGTTTAAAATCTTCCATAATTTAAGGTATACATTTTATCATTATTTAATACTTTGTTTTTTTTCTCATTCATTATAATTCAAATTCTTTTATTTCACTATAATAAGCTTTCTCGGCAAGCTGCAGGTTTTTTTTTATTTTCACTTCACCTTATGTCGCGCATGATGTAGGCGCGACATCATTTTTATAGTATTAAATTTTGTCACGTATAATACGCGACAAAAACGGTGTTGAACCTTGCTACGATTGGTTTTTTCGCGCATGCATTCAACACGAAAAAACGAATTTCTTACACGACATACTTCAGAATTTTCCACATTTTCAAACGTGACTACAGGCCATTTTTTTTTAGTGTACATATAAACAAGTAGTTGATATATATATCGTCTTTTATATACTAAATATGTAATTTTCATTTTATCATAGTATATATATTGTCAAAAGAAGATATAAATAGGTAGTCGATATGGCGGTTTTGCATAATGGATTCAAATACTAATTTTTTTTTATTCAAGATTCTTATACTAAATAATTTAATACATGCACTCACATAATGTAAAGATTTTATAATATTTGTCACAGTTTGAACTATCATGACACGCTATTATCCGCGGCACAAGAAAGCATTCAGCAGATGCAGGTGACATCTGGGGGGAGGTTTATTGATTATTAACTCCACCAAAGCTTCTTTTGTCATCTTCTCCATAGACGAGGTGTCATGCATGCCCCATTGTTCTTACTTGCAGGCTGGCAGCGGAGAGCCACATAGGCATCTATTGTGAAAGTAAGAGTATACATCAAAGCTCTGTAACTTTCCCCCCACCGGAATCTCACCACACAGCCTATTATAGCTTACATTCAAGTACTGAAAATCCAATGCAGTCAATTGCTTCGGAAGACCACCGTACACCTTGTTGTGATTCAGATCAAGTGATGTCAAGCTGCTAGGGAACACAACCTTAGTCATATCAAACTCCAGCTGGTTCCTAGACAGGTCAACAATCTGCACCGTTTTGTTTGACCCAAAAACCACAGACGCATCTCCTACCAGCTTGTTCCGAGACAAATCAAGGGAAGTCAAGTTGAGATTGTTGAAAGACTTGGGGATATGGCCAGAGAGATTATTATGAGAGAGATAAATATCTGGGCTGCTCTTGAAGTAACCAAACGACTCAGGGATGGAGCCAGTGAGGTGGTTCCGGTCAAGGTGGATAGCACCAAGGTTAGGCAATTGAGATAGAGAAGGAGGGATAGTGCCAGTGAGATTGTTGAAAGAGAGGTCAAGGAATGTGAGGTTTTTGAGGTGGGAGAGGAAGGTGGGAATGGGCCCAGAGATATTGGTCCAACTGATTCTAAGGAAGGTGAGTTGGGTGAGCTTGGCGATTGCGGGCTGAAGTGGGCCCGTGAGGTTTGGGAGTTTGTGGAATTCGAGGGATTGGAGGTAAGGGAGGTTGGCAATGGAGGGTGGGATTTGGGCTGAGAAATTAGTGTAGGGGACGTTGTCCATGATGGTGAGGGAGATGATACGGTGCGTTTTGCGGTCGCATTTGATGGTGTACCAATAGCAGCAATCGGTGTTGGGGTCCCAGGAGGCAAGGAGGTAGGGGTTGTTGAGGTCTTGTTTGAGTTGGAGGAGGGCTTTTTTGTCCTCTGGGTGGCAGAGAATGGCAAAAGCAGGGGAGATTAGTAGGAGAAGAAAACACATTCGAAGAATGGTTGCCATGGTTTTTGGTAGAGATTTTGATGGGATGAGGGCTATTTTGTGGCTGAGTGACCCGTTTATATATAAGAAATGGAGATGTTTAGAAGGCGCGTATGACGCTAGCGCGCGAGATTGATATACTGGGGGAGACGCCAACAATATTAAAATCTGAATTAATGCCGTCTTATTAAGACTTATTTAACTTTTTTTTTATAGAGAATTTATAGATGTAAAGCTGATCTATATTTGTTTATACTTTATAGTTATCATTTTTTTACTCAAAATTAGTTTATTCTATTTATAAACTAACTAAATATACATGTGATTTATAGTATAAATTTGTAATCTAATTTATTTAGTATTTTAATGTGCGGCTTTATCTTTAATAAAAACAATACTACTGAAGAAGACTGAAACAGAGGGCAATTGTGGAATAAACGTTTTCTTTTTCTGAAATGTTGTCTATATGCTTGAAGATAAAATGCGTAGGGATGCGGTGGATCCCATTTTGCCATTTTGGTATAGGCCCCAAACAAAAAATTAAACATTGAAATGTTTTGCAACAGCCAACAAGCACAAAACATGCAATGGTGAAAAAAAGTAGTATTCAAAAGGTTTATACTATTTGTTTGTTTTTAACACTATTTGTAATTATATATTGTTCTGGAGTTATAGATTTATACTCCTTTCATTTGCAGGAGAAAATTAAATTTTTGTAATATATAAAAGAAACTTGTAGAATTACTTGTATCCCGGCTCAGTTTTTGTTTAACAAGCCTATAGACACATGAAAAAAAATTATACAGATGTAATACTTTTTTCCTTACCTTAATATAAGATGTATTTTTTAAAAAATACAGAATAAATATAGATAAGGCACTTATAAATTGACTTGACTCTATTTTTTTCAGATTAATTAATTAAATTATAAGTTAATTAACATATAAATGTAAATATGAAAAACATAAGCTGGTGTAACTAAGAGGGCCATTCACCGTCTTTAACCTTTTTTCAAAAAAAAAATTACATTTACCCTATGTTAAATAAGAGTAGAGGAGAGGGGTTAATGTTCACTTTTTATGGATTGGTCCCAAGCCGCCCGACCATGCCCGCTCACTTTCGCCTGCCAGCCCCCATTCACACTCTACTTTCATTATTGCATATTCTCGTCGATTGTGATTAATTCGTTATTGTTCTTAGATAAAGTGCCTTTTGAATACATTTTCAAAAGCTATTCTGGATCCAAACTTAGGTTTCACAAAAATACATCCAAACACTCAATTTTTTTTGGATAAGCTATTTTGAGAAAAAAAGCTAGTTTGAGTTCCAAAAGTTATTTTGAGAAAAACTACATTTTTCTCCTTTTCCAGTTGAAAGGTTGAATCTCTCATTTAGAAAAAACATTTATTTCAAATAAAAGAAACATGAAAAGCTATTTATCCTAACTATTTTTCAGAAAAATTATATTCTACTCAAAAGTTATTCTTAAAAGTTATTCTCAAAATGCTTAATTCAAACACTTTCATTTCATCAAAAGCTATTTTTAAGAAAAACTATTTTACTCAAAAACTATTCTCCAAAACTATTTTCCCAGAAGCTATTCTCAGAAGTTGAATCCAAACAAGCTCAAACTCAACTCAATAAAAGATTGTGATTAATTCGTTATTGTTCTCAGATAAACTCAACTCAATAAAACCCGATCCTTTGCATCGAATTACAGGTTGGCTTGCACTCGTCCGGGTCAGAGTCAAGAACGACGCCTTGTTATTATTAGTTGTTAAATGTAAAAACTAGAGTACCCCCTTGTATGAATGGCATCTATTATATTCTAAGTCCATTTATAATTTAGGCCAAAATATCCATTCTTTCGAGTGTAATAATGAATCCAAGGGTGGATTCTCTGTACATCAGTCAATTGTGCCGCCGAACTAGGACCATATCTGATATCCATAACGGAGGCCTTCTTCCATTCATAATAATTGTTACTCCAGTGGCGATGCTCCTAACTAGGTTTGTTTTGATTATATTCATTGGTGATATCATCATCAAAACTTTCTTATGTGAATGCATCTTTTTTTTTACCTTTATGTTAATGCATCAGTAAGCACACTTTTCATTAATTATTATATTAATTTTTTTATAATGTATATATTCCTTTTTTTATTGATAAAAATGGGTACCCTTTAGAGCAAACTAGGTAACGATATGAATAAAATTATAAAATCCTGCTTAATAATATTATTAAGCTCATTCTTTTATTTTCAGTAAAAAAAAAAGAAAAGAAGAAAGAGTATTTCCCTTTTTTGTCAGTAGCTTATTGTGGGCGCCAAGCTATATAGAGATAAATACTACCTCCGGTCCCTAATGTAAGAGCCCAAAATTTGAATGGTTTTGGTCTCTAATGTAAGAGCTCACCCCATATTCTCTCCTCATTTAATGCATTTTTCCTACTTTACCTCTAACTCTCTTCCATATTTATTAATGCTTATGTATTTCTCTCTCTTAAAAGTACCATAATAAATATGGGCAATTTTGGAAAAGAAGCATTAACTTCAGACACCCAACTAACATTCACATGTCTTCTTAAGAAGCGTTTTTTTGACGGCTAGCTCTTACATTAGGGACCGGAGGGAGTATATAATAATAAGGGGGGCATCACTAACTGATTGGATGAGTATTATCTCTATATGAAATAGAGATATTTACATGATTGATTGTAGGATTGTATTGGGATCTATATATGAATGAATTGCTTTTGATGATTTGATATTGTCTTGGTGGGTGTTAGTAAAAAAAAAAATAATTAAATTTTGAAATTTCATAAATATAGATAGCATGATATTCAAAATGAAGTAGGGATAATTAATGAAGTAAAATAAATGAAAAAGTAGCTTAGAAAGGTTGGTAAGAGACAAGGATGATTCTTGGGGTCTCGAATATAATTATGAACCCGGGCATAATGATAGTCGAGGCATCAAAGAATATCCAATAGAATGAGAGATAAAACACCCTTACAATTTAAAAGAATTGCTATATTAGTGCCGAAAGAGATAAAAAAAATTAAAATTAGAAATCTAGAAGGGTATTGTTTGTTGGATGTGTCAAAATCTGAACAAAAACAAGTCGGATATAAACAAAATTCAAGTGAATGCTTAGGATAAATAAACAAGGATCAAATTATGTGATTGTTGGTATGTCTATGTATAATTTATTGATGATTTATTCCTAAAAGGGAAGCCTTATGGAATTGCTGTATCTTTGTTTCCTTGGCTTCATATGTGAATTATGTATGCTTTGTGTAATATGATATTCTTTTGTTATGCCTCTTGGTTGTGATTTGAATTGTAATGCAAGAGTGATTATTTTGTTGTAGAAATTCTGATATTTTGCTTGGGTTTGATCAAATGATGTAGAAATAAATTTGGTTTGCAAATTGGTTGGTGACTTCATTTGTGCATCAGCCTTATGTGTGTAAATTTTCCAGCAGAACAGTTTGAAATCTGATCTGCACTCTACTTTCTGGTGCTATTAGTTTGTTGATATCATGTTGTTACTAGTTTTGTGTCTCTTGCCCTTGATCTTATGAGAAATGTGAAATTTTGATTTATTATATTCCCTCTCTTACTAAATTTTGGTTGTTGTGACATAATGTGCATGAATTGATAGGTTTACATGTTTTGGGAATCTTTGTTCATCTTCACCCTTCTTAGAACTAAGAACTTTGATTTCTCTGTTAAAAAAAAATATATTTTTTTGACTGAAAATAAATAAATAAACAAAAATAAATGTGATGCATGCTCTATTGAAATGAATATTAAGGAAGATTAGTATATTGTAGAGTAAAATGAAAACTTGTTACTGTGAGTTTATGTTAGCCATTATAAAATAAGATTTGAATGTGTTATGGAATGATTATATGCAATTATTGGTTTCATTTTGTGATATGTGATTCAGGTGCAATTGTTTTATAACTTGTGATTCATTTGATTGATCTTGGTAATGTGATCTACTACTTGTAGAATTTCTATATCATGCTTAACTATTATCTCTTTTGAAACTAATTTGGACAAATTTTTATAAGCATTGTGACTTAGATTTCTAAATCTCTATGTCCCACAATTGTTTGAACTAGACTAAATCAGTTTTTGCCTCATGTGTTGTGATATTGCATTAGAGTTGCTGGATAAGATGCTAGTGCATAAAAAAAAAAGATGTGTAAAACTTTGCTAGAATGTGAGTGATTTTTTGTGAAAGTGTGTTTGTCATTGTGACAAGTTTTAGATCTGAATCTCTGTAATGTGTTTTGTGTGATTCTGTAGTGAATGTTCTGTTTGACTAAAAGTGCTTAGAATTATGACTGTTATTGATTGTTAAAGTAATGGTGATTTTGTTTTCTTCTCTGTTAAGCATCGCTTGTGATTCTTGTGTGTGTTCATATTGATATGTTAAAGTTGTGTGTGTAATTGAATTATGTTTATGATGACTTTTAGTGTAACTAATGATAGCTGAATATGTATTTTACATTCTTTGTTATTCTTGCTTGTCCTTTGTCATTAAGTGAGCAGCGAGGTCTTTGCATTGAAATAGTTATTAGTATAGAAGTAACTTCAAAACGATCTTATCTCTCAGCTTCAAAATAAAATTATATAGATGCAAGCTTATCATTTTTCTCTTCTATATTATTCTTCTCTATAAAGCTTATGCTCTCTTCTTGGTGCTCAAAAGCTTCTTATGATATGGCTGGAGAGTTCTTGGCATCTTTGAGAACCTCAACCATATTGATCTTCCTCTCTTCCATCATCGTCGTACTATGATAAATGTGATTATCAAGCTCTACATTAATCTCAACAACATTGCTTTCCACAACCATAATAATTCAAATACAAAATCACATGCCTAACAATGGGCTTATTCTTAGAGTTTGTCATACAAACTAATATCTCTAAAAGCTTAAATGCTTGATTCTTTTATGTACTTATAAGCACTTCTCTTCTAATTTCGAGGACGAAATTATTTTAGGGGGAGAGACTGTAACATCCCAAAAATTTAATTATAAAAGTTCTATAATTTAATATAGAACAAGAATATTTTATTGGCATTCTTAGAAATTATTTACCTAAAAGAAATGGGGGAATTGAAATTACTAAAGAAGTTTGGTTTAAATATAAAAAGGAATGACCAAAACATTGGAAAATTTGTGGACCACATATTTGTATGTGGTGTAGGTAATTAGAAAAGGAAATAAAAAAAAAAAAAACAACACCCACCCCCAATTAGATAAACTCATCGGCCTCTCTCTCTCATTCTTCATATACCCATCAAAACATTCTCTTTCTCTCTTCACTGCCTCACCATTTCGTTTTCTCTCCTCCAGCCCTATTTTTCAACGATTTCAGCAGCAATCAGCAGTGAAATTTCGCATATAAATCAAGATTTTAGCTTGGGTAAGTGTCCTTAATCTTTACATATAAGTTTTACATAGTTTGGGTGAAAGATTGGGGGCCATCCGAAATGGGAAAATCTGATTTGAGTATAGGAATTTATTAAAAACTGGACTCACATATGAAAGTGAATTGGGTATTTAACATACAAAGCTTTCTCATGAAGTTGGAATGAAAGAAGTGTTGCTTACTCTTCTTTATTCTCTTTTCTGTTCTGATTCGGCCAGCAACTATGGGGGGATGTTTGGAGCTTTGGAATCTGCAGCAAAACCTCAAAGTAAACAAGATAAGTTTGGTGAGGTTTCTTTCTTCATCCCTATAATTTTTGCAAGTTAGGGTTTTGAGAGAGAGGGCTGAATTAAATATAAGATTGGGGTACAAAAACTTCAAATTTATTGTAGTGAAAAGCTTAGCTAAGTTGAAGTAGTGAATGTTTGTTGGTTGCTTGAATTCTTGTTAATTTTGACTGAGCATTCTTTTTGATTATGGTCAAATGGGGTGCTGACTAGGTAAATCTTTCATGTATAATGGTGCTGCAGAAAGTAGAGATACATGTGTTCATTAAGGTTTTGTGGTTGTAGTGATGTTGCTGCTTGTGCAATTGAAGTTTTCTAGTACTATCCTACTGATATGGCATATTAGAAATTGAGAGGAATAAAGTTATTTGTCTAAATGAAATCTGATTCTGTTTAGCCTATACTTGATTAATGGAAGAGTGTATATTAGAGTTCACATATTGATTCGAAATTTCGTTACTCATTCTTGACATGGCTGGAATTAAAATTGTTACATGTGTAATTGTAATTTTTCTTAACCTGAAACTGTCATAACTGAATCAATTTTGAGGCAGTGAGAGAAGTACTTGCTTTGACTGAATATTTTCTTATTGGACAGTGGAAATGTGTGATGTGTTTGTTATTGATACATGTATGTTAGATAAGTTGTATTGCTAAAGTTAGATAAGTTGTATTGCTGAAAGTTGTTCATGAATATGTGTGATAAATGATGCTGATTTTGTGAACTAAAACAAAAATAAATTCTATTATATATCATAGAAGATGAATGGGTTAAGGGTTTTATTTTGCTGTTGTGGGTCTTGATATGTGTTTGCATAAACCTTCTTAAACTTAGTTGGCAAGGAATGTAAAGAAATGATAATAAATCTTCTTTGGCTGATCTGTTTTGCATTGAATTTTAATGACTGAATATGTAAGAAACTAGAGGAAGTATTAATAAGTGAACAACAATGATTAAAACCAATTGTGTTATTGCATGTAGGTGTTAAATTTCTGTTCTTGGTATGATAATGCAACTAGCTGAAAAATGCTGAAATGTGTTAAAAGTTGTTTGCTTTCTTGTCTGAAAAAGTAGAATTGATCTTAATAAATATATGCTCAAAATTCTGATTGAAAACTCTTGAAGGGAATGCAAGGCTTTCTCTGTTTTATTGTTATTGTTGGTTTGCATTTGGCTGAATGAATTTTGCACCATAAGAGGTGCTTATAAACATCAAAATGATTGCTTGGAAATATAAGAAACTCAACTTGTAAACATTAAATGTTGCATGAAGGATTTGGAACTGATAAACTTCATTGTGATTCTGTTTTGTGGATTTGAGTTGGGTGAGAATAAATACTTGAACTTCCATCCTAGTGCTGCACTGTTTAAATTGTTAAAGAAGTAGTGAATGTTGGTTGTTGTGAACTGAAATGAAAATTAACAAAATGCAACAATACATGTATATGCTTGAGCAATGTTTGATGCTTGCTTTCTTGTTGATGGATTGATGTTGTGACTTTTGTGAATGACATTGTGAAGGTATAATTGTCATGGCTTCTTAGTATTCTATTTGGAAATTGTATCACTAGTTGCTACTTGATTCTTGCTTGTTGAATGATTTGAGGATTCTTGAAACTTGCAAGAAACCTTTGAATGTTTAATGAATAAACTTTAAGAATTTTAATGATTTGGAAGAATAGAATAATTACATAAGGGATGGGTAGCATTAAACATATTAGGATTCATGAGAGATCGAAAGTAAATACATACAAACATAGTTATTAAACCTCTTGTTTCACATTAGGTAAAATCAAGGATAACCACGGTGTGGAATTCTCAAGGCATCATAAAGGAAAATAAGTGTTGATGTACTGCTAATGGCTGGAGTCCAGGTGACAGTTTGTTCCATACACATAGGGTCATTTGTTTATTTATTGTCATCACTAATATAACTGTTGCAGGTGAGTCAATAGCATATTGTCCTTATATACCTTTATATACATATATATAATTTATGATTTATGGAGTACTCCAGGGGGTCGCTCCCTCTTTGTCAATTTAAAATTCTGTTTGGTGAGGTGAAATTTCCTGCAGGTCTAAACCAGCTAATTATGATAAACATTTCATAATGTGAAGAGTTGGTTGGTGCACATAGCACCCGTGAGTGATTGAGAGAAGAAGCTTCATGGCGGGGTGAATATATTACTGGCCTGAAGTGGAGGCGTTATAGACGCAATATAAGGATAAATGCTATTATTCTCTGAACAGGTTAAAATTGAATTAGAATCAGATAGGCTATTGCATTATTTAGAGTGTATGAAATAAACTGCGGTACATTTTGGTTTCAGGTAAATGGAGAACAAGGACGGTAGGAAGAAAAATAGCAGGAATGCTTGTTATGCCCTATGTAGGTTAAAGTCTATTAGAACTTGTAGTACATTATCCATAATCCTATTATGTATCAAGTGAATAACTTGTGAAATACATATTAGGAAGCTATCATCTATGATAGTCATTCTAGTATTGGTTGTTACTTTCCAATTACAATGAAATCATATTTAGAGTAATCATTCAACATCTCTTCATTAGGATAAAATCTTAGATATTAATTTAGCCATTTAATAGATATGTAACCACATGAATTTTTAATCAATAGTATATAGTTTTATAAACTATTATAAAAGTCCAACTCAATAAATAAATGTTTTTAGATAACTTTCAAAGAGAAAATATTTCAATTATCATTCAAAAATAAAAAGTTTAATTTATTCGCATTTTTGGACTTTTAATATTATAATAGTGGTTATAAATTTATTAAATTGCAATAAATATTGTAGGAAAAGCTAGGATGTTACATTCATGGTTTAGTTGAATACCATTACTTTACTCAACCAATTCATCCAATCAAATGTAATACAACAATGGCAGTGAAATGACAGAAAAACAGAGGAAAAACCCTTAACCAATTCACTACAATCAGCTTTACATCAATCCAAAGATTTTAGTTTTAACAAACAGTGTTCATGCAAAACAATGCCTTCCAAACTTCCAAAACAGTTCAGCCATGTTAATGTCAACTTTAGGAAATTTCTATAATATATGTAATGAACAAAAAATCAGTTTTTGACATGCATACAATACCCTTCAATCAGTTATTATTTCCTGATTAAATCTGAGTTTCATTCGGCCATAAAAGTGAAAGATGCTTAGAGAATTTTAATTGTACGAGCAGCAACACAATTACAATCACAAAGCCATGTTTAACACATTCATCCCTATTTTTTACAACATCATTACTCATGTAAAATTGATCAAATAAACAGAACCATTTGGTCAAAGCAAAAAGGGCTAACAGCACCCCCTTTATATTCAGCAAGAATCCAAGAAATCAACAAGTGATTACTAATTCCATCTTAAGTAAACTTTAAGAACAAGTACATTTGAAGTTCTTTGTATCCTAATCCTCTATTTAATTCGGTCAAAACAAGAGGAGCAGCTATCATTTTTTAATTTAGTATATACACCATCTATACATCATGTTATCCCCCAAAACATAAACCTACAAATCAGATTTTTATTCAACCAATTAGCTTCTTCATTTTTTTTTTATTTCTAATCAGTTCTAATCTGAAAATGATGAGAAACTTAAGTTATATTACAGTAACACTACTACAGCCCCATAATCCCCAATTTACCACCTATCAAATTTACAAAACAAATCCCTATTAAGCCATGATAAGAAAAATTCACAACATAAGCAAATAAACACAACTCAATCCATCACAACATTACATACCCAACTTTATTTTAATTAAGCTTTCACACAAGTATTTTAAAGCTTTTGTATCCCCCAAAATCCTATGTTTTACATCGGCCATTCACTCTAAATTTTCCCAAGTCGCAGAAAATGAAACAAGGCAAGGAACTCACCAACAATTTGTTTTGGAAGCTCCAAGAATCTGCTGCTATGAATTTTAAATTCCCAAATCGTTCCCCAACAGTGGCTGGAACGAAAGAAAGAAAACAGAACAAGGAATGTGTGAGCATCAATTCTTTCTTCTAACTCTCATGAGAGTACTTTACATATTAAATTCCCAACTCACATTCATATGTGAGTTCAGTTTTTAACTAATTCCTTTACCCAAACCAGATTTCCCAAATCAAATCATCCCCAAATCTTTTCCCAAAACTATGTAAAACCTATATGTAAAGATTGAGAATACTTACCCAAGCTAGAATCTTGATTTATATGCAAAATTCCTGATGGAAATTGCTGCTCGAAATTGGCGGCTATGTGAGCTGAAGAAGAAGAATTTTTCGCAGAGAAGAGAAAGAGAAAAGAGTTTCGGTGATGATGGTGAAAAATGAGAGAGGGAGCCGAAGATGATGGTCAAAAAGGGAGGAGGAAATTTTGTTTTAAAATAAATAATACAATTTATCTACACCACATATAAATATGTGGTCCATAATTTTCCCTAATGTTTTTCTTTTCTTTTCCATTTTAATATTTTAACCAAATATCTTTACTAATTTTTATTTTCTCCATTCAATTTAGGTAAATGATTTCCAAGAATACAAATAAAATATCCTTGCTCTAAATTAAATTATAGAACTTTTATAATTAAATTTTTGGGATGTTACCAAGATCAATCAAATGTAACATCCTAGCTTTTTATCATTAACATGTATGTGATGGGGTTATTGATTTGTGTATATGTAATTCTTTGTCATTACTGATTGGATGAGTATCTTCTCTATATGAAATAGAGAAATTTACATGCTTGATTGTATGATTGTTATGTGATCTATATATGAATGAATTGCTTGTTAATTACTTTTGATGATTTGATATTGTCTTGGTGGGTGTTAGTAGAAAGGTAATTAAATTTTGGAATTTCATAAATATAGATAGCATGATATTCAAAATGAAGTAGGAATAATTAATGAAGTAAAATAAATGAAAAAGTAGCTTAGAAAGGTTGGTAAGAGACAAGGATGATTCTTGGGGTCTCGAATATAATTATGAACCCGGGCATAATGATAGTCGAGGCATCAAAGAATATCCAATAGATTGAAAGATAAAACACCCTTGAAATGAAAAAGAATTGCTATATTAGTACCAAAAGAGATAAAAAATAAATTTAAAATTAGAAATCTAGAAGGGTATTGTTTGTTGGATGTGACAAAATCTGAAAATCTAGTAGGATATAAACAAAAGTCAAGTGAATGCTTAGGATAAATGAACAAGGACCAAGTTATGTGATTGTTGATATGTCTCTGTATATTTGATTGATGATTTATTCCTAAAATGGAAGCTTTATGGAATTGATGTATCTTTGTTTCCTTGGCTCCATATATGAGTTATGTATGCATTGTGTAATATGATATGCTTTTACCATGCCTCTTGGGTGTGATTAAAATTGTAATGCAAGAGTGATTATTTTTCTGTAGACATTCTGATATTTTGCTTGTGTTTGATCAAAGGAAGTAGAGATAAATTTGATTTGCAAATTGGTTGTGACTTAATTTGTGCGTAAGCCTTATGTGTGTAAATTTTCCTAAGAATCGGATATGCATTCTACTGTGAAAAGTGCTTTCTGATGCTATTAGTTTGTTAAAATGTCATGATGTTGCTAGTTTTGTGTCTCTTGCATTTGATCCTATTTGTAATGTGATGCATGCTCTATTGTAATGAATATTAAGGAAGATTAGTATATTGTTGAGTAAAATGAAAACTTGTTACTGTGAGTTTATGTTAGTCACTATAAAATAAGATTTGAATGTGTTATGGAATGATTATATGCAAGTATTGGTGCCAATTTGTGATATGTGATTCAGGTGCAATTGTGCTATAACTTGTGATTCATTTGATTGATCTTGGTAATGTGATTTATTACTTGTAAAATTTCCATACCACGCTTAACTGTTATCTCTTTTGAAACTAATTTGAACAGATTTTTTTTATATAAGCATTGTGACTTAGATTTCTAAATCTCTTTGTCCCACAATTGTTTGAACTAAGACTTAAATCAAATTTTGCCTCATGTGTTGTGTGATATTGCATTAGTTGCTGGATAAGGTGTTAATGCAAAAAAAAAAATGTGTTAAACTTTGCTAGAATGTGAGTGATTTTCTGTGAAATTGTGTTTGCCATTGTGACAAGTTTTAGATCTGAATCTCTGTAATGTGTTTTGTGTGATTCTGTAGTGAATGTTCTGTTTGACTAAAAGTGCTTAGAATTATGACTGTCATTGATTGTTAAAGTAATGGTGATTTTGTTTTCTTCTCTGTTAAGCATCGCTTGTGATTCTTGTGTGTGTTCATATTGATATGTTAAAGCTGTGTGTGTGATTGAATTATGTTTATGATGACTTTTAGTGTAACTAATGATAACTGAGTATGTATTTAATAATATTTGTGGTTGCTTGACAGATTCTTTGAATGATATAACATGCTGTTCTGTATTTAATTGAGTGAGCAATCTGAATGTGGATAAGTGAAATAGTTGATACTTTAAATTATTATTATTGGCATATGTTATATGAATATTCATAAAATATGGTAACTTGGTTATTGCCTTGTGTAAGTTGATTAATGTTCATGAATTTGTTAGGTACACCATTGATTAATTGATTTATAGGAACTTGGTGATTGAGTAATATGATTGTATATCGTTTGCGATAGTCATTCCAGTATTAGTTGAATCTTTCTTATTACAATGAGATTTGATTTAGAGTAAATGTTTAACATCTCTTCATTAGGATAAAATCTTAGATATTAATTTAGTCATTTAATAGATATGTAACCACTTGAATTTTTAACCAATATTATATAGTTTTATAATCTATTATAGAAGTCCAATTTAATAAATAAATGTTTTCAGATAATTTTCAAAGAGTAAATCTTTCATGTATAATGGTGCTGCAGAAAGTAGAGATACATGTGTTCAGTAAGGTTTTGTGGTTGTAGTGATGTTGCTGCTTGTGCAATTGAAGTTTTCTAGTACTATCCTACTGATATGGCATATTAGAAATTGAGAGGAATAAAGTTATTTGTCTAAATGAAATCTGATTCTGTTTAGCCTATACTTGATTAATGGAAGAGTGTATATTAGAGTTCACATATTGATTCGAAATTTCGTTACTCATTCTTGACATGGCTGGAATTAAAATTGTTACATGTGTAATTGTAATTTTTCTTAACCTGAAACTGTCATAACTGAATCAATTTTGAGGCAGTGAGAGAAGTACTTGCTTTGATATTCATGCTCCGCATAACTTTTTTTAAAAGGGTAAGGGACCTAATCTGCCCCCGAAGTAACCACCAAGGAGCGCTGAGCACCCTAAACTAACAACAGACCCGTATCTGCACTCCAAGTAACCAAGGTGTTTAAAAAGTACCCCGGTTTGACGGTCAACAACGTTTGACCGTTAGTATGCATATGTGGACACCACGTGGAGACCTATTTTGCCACCCGACGCCTTGTCATCGCCACGTAGGATAAGTTAATGTGGGTCCTACATTAAATAAAAAAAAAAAAAATTCTCCCCCCTCTTCACCTCCCACCCACGGCCCCACCTCCCTTCCCAACCCCCCACCCTCCCTACACCTCCCCCCCACCACCCGCCCCACCTCCCCCCCACCCCCACTCCACCTCCCCCCCACCACCCGCCCCACCCCCCGTCACCTCCTTCCCTCACTTCACCACCCCGCCCCACCTCCCCCTCACCACCAGCCCCACCCCCTCCACCTCCCCCCATGACCAGCCCCACCCCCCTCCACCCCGCCCCACCTCCCCCACCACCAGCCCCACTCCGCGACTGGGACTCTCTCGCACCCCGGCGAGAAACACTTCATCACCCGCGTCCTCGCCTTCTTCGCCGCCTCCGACGACATCGTCCTCAAGAAGGGGGAGGTGGGGCGGGTGGTGGTGGGGAGGTGGAGGGGGTGGGGCGGATGGTGGTGGGGAGGTGGAGGGGGTGGGGCTGGTGGGGGGGAGGTGGAGGGGGGGTGGGGCTGGTGGTGTGGGGGAGGTAGGGCGGGGTGGTGAAGTGAGGGAGGGAGGTGAGGGGGGGGTGGGGCGGGTGGTGGGGGGGAGGTGCAGGGAGGGTGGGGCTGGTGGTGGGGGGTTGGGAAGGGAGGTGGGGGGGTGGGGGCCGTGGGTGGGAGGTGAAGAGGGGGGGAGATTTTTTTTTTATTTAATGTGGGACCCACATTAACTTATCCTACGTGGCGATGACAAGGCGCCGGGTGGCAAAACAGGTCTCCACGTGGCGTCCACATATGCATACTAACGGTCAAACGTTGTTGACAGTCAAATCGGGGTAGTTTTTAAACACCTTGGTTACTTGGAGTGCAGATACGGGCCTGTTGTTAGTTCAGGGTGCTCAGCGCTCCTTGATGGTTACTTCGGGGGCAGATTAGGTCCCTTACCCTTTTTAAAAAAAAAACAGAGAGAGATATAATGATATATATAGAGTGGAGTGCGTGCATGGGGCGATCTTTTGGATCTTAGCTTCTCTAAACCTCTAAAGCAATTGATGCTCACCTATAAATTAAACATAGTGATTGATGCTCACCGAAGTCTATCCTATGCTAAAGGACAAACTTATCGTCACACAAAAGATTCAAAAGAACAAGAGAAAGTCAGAAAACCCAGTGACCATTTAGTGAAAGTTGTAATTTTGTACTATTTGCAAACTAAGCAGCAATCAAACGATTAACTACGCTGATTAATTTCTTAGTGATAAGGGGTCCCTTGTTCCCCACTCCTTCAACATTAATTAATATTGATATATCTCTTCACTTGATCAGAAAGTTTGCTACATTTTAATATAATAATGATTCGGCCAATTAATTAATGGTGCGCCCACATGAAAAGCCAACACACGCCTCACTATCCATTATGTACGCAGTCTACTATAAGGTATTCTTTGTTTTATGTCTTATAAGTTAGAGTATATATTATAGTAGGAGTTGATCACCATTCAATATTTTTCGATATATTTACCCCGACTGAATGAATGTAAGTAGAGAGTATGAACTAAATTAATATCGTTTATATAATTTTTTTATGGATTCATAATTCAAACGCTGCTTCAGCCCTATACGAAATTTCTTAAATGAAAAAAGAAAAAAAAGTAGATGATAATATAAAAACTTTTATCGATTGTCAATTAGATTTATAAATTAAATAAAAAAACAACAGTGGATACCCTCCCATGTCTAATATAATCTCTGAACATATCTCATGATTAATTTAAGAGCATAATTTGTACTTACAAATTAATTATTTTATTAATCACACCAGGAGGCAGTAATTTCACCACACATTATTGCGAGCGAAAAAAAACAAATAAACACCACATGCATGTAACACATAGACGTACTTATCACTATCATCAGTGTCTCCCTCAATGCTATGCTTGTCGTATTACTTATTTGCATGGAGGGAGAGGGGACCCACAGAGGCACTTATTATGAAGGTAAGAGTATATATCAAAGCTCTGCAACTTTCCTCCTACCGGAATCTCACCACACAACCTATTATAGCTCACATTCAAATACTGAAAATTCAGCTCAGTCAACTGTTCCGGAAGACCACCGTACACCTTATTATGATTCAGATCCAGCGACGTCAAGCTACTCGGGAACACAACATCACTCATATTAAACGCCAGCTGATGATTCCTATTGAGGTCAACAATCTGAACCGTTTTATTAGACCCAAAAAGCATAGAGGCATCACCTTCCAGCGCATTCCAAGACAAGTCAATGGTAGTCAGGTTGAGATTATTAAAGGATCTGGGGATCTGACCAGATAAATTATTATGAGATAGATAAATATCAGGGCTGCTCTTAAAGTAACCAAACGACTCGGGGATCGAACCGGTTAGGTGGTTCCGGTCCAAGTGAATTGCGTTAAGGTTAGACAATTCAGAAAGGGAGGGAGGGATTGAACCGGAAAGATTATTGAATGAGAGGTCCAAAAATGTGAGGCCCTTGAGCTGGGCTAGGAAACCGGGAACCGGGCCGGACAGGTTGGTCCAGCTGATTCGGAGGGATGTGAGACGGGTGAGTTTAGCGATTGCGGGCTGAAGTGGGCCCGTGAGATTTGGGAGTTTATGGAATTCAAGAGATTGGAGATATGGGAGATTGCCAATGGACGGTGGGATTTGGGCTGAGAAATTTGATCGTGCGGTGGAGTCGAGAATGATGAGGGAAATGATACGGTGCGTTTTGGGGTCACAGGTTATGGTGTACCAGTCGCAGCAATCGATGTTGGGGTCCCAGGAAGCAAGAAGGTAAGGATTGTTGAGATCTTGCTTTAGTTGAAGCAGAGCTTTCTTGTCCTTCGGATTGCATTTCTCGGACACTGCCAGAGATATCATTAGCATCAGTAGAAGCAAGCTCAGGTGAACCATGCTAGCCATGTTTAATTTGCTTGATTAATGGGATGCGATGGGTGGAAACGTGGTCTGGATTATGGGTTTATATAATGTGTGTATGTGTGAAGTGTCAGCTTTAATTTATTGTCGGCATCGATCTTCATTTTGTATTTGAGTTCTTTTCGTATACATTCTGTCTATACGTATTTTTTTTGGATCGTTTGCATTATTATGATATTACTACCTTCGTTTCTAAATATAAGATTAATTTGGGGAGATTAAAGAAGACAATAAAATTACATGATCTTCCCAAAATCCCCCCAATACTCACTTAAGTTTAAAAGGAGGAGAGGTTTTCAATGAAAAAAGGGAGTATAAGAGTAGTTTGGGCAAAACTTGAGATACAATAGGAAGAATCTTATATTTTTAGGAACTTATCCACTTCCCCAGAGTGATCTTATATTTAGGAACAGACCAGTATTATATTTGGATTTATTGTGAAGATCTGGAATTACGCTGAATGTCAAATGTGGACAGCTAGTTTAGGCTATGACGTGTCGCTACTTGTTTTAGTAAGTTACGTCTCCTGCTTTTAATTATATTTGTCAATTGTCAATTCTGTGCTGATCGCTTCCATAACAATCAAGAACACTCATCCAAATTCCAAACTGAGATAAGTTGCATGGAGATCTTGATTTTGGTTGAGTTAATCTATTTTCCTCCACCATGTGGCTGTTAACTTCTCTGCTGCTAACTTCACACTTGAGAATTTATTCTAGCCGACCATTTGTCAGTTCTTTGGTTTTCTAGTGAAGCAAAATTTGCATTTTATTACACATGTTATGTTATTTGTGTGTGTTGTCCATGTTTAATCCAGGATTGTGTGACTCCATATAAAAATGGTTGGTTGATGTGCTAAATGGTTGAAGGTGGGCGCGTTGAAAGCACAAGATCAAAACGGAAAAACGCAAGAGACAAAAATGTACAGTAAGATGTGAGCCCATTTAAAATGGCTACCATGAAAAATAAATCATGCATGCTTTTAGTTTTGGGCTAACATCCTTTATGTATCCAAAAGAAGATATTGCTGGGATCACCTTTGCTTTTTGTCGGTCCAAAGTTCCCACTGATATTCGGGGAACCACTTTTCCTATTTATTAAGGCAACAAGGTGACGCTGATCCACTTTGCACTGTTGATATATAATCAAGATGGTACATATTTAACATTTTAAGTTTTTATTTTTGAATGAAAACTCATTTTTGACAAAATAGTAATTCAGAAATTGCTTTTATTTTAAATTATGTGCTCGTTAAAATGAAAAAAAAAGTAAAACACTAAGAATATTAAATATGAAACGTCCACGTTAGATTTGAAAACTTCGTAGAGGATAAGCACCCTAATACTCATCTTTTTTCTACCCCACAAAGAAAGTGATGATGGGGTTACTCTATGATTTGCACATTCCACCAGTTTTTGTTTCGGTAATATGGTTAGTTGTTGGGCTTAAAATGGTTCGAGCAGTAATTAAGCATGGGCCTCTTGTATTTTGACGAGGAATCTAGTATGGGCCTCTGGTAAAAGGATAACTGGTTCACTAGTTCGCGTCTCTCCTCTCGGTCCCAAATATTTGTGTCTTTTAATCACATGACAGATCTTACCTTGTATGCTCTGTCTGTTCTGCAAAAAAGTAGAGCTTTTATGCTCTATTTTGGTTTTTTGGGGTCTATTTTGAGCACAAACATTTGAAGTTAATATATATATATATATATATATATATATATATATATATATATATATATATATATATATATATATATATATATATAAAGCACTCGAATTAACTGAAGTGCTCGAATGATAAATATTGAAGTTATTGTCAAATAAAGTATTTGCATCTTCATATAGATTTTTGGGTAAAGGGTCAAATCTAGCACTGAACTATTGGCCAAAGTACACCCCACATAAAAATGAATTTGGGTCTCAAAACTAGCACTGTTCAAGTACAATTTGGGCCATACGTAGCATTTCCGTCAATTTTAACTGGGTTGACCGTTAAATTTGACTTAATTAGACCACTTCACATGCCATGTCATCTTATTAAGCCAAGTCAGCGTATCAACCTCATCTCTTCGCCACGTCATCATATCTTCCCAATCACTCCCACCTTATTATGAAATCAGCATCAATTCCAGCAGGACAATCAATCAAAATAAAATCTGGGCTACCTTCATTTCTCGATTTCAAGGCTTCCACAAGCCAAACAAGGGCTTTGCCTCCAAAACCAATGGGAAGCTTTGATCTTGGCTTGGAAATACAGAGTAATTCGAAGTTGGACCAGCGTTTGTCTCTGACGAGGGCCTGGTCGAGGCGGCAGTCGCCGTTGAGGACCTCGATGACTGTGTAGTTGACGCGATTCTCGAGGCCGAGGAGGAGGTCGAGGTTGCGGAGGCCGACATCCGCGTCGACGGCGACGACGGAGAAGCCGAGGTGGGCGAGGGAGAGGGCGGTGTTGGCGGTGGTGGTGGTCTTGCCGACGCCGCCCTTGTCGGAGGTGATGACGACGACGCGGGGGTGGCGCCGGTGAGCTCGGGCTTACGTTTCCATTGGAGGAGGGATTTTGTGAGGTGGGGTTTTGTTGTTGAGTAGGGTTTATGGGGTTTTTGGTTGATGGGGATGATTGGGTTGAAGAAGGTGATGGTGAGGAATGTTGGGGTGGGACTTGAAGGGAAGGTGGAGATTGAAGAACATGAGGTTGTGGGAAGGTTGAGAGGTAGCATTTGTGAAGATCAGAGAGAAGGATTGGGAAGATAACGTGGCGAAGAGATGATGTTGATACATTGACTTGGCTTAATAAGGTGACATGGCATGTGAAGTGGTCTAATTAAGTCAAATTTAATGGTCAACCCAGTTAAAATTGACGGAAATGCTACGTATGGCCCAAATTGTACTTGAACAGTGTTAGTTTTGAGACCCCAAATTCATTTTTATGTGGGGTGTACTTTGGTCAATAGTTCAGTGCTAGATTTGACAATACTCTCTCCAATCCTAATTATAACAACTTTGTCTCTCTTTTTTTTCAGAAATTAAATATATAAAATTAATTGCATTAAATTTTCTATAGGTATCTTAAACCCCTAAAATTAATTAACTCAACTCGTAAACTTGGTTATAATCTAATTACATGTGATATATATTATATTTCAATGGTCTAATGCAAAAAAAATATTATATTTTGGACATGAAAGAGTAGCTTGTATTCTGGCAGAAAAATGTTGAATTACTTATATTATACATACATTTTTTACAATGTAATATACAATACGTAAAATTATTGTATTATTTTGTTTAAAGTAATATTGTATGTTTATAGCATCTGTGTGTGTGTACACACACCCATATATTAATATATAGATATTTGTTTTTGTATTATATATTATCGATGACTGCAAAACTGGATAATGCGCATAGACTTCTAACGTAAAAGTATACTATTATATAGTAACAATTTCTTAACGTTAATTCGTCCTGTAATTTATGTATAACTTGAGTAGTCTTCAATTTGCTAGCTTTCCTTCCTCTGCTTAATTCAAAGTCAGAGACATATAGTTAAAATTCAACTCTATACCATGGAGTACGCGTGTGTATTTAAATTTAAATTAATTATATACAACGTAGCGTGGGGAGAAGAGGGGTGATATAGCTGAATTAATCAGAGACACTGATTCAATTCAATTTATAATAATATTATAAAGAGAAAAAATAAACAAGAAAGTAATTAAGGGCTAGCTAGCTAATTAAGGATTATATAGGTATGTTGGCTACTTTAGAGAAATTAGCTAAGAGGTTATTATTATTCCTGACGAGGTCGTCCCATCCACAAAGAACTAAGAGCTCGTAGACGATGAAAATACTCAGCAATCGCAAGCATACACCTTGCTGCCTGCCGCGTCGTCAATATCTCATGTACTCGCTGAATCGTTTGTTGCCTCAGATTATCTGCCTGTTATGTTCATTATTTTCAAAAAGAAGAAGAATAAGTTAATGTCAGTGGTCATCAATAAATGTCATAAAACTCAACAATGTCAACTCTATATTTTAGAGATTGAATTTAATATTCACACACGGCATCTCATATGCCCTACTTTAGAAGCAAGCGAAGTGTACTTAGACAAGTTTGAAAGAGGTTAGGAGGGGCAATCAAAGGAATAATTAAATTAAATCATAGTATTCCCAGTCCAACATTTTGAAACGTGGACAGGACTTGCAACCTCTCTACGATCATGACTTGTTGATTATGATGTTTCTTAGTCAATGCTCGGAATTATTTAATGACCCCCAAATAATACTTTTTCTCGTCAATAATATAAGAGTCGAAATAACTCTATTTCATTTTATTAAATTTAAATGTCTGTGTATTATTTCTCTCTATTAATGGTGTTATAATAAAGATGGAGAAAATTGGAAAAAGAGAATTAAATTGAAATATCCAAGCATGTTTTAAGGTATTACGGGAAGTAGTACGTTTGTGTGTATGTGTTTAACAACAATTAAAAGATACACACATTTTCAAAGAGAATATTTCATTCAAAATGAAGACACTCCTGTTTTCAATTAAAGCCACCTACGCCACGAATTTCATGACCTACATTTTTACGATAGAATCATAAACACTTCAAATACTAATTGCTTAAGCTTACACGTGTGTCAAAACTAGTAATCATTATGATTAATATACTCTACCTGATAATTCCTCTATTACTTCCAGTCTCTTGTGCATTCTATGGTTACTTAGAACATATATAAGGATTTATTCTTCAGTGGCTTGTAAAATCGGCAATTGACCCGTTGAGACATATATAATCCAATGTTGGTGAACCAACTATAGTTATGGTAAGCTCCGAAAAAGAGTTCTAGAGACATCTTACTCCTGCACTCAAACAAAGCTAGAGATAGCTCATCTTCTATTCTTCTCTAATTTAATATGTCTTATGTTTTATAGAAGTCTAGACCTGATGTGACATGTTCAGACATCTTCATTAGAATTTTGTGTGTTCACACGCAATTATTGAGCAGAATATGGTCGTTTCACTCATCAGAAGAAGTAGGTGATGGAGTTGATATTTATGAGGGAAATAATATATATTTTTTAGAAGTTCCTTTCAACGTGTGAGTTTTGTTGGTTCTTTTTGTTTGTTTGGCTTTCTTACTCTTGGCCGGAAGTGTTTGGGTGGTTCAAGACAGGGTCAAAAGAGGAGTTAAATGTGTATATATTGATAAGGAACGAACATGTTTTGTACCTCAATCTGACCAACGGTTGGTTACGATCATGACATCATCAAAAATGGAGCTCATGGGACCTCCTCTGGATGAAAATTATACTACTAATGAGGGACCACTGGCGGTACCCCTAGAGTCACGAGTACATGATTTCTCCCACCACCATTCCACAATATTGCTAATCCCTTTAATTTGGGATTAAGGCTTCTAAAATTTTTTCTCCCTATATGCGTGACTAATTAACTATGATTGATCTCACATACATCCTGTGGAATGTCCTACCCGAACGTAACAGAACACAGAATGATGAAATTTACAATTCACATTGTACCATCTCTAATTTCCGCAACAAGCTATTTGTGTGTGGAAATTCACGGGGCAGCTTTAATTGATGTATACTATCCGAGATACTAACCAGTAAAAGAACGATATAAGTATTTCTTTTGGCAGAAATAATTATGCTTGCATTTTAGTTTTGTTAATATTAAATTAAGAGAGCTAGGGAGAGGCAAGTTGTATTTGTAGTTGTAGATTCCGTAAGGGCTGAGCTGAGACATCATGCATGAAAAGATAGTTGTTCATGGGGTTGGAGTAGGTTACTCGCCCTTATGTACCCAAAGGGGAACAGATCACAGATTCTTTGGCCCCACCCACCTAATTACTTCCACCACATGATCAGTTATAGAAATAGTCTGTATTTGGGGGACCACTACAAACTAAACCAGACGAGGCGGACACAAATTCACTACCACCTAATTCAAAAATAGTTGCATTTATATACCATATATATGCGTAACATATATACTATATATCAAAATGAATCGTATATATATAACGTACCTGTCTCACGAAACCTTCTAGAGTGGAGAGCTTATTTATGGCCATGGCCATCTGTCCCATGTAGTTAGCCATGTTGGGAGGACAGCTCAGTGAGTCAGATGTTATTGTGTCTGAAAGAGATTGATTGAGAGCCTCTAGCCCTTGGGACAGAGCTTCTTCTGCCTCTTGCGTAGATTGTTGCAAACCATATATACCCAGTATTTGCTGCTCCGTCAAGGGTTCAATTTGACTCACAATGATCTGAAAAAACGAACATGAAATTAATAAAACAATTTACGTAATTATATATATTATGACTTAGGTTCTTAAATATTTATGAGCATATGGTTTGATTAAATTGATTAACTAGTGTACAAAGTGAGAGATAGTTATGGGGACTTGGACTATTATTAGGGATAGAGACCCGTGCCAGTCTCTTTTCCCGGGATCCACTAGCCATATTATTTTGAGTAAAAGGAATCGTGGCTTTATGGGAATGAAGCCTAACTATGCATCCCCATTAACGAATACATTTCATAACACCTATCGTCATTCATTTCATTACCCTCCGACTTTATCTTAGTTGCTTATATGGGCATATGCCCCACCGACAAAAATTGGCACCTACATTTTATTGTCCCATTACACTTAAATTCCTACCTTGTTAAGTTAAGCATGTAAGCAATGTTAAGATCACCCCAACCCATCCTTTCCATTTAGAATTAGGTTGAGACAAAAAGGTCTTGTTGAAAAATGACTATGTGTTGTTCTAGGTCACATTATCTTAGTCATGTGTGGTTGCCACACAAAATTATAGAAGTTGCACCTTAATGAGTTCAGATGGGCGAAAACCACCGATCCACATGAAGCAACGTTCGGCTGGGGTCTTCCACATGCCAGATACAATGTGGAATACGTCAGTTTTTGCAACAGCAGTCTTGAGGTGTGTTAATTGGTCATAATGAGCCAAGCAATTATCCACAAACAACCGAAGCTCATTCTCTGGGAGGTGTTCTTGAACTGCAGCTCTTAACTCGCACACTATTCTATGATGTTCTTCCAGCCATCTAGCATATTCTACGTCAAACATTGTAGCTTCTGAAAATCCATGTAAACATAATGAGAATGTTGCTGGTAAAAATCAAAGAATGTGTATACAAATGTGTGTGTGTAGGTTGTTTTATCCTAGTCAAGACCTGAGCTAATGTTGCTCATAGCCATGGGAAGACCTTGGTCTCCTCCCAAAGCTGCACCTCCCGCTAAAAATACTCCCTGAAACATAACATCCATTGATCAGCGCTTGCAAGGTTTGTTAGTGTATGAGATATTTCAATAAGTTGCAGCTTCAATTTGTTGGTGTGATGATGTCCATTCAGAGTATATATATATATGTACTGCTTTTTTCTAACTTACTTGAGCTCTAGCACGATGTAGCTCTTGCTCCAGTTGATTAAGCCTAATTCTACTTGACTCTAGCTGCTGAACATATGCCTTACAAAACAAATAAATGAATTAGCTCTTTGAAAAGTTGAATATTTCTGAAATGCGTGAACCCACATACAAATAAGATGAAAGTGCTCACCTTTTTCCTGAGCCTGCTTTTCCTAGCAGCTTCTCTATTCTGGGCAAGTCTTCTGAGCGTCTGCAATATTATATTTGAAGATCAAATAAAAAAAAGAAAGAAGAAGAAGATGATGATGAGAGTTGAAACGAAAGCAGTGCAGTGGAAGAAAATAAAGAGTATGAAAGTGACCTTAGGATCTGGAGTTTTGGGGGCTTCCTGTTCAGAACTTGGTGTTGGACCCTTCCGATTGCCCTCTCGCTCCTACATATTTATGTGTGAGCGTCCACACTTTCACAGGTCAGCATTAAGTGATTTCCATTCAAGGACATGATAAATATAATATACAACTTCATTAATAATTAATCAAAGCTTAGAACTCATGTTTGAAACACGCATATGTAAATAGATAAAAAATATATGTGCACACTTATTAACTTGGACTCTTGCTCGATCAATTTACATGTATAATTAATTAACCATATATATAACAAAGGTAGTTATATATGTTGATGAGGATATATACAATTGTCGAAAATATAAATATGGGGTTTATTATACCTTGAGCGATTTGGAATTGGATGGTTCATGGGCCGAGGCGGCTTCGTTTCGGGGGTTGGCCAAATCCATTGACGATGACTCTGATGGACCTTTGGGACCACTGGTTTGATGAGGAGGAAGCTCTTCCATACTAGCCTAATATATATGTATGGAAACAAATCCATCTCAAGCATCACTTAATCAAACTGATCATGATGTTGAAAGATATGATCTTTATAATTAAAATGAGAGTGTGATGTATGATGATGATTATACCTTGGATGAGGGCGGGTGTGTGTGCATAGGTTGGGATGGGAACATGTTGAGAGTGGGAGGCTTCATTTCAGACGATGATGAGTTCTCTGCTGATGAGAAACAAGCACAAAATTCATCATCAATTATGTTTGATATGAATTAATTAACACAATTCAGAGAAAGGTGTATTTTTAAGGGACACAAATAATGATTGTGTTGGGGGTCGGACCAAAAATAGGAGAGGAGATGGAAATGAAAGAAAGAATCTTTGAAGCAGGATGTGCCATCCAAAGGAAAGGAAAAGCAGAGAGGCACCCATACTCACAGTACATGTGGCGTTTTGCAGGTAACTCATGACACTCGGTTTGTTACATGTCATAGTCTCATTCCTTCCTCTATGCAACATATTACAATAAAATACTAACAACTACAGACAGCCTAGCCGGGTCTACCATCTCTCTCTATCTCACTCACCCCAATTATTTTCATGCCTTCTTGGATCAGGTTAAAGAAAGTACTTATTACTTATTAAGTTGTACTGATCGATAAGAGAATCTCTCTGCAGAACACGCCTTTTCTGTGACCCAAATAACCCATCCCTCGGAGAACCAGTCAACCAAACCGCCCAAAACGATATATGGAAATAATAAAATTTAATTTGATGGGGTAGGAGAGGAGGAGGAAAAAGCTCACGTCTTTGATGTTGAACACTAGATTGCTCTTGCTGTCCATCGAGATACAGAAAGAGCGCTTGATCCAAATCTCCCAGATCATAAGCTCCACCAGAATCCTTGCTTCTATTGAATACATACATAAATTGATAAACAGACAAACAATAACACCGATAATAAAAACCAATTCAGTCCAAACACTTGTGCAGATAATAAAGTAACTCAGTGATGTATAATTAATAACTCACATGTAGTTTCCAGGGACAGAAAAAGTTGTCGAGGGAGAAGGAGGTTGCATCATCCCGAAAGAGGCATGATGATTGTCATTATCAAGTGTATGATGTTGTTGGGGTTGCTGGTGGTGGTGACGGCGAGGCAAAATAGGTTCATGATGATGAGAAGCTGTATGGTTAATACTGGAAGACATGAGAGTATATATATGGAGAAGAGAAAGCGACGTCCTATATATATCCTATATATGTATCTTCTCTTCTTCTGTTTCTCTTTGATCTCTTCCTTGTGCTGTAGTGTGATAAATATGAAGCTTCTGCGAGGAATAAGAGAGAAGAAAAAAGAAGCTACTAACTTAACGCCGAAACCGCCTTCTGGTTTACATTAAAAACCAAGGAGTGTTGTTTGATGAAGAGTTGTCCACTTACGGAGAGAGTCGGTGGTATATATACAATCCAATGGAATAGCTGTATGTAGAATTGAATATAATGATGATAAGAGGGAAATAAGGGAGAAGACGCAATTCAAAGCCAACTAACCGACGAAATCTTAAACCCTGTTTGTCTTCTACTCCACCTTTCTCTCCCTCTCTCTCTCTCTCTCTCTCTCGCATGTATATATGTATGTGAAGAGAGATATGAGTTTGTGTTAGCTAGCTAGCTAGCTGAGGAGATATGTATATATGTATATATATTTAAAGCGGTTCTGAAGGTTTGCGGTTCAACTCTGAATTTCTCTCTCCAGAAAATAACAAAGAAGGAAAGAGCAGACAGGAGAGACCGTCTTTTGTTTATTTAAGGAAAAAAGTCAAAAACTCATTTTGTTTTGCCTGAGAAAAAACTCAATTTAAAGAGTTGAAATTAAAATGGAGAAATGGCGAGAATTGAAAACCACACCTTCCTAGTTCTATTCCTCGTTTTAAACTTTAATATTTAGATTATACTTCTACTTGATTTGATTATTGTGGTAGTTAGAATTTTTTAGTATGTGGTTTTTATTACTCCTTAAATTTTCAATTCATTTGTTTTGATCATGTAAGCTTTTAAGATTAAATCGGTACTTTTTGTCCTTTTGTGTCATTTTTAAAAATTAATCCTGGACTTAAAAAACCTTGGAAAATCAGGGACCCATGATTACAAATACCACTTGAAAGTTCAAAGAGCATTATGGTCGATAAATTTTAAAAATCGGCAACGAAAAAAAAATTAACTGAACATTAAGTATCAAAAGTTGATAAACTTAATATCCCATATTGTTGAAATGTGGATTAAATCTATATGTGTGTTTTAGGATTTGTTTTTCCATCATATAAGTTTAATTTACGTGTGAAGTATCCACACCCAAAATTATATACCATTAAATCACTTACCACACTTCCTATGCGAGACTTTTTATATTTTTTTCTAATATTCAGTCTATTAATTTTCCATTTTTAATATTATTTTTTCTTATATTCTACCCACTATTTTTTTTGTCTCTTTTGAATTTCATTTTTTATTTGCTTGAATTTATGCGCCTTTTTAAGTATCAAGGTTTCAAGTCTGATCTACAAATATTTTTTTAATAACATTAATCAAATAACTCCAGTATCATGTTGAAATATGAATTATTTATATATGTGTCACGTTTTATATTTCTATCACATAAGTTTAAACTATTGTAATGAAAATGAGCCAAACATTATATTCAAGTATTAGTCAATCTCTCATACTTTCATATTTTTTGTTTTAAGCAAATGTGATGGAAATTTTTATGTTTATTTCTGATACTTATTAGGTTAGCGGGAGAAATTATCAAAAGTCTTCCTCTTCCTCCGACCTTTTCACTGTTCACATTTTCATGCAAGCTTACACACGTTGATTCCACACAGGCGGCTTTCAGTGCCTATTGGTTATTCTATTATCCTGAAATTGTTATTTTCTGTTTCACACTTCCATTCTCCTTCTTCTTACTCACCGCATATTTTCTAACTCTATTTTACAAAATCACGTGTCAAATTAATTATTATTTCTATGAGATTGTCTCAAGTACATACAATCGATTTACGTAATATAATTAATTAAGTAATAATCATTTATGTTATAATTGATTCGAATTAATTAATTAATACAAATTCCCACTTGGAGATATAACATTACCGTTAAATGTTTCGAGGGAGATATCAAAACTTAAATAAAATAATTTATTCTCATATGTTCAATGAGTTAATCAAGTTGCTGTAACTCCGAGTTTCCGACCCGCAATAAAATTAATTTTAATTTACTCAATTTCGAAAACGTTTACTACAAATTGAATCAAATAATAAACCATTTTCATTAACATATACTATAATCATAGATTACTGCCAACGAGTACAATAATTTGAGTCATAGGAAATCAGCTTGAAGAAGTTGTCCTCAATATTTTTTAGGTGGATGATTGAAAATGATATAATATATACTTCCACAGAACTTAATTAAGTGACATATTATTGACCTCGAAGGTGTAGTTTTAATAAACAGAATATAATACTGGAGAATATTTCTGCAATGACATTTAACAATTTATAGTGCATAAATTATATGCAAACAGGATGGCCAAACGAAATATAATTAAATATATGCAAGCAGTATGTTGTTTACATGATAGTATATTAAGGAATCGATATCATCGACTCTTCAGTTCAAAATAAAGAATCATCGACTCTTGCAATTATCTAGCAAGTGAAGCCTTCTCGGAAAATCACACGTATTTGTTTAAAAATTAGATTTTAATTATTGTTTTGCCTTTAATTATCATACTCTTAACATAATAATTAGTCATATTCATAAATATAATTATGGAAAATTAATTTCAGGTCTCACATAAACACATAATATTGGAAATATCTGATTAATTGACTAAATTAAAGTAGAGTCCCAAGAGACCCTACTTTAATTATATTAACACAAACAAACTTTTATACCTTTGACTTTACTTTTTTTTAATTAACAAAGATGACATATAAAAGTTTTTTGTGTTGTAACATAATTAAAGTAGGGTTGTCCCTTGAGACTTTATTTACTTTAATTTGGTTCATTGGAGGGACTTTATTTTTCAATATTATGTGTTTTATCAGTCCAAAAAAAGAGTTGATTTGACAATTAATGCTTTAAGTGTTGGATTAAGTTTCAATTACGCATTTGTCTTAAAACAATAAGACCTGAAATTAAGTTTCAATTACGCATTTTTATTTGAAAACTCTTCACGTGTGTCTTGAAATATAGTTGTGAAATTATAGATTTTTAAGAGTTTGATTTCATGATTTTTCAGACTTGAAAATACTAACATTGATGTTGAAAATAAGTAATGTCTTGAAAATTTTCTCATATGTGTCTAGAAAATTTCCAACAAAAGCCTTGAAAATTCTCCATATGTATTTGGGAAATTTTATTGTGAAACTTGGTATGATTTGATGTTGGATTCCATGATTTCGGAGACTTTAAAATACTTACATAGATGTTGAAAATAAATACATACTTCTTGGAAATTCTATACATGTGTCTAGGAATTCCGATACATAGTTTAATAAATATATTTTGGTCCATTTGGTGAAACATATAATTTCACTTTGGCCCCTTAGGGTGCAGTGAAATTTCAAAATGTTGTAGAGAAAATTTGAGGCCAATTATTCTCCATTAAGTTTAAGATTGTAAAGTGAAATTTTCCAAAAAATAAATAATTTTATGAAATTTTATGAATTTTGATGTCAATAACTAATTAATGCTATAATAAGAAACATGCGGTCACGTATTTATATATATAATTAAATCTGAATTATTCAATTATTGATCTTGTTATAAAAAGGGAATATGAAAGAATATGGGGAAAGAAAAAGGAGGCCGGGTTCCACAGGACCATGTGTCTGAGGCTTACATGCATGTCTATATTCCTAAACTTGAACCTCTTTTATATGAATTGATTGTGACTGAGTCTCATATAAGAATCGAAAGTTACAAAAAAGTGAAACAATATTAATGGAAGAGGTCTACTATTGTCATGGAATAAAATAGAGACTAAGGAATGCTTAAATGTTTATGGCTAAAGTATGTTTTTGGTCCTTAACTTTGGAGAAAATCATGTTTTGGTCCCTTAACTTTGAAAAGTGTGTTTTTGGTCCCTTAATTTTGGACAAAGTCATCTTTTTAGTCCTTTAACTTTGAAAAGAGTGTTTTTAGTCCTTTTAAATTTGGTTTAAGTATGTTTTCGGTCCCTTAATTTTAAAAAAGTCATGTTCTAGTCCCTTAATTTTAAAAAGGAAGGGATTAAAAACATTTTTATCCGTTTTCAAAAGACTAAAAACATTACTTTATCCAAAATTAAAGGATAAAAAATATACTTTTCAAAGCTAAGGGACCAAAAACACATTTTCTCCAAAATTAAGGGACCAAAAACACACTTTTCAAAGTTAAGGGATCAAAACATTACTTTGTGCAAACTTAAGGGACCAAAAACATACTTTAGCCAATGTTTATACTACAATTAATTCATTTTCTCGACCTAATTATGGTAATATATCCCTTTATTCGGATATATACAATATTAATTTTGAAACTGGTCCTCTATACCCTGTCTCATCGATCAATAGCTGTGACTTCTTCATACTGGGCTATTTTAACATGCGGATCACATAGCTATCAAGTCCCTCATAAGAGAATTAATTATAGACAGGTCCCATGAGAACTCAAGGGCATTTATTAATCCTTTATGAGGGACTCGTTGGTGATTTTCCCTCATTCTTTTTTAATACAAATGTGTAAGTTTAAATGAGAAAAGATATAACTCACGCATTCCGCACAATCAATTAAAATACTCACATAACATCACTTAAAATAATCAAATTACACTGAAGCCGATCCTGTCAGATAAAAAGTAGAACGTAAAATTGTATGTTTACATGTATGTGTGTATTGAATTTTCATACATGTTACTAGATGTGGTTTACATATTTTTTCTTATTAAATACTCCATCCATTTTTTCCTTTTTATAAGATACAATTCTACATGCATGCTTACAAAGTTCATTTTTTATATTTTTACTGCACCTAATTTTCATCTAATATAATTTTGTTAATCCTCCTATGTTTTAAAAAGTAACGGATGAGTTAAATCATATTTCTTTGGCGGTTTTACAATCAGAAATTTCTCACAAGGGAAAGAATTTCTTCTTCCTCCTCCTCTCCAACTCAACTTGCATTTTTCTCTCTCTCACACACAAAAACTTTCATCTTAAAAGAGAACAATCGGCTAGAAATTAAAGTCTGTAGAAAAACCTCGTGAATATATATATATATATATATATATATATATATATATATATATATATATATATATATATATATATATATATATATATATGAGAAGGTAAGAAAGCAAAAATTTAATTGAAATAACAAATTTATGAATATGTAATCGAATAAAGTTAGCTTTAATACCATTTGTAAAATACGTCAAGATAATGTATCACACTACCATTTTGGTAAAGATACAAGAAGTAGAGAAGCGTCTCTCTGCCCCGGTTTCTCCCGTGGCTTCTCCTGTTGGACTCAGTGGACAAAACAGGAGATCGTAACCATGATTAATCTCCGGGTCATTCATAAAGGCATATCGAAATACGTTTAAGAGAAGATGAAATGTGAGGAGCCACCGGAGGAGTTGGGGCAGGGAGACGCCTCTTAATTTCCTCTAACTTAGCCAAAATGTCGCTCTGCACCAAGAAAATGTCTCACAGAATAGATTCCATGTTCGACATCTGTAAACAAAAAAGCAACGGATGAAATAAAGGTTTTACTCGTTCAACACAATTTTTTAAAAAATATCCTCTTATCTATAAATAACTTATTGATGAGTGGGAGAAGATAAGATTACTCATCACAGAAATATAATACTCCCTCCGTTCCTAAATATAGGACCTAGATGACTTTTTTGAAAAATCCTAAAAAAAGCAAAAAATAAGTTAATTATAAATTAATTTACCTAATTTTTTCTCTTAAACTAGTTTATTTTATCTATAAGCTAATGGATAATCTAAAAAGATATCAAATATGTCATCATTTAATAACCTATTTCGCAACCTTAATCTTTCCAAAAAAAGTTATCTAGGTCTTATATTTAGGAACGGAGGGAGTATTTTATTTCGTCATATGACATGTTATTAATGTTTTATGTAAATTAAATATATAATGTCACCCTTCGTTCATTCAATTTTAGGTTAATTTTGCGGTATGTCGTACGATAGATATTTTTTAAATATAATATAATATTGAAAAATAATTTATAGATAGTAACATTAATGGAGTTTAGGTTCATGGTAAAAATGATTTGTAAATATCACACGTATAAAAAAATCAATGGTAAAGATAATGACCCAAATTGAAAGATGTTGCGTTTCGAGATGTGAAACATATATAGAAATTGTAGTCAGGGCCCACGGATGCCGCGCCCACCTTTTCTGTCTGAGAGTCAATATCGTTCATTTATCCATCCTAAGATAATGCTTCAAAATTCACCTCTGCGATTCAAATTCAAAGACTTCCATAGTTATCTTCACCCGGACCATTCAAAAATCAACAATTTCATTCGCACACATTTAATTTAAATTGGAAAGATACTGAAATCATTTGTGAAAAAACACCCATGTTACTTTAAAAAAAAGGAACATACTATAATAATAATTTAAGAGTCACTTGTTCTATGATAATAACAAGCTAAGTGAATATAATAAATAATAAAAAAAATTATTATAGAAGATTATAAAAGGAGAATGTGGTCATTCGAAATTTGAGTAATTAACAACCGATCACAAATCAATATTTTGTAGATATACAGCCCTCTTCCGTTCGTAATATAAAAGTTTAATAGCAAAAACACACTTCTTAAGGGAAATATAGTAAAAGTTAGTTGGATGTATAGAATTAATTTTTTTTCAATTTTGCTCATTTATTTTCTTATCATTTTTGCCTCATTTATTATAGGGTTAAGGTGCATTTCTAGTACTCCACAATATGACAAAGTGCAATTACAGTAATACACAATTTCGGGGTGCATTTGTGATAAGCAAGAATAAATATCGTTGCCCCTATAATAACTCCGTTAAATAAGTCATCTTTGACCGTTAGGAGTAACATTTGACTGTTAAAAGGTGACATGGGGAGGAATTATTAATGACGTGGCAATGACTGGACGGACATGTGGCAATGCATGCTGACTGGATTAAGTTGTCAGGCCAAATTAAATTGAAAAAAAAAACAAAAGCACAAAATTCATTGTAAAAAGAAAAAAAAAGGAAAATTAATTTGAGGTCCCTCACAAGGGACTTAATACTAGACAATTTTACCCCTAACCTTAATAAAAAAAGACACCCCACCCACCCCTTCACCCACCCCTCACCCCTCCCCTTCTTCACCCACCCCTCACCCCTCCCCCTCTCCTCCTTCTCCCCCCTCCACTGCTACCAACCCTCCCACTCCTCCCACCCCATCCCCCACGCTAGCCCCCCTCCCCCTCCCCCTCCCCCTCATCATCCCTCCCCCCTCCACACTCACGCTGGCCCCCCTCCCCCCTCCCTCTCCCCCACGTCATCCCTCCCTCACGCTTCCACACCCACGCTGCCCCCCTCCACACCCACGTCCTCCGGCCACCGAGCCAGATGAAGGAGGCCCATGTGTGAGGAATGCCGAGGAGTTGAACGTAGGGGTGAGAAGGGAAAGCTGGAGGGCCCACCCGAATTGGACGCCAGAGGCAATGGAGGCCACCGCCACGATCTTCCTGAATGGGCTGGGGCCCTCGGCCGCTACGGTGGAGGCCTCAAGCTGGAGGGAGGAGGGCTTGGTATCGTCAGCCTTGAAGGAAGGATCAATGACAATGAAATAAGAGAGAGAAGGATGGGGATCGGAGGGGGCAGCGTGGATGTGGAGGGGGGAGGGATGACGAGGGGGAGGGGGGCCAGCGTGGGGGATGGGGTGGGAGGAGGGGGAGGGTTGGTAGCAGTGGAGGGGGGAGAAGGAGGAGAGGGGGGGCAGGTGGCGGTGGGGGAGGGGGAGGGGTGGGTGAAGAAGGGGAGGGGTGAGGGGTGGGTGAAGGGGGTGGGTGGAGTGTATTTTTTTATTAAGGCTAGGGGTAAAATTGTCTAGTAAACAAGTAAAATTGTGAGGGACCTCAAATTAATTTTCCCCTCTTTTTTTTTCTTTTTACAGTGAATTTTATGCTTTGTTTTTTTTTTCAATTTAATTTGACCTGACAATTTAATCCAGTCAGCATGCATTGCCACATGTCCGTCCAGTCATTGCCACGTCATTAATAATTCCTCCCCATGTCACCTTTTAACAGTCAAATGTTACTCCTAACGGTCAAAGATGACTTATTTAATTGAGTTATTATAGGGGCAACGATATTTATTCTTACTTACCACAAATGCACCCCGAAATTGTGTATTACTGTAAGTGCACTTTGCCATATTGTGGAGTACTAGAAATGCACCTTAACCCTTTATTATAATACTATTAAGAGAGAAATATACTAGCATTAATAAATATATGGGATAAAGGTCAAAAATACCCCGGAAGTTTCCACCCAGGAGCACTGAGTATATGGAAGTTTTCTAAGGGGCAAATATACCCTGGAAGCAATAAAAATGGGGCAAATTTGCCCTTCCGTCAAAAACAGGAACAATCAACCGTTTAGTTGACCAAAAATGTTCAAGAGATGGGACCCACAATTAAACGGTTGACCGTTAGTTTTTTTGACGGAAGGGCAAATTTGCCCCATTTTTATTGCTTCCAGGGTATATTTGCCCCTTAGAAAACTTTCATATACTCAGTGCTCCTGGGTGGAAACTTCCGGGGTAGTTTTGACTTTTATCCCTAAATATATTATGGGTGGTGGGAGTATAATCTTAGCTTTCTAGAACATGACACTCACATCGATGACTTGTCTGCGTTGATACCCTCGCATGCATCCACGTGGCTATCTGCATCTTATAAAAAAATTTTGTTCGCTCATGAGCCATATATATGCATGCAGCATGCTTTGTGAGACTTTTTCTTCGATTTTAATGAGAAGTTTGATTCAGATCGTGAGACAACAATAATGTTATCGGCAGTCAAGCAAGATGATATAAGAAACTCGGCGAATATTTATTCGAAAAAAAGAGAAATATAACTCAACGAATAATAGTCACCTAACTGCCAACACAATTTTTTTCTCGTGTTTGTCAATTTTCATCTTCCAACCTTTATTATATATATTCGTATCGTATTTATTTATAGCCACTCCGTGGAGGATATGTAGTTTGTTATTTAACACTTTTTGATTCATCAATTAAAGTGATATTCTTACCATTAGCATAAAATTAAAAACGCCATCTAGTGTAATTTAAAAAATTGGTAAAGATTCACACACACACACACACACAAACAGTCAATATAGTTAACTATACGCATGTATAAAATTTCGTTCCAAGAAAATTTCAAAGGTTATTATGATTTTTAAATTAAATAATGTTACCAGTGTGTGTGTGTCTATATGTGTGTATGAGGTTTTCCGTTGCCGCTTGCTTAGGATATCCTCTATTAATCATCATATTTATATTTAGAATTTTTTATTTTGAAATTGCATTTTATCGCACCTTTACATGCGCTTAGAAGAAACGCATGTATTGAGGGTCCTTTACATGCGCTTTAAGCGCATGTACAGGTAAGATTCTATACATGCGCTTAAAGCGCATGTAGAGGCCTTATCTCTACATGCGCTTTAAACGCATGTATAGAAATGTGCATCACTTAAAATTCACTAAAACAATGACTAGAAAAGGATTTAAGTATTTAGAGATAAAACATAAAATGAACTTAGGTGAAGAGTTCAAAATCATATGGAAACACCCTTTACATGCGCTTTAAGCGCATGTAAAGGCACAAACACCCTTTACATGCGCTTAAAGCGCATGTAAAGCCACAAACACCCTTTACATGCGCTTTAAGCGCATGTAAAGGCACTACTGAAGTGCAAAACATGGAGTCATGCATAAGAGGTCCTCCTCAGACCTCATAAGGTGTTCCTGCTTGTGAAATTAGTGTTTAAAAGCTCTATTACTACTTTTGGGTGCTATGAAAATGTTCAAACACCCTTTACATGCGCTTTAAGCGCATGTAAAGGCACTACTGAAGTGCAAAACATGGAGTCATGCATAAGAGGTCCTCCTCAGACCTCATAAGGTGTTCCTGCTTGTGGAATTAGTGTTTAAAAGCTCTATTACCACTTTTGGGTGCTATGAAAATGTTCAAACACCCTTTACATGCGCTTTAAGCGCATGTAAAGGCACTATTGAAGTGTAAAACATGGAGTCATGCATAAGAGGTCCTCCTCAGACCTCATAAGGTGTTCCTGCTTGTGGACTTAGTGTTTCAAGGCTCCATTACCACTTTTGGGTGCTATGAAATTGGTTAAACACCCTTTACATGCGTTTAAAGCGCATGTAGAGGTATAAACACCCTTTACATGCGCTTTAAGCGCATGTAAAGGGTGTTTATACCTCTACATGCGCTTTAAGCGCATGAATAGGCCTAATATTAAAATAAAAGTTGATTCATTCAATTTATTTAATGATGAAAAACTTAATATAACTCATTATTTGATTCATATACATACGTAAGTTTTAAAACATAATATAACTCATTATTTTATTTCCCTGAGTAATCTTGGCGCTGTGATTTAAAATAATATTTAGACTGAAATAATAATGTCACAATTGTGAGACTTTATTATTATTTTTATTTGAACCATATATATATATATATTGGATATAATTTATAAATTTCTCGCTCCTTTTTCTCATGAATTCCCTCCCTTTGTCTCTTCATGTAACATCCCAAAATTTGAATTAGAGATAATAGTAAATTAATTAAGGTTTTAAGACATCATTATTAAATTAAAAAGCCTTTGGGATAAGTAAAAGAAGATAAAAATGTTTTTTTAAGAGATTAATATGCCTATTTCTTTAGGAATTAAAGAAAAATAGTTAAAGTTTGAGTTTTAAATTTAATTAAAACTCTTGTTAAAAATATGCTACGGCATAGGAAATACTATGATGAGAGAAAAATATGTAAGTTGGATTACAACTTTGTTTCACAATTTGCTAATATATGGGAATTAAATTGGAAAAGTGAATAAATATAGACAGAAGGTAGTTTGGTAATTCCTTCTGAAACCCTAGATCTATACTCTCTTCTCTCTTCCCTTCCATTTTTCCCCCTTCACCTCCCTTCCTTTTCTTCTTCTTCCTTGTTCCTCTTTCCTTTCTCGGGGGCGACGGTGGCGTCCAAGGGCGACGGCGGCAACCAAAATGCATCATGCTTCTTCGTTTTCTGTCTCCCTCTCGATCAAACCGTCCAAGTTTTTGTGATTCTATCAATCACTGCTACCACTGTCCACCGCATATCGGATTCTCCACGGCATCGGTATACCTCCAACTCTCTTTCTCTCTTTCCCTCTCAAATTTCATTTGGTTTCTTCTGAATTCGAATTTCTGCCGCGTCGCTTTGCTTCCTATTCTTCTTTCTATTTCCCTTAGGGTTTCTGTGTTGGTTCGAAAATCGACTCCGATTGGGTTTCATTTTGGACTCTAATCTATATAAGTTGTTTATTTTTTTTATTCGTGACTGATCCTTTTCTTTGTTGCATAACTCTTTGTAGGCTGTTACCAATATGTGAATCAATCAGTTTAGTTCTTTGCTGCATAGTTCTTTTCTTGGTACGTCTTTGATCTTTTCTTTCCTCTTCTCAATTTATGAATCGGTTTAATTTATTTACTTTTCAAGAATGAGTGTAAGGTGTTTGATATTTGTACTCTTTGAAACCATTTTGAGCTATTTTCATACCCTGGCCATTTAGTGGTTAATTTCATTGCCTGGATGTGCATATATGAGTTTATTTGCTATGGTACTGACTCTGACAGTCTCATGTGCACAGATATACAGACTTTTAAACTCTGTGATTTTAGTTCCTTTTGAACAATTCAATGTTTAACCGTTGCATTAAGCCATTGCATCTGAGTCCTGGATTTTAGTTTCTATTTGTGACTTACTTGTGATTACCATGTGAGAGAGGTGAGGGAATAGCAATCTGACTAGTTTAGATATGGTTTTGGTTTTCTCAAGTTTTTTCATTTGTATGTGATGGTTTAGATTTGTACTGGAAGAATGAGCATCAATTGATGTATATTTCTTAGATAATTTCTTCTGATGTTTGAAAGTTTGCATGTTAAACTTTTGATAAGTGGTAAGCCTTTGATGAAATTTTGTTTTTTTTGGTTTTGACCATTTCAGATGTGCTTGGGTGTTTGAAATTTATGATTAGCAAGAGCCTTAGATAAGAAAGGTTATTGCTAATATCATGCTTGTATGACTGGGATTCTGGTTGGCTTGGGATTTTTATTGATTCTATTTCATTCCTTGTTCTGTTTGAGTTTTTGTTTTGTTTGGTTTAAATTCTTCTTTGTTCAGTTTAAATTCGAAATTGTTTGCTTAACATGAGTAGCTGAAAGAGTTGATATGTTTAGTTGCATGTTTAGATTGAAGCTCATTTCATTTTATAAAGTTGTTATATAAATTGAGACTGGTTGAATTTCTCAAAGTAGTTTATGTTTAATTTTCCTAATTAAAACAAAGATAGTGTAGAGATTATGAGTGATTGTATACGTGTGTGCATGTGAGTGAAATGTAAATTCGAGCTAAAGCTAAGATATATCTGTTGCTTATAAAGTTTTACATAGTATTTATTTTATGATTTGGGGTTTCTGAGGTGTGATCTTGATTTTATGTTGAACAATTGACATGATTTGCCCATTCGATTTGTGAACTGAATCATAAGGCCATGGCTACTCTGAGGAGAATTTGTACTTCTTTAAACTAATTTTGCAATTGGTTTCTTGTTTATATGCAAGTCTTTACATAATGTGAGGCACACAATTGAGACATACTGTGACATACGTTGACATAGTGTCCTCCATGGTTAGTTTCTTTTACTTTCATCAATTTTCCTGCACATGTAATTCACTATTATGAAGTTTTACTAACTAGACTTAATCCTACTTTAACAATTTACTGCTTATATAGTTTTACTATTTTATTAAAATGTAGGTTTTTTTAAGAATCCTAATGTTGCTTTGATCATTTGGCTTTACTGTAATTTTCTCATTAGCAGAATTTTTTGGAGACTGGTTTAATTGTTGGTGGATGGGACAAATATGAAGTGGTCAAATATTTGGTGTTCCTCTTGGCCTGGACCATTAGTTCAACAACCTTTTGCGATTTGAGGTGATGAAAAACATTTGCCATGAATTCATTTTCTATCATGATTTGTGTGTGCATATTTTTGTATGTGCCTACTAACATTATAGTCTTGCAATGGTTTGCATTATTCAATTTTCAGCCTTAGTATGATTTTCCTCAGGGGATTATTGATCTTAAATGCTTTTTCATTAAATGAGTAAACTTCACATAAGCTTATAAAGGTTCAAATGACAAGGTTCTCTTGTTGTTTGCTATGTTCGGCTGTGTTCACTGTCCAGAGGGGGCTTTAAGGAGAACCCTACCATTTTGGTTAAATTAAAAGCTGAATATGTGTGTATCAGTGAATTTAGAAAAGTGATATGAATGTAAGCTTTTATGTGCGCGTATGGTTTGGTAAACATTTTATGATTGAATGTTATGATGATTTATTTGGTAAACATTTTATGGTTGACTGTTATGATGATTTATGACTATTTTGCAAGAACTATTTGATATTTGCTGACTATATGATGATTTTATGATTGAATTTCCATCACAATATTTTTTCTTTATCCATGCTATTTGACAATGATGAATATACATTATTGAGCTTAAGATTCCATCTTTGCATTAGATATTACAAAGCAGAATGTAAAAGAATATATTAAAAAAAAAATATATAGCTGTACATGCGCTTAAAGCGCATGTAAAGGTAGGTACCTCTACATGCGCTTAAAGCGCATGTAGAGGTATGTACCTCTACATGCGCTTTAAGCGCATGTAGAGGAAGCACATGTAGAGGCACATCTACATGCGCTTTAAGCGCATGTAGATGTACATGCGCTTAAAGCGCATGTAGAGGTACATACCTCTACATGCGCTTTAAGCGCATGTATAGCCCCCCCTCTACATGCGCTTTTTAAAAGCGCATGTAGAGCCTTTACCAGCGCCCAAAATAAGCGCATGTAAATGGGGTAATCTGTGGTAGTGTATATAGAATTAATATTATGGTTTCTTATTTTGTATTAGTATAATCTTAGTCATAATTATCATCAATTGTAGTATTAGAAATTAAGTTACTAGAGAATCTTATTAGGTAAACTTGGACAAGAAATTCACTATAAATATGTTACCATATCATATTTATAGTAAATTTCTGGTACAAGTCCCTCATCTCTGTCAGAAGTCCAGCCACTCTATCTCATTGTCTTCCATCAAATCTGAACCCAGTCCATGTACGAGATTCAAGTCCTCTAAATCTGATTTATACTGTTCGTCCGTTTGTGTAGATCGCTTTTGTTTTCCTGTTTTTCTTTTCGAGTTCTTGATTCTGTGTTTTTGGACTTTCAATTATAAAAAAAGAGTATAAAAATAAGAAAGGAGTGTAAAAAATTGAGAGAGAGAGAGTGAGAGCAAATATGGTGAAAAAAAAAAAGTAAAAGAGTGCTAGAGAGAGAGAGAAGTAGTACGAGCGAGGTAGAGCAACCTTTGAGACTCAAAATGAAGTACGAGTTAGATAGATCAACCTCTATTTCTTAACGACACGATTTTCGCTATGAAGGTGGCTCCCTCCTACCCATGTTTACCTTTTTATGGTTTCTATGTACAGTATTATCATTTGAATTTTCTTTTTGCATACCTATTTTGTACTCTAATTTTCTAATTTAATAAAATCATCTATGCTATTTGAACAAAAAAATAGAATCTTAGTCATAATTATCAATTATAGTATTATAAGAAAATTAAATTATTAGGCAATCATATTAGGTAAATTTATATGAGAAGTTTATTATCTTTTAAAAAACATTTGCATTATGAATACGTTACCAAATGAATGGATATTAATCGGAGTATTCTGTCACCATTGGGCGTAGGTGCAAAAATTATACTAAACTTACCCAAAATTGCGTTTCTAATACTTAAGTTTCCCGAAGTGCAAAAATAGTACCTACTTGGGGTCCAGGGGCAAATATATTATTTTCACTTGAGGGAAATAAAATTTATATATGAAAAGACTCTTATGCCCCTACTCTAAAGTGAAAATACTATATTTGCACCTAGATCCCAAGTTGGTACTATTTTTGCACCTCGCGAAATTTAAGTATTACAAATGCAAATTTGGGTAAAGTTTAGTACTCCCTCCGGTCCTAAATATAAGTCCTAGTTGACTTTTTCAGAAAATCCTATAAAAAAGCAAAATAAGTTAATTATAAATTGATTTACCTAATTTTTCTCTCTTAAACTAATTTATTTTACCTATAAACTAATGTATAATCTAAAAATATATCAAATATGTCATGATTTAATAATCTATTTGGGCAGCCTTAACCTCTAAAAAAAAAGTCAATTAAGTCTTATATTTAGGACCGAAGGTAGTATCATTTTTGAACCTTCGTCCTTTTATGATTACACAAAAACCTCACCAACCCCTTGCCCCTGAAAGAAACAAATTTCAAACGTTTTTAAATAAATGAGAAGGCAAATCAGTGGTAATCAAAATGGATTAGGTATATATCGGGAATAAATCTATGGAGCAAAATTGTTTGAGAAGAACGGGTTGTTATCTTTAAGACACTCCACATATATACTGCTAAATAATTAAGCTGGCATCCGAAAGCGATCGAATTATTTCCAGGTCAAGATCAGAAATCCTTGTCTAGCTAATACTCTTCCTTTAAAGGAAGTCGAGATCCAGGTGATTAAAATAAATTCAGCCTTCATTCGCATAATTCATCTGATGAATGATTATTATGATTTTCAAATAATTATCGGGTTGAAGAAAAAATTTAAAAAAGAGATAACAGTAATGTTAAACTAAGCGAGAGACACCGTAAGTGCAAAATCATTAACTCTACATATACACACCCACGAATATTCGGTTGCAAAATTGTGATCATATATTTATTTTAGTGGACGATAATTAGTTAGTGTAAGTACGTTAATTAGTTGGTGATGCAAATTCTAGTTTTCTATTGAGGTCGCTGGGATGGTGCCACCCCGCTTATTTTATAGTATTATTCTCTTATTAGCAGTTGAGACTATTTCCTATTTTATATTCATTAAACATGCAGGAATTAGGTCACCCAATCTCATTGATCATTATTATACCACCGGCTTTATAACCGATCATCAAATATTTAACGTACGTAAATTATTTTGTCCTGATAATAAATGGCCCGGTGGTGTTATGCATATTAACTAATCAAACTCAACATATCTATCTCAAGTATCCTGATTTATTATCTCTAAATTTTGTGAATATAATCACGTTTTTTAATGTTGATTCGCAAGGATTTTAACGTTTTAATGTGTCATAGAGAAAATATAGACTGATTGATTTAGCTGAAAAATGTCATCTAACAAGAATCGGGTGGGTAAAAATGAAGTGCAGAAGTATTATTCATTCTTCAGTTCTAATATTTAAACTTGGTCACCTATTATAACTATAGTACATGAAGCTAAGAAGTATACAGGCGAAATGCATAAAAAACAAACTTCGTTGAATAGTACGTACTTTAATTTAAACAGTTTGAATGTTAGGTTCACGCCATTTTATGAATATACGGAATTAAATCTGTAGCTGTTCTTGCTGTGGTTATCTGGTTTAACCCTCTCAGTGCGTGTCCACGGTTGTGATTTTGACAAGTCACTTAATTGAAATGTATAGCGCAGTATAAATTCATGATAATATAAACTTAATAATTGTGCGGGAGAGATGTCCAACGCATTAATGTTGTTCTATCAAAGAAAAATAATCTGAATCGCTAAAAGATTCCTTAACGAAATTATGAATTTGTATGAATTATAATTAAATTTGGTCACTTCACGACTTAAACCAAAGAGGTATGGTCTTCGTAAGGTGCCCATGCTAGGAATAGCTGACGATCAAATCGATGTTACGAAGAGGTCCATGATGCTCATATAATTAAGTGACAAATTTGGAAGTGATCATTGTAATCTCAACTTCCTCCGTTGTTAGATTTAGGCAAAGCCATGAGCGACAAGAATGCGTAAAGCTAAACATTTTGGCGCCATACTCCTAAACCTACTTTTGGTTGGCATTAATTTAAGAACATCTTGCTAACATCAAGATGATGAGACCACTACAAGAAAATAGGAGGCTAGTCACGTGGGGTATGTGGCGCATGGGGCAAGAGTGACAAAATCGATTTTCTTTGTGGCGCATGGACATGTTTGTGCGTCACAAACTTGACACAAACGTGACACACAAACTTAAATTTAAATTTTTTGTGGCGCATGGGCTTTCTTTGTGGCGTATGGATCCATACGCCACACATGTTTGTGGCGTATGGCTCCATACGCCACAAACATGTGTGGCGCATGGATCCATACGCCACACATGTTTGTGGCGTATGGATTCATGCGCCACACATACCCTCCACTTTCTGTAAAAAATTTAAATTTTTTCCCGCCACTCTCCCCCACTTTCTCCCTATATAAACTTCACTTCTCTCACATTTTCTCCTCCCCACTATCTATTTTTTCCTACTCTCTCCCCACTTTCTTTTCTCCTCTTTCTCTACTCCATTATTTTCCTCCTCTTCACTTCCATTCTTCGTATTTAATTTCTCATTTAACTAATTATCCTTAATTTTTTTTGCAGGCTCATTGTTTAAAATCTTTCACAATCTAAAGTATACACTTTATCATTCGTTAATACTTTGTTTTTTTTCTCATTCATTATAATTCAAATTCTTTTATTTCATTATAATACTAGCTTTTAATTATTTTTCCCTCTACTTCAAACACTCTCTTTCCTTCTTCCTAATTATTATCTCCTATTTTTTTATTTTTTTAAAACTGCAGCTTGCCGAGGAAGAAGCTTCCTCGGCAAGCTGCAGTTTTTTTTTATTTTCACTTCACCTTATGTGGCGCATGAGTTATGCGCTACATGATTTTGTTGCATCAAAATTATGTAGCGCATAACTCATGCGCTACACAAGTTTGTTACGCCTCGATTTGTGGCGTATGGATTTCAACGCCACAAAATTCTTTCATACGCCACATACTTCAATATTTTGCCCATTTTCATGCGTGACTAGCATCCCCAATTTTTGTAGTGGACGATCGCGACCAGCTCCTTCAAATTCAGCAGTCCATTTTTTCTAAACCTAGATGGAGTATATGGGGTTTCTGTTTCCAATCTATGGATAGTCTCGAAACTTGTAATCATCAGCTTAAGAACTTAATTTGTACAATAGTCTCTCCCAAAATCATGCCATGGATTAATTTGCCAGAGGACATGACAAGCAAATTGATTCGACATTACTGATTATTATTTAGCAAAATATCTGGGTCGCTCCACTCCGATCCACCATATGTCCCTATATACTCTATCTCATATGCCGAAGAGGGCGTAGACCAGCTGGTAAGAAAGGAGAAGGTAAAACACCGTGTACCACCAGGTCATGGGTTCAAACCCTTGGGAAGTCATCACCCCCAAAATGGGGAATTCCGACGACGACTTCAGATTAGTCGGTTTCCCGAAAGGGCCGGACACCGAAGGCTCTAAGCAAAAAAATATATACTGTATCCTATATACAAGATAACTAGCTAGTTTTGTAAGACAAATTAAATTATATATATTGAGTTAAGGTGCCATGTAGATAATAAAGTTTTTTTTTTTGTTATTGCAAGGTGCAAACTTATTTAATAGAGTATTTTATTTTTAACACATCCACTAAGTTGCCCAGTACGTCATGCATCGGGTTATTTTCCACATGGGATCAGCTTGTTCTCATGTTATTTTCCACATCGGGTTATTTTCCAAATTGATTGTCATCCCTATTTCTAAAATATATGTTTTCATTATTTAGCTCATAGAGGCAATATTATGTGTTCCAGTTAGAAAAATAATATCTAGATATTATGCATTAAAATTCAAATGTCTATATTAAACAATAAACAATGCACGTACTCACTATATATAAAATCAGTAGCTGATATGATAACACGCATCGCCAGTGTAGTTTATTTGTTTTAAAAATACAATACATATATGAGTACTATAGTATTTGCAAAAAAATACAGTCGATCCAGAAATAACGAGACAAAAATTATCCACAGCTGATAAAACACGCAAAGTTCAATAGTCAACCAAATTATGCAAAATAAATAAATAAATAAATAAATAAACCTTAAGTAGGTATTTATTATGAGTAAAATTACCTGTTATATTATACACTGCTATCCACCATCTTTTTATTATATTTGAAATTTTCCAATACTCCCTCCAATCCTTAATATAAGAGTTCAACCGCCAAAATACGCTTCTTAATAATACATATAAAAGTTTGTTTGGCGTTTAAAGTTTTTTTTTTTCAATATTGCTCATATTTATTATGATAATAGAGTGAAATACCTAAGCATAAATAAATATGAAAGAGAGTTAGGGGTAAAACAAGAAAAATATATTAAATAAGGAGAAAATGCAGGATAAGCTCTTATATTTTAAATCAAAACCCTTCAAATTTTAGTCGACGGTAAGTAGTATAAACATTTGCTATTTTGACTCTTTTTTGTCTTCTCCTAAATAATATAAGACCACGAATTTTTTTTGTTGGTCGGAATGAAAAATTTTATTCTAATATGAATCATAGAAGTTACTCCCTCCGGTCTCTAATGTAAGAGCCCGAAATTTGAATGATATCGGTGAATTTTTTTTGTTGGTCCGAATGAAAAATTTTATTCTGATATCGATTAATAAGTCTTCATTATCTGAGTGAGGGCATAAAAACACTTATTTTATGTTCCTTTTGCTGGTCATTTATGAGTGTTGACCATAGTGGGAACAATAAATTCGTTGATTGGGAAGCGTATCCTTATTCAAAGATGGCATTATGTGTAAGTCGGTTCCACAAATTAAACTCCTGAATCTGCTCTGCTTATTCTCACCTCGTTAATCTCCCTCTCTATTCTTATTCTGTTTCCGATTCTTCATTTGGGTTCACCTGTTTTGACTTTTGACTCTCAATATTCTTATTTTTTTGTTTGGATTTTTCACTACAGAATCAGAATGGGCCTTCGTGGTCAATGGTCAATTTCACCCTGCCCCGAATAATGCCATCACCCTATTCCAGTCAACCTAGGCCCACATTGAGTTCAAGTTACATATAATGCTATTTATATTTTATTTTGTACAAGCACATTACTTAGCCAACATAGCTTGCCGTAGCAATTCTTATTTGTCTTTGTTAATGTTAATCATATAGATTTTTGGATGAACCATGGTTTTAGGTTTTCGTTTGTATGTTCTGTTTGGATGCCGGTACCATCCCCTCTTCACACACTCTGTCGGTCCCCGGTTCTTTACAGCTATAACTGGAAACAATCCACAAAAAGTAACTGTGCAAACCTCAAAAGTGGAGACGGCCATTCAGGCCAAGATGATTTAGGATTAAACATTTTTTTTCCAGGACAGACTAACCCTTCATTGTTCTAAAGTCCCACATGAAGGGTAGAGAACTGTACTAATGTTAATTTGCTTTATATACAAGGGGAAGTGATAGAAACCTTCCCATTTGTTCAAGGACGAGATTACTTTTCAATCACATCAAACTGTCAGGCTATCCAAGATCGAATTTAACTAAAACAAAGGTTCTAAACAATTCACAGTTGACCCAAAAGGGGCCAGCACATTGAGGATTTGGGGTTTTATTTTGTTACATTTTTTAAAAAGAATTAATCTTTTAAAAAAAATCAACCGTTGTGTTTGTAAAACACTACACGATTCTGACAGTACTAGTATGATCTATTCCTATGACGCCATTATATAATCATCATTGTTGATTATCGAAGCCTACTTTTGCTCCAGCCTCCATGGAGCTTAATTGAGCTTCTAATGAGTAATGACGTTAAATTCAATTATTGTACTCTCTCTGGAATTTAGACCATATCATAGATAGTACCCCTGGTAAAAGTTTTCTTTTTTCTCTATATTGTTAAAGGTCATCGATATATTTTGCTGATTTATGATCCAACGGCGATGACCATAAAACTTGAATTTAGTCTGGAGGGTCAAATGGTGAGTTATATCATAGGACCTCCCCAGTACTTCATCTTGACCTTACCACCACTTCGCTGTTTACATAAAACTTGAATTCTGTCAAATTCTTCACCTAAGTAGGATTCCTCTGATGCTGTTTTTTTACCACCACTCCGCTGTTTACCTTAAGACCAATATATAAGCGTGCTTTTGAGCTCAGAATACTGCTTTTGTTCTGTGGATTTCTTGGTCATGTGAAAGAAAGGAATGGATGAAACAAGATCTATCAGGCCATTAAGTGGGCCCCAAACAAAAGCAACATCTAAAGAGACCTCTACAGAATCTAAACCGCTCTTAAGGTATGGCTCCAAAACAAACAGAACAAAGTTAAGATTGGACCATTACCAAAACACCCAACAAAAAGATTGAGGTGCCCAAAAAAGTTAAAGGGATGTCCAGTATTCTTATTTGGACCAATTATTCTTTATAAAAAAACAATTATTCGTATATTCTATCTTGTATCATTTCTTAAAATTAGTTTTTGTTGGATGTTCAACCATAAGAATATACGAATCCATCCCTTGCAATTCAAAATGCTGTGGTATTTCACTGGAAAACAGAATAATATAAAAGTCCGAAACACAAGCGTAACATCACATATGCTTGTCAAAATGGAAAATGACAGATAATTTATTTGGGCATCATTTTCCCTATCAATCTCAGCTCTTTATCGGGGAAAGCTAAAACTGAATTTTCTTTATCAACAAAACTGAATATTCGCTCACGAAAAAAATATAAAAAATCTTCGTCTTGGACCCCACTTCTCCACGGTACATATATTAAGGCTCATGGGGCCCAAACACAACACTAGTACACTATGCTCTCCCCATCTCTAGTCTCTGTGGACCCAATTACCACTGTTAATTCCATACTCCACTTCATTTTCACCTCGCCATAAATATAATCTTTGATTAACTCTTTAAAGACAAGATACAACATTACCCATAATGCGCCTACAAAAAATAAATTACTGACCCGGACTTTACATGTCTGTTGTAGAAATTGGTCTTCAAAGATATTATACCAAAAAAAAAAAAAAAATCTTCGTTGTCCTTTTTGCCGTGTAAAAAATAACATCGAAATGGCAATTTACTTACCTCTAGGGGGTGGTTGTTACTAGTATAGATAATGATGTTAATTGTCACTATTATAGTAACAGAGAGCTGAACAACCAAAAGAATCCACGATCCACGCAAGAATCGCTTTAAGACAGCAAAAGGGGGCAAAATAAAATAGTGTTGTCATGATCTCGTGGCCTTTCTTGAATAAAGCAATGATATATTGCTAACTTCACAACCAAGGAAGCCAAGAGAATATTCCTCCGGAGCTGCATCGCAACACTGTGCTCTGGTTACAACAGAGCTTTGTCTGTAGATAACCTGATATATATCACCTTCCCCTCAAATAATGAAGGTTAGTTAAAATTTACTGGTACAACCCATTGACGCAGCCTGATGGGGGTGAGAGTTTTAACTAGAAGTCCCAACTGAGAAGGTAAGCTCAGTAAAGCAGGGCAAGATTTTGTCCACACACATTCACTAAAAACAGGAAAACTGAGAAAGGAAAAGTATGTTACAGGCTGTAAAGCTGTAAAGATGGAAGCAGAGAGAGAAGATAGGTCCCCACTCCCATAGAACTTAGAACCGGCCATACAATTCCAATAAATCAATGACCCCATTCCTTTTTTATTTCACCTAACCGTCATTGCATTGGCCCTATATTTTGGTCCTAGCAGTCAAATTCTACTAGCTTACCAGACAGTCTCCGTCATGCATGGCACTTTAATAGAACCACTTTCCAACAAAGACCGTGGTTTAAGTCACTTTGGCACATGCAAGGGAAGGGCATTGCTGGTAAGGAGCATCATGATTAATACTTAATAATACTTAATGAAATCAACCAAAATATTACAGAGGAGGCCTTTGTACTAGCACTTGAATTTCTCAACTTGAAATAAAATAAGATGCCGCAGAGAAAGGCGGGCTTTATGTCCGTGTCTTTTGTCCAAAGACAAGGATAGCCACATGCATTCTTTTACAAAATTTAGCATATCGTTGTCTCACAATATTCCAGAGTCATTTTTATAATACGACAAGATCTAGAGAACCACGCGGAGCATGCAGGGGATCATAAACCTACTAAACTATATGGTAGTTGGTTTGTCTGTCAGAGGAGTGAGGTTGCTCACCTGTTTCAAACAAAATCACCAGTGGAACCTTAAAACTTAACAGTTTCGCCAAATTATAGAAGATTCATTTTTAAATGGGACTATGCAAAAAGACATAACCAAAAGCACATCTATTTCCAAACACGGTCAATGATGGAGCTGCTCAGGTCAACCCATGCCATTTTGATAAATCATCTAATTAAGCATAAAAGTAAATCAACACAAGTCAATTTCAACACACAGCCTACAAAATTACAAATGAACAACAGATTATAAGATGAAGTTCAAAACAGAAAATCCTACCACATAATGAACTGCAAACCCACAAAATCTACTACCTTCAGGAGGTCATACATTAAACCAGAAACCAAAATCTGGTCATTCACGATAATAGTAAAATAAGCTTAATTTGTTCCTGTGCCCTCCCAGACTCATTGATAGGTAAAAAGGCATAGCAATCACAGTTGAATTGCGATAAAACTGTGGGTTACTCACAGCATGCAATCAGTTCTTGCAGGCAGCCTCCTGAAGAAATTCAGCGGCACTGAAGGAAGCTTATGACGGAACCTTGGATGCCTCAACACATAAAATCCAGTGAGGAGGGCCACAACTTGAAAAGGAGTAACATACAGAACAATGGCAGCAACAAGACAGAAAATTACAAACAGCGCTGTTGCCCTTGGATCTCGCCAGCTGAGCAAAGATTGCAGCCTCTCTCCTTGAGTAGCCAAGTCACCAACCACTGTCTGGATCCTCCCAGCAATACTTCTAAGACGATCATATCTCATTCTTACAATGTCAGATGGTCGAGAAGTCGGGAATGTGTCAAATTCTTCATCTAACTCATCAGGATGAGCAGAGTCTGCATGAGAGAGTCGAGTGTCCATGTGGGGAGGGTGCCTTGGTCTCCACCGGTAGTACCAAACTCCAATCAAGAAAAGATAAAGGAAAATTGTAGGTAAGATAAGTTCTGGATACATAACCAATATTATAAACAAGATATGGATCAGAACTGTTGTGATAGGATTCTTCCAATTGCAAATCTGATCAAACCACTTTCCTACAGCAATTAATCCACTCAAAACTCCCATAATCCTGAAGAAGTTAGCTTTGCTTCTTCGCATACTCCACATGTGGGAACCTACATCCAGCATGTATTCCACCACCTCCTTCCTCAATGGCGGCTCAGCACGACTCAACCTCATAGAAACAATTTGTGTAGCTTGATGCCTCAAGCTGTCAAGCTGGCTGACAGTTAACGGGTGAATATAATGCATCTTGGGCAACAAAGGTTGTGAGTACATATGCATCATATTAAGCAAAGAAGAACAAGTGAACCTCACAGCCAAGTGAATTTCACCCATCTTCTTCACTCCATTAGGGTGAAGGACTAGGAGAGGATAAGAATGAGTATAGACCCGGTCAGTCTCGAGGGTCGAAAGGCGAATTCTTACCTTCCCAATCCTTGAATCTTTAGATCCTCCACCCTTATCGCCACCATGTAAATGACAGTTATCAAAAACACCAATAGTGATGACAGTGCAAGGATCAAAAACCTCCCAGGTATATTGCTCATTCCATTTGGGTGTAAAGCTATCGATAATTGTCCTTGTCCTTACCCACTTCTGCCCATATTTTGCAACACAATAAGCATCGGTCGTACCCCTCCCATCTTTGGTTTTCATTGGCATTAAACCTTGGGCATTCAATATCCCCACTTCCAGAACGCCAATGCTGGACTTCCACAGCTGTTTTGCAGTTGGGCGTAGATCACTGCTGTAGTGAGTTGATTCATCCAAAACATGATAACCACCTTCTAGACAGACCCTCATATGAATTCTGCTTGCAAACTTGATTTCTTTCTTCTTTTCCCCTTCTATAACAACATGTTTCTCAAGATTAAACCACCTCGTGTTCACAGGCTTGTGATCTAGCCTCCTATCGATATGCTGCAAGGGAATTACGCACCTCCCCAGTACTTCATCTTTGTTGGGTGCAACTCTATCCTCCACGCTCAAAATGAGGGGCTCCTCAAATGGCTCAGCTGCTACAAACATCAGGTCCTCATTCCACATTGGATTAATGGTCCTACTTTGAGAGATTCTAGTCCTCAAAGCCTGATTTCCCAGTATAGCCTTCACAAATACTTCCGGGTATCTACCCTTGTCAGTTGGTTGTAAGTCTTGCGCCTCTATTACATTAACCCTCAAGTACCAAAGCTTAGGAGATAGATACACTTTTGATCTTATGTTGGCGAGAGCATCAGACCCACTCACTGTTGCAGCATCAGAGTGCCAAGCTTCAGGAAATGCTTCGTCAGCCTGCGTACCCATCCATACCGCCAGCATTAACTCCCCCTTTGCCTTATCACCCTTCCTGTCCTCCAATCTGTACCATTGAGGTGCGAGAGGGCTATCCGGGGGAACTCGTTTAGGGACCTCATTCAGATCAAATAAGACACGACCAATGAAATCATCCTTCACAAAATCTTTATCCTTCACAGTAACCTCCAGCACCGAAGCCTGAATCCGATCTTTCGAGAAAGCAAAGACCTGATTCCATTCAGGGTTAGTCTTCTTCTCAAAGTGCCGAGTAGTGCCTTTATAGTTCCCAAGCTTCACTTCCGTATAAGGGTCACAACTGCCAGTGACATCTTTGGAAGGCAGGTCCTTAGCTTTGACCACCCTCACATACAGGTACTGCATTTGCTCCACCAGATCATAGGTGCTAGTAAGTTTATCACCAGAGACCTTCCCCCCACCAAGGTGAGGGTTGGTCTCCTTCAACAAAAAGTCTTCCGGTGGAGGCCTCTGCATCTTCTCAATTCAGAAAAAGAGAGACCCAATTCTGGGGAAAAAATTGAACTATAAAATCGAACAGACACTGTAATAGGGTTTGAGCTTTGCAAAATGAGACAGTTCCGAGAAGCCTAAAAACAGTAAAGATGGGTCAAATAGCCGTTATTAACAACAAAAAAGCAAGCTAAATATTCAGGAAACATGAAAAATATGACTACTCAGATAAAGAGATAAATATACAAGCAAAAAGCCAATGAATCTGAAAAAGACTATAACTTGTAATAACAAACAGAGAGAAGAAAAGTGATTAGCAAACCTAGCTGGCTAGATCTCTGATTTCACCAAGTTCCAAGTTCAATGACTGAAAAAATAACCTTCAAAACCTTCCGATCCGATTATTTACCCTGCAACCACACAGATTATCAACTCAAAAACACGATTAATACATTTCTAATGTTTTCATTTCATTAGTACCGACAGAAAAAGCAGCGAAAATGATAGTAAAACGTGTTCTGACTTTTACATTTTCAACATTGCAAGATCTTGCTGCGAAATCCATTACTCACCTAACTAAACTAAAATGCAAGAGTTTTCAACAACAATCACTTCAAACAAACAGAGCTAGTCTTTTCTACTACACACATTTTCTCTCGTTCTTTTTTTTTTTACCTAATTTCAGAAAAAGCATTTATGAAAAAAAAGGACAGTATCATGAGAGTGAATGCAGGGCAAGATATGAGAAATTGCAGTAAGGACAGTGCAAGAAAGAAAGTACTGTGAAATTTCTGAGAAGTAAAATAAAATGCCGTACAAGTTAGTGAATACCTTGCGAAATGAGGGTTAGAATAAATTGGTAATTAATTTCATGAGAAAAATAAAAAGCTCAAGAAATGGAGCTAAGAATTTCCAGATTGAGAGGAAAATCAAAAAACAGATAAGGATGAGAGCGGCCCAAACGAAAATGAAAAGATACACCGAGAGAAAGAGAGAGAAAGAAGGGTCTTGAAGGCTGAAAAGTAAAAACCAAGGTCAAGTATTTTTCCGCATTGGCTTTCCTTTTTTATTTTATTTTTTATTTTTGGGTGTGGGGCTGGGATCTGATGAATCTATGCGAAATATACACGGGGGTGCTTTTGCTTTTTTGAACAGTGAAATGGCTGTGATGGTGTACAGGTGGTGGAGCCCACGGGGGTTTGTGAGATCCTACGGTGGGAGATTAACATGTGTAGATGCTGCTTTTGATTCGAGATCTGCTGGATCAACGGCTCATATTCGTCATTGGATTCTCGGTTTCCTCAAGCGTTAGGGATTGGTTGGCCGGGGGTAATTTTGGGATTTCATTCTTACACCTTTTTGGACCATACCTGTGTATTTATGATTTTATTCATCCCCCCTCCTGCTGGCTCCACTTATCTAATTACGCTCCTTCCTTGTTTGATTAATCATTAATTGATTTTAATTGGAACACACATATACAGAGCAAATATGGCGCCTTGTGACGCCCTAATCAATAATCATGCTCTTTTTGAATTATGAATTGCAATATTAAATCAATCACTGCCATTATTAAAATAATGATAATGATTAAATCAATGTTACAATGGACCACTCTTGATCTTTTTATAAGTCGGTTTTGTGAAAAAAAAATTGTTTCTCATTATAAGTTTATTTTTGGAGCAACTACGGTGAATGAATGTACGTGGTAGCTTTGTTTTAAGCAACAAAAAAATAAATAATAAAGTAAGTGGTACTTTTGCACTTATCAATGAACATAGAGAGGAGATGAAACACAATATATATCACAAATTACTCAAACACGCGATTAAAAATGAGGGTGAATTTGGAAACACCCAAAGTATAAATTAAAGTCATAATTGGTTGGGAAAAAATGAAAGTCATATTTAGTGAATAATTAACTACATTTTAATGGTACATAGGACTTAACTTATTAGAGGCATCAAAGCGGTAGTTGAATTGTGATAGATAGTCACTAGTCAGAGTCATAGAAAATTGAAAATGACATCATAGTGCTAATGTAGAAGAGGATTGGTTGGTATTTCTAAATGTGTTAGCATACCTAAACGGTGAACGGCACTAGATAAGGACAGTAATTTATTTACTAGTTTATTGTTTTGATGTGGTGACAAGATAGGAGGGGAAAGCACTTAAGATATTCTTTCCCTTCATAAATATAAGACCATTTCCCCCAATTTAATTTGATTAAAGACGCTAGTTAAACTAGTCATTAACACGTGATATTATTAATCTATAATAACCACATATTTTTATTCTCACTCTCTCACTCTTGTTCATCTATTTTATATAAAAATTATTAGGGTTTTTTCGGAAAAAAATAAAAAAAAAACTAGAAAGTTACTTCTATTTATTTATATATATAGCAATAATCTTGTGAGTTAGCCACGAGGTCGAAGAGACCATCTCTCACATTGGTCTTAAATAGATGATTGCTAATAGTTTGTTTTGGTGGGTGAGACGGGGAGTGGTTATATAATAGGGTTAAAATTCATTTTGATGAACAAATAAATTAGAAAGTGTCAATTTAACCCATCGTCTGAGGGTTCAGTGGCGAAGGGATTGAACAGTGAGCGTCGGGTTGACCACCACGTCGCGAGTTCGATCCTGAGGAGTGACATTTTGTTGTATCTCCATCGCGGCAGTTGGGGAGACATCTTCGTAGCTAAGTGAAACTGGGAGTAACCTACCTGTGTGGACAGACATAAAGGGCTTGCTGGTCATGCTCCAGAGCCCACAGGGACATGCCCCAGTGAATTATGAGTTAGGTATCTCTTGGATTGGGTTGAACCTAAACCCTTCCTAAAATTTAATTATAAAAAAATAGAAAGTTTCAATTTAACCAATGAAGAATACATAATAAACAATCTTCATTTTGGTCAATGAAAAAAATGTCTAATTTTAATCAATAAACTATTAGAAAAAATTAAAATATTCTTTCTACAATAGAAAAACATTGTGAAATTTGTATTAATGTCCCAAGGAAATAATTTTATCACCATAATGTCCTCAAGAATCTCATTCCATTAACAAGTTTTAAGGTACTCCAAAAAGATGGTCTTACCCCACACTAGAGCTAAATATCGTGGTCCCAAAACCTCCCCTCTTCTTTGAATAATTATAACAAAGAAGTCCAAAGTGTTGTTGATCCAGGTTGAAGCATAAGATTAATTTAATAAAAAATGACTAATTTAGCAAGCCAATATGAAAGCGACAAAGTTACGTGGGAAGGCTGATAGAGAAAGGGCGCGTGTCCCTAAACAAACGAGAGAGAGCGAGTTAATTAAAGGGTAGCCTTGAGAAAGCAAGTTTAAATTAATAACACTTGTGCGTGTAAACCTGTAAATTACTAACTGATTTCTAAATATAAGATATTTTTTTAACTCTATGAGATTAAAGATATTAAACAAATTAATTATTAACACATGATATTAGTAATCTATCATACCATATACATTTATCTCACTCTTTCTTTCTTTTTTGTTTATTATATATAAGCATTATTAGAGTTTATTTGAAAAAAATTTAGAAAATTAGAAGTGTCTTACATTTAAGAATAAATTAAAATTTGAAAATGTTTTATATTTAAAAACAAAAGGACCAGTACGTCTGTCGCAACTTATAGGAAGAGAGATTAATTAATTTGTAACCATGTTCTTATGGATCGAGATGAGAGTTGTATAGACTATAGAGTGCATCACTTTCGGTTTTGGGTCAGAAGAATGTGGGTTGGTGGGTTGGTTGGCAGCGGAATGTCTATTTTGGACTTCTCAATTTTATACTCCTCTTTGAGATCTATTTAAGAGTTTTAATCTAGTCTTGAATATAAAATCGGTTCACTGTTCACATTAACATTTTTTTCCCTTTTTGATACTCCTTTTTATTAAGGAACTTTATTTTTATAACATTATATTTAATCATTAGGCAGCGAAGATGTTTTTCATAATGCGTCCCAAAATTCGCTACATATATTAATTACAAACAATCACTCTATTGCGTACTATTCTTTTTAATTATATTAGTTTGTCAGTGTTTCATTTGATAGTTAATTACTCGGCAGATCAATATAAAGGATCCAGTATTTTGGATTAGATCGAGTATTTTGGTGATGGTAGGATTCTTTATCACATGTAGGGTAAATAACAAAATTAAACTTTGAATTAACAAAAATTGGGCGGCTTTACATGCACTCCGTTGGGCGCGTTATATAGCATATGGAATACATGGACGGGACATGGCCCCACCCATGTTACTGTGTGTTTGTGATTCAATAAGGGCGTCGAGTTAATATAGTTTGGCCTTATGGAATGATTGTAATATTGAACCATACGTGAAAAGATGAAGTTATGCTCAAGAATATGAGCAATGCCTACTACCAACATTTTCTATAGGCGGGAATCTAAATCTAAAATAGCCATATTAGTGGCCAGCCTGGCCCCAGCCCAGTCACCCCCACACTTATACCCATCTATATATCTAACTACCGATTGCTTTATGGCATTGGCTTTAAACTTTAGTTTTATATATGTACCAAACGAGCAATGCTAATGCAATATATAGCACTCATAGGTAATGAGTTTAATTCATTACATGGAACAATGAGTTTCAATATTTCACGAGCTTACAGTTCTCAGTGCATGCATGGTCTGAACCAGTGTTAGCTAGTAAGTTACTCTCATTAAATTGCTAAAAGTGTTCAAGCAATGTACAGGGGTGAGTTCATGGATCCCGCTGTAAATCAAAAGTTTCGACTTTCGATCATCTTGGTTCAATCGTGGTTTTGACTGTTGTTAATGCAAATCAAAAGCGAACATTTGTCCATCGTCACTTTGTTCGTTCTTTTATTGCACCATGTATTGGTCATGATTAACTGTTGTTTTACCATAACAAAAAGCCAGTCTTTCTTGTTTGCCAATTGCCATCTCGCTTTTTCGGTCCTATCAGGTTAAATTTCTTCAACATCCCAAAGCAATTAAAAATATATACAAAAATACAGATGAAGTAATTCATATTGTTTTTTAATAACTAATTCATATTCTTTTAATTAAACTCCAAAACTACCCTTTGCCTTTCCGGTGAGAAGACTCTCTCAGTAGTGAAAGTGGCATTGAAAATACGATTGTTCCGCGCAGCCCACAACTTCCAGCAAGTGACTAGGAAGCCAACCTTCCATGAGCTAGGCAGTGCGGTCAATAAACTTTGCTGGAGCCAATAGATGATATCTGAAGATAGAAAGACACTCCTCATATCAGCAGGCAGAATTTTCTCCCATGTGGACACAGCCAGGGGGCAAAGCTTAAAAACATGATCAATGTCTTCAATATTACCATTGCATAATTGACATGTAGGATCATCAGTCATCTTCCTACGGTACCGTTCAGAGTTGGTAAGAAGCCGCCCTTTAAGAAGTAACCACCCAAAGGTTTTAACTCTTTGAGCCATAGGTAGTCGCCAAAGCTCATGCCAATAATTCTTGGGTTCAGGCCAATCAAGAGAGTTCCATGAATGATAAACAGATTGAACAGTGAAGCCACCATGGCTAGTGAGGTTCCAAGAACAACTTCGAGTTACCTGATTTGGATTGATGCTAGACTTGAGGATTGCGTTTGTCACATCGTGGGGAAGTTTGTCCTCAAAGAGGTGACGGCGCCAAACCCCGTCCGCCGAGAGATAATGCGAGATTGGCTTGTGTAGGTCGTCGGGAGGGATATCTACACAAGACAACAGCCTCAGGGGGCCACTATCCCCGACCCAAAAGTCAGACCAGAACTTGGTCTTGGAACCATCACCGATGTCCCATTTAATATGATAATCCACCTCATTCCATATTTTGCCTAAGTTTCTCCAGAAGGAAGAAGATATTCTGGGGAAACTTACCTCCTCCCCAATATTATACTTTCCTTTCAAGACCTGAACCCACAGGCTATCCGGTTGGGAGTGAAACCGATAAACAAGTTTAGCCATGAAGGCTCTATTCTGTTGTTCAAGCCTAAGGAGGCCGCAGCCACCGTGCTTAAGGGGTTGGCAAAGATCCTTCCATTTGATTAGGCTGATCCCCTTGGTCCCTTGGGGCTTTCCCCATATAAAATTCCTAATAATCTTCTCAATATCACGACAATAGGAAGCAGAGAACATAGTACTTTGCATAGTATAAAGGGGAATAGAAGTGAGCACTGATCGAGCTAGGGTAATTCGGCCGGCAAGAGAAAGAGAGGCACGTTTCCAGCCAGCAAGTTTTGATTGGATCCGCTCCAAGATATACTTATAGGTCAGTGAGTTAGGCCGACCTGAGAGTAGAGGGACCCCTAAATATCTTCCTAAGCCATCCGCCTGTTGGAAGCCAAGATGATGAGAGAGGGTGCGGCGGAGGTTAGGTTCAGTGTTCTTAGAAAAGAAGACCTTGGTCTTGGCAGCACTCACTTTTAAACCTGAAGCGGAGCAGTAGTCTTTAAGGATAGAAGCAATTATGTGAGCTTGTGAGACTGCTGCCCTGCTAAACAAAATCAAATCATCCGCAAAAAGAGATGAGATAGTGGAACGCCCTGACGGCCCATCTTAAGTGGTTTCCAATCCCCCCCTTTAACAGCTACTTGAATCATCTGAGAAAGTCTTTCCATACAAAGAATGAAGATATAAGGGGACAGGGGGTCGCCCTGTCTTATGCCCCGTTGAGGGGAGAAAGGAGCAGAGGGCTTCCCATTCCAGAGCACTTGCATTGAAGCGGAGGTAACACAAGCCATAATCAACTGCCTCATTTGTTGGGGGAGGCCGATATCATGCAAAGTGTCTTCGATGAATTCCCACCTAAGCCGGTCAAAAGCTTTCTCCAGATCGATTTTTATTGCCATCCAACCTCCTTTTCCTTGCTTCACCCTCATAGAATGTACAACCTCTTGAGCTATAATGATGTTATCAATGATACTACGGCCCTGAATGAAGCTTGTTTGATGAGGACTTATCAAAGTGGGCAGCAGATTCTTAAGCCGGTTAGCGATGGTTTTAGTGACAAGTTTATAGATTACAGAGCAAAGGCTTATAGGCCGGAAGTCCTTGAGGAGGAGGGGACATGGAACCTTTGGAATAAGGGTGATAAGGGTTCTATTAAAGAACGGATCCAGAGCTTCACCATGCCAGAGATTTTTAATGTAGGAGACCAGAGAGGGACCGACGATGCTCCACTGACTTTGAAAGAACATAGCATGAAACCCATCTGGACCTGGAGACTTGAGTGGCTTCATATCAAAAATGGCCGTTTTAACCTCGTCAGCAGATATCTCTTGGTTGAGGAGGTCATATGAAGAAGACAGTAATTCAGGGAAAGCCTTTCTCAAGAGAAGGTGAGGAAGAGGGTCATCATCCACTGAGTAAAGATTAAGGAAGTACTCTCGTGCCATATCGGATAACTGAGTTTCATCTTCCACCCAAGTGTCGTCTCCAGTTTTAAGTTTGGAGATCCTATTGCGACGCTTCCTAAGAAGAGCTCTGGTGTGATAGTAAGAAGTGTTCTTATCGCCAAGACATAACCATTCAGAGGAGGATTTTTGCACCCATAAAAGTTCTTCCTGGAAGCTAGCTTCCTCAAAATCATCACGAAGCTCCTTTTCTAAATGAAGCAAAAATTCAGAGAAGGGGTTTATCTCCAAACTTTGCTGAACTCCTTGCAGCCTTGCCAGAGCACGCCTTTTCCGCTGACCAATTTTCCCAAAAACTGTTTTGTTCCAATGCTGGGCAGCTTGGGAGAAGGATTGGATGTTTGCAGTAACGGATCTGGACGGCTTCCATTGCTCAGATACAAATTTACTGAAATCCGGGTGGGATAACCATGCAGCCAAAAACCTAAAGGGAGGCTCCAAACCGTGATGGCCAGTGTGCTTCCTCATCAAAATGTGAATAGGTTTATGATCCGAGAGCACCCTGGGAAGATGGTGGACTTGGACACCAGGGAAGAGATTAATCCAAGCTTGGTTAGAGAGGGCTCTATCAAGGCGGACCAAAGTTGTCCCTCTGCGCCAAGTGAATGAGGAGTCATGGCAACCCAAATCAAGAAGACCATGAACATTAACAAAAGCCTTGAAGAGATTACATCCACTATTATGTCTACCTGCTCCCCCTTTCCTCTCACCGGGTCTAAGCGTCGCATTAAAGTCCCCAGAAAGGAGCCAAGGGATGGAAGGATCCGGAGCAGCAATGGAAAGATCATTCCATAGCATCTTACGAGTACTAGGTTGAGGACTCCCATAAATAGCAGTGAAGATGAAGCTGACCCCACTATCAAGATAAGTGAGTGTCATGGTAACAAACTGAAAGTGATCCTGAATGATATCAATCCTCACGCTGTCAGACCATAAAACCCATATTCCACCTGCAAAACCATCCGCTTCAACACGGTGAGAATTGTGGTAGGAAAGTTTCCTAATAACATGATCAGCTTTAGAACCAGAGATCCTTGGTTCAAATAAAACAAAAACATCAGGCTTGTAATTATAAACAAGAGATTTAAAAACAGAGGGGAACCACTTATCAAGGGCACCCTGACAATTCCAAGTTATTATAGAAACCATAAAAAAGAAAATTCTATTGAGAAGGATCAGAGTTAAAATCAACTCCCTCCACCAACATCTGAACTTCAGCATCTGTCAATCCATGATGGGCTTCACGAGCCAATGCCTTGAGGGCCTTGACTGATGTGAAAGCAGCACCGTGAGATGGTCGTGGGCTAACACCGGGAATGGTCAAGCTACTAGAGAGGCGGACGCCCTTCCCTAAGAATTTGGGGTCAGGCGGTTTGGGTTAGGGAGGTGAGGTAGAGTGGGAAGAGCGGTGAGAGGGAAGGTCATCAGCTTGGGCTGCTGAAGGTTGACCCTGTTCCAAGGGGATAAAGGATACTTTTTGTCTTGGTTGGCCACGAGGAACTGAGATAGCGGAGTGAGAGGAGGCTTTTCCCTTGTTTTTGAAAGCATGAGAGTGAAAAATGCTCTCAGAATGATCTGAAACACCAACCTTACTTTTAAGTTTGAGACTCCCCTCAAGCTTCTTAGGGGTTTTAGGCTCCTTGTGCTTGTGGGACATATCCTCAGAGGGGCGGGTGGAGTCAGAGTGGGGATGATCTGAAATAACAGGCGGGGTTTGGTGCTGCAGGACGGCAAAGCGCGAACCCGTCGAAAGGGATCGATGATTGTCATCTTTTTTGGCTCTTTTGTCCTCAAATCTGTTCCTCCTAGGGACCACCATCCATTCCCCAAACTCGTTATCCTCCGCTAGCTTTGCCATTGGCTCCTCAGAATGCTTATCACTAGCTGTTGTATCTTCCAGAGGAACAGCCTGGGTAGTGGGACATGATTCTCTGAGATGCCCATACCGTCCGCATTGAAAGCATATATTGGGAAGCCCCTCATATTCAACCAGAATCATCTGTCCATCTACTTGAATTTTGGAGACGAGGGGCTTGGAGAGGTCAAGATATACCGCTAAACGGGCAAACTTACCCCTATCACCAGATTCAGTGTTATAATCAACCTTAATAACCTCACCAAAAGAACTTCCTATAGTTCGGATGACAGCCTTGTTATAGTATTTTGCCGAGAGCTTTGGGAGACGGATCCAAACAGGGATTGCATTGATCGAATGATTGTGGGGGTTAAAAGAAGGGGACCAAGGCTGAACAGAGAGATAATGGCCAAAAATAACCCATGGCCCATTACTGAGAGCAGCTTGGTAGTCAAGGTCATTTTTAAATCGGTGAGAAGACTCTCTTGATCCTATCCAAGTCATGTTTCCACATTTGCTATTTATGCAATGAACACCTTTTTTAGCCTTTTATTTTTTAAACGCATGCTTAAGTTTCTATGTTTTGTTATTGTTTAATTTACATTTCCACGTGGCTGCCGTTTTTATGTACTACTCCCTCCGGTCCCTAATGTAAGAGCCCAAAATTTGAATGGTTTTGGTCCCTAATGTAAGAGTTCACCCCATATTCTCTCCTCATTTAATGCATTTTTTCCTACTTTACCCCTAACTCTCTTTCATATTTATTAATGCTTATGTATTTCTCTCTCTTAAAAGTACCATAATAAATATGGGCAATTTTGGAAAATAAGCATTAACTCCAGACACCCAATTACTAACATTCACATGTTTTCTTAAGAAGCGTTTTTTTGACGGCTAGCTCTTACATTAGGGACCGGAGGGAGTATTCTGCATGGAGCAAACTAAAGTGATTGGAAATCGGCAGCTTGGATTTCATTAACATGATACTACCTCCGGTCCTAAATATAAGACCTAATTGACTTTTTTCTGGAGAGATTAAGGTAGCGAAATAGGATATTGAATGATGACATATTTGATAGATCTTTAGAAGTTTATAGGTAAAACAAACTAGTTTAAGGGAAACAATTAGGTAAATCAATTTATGATTAACTTATTTTGTACTTTTAAGGATTTTCCAAAAAAAAGTCAATTAAGTCTTATATTTATGACAGGAGGAAGTAGTAAGTATCTAAGCTAGAGGGATCCAGATACTCTCAGAAGCATTTTTCTCCTATTCTTTCTTAGAGTCATCATCTTGGCCATCCATATAATCAAAGGCCCTTATTTCTCCATATAATCAGGACATGTGGGTCCCACGCACATTAAAAAAAATTCACACCCACCCACTCCCTCTCTCCTCCCTCCCTCCCGCCGACCCTCCTCCCTCCCTCCATGGCCGTCGCCGACCACCTCTTCTCAGCAACTCCGCACCGCCCCTCTCTCACGGCCTTCCGCCGCCAGCGCCACACCAGCGAAGAGGAAGACGCCGGAGCTATATTCTTTGAGGTTGAGGTTGGGAAGCTGTGGTTGAGAGAGATGGAGAGGGAGGAGGAGATTGACGAAGGGTGATGTGGAGGTGGTGGACCGGAGAAGCTGCGGTCGGTGAGGGTGGGCTAAGATTGAGATCGAAGAAGCTGTGGGTTGGGGTTTTAGTTGGATGCGCGGTGGAGGAAGGTGGTGGACCGGTGAGGGCACGATGTGTGAATGAACTGAGGTTGAAGAAAAGGCTGTGGAGATGCAGAAGAGGTGGTCGGCGACGGCCATGGAGGGAGGGAGGGAGGGAGGGAGGAGGGTCGGCAGGAGGGAGGGAGAAGAGAGGGATTGGGTGGGTGTGAATTTTTTTTAATGTGCGTGGGACCCACATGTCCTGATTATGTGGAGAAATAAGGGTCTTTAGATTATATGGATGGCCAAGATGATGATTCTGAGAAAGAATAGGAGAAAAATGCTTCTGAGAGTATCTGGATCCTAAGCTAGAGAGGTCTTCAAGCTGTAAATGTGTATATGCTATTGCATCCAAATTTTTCCCTCAACTAATCCAATTTGCCGGTTGTTGTGGCTCTTACTAACACAAGAGTTTTATTTGAACTTGAATTTGAGACCAGGCCATGAGAGATCTAATAATACATTAAACTATTAGATGGACCATATGTTAGTGGGTGAATGAAAGAGTAGTAATAACGTGGATAATGAAAGGGAATGTAATATATGAAATAAATTAAGGGTGAAATAAACAAAATGTATTTTATTAATGAATAAAACTCAAATAAGACTCTAAAAATCAAATTTTAAAACCATATAAACGTCAGATGAGTAACTTTCAATGCCATCAAAGCAGAAACTCATAATTTCTAAACACATCTAAAGTATCTAATTTACTCCCCTGTACGATTTTGTTTTAAAGTGTGTGTTGTAGTTAGTGGTTTCTATTACACTGAATGTCCGAGATACAGATTGCTCGAGCATCCCTCGGAACTCTGCTTAACCTGTCCTCAATTTTCTTAATTTTGTAAAGTATATAGTCGTGCACGGCTCTTGTGCTTCACAGTGGAGATCTCATTCTCTAATAACAACTATAATTAAAATTTAAAGCTCTTGTGTCATAATGGTCTGACTATGACGCTAAAGTTACTTATGAATTACTCCCTCTGGTCTCTAATGTAAGAGCTAGCAGTTAAAAAAAACGCTTCTTAAGAAAACATGTGAATGTTAATTGAGTGTCTAGAGTTAATGCTTCTTTTCTAAAATTGCCCATATTCATTATGATACTTTTAAGAGAGAGAAATGCATAAGCATTAATAAATATGAAAGAGAGTTAGGAGTAAAGTAGGAAAAAATGCATTAAATAAGGAGAGAATATGGGGTGAACTCTTACATTAGGGATCAAAACCATTCAAATTTTGAGCTTTTACATTAGAGACTAGAGGGAGTAGTAGTAGCAAACAAGTGAAGAACAGACCATATTTACCCTGTATTTTGGTGTACCACACGCGTGGATTTCACTCATCTTTCCTTTTTTGATTCCATCTCATGTACACTGGCACTCATCTTCCGTTTTTCGATTCTTCTCCTGTAAATATATTGCAAAAGCCTTGCTGTCAACCATAAATCATTACTTATTTAGTGCCTAAAATTTTGTTATGTCAATATTTCGTATGCAAGTGAGAACGGGCTTGTAATCATCAGCAAAGATACAGGAAAGCTATAAGAAATAACAATTAGAAATTATTAGTTCATTATTGAAAATGCGTTTAATTTTGTGGCTAATCACAACCATCAGAGTGGCCAGGTTAAACTCCATTCTTTCCTCTCATTCTCTGTCCTCTGTCCTCGTGCGTGTGCGTGTGCGTGTGTGTAGTAACGGAAAAGTGTGTGTGTGTGTGATGATCTGAGTATAAAATAAACAATTTTGTTTCCAGCACATGTCTTCTACCTAGCGAGAGGAGCACATTCTACAAGGTACCTAGCTTGTTATTTCGGGTCAAAGTTCAGTAGTCAAGCTTCTTGACAGCTTATTTCGAAGTTATTTTGGCATTTTACTGTTTAGCTATTGACTGTTCATTTCTCCAAGGAACAGCCAAGGACAAATAAAATGGTCACCCCAATAAACCTGGGAACACATGGTCAGAGAACCTGCGCACATCAAGATCCATGAGACGAAACGTTCAATAACGTGCTTCCTCTTGTACGGTTTTATATCAAATTCATGCTTCCATGGTTTCATGAGAAGCCTGTGATTGTTTTAGATTGAGCAAGTGGGGGGAAAAGACTGAAGAGATAATTGTTGCTGTATTGCTGGAATCCTCAAGTATAGCGAATCCAAAGGTGAATAAAAAAAGTCCCAACAATTGCAGGCCCATGGGCTCCTCATAAACTTGAAAATTTGCATAGACTGATTCATCATAGCTCCTCATGAAAATTACTGCAGGTCCAAATTGACAAGAGAACCTAGAAAACCTTCCTTTGATATCCACAACATCCATTTTGTCTCCTTCCTTCGCAGTTTCCTTAGTTGATCCCTGTCCATACATGTTCATCCAAGTGCTCTTATCCAATTACACATGTGCCTATCTTTCTAACAAATTAAATATGCCAATTTTAATAGGGACATTGAAACATTTTCTTGAAAAGGGAAGGAAAACCATGATATGGCTAAATAAGTTTGCATTCTCCCCTGTAACTAGTAAACTAGGCTCGGGAGCTAAGAAGAGGCTACAAGTATTTAAATCTAATACGATTAAAATATAGACCAAGTAACAAAACCATATCCAGGAGGGAAACATAGATACAATATATAAGATATGGACTAAAATGAGTTCTTTTTTGGTTAATCAACACTCAGTAATTTGGTGTCTATTAGAAACCGACTAATCCGAACTTGAGGGGTAGGAATGTTGCTCACATAGGAAAAGTTGTCCCCTCTTCAAATGAACACACATTCATTTGGACACGCGTTCTCATCCTTACGGAGTTGTAGCCCACTTACCAGCTTGACTAATTACTACCATTGGTAAGTAAAATAAGCTCTTTGATTGGTCCAAACAAGATATTATATTCAAACAACTTTCAACCAAAAACTTGAAGCAAAATGAAACATTCGTGTGAGACTCTTTGAACTACAACATGGGCTATGAGTTCTAAGTTCTAACCACCACATAACATCCCAAAAAAATAATTTCGTCTTATCACTAGAATTGATCAGTCTCCCAAGCAAATACAACTGAAGAAACATGTCAGCAGATAACACCAGAAATAAAATTTCAAAATCTGAACATAAAAATAAACATACATTAAAATCTTAAACGTAGACGTTTGATAAGCTATAATAAGCTCAAAAGTAATTTTTTATCTATAATAAGCAATTTTGTTTTTTTACATTCATAAGTAGCTTATGAACTACGTACAGTTCAACATAAGCTTTACCCAACACACCCCAAAAGTGTTGATAAAAAAACTCCCCAAAAGTTAAAATGGGCTGTAGGTGTTTTTCAACCCAAAATACTTTTTTTTCCCTCCAGAAATATGCTTTGCAGTTTGCACACCCTCACCTCACCCCTCGGTTCAAGCTCATGGATTTGAATCTTTATGTGCCCACTTTTTTTGTTTATTTCTTCAATATGTCCTCACCTCCGTAAAGAGCAGCTGTTACGTAAAACTAATTTCTTAAATAAACTATTACCTTTGTTTCTAAATATAAGATCACTTCCACATTTCTATTTATTCCTGAATATAAACAACTTTATAATTTTTCTCAACTTTTTTCAAATAAATAGTAAGAATACTTATGTATAATAAACAAACAAGAGTTGAAGAATGAGAATTATGATATATGGTTGGAGTGAGTTAGTAATATCATATCTTAATAACCAACTTAACTAGCAAGCTTAATCTAATCAAATTAGGGAAAATGATCTTATATTTAGAAACGAAATTAGTTGATGATTTTGGTAAGGATATGATGGTACAGGACGCAGCTTTGTGAATTTGATGTATTGGCACATGCAATGAATTTATGTAATCCTATCCTCAGTCGGATAAGATATAAGATAATTCAGAACTTTAATCTGTTTTTGTTGGTGACCAGCATGATTTACAGGCTTTGGTAACCAGCAAGACTTTCGTTGATTCTAAGTATGCAAGAGATCAAAAGGGGAAAGATGCAACTGAGATTATATTGGATACAAGATTTTGGAGGGATTGTAAGATCATTGTGGAAATTGTCAAACCACTTATAAAACTTTTGAGAATTGTTGATTCTGATGATAGACCTTCACTTGGGTATATTTATGAAGGGATGCGTAGAGTAAGGGGAGCTATCAAAGCTACTTTCATGCATAACAAAAACTTGTACAGCCCTTACACAAAAATTCTCAAGAAGAGGTGGGAAAACCAACTTCGCAAAGAGATTCATGCAGCTGCTTATTTCTTGAATCCTGCTTTTTTATATGATACAGATAACTTCTCTCAAAAGCCAGAGGTTACAGAAGGATATTTATCAGTTATAAATAGGAAAGTAACTTCTAATAAGACAAAGTTCTTACAAGAAGGCTCACTTTACACAGGGAAAAGTGGTAGCTTCGCTAATCCTCTAGCTCTTCAATCAGCAAAGGCAATGCGCCCAGGTATAATTTCATGCTTAATTCTTATGATATAACTTATAAGCATATGACTTTATTGTTTATCTTTTTATGGTGTCAATTTAATATGACAGATGAATGGTGGCGGTATTTTGGAGGGAGTACTCCAAATGTTAAAAAGTTAGCTATTCAATTGTTGAGTCAAACCTCTTCTTCGTCTGGTTGTGAAAGGAATTGGAATGTATTTGAAAGAATACACTCCAAGAACAGAAATAGGATGGAACATAAAAGATTGAATGATCTTGTCTTTATTCATTACAATTTTCGTTTGAAGAACAGGTATATTTTTCTAATGTCACACTATATAGTTTGTAGTTGCACTTTATATTGTTTCAAAAAATAATCAAACAATTACCAATATAATTATATTTTATTATTGTTATGTGTTTTTTAGAGTTGTCAACAAGAGAAAGACCTTTGATCCTATTGATTTTGAAAGTATTGATAAAGTTGAATATTGGATAGCGGAAGAAGTTGACTCTCCCCCACTTGTAACACTTAGTGCTGAAGAGATACAAGATGACATCATTTATGATGATATCACACTACCTATACCAAAAGATTCTATCATTGAAGATGGTGGGATGTTTTTAATTTTATATTTTAGTTTTTTTAAAATTTATGTCACTATTTTTAATAATATGGCTTGCTACATGTTTTATATAGATCTGTATGAAGAACAGGGCAATGAGGTTCAGCTTCAAGCTAATGATGGAATTGGAAGGTCTGATATTGGTGTTGGAGGTTCTGATTTAAAATCATTTTCTCAAGAAGATGTTGATCCTGAACCTGATAGTAGTGATGATGATGATGATGATGCAAATGCCTATAAGGAAACTCATGCTTGGCTCAATCAAGATCCACCGATGCTTCAAAAGTCATGAAATCATCCTTCTTATTAGTATATTTTGTGAAGTTGTAAAAAATTATTGCTACATATTTAAGACTTTAAGTTGATAGTGGACTTGTCATATTATGTTGGATGATATTTTGTAATTTGTGACTTTGCTTAATTTCATCCTAATTATATTAAGTTATTAAGTATTCACAATATTTATATATTTAATTTTCATTAAATTATTACGTCACCGGTTCGACCGAACGGTCCAACCGTTTCAACCGTTTCAACCATGACCCGCTCAGTTTTCCGGCTCGACGTCCGGCTCGGGTTTTAAAACCTTGTGTTGGTCTATAATGAGGTTGAAGGATTCGATTGGAGAGGCAGAAGTAGTTTCAAAGATGTGTACTGAAGCAGGCCTGTAAAAGCAAGATTCGCAGCAGTAACGAACAGCTTTAACCACAGACTAATTAAGACCTATTCAGGGACGCAGAGTGGGATCTTTTCTTCGTACTCCTTCTGAGGCCTTGGGATTCCCTGCCTCTTTGACACGACCTCCTACCCTCTTCTCAACGTGGCCTCCAACCATTAGTTGAGCCTTGATTCCTAACAATAAATGTGCAGAGCCATTGCAATATCAATAAAAGTATTATATTCGTCAATCTTATATATAGTGATTGCCGATTGGCAAGAACTTGAATTTGTGCAATAGTTGAACGAGTGTCTAGATTAAGTGAAGTGAATGGTATGCAAAGGAGAAAGATAGAGAATAATTCTTGAGAATAGATATGAAGGGTTAAAATTTAAAAGGTCCCCTTTTTTAATTTAAAAAACTAAAATACTTTTATTATGAGCTTAGGAAAAGGGTGGTTGCAAAGGCAGCGCCAAATGAAGGGGGGGACAAGAAGACGAGAATGTACGTGGAGGAAGGCAGCCATATTTGTGGGGCCATCCTAATTTGTTTGAACTTTGAACATGTGTTTGTACTTTTATGGGTGCCACTTTCTGCTCTTACGGTCTACGTATCTCTTCATTACCAATAACACGCCCATTGACTGGATACCCCTCGATCTCCCCTTCCTTTATCCCGCTTCTATCTTATATTTTAACCATTCATGAAATAAATCACATTTACCAATATTTGCATCTTTTTTGCCCATTTAATGTTGCAGGCTTCCTTGTTTCAATGGAAGAGACATATAGTTCTTCGAGCAAGGAGGTACTCGATCTTGTGATGTCCTCAAATTGTGAGGAGTCGACACTCAACTAGTTAACCTACATGAGCTTTTTTCCTGCCTAAGAAAATGAAAAACAAAGCATATATTGATAGCTGAAAATGTATTGATAGCTGAAAATGGGATGCATTCAGATCACTTAATACTGGCAAAAGGAAGAGGCATGGTATTGAGCTATGAATAATAAAAATTCAAACCGTCTCGGGGGTGTGTAAGGTGGTATACGACAGAGATAAATTTGTATAATATCCAAATTTGCAAGTTGCAAAGATCAATAACTTTTTAAGTAAGAACACGATTATTTGTCTTAATTAAAAATTTGCTTCTATGTTTGTTCGGGTACGATCCATATTAATCATCAAGAACGATCCATTCTTTTCTCTTTTGTCACCATCATAAGGTTTTTCTAGGCTCTGGCTTATGAGGTAATTTTTTTAAAATAAAATTGATAGTCTCTTTTAATTTATCGTGTAAATTTTTGCTTATAAGCTTTTTTGATCTAGAGGTATTTTAGTGCAATTTTACTTTTTACTATTAAAATATTGACATGAATGTCAACTTTTTTATGATCAACACATATTTTTTAATAAGACAGTATTGATACGTTTTGAAACCATTTGGAACCTAAAATAAACTTTTAGGATCAATTAGTTCGTTCATGGGCAAAAACTTCCAGACAAAATAGACATCAATTCATTTTTTTTTTAATTTCAGACAACATTACTTTTTTGAAGTAAAAAACTTTGTTTCCAGAGGGTGACACCATGCGCTCTAGTTTGACAAAAGTAATCTCAAATTTCAATCCCCTAAAAACAAGGCAACATACATCAAGAATTTGATAAGCCCCACAAGCTACCAGCTTTGAACATAGCACAATTTGACCGAGCAATAAAATCATAGGTTTATTTTATACATATAATTAAATGGAATGAAAAAGTAAAAGTATTTTCTTGCAAACAATTTAATTAAAAGTTTTATAATAGTAATTTGTACCTAAATATCAAAGTGTTGAGATCGAGTTTCGACCCAACAGGAAGTGGGGCCTCCAAGCCTCCATTATATTTGGTGTTAAGTTTTGATTAAAGATCTTCGAACTATAAATCTTTCCTGCGTTGGCTCTTGCCACGGTTGAAGTCCAATTAAGAAACCTGAAGGTGCAAGATTGAAGAAACAATTGGTGATTCCATATTAGATTGTATGAGAACATTTATGTTGAAGAAATAATCCCTTGTATGTGGTCTCACAACTCGCCAAAAAAGAAAGGCAAATTGGGGGGTTACATGTTAAGGACATGCATGTAGGTTAATGTATGGCAACCCCAAACAGGTACATGCAATTTAAATCGCACTTAGTGTACTGTAAAGGGAATTACACGCGGAAATCATGAAGAAACGAGTGGGAACAGCACTGAAAGGAGAATGCTCCTATCCTTGGGAATCAAAGAATAAAAGCATTAAAAGACCATCTGATCAAAGTGCTATTTCATCCATTTTATATTAACTGGTGTACCTGTTGTATATTTGATTTCTCGTGATGGTTGGTTGGTCCTATTTATACCCATATCTATGTAGCTGAAATAGTAGATATTATTGGAAGGACGTCTTGAAGACATCATGTCAGGCATTATTGGTGAATATTTCGTATTAAAATTAAATACGCAGTCTCATTTTTCGAGTAAAGGAATTATATTATAACCAACAGCTTTGTACAACTGAGTGGGCAATACTGTCTACAACAAGTCAAAAATTCTACCTATCTCTAAGGCTAAACTTTAAGTGCCCCTGTAAAACTCTCGAAAAATATAAGTGGGGGCTATGAAAAGACTAATTTCAAAGGCTAAACTTTACAAGAAAGTATTCAAAAAGAAGAAGGCGCTAGTTGTGTGCTTGACAGTAGCTCTAATCTGATGAAATAGACAGTCCTCAGTAGTGAAAGTGGCATTGAAAATACGATTGTTCCGCGCAGCCCACAACTTCCAGCAAGTGACTAGGAAGCCAACCTTCCATGAGCTAGGCAGTGCGGTCAATAAACTTTGCTGGAGCCAATAGATGATATCTGAAGATAGAAAGACACTCCTCATATCAGCAGGCAGAATTTTCTCCCATGTGGACACAGCCAGGGGGCAAAGCTTAAAAACATGATCAATGTCTTCAATATTACCATTGCATAATTGACATGTAGGATCATCAGTCATCTTCCTACGGTACCGTTCAGAGTTGGTAAGAAGCCGCCCTTTAAGAAGTAACCACCCAAAGGTTTTAACTCTTTGAGCCATAGGTAGTCGCCAAAGCTCATGCCAATAATTCTTGGGTTCAGGCCAATCAAGAGAGTTCCATGAATGATAAACAGATTGAACAGTGAAGCCACCATGGCTAGTGAGGTTCCAAGAACAACTTCGAGTTACCTGATTTGGATTGATGCTAGACTTGAGGATTGCGTTTGTCACATCGTGGGGAAGTTTGTCCTCAAAGAGGTGACGGCGCCAAACCCCGTCCGCCGAGAGATAATGCGAGATTGGCTTGTGTAGGTCGTCGGGAGGGATATCTACACAAGACAACAGCCTCAGGGGGCCACTATCCCCGACCCAAAAGTCAGACCAGAACTTGGTCTTGGAACCATCACCGATGTCCCATTTAATATGATAATCCACCTCATTCCATATTTTGCCTAAGTTTCTCCAGAAGGAAGAAGATATTCTGGGGAAACTTACCTCCTCCCCAATATTATACTTTCCTTTCAAGACCTGAACCCACAGGCTATCCGGTTGGGAGTGAAACCGATAAACAAGTTTAGCCATGAAGGCTCTATTCTGTTGTTCAAGCCTAAGGAGGCCGCAGCCACCGTGCTTAAGGGGTTGGCAAAGATCCTTCCATTTGATTAGGCTGATCCCCTTGGTCCCTTGGGGCTTTCCCCATATAAAATTCCTAATAATCTTCTCAATATCACGACAATAGGAAGCAGAGAACATAGTACTTTGCATAGTATAAAGGGGAATAGAAGTGAGCACTGATCGAGCTAGGGTAATTCGGCCGGCAAGAGAAAGAGAGGCACGTTTCCAGCCAGCAAGTTTTGATTGGATCCGCTCCAAGATATACTTATAGGTCAGTGAGTTAGGCCGACCTGAGAGTAGAGGGACCCCTAAATATCTTCCTAAGCCATCCGCCTGTTGGAAGCCAAGATGATGAGAGAGGGTGCGGCGGAGGTTAGGTTCAGTGTTCTTAGAAAAGAAGACCTTGGTCTTGGCAGCACTCACTTTTAAACCTGAAGCGGAGCAGTAGTCTTTAAGGATAGAAGCAATTATGTGAGCTTGTGAGACTGCTGCCCTGCTAAACAAAATCAAATCATCCGCAAAAAAGAGATGAGATAGTGGAACGCCCTGACGGCCCATCTTAAGTGGTTTCCAATCCCCCCCTTTAACAGCTACTTGAATCATCTGAGAAAGTCTTTCCATACAAAGAATGAAGATATAAGGGGACAGGGGGTCGCCCTGTCTTATGCCCCGTTGAAGGGAGAAAGGAGCAGAGGGCTTCCCATTCCAGAGCACTTGCATTGAAGCGGAGGTAACACAAGCCATAATCAACTGCCTCATTTGTTGGGGGAGGCCGATATCATGCAAAGTGTCTTCGATGAATTCCCACCTAAGCCGGTCAAAAGCTTTCTCCAGATCGATTTTTATTGCCATCCAACCTCCTTTTCCTTGCTTCACCCTCATAGAATGTACAACCTCTTGAGCTATAATGATGTTATCAATGATACTACGGCCCTGAATGAAGCTTGTTTGATGAGGACTTATCAAAGTGGGCAGCAGATTCTTAAGCCGGTTAGCGATGGTTTTAGTGACAAGTTTATAGATTACAGAGCAAAGGCTTATAGGCCGGAAGTCCTTGAGGAGGAGGGGACATGGAACCTTTGGAATAAGGGTGATAAGGGTTCTATTAAAGAACGGATCCAGAGCTTCACCATGCCAGAGATTTTTAATGTAGGAGACCAGAGAGGGACCGACGATGCTCCACTGACTTTGAAAGAACATAGCATGAAACCCATCTGGACCTGGAGACTTGAGTGGCTTCATATCAAAAATGGCCGTTTTAACCTCGTCAGCAGATATCTCTTGGTTGAGGAGGTCATATGAAGAAGACAGTAATTCAGGGAAAGCCTTTCTCAAGAGAAGGTGAGGAAGAGGGTCATCATCCACTGAGTAAAGATTAAGGAAGTACTCTCGTGCCATATCGGATAACTGAGTTTCATCTTCCACCCAAGTGTCGTCTCCAGTTTTAAGTTTGGAGATCCTATTGCGACGCTTCCTAAGAAGAGCTCTGGTGTGATAGTAAGAAGTGTTCTTATCGCCAAGACATAACCATTCAGAGGAGGATTTTTGCACCCATAAAAGTTCTTCCTGGAAGCTAGCTTCCTCAAAATCATCACGAAGCTCCTTTTCTAAATGAAGCAAAAATTCAGAGAAGGGGTTTATCTCCAAACTTTGCTGAACTCCTTGCAGCCTTGCTAGAGCACGCCTTTTCCGCTGACCAATTTTCCCAAAAACTGTTTTGTTCCAATGCTGGGCAGCTTGGGAGAAGGATTGGATGTTTGCAGTAACGGATCTGGACGACTTCCATTGCTCAGATACAAATTTACTGAAATCCGGGTGGGATAACCATGCAGCCAAAAACCTAAAGGGAGGCTCCAAACCGTGATGGCCAGTGTGCTTCCTCATCAAAATGTGAATAGGTTTATGATCCGAGAGCACCCTGGGAAGATGGTGGACTTGGACACCAGGGAAGAGATTAATCCAAGCTTGGTTAGAGAGGGCTCTATCAAGGCGGACCAAAGTTGTCCCTCTGCGCCAAGTGAATGAGGAGTCATGGCAACCCAAATCAAGAAGACCATGAACATTAACAAAAGCCTTGAAGAGATTACATCCACTATTATGTCTACCTGCTCCCCCTTTCCTCTCACCGGGTCTAAGCGTCGCATTAAAGTCCCCAGAAAGGAGCCAAGGGATGGAAGGATCCGGAGCAGCAATGGAAAGATCATTCCATAGCATCTTACGAGTACTAGGTTGAGGACTCCCATAAATAGCAGTGAAGATGAAGCTGACCCCACTATCAAGATAAGTGAGTGTCATGGTAACAAACTGAAAGTGATCCTGAATGATATCAATCCTCACGCTGTCAGACCATAAAACCCATATTCCACCTGCAAAACCATCCGCTTCAACACGGTGAGAATTGTGGTAGGAAAGTTTCCTAATAACATGATCAGCTTTAGAACCAGAGATCCTTGGTTCAAATAAAACAAAAACATCAGGCTTGTAATTATAAACAAGAGATTTAAAAACAGAGGGGAACCACTTATCAAGGGCACCCTGACAATTCCAAGTTATTATAGAAACCATAAAAAAGAAAATTCTATTGAGAAGGATCAGAGTTAAAATCAACTCCCTCCACCAACATCTGAACTTCAGCATCTGTCAATCCATGATGGGCTTCACGAGCCAATGCCTTGAGGGCCTTGACTGATGTGAAAGCAGCACCGTGATTTATGTTCCCCACAACTTTATTTTAATAAGGAAATCTATAAAAAAAACGAGTCTCAAGTATCAATGAATGAATATTATCGAATAAGATCGAGCTAGTGGATGGACGGGATTTTTGCAAATAAGATTCATTCTTATATCAAGTACTTATTACTCATCTGTTCCTAAATACAAGATCACATTAGGAATATGAGTTAGTTCAGATCACTTTCTATTTTATTTCAAAAATAAATTGATGAGCAATAATATCAGGGTAAACATGAACAGATGACCAAAGGGTCGGATTACAATCTTCTGTAATTTATATCTCCCTCATTCATTTCATAACGACATTTGTTGAAATTTGCGACCTTATCTAGGATTTCCTGTTTCAGATTGATTTAAATGGGTTTACAGCCTTCACCCTTCACAGCCACAAATTTAAAGTTAACATGAATTGTGGGATATGTCAAGCTTTTAAGGCGGAGGAGTGGAAATTTGGGAAAACAAGACAGAAGAAGAAAGGATTAAAAATGATAAATGAGAAAACTGTGACATGCGCAGAAGCAGGATTTGACAGAAGCATAGCCCCATCACATGCCTTACCACCCCATTTAGGACCCACCACACCCCCCATAGCCAATACTCTTATCCTTTGCTCTTCATCATGCCTTTAAGTTTTAACACTATCAACATCACAAAAACTTCACGTTTATCCTGTTTACTTACGCCATCAACATTGCACAACATTCCTGGATTCCACATCACCTGTTATGCGTTCTGCATAAAATTCTCGAATCCGATTCTACTGATTTAGCTAATGCTACTCCTATCAGCTATAAGCTATGTACAATGTACTTGTTAGTCTATGGTCAGCTTTGCCAGGTCATGTTAATTATATATAAAGTTGAATAAAAGGAGGGGGTAAAGACTAAAGATGAGTGAGGTATCTAGCTCTATAAGGAGATTCTCATAGCATTGGCTATTTTCATTGGGTGTGTACTAATTAATTGAAGCAACGAAGATAATAGACCATGAATAAAAAGCTTGTTAAGCTTAAGTCAAGCTAGCTAGCTAGCAAAAAGATTTAAACACCATCGTATTTGAATATGGTTACAGAGTTTAAACCTTTCAAAATACCAAAATACGGTCTGACCGGTCAACCCAATTCAGTAGTTGAGAAATCATATCACATTTGTTCATGCAAAAACATAGTGGAAGAAGATGCAGGCTCTAGAGAGACCAGTGCATGTGATGCTGAGAATCATCATAGACCCTGGACTGCTCTAGATCCATGTAATGCCTCCGACCCTGCTGTGACACGTCGAGCTCGCCAGGAAGCGGGCTGCTGATAGGCTGTGATATCTGGTGACCAAGACCAAGGTCAATGTCATGAGAACAATTATCAGCATCAGCATCAGCGGCGGCGGCAGCAGCATCCATGCCCTTGAAACACCATGAGGCATTTGAAAGTTGATGGTGGAGGGATGTTCCGTGTCCTTGATGAGAAGTTGGAGGGAGGTGTGTGATGGGCGTGTCGTCGAAGCTCATCAAATTATTTGTACCAAGACTTGGTGCTCTATTTCTTGGGGCCCAAGCTTGGTTTGACAGAAGAGAGAGAGCACAGCTTGAGTCTGTCAATCCCGAAAAGCTTTCCCCCGATGAAGAATTTCTGGATCCAGAGTAGCTTGTCCCACCAACTGGAGAACAGCCTGCTTGCAAGAAAAGCAATGATGATGGCGACTCCGAATGGCCTTGCCAAGGAAGTGTCACTGTTGGATTCCCAGGAAGCTGCTCAGATGATGTTGGTGTGGGCATTGAATTTCTCAGGCTAAGTTTGGGATATGAGGCGAATTCCATTAGAAATCCACCACCTCTGATATTGCTGTTATCTGTTAGCGTAAGGATCAAACAATTAATTCAGCTCTAGATGCCAAGAATATCACATGTGAACAAAAGAGGGAGATGGATTTGATATTCTACTGATGTTAATAGTAATGTCTAACCAAAATTAGCTGGAGCAAGTCGACCATATCGAGAAGCCATCAAGGAGTTGGGTGGGGGTTTTCTCCTCCGTTCATTATGACCAGCAAGCCGCCTGCGACAACTTCGTTTAACTTGATCAAACTCAGAAAGTTGGTGGAACCTGCTCAAGGCTATCAAACAAGAAATTAGTTTTCCTGACTCAAGAATGGCCTGATACACATATATATAGACAAAGCTCCTAGAAAAATGGAATGCAAAAGCAAGATTTATGGGGTATTACTAACATGAAGTAAACTGAACTAATTATCGGTGTTACAATTGAAGACACCTAATTAGTTCCAACTATTTTGAGGCAGCAATTTACTAACACACATGAGATGTCAGATCTTGAACAATAAATGGTGGACTCCAAGCGTAAAATGTTAATATAAAATAGGTAAAAAAAATATACAGCAAATACTCTGGCAAAATGCTTTTAAAATATAAATATGATTAATAATCGGAGCTGTGGTTAATAATGCAACAACAAAAGCAAAAATAGCACTTAAGTGGCGAGTCAGCCAATCAAAGATATCAATACCTATGACTACCTTATTTGCAAGCATGAACGTTTGGTTCAACTCCAGAGGTATGAGAATGAAAATTGAGATCTGGATGACATCCTAATGATATCATACAAGTTATAGATATTTACCTTAAAAATAACGCATGCATGTCACATCACAAGACCGGGTAGTAGCCTAACTAGCTCCTACCTCAAGACGGAGCAATTGGCCAAGTTTTGACAATAAAGACATAATTGAAGTCCCAAAAGTAATAAAAACGTCACAACTTAAGTAATGAATTACTGCCTAATAAACCAAGCATGAATGAAAAGAAAGCAACACTTAATAAATGTCATAAACTCGGACTTTGAAACGTTTAAAGACTGATTCAAGATATACAACTGTTAGTTATGCCGTCATTTTCCCAGCCTGTCTGCATCCAGCATATAATCCAAGCCTTTTTTTCATGTAGAAAATCCATATAATTTACGCATCCCGCCAAAAACGGCTGGAGCAATCAATAGCTTCATAACTTCTTATATAGACGACGTAACACAACACATCACATGGTCCACCAAACTAAACGGACATCTACCTACGGATTTCCAAGGTTCCTTAAAAATGATTTTCCGGTAATACCCAACTAGGATGCCTATAATCATTCTTCAGAACCAACAACTTAAGTTAAAAAGAAAACAACTCAACAAAAAACATATCTACAGCATACTATTCGTGAATAAACAATACACAAAGCTAATAAACCAAAAACAATAAAAATGGAAAAAACGAGGGAAAGCAGGAAAGTTCACATTAAAAAAAAGAGAAAGTTCATATAAAGCCCAACATAACACCAACTGCAAAAGGTGTCACCAAGCCAAAACAGGAGAAAACCATACCAACATACTAAAAACAAACATCACATGCCATGTCTTATCCAGTTCGTTTGACGAGGAACTTGTTGCATACTTACATCCTAGACACTTACTAGATCAAGTAAGCTCATTTCTCACTCTCACCACAAAATCCCATCCCAACAATTAATCCCATCATAAAAAGTACCCTCCAAGCCCCAACAACAGAACTCAGAGGGACACAAGAGTACACAAACCAATTAAATTAAAAAAGATAAGAGAGCAGTGGAAAGAAAAGGTGAAGAAGAGAAATAAATGAAAAACAGTGACTTTATTTTTTGTTTTACACATAAATGAAAAAAGAGAGTAACTTTGTAGAGTACAAAAAAAAGAAAAGGGTGGTGGTGACCTGCTACACTGTTGGCAAAACCTTTGTTCTTGGCCAGAGACAACGACACGGGGGGACTTGGAGTGCATGCTACACACTTTGTGTCGAGAATAGTAAGCTTTGGCGTCACTGAGATCTACTCGGCAGCCCTCCACCTGGCACCTCGGAGGCTGGTGAGCCCCACCCCCGGGCCCACCACTTCCCTTGCCCTTCCTCGCACTCGAGGAGGCCCCACCAACGGCGCCGTTAGACTTGACGGTAACGGCAGCAGCAGAAGAGGCAGCCACAACATCCTCGAAGTAAATCTTTTGGCCGAACTTGAGGCCGTTGAGTGACTCCTTGGAGGAGGAGGAGGAGGGCTGAGAAGTCATAATAAGTGAAGAGTGAGAAGCTAAGTTGGAGAAGTGAAGTGGGTGTGTTGTGTTGTGTTGTGTTGTGTTGTGTTGTGCTGTGTTGGGTTAATGAAGGAGAGAGAGGGAGGGAATGAGTGGTGATGAGAGGGCAACGTGGAAGGAGATAAAGGAGGTGTGAGGGGGAGAAGGGAAAGGAAAGGCAGTGACCTGACGCTGCTGGGCCATGGCTTTCATTCCCACCAGGCTAGTACACTCAGACGCCGTCTCTTAATACTACTGGTCATTATTAGAACTACTATACTTCTATTAATTAATATTAATAATAACAATAATAATGAAGGTTATTGAAGGGGGAGGATAAAAACTAAAAAGCTTCCTTTTTAGAGGAGGGGGAAGAGGCTGTGTATGTGTGTGCATGGTTCAAGTGGAACCGTCGTTTTAAACAACTTTTGGTGTCTCAGTCACGGCAACCAGATACTTCTACTAAAGAAGGAAATGAGTGGAATGATTACTATAAATTATAGTTATATTTATTTCTGTCCTAAATATAAGACCTATTTGAAGGACGAGTTTAATCCTAAATATAAGACCTATTTCTAACTTTTACCTAAATTTTCCCCAAATATATCCTTATCAATGCCCCTAATAATAGATAAGAAGAGGGAGAGTGTGAAGTCAATGCTCCCTAATGTAGACAATAGGAGAGGGAATATGGGGTGAAGTTGGATAGTTAGGGTATATTGGTAAAATCATGTCATTTTAACTAACTTAACTAATATATTTAATCTAATTAAATTAGGTAAATAAATCTTATATTTAGCGTGTAAGGGAGTATTATGTTATGTGTTGTACTCCAATATTTTATTTATGTATTGAAAAGGAATGTGTTTCAATTTGGGCAAGCACGCTTGTTGTGTGGGAGATATTTTACTCCGTACTATAAATATTTATATTCTTGTTCTCGGTTTGGCTACGTGTGTGATGTGTCTGTGTGTGTGAGATATTCCTATTCTCCCTCCTTACTAGTCACTGCCCTTTTTCAATCTTTTTTTTTTTTTGCCAGAGCCCTTTTTCAATCTTTCTATTATTTCTTTCATTCATTTTCTTCCCCACTCTTCTTCTCGTTCTTCCCTCAATGTAGCTTCACTTCAACACTCATTAGCTCCTCACCCTGTTCATTTTTTAATGTGATTTTACTCTTCTCATTGTTGTGATGTGACCAAAACAAAATATCCATTAGCATCCCCCCTCCTCAGTCACTCCATTTGTTATATATATATATATAGTTTATTACTTGTCCACTTCTGTTCTGAGCGAAAAATATTGGGGGAAAATATTAATATTCTTATATTACCCCTCATGGCCTCATCCCCGAGATGTAATATGTTACATGGAAATATTTTAACCAAAATGTAAGAGCTAACGTATTATAATAAGGGTGATAAATGCATGTTTTACATTTTGTCCCTATATATTAGAAAATGCAAGGATGTGTGAAAGAGTATGAATAATAAATGAGTAAGCATTAAAATGTAAAATATTATTAAATCTATCCATAATAGATAATTCTAACATATTGTACTGCATGTGCAGAAATATTGATTACTTATTGCAAGGAGGAAGCATAAATTGATTGAGGTATAAATGATAAATAATTTTAAAAAAAATTATGGTGGTCTGAAAAAGTATGTAGTTAGTTACTGTCTGAGCGACTAACATTTAATTGAATGAGAAGTTAGAAGGGAACTGTTTTACTTCAAATTTGATTAGCTTTATCGATTTTGACTAGTTTTGATGGATATATATTTTACCAACCAGATTATATATAAAAATGATATAGGTATAGGTGTCTTAAATTATGTGGGCCAAAATATTAATTACTACTACTATGGTACTAATTGAATAAATCACTAGCAAAGTCAAAACCATTACAGAAGAATATGCAAAAAAAATTGTAAATATTCTCCAATATGTAATTGCAAAAGTCAATACTATGTACTTATTCAATTACTCGGTTGCTTATTTTTCCATGAAAGTGGTGTGTATTAATAGTCAAAAATTATGTACATTGGGTGCCCCGGAGGCTCAAAGTAAGTAGGCTGTGTGCTCTACTATAAAAAAAGCGCAGTTTACAGTTTGCTCTAAGTGTGTGCTCAGTGATTACATTAACTTGTACTGCTAATAACTAAACGTCCCCTGTGCCGTTATCAGATTTAGTAATTTTTTCTTTGACCTTCATCAAATTTAGTGATTGAACCAAAATCATTTGACAAAAGGACCACATAAATCATGTTCTAGAAATTATTTATATCATGATTCAAATTAATATTGAAGAAAAAAATGTATTAATTATTTACATCAATTCGAATAAGAACTTATATATAGGACAATGTCATCAAAAAAGGATATTATATCACTAGTATTTAAAAGAACGAAATGAATATGATTGTAAGTAAGGTGTTCACGGGATGTGCCATGTAATCAAGAAGGTGGAGTGTGTGGGTGAGGAGAGTTAATGAAGGTAAAATGCCATTTTAGGGGCCCTGGAAAAGTGAAATAGTAAAAAGAAACTGATGAGAAGGAAAGTAAGTGGCACTTGAAACGAGCATTCTGTGCAGCCACCAGCCACACTTGTTTTTTGCGTAGTGAATAGTAAATGCGCCCTATATGATACTCGCACCACACACTACACATCAAAACCAGCAGAGTACTTTTGATCGAAATCATCCTTACAAACAACCCTGGATGCCATTTTTGGGCCAGCCAAACCAGATAACGACCTAAACCCTCTCACCTCTTTATCCTTTCATATCTGCATCATAACATCTATCATTTCTATCTTTAATACATACTACATGTCTTTTTTACCGGCCGCCCTATGCTTTCCCCAAAACCATAGCTACAGGGGGTTTCAGGAGATAGGAAGAGATAGGAAAGGTGTAGTTGTATTTTTTTCGATACAAAAAGGTGTAGTTGTATTATCATCATGATATCCATAGGTGTAATTAATACACATACATGGAGTAACATTTACACTTGTATTTTATTTTGAATAAATGAGTATTAAATTCCTCAATATATTGATTAACTTTTTTGGAAAATCCTAGGAAAGTTAAATATGTTGTTTAAAAATTGATATTTATAAATCTTTCTCTAAACTAGTTTATTTGACGTATGAACTAACATATAATCTTATATGATAATATACAAAATATGTTACGATTAAGTGATTCATTTCGCTTTTTTTTTGAATATTTTTTAAAAAATCAACTAGCTCTTATATTTTTTTTTTGGTTACCCAAGGGTATCCCCACCCGCCTGTCAAGTGAGACTAATCCCTCGCTGTTCTGAAGTCCCATATAGGGGGTAGACAGCTGGCCTGTGAATTTGCTCCATTCGCAAGAGCTGGGGATCGAACACCCAACCACTTGTTTAAGGGACGAGAGTACTTACCACTCACGCCAACCCGTCAGGTTAACTAGCTCTTATATTTAAAAGTGGAGGGAGTAGTGTCTTTTGTAAATAAGTTGTTATTTATAAATTTATTTTGTGAAAAAAAAAACTGAGTTAATTTTTTTATTTATCCATCAGTATTCGAGACACTACTAGCCAATCGATTAATCCGATTCGCGGGAATGTAGACCCATAATGAGGGACCTTGTTACCTCTAAATAATTATTACGACAAATTGAGTTATTTATAACAAGTAGTACACTTTAAGAGCTACTACTAATTAATGAAGATCATACAATTTTGTTTTTATTAACGTGAGGGAAAAAGTTGACGGATGTAAAGAGAAAATGTGATATCCACTCTTATACAGCAGTAGAATTGGAAAGGCATATTAATTGTTAACATGCTTAAGGGCATAATTTCATTTCATTGGTATATGCGAACTAGGCAAAATGTACTTACCAATAGAGACATAGGGAGAGGAAAGTTAGAGAGAGAAGGTCTCACTTCTCTCTAAACCTTTTCCTCTTCTCAGTACCTCCCTTAGTGAGGGTTTAGTCACGCCGCTGTGCGTGTTTGGTGTACGTGAGTAGCGGCCGGCGGAGTCGGCAGCGATGGCGGCAAGAGACAACTGGTGTGCACAGGCTGGGGGCGAAGGACTTGGCAAGGGGTGGCTTTTTGACGGTTGGGTTCGAAGATCTCCGGCGACGGTGATGGGCGAGTCGGCGGAGGCTGCGTTCTCAGATCTGGCTCAGAAGATTCGCGAGAAAGGCCGGTGGTGGCTGTTTGACAATCTGGGTCAGCGGTTTAAAAGGAAGGAAGAGGGAGATATGGGTTTACGACTTGGAAGCGTAGAGAGGGAGGAGAACAAGGTTGGCAAGGAGGTTGAGAAGATGGAGCTAGGTGCTGGAGGCTTCAAAATCGTGAAGCCTCAGATCTTGAAGATCTTGGAGAAGGAAGATCAGGGTAAAGGGAGGGAGCTGATTGCTGGTTTGTCTGAGTGGGTTTTGTGGGGGTTTTGGGTTGTGAAAGTTGGTGGCTGGTCTCCAGCCGCCAATCTGCCATGAAGCTTAAGATTAGTCACTACCTGGGTGTAAGGGGACCTTTGGTAGTGCATTTTGAGTCTAGGTCACCCTTGTTAGCTAGTAGTAGTATATGCCTTCTTGTGTGGGTTAATTTTGAGTGTGATGGTTTCTTGCTAAACTATCCCATGATCTTTATCCCTTTGAAGTTTGTTCACAAGCTTCATAGGTTCCTTCACCTCTTAGGAGGTGATTGTGGAGCTGCATTGTGCAGCATTTGCATCAAGGGGGGTGGGCTCGGGAGAGCGCGTCTTTGGACAACCACCCTCTATTGCGTTACCTTGATCATGTCGGATTGGAAGCTCAACCCTCCCACTATCAACCTGTATAAGTTAGGTGTCGGCAGTATTTTAAATTTGATATCATCTCTTAGTTCTCGTTTTGTTAGTTCTTTTGAAGTATCATGGCCAATGCTTGAAGTCTCATGTGTTGGTCTGTGCTTATGTTCTCCTTTATGCTATGTAAGTTCATGTTCTTGTTTCTGCTTTTCTAGAGTCTGTACTCTGTAATGTCTTTGTTATCTATGAAAATGAATATTCTGGCCAAAAAAAAAAAATAGAGACATAGGGATATTGTATAGGGTTTACCAACACCCCCTCAAATTGGATAACAAAAAATGCAGTAAGCTCGAGGATCACAACAAATCAGAAATTCAGTTATTAGCATCATAAAAAAAAGTTTCACTGCATTTTGTAATAAGTCTGAATGTAAAAAGGGCAGATACAAGTCGGTATGATATTGTAAATATGGCATATTAATGCTGTTTCTATGAGTAGTGCTGGTAAAATGCTCCACACATCCATTACTTCTTTGTAACTATGAATAATTTCAAAATCTCAATTTGACAAAACGAGGGATCGGATATAATATCTGTAATATTTCTGCTCAACTGGTAAAAAAATCAAAATTAGCCATTACTAAATTAAAGACATTCAAATTCAATTTAGAGTTTGATCATTATTGTGAAATTTACAAGTTTGCACTGCTTTAAGCCTTTAACCTTGTTTTTTCTTTTGGCCAACAAGCCTTTAACCTTATTTAAATGTCTAATAGCTTTGCATCCGTAGATGAAAGATATCCGAACTCTATTTTAAAGCCAATCAACCAAACCTCTGTCATCTCTCATGGCTTCTATGCCAAGCTGCTTCTACACCAAAGGCCTATAACATACTCAAAATACAAATTACATCTTTATTTCGATTTTAATTTAATGATGATCAAATTTTAAAATGAGAAAGAGATCAAAGATGTGAAATCGAAGAACAAATTTTGTCCTGGCTAGAAAGAGGTGACCAGGGAGTATAACGTATGCCTATTATTTTCCCAACACGACGAGCTAATCGAAAGGAATCAACAAATTTGTTAACACCACCGCGGAGGATAGAATGGCAGTCCCATCATTTGTGTAACGTGGCATCAAATGACTTAAACTAGGTGTTGGTTACGGTGATAGGAGAGTATTTAAATTTTCCCTCAAGTCAAAAAAACTCACCCACGGTTTTGCCTTGGGCTTATGAACACAGAAAAGTCACTAATCGTTCGAGTCGTTATTCGAGAGAGCCATCGCTAATAGGAGAGAGCAATATAGACTATGTTACTGGCCTCCCAATGAGAAATTTGAGTGACAAATATTTTAAGGTGTGGCATAATAAAAAGTTGGAAAAGACTGGAATGACGGCGAGTGATTCTTTTGGTACACAACACAAGTGACTAAAATATCAAATATTGGCTGTGCTTATCAAGGGAGGCAAATTGAATTTGCATTATACTCTACCGGATCGGTTTCCCTGAGAAACACCTTTCTCCACATCTCTCATGATCTCTTATCACAACTCTTCATTTCCTCACATCATATCACGACCCTTTATTTCCTCATAAAATGACAAACCTCTACTTTGATTAAAGTTGGGGGATTTGCAGTTTAGTTCCTGGTAAGGGAAATTAATACTGGAAGGTCTCAATACATTCCAAAATAATTATAAAGTCCCAGGGGCCCTTTCCTGCAATTGTTTGCTTAACTTCAATGACCATTTTGCCCTCATTAAAGATGGTTGTCATCTCACTGGTCCCTACAGGGGGACTATGCTTTCATCTTATGAGGGCAAAATGGTCATTGAAGATAAACAAACAATTGCAGAAAAGGGCCCCTGGGACTTTATAATTATTTTGGAATGTATTGGGACCTTCCAATATTAATTTCCCTTACCAGGGACTAAACTGCAAATTTCCCATTAAAGTTTCCATTAATAACATTTTTTTAGTGAAAACTTATTTTTTTAAAAAACTTTTTTTAGCATAAAAAATTTTAATTATCTTGATCTATTTCATTTTAATAGAATGACCTATAAGAGGTACAAATTTATCCAGTTAATTACTGTAAAATGCGACAGACAATTTACAGTTAATCGGATAAGTCTGTATTTCTTATAGGTCCTTTTGTTGAAATGAAGTAGGTTTAGGTAGTTGAAATTTTTTAGGCGAAAAAGTTTTTTAAAAAAATTAAAAGTTTCTCATTCATTTTATATTATAATCCATATTTTTTCTTAAAATTTTTATAGTAGAGTATTGTGGGCTTTTGGATTAAAATGGGTGGTGAGGATGGAAGATATGGAGAGACGCATAGGAGTACTTATGAGAAAATCCTCTCCCTATACTCTAGTAGTGATTAGCTGGCTAAACAGTAAACACGATTATAACATCCGATGGTGACTTCTTCGCTTTTATGAATCCACCGTACGCGAGGCTTCATGTAAGACTTGAAGATAGCCCGAAAATTATTCCTGCTTTCTCTCTCTTTATTACAGGACTACCCCATCCACAAACTTTTTTTTTTTTTTTTGAACAATAAACTGTATTCCATTAACTAATGGGATTAGTTACATTGTACAAAAGAGTCCCGATACAAAAAATCAGGACCATGTATCAAAAGAAAAGCAATTCCTATCTTTGGCTTCTAATTCCTATGGAGGGCGTTCATATCCCTTATCAACCGACCCCTGTTGAAAGAAGAGAGGGAGGTTGATCTAGGATAATAGCATCCCCAACTAGATTACAAGTCATATCCGTTAGCAGCATAGATAGCCATCCTATATCCCTTGTATTTTCCATGAACTGTACATTCCAATTCCTAGTAAGTAATTGGCGTGTCTCTTCAATAGCTGCACAGGCCGGATGATGGCTGTGACATCCTCTCATGAGTGTAGATAGTAGACTCCCACTGATATTACTCACTTTCACTAGCCTAAGACCTTTGTCCCAGCAAATCTCTAACCCTTTGCGCAGTGCAAACAAATCCGAGATGTCCCTGGGCGCCGGCACAGTTTCGAAAACATATCCCCATCGCCAGTTATTTTCAGAGCTACGAATAACTCCGCCGCCTACTCGTTTCCCATCCGCCATAACAGAACCCATAACATCTAAGTAGTTTATCTCACCATTGGGCATACCTGATACATTCTCCTTGTTCAAACCGAGGCTGTAGAAACTGCAGCTGGTTGAGAGCGCAAGGTCGCAACATGCTCTCATGAGCGTAGGGATGGCAGTACGAGTAGTGGTCTCCATCTCCCCTTGAAATACTTTTCTGCATCGAGCTACCCATACATCCCAGCACATGTACCCGAACAGCATCTCCCAAGGGACTTTCTTGGTAGAATCTCTTCCTGCTTCATGTGTGAGGTTCCATCTAATCCATTCCCCTTCCCGAAGGGAGAAGAAGTGTCTCCACAGAGGTGGTTTTATGAGAGACTTCCACAGCTCCTTAGTACCAGGACAATCACGAATCACGTGCATCTGGTCTTCCACACCTCCACACTGGTAGGGGCATGCTGGGGAGGCTTCTAGTCCTCTCATGTGTCGCAGCCAGGCCGTATGGAGCCTCCCATGGAGGAACAGCCAGAGGAAGTTTCTAATTTTCTCTGGGATCGAGCATCTCCAAATAGAACGCCATAAAGGATCACCGGATATCTGCAAACCTGCAACAAGAGAGTTATAAGCTGAGTTAACAGAAAATTGTCCATCCTTCGATGGTTTCCAGAAATATTGATCCTCTCCTCTCACAGCGCTCGGTGGTTGAGAGCATAGTATACGGTCAACAATATTATCCGGGAACCAGTGGCGCAACTTGGAACTATCCCAGATACCCTCAGGAGTAGTGAAGTCAACAACTTTGGTGGTACGATCAGCATACTGCTCATAGCCCGGAGTAAGCTCTATTAGCGGGCGACCCACATCAGACCAACAGTCAAACCAAAAGGAGGCAGCTTGACCATCCCCCAATTTTGTACCAATCCGCTCCATTAGCTTAGTACTCATGCTACAAATGGCTCTCCAGATAGGCGAGTCATTTCCCCGTTTGACAAAATTGGGTATGCGGTCGCTACCACACTTGTACTTGGCCCTAAGCACTCGGACCCATAACGCTTCCCTATTAGTCACAAGGTTCCAACCGAGTTTCAGGATGAAAGCCTCGTTCTGCTTTCTGAGGTTCTTTACTCCGAGACCGCCCACACTTTTGTTACTGGTAATTGTCTCCCAGGCGACAAGGTGGAGCTTACGTTCTCCTCCTCCTTCTCCCCATAAAAACTTTCTACTAAGCCTCTCCAAGTCCAAGATTAGGCTCATAGGTAGTAAGGAGGTCTGCATGTGGTAGGAGGGGAGGGCAGCTAATACCGATTTGATCAACGTAGTTCTACCCGCCATGCTTAAACTTCCTCTTTTCCATCCTGCAAGTTTCATCTGGCTCTTTTCCACCAACGGGGCATAGGTAACAGAAGTTGCTCGTCGGTGGGTGAGAAAGATGCCAAGATACTTTCCAAGATCTCCAGTAATCCCTACCCCAAGCTGAGTACTCAAATCAATGGCTCTAGAAGCGTGTACATTCTTGGAGAAGCACACCTTGGTTTTGGCCTTATTCATCCTCTGTCCCGACGCCGCACAAAACCTGTCCATACAATCCAGCATACACTCAACTTGGCCGCTTGAGGCTTCACCCATTAGAATGAGGTCGTCCGCAAAAAACAAATGGGACAGATTAGGTCCATCCCGCCCAAGTCTAATAGGCTTCCAATTGTGGTCAGATAGTGCATCCTGAATAACATGGTTCAACCGTTCCATACACAGAGTGAATATGTACGGAGAGATGGGGTCCCCCTGGCGGAGTCCTCTCTTTGGTCGGAATGTGTCTGATCCCTCCCCGTTCCATAGGACCTGGAATGAGGATGTGGTAATGCAACTCATAATGGCTGCACACAGCTTGTCTTCAATACCCACAAGGCATAACGTCTCATAAATGAAGCTCCAATCCAATCTGTCATAGGCTTTTTCCAGGTCCACCTTAACCATCATCCAACCAACTCGGCCTACCTTCTTTTTCATACTATGAATGACTTCTTGAGCAACAATGATGTTATCACAACTTTGACGGCCAGCAATGAAGCTACTCTGATGTTTGCCCACGACGTCATCCATAATCCCCTTCAACCTGTTGCTGATGAGCTTAGTAAAAATTTTATAACTCACATTACATAACGAAATGGGGCGGAAGTCTCTCATGACCTCGGGATGGTCAACTTTGGGAATAAGAATAATATTGGTGTTATTCAACGATTGCACCCTATCCGGATCACTCCAAAGCTCGTGCATCAGGGCCACAATAGACTCTCCCACAATGCTCCAATATTCCTGGTAAAAGATGGCCTGGATACCATCCGGTCCCGGGGCTTTAAACGCCCCTAAATCGAAAGTGGCAGCTTTAATTTCCTCGAAAGTCCAATCACGGTGCAGCCGAAGTTTATCAGGCGCAGTCAGAACTGGGAAAGCCGCTTGAGAGCACAGGCTAGAAATCTCACAATCACTACTAAACAAAATCTTGTAGTAGCTCATTGCAAGTTGCTTCAGCTGAACTTGGTCAAAAACCCAGTTATCTTCATCATCCTTCAAGCCGTCAATAGTATTTCTACGTTTCCGGAAAGAAGCAACCAAGTGGAAAAACTTACTATTCTTATCCCCCCATTTGACCCACTGGCTGCGAGACTTCTGGTACCACATAAGTTCTTCCTGCGCAAGAAGTTTATTATATTCCTGCCACAATTCCTTCTCTGTTTGCACAAGGGACTGACTATCCCGCCGGCTCCTAACTCGCTCAATACCCTCCAGCCTTTGAAGCAACCTCTGTTTTCTTATAACCACGTTTCCTAAACGATCTTTGTCCCACCGAGAAGCCACATCCTTAAAGGATTCAATTTTATTATGCCACCCGGAGTTACTCCAACACTCACGCACCAGCTCTGCAAAGTCGGCCTCCAAGAACCAGGCTGCCTGACACCTAAAGGGGGGAGTGTGCCGGGTATTACCTCTACTAGGTTGTGATTTGAAGAGAAGGGGTCTGTGATCGGAGCCAAATTTAGATAGATGCCAGACCTTAGATAATGGGTAAATGCGGTTCCACTCCTCATTAATAAAAGCCCAGTCTATACGTTCTTTGAGCAAATCCCGTTCCCAAGTGAAGTACTCACCGTTAGCATCAACAGCCTCAAGCTTTGCCGAGCAGACACAGTCGCGGAAAAGTCTCATGGATCTCAAATTCGGACTTCCACCCCCTTTCTTATCAGAACTATGTAGATAGGCATTGAAATCCCCCATGACCAACCAAGGCATATTGACAGTACGACTCATCTCCGAGAGCTCCCGCCAAAGCCTCTCGCGCAGATGAGCTTTGGGCTCAGCATATATACATGAGAGTCGAAAGGTCGCGAATTTGGTAATGGAGCTTACCTGTACATGGAGGGCTTGGGTAGAAGAGCTGACGTAGTTGATACTCAAATCTCGTTCATTCCACAAGACCCATATTCCCCCCGCATAACCTGTTGCTTCAACCCGAAACCAAGAATCAAAACCCAACTGCTTACTAATTTTATTAGCTTTCTCACCACTTATCCTCGTTTCACAAAGAACAAGGATATTTACATTATTACCTCTTAACACATCTCGAATCCGTCCAGGGAAAGTTTTTGAGGCTGCACCTCGGCAATTCCATGCTAAGATATTCATAATAAACAACCAAAAGAAAGAGCACACCAACCGCAATCCTCACTGTCCGGAGTCCGAAAGTTCCATACCCCCTTCGGTCACACACATCCCTTCGCTAACTGCATCAACTGTGGCAACACTCAACGCATATCCGTCCGCGGGGTTCTCCCTTTCCATACACGCCGAACTACAAAGTTGTTGTTCAGGTGGGCGGAGGAGATTAGAGCTGGTTTGAGGCTGTGACTTAGCATGTAATTGTTCTGGCCCCTTACAAGACAAAGTACTATCGCAAGGTATGTGAGCCAAATCGAAGTTGAGACTACCTTGGCATGATGGAGATTCAAACACTACATGATGTTGCCTACCCCCTTGCTTCTTTCTTACCAAAGGTGAGACCGAGCTTGCTCTAGGCCCAATAGGCCTTTTCTGTCCACTAAACACAACCTTGACCGGGCTAGACTTTGTTTTAGGCTTACCGACCCTTTCACTCTTAGTTCCTTTCCTTAAGATATTTTGCAATTGTTCCCAAAGCTGTGGATCAGCCTCAAATGCTTCTTGGACTTGCATCATATTGTCGCCTTCTACCCTGTCTGCCACAGTGTCTCGGCTATGGCCTTTCCCTTTCGTTCCTAACAGATCCTGTTTCTTTTTTTTCTTTTCCTTTTCCTTCTTTTTCAGTTCTGACCGAGGTATAGAGCCCTCTGTACGTCCTGCTGTCCCAAAGATGAAGGGGACGCCTTTCGCCGTGTCTCCTGACGTGGAAGCCGAATTAAGAGGAGTTGTGCTAGGTGTTTTTTGCCTCCACATGGTCATAGGAGACTTTGTCCTGTTGGGGGGCGACTTACCAACCAGTGTATCTCCCTCCACCCCTTCTTGCAAAGCCTCAAAACGTGAACCTGAGGTTCTCTCCTTCCCAGGCCCTACTAGTTCAACTGATTGGCTACCTTTGACATATGGGCGTTTTTCCGCTTCCCGCTTCGGTCCCTTGCCTTTCCATTTGGACTTAACTTGCATCCAAGGGCCGAACTCCTCCTCCAGGGGAACGCCAGGAACGCTGACCAAAGCATGTCCCTGGACCATGCTCTTCCCATCCTGTTCAGAGCTTGTAGGCGACAAAACACCCCCCGGCAATGTAGTGGCTTCCGCCTGTGCCGTCGGGCATCTCTCACGAGGGTGACCATAAACCCCACACTTAAAACAGATGGCTTCCAGACCCTCATATTCCACAGTGTAAATTCTATTACGGAGGACAAACCTGGACTGAAGTTTCTTATTCAGATCAACCTCGACACTCACCCTAGCAAACTGGCCTCGCTCCACCGTATGAGTATGGTTCTCCCTTTTGGCTAGAGTATTCAGGTCTACTTTCAAGGCTTTACCAATCAGATTCCCTAGCTCCATGAGACAATCTTCCGAATATACATGCATTGGCAACGTAGGGATACGGACCCACACCGCCACCTTACGAACCTGGTTACAATAAGGGTTGAAATTGGGGCTCCACCTCTGTACCGCTAAGTAATGCCCCTGGATGGTCCATGGTCCATCAAATAGAAGCTTCATGCCCAGGGATTTCTCTGCTGAAGTAAACACAAAATACCCATTTGGCAGATCTACTAATGCAAAATTATCACTTCTGAGCAGCCACGAGATCCTGTCCCTCATCATTGCTAAATTAGTTCTACGCCCCAGCAAGGTAATGATCAAGGAGTCTTTCCATGGCATGCATAGCTCACTCAATCGTTCATCCGACAGCTCCAACTTAGGAAGGGAATCAACTAGCTGCTTTTGTTCTTCCGACAGAGTAGAAACTAGAAGTTGTTCCTCTTGAAGCCATTCCTTCATCAGATCCGCCATATTCTTCTGTTGGGTATCCGCATCCTCCGCCATCAGCTTGGCTTTGTAGGAGATTTGAGTACGGTCCCTTGGTTTCTCCTCATCCCTCTTTGTTTCACCCTGCTCCGTAGAAACCGCGGTGCCCCGCTCACAGTCACCATGGTCCCTCTCCTCCATCCGCATGTCCTTGACCGGATCCTCCCTTCCGGGCTGAGACACACTGTCCAACATCACGTCATCCCTCGCGTCTTCCCCTTGGGATGGTTCCGGTAGTGCCTCGCCGGCCGTAGTGTCCAGATCTACGTTGACCGGTTGCTCTATGCTCTCTCTCACCTCACTCTTCTCTCTCTCCGCTCGCTTCTCTCTCTTGGGTTTCTCTGGTTTGCGCTTAACATACTTAGGGAAGGAGTCATCCGCCCTCGGGGGTGGGATGCCACTGGCCGCCGGATCCCCCATCGGGAGATCGGACCGGCAAGGGGTTCAGCCGAGGAAGGTGGGTGACTCGCGCTCGTTTTCTCTCTCTTGCTGTCTCTCTCTCTCAAATCTCTCTCATTTACTCTATTCTTTTGAACTTCAAACGGCCATGGAAGGTACAAACTTTCATCTCAACAGGGTAAAAGGATAAAAAACACTGCACTTTTTTAACTATCGGAATCACTTCATAGCAACATATGAGCTGATAGTTAATAGTAGCACATTAATTATCCCTTTTAGGACAAAAGAGTACGATGTAGAGTACCACTTTAGTCTGATTGTTAGGTAAATAGATATTAATATTAAACATTGTCGATAACTGCTACTAGATTTTAAGGGTTTTACCAAGAACAGTAGCAACTGGTTCGCCAACCGAGCAACAGCTTTAAAATCCCGTACATAGTTGGGGTTTATTAGATTCATTCATTCTTCAAAGGTTTTACTTGATTTTATAACTGTGGAGCTTTTTAAATTACTCCATGACAAGGACACAATGACACGTACTTGAACCTAATCCTAATTCTAGCCTTCCATGTATTGTGCATTTTGTGACTTATCAGTTCGAAATGGAATTCAAACTTAATTGATGCTCCCCGCTCCAACATACTTTTTTTTTTTTATATATAAATTTTAGGAAGGGGTTTGGGTTCAACCCAATTCAAGGGCAGAGCACCTAACTCATGATTCACTGGGGCTCTGGAGCCGCTCCAACGTACTTTTTAACCCAATTGCAATGTAAAAAAATATATAAGTCAGTTAAAAATAATAAATGTTTAAGAAATGTACCTATTTAATAAAATACCTTTATTTATTATTGAGTTATTAATGAGGAAGAGATATGATAAAGAATACTTGTTGGAACCATGAAGTCAAGAGATATACACAAGTGATTTTTTATAAACATCATACAATTGTTTTGAAGGGAAAAGTTACATTCATTTTTCAATTGCACCAATGAAAGTTTAACTTCTTTACAATAAGAAAATACTTTTTTTCTTTGTAAATTAATGTGTTATATTGGGAAGGTAGAGAAAATAAACAAACTGCACACATGACCCTACTCCCTGGACAAAAGCACATTCAGGTGGCCCCCCACATATGAGAAGCTACTTCTTTACAATAAGAAAATACTTTTTTTGCTTCTCTCTAGAAGTTTGGCAAGAGAAGAAACTCATTACAATTGATCTAAAACCCAAACATGAGAATTATGTTGAAAATAACTTATCCGATCCAATTGAGCTTTTTTAGGGCAAAAAAAAAAAGTTCCTAAACACACTGTAAGTGTGTTTTGGCAACTCCTCCAATGCGCAGTGAGAGCTCAAAAAGTCTAGTGGGTCTATAGAAGCAAGTTTGTAATTTTTACAAATGTTTGGCTGAGCTAAAGTAGAGAAGTGTTTAGCACATGAGAAGTCCAGTGACAAAAAAATAAACTCAAATTAGCTTTTTATTTATGATTTATGGGCAAATTCAAATATAACCTCCTCATGCAATCCGACTCCTATCCAGTTTTGCTTTTAAAATAGTCAGATTAAAAGAAAAGTTACTTATCCACTATCAATTCAAACACACTCTAAAATGACAGGCATATCCCAGTTCTATACAGAAATTAGCATTAGTGGAGATGAAATATCGGTTCCTCCTTTATGACTATACGAAATGATACCCTTGAAATAAAGGGAAATCATTCAAGATGGAAGATGGTCAATAACTCATGATTATGTGATGAATCTTTTGGATGAAGATATCAATGAAATTGTCGTGAGGAAGCCTTGATTGAGAATGTTGACAAACACCACCAATGAGTGAACCATTTGTGTAGTTTTATGATGCCTGTTTTGCCAAATATTTGTGTCCGGGATTGCGCGTCTACCAATATGCCGTGTCGATGGATTCTATTTGGGAAACACACTACACATTGTCTCTTATACTCGAATATTATGGATTATCGCGCATTTGCAATTATAACTTTGTAAGTACTCTCATGAGTCATCATAACCATGTATACATATATATCATTACATTCCTTATTACAAGTCCGATTTAGTTAATTCTTACATATCAAGAAGATTTAGCTAGATTTAATGTGTAAGAATCAACTATAATAAAATATTATTCTCATCTATCACATTTATAAAATATGTAAGAATTAACTAAATATTATTCACATCTATCACATTTCTCTCTCCCCCCGACAAGAACTAAATAAGGCTTACTTCGAGACAAAAAAATTAATAACTTTAAGTGAACTCATTTTATGAATTTTTTATAGCTAAACTTATAATAAGGAACATAGTGATATATACATGTATTCCCTATTATTTCTTCGAGTTGGGCTCATTTTTACTTTTTAATTTATGTTTACATTCTAAGTCGTATGTTTTATATGCACTATGTTTTTTTTACCACATATATGCACTGTGTTGAATCCTTTTGTCTTATGATATTTTAACACCATATGGAGGGTTTAATTAGCTTTATGCTTCTTGTTTATCTTCAATAAAATTGTTGTTATCTTCAATAAAATTGTCATTCTATAAAAGAACGACTACTCTTTGTCGTAAAACTCCAGTGCTATAAATATCTCACCGACAATTCTTAGATATATAAGAAGAATGGTACTCCCTTTGGTCCTTAATATAAGTCACCTAATTAACTTTCTCACATATCAATAAAACTTGTTAAATACATTTAATTTGTCTTACAATTCAAGTACATTCCAATTTTACCCCTAATAATTACACTTATTTCCTAAACTATTAACTATCACTCTCTCTTACTACCTCTATTAAATATGAGTATATGTGGAAAAAAATAATTAATGCACATTGGAAACCATGAAGTGACTTATAAAAAGGACAAGAAAAAATGGTAGTTGGTGACTTATAATAAGGACTGGAGGGAGTACATCAACTTCTTGTAGTCACCTTAGCTTGTCTGTTATTTTGAGACCTGTGTGTTTTCAACTTTTCTTCTTCTCATCCTTTTTCGGTGCACTAGTGACTAGACTTGCGTTTTTCATCAAGGTTTGGCTTATCATGATCTAATCGGTACAAATCTTCGTCTTTATTAAACTGCCCATTTAATACGCCATCATTGCTGCACAAGTTAGATTATCATATGCCTACATACGGAGTATAATATATAGACGAGCACATGTTAGATTCATTCTTCATACTCCACATAATACACGAGTATGTATCCAGATGCAAACTTAATAGGAGTATAAGAAGATCAATGACTATAGAAATCGCCGCACCGTGGCTAAAATAAGTCCTAGGCAAAGGAATTTTACACCTCCACAGAACAGAAGTGATTGAACTAGCTATGAAATCGAGTGGGAAAGAATTTAACACACACACACTCACTCTCATATACACCACATAGTATTAACTGTAGTCATTTCGAAGAATTACTATCACATATGCAAAAGTGACAAAACCATAAACAGCGGAATAGATTCTGTAAAACACCAGTGACTTCTATTAATATTACTGATATTGCCTTACTTAGGATAAGCAATCTTGTCCTTTGATTAAGAAAACTTCCCTTGTTCATAGAGCTCACACAATCATAACAATCAGACAAAAATTTCACTTTGCAAGCTGCAATCCACACCAGCTTCAGCTGCACGGCGAGGCTTATTTTTCCTCCTGCTTCCATTGTGCCTGAATCCAGCAGGCTTCTTAGAATCATCATCATCAGGATTTCCTTTAGTTTTGATGGCACTTTCCTCTTTCACAGGATCTACACGTTCTTTAACCGGTACAGTCCTTTTCCTTTTCCTCTTATTATCAGTGCTTGAGTTTTTAACTTTGATGTTCTCCATGTTTTCTATATTTCCTGATGCTGCTTCTACTTCTTCAGTTTCATCCTTCAGTGAGTTTTCTTGCTTTCCACTTAGTCTGTAACCAGAATCTTTGTCCCCTTCATTTCCATGTTCTTCCCGTTTTGCAATAGCTGATTGCTTCTTCCCTTTTCCTCTGCCTTTACCCATGGTGAAAAGGACTTGGCCGACTAAATCTACTCAACAACTCCTCAAGAATCTGCAAAGATAAAATAATGGCACATGGATATCCAGGACAGGCCCAAGAAATAAATGGCAATGAAAAATGTCAAACCATTCAAAAGGGTTGTGATAAGATAGTTCCAAGGACTCTATATCTTTTAGCTATTCTCTTCATACCTAGACTCCTCTCACTGAAATACTTAATCAGTGTGTGATGCTTAAATCAATTCTTGTGCATATTAAGTCAATGCCACTAATGAAAGATGTTAACCAAGTGGCATGCAGCAAAGATTTCAGTTAAAAAAACCTAGGTGAGTTAACAGCAATAACTTTAGACATAGGACATAACTAAGATTTACATATGAAGGAAGGGAAAGATGCAAAGGACAAGGAAAATTGACCTTTTGTCAAAACTACCAAGTATATTAAGTAAGGCTATAATGGAAGAAAGAGATTAACTCAAAGCTCACAGAAGATGTAGCAGACCATCGTATGATTTCTCAGGACAATTCAAGAACAACATTCTTATTCTTGAATTAAGAGATTTGCACAACAGATCTCTTAGAAGTAAGTTATAAGCAACCAATCCACAGAATACTTTCATATCTTATTCAAAATCAATTTCCTCAACATAGATTTAAACTCCTTCACTCATGAAAATTCACTCAATAGCCAAACAACAACCTTAGAAATGGTGCTCACTTCAATCAGGCAATAAAGAATGAATTTTTTCACACTAAATGTACACAACCTTAGGGTGTGTTTAATTTAGATTCATGACAACGAAATTGTCACCAAATCCAATCTAAATCTACCTAATTAAACACCTTATTTCCACTGATCTTAGTGATCAATTAAGATGAAAGTAAAGGAAACAATACATGTGAGTTGTTAGAAATAAATAAAGCAATGGAAATTGAAGTTCACCTGGTAGAATTTATTCACGTCATGCATGCATCTGAAACATGAGGATGGCCCATTGTTGTAAAATCTGACAAGGCAAATCTAGGAACTGTAAAAGCTGAACAGAACAGAACAGAGTTTGTTTGAAAGGATTGCAGTTGAAGACTGTATTGTGTAAGAGGGTAGAAAAAGAAAATGATATGAACAAGAGAGATCAGAGAAGGGTGTGATGGATAAATGTAAGGGATTGAAGCATTTGTGTGGGTAAAGTTAAGCAAAGGAAGAGAGAAGAAAATGACGCCTTAGCATTTCAAAGTTAAAACTTCCTCAAGAATGAAGCAAGTAATAGGAGTGATTTGTAATTTTGTGCACATGTTACTCTTTCTTTCTTTTCTTAATTACACAAAAATGTTAGTGTACTACTTTCAAAGGATAAAGTACCGATTAACTAAAATTTTCTTTTGATTTTTGAAATTAATAATATTCTTTTATTTAACAAATACATTAATTAATGACTCATCGATATTTGAGTGTAAAATATTCTTATCGTTCCCATGATTGATTATCTTTTACAAAAATTTATGGATACCATACCCCTGATTCTGAAAATTTGAGTAATTCTTTTTGGAAAAAACAATTTGGTGGTTCAATCTAAATATATAGATGTTATTCTGATCAAATACTTCTAATCCTAAATAAAAATAGATGTGCAAATGTTATTTTCATACTTACGAAAACATAAAACTACAGAAAAGATTATAACTTTTCACAAAATTTATCATCCGAAAACATACATTTAATTGACGAATATTTGTGTTCCAAAAAGTACTGCGTGTGAGTGTGTATGGAGAGAGCGCACAAGCCACCTCCTAATCCATAGTTTTAAATTTCTCATGGAGGATTCCATCTCAGTGCAGTCTCCTAAAATAACAATTGTTCAAACTTCAAAGTAAATTTCGCTTTCTTTGAACAATTGATGAGGAGTCAGACACTTTTTCCACTGTAAAATCTGGTTACAAACAGATGTAACCATTGACTTTCAAACAAGCCAAGTCTTCAACTTGCTAAACTATACAGCATGGTTGCACAAACCCATATATACTAAGCAACGCGTTTTATAATGAATGCATGTCATTTGTCAATGATCCTATGATCCCTTGTGAGGATTGGAGAGAGAAGCTAGAATATCAAAGTGATCATTATCAACATGAAGTCTATATCATTAACATGTGGAAAGAATTAAAATGTTAGTCCTGACAAAAAAAATTATTCTTCAAATCCTGCCAAACTTTAGGGCCACACGGATGACGATTTACATACTGCTGTACAAATGATTTCTCTGTGCACGAAACTATAGTCCTTAAAGAAAGATTGGGATCAGCACATCCCTGGTTCACAAGCCACTTATACAATGAGAACCTAAGCTGAATTCTATCGATCCTGTAGGAAAGAAAAGATGGGAAGTTGATCAAAGTTGATATGGGATATCCTAGTTCATTTACAAGATGGTCAATTTTCTGGTTGATCACATCTGTTCTGAGATTAAGAATATGGGGGGAAACTTTAAGCATTTCCTTCACATCTTGAGGATCTAAACCAGCTTGAACAATACAGTTAAACCTCTCTTGTAGTTCTGATCCCTTACCTCTAAACATCTTAAATGCTGCTTTCATATCTTTAGAGCCCTTAACATATCCCAAGCTCAACAAGAATTCTCTCATCCTCAACCGGGATATTTTCTTTTTGTCAGTGCCCGGCAAAGGCTGAACTCTTTTTCCAAGCTCCCATTTCCTCAATTCTAGGGGATTATCCTGAACAAGCATCCGAAGTCGCTTGATTCCAACATTCAAGTTAGCAAGTAAACTATTGGCCTTTTTCAAAGTGAATGAACCCAACACTAAGGAGTGAGAACTGAAAATCTTCCCAATCTCAGCAGGCTCCATTTCAATTTCACTTAATAATAGCAAACAACGCCTTAAATTTGAAAGAAATCTGCTCACATTTATTGGTGGAAAGTTTACAAGTATGAATGATATTTGATCCACTGACAATCCCAATTTTAGCAGAAATCCTACAAGGGAAAGTGTACTACTACCTCCTGATCCCTCAAAGAAAAAATCAGGATGCTGGTTAATTATGTCAGTTAACTGCTTCTCAGTCAAAACTTTGCTAGAAAAGCACAAGAGCCTATGCATTAGACTCCAATTACAAGTAGTCCCATCCAATATATGTCCCTCAATCCAGTCAACATCCTTTACACAATGCCTAAACTTCTCTATAACATGGACAAAATCAATGTTACAATCTCCAATCAGAAGATAGGGGCTAGAAGCAATGACTTTCAAAAGTGTATGCTTGCAAAGACCCAAGCTTTCATAAGCTTGAAGCTTAGATGACAACACCCCACAATCATATCCAAACACTTCAGTTGCTTCCATGTATATTTTGCCCATCTTATTCCGAGGAATGCCATAGTTACAAAGAACATGATAGTTGCTCATCAACAAGGGGTCATCACTCAAAAAGATCATATTTTTGGGTAATAAAGAGGCATATTCAGAAGGTTTCAAACCAATGCTTTCGAAGAAGGGCTCAAATTCATTGATGGGGTGGTAACGTAAGTACCTGGAAACTGATCTCCCAATGTTACTGGCCATGTCAACCTTTTTAAGAAGGCCCTGAAGAAAAAAAGGAGAGTTTTTACTCATATTGTCAGCATCCAAGTATTGAATGCTTCTTGTAGAATGCAGATACTCCAGTAAAGCAAGTTTAACTTGTTTTAGAGCTCTGTAAACTCTAAGCTTTTGAGCAAAAGACACAAACTTTTTGGAGGAAATGAGAAAAAAATTACAAGGTGGAATTTGGAGAGTGGGTTGTAATCTAATCTTTTGCACGTGGATCATTACCACTTATGAGAAATATAAGAAGAAGAACCAAAACACAAGGGTGTGTGTCAAAGATTGAGCTACCTGGGATATGAGTGATATCAGATATGAAATGGACGACGTCGTTTGGGTGAGGTTGGTCTGTTAGCCTGTTAGTGTACAAAGTTCAAATGGATTTGGGCTTTTCTCTCATGGGCCTATTGGGGCAATGAATAACTTGTTGTTGGTCTTACCGAAACCCTGGGCCATAGTGCCATAAGGTGTCGTTGAGCTGATAAATTATTCCATGGATGGATATACTTCGTGAATGTGCTAAAAGGATAGTGAACATATTTGTGAGAGCATTTGGATAAGCATTGCTCAGGCCTCAGGGGTTAAATTAATTGCGGATGCCTGGTAATTAACAGTGAACTAAACACTTTTTTAACTCATACTTAAGGTCATAAAATAGGATTTCAATATTTCACCCTAAGTTTGTTAAAGAAGTAGATATGAATTGGTTGAAAAAACTATTTTTTTTTACCATAAAAATAACAATTATCATTGTAAAAAATCATTTATGAGTAACAAAAATCAAAGGGCTGAAAGCATATTTTTTTTATGTTGACAAAAAACATACACTTTTTTAAAAGTTCAGATACCCTGCAAGGCTAAATATTATTCTATATTTTGATAAAAAAAATATTATTCTATATTCAAATAAATGCTTGCAAAGATTTCAATTTATATCAATATGAAATCAACTTTTTAAGTTAACTTTTTTAATCATAAAATAGTTAATATAAAAAAATAAATTCTTTGGTTTTCTTTTTTCTTTTTTTAAATTTCATGCATCGCATGTGGATTGCACTAGGAAGAAAAATCTAGTTTTGATGACCAGCCACAGACATGAGGCTATTCATAAATTTAAATGTAGTTAAACATTTATCGTGTCTAGTGTTTTATGCTTATCAATCTTTCATCTTGTAGCGCAACCTCATGTGCCTTCCTTACATCCTTGGTATATGGGACATACATCACCCAAGTCTTAATGCATTTGCAGCAGGTCAAGCGACCGCGTACAAGATGTTTGAAACTATTAATAGAAAACCTAAAATTGTTGATTATGACTCTATAATAATGGGGTTGTCTTGGAGGACAACAAGGGGAGATATTGAACTTAAGGATGTTTATTTCAGATACCCCTACAAGGATAGATATACAGATTTTTGCTGAATTCTCACTGTATAGAAACAACTACTGCTTTAGTGGGTCAAAGTGGAAGCGGAAAGTCAACTGTAATTAATTAGTTTGATAGAAAGATTCTATGATCTAAATGTAAATGTTGGTGCATTACTTATAGATGGTAGTGTTATTTTGAGGGATCAGGGTTGTGATTGTTAATCATGATGAGCTGATTTTATTTAATATGACCACCAAAAAAATATAGCATACGAAAAGGATAATGCAACTGATGAGGAAATAACTACATAGGGACTCTGTCCAAAAAACAAACTAGATAGCAACGAAACTTGCCATTGCTGCAAAATTTATTGACAAAATGGTGAAGCTATATCGAATTGAGAAGTTATTTTGGTTTAGCGGTAAACTCACTTGCCCTGATCATTGGTTTGAATTAGTTTCTTTATAATAAAGTGTTGAAAGCATAACTTTTATGTTGACAAAAACCATACTTTTTTTAAAATTTAAGGGACCAAACTAAAGTTTCATAAAAAAAAGGTTAGATGATTAATATATATTTTTGCCTATAGTAATTTAAATGAACTGCAGCATTTAATCAGACAAATCGCACTTATAGATTGGCAAGTTTTATAAACTATACATCTTCGTATAAATTTAATCCCTGCACTTGACACGTACTATAATATTTTTGCATGGGAAAATTGTTATTATAGCCTCCTCAAGTTTTTCTTAGCTTCTCTTCCTCCCCTTAACTTCTACAAGCACATATCCTTCAATAACTTCAACAGCCCAGTCATCTACGTGAGATTTAATTCATAACAAATTATTTTGTACGTTAAATATTCAAAAGATATATATTAACCCCGAAACCAAGACAAATCTATCAATTAGCTTAATTCGAAGAAGCTATGGCGGCTTTAAACCCCCACGAGTCATATATCATTCATTATCTTGAACTTTAAACTATCATCAGTCCTTCCAACCAATTAACCTTGAAAGAAATGAGACATATTTTCACTTTTGAACCAACCATTGAAATTCATGAAAACTTCTCTACCATTTTATGTTGTTAGCTTAACCGAGGTCGGTTTCTAGATCTAGATACATGTATCGCCATCATTTGGGGACACACACTCTTGTAGTTCTCCTTCTTGCTTTTGGTGATCTGACATTATTTTGAGCTGCTTCTTGTGCTGCTTTATCAGCAGTTGCAATTGTTGTTGTATCTGTGCGTCAAAAATCACGGAGTCATAACCCTGACAAATTAAGCATATTTACATGCACTAAGATTATATTTGGCAACAAAGTTGTAATGTAAATCGCATTACCTCTAGTTGTTCTTGAAGACTCCTTTGCACCTCACGTTGAAGTTGTAGTGATTCCTCAATTTGCTTATGGCTGGCATGTAGAAACATCTTATGTTGGTAAGGATAGAAAATTTAGATGTAACTGCATATAGAGAGGTTTTACAGGGAATTAAAGCTGATTAATTATTACATCTTAAGTTGAAGTTCGGAGACTCCTTCTAGTTGGTTTCCTTCGTCTCCAGATTTTTCTGAAATACCAACGGTCAACCTGGTTATTGTTTAGCATGATGATATAGTCTGAGTCTAAATATATCCTTTATCTGAAACTAAAAGGCTCAGGAGATCAGTGAATAGGTTGGCCAAAAAAAAAGGAGATCAGTGAATAGTACTGTACCAAAAATGCTAACCAAAATTGGTCATATATGTGTAGTGCTCTATGTTATATGAATGCAAATATAGTTCATTTCAGTATGATGAAAAAGATAGTAGATTGTCATGTCTACTTTATTTTGAACCTTTTCCAGTCCACACTCAACACCCAAATAAATAAGAGAGCTTTTTTTCATTGTATGTGTGATTTTAAAATGTCTAATAATGGAATTTGAGTTAGTAATTAATAGGAAGCTTTTCTCCGGAAATCATCTTTAAAGAAACTTTTGATATAATAAAACATGTCAAATCAGAAAAGAAGTATGCATTTTATGTCCAAATTTCATCACGGATTATATGTATTTGATTGAAATTAACAATTAAGAGTAGGCACTACTAGAGACTAGAGTAATATACAAGCAAGTTAAACAGAAATAATTTACCCTGCAAATCTTTCCTCACGCATGTTGTAGATCGATATTTCTGCAAGGCAAATTAATAGAGACAACTAGTAGGTACAATTAATAACGAAGCTTTGAAACAACATTATTTGCTTGATATTAGGAACTATAATCACCTGTAGATGACTTTTGACGTGAGTAATTGTCAACACTTCAGAATCCATCATCTGCAGTATAGACTTAGGCTTTGCCTCTACAAATAGATCAACCAATAACGGGACAAATTAAATTAATGGCTTAGAAATACACAAGTGGCTATGCAATACTCATATACACTATTTTGTGATGTGTTAAGCTAAGTAAAGTTAATTACTTTCAGCTCCACCAAGGGAATTCACAATCGTGACAAAAGGCTCATGAAGATCCTTAGTCCATCTTATTCTTCTCTTACGAGCCTTAGAATTAGAGTTGATTGAAGAAGAAACACGAGCAGTAATAATCCTCCTACAAGCTCGTGAACGTTGCTTATCTGACTGAGTAAACAAAGCCAACGACTCATTACTCACAAGCATATTATTACAGATCTACACTAGCTAGCTAGCAGGTCAATTATATTAATGCAAAGACTAATCCAATTTTAAGAAAAAAATAAGCTTGTATTAATTAAGCGAGAACCTGTGGATTTCTGTGAAAGGAAATATCTAGGGGCTTCACATGTTCTTCATATTCATCAGTACTCTGGGCGGGCAGTTCATGTTGATGTGATTGGTCAAACAAAGACATATTATGATGGGCGAGGAATTCTGAATATGTGTCTGCTGAATGAGAAGGAAAGGCACAGTGCATATCAGAAGAAGAGTAGCTTTCTTCACTGGTGGTGGACAAGAAAGACTCAACAATGTTGTTCAAGGAATTAGTGAAACTATATTGAGAGGCTGAAGGTGGATAATGTAGAGAAGTAACGGCGGATTTATTATTATAATCTCCTGAAGATTTATGGCATGAAATAAGTGGCCAATCTGATTTCTCTAGGAGACAAGAGGAAGGAACACATATATGAGGTTTGGTCAAGGCTCTAATGTTTTCCAGACTTTGATGTTCTGGTTCTATGTAGGACTTTCCTAATTGATATGTAGTGTTGAACATCTCCGGATAATAATGATGCATCCTTCTCCCTGTCTCTCTCTAGATCTGTTGTCTTGTTCTCTGTATGCTAAAGCTCTTGATGTTAGAGTATTTAAAGTTTATATATTTGTTATAGTTTGTAATGATAATTATGATTTGCTGGGGGAAATTAAATAGAAATATATGGGTAGAGGTGAAGTTAATGCACATATATGTATGTGGACGTGATGGAGTCTCCATTCAGCGTGAGATTTTTTTATTGCAAAAAGGGGGAGTCTAGTCTATGCTCAAAGGAAAATGGTTCTTGAATAGTTCTTTCCATGCATATAGACAATAGTCCGAGTAGGTGCATTAGTGTCTTCCTACATTTTTCTCCCGGAAATGCAATATTTTATAAGAGCATTTTTTCTTGTCCTTCTGAAGTTAATATGATCTTCGAAAAAGTTAATCTTATCCATTTTGTTAAATTTATCAATTACGAACTTGAAAAGTTACTAAATTTTAATGGAAAATTAACCATGTTTAAAAATTTTAATTTATTGATTTTTTATATTATGTTGAAGAGTATCATATTTGGTATGTGTCAATAACATCGGTTTCTTGAAAATAATGGGATGTTAGAATATTTAAAAAGCAGGATATAATAATAGAGTTATATATTCTCTATAATGGATTCGGCTCTTGAAGAGGGTAGATGCATTCTGGAAGATTTGTTTGGATTGGTGGAGGGGTGAATCATGAGTGTATTATAATCAGTGTGCTGGTCGAGGACAGTGTTTATTAGTAATAATTTGTGAGGAATCTCTGAGGGGTTAAATTAATCATGCTCGTATTATGGATTGGGAAATCTGGAGTTCCCAATCGCATCATAATATTGGGGTCTGTCACGTCCATATAATTATTATTAAAAAAAAGGGAGAATAAGGACATGGTAATTTTGGAGAGGGAGTGACAATGACAAAAAACGTCTACTTAGTGCATAATGAAGCAAGGATTTTATATTCACCTTGACCCAAAGACCCTAAGTAATGACCCAGTATAAGGGCCAGTACCATCATGGCAAAACCACGCCAAAAAAAAAAATAGCCACTGATATATGCTCCTACGGTTCTACCAAGTTATCTAACAAATAAAATTAAATTCCACTGTTTCGGATAAATCAATTTATTTCATGAAAAGGTTTCCAACCCCACCTGACCCGATATTTAATTTTTCTATACAACTTTAGGCAAATAACTTTTTAAATATTTTGTAATCTGAACCAAACATTATAGCGTTTTTTTTATTTCGTTATTTTTTTGACTGAATATTTCGTTATTTTTTTTAACCCCATTCTAGTTTAGCACAAATCTCGACTATATCTTATAAACGGGCTTAGATATCGGTGGGCCCATGGACCTTCAAAGTTTTGGTGCCCAATTCTGGTTAGGCTTTGAACCTTGTTTTCTCTCCGGGACAAATATCAAATTTATATTTTGTTTGAATAGAGACTTTATTGTTTGTGATCAACATTATACTGTTTATAAACTTAAAAAATTGGTGAGTATAGAGTAGGGTATATAACCCAAAATGAACTGAACATTTCATTATGATGAGTCTGACACCAACATTTCTTGGTGAGGGTAGGGATAAAAGTAAGAAAGTGAGATTAGGGATAAAAGTATACGGTGAGTGTAGATTAATTATACTATGTATTAATAATTAACTTAACTAATCTCCTTAATTTAATTAAATTAGGGAAAGCGATCTTATATTTATAAACTGAGTACTCTCTAGAATACTCCTTTAATCCAATGGAGTTATATTGAAGAGATATTTTTACCTTGAATCCTAGTCCATTAAGAGCTTTTGATACTCCCTAGTAGCTCAATCCCTCATGCACATCCAACCTCAATCTAATGCATGTTTAGGTCTAAATCGTGGTTTTAAAATCAGAGAAGACAAATATGATACATTTTTATAGCAATTTTCAACCGCCGAAATCATGATTTTAGCTAAACAACTTCTAACTTTTTTAGAATACTTTTTACCCTTCAAAAGTTAGGTTTGAGGTGGAAAACCATGGTTTTATGTAAACTACTTTTTCTGCCTTTTCAAAAATTACTATCCAAAATCCTTCTTCAAAAATCATTTTTCCACTTATTTCCCGGAGTTACTTTTCAAAAGTTTTCCACTTCTAACAAGGGTAGTAAGTAGGACTAGTAATTACCAAGTGGCTGTATTCTAAATCTCATGTCTCGAAGGTACATGGTTTCAGTTTTCGTCACACAAAGAAGCATTTTTAAGCACATATACTCTTTAATTAAAAGTAATCATGTTTATATGCTGCTGGATTGCTTTTTTTAAGAGCCCAACTGACTCTTTCAGAAGTACTTCTTTTTAGCAAAACCCTTTTCATTGAGGTCAACCTAGTTGAGAAGTAATTTTTTTTCTCTCTCTCAAGTTTTTCCTTTTTCTCTGATGACTAGCTAAAGTGTGATTAGCCTTGCCATGTAACTCATAGTTTTTTTTTACTATACTGTAACTCATAGTTCACACAATGGTAACTAGCGCTGATACAATTGTGACTTGGCTCTAATACCATGAGTAAGGAGAAGGTTGAAGGAGAGGGCGAGGCTCTTGTCATTCTATATTATTTTTTCTTGGGCCAAAGCTCTTAAAAGTAAAACGTGCTATTTAATAAATAATCTCAACAATTATTCTCTTCCAAAGTGTTTCTCCCAGACGATTTGATATCCCTTGAGGGCATCAAGTTGTGGATTAGTATTTAAAGTATAGGCTTGCACATAACTAAAACATTTAATTTTTTTAGTCAGGGAAATACATGCCCTTCCTCACCACCGTCCACAACCAAAGACACAAGACTAATTACAGATTCGTTTTCCTCTTAGAACATCTTTTTAGGAACTTGGGATTATTCATTTAATCCAGTAACGGGAATCCCTCAAGGGATTTGTCTTTTTTTCTGTGCTCAAGAGATTCACGCATCTCATTGCTTTCCTAACGTTTTGGAAAAAGAATATATATATAACTGCAAAAAAACCCCTAAAACCACTGTCTAACAACATGTTTCTTGGTCTTGAGTAATATGAAAGTGTAGTATAAGAATTCTGGTCCCAAAGAGCACAACAATCTAATGTACTAAAATCACATATCTTTCTCATGGAGGCTTGAATAACAACAACATATTTGTGGTGCCACAGAGAATTTGTACGGTGTAGTTTAGTTTATATATTGCTCATTACAAGTAAAGTTACACATTGAAGAGCTATCATCAACAATGGGCTTGGAGAGCTAACTTATCTTGGAAGGGAAGCTTGAATTATTAGAACCTTCAGCAACAAAAGCCTCAATCTCTTTATTACTAACTGATGGATCATCATTTTCTGTATTGCCCACATCCGAGAAGCCATTACATGTTTTTTGCTGTTGGTCAAACATCATCTTCAGCTGCTTTCCTTGCTCTTCAATTCGAAGCTGTAGTCTTCTCTGAATCTGGTTACACTAAGTTAATTAATTAATCTACTCTAAAACATATTACGGAGTATTACATAATCTAAATGCTTTAAAGAACATGAAAACACTATTCAAAATAGAAGTCTCACCTCTAGTTGTTCATGGAGACGCCTCTGAACATCTAGTTGTAGCTGAAGCGCCTCCCTGATTTGCAAGCCACTGCAATTCAATAGAAGTAAATATAGAAGATTATAATATAGAGACAAAAGATGATGCCTATATATAAAGAACCAAGCATCTTGGTGGAAATAACAAAGGATCATGAAAAAGAAGAATTACGTTTTGACATCAATATGATGCACGTCATTTATATGAGCTTTTTTGTCAGATTTCCCTGCATCAAGAAACAAAGTGTTAGATCCATTATGGTTTTAAACCTAGCAAATGGACAGAAAAATAAAAAAGTAAAGAAAATATCAAAATATTACTTTATTAATTTTTTTCTTTCTTTGTTTTTTTGAATCTAAAGACAATGACTCTAAAGACTTGACCACAAAATACTTGCTCAAGATTTATGAAAAATCAAACATGAAAAGACCAGACTGGAATTTTGTTGAGAATTTACCTTGAGTTGGGTCTGGCATGTATTTTGCAATTCTATATTTCTGCAAGAAAGGCGAAGAAAAAACATGCTTTTAATATGTCTGAAAAAAGGCAATACTTGCCAACCTTCACAGTGAAGAAACTCAAAACTCAAATCTCAAAAAAATGATAAACCTGCAAATGACTCTTTACATGAAAGATGGTCAGCCCATCTGTGTCCATCAACTTTAATATAGCTTTTGGTGTAGCCTCTACAGTGAAGCAGCCAAAGAGGGCTCTCAAAAGTTAACAACAGCTAATTCATATTTCTACAGAATTATATAATTTGAAGTGAACAAGTTAACTCACTTTCAGCACCCCCAAGGCGATTCACACATTCAACAAACTTCTCATGAAGATCCTGAGTCCATCTTATACGTGATTTACTTGAGGTTCCTGCCCCACCACCACTAGAACTAGGATTTCCAGTACTTGAAATTGTTGGACATAGCTTCTCTTGCTGTGAAGAAAAGCTTACTTGAGAAACAGGTAAATTATAAGACCCACAACCAACCTACAGAAAAAAAAAAGATGCAGTAAGCATAATATGGACTAATCTACACTAAACTAAACCAAGATAAAGAACTGGCAAAGTTACTTACTATGTGATTTCTCCTGAATGAGGAAGAATCATCATCAATGAACAGTTTGTGCTGTTCAATTGGAAGAAATTTGCCAGCTGGCAAATTCCCACATGGAGTTTTATTGGGTCTTTCTGGTTCAAATTGAGGCCTAACAACTGCTTCAAAGGTATTTGATAATTTAACATTATTGATGTTAGTTTGATGTGGCAAGTGATCCAAGAAAGTGTTTTCCCTTGGGGATTGCTGATACATAGGGAGTTCCAAATCATGAATCTTAGGAAATGGAGATGCCAAAGAGGGATTACTATTTATAACTTGGGAATGATATTGTGGAAACCTCATACATCTTTCTGCTGCATAAAAAGCAGAAGTTGGGGATTCAAAACCACCCATAATGGTGATAGGTGATTTTGAAGAGCCCATGTGTGGTGAATCTTCATCTTCTCCACCACTACCACCAATATTCCAAGGCTGTTTGACATTAAAATATTGATGAGAACGATGAAAAGACTCAGAACTGAAATCTCCATTTAGTCCCCTCCTCTGTTGAATGTGCCCCTGCCATTCAATTCTGTTCTTGTTCATTTAAAGAAGTAACAAAATACCAGCCAAATGGAGGAAGAAGAAAATTGGGAAGGAAACCAAGATGATAATAAACTGTGCCTCAAGGAATGAAATTCTCTCCTTTATTCCAAGAGGCTTGAGATGCAAGAATTGAATCTCAATGTCTAAATTCTGCCATGCAACTCTTAAAAAGGATAGGAACGAACATATAAGGGATTGACAAATCCAAAGTACAGAACATGAAAAAAAAAACAAATCTCCCCACAACAAATATTATTATATTTTATCTAATGTTGTCTTCATGTGGATTTAAGCTTTGTGCAGAAGAATCAAAGGATAGAGGAACAAAAAATCAACCAACAAAACATGGATCAGTAGCTTAGGAACTAGCCGATACAAACTCTCCAACCATGACTAATAATAATCTTTAATTAGAGAATATTGTTTCTGGCTGTTGGGGCATCTATATCTATAGTTTTGTAATAAATAAACGTTAGATAATGTAATGGCATAGATTCACACACAAAAGATCTGCACTTATTCTTATGATGGATTCGATCAGAAGAAAATACTTAAGCTATCCACACAGATGATAGCTGCATCTTGCTTAGTGGAAATTGGAAATTACCAGAAAAGTGCGTTGTCCAATATTATATTTATCTTGGAAAGCACGGTGGAAATTTAACTGTAGATTCTCAATGAAATTAATGGACCTTCCATTTCCAAAAAAGTAAGAACATTATTGAGTCATTTACAACACTTTCATATGCCATGTCACTGTCCCTAGTGCCGTTGATTTCTGAATTTTTCTTATAGACATATAGTACTATTTGTTACTTCTATTTTTTTAGCATCTCATTTCCTAGAAGAGACCATTTTCTGTTCAACTCCTTTTTTTTAGCCTTTTGTCTTACTGAATTGCGATGACAGTTATTTCTATGCAATAACGTCCTTTCTTTTCTTGTCACGCAATGTTTGGACTTTTCTTTTCACTTGTACATCCGAGCTCAATGTAGCTTCCAAACAAATTATTAGTGATTAAAAAACAACATAGCAAACGAAATGCTTAGACGAATAAAGAGGTTCAAACAGAACTCATTTTTCTTCTGTCACAGGAAAATGTTATTGTCATGTCCTTCTTCAGAAGCTCAAAAATGTTATTATTCTTTAGCGGAACATGTTCTGGTGCTTTACAAGCAAGCATGTCATGTAAGTTCAGACCTTAAATAAATAAATACATCGCACTAAATAATGTCTAGAACCACTAATTATTTTAAATCACTATAGTTTAAAATATTGGGTAAACGTAGTTGTGGAGCTTTAGTATCCAACAATTGTGTAAATCGCATCAAATATAGATAAAAAATTTATGCAAATTTGACATTAAACAAAGAAAAATGGTGTAGATATAAGAAATCCATTCACCAGCCTTTCAAACTGTTAAAAATTGTGAAGTTTAGCCTACAACTGTTAATATTATATGTGCAGATTATCCAATAATTGTACTAATTACACTGAACATAAAATCACAACATATATTTTACACTCAACATGGCACATGCCATAGATGTGGGTCCCACTTCATGATTTTTTTAACCATGCCATAGCTTCCTATATTTGCACATTTTATTTGATCAATACCATGATTGTACCAAAAATTTGTTATTTATGTTTGGTGTGATTTACATAATAGTTGTATACTAAATCTATGCTTTAATCCAATAATTGCCATTAATCACGTTGATTCGAATTTCATTGCGCGATGATGGATCCTCGTTAGCCAGCTTTTTGTTTCTCTATTGAAACAGATTAGTGATGAAAATTATTCTCATTAGCGTCAGCATTAATTCTTTGTTGATTATTATAATCATTTTTTTTCCAAATTTGAAGAAGGCGTACGTATAGAATGCATCATAATCAAACTGGGCCTAACATAGACAAACACTATTTATGATGAGGTTAATGTTAAAATTGACCCTTTCATCTGGACATCTTCTGAAGACATTATAGTTATGGTTAACAAAACAAAAAGATGCATAGGAAAATCCGAAATGTAGATAACCTTAGCTGGAGGGGAAATATATCATTATATGCAAAGACTTACGTAATTTAAATAGTTTGTTTGTTTTTACAGAAGCTCCCAAAATGTCTTAATCAGAAGTGGTGGAATCAAAATTAATGGGTCTTTGTGTAGCTAGCGCTGAAGTTGAACGAGGCTGGAAAGCAAGATTCCTCAGCGTTCAGTCTAATGAACAGAACGTGACAAAAAAGAATAACTACGTGGATGATATGAGGGGGGCCTAAAATTAGTCAAAAAAGTGCACAGCCTTTGTGTTCTTTCCTTCAAAACCCTCTGTATTATAATGCATTGATCAATACTATGCGTCCTCAAGGTTATCAAATTTTAAAGCACATTTCAATGATGTTCGCTTTTTTTTTTCTTGGTTTTAATGGATAACATCCAAAATATTATTTTATAAACAAAACCTTGAGAGATACTAATATCTATGGGCTTACTTCAAAGAAAGAAAAGAAAAATAAAATGTTGCTTGTATACCTACCTTTTGGGAATTTGCTTCCCTACTCATAAAAATATGAATAGGGAGAGTTAAATGTGTTTAGGCTGTTTATATTTGATTTACAAATTAAATTTAAACCGCCTAAGTCAGGTGAGATATAGATGATCTAGATAAATTTAGCTCTTTCTGTCTTTTTTTATGAGTAAGGAAACCGATTCATTCCTGTTTAGATATGAGAATCGCATTCTATATCTGTATCATGAGAAAAATGAATGACCAGAAAGCGGACGCACTCAGGGGTAGGGGCATATGCCCTAAAATACAACACCAAAGGAACACGTAAGTGATTGATTTCAGGGCTCGAGATCACCATCTAGCTTTTAATTTTTATATCTCAAAACATTCATATTAATCTCTAAGAACAGCATGATAGGTCCATTCAGAATTGGGGTACCAAGTTAAAAGTTTAGCATGTAGAGTGTAGAGATCGAGCACAAATTCGATGCCTCCTCTGTATTTTCGAGATTTAAGAGACCAACGGGGCCACCTTCGATTGCCATGTATCATAAATATACCCATTTGCATGTAACATACACGTCGCCAAGTTGTAAAACTTTACATGTGTACGTACACAAGCATATATTCTTTCCCTTTCCAAAATTTCTGATCCATATTTTAAAATATGCCTTGCCAGTCCACTTGTAGTTGCAATTCTTCAGTACAGTGTATATCGTGGGGACTGTAAAATAAATATCAGAAGAACTTCGAAATTGGCTTCTTAATTCTTGTTTTTGGCTAACGATAAGTCATTGGAGACTTGAAGTTGTGAGGTTAACTTGTAAGTGTAACATTTTCATTTAAATTTTAATGTGAGGTTAGATCTAAGAAACTAATACTCGTTCTCAGAAAAAAAAACATGGGATCTTCATTTCGTTATATTATTAGATTTTTTTTCCAATTTAATTACATACAATATCTTTTTTTTTTTTGGTAAATAATTACATACAATATCATGTTTATGAACACATATCTTTTTTTTATTACATTCTGAACCACATATCTACTAGTATTTAAAATTTCAGAATAATATAATTAATATCTACTAGTATTTAATTACAAACTACTATACGACTAGGAAAGCACAAATGTAATAGATGAATCGCATCAACCCAAAATGATGGCAGGCATTAACTGGACAACAAATTACAATGCATGCACGCCTCTTCGCCATGAGGAAATTAAACATATATAACATCTATATTATTTTATTGTTCCAATTAATTTATGTATGTTTAGCTGGCAAGAAACAATAATACTTTGCATTTGTTTTTAAGACTTTGATTTGAACGTTAAAAGAACACGAATTAAACAAAGTTTGGACCAAAAGAGGGTGAATGGGAAAAAAACAAATCAATATATTATTAAAAACAACATGGGATGAAGATTCAGATCAGATCAGAGAAGAGAACGTGGTTATCCACAACACCGAAATTCATTAAGCTACAGACACTATATTTGTAGACAGCTGCATCTAATTTAGTGGGAATCTAGGACACAAAACTGACCCCCTGAACCTCCAAGGGTCATTCTATAGTTCATCGTTGCACCTCCCTTAGCTTGCATAAATATATAATTAATGGATATGACGAAGTCGGAATTTTTTTTATCCTCTCAGTCTTTTCTTCTCATCCTTATTATTGGTCCAAAATCCAGATTTCAAAAATTCTGCTCAAATTTTTATTCACTGTTCCTGATTAATTAGGTGATGAGAGGAAAAATGATAGTACACTTTCTTTCTCCCTATATTAACTCCTCTTTCTTTCTCCCTACCTTATTTGTAAATCATTTATACATGTTTCACTGAAATTTATCACTAATTAATTATTGTAAAAGTTAAAGACTTTTAATTTTAGCCATATTGAATAGACTCGGAAAAGTTTTGTACTTTACAACGTCTGCAATTCTACAGAACCAATAAATAATAAAGGCAAAAAAATTGAACCAATAAATAATAATTGCGGTGTCTTGTGAAGAAGGCCATAAAATTAACGAGAAATTCACAATAAAATCCTAATTAAATAATCAAATTAATCACAATCAGGTATTGTGTCCATGGTGTACTTCTTGAGTTGTCAACGAGAGCCCTTTAAATTTTCATAGGTCATGATTGTTATTAATTCTTTTATTTAGGATCGGACCAAATTGATTGTGCTTTTACTATACCTTAAATATTTTCGCCAGGTGACTTTTGAAATAATTAGTACCAAAATACTGAAATAGTACTATATAGTCATACAGTATCAAATAAACGATTCAAAACATTAAAGATAGAAATCGTGGGAGTTAAAATAAAGTTATAGCTGCGAGAAACATGCATCAATAACGCTAGAAAGCCTATGAGGAGCCATTGAATGGAATCATGATCTGAAAGAAAAACGCCGTAATCAACCAGTTCTAATCAAATTAAAGACGTAACACAGCGACGACGTTTGATCAGTCGTTCTTGTATACGTTTATTTTATGATATCAGTGTTGACTTCATGTTGATATATATATATATATGGACCTCCAAAGCCTTAGAATTTGGTATCAAACTAAAACAGGTTATGCATGGACCAGAAATCATCAATTTGAGGGACCATAAGTTAAGTAATTTAATTGCAAAGGACGCTGACTTTTGATTTCCTTTCCCTAAAAAAATTCCCTCCAGGCCAATCTAAGCCGCACTAGCTATATATACGTGTGAGTTGACTTGGATGAGCAGATGTACGCCAAATATAGACACAAATGAATTGAATGAAGTTCGCGGGGCATGATCTCAAATAATGCCTACTTAATTATTACTACACGCATGCTTTTATAAAATGAAGCGAAAACTGATCTTTGGTGAGAGAGAATTTCAGCCAGTCAGGTGGCCATATATGAAAAGCATCTTATTCGTAATAAATATAGCAGCATTTCCACCCTTCGTGGAAGAATAATTCTCTAATATAACTAGCTATAGAACAGTGTGTGTGTGTGTGTGTGGTGTACACCGCATATATGACAACATGTTGTCATATATGTGACCGTGAGATGAAGTATAACAATCGAGGCATCTCCCAAGTCCCAATAATTATCCGACCATATTTGTAGGGAAATAAGATAAAGAACATTTTACTAGAATAACAAAGAATATTAAACAGAATTTCTCGTGTCTCGAGATCCATAGTCAAGTTGTTGGAATTCTCTAAAGGGGAAAATGCAAATGCAAACCGCGAGGTGATGATTCACTGAACCTTACGATACCATTTTTATTTGGTGAACCTAAAATACAAAACTTTCTTGCCATTCAATGAGCACATATATACATGACAAATTCAATGACCGCAATGAAACTAACTCGCGCCGCAATAAAAAGGCTACAGTGGCATGTGTTTGATCCAAAGTAATGCTTCATTAATTGTTTTTCGTTTTTGCAAAATAGAATATACTTTATGTTCACTTTTGACCTGGATTCACCAAATTGCGCTTATCATCGTCTCTTTACCTGCATAATCTCCAGTTGTATGCATTGGTCCTAGAGCACAAAGATCAATAATCCACTTGACAAAGTCACAAGTTATTATTGTTGAGGCCGATGAAGGACTCGACATGATGGATATTATTGAATCAAAGGTTTTTATAGCTTAATGTCATGATATCTCCTCGCTTGGTAAGAGGTTGTATTCTATTGTAAGGGCATGCCATTGATGTCTACCCTTTTAATTAATAGAAATTATGTTTTTTTCCTTCATCGGACTTCACCCGCTAAAAGTAGTTTGGTTTCTTGGCATGGGCCATGCGGCTTGGGGCTTTAGGTCTGGACCGGTTTCATCATTAAACAAGACGCTCTTTTGTAATTTATGTTTAAATTAATGGGCCTGTGCTGCTGGGCCGTTAATTCCAAGGTCCGATATTATTACGGTTTAAATTGTTGTTTCTTGCCATGCATGCTGTACTTTCTCAAAAACGAAACTAGGTGTAAATTTAATTTTTTTTAACTGAAATATTCGATGTTGATTCGTAAGTATCTTTTATGTATTTTGAGTCTTGAAACATATTTTAAACTTAACCAAATTTCCAAACACAGCTATTTTAAATTTATTTAAAAAAACCGGCAGCATTTTTATCTTTAGGGTGGAGAAGTGATGGGCTTCTAATTATTACTCCCTCCGGTCCCTAATGTAAGAGCTAACCGTCAAAAAACACTTCTTAAGAAAACATGTGAATGTTAGTTGGGTGTCTGGAGTTAATGCTTCTTTTCCAAAATTGCTCATATTTATTATGGTACTTTTAAGAGAGAGAAATATATAAGCATTAATAAATATGAAAGAGAGTTAGGGTAAAGTAGGAAAAAATGCATTAAATGAGGAGAGAATATGAGGTGAGCTCTTACATTAGGGACTAAAACCATTCAAATTTTGGGCTCTTACATTAGGGACCGGAGGGAGTATTTGTTAATTCATCGTGTCATGTTTTCGTGGACTTTTAAGCTTTCAATGGTTTTATAATGGAGAAATAGATTAATTTAATCAGCAAGCTGAAGCTTTTTCATGTGCTGAAAGGTGACAGTTGGATTTGCTCCGGCATCTATATCTTTATTACCACCTACTTCTATACGTAGGAGATGATATATATGATCATTGTTAAATGTCCAATCGCCTATTCAATTATTTCTATTGGAAAGGTCTTTATGTCAAAATTAGGCGTTTAATTTAAAAAGCGGTATGTTTGCGTAAAATTCATGTATATGTACATTCATTACATCGTATAACAACTTATTATTCAATAATTAGGTGTTGAAATTTTCTGCGATAAAAAAAAACTTAAGAATCGAAGAACAAGCATATAAAAAGTCAAGAAACATATTTTGCAATCCATATCCTCTTGATCCAGTGGGGGATACGAAACCGAAAAACTCTGATACGCGGTTTAATTTTAATTACCCCCCATTGCTACACAGTGACGTTAAAAAAAAGTACTCCCTCCGGTCCTAAATATAAGACCTAATTGACTTTTTTGAAAAATCCTAAAAAAAGCAAAATAAGGTAATTATAAATTGTTTTACCTAATTTTTTTCTCTTAAACTAGTTTATTTTACTTATAAACTAATGGATAATCTAAAAATATATCAAATATGTTATGATTTAGTAGACCATTTTATAACCTTAACCTCTCCAAAAAAAAGTCATCTAGGTCCTATATTTAGGACCGGAGGTAGTAAGAAACAAGAACGACTCCAAATCACAGGAAATTATACACGCTGACCTTTATTATCACAAATAAATCTCACCTTGATCTCCATTCTTTGCTACGTTTAGTTTTTTTAGTAAAATCAAATTTTAAAAAATGGATTTAACTCACTTACTATAAAAAAAAAATAGGGCTCCTGACTCATATCCATTGGGTCTGTCTTTGTGGGCTCTGCTAATTACATGAGAACAAGGTAGAAAATATATGCAAGAAAGTGATGTGGGATTTTATGCTTCTATTTCAGTTCTTTTTTCTACAGAAGCAAACGATACTACGATCTCGGATCATTGCGGAGTCCAAACAAAAATCAAGAGTTCTATCAATGTACATGCATGATATCTCCCAATTATTAATTAGTAAAAGATAACTGTCAATGACGTGGAAGTGAAATAGATTGAGATTTTTTTTATGGGAAACTAGATTGAGATTGAGTACTGTGATTGTGAATCTGTCACCGACTTCACCATTATGTTTAATTCAGTGGATCTATGTCCTGTGCCCAAATAAAAGGACCACCATGACGCAACCTACGTTTTAAAATTAACCATAACATTTTTAACTGAGTTGGATCAGTTTCCTCACTCAATCCAAATGCTTTTTAGGGAGAACTAATTAGATTTATCCGGGCAAAAGCATCTTAATTAATTATTCTTTTTTTTTTATGAGCAAATTTTCTAGGTGCATCAGTCTACTTGAGCCCAAACAATTCAGATATGGAATGATTGTATGCCTACACTGCACTGAGACGACTTATTCTTAATTATTATTATTTAGCTCAAAATAAAATGATTTCTGTTTCTCAATCATTATAATATGTTTTCGAAATCTAAGAAATTCGCATGAATTTTAAGTTGACCCTTCAGCATCTGATCGTGGAGATTTAAGTCATTTTTTTAAAAAAATTAAGCTACTTTATGACGTCATCGTACGTATGCACATGTAGTCACCATGCAGTTTAATTAAAGAAGTGAACAGACGAGGGCCGGGAGAGTTATTGTAAATGCATTTTACTCATTCATATTCATCAAATATGATGGATATATATGGTAAAACAAATATGATGGATATAAAACTAAAGACATATAAAAAAGTTAAACAGAATCTCATAATAATGAAAGCTGAAATGTATAAAAGGAAAGCGCTCAATTATCGAGATGACTATAATCAATCGAATTCAAAATTTAAAAATAAAATTAAAAGTGTCAATGTCAATAGATAATTAGCGAGTTAAGAATATAAAATATTCCAAGGTCGTGGAATTCAACAACTCTTGGGTGTGACGTCTAGTTCGTTAAATATTCTTACATTACGTTGTCGTAATTTTCATATGAGGCAATAGGATTTAAGATATTGTCTTGTGTGTATTACTTTACCAATGTATCAAAATGATTTCTCGTCTCTACCCATATCCCCTAGCTTTTCTCTTGCTCTCTCTCTTTTGTTTGCCAACCCACTAGCTACTATAGCAATATATGTTCATGTGTGTGTATTCACTTAATTCATCAGTTAATTGCATTGTATGTTGGCATATCAATGTTATCATTTATCACATTTGTTATTTGGCCATATGGTGGAGGTTCTATTCTTAGAATTAATCTTCGAGATATTATACGGTGTATAAGGCCGTAGTTGTTGAGAATTAATGTTGACAAAAACGCAATGCATCAAAAGTCTTGCCTGGTGCTTGTTCCAATATTCACTGGTTGCCATGGCCCATGTGTTTCGTTAAACCACATGTAGCCACTAGACAACACTCACTCGACTTCGGCAATCCAATTACGTCTCCTTAATTTAGATTTGTCGAGCGGAGATCGATTGATGCCTGTTCTTCTTCGTTATTTTTTAGAAAATAATATGTAAGTAAAGAAAACGAAAGGTATATTAAATTACTCGTGGAGCCGCTGACTTACCTCTCCAATTGACTTTTTGTCTTGTTCAGGCAATCAAGCCAACAGCCAAGTCAATGGTCAATACTATATCATTTCTTATAGTAATATGTTTAACCATTTTACTCGTTTTCTTTTTTATGTTTTCACGCTATTTAGATTTACTGTGTCATACCTTTCGTCACATACATCCTTTATCTACACGCAACGATGGTGGCGAGCAGCGATTATTTTTTTTATAACATAAGCGATTATTAAGCACTATAAAATAGAAGGTATCTGTTAGTTGGTCTTTGGCAATTTGGTATGTGCTCTATTATTCCAGTTTGTAAATGCTGAGTGATAAATTATATGAACATATTGTTAATGCTCTATTAGTTGGTCTTTAACATATTGCTTGGATTATAATTAATTATTCCCATTCAACGCCATTTTACTTCTTTTTTTTGGCCAACGCCATTTTACTTCTACTTATGACACTTTGTGAAGACATATGTCGTGCTCTGTATATAAAAAGGCTGGCTTTTAAATTCTTAAAGTTGAATATTAATATTCACTATTATGTGCTCAAACTAAATAATTATATTGTAGCAATTTGATTGAGAAAGAAACTAATTATTAAGATATAAGTAATAATACGTAGAAAGATAAATTAACTGTGTGCGCGTTAAACTTGTCTTTCAATCATAAAAGTTTAATCCCAATGTGAGAGAATCTACTCAACATTGTATACCCTTATGCTATGTTTATTAGTTGGATGGAAGTGGGAGGGTGGCAGTGGAACCACATGATTTCTTCATTTCTTTGTATGCTAATTAAGGAGTAAAAGCTTTTAATATTGTTGATTAGTTTTGTGCTGAAAGAACAGTAAATCAACCACATTCCATCGGTATATATAAAAGTTAGTGGCTAGCTAAAGGCGGAATATTGTGACTAATTATTTAGTAATGGTTTATTTTATGATGAATCCCTCGACTAATTTATTGTTTTTTGGTATTGATGAATAGCGCTTGATTTGAACTGAAAATAATTGTATAAGAAAGAAAGAAATAAAATAGAAATCTTACTCAGTTAAAGATGCATATCTTATCTATATAATGGATCAAGTTGAAAAATAAGATGACATATATTTAAAACACTTACTTGTTAGTGTAGAGTCGTAAAATTTCAAATCGAAAATGAAATCTGAAGGCAACAGCAACAATAATATTTGAATATCATGCAAAACGGGGGAGCACGTACACATCTGGCACAGTGACTTTTTCAAAGAATACAATAGAGGAAACTCGAATTCTGGTCTTCAAATTAATATAACTCAAAACCGACGTTACAGTAGTTCGTATAATTGATATCAAAATGTGGGGAAATTAAACTAGTATTAGATAATACAAAGAGCAGGGCAACGATCCTGTGACCGGTTGACATAAAAGCGTATATGTAAATTTCAGGTCATGAATTTGATCCTGTATGGAAGCAAAATATGAAAATTCTTAACAAAATCTTATAATGGAAATCAATGGGTGAAAAAAAACTGGATGAATAGACTTTATGTAATAAGCTTCACATAGTAATAAGCTTCACATATATGCTATGATTGGCGATATCCCCAATTTCCCTCGATGAAATGCCAATGAATTTCCAGATTTTGATTCAGTTCTATCTCATCAATTTCTCATTACCACGTGCTAATGTTTTTGTGTGTGATGATGAGCAATATGAGTGATGAGTACCGAACTAAAACCCATATATTTCCAAGGTATAGAAAGTGTCAAATACACAAGTAAAAAAAAAATTCCAATGTTTTTACCCCCCAGCTCTGGCCCAATACCTGGACGAAACTTCCGCTCACTCAAATCTAATAACACAAGGCCTCTTTCCCAGGCAAATTCATGTATGTCTATGTAAAAGGCCAGGCAATACATACAATGCAAGTCTGATGATATTAGGTAAGGGGAGTATTAATTAAATAATCTTTGACTTTACTTGTTCTTTCAACTTTCACACACAAACTGAAATTTAAAAACTTGCAAGCCACTTTATGATGATTCAAAGCACAAGTACAATTTTTTAGAAACTAGGAAGCGGGTCTCATGCAATCATCCCCGGTGTATCCCAAAAGTAAGGACAAAAAATATGATGGCAAACCTTTAATTAAAGCTAAAGCCCAGGGGCAAAATGGTAATCCAAAGTGTTTATACTCCCCATATAAATTACAGACGTGATAAATTTTCTGTTAGTGTCGTCCATCTCTGAGTCTCATTCTTGAAGTGCACTGCCAAAGAAATGTTTAGCCCATCTCATCTAAAAAACTTACACCCTCTCCAAGTAAAATCTCCCTCTTCTTCATCCTTAAGCTTCACGAAATTCAAAAGCCTCATGAACACAATCATAGTATCCCACATGTGCCGAGTCATTCGTGCACTTTCCAAAGTCAAGACCATTATTCTTAAAATTCTCAAGAACAACCAAGACATCCACAACAAAAATAAGCACAAGATAATTATGGGTTCCTTCAGGCTTCACTATAATTGGTGTTCTTCCAAGTCTTCTCATGTGTTGCCTGTCCCTGCTCGTGTTTTCGATGGCTTGCCTTCGAGCCATAATAATTCAAGTCATGGCTCCAGCTGGCGCAGTGCCATTGATTTTTGTTATGATGATTCAGAGGAGCTTGCAGGGTATCTTCAGTGGCTGGAAGAGAAAGTTCAGGAAAAAGGTACGGACAATGAGGAGATTAAGGAGGATATCAATACACTTGCAGAGATGTTCATAGCTAGCTGTCATGAGAAGTTTAGATTGGAGAAGGTGGAATCTGATAGGAGGTTTCAGGAAATGTTAGCTAGGAGTATGTAAAAAATGAAAGAGAGAATCAATAAAAGCTGATTGTTATTATTATTGGGGTTACTTTCACTGTTTTGTAATGTTCAGTTTTAGATTTCAGATTAGTTTGGAGGGAATGAAAAAGCTTATCTTATCTTCTCAAGTTATATCTCTCTGCCTTTTTTCTTTATTGTGAGGGACAAAGGTGCTACAAGTTTGGGAAATTGTACGTACATGGGTGGTCTTCCTGGGGAATTGTGTCATTCTTTTGTCCATATAGTCATGCTTTTGAAAGCTTCTATTTGCAGGATTATCTTTTTCCATATTGAACTTTGCAGTCTCAATCTCAAAATTTCCCTCTCGCCTGAATCTTTCGCACATCACAAAAATAAATAAAAAAATTACGTGATATACTTTGCTAATGATTAATAAAATTGTGAAGTGAGAACAAATTAAAGGAATGGTGTAAAATTATTAGCATTCAAAGCGTGAGTACTTCATCTCTTGCGCACACATAAGAATTGGTGGACTACAACATCTTATCCATTGTTAAAACCAATTTTTGGCCTTTTTCTCTCGTTGGCTAGTGGTTTGTGTTGGGTGCAGCTGATAGCCTAAAACAAATATCTTATCACCAATTAATTTTCTTTCAACATTTAAATTCTCAAATCTTCAAAACGCTAATAATTCTTGCACATCCAGACACACATTAAAACTTGTGAAGAACTTGTGTCTTTCAGAGAGCCATTTATTCTACCATACTCTGACATTTAATTCATTCTGGTTACTTTGTTTTGTTTGTATCTGTGCGTACTGTCATATCAATAAGAGCGGACTCGGTCGTCTTTACGCTTTACCCAAACTTACCTGCTCCAACTCCTACTTATCAAGTTTTTATCTCAGAATTTGGAAATCATGTGAGAAATAGGAAAAAAATAAATAAATATATATTAGAAGGTGCGGATCTGTACGACTCTGAGTGGAAGTTACGGGATCAGAAAAATACCATCCATAGACAAGAATCTTGCTCTTGACGTTGATTTGGCAAATAGTAATATAAGTTAATGCATGGTCCCCATATATAATTAGACAGGTAATTATAAATAAACAAAGCACGATTCCACTGTGTTTCTACCGACAGGTAGATGTGACTTTGAAATTGGAAAGACAGTTAAAAGCGAAATTTATGGTATTTCAGTATATATTAATTATTACTGTACCTACTATGCTTAATTATTATGTTCTTGGTTCTCAAGTTAAGCAATAATAATTCAATAAGCTTTTGTCTACTTTCTTTTCGTAGGTACTAATTCAGATATGGTGTATTTTGACTGTCTCACGATAAGACCAACTTCGGGGTCTATCTTTTTTATGTGATAAACACTGGGAACTGATTAATACTCTGGACAAAGGCCGCGTGTCCATGGGCTGATCAGGATAGAGTTGTTAATTTTTTTGATGTCATGGTTGATGCATGAGCAAAGAAAGAAAATTTGTACACTTTAATCACTGATGAATAAGATTTAGTTCATCTAAATAATCTCCCACCCTTTTCATGGTAAATTAGTAACTTACATGGAAACTTCTTTTGATTCCTTGTTCTAAACAATAACTTGCGCGCCATCTGCTTTTCTGGCTCAATAGATATGGACAAAAGAGCTAAATTTGTTTTCTTCTGGTTAAATAAACATATGGTTGATTTTTTTTTCAAAAAGGATAAGGATGCTCAGAAGGACAACTCTAACTTGTGCTGAGAATAAATATTATTTAGTGTCTGGTTTTGGAGAAGCTTGGAAAGATATGTGGAATATTCAAAGGATACACAAGAAATTATGATAATAGACAAAAGGAGTAGGATACAAATGTTAGCAAGTTTACCATGTGAGCCTCTGGTGGTCTCCGCAAGAGGCCAAGTTATGATTAGTTAAGGAGGTAAATAATAAAATGTGGAAAAAGTTTTGATTGGACTGTGTATGCATAAAAGAATTGAAAGAATCTTCAACTGTTTCGGACCTTAGCACGTAGGTATAATAAGAGACTATTGTTTCTCAAATAGTTGTTGTTTACTTGTCTAAAAATATGAACTCTCACTACTTAGCAATAAATAGTGAGTATAAGCTGGATGGAATTAGGTAGAGAGAATTTCAGGGCAGTCAAGCTAAGGATGCTTTTGGTAAGCACATAGTAAAAGAAGAGAATTGAGGCATAATTATGATAGGTGCCACATTCATGCCCTCCTGTGTTTTGCTTTTATTCCTTTGGTACTTTAAATAAATATGGGGAGAGGCAAATGTGGTTCTTTTGGTCTCTTTGTTCCTTGATTGAATTAACTGACTTTAAACATAAAAGGGATTGCACGGAACCTTTGAGGATTTCATTCTGGATTTGGTGTCTCTAAAGTGAAAAATAAGAATGGATGAGATGGAGGAAGATTTTGTTCCTCATGTCTGGAATTCGGATCACGAGAGAGGCATTAATGAGACAAGAGAGATGTTCCTGCATGTGTTGCTGGCTCTGTTTTTTTTTTTTTTTGAACTGAACTGGCTCTGGGTCACGTACTCACATTTGGATTGAACGAGATTGGTGATCAGAACTTGAACTACTCCTCTTTGTGTTGATATTTATAAGGCAGGGAAAAAACTTCATTTGATCTTATTTTTTTTAAGGCGCGTCATGAAAGTTTACTTTTGAATCTACAATTGTATCATACATTTATATGTTGACTTATTTTTAAATGGTGCGGTGGATATTAAATATGAGTAAAATTGGAATATTATCAAATTTCAAGTCATTATTAATAAATTTAAGGTTTTCTTTATTTTGTTGAAAATATGTTGGAAATACCTTCCAACTTGGATTTGATCTTATTCAAATATTATTATGCCTGACTTGAAAAAGTTATTCTTTTTTTTTTCTGAGAGAAAATATGCATATTACCATCATCACGCAAATGATAAGTGATCTAGAGGGGTTTTCTGCACTATCAATTTATCATAGAGGCAAACTCTAAACCACATATTTAAATAACCAAAACTCTCTTAACTCCTAACCAATATTGGCACTTTGTTGAAAGCATTAAGACTAAGAAATACCACTGCGTTCTTATTTATAAGTTCAACTTTCCAAAAATTTTTGTTCCTTTTTAGAAGTCCATTTTGAGGTCCATTAATGTGTGTGTGACTATTTTATCCCTATTAAATGTAATAAATAAAGAAAAAATAATATTAGTCTTTCAACACTAATTCTTAAATGTTGGTCAGATTGGAAAGATTTATAAAATAATTCGGCTTATAATAAGGAAAAAAATACTAAATGAACTTTTCAGGGAACAAGAAAGCATTATGGAAAAGCAATTGAGCCCGCTTTGAACTGGGCTATGATCTGTCATTAGTCTTACTAACTTTTCGGGAAATTTGGGTTTAAACTCCCAAGCTTGAACCCTGCTCACATGATCTGTACCCCAAATTTGTATAGTACATGCACGCATGTCTGCAGCAATAAAGCCCATGGGTCAGCTAACTGGGACCCTGCATTAACCTTTCGTTAAATGTGTGAACTTCAAGCTACAGGGTACAGAGGCTCACTATCAGTGCTATGGCTAGTTTGTTAATATTTCTTTATGAGTAAAATATTTATTTCATTGAATGTCAATAAACTCTCCTAAATACAAAAGAGAAACTACTAATCTCCCTCATCAAGTACCACAGGTTGATAAGGATACAAAAATTTGCCTCTAAAGAGTGAGAACTCCTAGTTAAATGGTTAGCTAAGAGCAAGTTCATGCCTGTTGACATGAATTTTAGTAACATGTGAATCTCTGAAAATTCTTGATCTTCTCTAGTGTTGCGCATCTTCAAATTTTTATTGAAACTACTGTTTTATTTAAGTTTTCTGTCCTTTTTATATCAATCATTAAACTAAAATAATATTAATAATAGTTGGCTTGTGTAACACCAACACCCTTCAACATTTCAAATTCATGCACATTGTTTGAAAATTTTCCCTAACTGAGCTTGACTTAAAATCAGATTAATTGAAGATATTGTGTATTAGACGATTTGTATATTTAAACCATAAAATTATAGTTCATTGGTTTTTTAAGCTCATACCATATTTTCCCTTAGCTTTAGTGGGTAGTGACAGACAACATACTTAACACGTCCAATTGATCTAGCAAAGATCACAATTCCCTTATTCTTAGATTAAAAAAAGGCTCAATACCAACCAAAATAAAAATAAAAAAAAGATTATAGATCATGCAAAGAAAGATGCATAACAGACACATCATACACAGTTTGTTCTCTAGTACAGAGCAATTATCACAAGATGTTTGTGATGATGGGACCAGGTGAAGAAGATGAATAGATCTCCATATCCTACCATCCTCACCTAATGTTTCATGTCACCACCAAGAGTTTCAACTTTTTTGGCTGTAAAGTCACTTATACCTAAAAGTCTAATCCGTGCACCTTCCATGTCTCTTCTCACATTATCTTTCCTCACTTTACGACACAATCTAAGGGTACGTTTGGTTTGTTGAAAGTAATGAAATGGTAGTGTAAATAATTTGAAAAGTTAAGGGTAATATGGTCATTTACATATATCACAGGGCCCACAAGTTTTCTCTCTCCATCTCACTTCATCTCACACTTATCGTGGGGCCCACAAACTTTACTCTCTAATCATTTCCCCTACTTTCCATCTCTTACTCTTTCCATTTCTAATTCTTTACTTTCTTTCACACAACCAAACACACGCGTGTGTGCGTGTGTGTCATCCAATAATCAACAATTTCACCTCTTCATCGTGATCACCAAACTATCTCATGTAAATCTCTACGTAATAATCCACATGTAAGAGCAAAAATCAATCAAGTGAAACAAAATTGATTATCAAAATCGAAGTTCACAAAGATTCAGACACGCCTTCTTTAGGATCAAACTTTATAATTATACTAAGTGTCTATTTGGATACATTTCCAAAAGCTATTTTGACTCCTAAACTTAGGTTTCACCCAAAGACGTCCAAACACTCATAATTTTTTGGATAAGCTATTTTGAGAAGAAAAACTAGGTTTGGGGTTCCAAAAGCTATTTTGAGAAAAAATACATTTTTCTCATTTTCTAGCTGAAAGTTTCGATCTCTCATTTAGGAAAAACACTTATTTCAAATAAAAGAAACATGGAAAGTCATTCATTATAACTATTTTTCAGAAAAATTATATTCAACTCAAAATTTATTCTTAAAAGCTATTGTCAAAAAGCTTAATCCAAACACTCTCATTTCATCAAAAGCTATTTTTCAGAAAATCTATTCTACTCAAAAGCTATTCTCAAAAAGCTATTTTCTCAAAAGCTATTCTCTAAAAGCTGAATCCAAACAGACCCTAATTATAGTATCATAATGTACATTTCTGCATTCTACTTCATCCTATCCTTTAAAATATCACTACTGTTAAACATTACAACAGGAAAGGACCACTCTGCAAAAGAACATGAACAAAGGCAAGATCATGAAAGAACTCTTCTAGAAGCTAAATTCTAAGTCAATAGTAATTATCCAATTTTCCTACTTGTTCTGGGTAGGATTTGGGACGCTTGCTGGTGCTTTCCTCAAACTCTGATCTGTAGCTCTTTTGTTTTGTTTCTTGCTTCCACTGATTTTTCCAACACTTGTAGAAACAGAAGACACGGATGATGAGAGTAACTTCCTAGCAAGACTTGTTTCACTTGTGAAGCTTTGTTCATGGCGGCAACTAAAAGGAGAGAACAAAAGAAAGTGAACTAGAACCAAGGACAAGATAGCACCCAAAACTTTGCCACTGATGATCTTCATTAGAATAGTTTCATTCAGAAATGAAATGGTTTAAGATGAGGAATGCTTTGTAATGAAGAGTTGGATCGGATATATATGAAAAAACACATGCCCTTTTCACGTGGCTTGCCATTAATTATTGTGTATTATAGGAAAAGGGGTACTGCTAGGGAAACAAACAAAATACATTGGACGTTTTAGATCATTTCGTTAATCAACGGTGTTAGGTTTACATCATGAGATCAAGTGAGTGTTATTAAAAATATATTAGCATGGTTCTGTTTCTTCCTTTTGTTTACTACTATATGTTGGAAGCTGGAAGCAACTAATCATGTGATGCATAATTGACTAACACTATTTCTGACTGTGTAGTGAGTGTGATAATCTTCAAATAGTGATTAAACTATGATGAATTAAAGTGAGGAGCACGTGAAACTAAAACAACTGCTTTCGAAATCCATGTTCATTGCATTGTCAATAAAAGTCATGGTTTTTGTCACTTGTGTTGATTTAGTTAGTTCATGCAGGACCATTTGTGCATCATTGTTAGGCAAACTCCCTTTTTTACTTAGAAATAGTAACCTTCTTCTCGAGTACCTCAAATACCTTCCATATTGTCTGCTTCCACCACTTTTTATTATCTTTTTCTTTGAAATTTCACCTTAAATGGACCTATGCTCCCACATTTCCTGTGGGAACATGTGGAAATCCAGTGCTTCAGTAAAAATGGTCTGTTTGTATATGGCCTTTGTACTATGCTTGGTTGTCTTGGGAGATAGATAGACTTGTATATGTTTTTAAACTAAATGATATGAAAGCTTTAATAATTAAACTTTATGAATACTTATTTTTTAAATTCAGTCTAATGCCAATGATTCTGATAGTTACTTAGAATAACTGTAGCTCCGTGAAGATTTCAAACTTCAAAGTAAGTTTATTCACTGATCCTTTCTTTGGAGTCAAGATTCTTCTTGTTTTCCCGAGGTGCAAGATGGGATCGAAGATTTTTATTCCTCACCTCACATGACATAGCCCCACTAGCCATGTTGGAGATCATTGTAGTATCTGGACACTCCATGTACTTTATCAGATACTTATGACTCGGAACTTTGACCCTTGCTCTAGAATTTAGATTGTATAGGCAATAGGGCTTTCTTTTGAGTTGGACATAGATAATCAATCATCATGTCTCGTACAAATCCACATTATAAACTTCTCAACCAGGATTCGAATTCATTCCTATAGTTAAGTCTTTGTGTGAAATCACATAGCTCTTAGTTTGATTAGTCAATAGTGGATGGCCTAGAGGCCACAGATCTTGGACCAGCCTTCATTCATGACAGCTTGCACCACGATTCTTCGAAATATTAAATGTAAGCAAGCATATCATATGATCTTCATCATAGTTAATCATCAATTAGTGTCTGCATCTGAGACCCCGCTAACTACTAGCTCTGGACAAATGCAATAAGCTCGTGAAGAGGAAAACAATAATCCGATAGCCAAGATTACCAGTGGAGAATCAAAGATAGCCACATCATTCTTGAAGATAGAGTTGCTTCCTTGGGATGAAACAGAGGTTTAATGGACCTTCCATATTCGTGTGAATTCAAATCTTTTTTTGTTCAACGTGTGAATTCAGATCAAAGTTCAAGTTATTATTTTGTCCGTCAGATGAAAACATATTTGAATAAATGTAAAACCAACAAGGATTGAGTTGGGTAAGAGGGCACTAGTCCCTCGAGACATGACGAAGTTTGAATTCCTATAGGTGTTTACAAATGTTTTGAATAAAAATGCATAGCGAAAAACATACAAGTGGACTTCAATAAAAGAGATGTATGCATAGAGATATAGAATATCAATAAGAGTATGTGATTTTATAACGAAATAAGAACAAAAAAAGGTATTATTGTGGATTCACCCAGGACACCCAAAAAAAAATTGATATTTTTTGTTTAATCAAGGGTATTTTTAAAGCTATTTTAGATTTCACTCTATTTCTTATAAAAGTTAGAGGGTACAAGGTTTTGACCACACGGTAAAGCTTTTTTTTTTTTGGACAAAACCACATGGTAAAGCTAGTAGATGACAGAAAACAACATGAAACAACATGGGTTAGGCTATATGGGTGGAGACATTTATGATTTAGCGCAGGCTTCTTTGCTGGTCCGAATAATCTTGCCGCGTTTCTCGCAAACGTTGGCCCAGATAACTCAGGCCCAAAACTTATTTGGTCGAATTAATTATTCAGATGTTCAATTATTTACTTTTTTTATTAATCCTAAAAATAGGACATTTTTTGGAGATTTATTTTATCCTAATTATAAATTTTTTCTTATCTTCTTAAATTTTCCCTAAATTAATCCTATTGATACTCCTCAATAATATACAAGTAAGATAGGGAGGATGAAAATAAAGGTAGATAGTTAAAATTCTTTGATAATATCACATGATTTCAATTAACATATTTAATTTAATCAAATTATATAAATATACTTCATATTTTAGGATAGGAAGGAGTAGGGCTGCTCAAAAGCCAGGTGGTCCGTTTGGCCCGTCACGACCCGACCCGGTCATATACGAAAAATGGTCTGTCACAATGTGGCTCAGAACCAACCCCATTAGGACATGATTGACCCGATCATCGGGTAGGACAAGACCAGGGCATATGCTCCGTGACCAATCGGGCGGCCGGCCCGATTATTTATTAATATTTTTATAATTTTTCATTATTTATTAATATTTTTTATAAAAAAATGTTTTATTAATTTTTCTATTAATTTTTTTTCTTTACTTGTTTCTATTATAATAGCTTCAATTCCTATATGGTTAATTTTTATTAATATCTCTAGAGTAAGTTATCAGATTATGTTAAAAGTCACTCAACTATATCTTTAATTTTCAATTTAGAGTAGTTGGTGCTATATTCAAAGTGATTTTATTTTGTTCGAGAGTTATATTCAAAGTGATCACTAACTCCTCTTTGTAGTATCTATATGTGACTCATTTTATATATATATATATATATATATATATATATATATCATTGCTATTGATGCTTCTTAATTGTTATTGATGAATGATGATCAAATTTTTCCTTTGTTCTTTCTAAAATTAGGGTTGAGTTTCTATCATTTAGTGATTTGCATGACCGTCCGTCATGTGGCCCTGCGGTCATGTCCTGCCCGATCTTGGTGTCGGGCCAAACAGGACATGACCAGGTATCGGACCAAAATTTTTGGCCAGACAATTATTTAGGACATGACCAGGGCATATAGGTGGCCCGGTCATGTCCGTCATTTGTGCAGCCCTAGGAAGGAGTATTATATTTTGTTAATTTTGGTCTATGACTGAGCAATTATACGTGAATTAGCCAATGAATAATGTACCAGTGGCACAACTTTTTGTAACAAAATAATGAAGACAAATTACACTCCATCCTCCTGTTATTGGTTTTTTTATATTTAAAAGTCAAATTGATCACTTGAACATATGTTATCTGTAATAAAATTATGTTATATCAGTTTATGATGAAGATAAATTCATTGAATTGGTTTCGAGGAACAAAATGATGCATATAAAAATTTTGAAATAAACTTTTGCACGTTTATTTGAAATTGGTGTTATTATTAATAAATAATAAATAGCTAAAAATGTGTAAGCGTTGGATGAGTTGCTGACATGGTCATGGTTTGAAGTAGAGAAAGGAGGGATGGTGGTCAACACTGAACAGACGGTTGCGATAGAAAGGGACACACTACACCACACACCACCACCACGACGTATTCTTCATCAACAATCAACAATATAAAAACGCCGTCTTTACCTCCCAACATGCATGTACCCTTTCTCCCATACACACTGCCTCACATTCACTTCCCCACAAAAGCGGTTAGCGTTCCTCGTACTTTGTTATATTGAACATTGATGCCCCCATAGGAAAGACCTCTTATTACTCACAAACTAACTGCTCAACACGACAACCCTACGTTAATCTGGCAACTTAAGTTTCAATAGCGTCACTGTGCCCAAAAACATATATATTTAGAACGAATTGCGTTGATCAGTGGTCACTTATAAGGTCTTTTCTACGTTCAAAGTGTGCATGAATACAGGTGTACCGTGTATGTTTCCTTTTTATGAATATTTTTTGGCCCATCAATATCAGGCACTGATAGTATTTTGATATTTTCCTACCTTAAATCAAAATAGAAATCTGAGAGGTGAGAAAACTCCAGAAAGTGGGAAATCATCAGGTTCTCTTTACATATTATGATTCAGTGACATGGAAGCTCAGATTCACCAGCTTGAGCAGGAAGCATACACTTCTGTTCTACGTGCTTTTAAAGCTCAGGCAGATGCTCTTACCTGGGTATACACACACGTCTTCACTTCCTTCCATGCTACTCATGTCGTCTGTGTTTCCCTCTTATAAAAAGTTCACTTTCATTATTTTTCCAATATTTATCAGGAGAAAGAAGGTCTGATCACTGAGCTTAGAAAAGAACTGAGAGTTTCAGATGATGAGCACCGAGAACTTCTTGCAGGGGTTAATTCTGATGAAATCATCCTGCGCTTACGGTATATCATCTTCCAACAGTTGCCATTTGTGGCCAAAAGAATGAACAGTTTTGTTTCTTGTCCTTTTTTTTCCTTCTAGTTTTACATTATGGAAATTTTTAATAGGGAATGGAGGCAAACGGGTTGTTATCAACCTGCAAGACGTAGCAATTCTCTACCTGTTTATGACTTTTTGTCCACTCCACCTGTTTCATCCTCCCTTAAGAAACAGAAGTCAACCCTTTCGGTACCTTCTTCTGTTTCTTATGTGACTTGATCTTTAGCATTTAAAGCTGTATCTATTGCTCCATGCATTGTAGTTATTATTTTAAGCTGCATAAGTAGTTGCTTTGAGCAAGAGTTAAAATGCATGATCTTTAGAGAAAAATCATGCATTGATTCAAGTTTGATTTAAATCTTCAATGCAGGGTCAATCATTTCCTAATTTGCCTTCGACGAAGTCTGTGCATTATCCTTCATCAGGGTCTAATAGAGGTAGGCACTTCATTAATCCCAGTTCCTCTAGTGTCCTTGCCACTAATGCACCCGCTGAAGTGGGAGATCTTGATCCATATATTGGAAAGAAGGTTTGGACTAAATGGCCTGAAGACAATCACTTTTATGAGGCTGTCATAACCGACTATAATGCTGCTGAGGTTTGTTTAAGGCCTTATAGATGTCAAAACTTTTCACTATATACATATATCTTACACATACTTTCTAGGCCTAATGTAACTGGTTATCCAAATTTTGGAGTCTGACCATCCAAAATATATGATATTAGGGCCCAAAGGCTAGTAATTGGGAAAACATCAATGAAAACTTAATATTCACGCATGCATGCACGTATTTCTTCGAAAATTTTATTAATCATTTCTAAACAACTATGATTTGCAGGGTCGACATGCTCTGGTTTATGATATGAATACAACAAATGAGACTTGGGAGTGGGTTGACCTTAAAGAGGTATTTCCTACATATGGCACAAGTGCCACTATCAACTATTTATCTGTAATATGGTTGAAGTGACATTGAGAAATACTCCCTCCGGTCCTAAATATAAGACCTAATTGACTTTTTTTAGAGATGTTAAGGTTACAAAATATGTTATTAAATTATGACATATTTGATATATTTTTAGATTAGTCATTAGTTTATAGGTTAAATAAACTAATATAAGGAAAAAAATTAGGTAACTCAATTTATAATTGACTTGTTTTGCTTTTTTAGGATTTTAAAAAAAAGTCAACTAGATCTTATATTTAGGACGAGAGCTAGGGAGTATATATTAACAAATGAATTGTAAAACATTGGATGTCATGGGAAAGAAAACAGAAAACATACGTATAGTGCGTAGCAACACTTTTTGAAACAGGGTAAAGCTAGCCAATCTTGCTACTTTGATCAGTGCATCTGGTCGTATTCTCCTCTTAAGCCCAAGGTCATCATCCAGAGTTCATTAAATGCTTGTATTATCCAGACAAATGAATAAGATATGAATATATCTACATTTCATTGGTAATGCTTGTTAGTTGTTCACTTGTCGGTGCAGAATAAATCATGTTTCCTGTCTAATTAGTTGTTGGAGTCTTGGTAACTTGGTTCTCATTAAATGAAATAACAAAGCTGCTTTATAATTTAAAATAACTTCCTACTCCATCTAATACTATCTCCGATCCTAAATATAGGACCTAATTGACTTTTTTTTGGAGAGATTAAAATTGCGAAATAGATTATTAAATGATGACATATTTGATATAATTTTTTATTATACATTAATTTAGAGGTAAAATAAACTAGTTTAAGGGGAAAAATTAGGTAAATCAATTTATAATTAACTTATTTTGCTTTTTTAAGGATTTTCTAGAAAAAATCAATTAGGTCTTATATTTAGCACCAAAGGGAGTATAATCCAAGAAGGTGATCTTTTTATATTCAAAGGTGGATGATGTTTATATTAAATTACAGATCTCACCTGAGGATATCCAATGGGAAGATGATCAGCCAGCTATACCCCGTCGAGGTAGGCAAAGAGGACAAGGTCGTGGATTCAAGAGATACCGTGGCCGTGGTGGTAATCATGTGTCTGCTGGAAGAGGGAGAGGGCATTTAAGGGCTCATGTAAGAAGAGAATCTCTTCCACCGCAAAATGGCTTTGTGAACAGGTTTTTAGGTGATATTGAATTGCCAGACACAGCTTTACTGGTGGAGGAGGTATTCAACTAAACTGCCAGACTTCATTTTCGAGCAACTTCATTCACATAGAGAGAGCCATGATTAAAAAAATCTTTTTTTTAACCTTTTGCTTTTATGATGTTGCCTTAACAGGTGGAGAGGGTCATGGAAGATAGTGACGCGGATCCTATGGAGCTGGAGAGAGCAAAGGAGATGCTGAAAGTACTGTTGTCTACCACTTGTAGTTCATTTTAGACCTTTTCGCTCCTATGTTATTGTTCATTCTTCATTGTTGCATGTGCAGGAGCATGAACAAGCCCTTGTTGACGCAATTGCAAAACTGGCAGATGCAGATGCATCTGATGGTGAAAGTGGTGATTCGCTGATCTCTTCGTTATTATTCTGTTGGGGGCAAAGTCATAAATTTATTGTTCTGCATTATTAACTAAAAGTGTTGGTAATTTTATCATTTGGTTCAGAAGTCATAGACTAGAAAGAGGATTATGAAATGCTAGGAAAATGAAGAGTGGACACTGATTTATGTGCATCCCCTGTGCTTTTACGTTATATTTATTTGCTATGTGCTTTATTTGCAGATGGAGAACACCCCTTCTCGCCGGAGCAACTATTGGACAGGGTTTGAGAGAACTGGAACTGCCTATGAAGAAAAATGTCCCTGAACCTTAAAGGTCTTGCGAAGAATTTACGTGTACATGCATGGAGCCACATTGAATTTTCAAGTCTTTATGCAACTGTAAATTTGCTATGTTTAAGGATATATATATTTCTTATCGGGAAAAATCATCCCTGTGCATTGGTTTAATCATGCAAAGAGAAGATAAGCTCGTAAACGTCAAAGTGCATCGAACCTTGACTCAGAAGCAATCCAGGTAATCACAAAATGGAAATAAGTTACAGTGTATTAAGTATTAACGTCATTCCAGTTCAAGACATGTTTGATCTGTGGACGGTGAGAGTTCTGGGCCGGTTAACAACAGATCCAAGAACGTCAATGACATTGAGTATGTTAAAAGTGTTCTTATTAACCAATCATGTCCACTTCTAAGCGATAAAGCAAATCACACCGATAAAGTAAATCACAGCTAAGTCATGTATTGTGGTAAAATTGATGTAAATTTTACCCTTTGTATAGTTTTTTTCCCGATAAAAACTCTTTATACAACACTTCAATTTTCCCTTTGTAATTCTTTCCTTTGTTTGCCTTTAAAACTCTCTTTATATTATTTATTATCTATGGATAAAGGTAAAAAATAAACACTTATTAATATATTTTTCACAAAGCAATGTGCAAAAACACAAACATTTCATCCATCAAAATGAAGAATGTGCCAAAGTACAATGTGATTCACAAAGCAACTTTTTTTTTTGCATGTGTCTTCAATATTGAGGTGCATGAAGCACCCCTAAAAAGTAAAGATAATGCTTTTTTGACATATTAAAGAACCATGGAAAATGAGTTAAAGAAAGTACTTGAGAATTGAGATGACCAACCAAAAAACTATTATTGAAGTTTTAAATATAAGCATATTCAAAAAGTCGGAATGCATGAAAAAAAGTATGCAATTTTAAATTCCAGAACACATACACCTAAAGAAAATACTCTCTCCGTTCCTAAATATAAGATCACTTTGGTTAATTTGGGGAGATTAAGGAAGACAATAAAATTACATGATCTTCCTAAAATCCCCTCAATTACTTAACTTTAAAAGGAGTAGGAGTTTTCAATGAAAAGAGGGAGTATAAGGGTAGTTTGAGCAAAACTTGAGATGAAATAAGAAGTGATCTTATATTTAGGAACTTATCCACTTCCCCAAAGTGATCTTATATTTAGGAACGGAGGGAGTATTTCATAATAGTCTAGCTGCCAAACATAAAACACTCTTTTTCAGATAAAAAAAAACATAAAACACTCTTTCAAACCAAAAGAAAACATAAAACACTCTACTTTTAGGCATATCTGAAAAATATTTTATAGTCCACATTATATAGCTTCTCCTTATCATATTTTTCCCAAGTCCATGTTACACAGCTAACGCATATATTACTAAGCTAATATGTTATTCCTTAAAAAAATGTCTTTTATTTTTCCCAAGTCCATGTTACACAGCTAATGCATATATTACAGGCAGGTGTCTTTTTCCCAAATATGGACTTGGGAAAAATATGGTAAGGAGAAGCTATATATTTTTCCCAAGTCCATGTTACACAGCTAACGCATATATTACAGGCAGGTGTCTTTTTCCTTATTTTTTTTTTAAAAAATCCTTGAACACAGACTTTTCGCTTTAAAAAAAATAATCAAGTACTCTGCCTGTAGATAGATCTCAATACACCTGGAAGGCTGGAAACATATCCATCATCGCTTCTTGCTTATCCTCCATCGCGAGTCTCCCGTCACAAAACGCAACCCACGTCTCCCATATCCCTCCAACGATTTCAACCGTTGGATCTCTCATCCCTCCACGTGTACAGATATCCTTCAACACGTCACCAGCACCTTCTTTCTTTCCCTTTTTACCCTTTTCTCATTCTGCGAGGCAAGAAATTCCACTTTCCCCACCAAACACGAGCCTCTGCCTTGAAGACTTTAGTTTCTTCTGTTACTGTTACAGCGTTTAATCGGATCCAAATTCCAATACTCACAATCACACACACACACTCCTTATTTTCTTCCTCAATCCACTGCGTTTTACAAACCCTAACCTCCCGACTCTTGACTATCTCGCGCATTTCGTATTCTCACCATTAATTAATTGGCTGTTCAAAATATTTACTGCACTTTCGGTAGATCGGAAAATAGTGCGACTCAATATTTGGAAAACGAAGTTCATGAGAAATTGCGCCTACGACAAAGCTTGAGTTCTAAAGAGGAAGCGTAGGCTTCTTCTTTTTCTTGTTGCGTTATGATGAGGAAGTGGAGTGATTTTTTAAGTGTTAATTCTTGAGATTGTTCTGGTTTCACAGTGCATTGTTGGCTTGAGATAGACTTGTAAAGTCTAGTAGCTGTTGAAGCTGATGCTTTTCTTTGTTGTTGAGAAATCTGTGGTTTGCACTTGAGTTCTGATAAATAAGTAGGAGGCTAATGGCGTCTAATGGTCCGAGGTCAAAGATTGATCATGAGAGCAGAGCAAAGCGGCAAAAGGTTAGTCTGTGTTTATCTGTGATTTCCACGTCATATTTAAAAAAATTTATCAATACTGTTAGTTTATTATGGAATTTTGCGTTTTGTTGTGTAATTGCATGAGGAGTTTTTCACTAGATACAATCTTAGTGAAGTTGTTTCTGAATAAAATTGAAGTCACTGGTATTAGCCTCACCTGCTCCTGTTCGATATTTTTGAGCAATTAGAGTGTCTAAAGTAACAACCCAGGTTTTGGAAGATTAGTTGTTGATGGTTAGATGTAACCGATATGAACTTTAAAGAATCTGTTGAATATGTTGTCATTTCTGGTATGCAAAAGCTTGAATAAGTTGAAGCTAATTCAAGTAGCATCAAACAAAGAAATATAAAAAGGAGTGGGTTACACAATTTATCTTAGATAAAGTTTATTTAGTAAAGAGTGTTAAATATATCTTTAGCTAGTTAATATGTAATCAAAGTTATCATAAATTGTTCTGGGAATGCTTATCCTGTTTTCAAAAAAAAAAAAAAAATCTATGCTTTGGGACATGAATAGATGCCCCTACCACCGGAGACAAGGGAGGCACATATCTGGGCAAAATGTAAGCGAAGCTTATTATGCATTAGGCTGCAATGAAAAGTTTACATCTGCCTGAAAGTAGTCTTTGAATAAGTACATTTTATTTAGATTGAGGAAGTTTAAGTGAGTGAAGGAGTTCAGTCATTGGATTTTGAAGGAGACGAGAAGATCCATTCGCTGGAATTCTGTTTCATAGAATATCCATTTGGCCATTTTCTTTTGAAATGTGGAAGGTGTTCGTCCGAATTGCACTGCATAAATATATTGACACCGCAACTTTGAACATGGGTGACCTTTATGCTCTTTTATGATTGATTTATGAGAGAAGATCTGAGATGAAGTGCATTTTGATGTTTGGTTTGTCTGTTCACTTTCAAGTTGGAAACGTATGGATACTAACACACCAGGAAATTGATGAAATAGATTGATGATAATTTTAGCATATTTTGATGTCAGTCAGTAAAAGGTGTCTGATGTCTATGTGACCTGCCTAACAAACTATGCTACTTTCCTTCATACTGTAGCAAGTATGGATTTTTATATTACTTGCAAGAGGCCGTGTATATGATATTTTCCCCTTACATAGCAAGCGGTAGGCTTCTTCGTTTCTTTGTACTAAAGTTGTCCCTTGATGGTATTTTGGTTTTACGATTGAGTGTTAAAATAGATTCCATTCAATGCATCTTATTAAGCAGAAAGCTATTTGAGAAGCAAATATTATTAATTATATGTATAATTATCCATTATCATGGGAAAATGAATTCGTATATAAGAATAGCAGTCTATGGCTATAATACTAGATACATGCATTTTTTTTTCATTTATCAATGAATATAATTCTATAATTATAATTTTACCACTTTAGCTTAAGTAGCATTTATGTTTGATTAAAGAATATAATCATGTTAAGCACAGAATGAGTATGGGAAGCATAATAAGATGATGATGCGTGAAAGCAAACCTTTTGCAGAATCAGAAAATTCGTATCATAATCTTTTTGTTTAGTAATGCTGTTTAAGCTGTGGTGAGATTTTCATATGTAGACTAAAGAGTCATATATAATTGTGTAAGCAATGTTTGACTAACTAGAGATAGTAAACGTTCATGCTGAATGTGACTTACTTGTTGAGTTTGTTTCTCCTTTAGTGTGATATTTTTTACTCTTAAAAGGACTTTCTTTTCTCAGTGCCGTTTTGAATGGGAGCTTCATCAATTAGAGAAAGTTTGTTTTATGGTTTCAAGTGCTCCATGCTAATTAATATGTGTGACTTATTATATGTTTTGAATACTAGAAGGATTGCTCTAGAAATGTTTTATTGTTCTAAAACAAACGTTTTTAACGTTTTAGTTCCTTAATTTTTTTATCTGCACTATTTTCTTTCCTGATTCATGATTTTTTCATCTGTTTAAGGCACTTGAAGCTCCAAGGGAACCGCGACGTCCTAAAACTCACTGGGATCATGTCATAGAAGAGATGATGTGGTTATCAAAGGTATTCATTAGTTTGACCACAGAAATTGACAAGTTTGATGTCGCGTTATTTAAATAATAGGACAGATCATGGTATATGTATGTTTGACAGGATTTTGAGTCTGAGAGAAAATGGAAATTAGCCCTGGCAAAGAAAGTTGCTTCAAGAGCTAGCAAAGAGGGCATGTTAGATCCGGCTACAAGAGGTGAAAAGAAGATGAAGGTTCAAACTTCAAATCTCTTATTTTGTTTGAAAAAAAGAATCTCAATTCTCTTAGAATGAAAACCTGTGACTGATACTAACATTCTAATAGAAATGATTTAGTTTACTGATAGCAAAGTTGATATTTGAATTCTTTATCCATTTTCACTGGTAAAATGTGGGTTTGAGTTGATATACTTGCTGCAACACGCACATTTTTGCAGGAAGAAGAGCATCGGTTAAGGAAAGTTGCACTAAATATTTCGAAGGACGTGAAGAAATTTTGGATGAAAATAGAAAAGCTGGTAATGCATTTATAATTGAGTTTGATTTCCAATACTATGACGACGTTCTATTGTTCTTTAACCTAAGTTGTTGTTTCAGGTTCTTTACAAGCATCAGATGGAGCTTGATGAGAAAAAGAAAAAGGCACTTGACAAGCAGCTTGAGTTTCTTTTGGGTCAAACTGAAAGGTATGTTATTTTGGTTTTTTAATGTCTTGTTTGTAGCATTCGGTAATCAATCAAAACCGTTGACATTTTCCTCTAAACCAACTTTTAGATATTCAACCATGTTGGCAGAAAATCTTGTGGATGCTGTTAAACCAGGTGAGAAACAGTCACCGGAGCATCATAGGAGTGCTCATCTCAAGGGAGTAGATGAAGACATTATCGAGAAATATATTGATGCTAATGTTGGTGGGTATAGAGATGTATCTTAAAAGTTATTGAGAACATCCGCTTCTTTTACTAAATTTAATTAATCCATTTGGAGCAGTGTTTCAGTCAGATCCAATTGACAATGATGAAGAATATGATGCGCAATCTGATGATGAATCGGTGTGGATAACTCTTCTCTACTCTTTTTTTTATTTCAGTATTAAAGTACTTTCTCCAACTTTATAGAGTTTATTGGTGCTGCATCTTGTGGCTTCCAGAAAGCTGGACAGAGATAATAATTCTCTATTTACCAAATATTAATTTCCACGTTATTTCATGGATTCATGGGCGAAATCTTGTAGAATTTGCTGTTTCTTCTGAGTTCATAGTCTCTGAAAGGTTTAGATACAAGATTGTGGGCAAATGATCATGGGAGTAGCGCATGTTGGTCTGTTGATATACAGAATACGACCACTTATGGATACATATATAAATGAGGCTCCACTTATTACTCTGTTTTGTTACAATCTTTGTTGGAAAGCCAATAAAAGCCAGTGTGATATGCCTCTTATGTCATGTTTTTCATAAAAAATGCATTTAATGACATCATTTTTTTCAAATGATGTGTTCTACATTCTAAGTCTTATTATTCTTTGCAATGTGAAGCTGTCTTTTCTGTTGCTTTAATTGGTGAGGTTGGTTTGTATTGGTGTATGGATTTATCCTAAATGATGGTGCTGTTTCCAGGAGGATGATGAGCAAACCCTTGAGGAAGATGAAGCTCTTATAACTGAAGAAGAAAGGCAAGAGGAGTTGACGGCTTTGCGCGATGAAGTTGATCTTCCTATTGAGGAGTTACTGAAGCGTTATTCTGGGCAGAAAGGTGAGCTTATTACAGAAGCACATTTCTTTATTTTTTTAGGATGCCGGGTTGATCTCTTGAAGGGAGACCTATTTGCCTCTGGAAAAGAATGTCATGTCATTCTTTATATTGTTTTATAAATGTGGTTTTATTTTGGTGATTATAATGTAAATTTTATACTCCCTCAGTTCTTGAATATAAGACTGCTTTTGAGATTTAATTTGTCCCTAATTATAAGGTTACTTTCCACTTTGTCTCATATTTATCCATCCTTTTCCAAATTTACCCTCATCATGTACTTTTTTTACAAACAAATTTTAGCTGGGAGGAGGAATAAAGAGGGGTATTATTGGAAAAGCACATAAATTACCTAACTTAACTATTTTCCTTAACCTCTGAAAATTAGGTCAAGTGGCCTTATATTTAGGGGAGGGAGTATTAGTATAGTGAAAGTGTCAGCGGAAGCTTTGTTGTAAACCTTATGGTTTGGATAAGACCATTTTAAGTGGTTTGTGCTGTCGTTCTTGTGGGTAGTTTTTTTGGTATTCTGAACAACTGAGTTTCAGTCTACTATTTTTTTGTGAATTCATGATGTGAGAGTAAGAAATGCATCTCATGTCAAATCATGATGTGCACTCATCTTTTCTAGCTAGTCTTATGGCACTTTTTGAACAATTAGCAGGATCACTCAGTCAAGAAAGTAGCCCAGAGCAAAGTGATAATGATCATGATACAGAAGTCAGTGCTGGTGATGGAAATGGTAAGGATAAACATCGGTCATTGGCCAATAATCTTTTATAGAAGTCATGGATGCTTCTAACATGGGTCATGCTGATGCTCTGTAGAAATCGGGAGCAATATTTTTTCTATTATCAAGCCTAGCTCAAGCAACTCCAGCATGGCCTCTGGTCGTCGTTGTGTAAGTTGTATGTGTTTTTTATTGTTTTTGAATTGCAGAGTAAGTTAAGGACTTAATTGTAATGCTGATTTTGTAATATCAGGATGAAAGTAATGGTGGTATAGCTGAACCGTCTGAGAATATAGTCAAAGCTAAGATCTGTGAATCTGAAAATGTTACATATGACTTTAGTGATGAAGAGGTAAGAAAACATGTCTTGTCTACCCTTTTGCAAATTCTGATTTTTTTATAAGTTAATGATTCATTAGGATTTTGCTTCTCAAATTCTTAAACTTTAGTATTTGGACTGTGTTAGCAATTATGAACTCTAATTGTACTTGAATGGAGTTTGAAATTTAATTTCGATTCATATAAGATTAATTTTGATAAATCTTGACAAATGCTGTGCATAGATTTCTTGGGTTCTTTAGACCTGCATGGCATAGACATGACTTTTGTGCTGTGTCCATCATAATCGTTGTCATACTGTTACTAGATCTCTTGCTATCCTCTGTCAACCTGAGGTGATCGCAGGCATTGTTCAGTTTTTTTTTATTGGTATAGAAAGATTTCAAGGGTAAGATTGTTCACTCGGTTATATGCAATTGTTATGTTTGAGGATTCTGCCTGTCAGTGGAATTAAGGGCTGACCAGAGTTGGATTGAGGTTATGAAAATTTTTTAGCACACAAATTGCAATTAAACATAAAAATTGCTGTATTGCATGCTGTTAGGTTTCAACAGATGTTTTGATAAAAAAAAAAGGTTTCAACAGATGTGGTTTTTACTAGTTACCACCTGCCCTGGATGCAGCCAGCTTCACCTGCATCTACTATACTTTATGGTCTAGGGCTTCAAATAAAGAATATCTCAGTGGATTTGATGTTCTCCCCTCTTTTCACTTTCCCCCATATTTTTTATGGTCAACACTTCCCCCATATAGATTACTAAATTTTGAACTGTAAACTTTTTAAATTTTTTTTCTAAATTATTGGCAGGAAGATGGCGACTTCTTGCTTGCCACGGAAGATAATGTAAGTTGTTCACTATGTTCTTGCGCTTATATTCTATCATTTTACTGTTTCCATTTTACTTGCTCTAGATCTTTGATGAGACCAGCTTAGGATCAATTTTAAACGCAATTGCTTATACAAACATGTATATGTTAAATTCATTCAATAAATGTAAGCGTATTTTAGTCGTTTCAACGTTGAAGTTCAATGAACGACAAAATTTTCCCTTGATTTTGCTCTTGTCTCTATATTTAGGCAGGGGAAATTGACCTTCTCCTGTGCTAATGCGGGGAGGTGTGCTAAGCTGGTAATTATGCACGTAAGTGGCCAAATGTAAAGTGGTCAACTAAATTGGCTTCTATTTCCTCCAAATCCACATAGACTACTTAATATGATACTTTCTTCAGTCACTGCTCTTAGTAGAGGTTTAGTTAAAGACTAAAATTTTGTTATGAACATCTCTATTAGATTGGATTTTGCGTCAAATTTAAGTTACTAGCGACTGAACTTATTTAATTATTTATTATTAATTATCCATTTTTTGGCTCTCATTCATGATTAATATGTTATTGAAAATTGTGTCTTCACTTTGAAATGTTCAGGATGATGAAACAACCTTATCCGAGGAGGAAAAACTGGAAAAAATAGACGCAATTGATCCAAAAGATGAGGTTTGTTATGTTGGCACAGTTATTGATAACTATAGTACTATATACCGTATATGTTTTTTCAAGTCTTTGTTTTTTGTTTGCATATTTTGTGCTATTACCTTTCATGATGAAGCTATTATATTTAGATTGCTTTATTACAAAGGGAGAGTGACATACCTGTTGAGGAACTCCTTGCAATGTATAGAAAGGTAAGCTTTTTTTTCTTCAAAAAAGGGTAGGTTTTATTAATCCGTTTTTTTACAAATGGTTTATATAATGGCGTTCATGTAATTATTTATTAGTTTGAAATTCTATGCTATTTGTTTTGTTAGTCTGGAGGCAAAAATAGGGAAGATGGATCTGATGCTGCTGCTGCTTCATCTGAAGATCTTTCGGATTCTTCACTGCATGAAGATGATAGGAAGAAGGACCTTACTATTTCTGTAGATGAAGATGTCAAGCCTGTCGAGCACATGGCCCTGTTACATCCCCAGACTGAAGAACAAAATGGGGAAGTGCCTCTTGAAAATCTGGAGGGGATGGATAGTGAAGATCTGATAGCAGATGCAGCAGCAGCTGCAAGATCAGCACAACCAACTGGAAACACCTTCTCCACAACTAATGTGCGCACAAAATTCCCTTTTCTCCTCAAGTACCCTCTCCGCGAGTACCAACACATTGGATTGGATTGGCTTGTTACAATGTATGAGAAAAGGCTGAATGGGATTTTGGCAGATGAAATGGGGCTTGGCAAAACAATTATGACTATAGCTTTGCTCGCACATCTTGCTTGTGAAAGAGGGATATGGGGTCCACATCTCATTGTGGTGCCAACTAGTGTCATGCTTAACTGGGAGACTGAATTTCTTAAATGGTGTCCTGCTTTTAAGATTTTGACTTATTTTGGAAGTGCAAAAGAGAGGAAGTTTAAAAGACAAGGATGGATGAAACCAAACTCGTTTCATGTATGCATAACTACTTACCGATTAATTATTCAGGATTCTAAGGTCTTTAAGAGAAAGAAATGGAAATACTTGATCTTGGATGAAGCCCATCTAATTAAAAATTGGAAGTCACAAAGATGGCAAACTCTCTTGAATTTCAATTCGAAGCGACGTATTCTCTTGACTGGTACACCCCTACAGAATGATCTTATGGAACTTTGGTCTCTCATGCATTTCTTGATGCCTCATGTTTTCCAGTCTCATCAGGAGTTCAAGGATTGGTTCAGTAATCCTATATCTGGGATGGTGGAGGGGGAAGAAAAAGTGAATAAGGAGGTTATTGATCGCTTGCACAATGTCCTTCGTCCATTTATACTCCGTCGCTTAAAACGAGATGTTGAGAAGCAACTTCCAAAGAAACATGAGCATGTCATATACTGTAGATTGTCTAAAAGGCAGCGGAATTTGTATGAAGACTTCATTGCTAGTACTGAGACCCAAGCCACTCTTGCGAGTGCCAATTTCTTTGGGATGATTAGTATTATAATGCAGCTCCGTAAGGTTTGCAATCATCCTGATCTATTTGAAGGTCGACCTATCATCAGTTCTTATGATATGTGGGGCATTGATGTTCAGCTAAGTTCTTCTGTATGTTCAGTGTTCTCAACCAGCCCCTTTTCATCAGTAGACCTTAGAGCTTTTGGATTTCTATTTACTCATCTTGATTATAGCATGACTTCGTGGGAGAGTGATGAAGTAAAAGCCATCGAGACCCCTGCAAGTTTAATTATGGAGCGTGCTGATATAAATGGCCTACAAATAATCAGGCCTAAATCAAAGGATCAGAAGAGTTCTCCAGGAACCAACATTTTTGAGGAAATTCAGAGGGCAATTTTGGAAGAGAGGTTGAGAGAAGCAAAGGAACGTGCAGCAGCAATTGCATGGTGGAATTCCTTGAGGTGTAAAAAAGGACCTGTTTATTCAACAACCCTTCGGGAGCTTCTCACCATTAGGCATCATGTATATGACATTCATCAGGTGAAGACGAACCCTAGGTCATACATGTATTCCTCCAAGCTAGCTGACATTGTCCTCTCACCAATTGAACGTTTCCAAAGGATAGGGGATGTGGTTGAAAGTTTCATGTTTGCAATTCCAGCAGCACGGGCTCCACCTCCCATCTGCTGGTGCAGTAGAAGTGAAACACCAGTGTTCCTTCATCCAACATACAAGCAGAAATGCTCTGAAGTTTTGTCACCCCTTTTGTCACCAATCAGGCCCGCAATTGTCCGACGTCAGGTGTATTTTCCAGATAGGCGACTTATCCAGTTTGACTGTGGGAAACTGCAGGAGCTTGCAAGCTTATTGAGGAAATTAAAGTCAGAAGGTCACCGAGCATTGATATTCACACAGATGACAAAGATGCTTGACATACTGGAGGCTTTCATTAATTTGTATGGCTATACTTACATGAGATTAGATGGATCAACACAACCAGAAGAGAGGCAAACTTTGATGCAACGTTTCAATACAAACCCCAAAATTTTTCTTTTCATCTTGTCAACCCGAAGTGGGGGTGTTGGTATCAATCTGGTTGGAGCTGACACAGTTATTTTCTATGATAGTGACTGGAATCCTGCTATGGATCAACAAGCTCAAGATAGGTGCCACAGGATTGGTCAGACACGTGAAGTTCATATCTATAGATTGATTAGTGAAAGCACCATTGAAGAGAATATATTGAAGAAAGCAAAACAGAAGCGTGCACTTGACGATTTAGTTATACAGAGTGGTGGTTATAATACTGAATTTTTTAAAAAGCTTGATCCTATGGAACTATTTTCTGGTCATAGAACACTTTCAGGGAAAAATATGCAGAAGGAGAAAAGCCAAACCATTGGGGATGAAGTTCCTGTTAGTAATGCAGATTTGGAGGAAGCACTGAAATATGCTGAAGATGAAGCAGATTATATGGCATTGAAGAAGGTTGAACTGGAAGAAGCTGTGGAAAACCAGGAGTTTACAGAAGAAGCTATTGGGAGACTTGATGAGGATGAGTATGTTAATGAGGATGATACAAAGGTTGATGAACACTCTGAAGTAGTTGAATCAATGTCAAAGTCAAGTAAAGAGAATGCATTGATGTTGGTTGAACGTGATCCTAAGGACGAAAGACCCCTCTCTGTATCTATCAAAGAAGATGATGTCGACATGCTGGCTGATGTCAAACAGATGGCAGCAGCGGCAGCAGCTGCTGGGCAAACTATCACAGCCTTTGAGAACCAGCTACGCCCAATTGATCGGTATGCCATTCGTTTTCTGGAGTTGTGGGATCCAATTATAGATAAAGCAGCCTTGGAATCTGAAGTTAGATTTGAGGATACAGAATGGGAACTGGACCGCATTGAGAAGTACAAAGATGAGATGGAAGCTGAAATCGATGAAGATGAAGAACCTCTTGTATATGAAAGTATGTGCCTCTTAATTACCATTTTGCTTCCTTCCAAGATACTTTATGACTGGCTTTCAGAGAACATATTTTTCAAAATTGAAATTGGTGAAATTGAATGTAGTGTCAGCACTATATGTTCAGTAACGAGTTTTGCATTCAGCTTCACCAACTTCACAAGTTTTTTGACTTAATAGGATCCAAATCACTGGTTGTCTTTGGTCTGGGTCTTTTATCAAATCATGGAAGACTTTAATTCACTTGTCTCTCTTCCGGAGTTTAGCTGGTATATGAGATGAGATTATAATCATTTTGTGTTCTTCACAGCTGAAACCATTCTTATAGGTTTAGCATTAAGTGTTCTACTAGTGATGTATAGCAATCACTTTTAAGTAGATTCGATACTTGTGCTGCTGATGGCATGTTGCCTTTTCTATTCTTAATTATATTTTGGACAATTGTAACATGAGATTAAAGTGGTTTTATGTGTGATTTCAGGATGGGATGCTGATTTTGCAACTGAGGCATATCGACAACAAGTAGAGGAGGCCTTGGCTCAACATCAGGCGAGTTAGATGAACATCAAGATTTCTTTCTTTATCCATCTTAAAGCTGCTATGTGATATGTTTGCTTTTCCTTTTTGTGTAGTTGATGGAGGAACTTGAAAATGAGGCTAGGCGGAAAGAAGAGGCTGATGTTGAAAATTGTGGTCCTGGAAAGTAAGAGTTTTCATTAATTGATGTCCTCTTCCTTCAATTATTTAAAATACTTGAAACATATTTTAAATACATTGGTGACATTAATTGAAATAAGTGATTTGCTAAATTTGGAAATGCTTGAGGATGATGTGTTATTTATGTTTTGACAGAATTCAAACACCAAGGGATTCCAAGCCCAAACCTAAAAAGAAACCCAAGAAAACCAAGTTTAAATCCCTGAAGAAAGGAGCTTTAGCCTCTGAATCCAAATCTTTGAAAGAAGAACAACAAATAGACCGAATGTCTATAGATGACGAGTTTATCAGTAGCCTGGACCTAGGGTCTCCAAATTCAGCTATGCAGAAAAAACGTAAAAAGCCTAGATTTACAACTTATGTCGAAGAAGAGAAGCCACATAAGAAATCCAAGAAGACCAAGAGGGCTGCTGAGATCTGTGCTTCAGATTCAGATGATTCCTTGTTAGGTTTGCCATTTGAACATGCAGAGTTAAAGCAACGTGAAAGTATGGTTGAATCTGAACAGAGGCCTCCCAGCAGGAGTAAAATGGGAGGGAAAATATCCATAACTTCAATGCCAGTCAAACGGGTTCTGACTATAAAACCAGAAAAAGTGAAGAAGAGCAATGCTTGGACCAAAGATGGGATTCCATCTGCTGATTTTTGGCTTCCACAGGAAGATGCGATTTTATGTGCAGTTGTTCATGAATATGGTTCTAACTGGAGTTTGGTTAGTGACACACTCTATGGGATGACTTCTGGAGGATCATACAGGGGCAGATATCGTCATCCTGTCCATTGCTGTGAGAGATTCAGAGAACTTGTCCAAAAATATGTTTTGTCAACGGCAGACAATGCTAATCACGAGAGGGGCAACAATACTGCCTCTGGGAAGTCTCTTTTGAAAGTTACGGAGGTAAAGATGGAAATTCTAACATGTTAATGTTTTCTAAGTGCATTCACATTTGGATGTTATATTACAAAATGTTGTTTATATGGAATATGAATAATATTTTAAAAGTCCATTATGGCATTTTCTTTGTTTTGAAGTTGGGACCTAAGTTGGAATTTGTCACTTATATAAATTTTCTGGCAGGATAACATTCGGATGTTGTTAGATGTTGCTTCTGAGCAGGAAAATAGGGAATTATTACTGCAGAAGCATTTTTACTCCCTGATTTCTTCTGTCTGGAAGGCAGAATCACGTGTTGATCGAAGGAAAAATCCACCACCGACACAAAATGGCCACTATTTTGATCATAGTTTCTTTACTTCAATGGGCCATAATTCTCAGAGCCTTCCGAATAAGCCTTCTGGAAGGATCTCTCTCACCAATCTGGACCAGAGCAGAAAGTTATTAGCTGCTGCACTTGATGCCTCTAGTAATGGTCATCAGGATGATAAAATCTCTCTATCAAATCAGCGTGAAAATGTGCCAGTGTCCACCGATCAGCTGGATGTGACATTGGAATTCCCGAAAGACGAGAGTGACACACTAGTCTCATTTCCTTCCATTATAAATTTATCCATACAAGGGGCAGAGCCCTCACCATCGGTGATTTCCCCAAATGGGGAAGATCATCATCTTAGAGCTCATGGATCTGTAGCTGAGGATAGGTTAAGGTATGGCTGGATTTGTTGACATGGTTATATTTGTTTTATGCTTTGATGTCTGGATACCTTTTTTTCTGGTTGGAATGGTGGACGTTTATGAGCATTGCCTTTTTTTACCTTGAAAATTTGCTTTTGTTTTTTAAACCGTTCCATGTCGTGATTTTGTAGATTGAGATTTGCTATAGGCTGGTCGTTTGGGGATTTGTTTCTGAGGAGCTAGTTGTGCTTTATGATTACTGTATATGTGATTCTTCCGTGTTTTTGAGCATTTTTTTTGGAAAGGAATTGCTTTTGTTGACTGCTCCATGTAATGGTACAAATCAGCGCTAAGAGTCAAGTTATTGCATGGAATTAGAATAGCTTTTCTTTCTTTCTTTTTATTGTTGTGATGCCGAAGATACATGTTAAAGTAAAAAAAAAAAATTAGAAACTGAATCTTCTCTATCATATAGCCCTTATTGTTATTGAGTAGCGTAAAAAAAGACTGAAGGAATAATAATAATAATAAGTTGCATGGAGTGGAAGAGGATGCGTGTGATTCATGAACTATGAATTATTATGGTTTTGTACAGATTTTTGTGTGCATGCTGAATATCTTTTGCATTGATCTGTGAAGCGGAAGTTATCTTTTTGTGTGTGTTGGTAATAAAACATAGGATGCTGTTGTGTGAGTTTCATGGATGGTGTTTTGACTGCTTTCATTTTTTTTCATTTTCCCTTTCCATACAAGTAATGTGTATTGACCTCATTTACATAGAGTAGTTAAATGGTCTTTGCATATGTAGTTAACTACTGTCCTTTAGCTGATTTACGTCTACCCATTTATGATTTAATTCATTACACATTCAATATAATATTGCTAATAATTCGTGAAAGATTGGTCTTATTAAGCATGCAGTCTTGTGCTTTTGGATGTAGCCTTTTTGCTTTGTTTGTTGTGCTAATAGTATTTTCTTCACGTTTTGGTCAAGAATTAACGTGGTCATGTTTTTGTCAAGAAAATAGAAATGGCGTTTGAAAATTTTTTCCCTGCATAATTTGTCTTTTTCAGTGAACCAAAGGGGGCTAAGCCCGTCCACGTTTTTACTATTTAGTTCATTACTTCTGGAGGATTGCTCATAGGTGATCTCTTTTTCCCAGGGAGGCATCCAGAGCATGCGAGGAAGATAGTTATGGATGGGCTTCTTCAGTGTTCCCAACAAATGATTCAAGGTCCAGACCAGGATCTAAGATACAAACTTCAGGAAAACACAAGTCTTCCATCTCAGATTCCATGAAGCCCTCAAAATCGAAGTTCAAAAGAAATTCAGTGGATACTAGTGAGATTTTTCGCCAACAGGTTGGGCCATTATTCCAGTCAATGCCATCACTTCCAGCTAAGGACCTAAGGATCGATCTTAATTCATTAGCGACAGAAGAAACGGTGGCTTATGACATGGATTGCAGCCTGCCATTTGACCTCAACGAGGAAAAAAATTCGTTCGAAACAGAGAATTTAGACATGGTGTCACATGAATTCGTTTCTGGCTTAATGTCAGGCCTTGATGATTATTCAGAATTCTCAGAATCTACAGATATTGGATAAAAGACCACCAAACCAAGTCTGACCTGAACATCTGAGTGTTACATCGTTACCATTCATTCATTACTGGATAACTCTTGGCATGTTATCATTGATCAATGCATGAATCACCAAGGGCCGGCAATTGTTCAATATGCTATTAGTTATTACCGAGCTCCTGGGGCGTGGTGATATTTGGATTCATCTTTTGACAGTGGGAAAATTATGTTAGAGGAATATCCCACGTGAGCCTGCCGTACAGAACGGTTCAGGTTCAGGTTCAAGATGCAGAATGATAGGCGTAGATGTAGATTTAGATGTAGGATTTAGGATCAATATATTTTAAGCTGATTTAAGGCTTCAGTTCAAATTTTGACGGGTATCTTATTCCCATGGAAAGAACTGAGGTACAGTAGTTATGGCGTTAAAGAAAGAAAATGTGACGTCCCTTGTCTGTCTTTTGCTGTGCTCATGTCATATGCAATGCTCTTCCACTGCGTCGTCATTTTGTCTTGGAAACTGAACAAGTCGTCTTTTGATGACTGTTCATTGATTACATCTATAACGTGGAATTATCTAACATGAAAAAATTCAGTTCAAAAAAAAATTAACATGTAAAAAAATCAGCTTTATCATTGTGTGTGTGTTTCGAACATAGTTCATTCTGCTGATAAAAAAAATGTACATAGTTCATTCCTTTTCTGACAAATCTGAAAAGTGGAATGCCATTATATATGTATTAGCTTAATATTTGTTTAATTCAAATCGGAAATGAAACCATGCGAGCAATGAACAAGCTTTTGAATGAGCCTCAAGTCAAATCGTGTGAAATATTTGATTCATGTATGAATAATATATAAAGTCACCTGAAATTAATCGTGAATGAACTCTGTGGCATTCAATTTTGTATTTTTCGGGTGCAAATAAAGCATTACAATTTTCAAAGTAATACAACTTTGTATTGATCTTGGTTCTATTTTGCTAGATATTGAATGAATGAAAAATGAAATTTCTGTGTCAAAATTATGATTTGAAATAAAATACGAGGGTGAATGCATTGGTCTATTCGGATCCAGATCTTAAGGTTAATTGATAAAAATACAGGCCTATTCCATGTAAGGGATTTCTATCCAGCCCTATTGGATAGGCCTAAAAACTGGCCTACCGCCTAATCTTGCTTCGGTTGGATTATCAATATCATATTCATTAAAAATTGAAAGAAAGGTGAAGAAATGTTGATGTTGAATAGATTTAAATTTAAACGTACATTCCCTCTGTCATGTAATATAAGAGTTTAAAATTTGAATTGTTTTAATCCAAAATATAAGAATTCATCTTACATTTTCTACTAATCCAATGTGTTTTTATAAATGCTTATATATGTTTCTCTTTTGAAACTATCATAATAAATTTGGGTAATATTGGGAGAAACATTAACTCTTAGACAATCAACTAATTTTCACATTATTCTTAAAAAGTGTGTTTTGGCGGTTGAATTCTGATATTAAAGATAGGTAGAAAAGAGTATTAATTTGAAGTTGAAACAAAAAAATAATTTGGAACAAGAAAGAGGGAAAAAAGGGTAGGAAACATGACGTTCCTAGGTTTGCCAAGAAACATAATGTCTATTATTCCTGTTGCTTGTTGCGATGAGATTGAGAGGAATGCCCAGAATTTTTTATGGGGTTCAACAAGTGATAAGAAAAAGGTTCATTTGGTGGCATGGGACAAAGTTTGTTCTCCGAAAGTGTGTGGTGGATTGAGCCTTCGTCATGCTTCTCTTCAGAATAAAGTTTTTATGATGAAAGTGGGATAGGGGGTTGGTGAATAACAAGGATGCATTGTGAGTTCGAGTAATTAGAAGTAAATATAATTGTGGTCAATATTTGATCCCTAATATTCGAGCAAAGAAGCCAGGGTCAAGAGTGTGGAGTGGAATTAAAGCTATTTGGGAGAATGTTAGGGATGAGATTGAGGTTGTTCACAGGAATGAAGAGTATAAAGCTAGATGGAAGCTGGATAAAAGTGGTGTCTGTGAAATCTGCTTACAATTCTATTGCCAAAGATGGTCATAAGGGAAGAAGTTGGCAAACTATTTGGAAGATTAATATTCCTCAAAGATGTAAAGTTCATATGTGAGTCTATTTGCATGATAGGTTGCTCACGAATAAGTCTTTATGTGATCTTCACCTCCATCCTGATGGTGTCTTTGGGTTGTGTAAAACTAATTTTGAGAATTTGGGCCATGTATTTCGTATTTGTGTTAAGGCTCGTGAGTTTTTGCTTAAGTTAGGGGTTTCTATTCATGATCTAGACTTTTGGGAGAGTGATGTGCATACGTGGTTGGAGAATAATTTGAAACTCTCTCGTAGGGCAGATATGGAAAATTGGAATGCTATTTTTTGTGTGGGTTGTTGGTTAATTTGGAGGCAGAGGAGTGAAGTTGTACATCATGGATCTTGTTCTAGTGTTGATGACGGCGTGGCGGAGGCTATGGGTATTGTTAGATGTATGGTGTTAGCAAAGAAATTTCTAGGTGATCTTGGAAGTTTTCCCAGACATTGTCAGTTAAACCAAATTGTTGAGTCAAGTGTGGAAGTTTTTGTTGATGGTGCATTCTCCCCAGACTCATCAGTTGTTAGTTGTGGAGGTGTGATTCATGACTTGGAGGGGAATGTTTTGGAAGCCTTCATGTATTCAATTTATGGATCTTCAAGTATTGAGGCAGAGTTATGAGTTACTTATGGGGTTTGAGGCGAACATGAGATTCTGGATTTCGACAGGTATCTTTATTTTGTGATGTTGTTTCAGTGGTGGAGGGGCTGGAGCATGGCGTTTTCGACTTGCATGAGAATGTTGATTTATTTGCCGAGGTTGGTGAACTAATGCGACAACAGTGGATCGTAGAGATTCAGGTGATTAGCCGAGAGGATAATGTAGCTGCAGATTTTTTGGCAAGGAGCAGTTTCAACTATGGCTTAGGCATTCACGTTGTGCCTAAAGCTGATGCGATGCATCTTATCAAGGATGTAGTTGGTTGTTAGTTTTATTTCTGTATGATTTTGTTTCTTTTTATATAAAAAAAAAGAAACATCACTTAAGGGATAGGAATAGATCTTTCGTGACGGCGAATACCTTTCTTTTTCCTCCTGCAGAATCAAACTCAAAACCATTTATAAATAAATTTCTTCTCTTTAAAACCTAACTTATATGGAAAAGACAAATAAAGTCTCTTACATGTAAAAGGACAATTAAGGTCACTAAATTTCCAAAAGGAAATATAAGGTTACAGACACTAAATTAACCACTGCAATATCTCATTAACAACATGCATATTTAACCATTGCATCCATATTAACAACTAGAGCGTAGCAAATAACCACAACAACATCCTCATTCCAATTAACAACTAAAGTGTTTTTAATTGACCTTGGTTGTCGTTTTAAAAATTTAGTGACTTTGATTGTCCTTTTATATATTCCTTTTATATATTCAGAGGACTTTATTTGTCTTTTATCCTTTATAAAAAAATCCTAACCTTTTTTTTATCCAACTTTAAACAAAAGGGTAATAACACTATTTTGCCCTTCAAGTAACCACCTTGAACCACTGAGCAACCTAAAATAACAACAAGTACAATTTTACCCTTGAAGTAACTAAAGTGGTCCAATTTTACCCTCTGACCAATGTAATGTTGACACATGGAATGTAATGTTGACATGTGAACGACACATGTCAACATTACACTAGCTAGAGGTAGGTTAAAATTGGACTACTTCAGTTACTTCAAGGCTAAAATTGTATCCCGTGTTAGTTTAGAATACCCAATGATATAGAGTGGTCATTTGAAGGACAAAATATGGTCATTTCTCTAAAGAAAATGAAATAAATTTTTATTTTTTGCGCCTGTAATAAAAACACCACTGTCTTTTTGTCACTATATATATTCTATCCGCACCTTTATAACAGCCTCTCTTTCTTAATTTCTCAGCTCAGCAGCTGTCGCAAGAAAAAGGAAACCCTCTTCTAGGGTTTGAGTTAGGGTTTTTCACCTTCCTTTCCTTTCAGCTATTCTGCTTTTCACTAACTTATCACTACATCCCCTATACACTATAGTAATAGAAACGTTTTTCTTTTCTGGGCCGCCTCTTCAATTTTGTGTTTCTCTTAGAGTTTTTGGTGGATCTACTTCTTCAATAAATGGATGTCCGCAAGAGAGGAAGGCTTGAAGCTGGGCCCCACGCTAATGGAGCCTCCAAAAAGTTTAAGCAAGGTTCGCAATTTACCTTCTTCACTCTTCTGCTTCTAAATTTTTTTCCTTTCGCGTTTAAGGTTTTTCTTTTGTGTCTCGTATTTTGTATTAAAAGTATGTTGCTTTCTGCTTATTCTTAATATGGATTAACTTGTGGTAGTGTTGTGCAAGTTTGTTTTTACTATTGTGATGTTTTACCTGCTTTAATTGTTACATCTCAAGTTATTTTTTTTTTCAGTTTCTTGCTTAGATTGATGTTCCTGTTGTTTAAAATCATTGAAAGGTTAATTGATTGGTGACTCCAAATTCGGTTGCTCGCCTTCTCTTTGCAGTAATTTCTGATTCTTTAGGGTTCTTAAGTTCCTGCTTTTTTAAATTTCATGTTTTGCTGGTATGTTGGGGATTATGGCTGCAATTACTCTCATATAAAAAAAATGTCAATTATTGTAATCAAGACCTTGAAAAATTTTGGAGACTCTTCTTCCTTGCTTTATAGAAAACGATTTTGGTGTTGGCAAATAATGATGATGACCTGTTTGATGACACTATTGGTTTCACTTAGCAGTTTTCCACTAAATAGTTAAATATCATTGATTATATGAGTTCTCATTAATGTCTTTTTAATAAGGTTGAAAGCCTTTTTTAAAGTTTTTAACAGTTTGGTCGAATTTGTTTAATTAATAAGCCATGGAATATCTACTGAGAAAATGTAATTAATGCTTTGCAACAGAATCGGACCTCTTATCATCTGCTGTAGGAAGCAAATCGAAGCCATGTACCAAGTTTTTCAGGTTCTAATCTATTCCTGTCTGGAGAAATATATTGAACTGCACATTTTTCTAGCTAAATTTAATATAATGAATAAGTTCACTATAAGCTAAAGCTTGTAATGTACTGGAAATTAAGCGGGCAATTGAAGCATCTTATACAGGTACATCACATACTAAAGCTTCTAATGAAAATAGTAGTGGTTTGTTTATAGAGCACCAAAAAGATAAGATATGTAGGATGGTTATTGGCTTTGAAACCATAATATCAAAGACAGTACTCTTTTCTCTGTGTGATTGCCTTATTTATTGTTGCTAATGGCAATTCATACTTAGTAAGAGGATAATAAATGGTAATGTTTTAGCCTTTTGCGCATTTCTCAGCTTATGAACTCACCTTTCACTTGGTAAAATACTAATGGTTATTGTAAGCCTTTGGCCGGGATAGGAATGATGTGAAATTATGTTTTGGCATCAAGTTATTGCACTTCTGCTATTGATTTTTATGCTATGTGTGTGTGAGAACTGCCTTTTGCCATCAGTTCATTTAAGAAAGTCCCCTTTGACCAGTCTGATCAAGATGTTGCTCTGTTTTGAAACCTTTCTCATGAAATTTCTACTTTTATTTGTGAAATTCTGGTTCTGATTCAGTTATTTTCTCCACGGTGCGAAAAGGGTGATTTATCTATCTGCTATTGTTACTACATACAATTTATTTCCCTAATTTTTTCCTTTTTATATTACTGAGTTACTTTTTCTCCATTTTACTTGTAGTCAAGCAACTGTTTATTTACTCTATCCTTGTTAGCAAATTCATATTTTTTTATGATGGGATAAATAATATGTTACTTGATGCGCCGATATAAAGTTTCATTCTATTGCTTTCTTTGACATCTTGGTTAATATTCCACCAGTCGCGTTTAAATATATATTCTTGTTTGCTGAGTTTAGAAGAGTGTAATATCTAATTAACTTGGTAGAACTGTTTTTATTTTAACCTCAAGAGTGAAAAGGGGAGAGCTGTATTCTTATGCAATTCCTGAGTATTTTTATGTGATCTGATTATGTTAATGCTGTGTGTTGCAGCACTGCTGGCTGCCCATTTGGTGAGAACTGCCACTTCTTGCACTATGTTCCTGGTGGTTACAAATCTGTTGCACAGGCGATGAATTTAACACCAGCTCTGCCTCCAGTCTCTAGAAATATTGCCCCACCACCCGTCCTTAATGGAGCTCATCAGCTGACTGTTAAAACCCGCCTATGCAACAAATATAATACTGCTGAAGGCTGCAAGTTTGGTGACAAGTGTAACTTTGCCCATGGTGAATGGGAAATTGGTAAGCCTGTTGCTCCATCAATGGATGTCCATCGTCCTATGGGTGGACCACCTTTTTCGGGCCGCTCAGCTGGTCCAATGGAGCCTCCTCCAGGTCATGTTACTAGTTTTGGTGCCAATGCCACTGCTAAGATCAGTGTTGAAGCTTCATTAGCTGGAGCTATCATTGGAAAGGGTGGCGTGAACTCCAAGCAGATCTGCCGACAAACAGGAGCCAAATTATCAATTCGGGATCACGAGTCTGATTCTAATCTTAGGAACATCGAACTTGAAGGTAGTTTTGAGCAAATTCAGAATGCTAGCAACATGGTTAAAGAGTTGTTGGCGACATTGTCCATGTCGGCACCACGTAAAACTCACGGTGCTCATGGAGCACCAGGCTCTCATGGTCATGGAAGTAACTTAAAGACAAAACTGTGCGAGAATTTTGCGAAAGGAACTTGCACCTTTGGAGAAAGGTGTCACTTTGCGCATGGGGCTGCTGAATTACGTAAACCAGGAGTATGATGAGTGTCACTGTGGTTGGGTTGGATTTTTCCCCCACATTGTATTATTATTTATTAGGCAGGGCTCATGTCATTGTTGTGCATTGCGAATTAGTAGTACTGACTGAACCTCGTCCATATTAGGGATTTTTCCTGACTGTTTTTTTGGCCTTTGTAGTGCAAAGTTTTCCAATATCTTGACTTATAAATGTGTACTCTTAATATTTGTTGCACTGGTCACTTGTTTGATGGCCCGAGTCAAAATGAGTATTTAATACCCTGAGTCCATGGGGAATCAAATTGAGGAGAATGAAAACTTACGGGCGCAAACTAGCTTTCTTGAAATGAAATTTAGTTTTGATCAGATCAGTACTTTTTATATATAAATTTTAGGAAAAGTGTTCAGCTCACCACGATCAAGAGCATGGTCCTTTAACTTATGATTCATTGTACTTGTTCCTTAACTTGCGATTCATTGGAATTGTTCTTGTGTGTTCTGAATTATGAGACATAAACCCTTTATTTTTGTTTCGTCCGAATCCAATTAGTTGTGAGATGCTCCTAGTGGAACTACATCTAAGTTGTATTTCGCATTAATCAAAACCAAAATAGTTAAATGTATATCCTTTTTGGCAACTGAATTAGCTGACTACCACAAGTCCACAACAGTTAAATGTACACTTTTCGCTAGGTATACTTGAGTTGGAATTAAATCGAACTCATGGCATTTGTGAATATGACGTCCTTCTAATAAGGAAAAATGCGCCCATTACTCTATTTGTCAAGGCCCATTTACTAAGGCACGGAATTATTGGTCAAATTATGAAAATGGTAGCTAAATTGTTCTCTCTGTTGAAATAAACAAGTAATTAGAACTTATGCTCTGATGCGAGTTCCAGAGGCACACTTCTACCAGCGCCTTATTTATTGGGCTATGGAGTCGAAGTAGCGTGTCGTGTCTAAGAAAAAAACTTCCCCGCATAATCACAGAGGAATTTTGTTTTGGGCCGTCGTCTCTTGAAACTTAGTTCACCTATTATTTGAAAAAAAAAGAGAGAAGATAAAATGATAAAAAAAAATTGACTCGTCTGGGGAAATATATTAAGCAATACCTCCGCCATTGACTGCCAGGTCTGGGTTCTTTTCCTTTTGAGAACATTAGATATTGATCAAATGCTCCATAATTAATATTTTTATAAAATAAATAAATTTATGAAAATACTTATAAATCTCATAAATAAAATACAATAGAAGTCTACAGTTACAGTTCTTTACATAAAATTGTGACTGATCAAATTTATTTATTAGATTTTAAAATTTTATTGTAACTATATTATTTTTATGAAAATATTAAATCTGAACCAGGAATCAAATGAATTTGGGAAATAAAAAAATTGAATCTGAAAGATCCAATGGTTATCAAAGGGAAAATGAGGGAAAAGGAGAGGGGAGATTCTGAGAATACCCTCATCCTTGACTGCCCAATATATTTTCATATAGATACATACAAAGCTGGGTTAATGGTGTAATACAGTGAGAGTGATTGATGGAGGTAGTGGTCAGCCACCGTGTGTAACAGTACCAACAACACTGCGAGATTACTAAATTAGTGTTAGCCCAAAGATCACGAGTCATTTAGCTGTGCAACTTCCTCCATAATCCACACCAAGTCATTGTCATCATCCACCATTTTCAACTAAATTCTTGATATATAACGATAGCCGTAGGTATGTGATATGTCATCTCTCCATATCGTTATTGCACAACAGTTGTTCCGTCCAAGTATTTGAGTGAGTGTGTATCTAAACTATATAGTTATCACCATATCACCATATCCATATGCACGGAACACTTTTTTTTTTTAAAAAAAAAGGTACAGGACAGTGACTTTATTTATGAGAATTTAAAAGTACATAGTTACAACACACGACAGGAAAGACAAAAAACAAACACAAGTGAAAGTGTCACCAACATCCAAATTAAAGAACAAAGACCACCCAAACGGGAAACCTAATACAATATCCCATCACCATGGTCTAATTAAGTGTAACGAGTCCCAGACCTAGTGGTACCACCATACCCATGTGCATTATCATTCCCTCCATATTGCTGCGTATCTCGGTTCCTAACCACGTCCACGTCATCCACCACATATCCTCCCGTAGGCTGCCCGGTCCCATGTCCGGGCATCGCCGCCATCTGCTGCCCGGACGTAGGGTGTCCATACGTCCCAGTCTCCCTTGAGTACGTGTCAGTAATACCTGTGCCGCCGGTCCCTAGGCCTGTGTTATAGCTGCCAGTGTGGCCTGTGGTGTTATAGCCGGTGTGGCCTCCCTGGTTGGCGGCGGCGTTATGGAGACGCGCCTCCTGCTTGTCCAGCTCCGCCTGACGCATCCTCTCCTCCTTCCTCTCCGTCGCCATCTCCTTCTCCACCGGATCATGTGCCGTCATCCTCTCCGTCTGTTCATGTTGCATGGTTCATTCCGACCACAAGGATTATTATCATACTTAATGGACTTTTCTTGAAAAAATAAGCATACGAAATCAAATAAATAAACCAATTGATCATAAGATTAGTATATGTTATGAAATGTTTTGTGTGTAAATAGGTGTGAGAGTAGTAGTAAATAATGATGATGATGATGATGATAATAATAATAATAATCAAATTTCAATACATTGAAGTTCCAATAAATTTTTGGATAAAAAAAAGCTTCAAGAAATTCAGAATATGTAAAGGAGCTGGTAGTAGTATAAAAAATGGTGCAAATCAAGTACGAGTAATTTGTTTTATCAAGATTTTCTAATTAAATCTTATAATTAAGTATACTTTTGATAAACATAGCGTGCAAAATCAAGTGTATTCATGGTGCATATATACCTTTTCTTGCACGGCGGCCTTGGTCTTCTCCATGCCAGCCTTGGCAGATGCGCCGATGTTGGAGGCTGTTTCCTTCATCCTCTGCATTTTGATGGTTTTTTTTTGAACTGATAGATAGATGGGTTGTTTTCTCTTGTAAGATTATTGATCAAGCTCGGTGTTGTTTTTGTGCAGGGATAAGCATGATGCGCGCACTTATATAGATTTAGGGGACACATACTCTGAGAGGTTCGTGTACCGACAAGAGGACGCGTGGCATGCTACTTGAAGGCAATAGGGCCCATCGTGAGACACGTAAGTGGCACGTGTCTACCTGTTGGGAAAGCAACTCTAGTATCGAAAAGATGCGACGCTGAGACGGTGTTTTATTTTGGAACAGTTGAGTTCGGTCTCATATGTCATCATCCTCAACAGATCATAGCCATATCCTTCATCAATTAATTACTTGTTGGATCAGGTAAGATCAGAGAATTTATTATTAGATGAGATAAAGTTCCTATTATTTTTTTTATCAGAAAGATAAAGTTCCTATTACACACGCACTTACCTCAAACCATGTAAAAGCACTTAAAATATACAAAATATAAGCTAATACAAACAAACATTGCTTGGGGAAGCAGGGGATGCTCATTCAAATAATTATACCATATGTGATCAGCCGGTGAGAGCCTAAGGTTGTGGGTTTTCTGCCACAGCTCTAAACAGTAAGTACCTTGTGCTTTGACCCAGCTTACTCATATCTCACCTTGTATGGATACATTCATGAGCCGTCTCAAAAATTTATGAGTATATCTAAAACTTGTAAAAAGTTTTACTATTTACAGAGTATTAATATTAATGGACCAAAAGTTCTAAATAGTGTATGTGTGATTCGTGCATAAAGAGAATGGCCACCATGCTTTTGTAGTTAATTCAATATGTGTTAATAAAAAGAGAGATTACAGAACGCGTCATGGGATAAGAATTATGTATTTAGCTGTTTAATTAGGCAGATGAAGATTTTATGAAGTATCTTCCGCTTAAAACCGAGGCCATTTACATTTACAATAGAGGGAAACAATTACTACAGAAATTGAGTTTATAAATAGAAATCTTGATTTCCAAAAAAGAAGAATTGAGGAGGGATCGGAGGGAAGGAGGGAGAAAAATTAATAATATTGTTAATGGAGAGGGATCGGAGCGAGAGAAGGATGCACTGCATGGGAGAGCAGTTAGAAATGTGGAGTGATGATGAATATGTATCAACTGATGAATGCGTTGGAAAGACGACTTGGTAAGACAATTAGTAGTAGTGTTGAACGTCAAACACATGATAGCTATGATTCTACTCCACATGCAAGCATGTGCACTATTTTACTTCCTCTTGTTAACATCATCAAATTCAGGTAATTTCAACACCTTTTCATTTTGTTCTCATATGTTTTGAGTAAATTCATGCATATTTTTATGTATAGGTGGATATTGAGTTGAAGACACCAATTCCTTAGATTAAATGTTAATATTTCACCCTCTTTCCATCAACTTTGTCTTTAGTACATGTATTTACTTTGTAGGTTGTTCAAGTTAGTGGATTGAGTCATAATTGAGTTGCATTCAAAGCTAAAGTCAAGAGGTAAGAAGTGAAAAAAAAGGTTGAGCAATATCAAGAAAGCTGAAATGAAAATGAGAATAAGAAAGCAATTTGCTATAGCAAAGGAATCACACTTCGCTGCAGCCAAGGAGCATTAAGGTTGAAAACAGAGTTATTCGTTCACTGCAACAAAGGACATTTCATTGTAGTGAAAATTCTAACAAGAGTGAAAAATTATTAGCTCGAAAAAATGGTATAAAAAGGTTTTTACTCACTCATCTTTTCGACCTAATCTTTCATTTGGAGACATTTTCTGACATTTTTTCTGCTAAGGTTTAGAGATTTTCAAAGAGAATTAAGTGGGATTGTGGATTTAAAGAGATTCTACCTCATTTCTATTGCATTTTCCTTGTTCTTCTCTCTTAACTCTTTGTAATTTCTGCTATGACTTTGTATTTCCTTTAAATTTGTGGCTCTTTCTCTATGAGCAGCCAAAATTCCATTCTAAGATTATTTTCAACTCTTATATATATTAAGACTTGATTCTTCCTTCACCACAAGAAAAAAGTAAGCTAGTCACGTGGGGTATGTGGCGCATGGGGCAAGAGTGACAAAACAATCAATGTTTGTCACGTATGATATCCCCAAACGTGACATACACTGAATTTGTTTATCTTTGTCGCGTATGGAGATGTTTGCGCGCGACAAAGGAATATATTTATTCATTTTTCATTTCTTTCATGATTTGTCACGTACTAAAAACGCAGCAAAGTAAATTCATGTGTGACACATGCATATAAACACTTTTTATTTAAATATAAGTCTTGTACAATAATTCATAAATGAGACACTTAATTATACATATATAATAATAACATCTAATAATCCTTATCAAAGATTGGAAATCGAGCTTTCTTGATCATCCACCTTATTTGCTTTTCTTCCTCAGACAAGTGCTCAAATGTAGGCCCATTTAAATAGCCATTATATGGTAACCTGTTCAAGTCAATATCATAATGATCAGAGCGTAGTGCATAATGATCTGGGTAACTATATGTGGCGTATGGCTCATACACGACATACTAGGCACAACATTGTCTTCACATGCGTGACATTGTGATGCATGTTTAATATGGTCATACGCCACATATCTTCATGCGTGACATATATCATACGTGAAAAGTAGTTCATGCGCCACAATGTTTAATAGCCAAATGTGTTCATACGCCACATGTCTTCATGCGTCACATAATTTCATACGTGACAAGTGCATAGAGTGAAAGTTTCCCGCCAACATTTCCCCTATATAAACTCACTTCTAAAATCTCCACATTCACCTCATTTCATTTATTTCCTTTACCATCTCCATCTTTCTTCCTACCCACTATCATTATTTCTTCACTTAAGGTAATGACCAACTTGCATTTACACATTTTCTACAATTAATTTCATCTACTATTCTTTCACTTTCTTTACTCTACTAACTAATGTTCTTAGTCTATTATTATATGAATTATGCTAATTTTGTTATTTCATTTTTAGGTTGCTTTCAAAGTTTGGCTAGCTAAATTTGGGACAAAAGACTCATTGACTATTTAGTAACACAATAAAGTGTCAAATTCCAAAAAAGGACCCCTAAAAATTATAATATTACAATAAAAACATTTTAGAACCACAAAAATAAAATTAAAATGTCATATCTTATGTCACGCATATGTATGTCACGCATGACACCAAATTTAAAAAAAAAAATTATGTCGCGTATATATGGTGTATGTCGCGTTTGGACCAAGTCCATACACGACATAAGCACCAACATTTATGTGTCGCGTATGGCGCTATTTGTGACGTGTATTTCAGCTTGTCACGTCATGTTTTTTGGCGTTTGCTTCACACGTGACATACCTATATTGTCTCGAATTTCAACGCCACTAACCCCTGATTTCATACGCGACTAGACTATGTTTTTCTTGTAGTGCTTTCTTTTAGAATTAAATGCATATATGTGTGGGTTTTATCCTTCTCTTAAATCTTCTTTATGTTTAGCCAACATTTATAATAATTTGTTTATGTGGGTTTGATTTGGATAAAATCATTGACTTGAAGTTTACATGTTGAATGAAAAGTTTGTTAGTTGGTAAAATAAATAAATCTTTATTAACCTTTCATTGTCATCGATCTTAGGGTTGGTTCTCAAAGTGGATTTTCATTAAGAGTAGCAAGAGATTGTGCATTTTAATTTAATGGAAAAATAAACTTGATTTTGATATGAGAGAGCTTATCTATTCATTGAAAATATCATCTGAAAGGCAATTCTTCGTGTCTTATGAAATGCAAAGAGAATAAATAATCATAAGCCATAATTAATTGTTGAAATCAAAAGATCATATTTTTATCACATTTCTAGTTTTTGAAAATAGATTCCAACTTTTAGTTACAAACACAAAACTCTTTTCTTAACTTAACTTGATTAAATTTACTTAGTCTTTTCTTTAGTTGAAATTTTAGTACGAAACTCCATGGGAGCGGTATTATATTTTTTTTGCAACCCATACGCTTGCGATTAATGCTATATATGGCGAACACCTCTCCATTTTGTTTCTCATAATTCAATTTCAAAAAATTTATACGAGTCCAAAAGACCTCCTCTTAGTTTGATAGTATTACTTCTAATGTGATCCAAGATGTTCATATGTATCACTTCGGCATCTAGTTGAATAGTTAGTGAAAGAAGAGTAATTTGATAGTATTACCACTCAAGATTACTTAGAAAATATGTGATCGAAGATGTTCATATGTATCACTTCAGCGTCTAGTTGAATAGTTAGTGAAAAAAGAGTAATATACAATTGAGTAACTGACTAATTCAAATAATGTTAATATACTGGAAATTATTGTTATTTAATTTATAATTTTTTCTTTAATTCCCGAATTACTTATAATTGATTGATGATGTGATATTAGAGTAATCTTTTATTTCAGGACTTTTTTTTAGCAGGAACTGAAGATATTAGGAGAATCAGCTTTTTTTTTTAATTGTAAATTGGATATTATTAATTCATCAAAGGATTACAAGATAGCACAGCCCCAAAACAAGAGGTTCACTATCCTTCATCAAACTCCACTTGAAAATCTAACTTTTCTCATGTAAAATATTTTTGTTACAAGTCTACCTTCTTTAACGTGGGACCCAAAAGGTGGGTGCTCCTTAGTCATTACCCTTCTTCCCAATTCCGATCCATCCACCCACGTCTGCCCCATGGAGCTAATTTCATTTTGTTTCCTATGGATCACGTGGATCACCCTCCTTCCATTAACCTCTTAACTTCTACCTCTCCCTCTCTCCCTACCTTATTACCTTACCTTCACTCAATCACACGGGACACTATATATTGACTTTGGATACCGCGGAAGCATCAACAAATTTAATACATTATAATAAAATCATAGTTGATAGTGGCCGGATACAAACTTATTGCAAACACTGGTGTTTAATTGCACCAAGTAGTGTTTTAATCTTCTAATTTATAAACAATCATCAGAATACATGTATATTCACACACTATATGTAGCAGTTGGTTGGAGATTACGATATAGTTTGGGTTTGGAAGCTCAATTATATTAGGCTTTTAATTAAGGAGTGCGTGTCTACACGTTATTGCCTGTTTATGCGACCTGATGCTACGTGAAAGCCATATATATGATATACCTCAATTATTCCAATCCCATGATTATAACTGGGATACCATATGTGCCATTTTTTGTTTTGTTCTATTCTTTATTTTTTGTTTTGTTCTATTCTTTTTGGTTCTTTTGCCAACTGTGTTTGTAAATATTAGACCAATTTGTACGCATTTGACAAGACAGGGGGTTTTCCAGATTTCCCGTCCTTGTCGGAACCAAAAATTTTCTTTTTTAATGTACACACATTTACTGAACATAATACCTATTTATTTAATTTAGAGAAATTAAAGAAGTTAGTTAAATTAATACCTATTTATTTAATTTAGAGAAATTAAAGAAGTTAGTTAAATTAGATAATTCTATATGTTTTTCCAATAGCACTCTCTCTTTTAAAAACCTCCCTATCAACGGTATGTGATTAAGATAATTAAGGAGATACTTTTTCATGAGTGAGGAGGAAGAAGGTTAGAGAGATAGAATTGTAAACAATGGCAATTTATATAAAATGATTGACAAAAATTTAAGGTTAAAAGTAAGTCTCTAAATAGTTCTTATATTTAGAACGAGAGGGAGTATATAGGAACCAAAAATTCTCCATTTCAATGCTTATTAAATAAATCTCTAAGAATAATTAAAACTAAACTTGTATGTACACGTAAGTCAGTAAGTCTCAATATTTTATGGATTTGTTTTAATCTTTTAGTTGTTATAACTTTCATTTCATGGAATTCGAGTGTCAAATTAATTTTCTTTATTAATAAATACATTGTACTCCACCCCTTCAACGAGGGAAAGAGATGCTATGATACTACACCCGAAGGATTAGGGGTTAATTAATTTCATCTGCATTCACCCTAACTTTCTAAACTTAAGAATCAAAAGAAACGCGGGATGATCTAACTTTTCCAACTACCTACAGCTTGGTTTCAGACATTGGTGTTTATAATTACAAAGACTATCTATTTTGATCCTTATAATATTGCATATTATATTAACACTAGACGTTTTATTTTCTGCATATAGATAATTTATCTATTAACGTGGATAAAGAGAATTAACATGTATCAACTCTGTCGAGAGAGATGCACACCGTGAGTGTCTATTTGGAAAGTTATGTGCTGTTTGTGCGAAATATCGGTGATTGCGTGTATATTGCTGTCGTTTTTTGCAATGCTTTGACATGTGGCTGCTTATTCTTAATTTTACCTTTACGCGGTTCGACTTAAATTTATACTACCCAACAATTCTCACTACCTTCTAAATTCTATAGCTCTCTTCACTTCCTACTTAAAAAGAATTAGACAAATCTAAACCATGTAGGTCTCATCTATTGATTATCCAGATGTGAGACTAGATAAATTCTTTATACTCATCTTTTTTATTTTCCATGAGTAAAAAACAAGGTTATTTTAATTTTCTGTTTCTTATACATGGGCTCTTATCATCTTATGTTTCTCAATCATTTTTCTTTTCTTGACATGAATCTAATTATAATATATGAACGTGATTATGAGCTCATAAATTGTCATCAAGCACGTGAAGTTTCCAGTTATTCACAGAGACAGCACAATAATTATCCTACACTTAAATTAAGACGATGATCATATTTACTCCATTTAATTATTCCAATTCTGTTCTTCTATTTGTAAGATGATGGAAGCAATTCGAGTGATCGAAATAACATCCTATACTTTCAGTGGCTAAATTAACTTGCTGCAATTAAATTAATTAAACAAATGAATCCCTTTAACAAAAAAATTCAAAAGCAGGGGGGTGGTTTGTAATGATTATTCAAGAGTAGTGATGCCTGCAAGGAGCATAATAATGTGTCTGCCCCTTGACATAGTTACATTCTATAAATATAAAAATGAATGTATATGGTGTTTTAATTAAAATCAAAAGTGGAAGATGCATGGGGGACCATAGTGTGTTGCGATTACTTCATAAAGAAAATTCTCTCGCATTTGACGTCAGATAGAGATTCATCTAATCCTTGTTCCCAACAGACGTGCAGCTCCTTTTCTTTAAATTCAAAAAATTCACAAATCTCTCAAACCCTGACTCTTTACCCCTCTTCATTATTTTTCCCACTCACTTATCATTCTGTGCCTGTTGTGTCCCTAATTTCACTTAAGATCAAACCCAGAGGAAAGTCTCGATTAATTACATGCATGGCCATGTCAAACAGGCATTCCCTATCCATAAACAAGAATTCAGAGGCAATAGCAAAAACGAAGCCCAAGGTACGCATTATTCACCTATTTGCACCTGAGATCATCAAGACCGATGTTAGCAACTTTCGAGAACTTGTGCAGAGGCTAACCGGAAAACCATCTGCCCAAAAACATGACCAAGAGGTGCCAACAAAAACAGCATCAAGACATCAACATAAAATTACGAGATCCTCAAATGTAAGCCTCATCACCTCCGAGGACAAGCCTAAAAAGGTCATGAAGGAAGGGGTTGGACTTTGTAGAGAAGAAACGCCTGCAGGTGACTACTTGGGTGGATTTTCGGATTTGGAAGGCTTTGTTTCTGACTTTTCTCAATTTCCCACTCTTCTTCCTTTCGAGGATACTCACACTCAAGGCTATGAACAACTTCAGCTTTAATTCATATATTGACATACTTATATAGGTCAGTACATATATATATTATTATAATTAATAGATTTAATGTATTCTTCCCTGATTGTTGGTTTGATTTCGTTTTCACCCTAGAGACAACTTCTACTTCGCTATTCTCTGTGATTACACAGTGGTTTCTTTATATGATATGTAACTAGCTACTGGACATTTCATACATATATATAAATCTATGGCTATATATATAAATCTCTCTCTATCTTTCTCTAATATATATACTGTTACTGTTACATTTATAAAAATATGCCTCCTTTTATCTTGGGTATGTTGAGTATGAATTTAGTTTTTTTGGAGTGGTATATGAGTATATAACTATATATGGATACTACTTTTCCTTGAAATTTTTCTTACGAGACCACCCTAGCTAGTCGGAACTAGTTTCTATGCTCAATGTATAGGATGATGAGTAGGGAGAGCTCTGTGTATCTAAAATGTCTAAATATCAACCGGACAGTTTGACCTTGAATCTAATAAAATATTATAAAAGATACACAATCTAAAATCAAAACTATACTCATCTAGACAATATACATAAGAGCTCTCCCTACTTATCATTTGGAAGAATAAGGAAACCAAGTACAATCCTTTAATAAGAGTTGTAAAAACCGTGTATGCAAAGTAGCTATGCATTGGCAAATTTCATTATATTCCGTCAATTTGTTTTATGTATAATATATTTCTTTTTTTTTATTATGTATAATATATTTCTTCTCATAATAATGTTACCTTCATCTATTGCCATATTCACCCGCTAATTAATTGAATTCCGTAGTGTATGTATATGTAATATAGGTAAACTACTGTTAATAAAAATATTATATAGCCAGTTTGACTAAAGATTATTTACACTACTCAATCGGCTAATCAAACCATTTTTTTGGCTAAAGGCAAATTAAACTTTAGTTTAATTTAAGGGACATTGCATAATTATCACGAAATATGCTAATCAGTGGTTTTAAAGCAAATTCAAGTCTATATATTAGCAGGAAACCATTAATTGGTGTTGTAATTTATCATTAGGAAGCTCTCACTTTTTTTTTTTGGTTAATCACCGTCTGGTTTAATCCAGACTCGAGGGGTAGGAGTGTTGCCCACATAGGCAAGGTTGTCCCCTCTCTCAATAAGAGCGCTTCCCGGGAATCGAACACGTGTTCTCATCCTTACGGGCCGGGATTGTAGCCCACTTACCAGCTCAACCAACTACCTATTGGTGAAGCTCTCACTTTTTACAACTGCGCGATTCTCGCTTTCCCGCTCTTTTAATTATTTTCCGCTACTCCCGCCAGATGCTTTGGCATTGAAAAACAGTCAATTTCATCTTGTGTGAGTTGTGTCAGAACTCAGAAGAGAAGCCAATAAATTATTTGATTTGGCTAATTAATTTTATTCAAGAAATTTGTATAATTGACCATCTATAATTATATATCTGGGCGATCAATTTTGGCGCTCAAATAATCAAATATGTATTCAGTCCAAGAATAAAATGGCAAATATGTCATTTCCAGACTCCAGTTTATTTAGCACTTTCTGATGCTTTATCTTGTAGCCACTTATCGACTTATCGTTACTTCACATCATTTTTAACCCAGAGCAACAGACGCCTACTTTTTAATTTTCTTACTTTGAAGAAAGTTAATTCTAATATCCATTCAAAAAATATTGAATAATCTAAAGATAATACTGTAGCATTTAAAGTATGTCGTAGTTTTCTTATATATGAGCTCTGATCTTCGTTAATATTTACCGTGTGAACAAAAAAAATACTCCAATTAATATGTCCAAAATTTTGTCCAATTAATATGTCCAAAATTTTTAAATTATTCAATGTTTTTTGGAATATTAAATTTTATGCAGAAATTATTTTAAAAATTCCAGATGAGCAGAAGTTTTTTTAAAATTAAAAAAGACACATAACAAGATACTTATAAGTACTTGCAATGTAATATCATTTAATTTTCCTAACTATTTTGATTTTATAAACTAAATTGATAGTAAGTTTTAAAAATAAAGTACACTTAATTCTCAATTTAGACTATACAAAAGCCGAACGCGTTTTTTCCCACAGTAAAAAAAAACAGTGCGTTCAAAGTTTTTTTGGTAGGAGATGGGAGCTTGGCGGCATGTATAAAACTAGGGTTAAAGGTCATTTTGGCCATCAAACAATTTCTATAAACAATTTTCGGTCTCAATCTGGCCTATAAACAATATAAAAGGCTCATTTTGGCCACTACTCTATTGGAAAATACTAAAATACCCTTGAGACTTATTTAATATAATTTCTGAAGATGTGGGCCCCACTTTTAAAAATAAAAAATTATTCCCCCTACCCCACCCCTCTCTCTCCTCCCTTCTTCACCACCTCACCACCACACTCCTCTCTCTCTCTCCAACCTCATCCACCGTCCATGTCCCATAGCCACCACCACCTTCTCCACTCTCCACATGAAAACTCATTCCACTTCTCTCCCAAGTCCCACCAAATCTCCCATCCTCACCGGGACCAAGTAAGAGAGGAAGTAAGCGTGAACCAGAAACGAGAGTGGGCGAGTGGCCATCGGAGTCAGAGGAGAGCTCCGATCTTACATGCAAGTTCGGATTCTAACCCAAGTGAGTCTCCTATCCCGAATTTCACCCTTCATTTTTTTTTTCGATTTGAGTGACTTTGGGCGAGTGGCGAAAGAAAAGAAGTTACTGCTATGAACACAAATCTGGCATTTCTTGCAAGGACTGTGGCACCAACAATATTGCATCGCCCCTCCTCTTCATTATGAATATACTCTTCATCATCATCATCATCGCAGTCTCCTCCCAGCAATAAGCTCTTCGTCGGAGGTTTTTCTCATTATCCATTTCTCTCTGTCTCCCAAACGGAAACTTGCAGGGGATTATTTGCAGAGTTATTCAATGAATATTTCAGAAATCAAAGCTGATTAATCTTCAGATTCCTCAAGGTAGGAGAAGACATAAGTGAAAGTTGGTGGAAAAATGGTGGGTGAGGTTGGGAGAGAGAGAGACGAGTGTGGTGGTTAGGTGGGTGAAGGAGGGAGGAGAGAGAGAGAGGGGGTGGGGTAGGGTGATAATTTTTTATTTTTAAAAGTGGGACCCACATCTTCAGAAATTATTTTAAATAGGTCTCAAGGGTATTTCAGTATTTTCCAATAGAGTAGTGGCCAAAATGAGCCTTTTATATTGTTTATAGGCCAGATTGAGACCGAAAATTGTTTATAGGCCAAATTGATACATTGGAAATTGTTTGATGGCCAAAATGACCTTTAACCCATAAAACTATAATAAATAATAAGTGAGAACATGTCTCAACGGAGGCCCGGCCCGTTTACAGCGATCTTCACCGGACCGGGTCCATTTTGTTAAACCCAAGAGAAAAGAAAACATTGTATTGTAAATTGTAACTTATTTACTTCCACCGGTCCTAAATATAAGAACTAATTGACTTTTTTAAAAATTTTATAAAAAAGCAAAATAAGTTAATTATAAATTGATTTACCTAATGTTTTCCCTTAAACTAGTTTATTTTACTTATAAACTAATGTATAATCTAAAAATATATCAAATATGTCATGATTTAATAACCTATTTCGCAACCTTAACCTCTCCAAAAAAAGTCAATTAGGTCTTATATTTAGGACCGTAGGTAGTATAAGATAACTTTGGGGAAGTAGATAAGTTCCTAAATATAAGATGACTTTCTATTTTGTCTCAATTTTGGTCCAAATTACCCCTATACTTCTGAGCTCCCTCACTTCTCTCTCGAATCCCTATTTGTCTTTTAAATTTAAGTGAGAGGTATTTTAGGAAGATCATGTATTACTAGTTCATTGAAAAATCTTCCTTAATCTCTTTAAATTAGCGAAAGTGATGTGATATTTTGGAAAGGAGGAGGTAGTATTATTAATAGGTGAGTGGTGTGAAGTGTGAAGTGTGAAGTGTGAAGGAGGGAAAGTGTTTGGTTCGCGCCATGGAAATGGAAATTGATTCTTCGGAGGAGAAGAGTGTGTGCAGAGCTGTTTGTTGTTACAACTCCCTGGTTCGCTTCTTCCTTTTTGTTCCTTCAACCTTTAATTTTATTTTCTTTAATTTAATAGCAAACCCTCACAAAATATGTCACTCTTTTTGTGCTTAATTCGAAGCTGTTGATTGCATTGCAGGATGGAGCGTTTGAGATTAAGAAAGAAGCGTATAGGGGCCAGCAATACAGTCAAATCTACTTCGCTCGTCTTCACTTGATGCGAACTCTTCTCCATTCCCTTCTTTCTCACTGGAAACCTTATTTACCTGGTACGATTTCTATTTTTTTTCGTCTTTGAACACATGAGTGGAAATATTAGATACACAATCTTACAAAAATTTAATTATTCTGCCTTTTTGTTTGCGCTTTTTGCCTCCTTGCCTTCAAACCTCAACTTCTGCAAATCAAAATGTACTGCTTAGCTTATTAAAAACGCAAATTTTTGTTTTTATTATTTGATGTAGCTCTGCTTCTAAACTTAAGCTCATGCTGATGCCTCGTGTTTAATTTTGGATATGCTAGGTTTCTTTCATAGCCTCATTTCAATGATGTAATATGTGAAATTAACAATATTTTATGTATTGAATGTATATTGCTTTTTTTTTTATAAAGAAAAATGTGTTCATTAATCTTCATTCTAAGAATTAAATGAAATGGAGTCTGTCTTTTCGATTTGAGGTTTAAAGTGAATTAAATGAATGATGAAGTATATGCTCTCATTTATAAGCTATATTCTGTTGGGGGGTTCTGTTTGCTGCATGTATTTCTCTTTGTCCTTGTAAATATGGTGAGAAGTTATTGACTGGTCTAGATTTATTGCAGTATGCACTGTGCTGGGACTGGAAGAGGGCAAGGAATGTATCATTGTTGGAACTCTTTATAAACACATGAAGCTTAAACCCTGCATACTGGATGAGTATTCTAAGGAGGCAGGAACTTCTTTATGTTTTTTTTATAATTAATTTTACATGTTCTGTTCATGAAATTCAGAATGAAATGCTGAATTGCTATATATCCATGAAATTGTTTACAGAGATCTAAGACGCCTCTCGTCAAGCCTCATAATTTCATGCACCCAGATGATTATCTGGTTTTGGAAGATGAAAGTGGGAGAGTTAAACTCAGTGGGGATCTCATTTCCCCTCCTGTGTATATAACAGGTATGTATCCTGAACAATTTATCTTTATTTATTAACACTAGTTTTCATGGGAGGATGGCCATCCCAAAACATTATTCCCAACTAAACCAAAAAGGCCAAAACATAGGTGTGGGCACCTGTTGCTGCTTTACTATTTCTTAGCTACTGTTTTGGAGGGGAAGTTGATTGGAATAATAATGGATTGCTAAGCAAGCATGGACTGGTCACGGGATAGGTTTGTCTGAGTAGAAATGTGTTTTTTTATTTCTAAACAGTGATGAAATAGATGCTCTAAATATCCTTATAACCCACTAACATGACGAAATTAACCCCGGTCTAAATGAAAACATAAATACTTCAGGCCATGCAATCCTCCTTTGACATTGTTATTGGATAATAATTTCACACTGCATTCTATTTGTCCTAGATTTTAAGGATATTCTGTGAAACCTTTTTTTCCTTCTTTGGCCATTTATATTACATAATAGTCTCTGCACTTAACATGCTGCTTCATTAGCAGTTGGGTTATAGCTCATAGCTCCAGCTTTGTTGTTTTTGTTTTTTTCTGAGCTTAAGTAGAATTTTGTCATTTTTACCTTCAATAATTGCCTGTTCGCATAGAAATACAATGTGCCTATGATGCCAATCATTGCCTATTGACACGTTACTGATTTATATGGACATCATGTGTGACAGGGATTGTTGTTGCTATACATGGAAAAGAAACTGAGGCTGGTGATTTTTTGGTTCTAGATGTAATGGAAGCAGGCCTACCACCACAAATAGAACTTCCTCTTAAATCAAGTACTAGTTCCTGATTATTACATCTGTGATGATTTCTTTACCTTGATAGAAGTGTGTGTTGGCAATTATTTGATCAAAATGTCCTCCTGAATTTTTTGTCTATATCTATGTCTCATGTGATAAACTTTGATACCTAAAATTTCACTCCAGTATGTTATTGTTGGGGTCTACTGTATCCGTGTGAGCAACATATGGACACATTTTCTTGCAAAACTGTTTCTTTTTAATTGAGCTAAGAAATTTGGATGATTGAAAATTTTGATTTCTGATCACCAAGGGTAGTCTGTCTCATGTTTTTTCTGTTTGTCATGTCTATATTCTCATCTAATTTTATATGCTTCAGTTATTTTCTTGAAGTGAAATTAGTTCCTTTAGTTGCTTTATATTTTTTCCCACTTAAAAAATGGTGCTAAAGTTGTTGCTTTATGTTTCATCTGCAATAAATTTTTTGATTGGGTTGCAATAAGTTTGCCATTTTATGCTTCAAGCCAAACATTATTACGTGCGTTCGTTTTATTCTGGTTACTTAAGGTTCCCTTTATGATGAAAGTGTTGGTGTGAAATTTATTTAACTTTGGTTTAACAGGGGAAGACAAATATGTTGTTTTTGTGTCCGGCTTAAGTGTTGGGAGCAGCAACTCCAATCCTCTCCAATTGCAGCTCTTCATTGATCATATTACTGGTCATTTAGGAGATGAGAAGGTTTATATTAACCTTCTTGAACTTTATATTAGCATTTGAATAAGCTTTAAAACTCTTAGCATATCCAGAACAAATTAAACAGGAGCAAATTTTGGCATCTCAAATCGCACATGTAGTCATAGCAGGGAATTCTGTTGAGTTCCCTCGAGATCTTCTTAACGGGCAGGTATGCATTTTTGTTGATTGAGTTTTTTTAAGGGATAATCACAATGAGGTCCCTCATAAGGCAATTAATCACATTCAGGTCATAAAGAATGGTGAAATTGGGTTGAAGTCCTAAGGGACTTGAGTGATATTAAATAGCTTGTCACAATACCAACCCTTTGAGTTGTCAATGATAACTAAATTTTTCAAGAGTTGCACTAACAACTCAAGTGGTTGGCAATGACAATTCATTGTAAGCTTTAACCTATCACCAAAACAACTGTGTGCATCTGCAGGCTCCCTCTCATTTAATAAATTTTAGGGAAACTTTGCATATTTTTGTTTGTGTTGATCAGGGTATTTTTTTTTAAAAAATAAACTTATGAAGTCATTGTGCTGCACATTTGTAGAACTTGGCTGCAAAGGACCTCTCAAGGCTATCTGAACCAATAAAGGAACTTGATATTCTGTTAAATCAGGTAACTGGACTTGTTTGGTGGTTAGATCTGATCGCTGTCTTCACGAATCAAGTTGATTAATGTTTTTACATATTTTTAGATCGCTGTCAGTTTGCCTTTAGATATCATGCCAGGACCAAGGGATCCAGCTAACTACTCATTACCACAGCAGGTTTTTATTCTATCCTTAAAGAGCGTACATGGGCTGATCTTTTATTTTGTTATTTGAACTTTCATACTATGATTTGTTCTTTTCAGCCTCTGCATAGATGTCTTTTCCCTGGGTCATCGGCTTATAACACTTTTAGATCATGCACTAATCCTCATTGCTTTGAGCTTGATAATATTAGGTACTTACTTTTTTTAGCATCTATTGTCTGCTAGAACTGTCTGGCTTAATCTGACATCTTACTTCTTCTAGATTTCTCGGGACATCAGGTCAAAATATAGATGATCTCGATAAGTATTCAGAGGCCAAAGATAAACTTGAATTCATGGAAAGGACTTTACGGTGGAGGCATTTGGCACCAACAGCACCTAATACCCTTGGTATTTATTACATATGTTGCAATGCATTTACTCGCTTGGTTCTGCTTTCTAAAAACCGCTCTCTATTTGCTTAGGATTCTAGTAAGCCAAAATCTGGAATTTGTCTAGGTCGTCCTTATTACATTAATTTTTCTTTCAGGGTGTTATCCTTTCATTGATAGAGACCCTTTCTTCCTTGAGAGCTGTCCCCATGTGTATTTTGTTGGCAATCAAGATAAATATGACACTCGTGTGATTAAGGGTATCGTCATCTTGAATTTTTCTTTTAAAAAGTTTTCATTTGATATGACTTCTGCTCCCTATATATACTCAAATAAAAAGGGGAAAAATCATATATGATTGCGTGTGGGTTTTGCAGGATCAGAAGGGCAGTTGGTGAGACTCATCTGCATTCCTAAATTCAATGAGACTGGAGTTGCTGTTATGGTGAGCTCTAAATGATTCAGTGTTACTAATAACTCTGCATTGGTATTATGCTTGTTAGCCTCGAGAACCCAGTTAAAAGAAGTAATTTATTTTGGCTTCCTTTCATTTATTGAAAAACTGAGGCAACACTGTGAATGACTAGTGTTATTTTTTTCCAGGCTGAATTTAACACACATGGTAGATTTTTTCATTGGACGTGATTTTTTTTCAGTACTTAGATTTCTTTACTTTTGCAGCTTAATCTGAGGGATTTTGAATGTCACGCCCTTACTTTTGAGACGCAATTCAGCTCTTAAATATGTGCAACAAAGTTTTGATGGTAACTGAAGCCAAGACCTTAATTTTTACCATTTGTCGAACTAAAATGTTAAATGTTAGTAACCGTCACACAATCCGTGCAAGTTAGTGGTGAACTTGTGATGTGCCCATGCATATGTGTAAGTTTTTGTTTTCCTGAAACATGGATGTATTTACATCCCAGGCGCGACAGCTTACTATTGCTTCCTTGTTATGGGAAGTTTGTTGACTGCTGCCATATCTCCACTCTTTAAGGAGAGAGCCAATGGGTGAAAACTAGTGCTCGAAGCTGACGAGGGAGTTTTTCTTCTTACTGTAACATATTGCTGGTGTAGTGCTCTAATTTATACACCTCGAATTGAGTTTTCACAATTCGTAGTTGCATGTTTATGCATTTGGTGTGACTAAACATTTGGGAAACTATGATTGTCTTAGTGAGAAGGGATTGCAGAGGATAACACTTCTTTGTTATATTATACCTCCTTTACATTAATGTATAAATCTATTTGGTTTTCATACTCCACTTGTTTTTAGTAAAATCTACCCGCACATCCCACGGGAGGTCAATGTAGTTTATCAATTATCACAGTACCTTTTCCATTTGGCGCGGTTAGCTATAAGATGGTCCAAATTATAAAAAATAAACTTTCATACCCTTCTCAAAATAAAGCCATCAAACTACTAGACTTCGTGCAAGCTAAATAATAAATGCAACACTTCTTTTATACTTATGAAGTGACATGCCATACCCCACACATCATTTTATACTTATGCCTAGCGGTTATATATTCCTTTGAACTACTGTGTTTGTCATTTAGTTGTTGGCATTGCCACAACTGTCCGTTTTCCACTTACCAATAGTCTAATACCAACACACCACGCCTCTCAATATTAAAACATGAATCATACGAACAAAGCATTATGAAGTAAACTTAAAGCGACCCCATTTTTTTCACAGTAGAAATTCCCGCCTCCGCCTCTATTTAAAAGTTCAACATATAACCAAGAAATTTATGGTGTGTTTGGTTGTAAGAAGGGAAAGTGGAGAATTAGAAAGTGAAAGAGTGAAGATGGAAAGAGAGGTAAGGATGAGAAAGTAAAGTTTGTGGGTCCCATGAAAAATGTGAAATAGAGAGAAAGTTTGTGGGCCCGGGATATATTAAAATTACTTATAAACCTCCCACTTTTACTTTCCTCACTTTCATTCTTGTCACCAAAGGTATCCTAGGATGAACCTCTCCGAAAATTTGCTGACGACTTCGAATTAAAGATTGGGCCGTAACATATGATGGTCTATGTGAAAGCCCATCAAGTGAGGGATTGGGAGTGCACCACTCAGGCCGAGGGATGGAGTCTCTCTAGGCTTTCATTGAAAATGTGATTTCTTTTTTGGTCAAATTGATAATGTGATGTCCGAACCGTCATTATTGGAAACTCTCAAGTCAAAAGAAAAATGATTAGTCTAGGTATAAAAGGTATAATTGAGATGGGTAACACTTCATTGAAGTCAGTGTGCATTATGGAGCATTGGAGTGGGTGAGAAGACTATGAATTCTCAAAATTTTTTAATGATGCTTGATGAATATATTATATATTGACGCCCTTTGAGCGGTTTCAAGATCCAAATCAGGCGTTACATTTTTTGCACTTTAAAAAGAAGAGTATGTATAAGTAAATTGACATGTATATATGTGTGTAAAATTGAAACTTTCAATCATCTAGGATGATAATCTTGAGAAACAGAAACTATATTAGACAAGAAGTCCCTTTTGAGAAAAGAGCTTGTTGTAACATGAAAGATGACACGTGTGGATGAAAATCAAAGTGATGATGATGAGACTTGTCTTTGGCCTTTCTATTATTGCTATCAACTAATACATGTCAATGCCAGTGCTTTTAATTCTTTGCTTCCTAATGTTGTGGCGTAGAACCATGGAAGGGGCCTCTAGAGTTTTCATTGAGAAGCATTATTTTGGCCACAAGATTCTCAACAGTGACATTTCTTAGCTTAGCTCACAAACATGCCACTTGGCACTTCATATTTCTTCAACCCTTCATCCTCTGTGATTATTTTTTTTTTCTTTTGATTAATCACCGCCAGGTTTAATCTGGACTCGAGGGGTATGAGTGTTGTTGTCCCTTTTTCCAATGAAGGCGCTTCCCATGATTCGAAAACGCGTTCTCCTCCTTACGGGGTTGTAGTTCACTTACCAGTTTAACCAACTATCCAATAGCAAATTTTTTCCCTTTTCTTTATACACTATGTTATTCTTTCATCTTAACCTTCGAGTCCTTGAGGAATTACATTCCATGTACTTGTAATTGTACTCCATACAAAAGTACATCATACTGTATTTGCCTCGTGAACCTTTTTTCTATTTCTTTTCCTTTTGCTCATCTCTTTTGACCAGAAAGCTGTTTGCGTGGTGATTTATTTGGCAGACCTGAATCCTTACTCATCTCAACTAACTCCAAGAAGGTTTAACTTGATGCTGTACCTTTGAATATAATTTTCACTCGCCGTGCCTTCGAATTTGCAAAAGAAAACGCCTGAATTTTAGTACCTACTCATCAAATGTTATATCCGTCTAGCAGATAAAGGATGCCTGTATAATTTGACAACAAAAAAAATATGTTTTTCTATCATGCTTATTAAGGTGTCAATAACGGAAGAATCTCAAAATGATATTATCATGTCCTTACACTATTAATTACTCACCCTCTAATCCTATTTATACGTCACTTCCAACATGTTTTAGATAGATCAAGGAAAAGCTTTTAAGTCGTTAATCTTCCATTGAATTCTAAAGAATTTGCAACTTTACCATATTTAATATTCACTATATACCACTTGAAAATAAACACAAAATAAAGGAAATGTAAAATTATACATTCACATAAAATTTAATGAAGTGACTTTTATATAGAACTAAATAAAACATTCTTTCTCTGCCTTCTAAAAATAGGCCAAGACAAGTATATTAATGTTTATGAAAAAATAGATCACTGAGAAACACCGGCCAAGTGGCCATACAATAATGTCCCAAGATGTTGCCATATTAATGCTGTAGATGTGTTTTTGGATATGAAGTGGTCCCTCACTAGTCACTTCCCTTCACCTTGAAAGTAATGATAAAAGAAGCTAGGTAGCAACTACAAACTTTGAATGCAGCTGTAAAAGTTTGGGATCAAATAAAATTAGCTGAAAAGTGAAGAAAGATAAAACCAAATAGTATTATTGAAATGAAGAAAGAGGCTTGTGATCCAGAAAAGTCAACTTCACAAGCTGCATGTGTTGAGTTACTTTCCCTTCTGTTCTGGAAAACTACATGCCCTCTATCACTTCTCTGTTAATCACTCCCTTTAATCACCTCCACCTTGTTGAATAATTTATACACCACAACTACTCAATCACACGTGTCCCTTTTAGCCCTTTCACCCTTGGCAAATATACAAGATCTGCTATAGCCAATATCCATCCTGGACCAAAAAAACTTGTTGAACAATTTTTCACACGCAAACAATAGGAAAATTTGACCTTCTTTGCAGATCGCAATTAAAAGGACCGGAAAAGTCATATTGGCAAAGCAAATGGCACATGCTCATTTGGCATTTCATTCGGATCACAAGAAAGAAAATAAATGGCTAACAAAGGTTGCACGCAAACACTAAGATTGAAAAGCAACCAAACCTAAATTTCACATAAACAGACGCAATCTCAATCATTATTAATCGGGCTGTATCCTTTTAAGGAAAAAGTTCACAACTTTGTTACATCTAGTAGCATGTACGACAATGGTGATTACCCAAGATGTCGCAATATTTCCAAATAGGCCTAAGCAAGGCTAGCAGCTGACCTGCCACACGGGTTCACTCAATTTTAACAACCATATCAATGGCAAAAACGTAAATACACATTTGTAAGTAAACAGAAAATGTGGCCTGCATTAAAAATAAAAACACTAGTAAGAAAAAGAAATTAAAGAATCATAGATGAACACTTCCCTTTCTTTCATCGACTTCATCGCAAAGTCAACAGAAGCTTTTTGTCAACTTCCCTCTTCCATTCACTACTTCCCTCACAGCAAGCATTCTATAATCTGCGTTTTCTCTACAAAACATAACGAAGAAAAATCCTCTGCTCATTATTCTCCTCTCTCTTCCTAGAAAACACCATGTTTGACTCTTTCCTCTCTCTTTCAACTCTGTAAGGAAAAAAGAAAAGCACCCACTTGCTTCTTTTGACCACCCAAGAGCCAAGATCAGATCTTTTCTTGTTCTCAAATTCTGATAACATACTCTCTCTACTCGAGTCCAAACTTTGATCATTTGATATATTCCTACAAGTTCATATTCTCTCTTCATATCACTACTTATTATATTAGTTTCCTTTGTCCACTAACTTTCGTCTGTTGCTGACTTGTTGGGCCAATCTTTATCTTACTTAAGCAGCCAATCCATCCTCAAAATATTATATTGCTACCTTCATCAATGAAAAGATTAAACTTTCTTGCTTACGGATTTAATAGTCAAACTTCAAGAATCTGCAGTGTCTTGTCTTGAGGAATTCAAGTTTGTGTGTTGATCCCATTAAGAGGTTGATTTTGTTTTAAGGGATTTGTTAGAGAGGGAAATGTGGGATGTTTTCGTGGTTGGCAAGGATAGTTTCTGCGTGCTTGAGGCCAGTGAGGAGATATGCTCGCATGAACAAGGATGATGACGTGGATGGTGATGATGCTTCCTCCATTGAAGACACTCTTCTTTGGTATAAGGACCTTGAGAAGCACTCTTGTGGTGAATTCTCTTTTGCTGTGGTTCAGGCCAATGAAGTCATTGAGGATCATAGTCAGGTTGAGACTGGTTCTGATGCTATGTTCATCGGAGTTTATGATGGCCATGGTGGTCCTGAAGCCTCTAGGTTCATCAATGACCACCTCTTCCAACATTTAATGAGTGAGTATCAATAAAATTACATATATTAAGTTGTCTCTTCATGTCACTCAGAGGGTTTGATTTCTTTCAGTGTATCATTATCACTGAGTGTTGACTTTCTGGACTTTTTGAAATTTTTTTTTGGTTTTTTTCTTCCACTTCTTGTTTTTAGAATTGTCCTCTGGCTTATATGGTCTCCTGTTAATGCGATTGTAGGAAATCTGGTTCAAATTTAATTTTCTTTCTCATTTAAAAAAATTGATTGGCAGTAACAATTATTATGGACTGGAAATCTGTTTTCAGAACTAAACAAGATTTTGATGACTATTTAATTTGTCCTCCTCAATCGGTCGTCATATGCTCCTTTTGTTGTCTTTACAGATTTGTAGTATATTATTTAGATATTCAGTAAGGATCCTTTGCTGTTTTGAGGTGAGGACGCATGCATTGAAAAATTAGTTTTCCATTTTGAGATCATCCATAAATTGGCGAGCACTCAGCATAGTATGAGATATAAGGCACATGCCACATATTGATGGATTGACATGTGGTTCTGCTTTAGTTTTGAGTTACTTGGCTAATGTGGTTACAGGAATAGCTCAAGATAATGGTACTATATCTGAAGATATCCTGAGAGGAGCTTTTTCTGCGACTGAAGATGGATTTCTGAGTTTTGTTCGAAGGAGTTATGGTATAAAGCCATTGATGGCAGCCATTGGTTCCTGTTGCCTGGCTGGTGTTATATGGAAAGGGACATTATATATTGCCAACCTTGGAGACTCTCGTGCTGTCATTGGATCTGTGGATAAATCTAATAAGATAGTTGCTGAGCAGCTGAATAGAGAGCACATACAATGCTAGCAAAGAGGAGGTTCGACGTGAACTTAGGTCTTTGCATCCTGAAGATTCGCAGATTGTTGTCATGAAGCATGGAACTTGGCGCATTAAGGGCATTATCCAGGTTTTCTCTTCTTTTCAGAAGGATTGTTAATGGGATTTTACTTATATTTCCACAAAAGCATTTGTAACTTGAGTCTCCTTATATTTGAATGGGAATGTCTAATCTGTTTTTTTAGTAATCCATCTTATCTCTATGTTATTAGGTGATGGTCCTTTCTATTTTAGGTGGAATCCTTTCTCGTGAATAACCTTGCTTCTAGCAAAACTTAGAGCAAACATGAATGTGTGTTTTTTCTTGGTAGTTATTTTTATGTATTTGCTTGTGTTTTTATGTGGAAGTATTTCATAAGGGTTCATTATGGAAATTATGGCACTTAAAGTACTCATTACTTTTGTATCTACCAAAGGGTTTGAGGGACCTGGTATTCATGGCAACTTACCTAATTACAACTGTATAAGCTTACATTTTTAGTCTAACATTTTGTCTTTTTCTAGTCATACTTGCTGCATTTGATTTCTGTTTTCCTTCAATCCAATTAAATCAATGTAGTTATTTTTGTGGTTGAAACTAGCAAGGAGTTAATGTAATTGCTCATAGTAACTCTGCAGTTTTCTAATTTGGCCTGCATCATTCAGGTATCTAGATCTATTGGTGATGCATATTTGAAAAGACCAGAGTTTTCTCTTGATCCTTCATTCCCAAAATTCCACCTACCAGAACCTATCCAGCGTCCTGTGCTGACAGCCGAGCCATCTATATGTTCAAGGGTCCTAGAACCTAATGATAAATTCCTCATATTTGCATCTGATGGACTTTGGGAACACTTGACAAATCAGGAAGCTGTAGAGATTGTGCATAACAACCCTCGGACGGTATGATATTGTCCTACTACTTTGTTTCCATTGATGCGAACAAGCAGCAACTTAGCCTCACTCACCATGATCATGCTTTTCTTTGAATGGCAGGGGATAGCAAGAAGACTTCTTAAAGCTGCTCTGAATGTGGCGGCAAAGAAACGAGAACTGAGGTATAAAGATCTGCAGAAGGTTGAGAAGGGGATCAGGAGGTTTTTCCATGATGATATAACAGTTGTGGTTGTCTTCATTGACAATGAGCCACTTGGGAAGAACGTTGTTGTACCAGAATTGTCCATCAAAGGTTTCACTGACTCGGTTGGTCCATCCAATTTTAAGGTCGTTCGGGATTGACACCAATGCCATGCTCACTCTATAATGTTCTTTTACCAACAAACCTGAATGACTGCTTATTTTTATGGGGAATCAAGTTCAGAAAGTTGCATATCTCATTGAGATTTTTTTATTCTGAACATTTCTTGGTGCCTAACCTTTACAAATTGACACCTCATCAAATCAAATGGTAGAGTGGCTTTTTTTTGGAAAGGGGTGGTTCCTAGGGGCGGTATAGAAGAGGAAGATATTGAAGTGTGACAACATGTATTTCCTCGCTTTGTTGAATAAAGTCCAATAATTTGGAGCATGATCTCACTCACAGACACAGTCTCAAATAGCTGATTAATTAATACTGATATAGACATGAGTTAAGCGCCTTCCTGTTCCTTATGATCATTCATTCATTCACGAGCATACTTACAGGTTACAAGTGGGCGGAAAATAAGTGGAAATATCAAGCTATCTCAATTAATGAGCAAGACTTAGGTCTCTTCCATGATTTATTGTGTCTGTCCTAATAAAAGGAACATCAGTTCAATGAAATTTTAATTTCAACACAACATCAAGAAAAACCAATATTTTTTACATTTTACTGGCACAATCTTTTTCAAATCACTCACTCCTACTTGTTTCAAATAGATTTAGATAAACCCATAAAGCCCGTGTCACCATGATTAAGGAACAAACAAGCAGGACAGGAAAAGAAACACAATAAATTAACTGATATGAAAAAACTTAACAGCCACGCCATGCCATGATAGATAACAACATCAAATATTATGCTCAGAAAATGAGAAAAAGAAAGCGCAAATCTTTAAGCAACATGTCGACAAATTTAAGCACCCTTAAGACTTAAGAGCCTTCTTTAGCTCTTCACTCACATCAGCCTCCATTGCCTTGGGAGGAAAACTATCAAAATCAGGCCTTTTCTTCTCACTACTTCTCCTCTCATTCTTCCCATTAGAACATTTCATGTTATTCCTCTCAACTTCTCTAAACTTACCAAAATCTAAACATATTTCCCTCCTAAGATCTTCCACAGCATTCCTCAATAGCCCATTCTCACCTTGCAAAACCTCAAGCTGCTGCTTCAACTTAAAAAACCCCTCCGCCACGTCAGCATTCCCGGGCAACACCAAACCTTTCTCCTTCTTCCCCTTCAAATCTCCACCGTCCACGTGTTCAATCCCAATCTTATCCATCACCAAGAACGGAATCTTCTGAAACGACAACCCCGCCGCCACGTCATCGCGAAACTTCATCTCCGCCGGCACACGCACCCCCCACCGGAAATTCACGACCGCCCTCCCCCTCACCGGAACCGCCGTCCTCGCCGCCACCTCCATGCCGGAAAACAAATTCGAAATCGCACTCGCACGCGCCGAGATTTTCTTCGCCGAGAAGGCACTCATCACCGGCGAGTCCACTTCCTCGACGGAACCATCCTCGTTTGGGGAGGAAAACACGGTGGAGTGATAAAAAATGGAGGACTGAGACTTTTTGAAAGAGAAATCGCCGAATGAGGGCTTGAAGTGGAGCATGAAGGTAGGGTTAGGGTTTTGGGGGTGAGGTAAGAGGTTGAATTGGGCGGCGATGAGCATGGTGGTGGAGGAGGGGGAACCGAAGGGGCCGGTGCCGGTTTTGAGGGTGAGGGAGAAGGGATTGAGGGGATCGTTGGGGCGGTAGGAGAGGGTGAGGGAGGGGCCGGAGAGGAAGAAGGTGGAGAGGTTGAGAGTGAGGTCTTTGGATTCGCCGGCGACGATGCCGGATTGGAAGGGCAGGCCTAGGACGTTGAGGGGGACCTTGGCTCGGAAGAGAGGCTTTTGGTCGTCTCGGAATTTGAGTGATGCCTTCATTGGATGGTTTCAGCAGAGAAGGAAGGGAATCGCAGATCAGCTGAGTGAGAGAGAAGAAGACAAGAGGCGACGGGGTTTTCAAATGTTTTCACTTTTTTTGAAGTAAAACATCATCTCATCTGGATAACTTCAAGGAGTAATTTCCTCATCACACCACACACCTTTTACTCCCAATTAATACTACTAATTGAAATTGATTATATGTTACTAATTGAAATTGATTGATATATGTTACTGATTGTTATCCTCTCTCTATACCCGCCAAAAACACGTTTTTTAAGAAAACATGTGAATGTAGGTGTCTGAAGTTAATGCTTCTTTTCCAATATTGCTCATATTTATTATAACACTTTCATAAGAGAGAAATATATAAACATTAATAAATATGAAAGAGAGTTGGGGACAAAGTAGGAAAAAACACATTAAATGAGGAGAGAATGTGAAAGGGAAAAACTTACATCAAGTTCATTTTTCCAGGTTCTCAAGTTCTTTTAATATCTTCTCCCTTGCCCTGCTAAGGTTTGAAGGATTTCCTTTCTCACCATTAGGGTGAGCTTTTTCTCTCCAGCAGGGTGAGTCTCTTCCTCTCCATTGGGAGAGCTTCTTTCTCTCCACTGGGAGAGTCCTTCCCACCACCGTGATCTCTCTCCTCTCCCCATTACCACTGCGCTGATCTCCACCCTACCCGCCACCGTCGGGCATCTCTCATCCCTCCGCCGCCGCCGAGCCTCTCCCTCCACCATCCGCCGCCGCCTAGCCTCTCCCCCACCTTCGCACTGTCTACCCCACAGATCCCGCAGCCGTCCACCCCTCAGACCTCGCCGCCACCCACCACTCAGATCTCGCCGCCGCCCACCCTTCAGATCTCGCCGTCGTCCACCACCTCTTTTGATAGCACCGAAAATGAAGTTAGGTGGCTGGTTCACAACCACCTCTACACCGTGATTGATTTGAGGTGGTACTACCGGGAATTTGGGGTTTCTTTGGTGGTATCTCTTGTATTTGTGTCACCCCTATTAGTCAGTGTTCTTAGTTTTTATGCTTTGTTTTTTAGGGTGTTCATAAAATGCTTATTTGCTTGCCTCTTCGTGTGGGTTAGTTCTGTTTGTGGTGAAAGTTGGCTAATGTTTCCAATGATTTGTTCTTCCTTGGTGTTTGTCTTACAAATCCAAGTGGTTCCTCTCCTTTCCAGCAAGGGGGAGGTTGAAGCTGGTTCACTTGTTGCAGCATTGACATTAAAGAGAGTGGGCTTAGGTGAGCATGTCTTTAGACAACCACCCTCTATAGCCTTTTCATTTTCATTTGATCATGGGAAAATGTTAGTCTGCCTTCTCACTACTACTAACATGCTTGAGGGTGGCCAGTCTTTGTTATCAGTCTGCAGTCTTATTTTGCAAAAGTCTATGCTATCAGTCACGCTTTTCAATTCTAGTTCTACCAGAGTCTGTATGAAATTTATTTCAGTTAATGAAAATCTCTATTATGGTAAAAAAAAGTTCTTTTAATATTGGAGTGACACTTGTCCTTTTATAACAACCATTCATTCAATCTAATGACCAGCTATCCCTTTTTAATTGGAGAAATGGAGAACCTGAATGGAGGAACTTGACCTAAGTAGGTCCAATGTGAAATGAGATCTTATATTACAGACCAAAACCATTCAAATTTTGACTCTTATATTAGGGACCAGAGGGAGTATATTGTTACCGAGTATATTATTACCGTGAGTTCTTTTTTTATAACAAAATTTTAGGAAGGAGTTTGAGCTCAAACCAATCCAAGGACATATCACCTAACTCATGATTCACCGCGATGAAGACAGAACAAAGTGTCACTCCTCAAGATCGAACTCGTAGCGTGGTGGTCAAACCGTCGCTCATTGTTCAATCCCTTCACCACTAAACCTACGTACAATGATTTTCTTTTTTTTAAAACAAATATTTCATAGGAGAGAAGGTAAAACAGATATTTAAATTATATTTAATCTAATCCTCTTTATGTTTCCTTTCTATGTGTCAACATTTTTTTACCTTTTAACCATGTCATTGGTTAGTGGTTTTTTTTTGGCCAATCATTGGTTAGTGGTTGGGATCACGAGATATATGTAAGCGGAATTTTAGCATTTTAATGATTTCTTATTTATCATAGATATAGTTTCATGACATATGTTCTTTTTAGATTTATCAATAGGTATTTTTGACGCTACTAGAAACCGACTAATATAATTCAACCTGACCACCTCCAAGTAATTATATCAATTGCATATTCAGGGCTCAAGCCTAAGACCACTGATTAAGTTAGAACAATCTGGGCTAGTTTCACTAATTTGATTGAATTAAAAATGTATTTAAATTAATTATCATCACATGATATTACAAATTCACCTTAACTTTATACCTTTAAACTTATTCTCCCTCTCTTATTTTTTTTTGATCCATGATTAAGGTATCCGCTTATTTATTATAGATGTATCAGTAAAGTTAGTTTGAGAAAAAGTTGAGAAAAAATAGAAATTGATATTATATCTAGAAACTAGTTGAAATTTAAAAATAGTCTTAAACTCCCTCTGTTCCTATATATAAGATCACTTTGGGGAAGTGAATAAGTTCCTAAATATAAGATCACTTTCTATTTTGTCTTAATTTTGGTCCAAATTACCCTTATACTTCTTATTTCCCTCACTTCTCTCTCAAATCCCTATTTGTCTTTTAAATTTAAGTGAGAGGTATTTTGGAAAGATCATATAATCCTAATTCATTGGAAAGTCTTCCTTAATCTCTCCAAATTAGCCAAAATGATCTTATATTTAGGAAACGGAGGTAGTATTTAACAAGAGGGAGTATTAGTTAATTGGTAGTAATTGTTTTGTCAAAGCACAAAGATGCACAAAGCTTTTAGTTGCTTTCGAGACATTTCTCTCCTGCATGATTTTATTACAAATTCCGTGATATTCTCGTATACTAGCAGTATCTAGTTCGTATTTTGACTCATGCATTGATCATCGTGATTTTTCATTGATGTAATTAAAAACTCCAGTACCTCCCACTACCTCAAAAGAATTGATGATTCAACCTCACAAATCGGTAACCATGCACGCCTTTTCTACAGGAGAAGGAGGGGGGAGGGGTCATGCAGGGAAAAATAAAACAACAAAATCTTACATATCTTGCCTGTTTTTCATGCTCTTATCCCATCATACAAGGGTAAAATACAGAAAGAAACACAACTGAAAGGAAACAAGTTCACGAATAGGAATGGAAGCTCCAGAAATGAGTGGAAGCTATTTCTGTTGTACAAAATCTATGTTGTGAATTTCCAGTCCATTTCTTGCTTTCCATAATTAGAAGCATTTCCTGTGAACAATAGATGGCCCAGACTCATCGTACTCGGCCTTTGCAATCCACATCTGCAATCAGGAATGGTTGCATGTCAAAAACACTTGAAACAATAATGGAGAAATGATCAACTTAACAGATCACCACTAGACTGAAACTTTGTATGCCACTTGGATTGAACTGGCTTAAAATAAGCACACAAGTGCAACACTCAAATGAGGACCACAAAGAAACTGTATAACAGTCTTTCTCTCGGCTCCCCAACAACAACAACAATTCCTATCACAGAACAACATTGTGTTTGATTGCTTCCCATAATCTGACAATTTTGTTTAAAATATCCTCTTCTAAATGAATTTCCCCTTATTTGATTAAATAAATACTCATTTTAGTCATAAGATTTTCCAATTCAATTAGCTGCATTACCTCTGTAGACCAACAGTTCTGTATAGTGTGTGTGTGTGTGTTCGTGCACTGTACCTGTTGGAAGGTGCTGAGAGATGCCAAAATGGAGCCTCCAATCCAGACACTGTACTTCCTCTCAGGAGGTGCAACCACCTTGATTTTCATGCTGCTAGGTGCCAAAGCTGTGATCTCCTTGCTCATTCTATCAGCAATGCCTGGGAACATTGTGGAACCACCACTCAAGACAATGTTACCATAGAGATCCTTCCTAATGTCAACGTCACACTTCATGATTGAGTTATATGTTGTTTCGTGTATGCCAGGAGCTTCCATTCCAATCATGGATGGTTGGAAAAGCACTTCAGGGCAGCGGAATCTTTCAGCACCAATTGTGATCACCTGCCCATCAGGGAGCTCATAGCTCTTCTCAACAGCCGAGCTGGTCTTTGCTGTTTCCAGCTCTTGTTCATAATCAAGAGCAATATAGGCTAGTTTTTCCTTAACGTCTCTCACGATTTCACGCTCAGCACTAGTAGTGAAAGAGTATCCACGCTCAGTCAAAATTTTCATCAAGGCATCAGTGAGATCACGCCCTGCAAGATCCAAACGCAAGATTGCATGTGGAAGGGCATAGCCTTCATAGATGGGAACTGTGTGGCTGACACCATCTCCAGAGTCCAGGACAATACCTGTGAAAGCATGCAAACTATGTTGTCACCTCTTTCCATATAACAAAGTACTATAAACTCACAGTAAGCAGACTAGCAGAGAGTGAATTCCTTGCGAAATCAATACAGTGAAATGCTATACATTATCCTCTAAGTTCCTAAAAGAAAACTTTGTTTCCCTAATCATTGTAACTGTCAATAGAAAAGTGCAAAACACAAACAACGCATATACTAAACACAATCATTTCCCGCAGGTATCATTAAATTTGAGGATCGGTGAATTATCTCAATGCTAGAAACTAAAAAAAAATAGTTGCTGATAAATTATTGTTACCAGTTGTGCGGCCACTGGCGTAAAGGGAAAGGACGGCCTGGATGGCGACATACATAGCTGGAGTGTTAAAGGTCTCGAACATAATCTGAGTCATCTTCTCACGATTAGCCTTGGGGTTGAGAGGTGCTTCTGTGAGGAGAACAGGGTGCTCCTCAGGAGCCACACGGAGCTCATTATAGAAAGTGTGGTGCCAGATCTTTTCCATATCGTCCCAGTTGCTAACAATGCCATGCTCAATAGGGTATTTCAGTGTCAAAATACCTCTCTTTGACTGAGCTTCATCCCCCACATACGCATCCTTCTGTCCCATACCAACCATCACACCTGTGTGGCGAGGACGTCCCACAATGCTAGGGAACACAGCCCTTGGAGCATCATCTCCAGCAAACCCAGCCTATAATTTCGATATATATACACATTTACGTAGATGTATAAATTAATACATATGCTTAGACCACATGCATATTCATGAGATTTTGATCATTACAAGCTCGAATTCTTACCTTGACCATTCCGGTTCCATTGTCACAAACAAGAGGCTGAATATCCTCAGCATCTGCCATTTTCTATGGATTTATTTGTTGCAGAGAAGCACCTACCTTAAAACCAAACATATTTAAAATATATACATAAGGAAACAACAAAGCAAATACAGAAATAACATGAAAACAAACAAGAGCCCGTTTCATAAAAATGGCTGAAATTAATCACGAATTTTATGAGCTAGACTTTCAAATCCATGGCCATAGCAAAATCTAGACGCAATCAAACAGAAAAACTCTCCGATTCTGCGAAAAGGATCGCCATTTATATCCTTCACCGTTATTAAATTGGCAAACGACATAAAAGAAGAAAATAACAGATTCATTCAAAACGTTAAAGTGCATGTGAATATCTTGCAATGGAATAAAAATTGATTCTCAATCGGACAAACACGAAGTTGGATCAGAAAGAAAATCATTCAATTGTTAGGAAAAGAAAACAATAGAAAAGATTCAGACATGTGCAAAAAATCGATCATACCAAAAAGATAAAGGCAATTAAAAATGATGTATAATAATGGTGAATTAGGAATTGATACCAGGAATGAAGAGAGGAAGGAGTACCTGTGGAATGAAGGGCAAAGAAGGAGGGCGAAAGAACGAAGTACCCGCGTGTTGTTCAAAAAAAGACACAAATTAAAATCAAATTCGGCTTAAATTAACTGTAAATTTCCCTTCCTTTAATCCTCGCCGTCTGTCTCGCTCTCGGATATCTCTCTTCCCGGGCCCACATGCCTAAATTACATTATTCGTTTTTCATGCTTTATTTATCGCTCATTTCTCACCCTCTCATTTCTTGTTATTACCTACATTACTCTCATCTCACCCTATCATCTACTGTATTGGACCCACCGCTTTATTTGTACAAGTAATTTCTTTTTTGATTATGAAATGCCTTGTACAAGTAATTTCTAACTCACTTGTGTAAACAACCTAACTCTCCCTATGTTCATAATTGGACCCAAATTCCGCTAAAAGAGGAAGAGTTGTCTAAGGCTTGAAAGTTAATGTAAAACATGTGGAATCTGATGAACTAAATCAGTGACAATAGTGTTAAAGTACCATTTATGTAGCTGCCTCTAGACTTTGTTGTTGTTATATTCCACTCGGTCTTGGATATAAGATCATTTACTTTGACTTTTTGTGGAAGTTACGGAAATAAATTTGACACTAAATTATAATCTATGCCACGTTTTATTAGATTACTACTCCCTCCGTTCCTAAATATAAGATCACTTTGGGGATGTGGATAAATTCCTAAATGTAAGATCACTTCTTATTTTATCTCAAATTTTACCCAAACTACCCTTATACTCTCTCTTTTCATTGAAAACTCCACCTCCTTTTAAAGTTAAGTAATTGAGAGGTATTTTGGGAAGATCATGTAATTTTATTGTCTTCTTTAATCTCCCTAAATTAGCTAAAGTGATCTTATATTTAGGAACGGAGGGAGTATATGTTGGTATATAAGAAAAATAAATTAGTTTAGAGAAAAAAATAATTATAAACATTTCTAAGTGTTAATTTGGTATTCTTAATTTCTCAAAACAATCACAAAAATCTTATAATTAGGAATGGAGGGATATTAGTATAAAGATTTTGTTGATGAACAAAGTATTTAAATTTTAACTTTAAAAATATACCCGCAAACCCCTAAGCCATAAATCAGCTGACCCGATTTTCAAGCTAGTGAGTTAACTTTTCTAATATTCATACAGAATGTCTCAGAAAAACAATATTGCATTTTTTAAAATGTGCCTTCTATATAAAATACTCCTCTGGTCCTAAATATAAAACATAGTTGACTTTTTTTTTAGAAATTAAGGTTGCGAAATAAGCTATTAAATTATGACATATTTGATATATTTTTAGATTATCCATTAGTTTAGAGGTAAAATAAACTAGTCTAGAGAAAAAAATAGGTAAATCAATTTATAATTAACTTATTTTACTTTTTTAGGATTTTCCAAAAAAGTCAATAGGTCTTATATTTAGGACCGGAGAGTATATAATTACATAGACATGTCCAGAAGGCAGAAGCAATATATAACCGTAATTGTAATGCACAACGAGGAAGAGGAATTATATTGAATCGATATTGAATCGAGGAGCTTCACCGGTGAGTTGAGGCTTTTGTTGTTTTGGGATCTTTAGTCTGGTGCTTGGCATTTACCAGTGCTCCTCATTAAAATAGATGAGAAAGGGAAAGGAAGAGGTGGGGGAGATAGACTTAGCTTGGCCGCTAAAAAACTGTAGAGAAGTTCAGCATATTTATCCAAAGCATCGTCCAATTTAGTTCTTCTTGCCTGTAATTAAGTTCTTCTTGCCTGTAGCTTTCCATTCGTCGTTTTTTCTCTCAAAATGATGCGTAAACTGACTGCTACCCTCAATTCAAGTACGTGGATATGTGATCATGGAAAACGTCAAAACTATAAGGAGCTTCACTGCTAAAAAATGACAATACGTTTCAGACTGCCTACGTTTCTTTCTGTGTACGCAACCTGCAGTTTCATTTTTACTAGTGATTTGACATAAACGACGAAAAGGATCAGGATAGATAGCGGCTGACGTGCGACCGTTTGACAATGGAAAATTGTTTCATGCAATTATAGCCGGTTGGTATGCCGTATTATTCCCTAAGACCTACTTGCAATTCATTGTATAAAAGGCCAGTCGTTGAATACCAACTTACCAACCATCATATTTATTATTTCCTCATATCTTGATGTCTTGTACATAAAGTTATAAATAGCTGGGGTATTCCTTGGCCAAAAAATAACTAGCTGAGTTATATTTACGAAGATCGATTAAAGATGGTAAATACATGATTTTTTGGACTGAAGATGGTAAATAATGATTGGTATATATAGCTATTAAGATTACTTATAGAAGTTTTTTTCCCACCCATAAGGCCATAATTGTAATTCATATATGAAATTAGAAGAAATATGAACTTAGAAAATAGTGATTTTTGGAAAAACAACATAAACACCTTCTGAATTTTAAAAAACTCGTATAAAAGATAATTAATTGTAGAAGACCTATCTAGCAAAAAAAAATGAAAAGAGAAGAATATGTAGCCTAACTAGCCATTAGAAAAAGCATCACTATTCACTACAGTCATTAGGGAAAATTAGTAAGGACCATTAAAATAGCATCCATTTTCTAAATAAATTTTATATTCTATTTCAATTGCCTGTTTCTTTTTTCTTTTTGATAGAATTTCAATTGCCTATTCATTTATGTGGTTTTCAAATAACACACTATTGTATTTATTTAATCTTACTCAATGTAACTAACAGTCCTGTATTTATCAATACTAATGGACACAAGTGGCAACCATTTCATTACTATCCTTTTTTTCTCGTAACTTTTAGATATATAATTCACAAAATATATGTGAGGAGCCTTTACTCTTACCATTTAGATTAAAGGAAAAAGACGGATAAAAACTCTCGAATACATAAAAGGACAAATAAGACGCCTAAATTTCCAAAAGGACAATGAAGGTCACATGCATCTATTTGACATTAGCAAATGTGGGCAGATGACTCAAAATGACCTTAAAAAAACATATGACCTTTATTGTCCTTTTGAGATTTTAGGCACCCTATTTGTCCTTTTGGGTATTCGGGAGTCTTTATCTGTCTTTTTCCCTTAGATTAATTAGATAGATTGAATAATGAAAAATTAATTGCATGAGACCTAATTTTAATGAAATTCATTCTACAAAAGTTGTAATTAATTTACAAACAAATGTTGGTCTAATTGATAAGGATATTTAATTCATAACTATGTGGTTGTGAGTTTGAATCACGCCGATGTGAGAACCTTGTTATGTAAGTACGCTTATAAGCGTTCTATGAGCCCGGAGGCCTACCATTACCTGGTGAGCCCGAACACAATCCATCTAAACTTTTTGTTTTGAAAAAAGAGTCGTAATTAATTTTTGTATTAAATGCTTGGGAGGGCATCCAAAACAGTACTCGTAGGATGGGCCTGGAGAATTGGGCAATAACACTACATACATAGAGGAAGCTAATTGCCTAATTGGATGTGGTGGGAGAAGAAATCCATGTCTCAATCTCAATCTCAATCTATCCTTCCATTCCATTGCATTAAAATCTCCAAATTATTAATTAATTAATTGTACAGTAATTGAAGAAAAGCAATGCTGAAAGGTATTCAGATCCTGGGCATTTCATCTACTCTTGGTTTCAATTTCAAATCCCTCAAACTCAAGCCATTCTCTTCTTTCTCCTCTTTATCTTTCTTCAAACCTCTTTCTCCCATGGATTCTTCTACATTAATCCACGCTTCTTCACCTCCTTCTGATTCCAATCCTCATGCCACGTCACCGTCTCCTCCTCCGTCATCTTCGTCATCATCATCTGCAGCTCTTTCATCCGTGAGTCTAACACCTTACGCATAAAACTTACAATCAATTCTTTTTACACTGATTTATTTGGTCCACTCGCATCTAATTACTATTTAGTGCAGTATTTAATTGCGATTATTGAAGTGAGTGAATAGGTTTCTTGAAGAAAGTAGGTTAAGCTTTGGTCGCAATTCGCGTTGACCTTTGAATCGAGAATAATGAAATTGTCTATAAACATCTTGAATTACAATGTCGCACAGAGTGCTGCCACTAAGTTTGTTTTCATCTTCTATGATGAATTCTGTTAATTACTTGACTCAAAATCATGATGTTATGTGTGTTTTTTTTCGCAATTTAGGGAGTTCGAAACGTCAAGTTTTGTCAGTGGTGTGGTGGTCCAACAAAGCATGATATACCTGAAGGAGAAGAAAGGTTGAGAGCAATATGTACAATTTGTGGCAAGATTATCTATCAGAACCCAAAAATGGTGAGATTGTAAAATCAATGGTGCATGCATTTGATTTAGTTCAGTGGTTCGGTCTCTATGCATGATTAGGAAATTGGTAGCTTGTTTGCTTTAAGAGTCCTGCTATTTGGACATTATATTTGTACAATAAGGTCTAGTAGATTGATTCAGTACACTTTGCAGTTTAACTTCACCCTTGAATAATTCATTTTAGTATGAGGAAATTGATTTCTCCGTGTCACTGGTTTGAGTTGACCTTGGAGGAGAGGGATTACCTAAACTTCCACCCAAGTTGATTTAGGACAACCATATAGACCTGACGTGTTTTACAGTTGCTTTGTATGCATGATCGTGCTTCTGCTGAATTTCTAATATTTAATACTGGCAGGCATAGAGAAAAAGGTAATTCACTCTCGCATCTTCCAAGCATTCCTTGACCAGTTCAAGCATATTAGCTGTATTAGCTCTATTTATCTGTCCAGGTTCTTCACATTCAACATTCTTGAGTTTGCTTGTCTTTATAGTTTGATCCCTAAACTCTTTAGTAGTTCTATTTATCAAGAAATAGGAAAAGCAAATTTAGGACCAACAGATTAGGGAAACATTTTATGCATTCACCGAGTTGTCCATTGAATTTGCTGTAATGTGGTTTATTGTTCGTCAGAGCATTCATTTCACTATATGTTATACGTAAAAAACTTACCACTTTGTTGTGAATGTGTCATTATTTGGCTGGCAAAGTAGGTTGTTGGTTGCCTCATACAACATGAGAACAAGGTCCTGCTTTGCAAGCGGAAGATTCAGCCATCTTATGGTCTTTGGTAGGAATGAAATCAATTCTCGATGTATATCTTTATTATGATATATCTTGCAATCTGTTCTTAATTAGGACATGTGATTATTTTATTTAATTTGGATTTGCTTAAGACTAGAGCATCTGGCTATAAATTGAGATAATTTTTTTTTACAAAGATGAAGACTGCTTCTCTTATGAGTTTATACTGTGATTTAAATTCTTGGTGTAAAAAAGGACGCTACCTGCTGGGTATTTGGAAATTGGGGAGTCAGCTATGGAGGGTGCTATCAGGGAAACAATGGAGGAAGCAAATGCCGAAGTGGAAGTGCTGTCTCCCTTTTCTCAATTGGACATTCCTCTAATTGGCCAAGTGAGAAAGCAATAGTGCTTTGTTTCGTTTATAATTTGTATACTTATTTATTCACCTTTTTCTTAACTAACTAAATAATGTCGGCCATGAAGCAGACTTATATGATCTTCTTGGCAAAGTTAAAAAAGCCCTACTTTTCCCCGGGTCCAGAATCATCAGAATGCCGGCTTTTCTCACTTGATGATATACCTTTTGATTCTTTGTCTTTTTCATCAATGGTGGTTACTTTAAATATGGTATGACTCAGATATGAAAAGTTGCAACATTTTGTGGCTGTTATTGAGCTATTTGAGTATTTTACTGCTCCATTTTTATATTGTGGTTTTATCTCATGGATGCAGTATGTTGAAGATATGAAAGCTGGAGGGGTCAAATTTCATTATGGCATCATTAACAAAAGGTGTTTCCCACACTTCTCTCATATTTCTTTACATGACTTCCATCTTTTGCGTTATCTTATCCCAAGGAAGAGAATTTGAGTTCTTCAATAACTTATAACACTAGACTTGGTGAAGGGCATTTTATTGTATCAAGCTATATAGCTCAGTTTTTTGTGCTGCTTAAAAATTAGCACGGCCTTCTGCTCGGTGATATTTGTTATTATTCAAATGCTAATGCTTAAAACTGGATTAGAAAATATCTATAATGGTTGGATGAATTACAACAGCCACCTTCACTTGCCTCTACACCGTAAAGCATTGACTTGATTTTTCTGATCGAGAACACGGCCATATCTGCTGAGAAATGCTCCTTGATTTCTAGTCTTACTTTATATTTTTCTTCTCATTGAATTCTTAAACCCTGTGCTTGATGTTTGAACTTATTGTGATAATTCTTGTTAGGCCGGGCACAAGTCCCTCCGATATCCATGCCTATTCACTGGATAATCATATGCAGTCATGATTAGTTGGTGAATGGTGAGTCAATCATTTGATGTGAACAAGTGTGCTTCACATTTTGCTTCTGGCGTTTCAACAATTTAATGCCAGTGTTATTATATTCTTCATTAGTCAGTTCCATCTGAAAAATTTAGTGTTGCCTATCCTTCATAATGCAGATACGAGATCCTCCGTAGTGATGAAAATCTTGTCGGTTGCAGTACAATGGAAATCTGAAGATTTATCTCTGGAAGTTGTAACCCGAAGAACCTCACGCTAGAATGCAGTCTGCCTATCTAGTTTGAACGACATCTTTACAGCATCAACATTCAACTAATTATTGTTAAAATCAGCTGGCCATCATTTGAAAAATAGTCGGATTGGTGGATTGGTGGCTGAAATGTCTGTTGTCAGAAGAGGGATAATGGGCTGTTACCTACCTCCATACAAAGCATTGTTAATTTAGCGGAGCTCTCTTTGACTCACGGTCAATCACAAATTTTTGCTTTATTGATGATTTTGGGATGGTGGAGAAGGGGTTGATTGCTTTCTTTGATCAAAGATTGAGTCCTATCACTGTAGAAACATTTGTATTGTGAACGTAAATATTCGTCTGGACAAGAGATTTTGTCGTGGAAAACTATCTCAACGTGTAGAAAATCTCGATGTAGCTAAGAATTAGCGCTTGTACCTACCATGAACGGGATTTCCTCCACTTAGATCATAGAACTATGTACTTTTATCTAAGTGGAGTTAAGTGGACAGGTAATTCAATAGAAAGGTTCTGAGCTGCATGAAATCATGAGAATTGAGTGAATATCTGGCCACTGTTTTCATGAGATAATATGAATTATAATTAAATGGTTTAATTTCTCTATTTCATGAACAAACCTAATGATGCAACAGTGAAATAGCAGGATAAAAAAAGGAGTAACTGATTAGTAAAATTGGGCAAGGCAATGATGCGGCTGCCCACCATCATCAGTCACCAAGGGTAGCTGTAGGGAGTAGTGAGTGGAAGGAACGTCCCATGCCTTTAGGTTTGTTTTTTAATAAACCTTACTCAGTTGCCAATGACCTTACTCATGGTTGCCTGAATTTGCCTGGACAAAACTCAATAGTTTATTTGTACATTTCAAGGTATTTTCACATCTTTTCTATTAAATTCTACAATAAATGATTCAAAATTTGACAAACCCAATAATGCACAGGAAAATACAATAGTAGAAGGTGCAACAATGATCATTAGTTTGGATCATTTTAACTATCAACTATACATCACAAATCATTAATTCAAATCATCTGCCAGTGACCGTCACGTCTCCTAATAAGGGAGCAAATGGACTTCCAGTGACAGCGCTATTCCCATCAAGGGTAAACATAGGAGGCAAGGCAGGCCACACAAAAGCAGGTCTTTCCATTGGTACTTCTGGTGGAGCAACTTCTCCTGTAAGAACCTGCATGACAGTCCTCATTGAAGGCCTATGGTGTGGGTTTGGATGACAACAAGCCAATCCCAAAACAAGCACATCTTCCACCTTTTTATCATCTATTTCCTTTGCTATTCTACTATCCACAGCAGCTAGCAACTTTCCCTTCCCATAAAGCTCCCACACCCAATGCACAATGTTATTATTATACTCATCCACCTGAGAGTACCGCTTCCCTCTCCTCATTCCACATACAACTTGTAACACAACAACACCAAATGAGTACACATCAGTCTCCACTGTTGCCCTCCCTGTAAGAAATGTTTCTGGAGCCATGTAGCCAGGTGTTCCTGCAATTCCTTTTGTAGAGTGGTGAGTTTCATCTCTCTTTTGAATGGTACGAGCCAACCCAAAATCTCCCAACTTGGCAGTGAAGTCTGAGTCCAACAATATGTTGCTGCCTTTTATGTCCCTATGAAGCACCTTTTTCTCACATCCCTCATGCAGATAATCTAGTGCCTGAGCCACCCCATATATGGCACTGTGTCTTGTTTTCCAGCTAAGTATTGATCCATCTTCACATCCAAGCTTCTCTTCATCATGATCATCATCATACAAGTACTTGTCTAGGCTACCATTAGGCATGAACTCGTAGACAAGGACCAGTTCTTTGCTCTCATAGCACCACCCTATCAGTTTCACCAGATTTCTGTGATGAAGGCTTCCTATTATGGTCACTTCTGCTACAAACTCTTGCTTGCCTTGACGTGACTCCTTGGAGACTCTTTTCACAGCCACCTCTTTTCCTCTCAAGAACCCCTTGTACACAGTTCCAAAACCACCTTCCCCAAGCTTGTTATGGGGACTGAATCTTCCTGTTGCTTTTTTTATTTCCTCTAGCCTAAACTTCTTTGGTGCCATGGAACCATGTTGAATCTGATCCTCTATTCTAGGATACGCTTCATCTGACATCTCCATAAGACGTTTCCTATGCCAAAGGAATATTAAGATCACTCCTCCTAAGATGACCAGTGTTGTTGCAGGAACTGTTATCCAAACCCACAACAGTTTTATACCATCATCTGAAATTTTAGTGCCTTGAAATTCCCAAGCTCTTACACAGTTAAGCTCTGTATGGTTACTCGTTGAAGCTGAGAAACCCAAGAAAATCTCTTCTGGTAGATATGAAGATAGATTGAGAGGTGCAGAAGTCAACAGAATCTTCATGTCAGCACTTCTATTCATGGAACCAAACACAGATATTTTATCTCCAGCATACTGAACTCTAATCATGACATCTATACTTGATGAAAGATTGATCCCCAAGTCTAGCAATGAAACACGTGTCATGGAGTTGATACTATTGATGTTGATGCCAAGATGGTTATCTGGACCATCTTCCTGGGAGTTTTGTCTAGTGTCAAACTCTACTGCCAAAATCCCAGCTTGGGAAGTACCATTGGTTGAAGCATTTACTATTCCAAGCCATTTTCCATCACTGTTTTCTGGAAGAGTGGTATCTGCTGTTAATATGAAGGCCAAGCCTTCACCTCCTGGGGAGGTTTGATTGCCTATATTGAGGACAAAGGTGGTGCTAAATTCAGCAGTTTGGTTTTTGGTCTTGCTCCATAGTCTATATGGCTTTCTGTAGAAAGTTCTACCAGAATAATCTGTGATTGCACCACGAATATCAGGTGTTATTTGGATGGCATCTAAGTATATTTTTGAGTTCTTGCTCAAGATTAAACTTGGTTCATCTGATGGCTGAAAGGTTGGGTAATTGAATGAGAAGCTGCTAGCTTCAACACAAGCAAAGACTATAATGAAGATTAGTGCTAGTAATTGAGACTTATGGAACATTATTTCTATTTTCTAGTCATGAAACGGCCAAGAATGGCTTGAAACAGATATGATGAAAGCTTACAAGGGAGATTGAATGGCAAGAACAAAAGGGTTGCCGTCCTTGTCTGTGTAAACTATGAAATATATATTGGTTGGTAAGGTGAAGTCAGAATTGACTAGTATTATCAATATGTCATGCATTTTGGATCATATTGATTTTCAAATTGTTCAACGGCTGAATAGTGATATGATTTTCGACGTTATTTCTTCGAGATTTTTGTAGGGTCCACTGGAAGTATTAAAGTTCAGCTTGTGTGTGCTGTACTACACTTTACCTTGCAGGCCGTGGCTTGCATGTGTGGGAACACAAATTTCTTGGTAGCGACTACCGAAGGTAACATCACTAAAAGGTTATTATATATACTCCAACGCCAACTTGGTTTCATGAATGATTTTTAATCTTTATGAAAATGATTGCTTATAATTAATAAATTAGGAAGGACCACCAAACCGCGTTGGATAATTTGAATTTCAGCGGAACATGCTGTGCGGTCACGATGTCTGTTTAGATTAGTTAAAGGTATACATGTATATAACTCTATGAAATTGATTTGCCCTTAAATCAATTTGGTAAAAATTTGAATTTGTGCCAGCTAAAGCATAGGATCTACCAATGCTCATAGCCTCATAGCTTGATCAGTGTCAAAATTGATACCTAATGCGTGAAATAACACATGTTACTATAGATAAATGCAAGTTTCTATGAAATATGCTGCTGAATGAACAATAAGGATGGTATGACCAAATCAAAGGATATAAACTATAAAGAGATGGGAACTACGTGCAATAAACAAATAAGGAAAACTTGACGCGGAACAGAGGAAGTATATTATTGATTTATTGTTAGGAAAGGTTTGAATTGAATTTTTGGACCAGCATAAAATATAGCCGCCTATGCTTTTAACTTTCATTTTATATTCTAAAGAAAAAAACAGAAGCCCACGGGAGGAATGCGATAAGGATGAGGAAGTAAAAGCAGAAGCAATGATCATCATTGTCATTGTCAAACTATCAATTCTCGTTCTGCAACAAATTAATATCCGCAAGTTCTCAAAATAAAATTAAAATACAATTTTAAAATTATTTTCACTACCAACTTCCTTGTAAAAGAAAAAAAAATCAAACTTTAAGCTTTATTTCAACCCAAGAAAGTGGCAAACTTTTTCTCCCTCCTGGTAGAGATACTAGTTGGAAACTTTCGTAGAACATGCCCGTGAGAGGAAGCTAATTTCTCTCTCTCACCAGTTCAAAGTTAACGTAATTAAATATTACCCCTAATTGCAGTCAACATGACCTAAATGCAGTCATTAATGTTGCGGTGCTGTATGGTTTGGGTAGGACCGTGGTAGTATATTACTATATAGTAGTAGTACTCGTTCAAATTGAGCTAAATGAGATAGAAAATATACTACCTTTGAGCATTAAAGTCTAGCACACGAATTAGTTTTGAGCAAACATAATAAATTTAAATACTTTCAACTGGTTAATTTCCAGTCATTAATCTCTTAAAAAATCAATGTGATCATATAATTAAGGCGTTGAATGTATATGTGTGTGTAAAATAAAATTCGTTAGGAAGCCGAATATATAATGAAATCCAACACACTATATGAGTCCGTGGGTTAAAGTGCAGTCACAAAGGGAATGGGTAATGGGCTGGGCCATTCATTGGCCGTTCCCATATCAACTTACTAACGAAGCAGCCATTCACTGCAGCGCAATATTTTAAATAGTAGCGTGCTTATAAACATTTTCAATAATATTTTATTTCTTGTGTTAATTTCTATATGTTACCATCAATGAATGGATGAATACAAAATATATAGCTGGGCAGTTAACAGGAATGATCAAATGGGATGATGGTACATGTAAGAAGAACGGATTGTTGATGTTGATTACTCCCCAGTTCTAATCATAAAATTCATTTGACTTTTTGAGAAAAACTAAAAATCAAAATCAATCAATTTAAATTGTGTAAAGGTATTTTTTTCTTCAAAACTAATTTTTTTCCTAACTTTAAATTAATTTATGATTTAATTACATGCTATATGTTTATAATTTAGTTATGATTTACCTTTTAACTTTAAAAAAAGTCAAATGAGCTTTACACTTAAGACAGGAGATAGTACAATAAAAAGCAAAATTTACCTTTGCATTTACCTCTTAATAGGTAGTTCATCCAATGCCAATGTGGATTTGTCTTCCCTCACCAATGGAATTTTGAGGAACAGAATTTATAAATCTCCCGTTTAAAAAAAAATTGATTGAGGTCTATTTCCATTTTTAGTGGCACTACAAATTAATTATGGGTCGAATCTTTGTGTTTATTTTTTTTAAAAAAATTGAAAATTCAAATGATTTTGACAAATGAGAAGTGAAACTGTGTGGTACCAAATTCAATAGAGAGTAAAAAAATACATGGCCTAATATTGGTAAAGTTGCTAGGGATAAAATAAATCACCTCCCTAATGCCTTCACCCCCACCTCTAAAGCGTTTTTAATAATTTTATCATCCCGATCGCTTTAGAATTGTGGGCTATCCAACAAGTTTATTATAGATGATCTATAATTCTGAAACTCCAGAGAGGTAGAGAGCCAGAGACAGAAAGAAGACGACAAAAAAATTGCGTCCGATTCTGTGAGTTGTGGCCGATACTTGACTTCATACATTGAAGGGTTCGGACTTCGGAGAACTCAAGATTTAACTTTGGTTATTGCCCAACGTCTAATACCAATTTTAGCGAAGAACGAGGAATAAAATATTGCCAGCTTTAGATGGATGGACCCCAAAAATTGTGATTATCCCAAGAAACCTCCCTTACCTTACGTTTTACTTCCATTAAACATGTTTTCTCCATTGGTGTTTCTTTCCTCGTAGTCTACGAGGCATTGCCACCGAGAAATACCAATGAATATGCTTTCATCAACTTGTGAGAGTATGAGACTTGGGCATGTTAATCTCCTCCCCCCTCCCAGACGCAATTTGCAGTTTACCAAACACTAGCTAGCTAGTGTTAGAGTATACCATAGATTTGTTCCCATAATCAAGGCATTCCAACTTCCTCTCTTAAAAAAAGCTACCATTAAATCCTTATACATCCTGTTTGAAACTTAATAGATTAAAGCTAAAATAAGGCTAAATGTGTGGAAACAAAACTACATTTTTACTTACATTATTCTCTCTTTGACCGACTTACATGGCTAGAAAGCATACAACTATACATGATGTAGTTTTTTTAAAACCTTGAATTCATGTTGGTGTTAAGACTTAAGACACACCACCGGCATAGATATAATCATTTATGCATGGGCCGGCTGAGCATGAGAGACCAGAATGTGCGAATATTTCTCAAGAAAGCTCCTACTTTTGCCTACTCCACATTCAATCACTCAGCTAACTGCCAAATTATTTTTTTTTATTTTTTTTATACAATGCCAAATTATATTACTAGCCACTTGTAGTATGTTGGTTTGACGAATGAACCAAACACCCGAGAATCCCAAGAAATGGTCTGCCACCCTCATCGCTTTTACAGCCATTTGGACATATCCTCCCCTACTTTCATTTAATATATCACAACCATAGTATCTACTGTGCACAGCAAAAAGCAAAACCAGAAAAAGACAAGACCACCACCCTTCATATAAACCCATGTTAAATTACTTTCACTAAAAAGAGAAAAAGATGGAATCCCCAGGCAAGAACCTCAATGCCTTCCACTTTAGCCACCCACATGCACTACAATTAACCACTTCAACTCCTACCTCAACCTCTATCTCTACCTGCTTTGGTTGCAAGCTCAACATTACTCCTGGAAACACCAACTCCTATTATAGTTGTAAATCATGTACATTTTGCCTTCACTATTTCTGCTACAAACTTCCCATAATTACTCACCACCCTTCTCATTCCTCTCACGACCTTGTCCTCGTCATTATTCGACAATCCCCTGATGCTCCAGCAGCCTCCGCCATCAAATGCTTGGCCTGTGGCCACCATGTTACCGCCTTCTGCTACCACTGTGCTGAATGTGGCATCTACTTCCATACGTTTTGTCTTGCTCTCCCTCTTTCACTCTCAATCTCCTATCATCCTCACAAACTCAAGCTTGAATTCTCACCTCCTTATGACTTTTTCTGTGACGTGTGCAAGAAGACTAGCTATGGTGGGTGGCTATATAGGTGCAACTCATGTGAATTTGACATGCATCTAGCTTGTGCTGTTCAGAATTTAGAGCCACAATCTCTTCACCACCCTTCTTTCTCACAGTCAAACAATTTGTTAAAAAAAATTGGGAGTCCTCAAGTGATCCGTATTAAATCTAATAATGGAGAATATCATGATGACAATAGTATAGGCTCAGAGATATTACATCTTATGCTGCAGCAAGTTGGAGGGGAAGTTAGAGAAAATAATAACGTGGGTAAGGTTATTGGATGGGATAAAAAGGTATCGAGTCCAAGACAAAGTAGGATGGCAAGTAATAATGAGTTACAACTTAAAGAAATGAGTCCAGCTGGAGAATCTGGAAATTTACAGGGGAGAACACCACTTCAAGATAAATTGACCCCACGTTCTGATGTGAGCACACCTCCTAGTTATCATAGTGAGGCGTGTTTTTCAATAGACTTGGCAAAGTCGTATGCTATAGCTGAATCCAAAGCTAGTGGTAAAATGGTAAGTGATTCTGGAGAAGTGAAAGAACCACTTGTGTTTGTGAATTGGCCAAGTATTAATTCGTATAGTGCGGCGCATCAACCAAGTAGATCCAACACAACTTTCTTAAATGGAGGGCGGACTAGTTCTTTCGCGGAACAAAACCAGAAAACCGCAAAACACAAGCCATCCAAGTCAAACTCAGTAAGTGTATAACAAACATGCATCTTCATATAATGAGCTTCCTTATATGATATTTCCATTCACATCTATTGATCACTAGATAGCTCATTAAAAGTTAAGAAAAATGATTTAGAACTCGTGTGATCATGTGACAATATTTTTGCAATTCATGCAGGAAGGTTATGACAAAGATGGTTCATGCTGGAAGAAGTTTACATCCTGCTGTATCTAATACAATACACAGGCATGTGTAAAAGGCATTCGAATTTTGGAGTGTACGTGTATACAATGTGCAGGAATGGATACCTATTTCTTCAATGCAAAATAATGTTCACCTTCACATATATGATGTAATGACAATTTAGGTGAAGGGATTTATCATATGTAAAACGGAGAGACCCTTCTGCATTTTCTTACATTATTAAATAGTAGCTGAATGGATTTTTAAAGTTGTATGTTGCTGACCCTACCTCCTACCCTACATCTGCATTATGGTCATCGTTATAGCAGCTGGATGATATGTAACTTTTGACTCAGCTTTTTGTGAATACTTTTTTACGTAAAGTTGCAATCTTGCGATTGAGCTAAGAAAGGTACAAAATGCGATTAAATTATATGTATGTAATAATGGTGTAGCTTACGAGAAATCGGAAGAATGCAACATTGCATCGTATTACCTTGTGTGAATGTAACTAGCTATACACACACACACACACACACACACACACGATACACACCGTCCAAAGAAACTTGGTGGTTCTCATTGATTTGGTCTCAACTCTCAACAGCTAGGAGCTACGACAAGCCTGTGCCATGGCAAAAAGGTCATGTTTTCTTTTGTTTGTATTTGGATTCCGGTCAAGCTTTAAAGGATTTTTTTTTACCAACAAGCTTTTAAGGATTGAACGAGTATATATATATATGTATGTATTATATTTCGGAATCATTGAATTTCTGCAATACTACCATAACTAGAAAACCAAATAGAGCGCCATCTTTTGGCGTTTGTGGAATAACCATACAACATACTGCTACAGTGCTACATACATAAGGGGAACACGGAGGAAGCACCGGCGCGTGAATTGGCGTTTGTGTTTTGAAGAGGCTTTCTGTTTCCTAATCCTCAATCGTCACCCCTCAAATTTCAGCCATTTATTATATACTAACTCCGGTCCTAAATATAAGACCTAGATAACTTTTTTTTGGAGACATTAAGGTTGCAAAATAGTCTATTAAATCATGATATATTTGATATATTTTTAGATTATCCATTAGTTTATAAGTAAAATAAACTAGTTTAAGGGAAAAAATTAGGTAAATCAATTTATAATTAACTTATTTTGCTTTTTTTAAAGATTTTTCAAAAAAGTCAATTAGGTCTTATATTTAGGACCGGAGGGAGTATCATTTTTGGAGCTAAACATAGGAGTATTATATACGGTATATATCATTTATAAAAAAGAACTAATCCAATCGCCTTGCACAATCTCATCATTCTATTGTTAAAATTTTTAAACTCCAGAAAAACAGTAAAAATTAAAGACTTCAGAGAATTTGAAGCGATTTTAAGTAATGAGCCCTTGGTGATATAACTATATACTCATACTCATCTGGAGAAGTGTTTAAGCGATCTAAGAAGCAGGAACAAAACAGGTGCAAGATTAACAAGGTTAGACTAAAATCCAAAGGTAGAAATTAATATTAAGGCTCAGCATTTTCCATCAACCGTTCAACCCCACCTAACGGTTAGGGCCCCACTCCCATCTATCTCTCTCCTCCAAAACTCAAACTTGTGAATCCGCAAAAATCATCCACACACATTAACCATATGCATAATGCGTGTAATATTATGCCAACGGGGCATCATAATATTATCTCCATTTTATCATCCTCCTCCTCTTCAATTATTTCCTTTCTTCATTACACTACGAATGTTCAGTGAAAAGCAACCCATAGCTAGCATCAATAATTATAACGTACTATCTGCCTCGATCTATACATATGTACATTATATTGTTGTTATTCTATACAATCACAGGGCCGCATATATGGAGCGAACAATATGGACAGTTTCTACTAAATCCTATTTTTCAACCAATATTATTTGGTAATTATATATATAACCAGATTCCGGGATTATATTGTAGCATTAATATTATTATGATATGTGAATTGAACATAATAATACAGCTGCCATTAAAGGCTCGGCCTGGAGGCTGGGGGGTCCATGGTGGTGGCCAAAGATGAAATCAATAATCAAATGATTGTGATGGTGATACCGATCATTTTATCATGAAAGAGCAACCATATTCAGCCCCTTGAAGGCACCAGCCTGGCCTGCATGCTCATCATCCCCTTATTCATTTATTCATGATCCTTTCCAACCTGTGCTTGCTAAAAAGGCTCTACACTACTACATCTAACACCTTACCATATTCGCAACATTCTTAATTATGCCCAAATATATACAAATGGGGGGGATGACTTTGATTAAATGGGGGGAGGGGGGTATATATTAACATTATATAGTGTGATTGAGTGTACTGTTTGATTGGTGGGGCGTTGTGGCCACATGCCATTGATGAATAATATATTCACAAAAAAGTAGGTATCACTGTGTCAGGATGTTAGACTGGTTGTGCTGTTTGGGTTGGGCCCCTCTTCTGGCTCTTTTTTTTTTATGTATGCCTTTTTTCTCCTCTTAATGCTCTCGTTCTTGCATATTGCCAAACCACCATAAAGGTCCTCTTCAGTGTTCACCCCTCCCCACCAATCATCATGCACAAATTTTTCACGATCCTGTGAGTTGTTATCATCCCTTAATTCTCCTCACCTTAAACTATAACGCGCAACCTTTTCGTGTTTGTTGTGCCTACCAAGCATCTCTAATAATTATGTTTTATCTCTGTATAAAAGATTTTAGCTACTCATTTTAGCTCCTTTATTTCTCATTTTATTATTACAATTTTCTTGTCCAACGGTGACTTTGAAGAATATATATGATCGTGCCATGGCTATATATAGTACAAAGCTTTGTTATTCCACGTAGATAGTAATAAAAGGCGTATATAATGTGGTTTGCAAACGCAGTGCCGCTTTGCTGAAAGTGCGTTATAATTATTGATTTCATTTTGGCAATCTGTTACGTGTGCTCTTAATTAATATAAACATCACCTTTTAATGTTTTTTACCCAACCAATGCAAAAAAGACAAAACAGTTGCAACTTTACAAAAATTGAAATTTCATTTTCAGCAAAGAATATGTTCTTCCTCACCCATCCACTCCACTCTTTTTTATTTTATAGATAGATCTCTGTATGCATAAAAACGAAAAGCACAAAGAAATGGTTCGCAAGTGGACGGTCGGTCCTGTATTTATGATCCATTTGCTTCCTTTGATAATCCCTTCTCTAAACATTTTATTAGACATATATGATATAGGATTCGCTTCCCCATCAAACAGCATACAAACATTTCCATGCAATTAGGAATAACTTATTTTGTACCACTACTCATTATTACAACTAGATCTGGCGGACGAAAACAAAGAAACTTTTAATTACAAAAGAAAGAAATTTAAGAGCACGAAAATTAATTTTACACTAGGTGTGGTTCGGCGAGGTGGAGCTATTTGGAGTGCATAAACCAAACTGGGATTTGCACAAGAATGGAATACATGAGAACCACGTCATTGCCCAAAAATGAGATAAGGAAATTCTTGTTAGCTGTCATCCCCAAACCTACCCATCAAGCCATCGCTGTACCCAAAAAAAAAATAAATAAAAAAGAAGTCTGTAAAGCAGGTTCGAAGACAACCTTTCGAAAGAGATGGAATACTACTCCATTCACCCATGTTTATCTTAAAAGAGGTTGGACAAATTGAGCCGCATTGACTTTTCTGAGGCACCAAAACTTGACGAACCAATAAAATTATGTCACAAGCAGTACTAATTTAAATAATAATTCTGAATAAAGGCAAAACATTCACGAGGATGTTTCTACCGTTTGAGCTAATCAACTTTCTTGGAAGGTGGTAAAAGGAGAAGAAACACGGACAAGGAAACTCTAGTCTACACAACATGATCATGAAAATTATATCCCACGCTACTATATGCCATCAAATTAAAAGAACACTGACCAAACACTCATCATCTTTATTGACCAGGACAGGTGGAAAATCCTGCAGTCTTGGATAGAAGAGAATTTGCTTCTGGACACATACTACTACAACGCTCATGCGTAGGGGTCTACCTTGCACTATGCACCAATTAACCATCCTCAAGGATCACATCCTCTCTCTCTCTCTCTCTCTCTCTCTCTCTCTCTCTGAAACTGCTGAGCAAGGACTCATCTCACAGTTGTGATCCAGTAATCTCCAACAATCCATAGCATATCACGTAACCTAATGAGATATTGGACTTAATAATGAGCATGGTTATTTCGTCAACAGACATTATTATTGCATATATATTTTGGAGACTGAGCTCTTCATCTTTGTTGATGGCTTGTTCAAATTTTAAACGCAACTTTTTGATGATTGTATATATACCCACACCCACTATGTCAAACGATAATCCTTTCTCTTTTTTCTCTCCGACCACCAAAGTTGATCTTCAGCTATTGCTTTAAGCATAATCACGTAATTCTAAGTATTCAAAGTTCTAAACGAGCAATGATGGCCATGGCACAAGAGTTTCATTTTTGCATTGAAAATATAAACGCAACATGGGAAGCCATTGTCGTTTGCATCCCAACAATTTGTAAGGCATTAAAGAATGCATATAGTGGGAAAAAGGACGCTATAATGATAAATTATTGGGTACATACGTGAGGTGCGTAGTGCGTAGCACAAAGCGGAAGAACCGTATGTAGGTCTTGTCATAGAAAAGGAAAGAGGAAATTAAAAGAAGAGGTTCGATCCATCCAAATCAAAACCTGCCTTCTTCTCAAACTTGATCACTCACAATGCAAATATCAGAATTGTGAACGAACAAAAACAAACTAGATTATATATATCCCCTCTTTGCCTCCATTTATTGTTTTCATGTCTTCCTTGTTTTTTTCCGAACTATCTTTGACCGATCGACCATTTATACAAGCTTGTTTTCAATCATAAATATATGCTGGACTTTAACCGAAAATGGAAATGAATTGATGAACACGTCCATACGTATAATCCTCTGCATATAATTAAAGTGTGGTATCTATAAAATATCACAAACGCAAGCCCCATCTGACCACAAACGCTTGACCCTATCTATGTTGCAAATTGCATGGATGGATTTACGAGACTACAGATTCAAGTTCTAGAACTAAAACAATCGAATTGCCTATCACGATTATGAGCAGATTTTGTTTGTGTAGTGTGTTTAGTGTTTGTAAATGAACGACGTGCAAACTCTGACACCATGTGTGAGTGGGTCACTTGAGACTTGACAACGACAAAACAAAAACAAAAATAAAAATTGCTAGCATATTATTGTGATCACATCTTCCTCTTCATTAAAGTTTTTGCCTCGTGTCTCGTTTTCAAAATGAAAATACGTTTCACGTGATAACTAACGGACACACTTGTTCGTTTCTCCCCCTCTACTTTTAAAAAAAAAGTCTACTTCATTTTTACTCGGTCAAAGGCATCATGTGGTCGTGATCCGGAGGATAATTATTTGTTCGAATGCGCAAGCATGAATAAATATAGCACCCGGCAGGAAAACATACAGTGCCTCTCCTCTCACTCTCTCTGATCTCAGTCCAGCACTTGTATATAAAATAAATAATAATCTCTTCCCAAGAGACGAGACGACGGTCGAAACAAAAATAACCCAGACAAATCACACGATATATATATAGCACGATGGCATAGGAAACTCAAAGTGACAAGAGTTAGTAGAAGTAAAAGCAATTGTACTACTCGGTGCAGTTAATATACAAAGTCCTGAAAGTAGCAGTGCATATATATAGTAAACTTTGACTGCATGAAATAATGGATCTCAGTAGTGGTCTTGGTTTTGTATAGGAGTGCAATTAGCCTTACTTGGTAGTGTCAAGTAGAGGAAGATGGGTGGTGGTGGTTTGTCCAAGGAGGCTACTTATGGATCGGGCTTTCACCACCCCAAGCTTCATCCTCTTCTTTATTTCAGGCTTCTTCTTCTGCACGTCCTCTCGATGGTCTTGTAGTGTTTGCTTTGCAACATCATCAGAAGATGAAGAAGATGAAACCTGTGATAATAATAGGCGAGTAGACTCCTGCTTGTGATCAGGAAGTGATCGAGGTTTGACACTAGTGATACTCCTAAGTCGTCCCTTGCCCAAGTGATGCTCACACAAAGAGTAACCCACAAGAGTTTGCTGACAACACCTCCACCCTCTTCCATTCACACGACTGCACCTTGACCCTTCCATAACTGCACTTCCCCTCTTCCTCTTCTTCTCTCTTTCTCCTCCCTCTTCCACTTTCACTGCCACTTTCTCTTCATTTTCATCATCATTTTGGTTTTGGCTGGAGCATTTCTTGTTCATCCTTGCCTTCATCTTGGTAACTCTTTCCTTCTTCTCCTCGTTGTTGTTATTATCCTGCGCATGCGTCACCTCCTGCTCCTCCTGCACTGCCTTTATTATCCTCTCGAAGCTTCCTCTTCGTTTCTTGAACGGGATTGCCTTCTCTCCCTCGCACCATCTCCCATCTGCCAATATATAATAACATTCACGTACATATATTACACCACCACCCTCAGATTTATTTCATGCGCATGCGTACAATAACTATATAAGGAGCGTAAGAAGTGTGTAATACATATATGTGATGATTAGTTGGAAAGAGAAGAGTGTGGACCTTGATCATCATCATCAGGAGGGGTTGAGGGTGAGAGGACGTGATGTGCAACTGTTTGGGAACCCGATATGCTCCCTTTCCTGCCAGCACAGGCGACCCCCACACACATGTACAGCCATTATAATCATACATGCATATAGAGGCATAAAATTTACAGCGAAAGAGAATAGAATGAAACAGAAAGGGGTGTAAGTACTAGTAAGTAGTAACTAATTAATGATAATAATGAGAAATTAAAAACATAATGTAATGTGGGATATATACATGGGGACCAGCATTTGGTTGCTATTTATCTATCTATCCCTGCCATATGGTACTTACTAGTCACCCAGCTGCTTATTAGAGACAGCCCCGCCAGGAATAAAGGATTCCATAAGCTGAGGGTACACCATGGTGGGTGGCTATCTACAATCAACCTATCCCACAAATCTTTTTTTTTTTTTTGGTTATGTAAAAAAATTAGCTTCCACACACACTAGTATTTCCACTCACCGTATATTCCCGGTGTGCGCATATTGTTATTGTTAGTTTAATAAAAAAAAGATATTTTGGGGAGAACTGGAGAAGGGTAATAAAAGATCAAGTAAAGTTTTCACCTTTAATTTTTTATAACAGTCAAAACTAAATTTTTTGATGAAATAGGGAGGAAGGGAAGGTAAAATAAAAGATAAGATGAATCAGTAGTATTTTGTAAGTAGTAATAATAAGAATTATTCACACCTGCAAGCAAGACCCTTGTGTTGTTGTCCATCTCCTTCCAATAATCCTCCTCGCCCACTCCCATCTTCTTCTTCCTGCAAATAATTAAACGTACAGTACAGTAGGCCCAGTAATTCCCTTTTTAGCAATTTAAAACATAAGAAAAGAAAGAAGCGATCCAAATTTCTACAACCGCCCCTCCATCTTTTCTGATGAGAAAGCCAAGAGAGAGATCTACATATCTATGTGACAAAACTGCACCTTTAGGTGTAGGTGTAGGTGTAGGTATGGTATGCCCACCCCACCCAATCCAATCCAATCCAATCCAAAACATACATACACAAATATATATCCGTTACGTTTCACTCACCCAAGCAGCGTATTGTTTTAGGGACTGGAGGTGTGCTCCGGTGTGGGCGGACACAGGTGGACCATCGGAGAGGCGGATCGGAGGGAGGCGGTGATCGGACGGCGGAGGAGAGGGGTGGTGGGGATCTGATGAAAAAGGAAAAAGGAGCTGACTTTTGCGGATCCTCATCACATATATGACTCACTGTATGTATGTATGTGTGTATGTGGGTGCAAAATATATAGTTATATATAATACACCTCAACAGTACTCCACACACCAACACACTTTCTTCACCAACTTCAGGCCCTTCTCTTCAGATTTGGAAAGCCACAAGAAGATCAAGATGGAGATGGATATATAATAAGGCCATACCCACCACCCATCATCCACTATTAATATCGGGGGTTACTTTGTTTTTGTTTTTGAACTCTCTCACACACACAGAGTTACACAGTACTATATATCTATCTATGTGTGCATCTATCTATCTATCTATATACTCTTGTATTGGGGGGGCTGAAGGTCTCTCTCTACTTTTTAATTTGTTGCACCATAGGCAGAAAGAGAGGAAAGGGGAGGTGTATGTGTGTTTGTAGGGAGGAGGGGTGGCACGTGCGAGGGAGGGAGGTGACCGGGTGAGGCGGTAGACGGTGAGCGAGCGTACGGACGAGGATGCCAGGGTGGATCGGTGCAATTAGAAAGATTGTGTGTGTGGATGACTGGATGGTTTATTTGTTTAATGATGACCTGATCTATGTGTCCAGCTTTTTGTATTAGTATTAAGGATGAGGATTGTGGAAGGCAGGCTGGTGGGCCCCATCCTTCTCACTTAACAACCACACTTCCCTTCTTCCTCATGCTCTATTATTCACAATCACCACTCTCTGCTTTCTCTACCCTCCATCTCTCTCCATCCAATTTCCATATTTACTTTTTTTTTCTAAAATCTAATTATTATCATATTTGCATTACCATATACTCTTACTCCTAGAGTCCGAGTCTACTACCACTTTCAATTTTCCCCTCCCTTGCCTTTTCATTTTCTACTATGCTCCTCTTGTATTCCCCATCCTATAATAAGAGGTAGAGTTTTTCTTTTTGAACGTTTTGTGTCAAAATATAAGGTGATATTTAAATTTATCAACATGATAAATGCAGTTTTCCAATATTACATTTAATAATATATTAATATATTTAAGAAGTTATGTGTCTTTATTTTTTGTGAGAGTAAAGAGATGATACTCCAACCAAAACACATCATTTATCCTTACATATTCTCTTTTCTGAGTTCCTTTTTTTAAATAAGAGCATTTTTCGAAATAAAATTTTGTCTAGTACATAATCATTATTTTTCAAGTAACTTTAATAAAAGGATTGTGAATGACATAGGGGGTTTTTCTCATGGTGTGTGTAAGTGAGAACAGAGTGAATGGTCTGGTCTGGTCTGGAGTAGTGAATTGAGCTTTGCACTCGCTTAACACATCAATAGATAGTGTTAAACTAGCACTGAACCTTGCACCCGTTTGCTTATAGCTAGGTAGTTACGTTAACGTTGTTGCAGCTAAATTGTGATTTGATTACTCAATATTATTAGTTAAGTTCATCCCTAATATGTTCACATAACTAGCGTATTACTTTCTTTGGCCAATCTAATATCAAAAAGAGATAATAGACAACGGATTCACCAGTAGAAGTTACCGCATCACTATTACAACACTCGACATAAAAACATGTGCACGTGAATGGGAGTTGAGTCCCATTAGTAACATGTGATGGATTCCCGTTAGATTATAGATAAATCAACGAAATTACTGTCCAAATAATCCTAATAACAAAACATCTGTGTACGAGACAAAAAGGAACCAACACACACTTGATGAATGATGTGTGCTGTGCCCACCGTACGTTTGTACTCCTGCTCATATACTCTTGGTAGAATTGTGTGTGTAGTCCACTTTGTCATTATCTGTCCCATATTCATACGATGGGCGTGCCTGCACATAACTGATTTGCTTTTACGGATACCCCCTACTACTGGGCCTAATGGACCTCTTCTAGACCACTACTTGCTACTTTTTTAGGCCGAAACCACTACTTAGTGCTTACATCTGGTTTTCAAGGGAAAAAAACATGGGGTAATTAATTACAGGTCCCCACAAGGGAGTTAATACTGGAAAAGTCCCAAAAGTTGAAAATATTAATGCAGGGTCCCAAGGGACCTCACATTAATATATTTGAAAAGTGAAAAGACAGTTTTGCCCCTAGCCTTAAAAAAAATTTACTTCCTCCCTCACCCACCCCCTCCCCCCTCCTCCCTCCCACCCCCACCAGCCTCCCCCCTCCAGCCCCACCCTCCCCAGCGTCCCCCCTCCCCCACCCCACCCTCCCCAGCGCCCCCCCTCCCCCCACCCCATCCTCCCCCTCCAGGGTCGCGAGGGTCGCGAGGAGGAGTGGGGGGTGGGGGCGTGGAGGGAGGAGGGTGGGGGGAACTGGAGGGGGAGGGTGGGGTGGGGGAGGGGGGGCGCTGGGGAGGGTGGGGTGGGGGAGGGGGGCGCTGGGGAGGGTGGGGCTGGAGGGGGGGGAGGCTGGTGGGGGTGGGAGGGAGGGTGGGGGGCGCTGGGAGGGGGGAGAGGGTGGGGGAGGGAGGAGGAGGGGGAAGGGGGAGGAGGAGGGGGGAGGGGGTGGGTGAGGGAGGAAGTAAATTTTTTTTAAGACTAGGGGCAAAATTGTCTTTTCACTTTTCAAATATATTAATGTGAGGTCCCTTGGGACCCTACATTAATATTTTCAACTTTTGGGATTTTTCCAGTATTAACTCCCTTGTGAGGGACCTCTAATTAAATTTCCCAAAAAACATTAAATTCATTTCCTTCTACATTCGTAAAAATCATATTTTTATTCACATGGATCCAACCTTATTGAACCCTCATCTCACATTCTCAATTTCATAATGTTTCATAGTTGGTCAAAAAAAATATCTTAACTATATACTCCTTAAGGTCCTAAATATATGACCTAATTTACTTTTTTGAAAAATCCTAAAAGAGCAAAATATAAGTCAATTATAAATTGATTTATCTAATTTTTCCCCTTAGACTAGTTTATTTAACTTATACTAATGACTAATCTAAAAATATATCAAATATGTCATAATTTAATAACATATTTTGTAACCTTAACATCTCCAAAAAAAAGTCAATTAGGTCTTATATTTATGACAGGAGAGAGTATATTTTTTGGTCAAATAACTTAACTATATATATCTTTAGTCCATTGTTACATGTTTATTAGTTGTTGCTGCTGCAACCGCAAGCCCTCCTTCTCAATTTTTCTTGACTAACCTTACCAACATTTAATCTCCTTTTTTTCTCATTTAATTGGCGTAGGTTATGATTGTTCTACAAACCATGCTATGTAAAGTGAATAAAGAAAATTCACATGTCAGTTATCTATCTCTATATGAGATTTCATAACACAAGGATTACTCACATGCGAGTAGAGTACCTCTGGAAAAAAAAAAAGCAAAGGATGTGACCATATTTCTAAAGGTACTAGTATTCATTTGAAAGAAATTGAATTATTCAGATACTAAGATTACACAGCTACAAGGGTTCTTGTGACAATGGAAGTTTAAGCTTTCTTCTTCCCCTTCCGGAGAAGACTGTACGAACATAGTGTTATCTTATCTTTGGTAAACCTGAGCTTCTGACATGGAGCAAAAGCAAATCCTGCATCTTGCATCAACCAATAATACCTCTCAAAATGGACACGCTTGGTCAGCTATTGTTTTTTCAATTGCCCCCACAAAATGGGCATGATTCCGCATTGTCTGCAGTCTGTAACGTGTAGAAGGTTTGGGCTCGGGCCTTACGCTGCTCTGGATCCAGAATCAGATGAATAAGTTTTTTTTTTGGTTCACAAATTTTAGGAAAGGGTTTGGGCTCAACCCAGTCCAAGGGCAGGGCAACTAACTCTTGACGTCTGGCCCAGCCCAGCGCCGTAGCTTAAACTGGGACTTACGGTAGGCGCCTTAGCTTCGAAGATGTTTCCCCAAGCACCGCGATGGAGACACAACAAAGTGTCACTCCCCAGGAATCGAACTCGCGACGTGGTGGTCAACCCGACGCTCATTGTTCAATCCTTTCGCCACTGAACCCACGGACGATGGGTTCAGATGAATAAGTTTTGCATTACATACAATTCTACCAAGTTTTAAGTTAAATGCTCTGGTTATATTTTTGGTCTGACAATGCATATATAAAAAAATATTCCCTCCAATAACTAATAGGATGCTTGTACTTATAGAAAGAAGTCGGATAGGTTTTAGCCATCACAACGTGAATAACCAAATCCTGGATCCAATTCCATGCTCATCATTTAGATAAAAAAAATGTTCTCATAACCAATGTAAATTGTTAGATTGAATTTAAAAGGTTATATTTACTTTAATTTAATTTTTATATTTTGAATAGCTTTTTATTTTAATATATGTAAAATTTGAAATAAAGAAGATCTCATAACTATCATTTAACATAAAAATGGGTTAATTATTTTGAAATCAACAAATTACAAATTTTAAATGTGAGCCATTGAAATCAAAATTTGAAGGTTAGTTTAAATTTTATCACAGTGAGAAAGTGTTTTCTCATCACTATGATGAGCATGAAATTAGACTCTGGAATATTTACTAAAAAACGAACATATTTAATGCCCATTTCATCAAACGTTCCAATAGTTATATAAAAACAATAATAGTATCCACTATAAGTTCAAAAAACAAAATATTGTCACCCCATTCATCACTGATACTTCGTCTCCCAAAAAAACATGTATAAAATATACATATGCTCCATTTCTTAATATATACTCCTCTAACTGGCCAAAAAAATATATATACTCCTCTAATCTTAATCATAAGACTCATTTGACTTCTGGGGTAGTTAATGGATACAAAATTTATCACTTTAAATTGCTTATAGTTAATTTTTTTTCAAAACTAATTTATTCTATTTATAAACAAGTTTGGGGTAAGAGTAGTAGGAAGGAAAATGGGAGAGAAAATTATTTTTCATTAGGAACAAAAATAAGCTAAGGAGAAAATTAAAGTGAGAGATAAAAAATCACACGGGTCCATTTTCTTTTGAAACAGGAATAAAAAACAATTCCCTCCTTTATATCTCCCACCATCTCCCCCTAAAAAAAGTTTTTCTATTTCCCACATCCTTTATTTTTTTTATCCCATGAATTTTTTTCATATCTATTGATAGATTTATAGTTGACAAAAAAAATACATTTTTAACATAATTATTATTATGGAGGGAGTATCACGTTTTCTCTTAAAATTATCTGACCTGTTCTTAAATTTGTCTTCTGTTGAAATAAAATCTAAAATTTTTTAGGTGCCATTTGAAGGCGAAGCTAGCTGGTGAATGACGTATTTTTCCAACTACCGACCCACATTAAGAAAAGGTTCACCTTATTCCCAGTAAGGTTAACCTACAGACTACTGTATCCAAACGCTTTTTAAGTCAACCCTACTCTGTGGTCAGCATGGAAGGGTTGATAGCCAAGACGATAGTTTAATGCATGCAGTTAAATGAATTAGTTCATCATTATAACATATATTGTATAAACTTTCCGAAATACTCCTATATATATCTATAGTTAAATTATAAGACGTCAATCAATATCATCAAGAAAATTAGTTTGACTGAAAATGAAGCATAGAATTATATTAACAGATGGATCAATTTATTAAGCGAGGACGGGTAGTCAGGATAAAAGAAGAGCGCGAAGTAATTACAAATTAGTTAGGCATATGGAGCAATTCATTGCATTCTTTTTTAGGCCATCTGTAGTTGTTCAAAACCGGTGTTGTTAAGGGTTAAGACCAAAAAGTCAGTGTGAACTAACAAAACCCCTGACCTAAAAATGTGGAAGCGTCAATTGTGGTGCTGATAACACAAGAAACAAAAGCAAGTGGATTGTTATTAGCAAATCGGGTTATGTACTCTCTTATTAGTTTCCTTTATATTTTAGTTTTGTTTAAGGGGACCGATGAGTTTTTCTTTAAATATTGACATGATAGCTGATGTTGATGGTTGTTACGTTATTCTTAAAAATACGATTAATGAAAATGAATTGAGTGAGTGATTAAAGTGTTTTAGTGTCAAACATGACGGCAAAGTAAAAAAGTAATCACGTACACCTGGCCACTTTCGCCACACATGTTCTCTCACTCCTAATTTATTATTCGATATTGCGTGATTGTATGATTGTGGATATATATACATGCATGGAAGCATTCAAGTCAGGCAGGGGCATTTAACATGATGAATATGGAGCAACAGATTTTAGGAATATACGAGAACACAGGATGCTTTTTTAGATGGGACGGAATAAGATTAAATATTGTTACTTTCTCTGTTTTTTTGGTTCTTCCAATCAATAATGAAGGCATTACTATGAATTCAACACATGCATAAATTCACGGCATGTTTCGAAAACCAGACTATATGCTCCTTTTCATTCTCTGTATATATATCTTATATTAAACCTGACTTGAAAGATATACACTCATTATATATATATATATATATTAAAAAATCATTAAGATTTAGTGGAAACTTACCAATAAAATTGAACAAGGCCAAAACAGAGGAGCAAGAATGGCATCAAGTCAAATATAGGAGTATATGAATTTCAGTATTTCGCTATGCATGCAGGCCCATTGATTGCGGGGATTTGCGCGCGCGCGCGCGCTTTTTCACGGTGAAAGATCAAAGGCTGAGAAAATTAAGCAACACATGCAAATGTGTAGATTATTTTGGCAAAAGGATTGTGTTTTGAATTTTTTTACTTTGAAGTGGACCAGATATCTAGAGGAAAATAGATTAAAATAGGAAATGACAAAATTGCCTCCTCATTTAACACAATCCTTCACTTTTGCCCAATTTATTAGTCATTTGGGCATTTTGCCCACTGTTTCCTAAAAAATTCCCTTTTTTACCTTATTTCTTCGGCCAAAACTTTTAATAGTGTCGTCGTTAATTGATGGGTTTCGGGCGTACCTGAAATCCGAGTAATTCTTCAAGTAACCACACGAAATTGAACCACCAATAAGATCCAATTACGATATATACAACAGAAACATTTGATAGAGAATTCAAGGAGAAATGAAGGATAATAACTCTCTAAAGAGCAATTTTGTGTTCTGTGTGTACGTTTTTTTTATTCTACATAATTCTGCCTTTTATAACTTACCCATCGTGGAAGTTATATTTAATTGGGAAAATTAATCACTTAAACCCATAATTTTCCCATATTCACGTAATTGTCCCAATTTTTATTGGGCCTGAACTTGAGCTCTAATCCACCAAGTTTGGACTAGGTATTTTCCTACATTAATAATAAACAAAGCCATGCTAAATGAACCAAACCACTAGGACATAGAAACGGATATTTCGGCCAATTAATGTAGCTGTAGGCCCTCCTCTAAGCTGAGTCTCTTATTTTGGGATAGAATTGTGACTTTTTTTTTATCAGAGAATAGAATTGTGACTTGACGACGGAAAAGGGACATCAATTTTGTTCAAGTGTTATTTAATTTGATTTATTTTCTACTAATAGAGTATTTTATTGATAGCTGGTTAGGCAGTTGGGGGAATCACGAAAATTGATGAGGTAAACAGAGTGGACTAAGAAACAAGGTAGATGTCGGTGATCAAATGATTTCAAGTGTTTACCCTTTTTTTTATTTGAACAGACAATGTTTCCCGTTTCATCCATGAGTTTCTGCCAACGTTAATACTTAAATTTTGTAAATATTTTGTCCCGTATGTGTTCTCAGTGAATACACTCATGGTGTTTGTACTGTTATTATAAATTTCCATACGGGCAATCTTTGTTTTCATCTTTTCTCATTATATATTTTGAATATCTACTTTTGAAGAAATATTTTTTGGTCTGGAATCATGTATAATAAAAGTCTTATTGAATTATTGCTACTACTCAATTTAAACTGGTTCAGCTAACTGAGTTGATCCTCATAATCACTGAGATACATGGAATTAATGATATATGACCAAGTATAAGTATTTGCTCGATCTTGTCACAAATAAAGAACCTTATCCTCCTTCCTTTTTTTTTTTATAAACTAAATGAAGGGGTTTGGGCTCAACCCAATCCAATGGCAGGACACCTAACTCATGATCCACTGGGGTCTGTCCTTGCAAGCCCTTTATGTCTGTCCACACAGGTAGGTTACTCCCAGTTTCACTTAGCTACGGAGATACCTCCCCAAGCGCCGCGATGGAGATACAACAAAGTGTCACTCCCCAGGATCGAACTCGCGACGTGGTGGTCAACCCGACGCTCATTGTTCAATCCCTTCGCCACTGAACCCACGAACGATGGGTCCCTTATCTTCCTTCCTTGATGGAATAGGCAACAAACAAAATGTTCTCTTGGAAGGATATCGACTCAATGCTTTCTTCTTTTAATTATACTGATGCCAGCCGTGCATAACATTTACTGTTTTTTAGACTTCTGCTTTAATTTTTATCATCTTTTATTTTACTTCTTTTATTGATGATGTATAAAGTGTCTTCTAATAAAAAAGGCAAGGTATAATTATTTACATTCACAATCCGATAAATACTCTCTCTCTCACACACACAAAATCAATCTGACTTTTTAATATTCTTTGCCCGTAATCATGTTATTTGAATCTAACGAGTTCTCAATCGGATGTAATTTTAGGTCATTACAACTGTATTGAACTCGCGGAAACATTTTTAGTCTTGAAATCTTGCTGCACAAGAAATGCCCCCGTTAATTGATTACAATCACTCTGGTTTGAAGTTTCACCTGGCTTTCAAAATAAGTAAATATTGCTTACCTAATACACAATTTAAAAACAGAAAATCATGACTACAGCTAAAGGTGGTGGCAACTTGTATCCAAATAACCAATGAAGAATACACATCTTTCTAAAACAATCACTAAAGTTGAAAAGACAGAGAAAACGCGCTTTGCTTTGTCCAACGTGTTGCCTGGATGTATAAATATCAATCACTAAACCCACCATTACACATACCAACATTCTACACACACAATATAGCCATGTTTCGTTCTACTCATTTGCTAGTCTCCTTCTTCATAGTTATAAGCTTTTATTATCACACATCAAATGCCCAGCTTACATCTTCTTTCTATTCTTCCACTTGCCCAAACGTCTCTTCCATCGTCTCTAACGCAGTTCAGCAAGCTCTCGGATCTGATCCTCGTATAGGCGCTAGCCTCATTCGTCTCCATTTTCATGACTGCTTTGTCAATGTATCAATCCACCTATTCCCGTCATTCATCAACTCTACTAAATACTTCCTTAACATAAAAGTCTTTGATATAAGATTTAGTTTATAATAGTTCAACTTTTTTCATTAGATATTATATTAATTAAGTACTTAGCATGCATGATGTTATATTATAACTGAAAAAATCTTGTACATTCATGTTAATAATTTAGGGATGTGACGGATCTATTTTATTGGACGTGGGTGGTAACATAACACTTAGCGAGAAAAATGCAGCGCCAAACAACAATTCTGCTAGGGGTTTTGACGTGGTTGACAACATCAAGACCTCCCTTGAAAATTCATGCCCTGGTGTTGTTTCTTGCGCTGATATTCTTGCTCTTGCTGCCGAAGCTTCGGTGTCTTTGGTATTTAATTAAACTCACTCCTTTTTTTAATCTCTCTTGATTAGTTCCTTATATATTTATTATTCTTCCTCCTAATAAACTATAGAAAATAAACATAAAACGTTACAATTATAAAATATTTGCAGTCAGGAGGTCCTTCATGGAGTGTTCTACTTGGAAGAAGAGACAGTCTCACAGCAAACCAAGCTGGTGCTAATACATCGATTCCCAGCCCATTCGAAAGCCTAGCCAACATCACAAACAAGTTCACTGCAGTTGGTTTAAACTCAAATGATGTGGTTGCACTTTCTGGTATAGCTAATCCATTCCTTAATTTAATCTTGTACATATTCACGTTGACTTTTTAATTGGATGGTCAATTCATCGATTCCTCGTTATTATATATATGATGAGTAGGTGCACACACTTTTGGCCGTGCCCAATGTCAATTCTTCAGCAACCGGTTGTTCAACTTCAGTGGAACTGGCAACCCAGATCCGACACTGAACACAACCTACCTGGCCACTCTGCAGCAAAATTGTCCACAAAATGGAAATGGGTCTACTTTGAACAACCTTGATCCTTCGACTCCAAACACGTTTGATAATAACTACTTTCAAAATCTTGTGATGAACCAGGGGCTTTTGCAATCAGATCAAGAGTTGTTTTCCACGAATGGGTCATCCACAGTGTCCATTGTTAACAACTTTGCCAACAATCAAACGGCCTTTTTCCAGGCGTTTGCTCAGTCAATGATAAATATGGGTAGTATTAGCCCATTAACGGGAAGTCAGGGACAAATCAGATCCAACTGCAGAAAAGTCAATGGAAGCTAAAGGCGATTGAGGATGTGATTAATCAATTATTTGCTTAACGTGCATGGTGTTGACCAATATTATTTCTTGCCGACAACTTCAGCTTAGTATACCTAAACTAGTATACCGTTTTGTGGGAAACGTAGACTCTCTATTATGTGTGTGTGCTGTGTCTATGTGGGGTGGTTTCAACTTCAATATTTTGACGTTTGGCTGTTCATTGCTTTCTCGTACTGTGACGTTTATCCTTTTTTATAGCTAAATTGTATCCTTTTTGTGGTCAAAATTGTACGTGTTTAATCACGGATATGATTACCATTTTGAGGTATTTTATTTTAAATGGTTTTATACAATACATTGAATGTCAATAAATTTCAATTTATTAAAAGAAAAAATAATAAATATTGTTCCATGTTTCTTAAGATTAAAAAGCTAAGTAATTAGAATTATAAAAAAGCCAAGTAATTAGAATGATAGAGGATTTTTTTATCTACAAATTAACTGGTAAACAATTTGGTTGGAGAGATTCAACTATATACCCTGTCCATTAATATCATTATGGCATGGAGGCAGACTAATGTATTACTATATATTAATCCAATAAAAATAGAGAATCAACTTAAGCTCACTTTATAATTCTAGCGTGTATTTGCCGCAGCATGACATGCATGAGTCGTCAAAAGAGAACATTACAAAATAGACTTCATAGTCAATTGCAATCATTGATTATGGAGCTAACTATTGCTCAGTAATGTGAAAGTGCCTTCTTTTTTAACTGAAGTGAAATTGCTTGTTTGAACTCGCGTTTTAAGAGGCCAAAGCAAAATATTCTCACCATCAAACCATGAGAATATATAGGCAACGAAGCTATCTTATTAGTTAAGATTTGTGGAAAGGTAAAAGAGGGAAAATGCCAGAAAAATAATCGACCACATATATACCGTAACTATTAATTTTCCTCCATATTTTTTTTAGTGTTGCCATAAATTATTTTTGAAAAAACCATAATATTTAATATGTGGGCATGTGGATGCTACACATGCCTTCCATTGACGCCTCATCGATCGACATGACCTGCCTAATAATCCAATGAAACATGTGGACGAACGTTAGGACAGAACCCACAGATCGTTGTTATCGATCCCATAGCTCAACTGCAAATAAACTAAGGTATTACGTTCATCATTGATCGATGTTTTGAGTTTTAAAGATGTGTTGCTTTAATTAGAACTTTATTTTTTTAAAAAAAATATAAGAGTAATAATTATGTTTGTATTCATTATTGAATTAACTGTTTGCCACAAGCTTGACAAACCAGTTTATAAAATTATTATTTTGAGAAATTGATTATGAACAGAAACACTGGGAAAAAAACTAATAAGACACAAATTTCTGCGGGGCCGCCATAAGATGTTGAATTTGTATATATGAGACGACAAATTAAATCATAACTTAGCGTTAGATGCTTGTTAAACCAATGCTAAATGCTAAATACGCAAGGACTACATTGTTTTATTTACTTTTTGGAAGTATGCAGAAGATATAATTAATTTTATTGTTCAGATTGATGTTACCAAACTTATTTTTTAATATACACTTCCAATTGGTTTATATTATTAATCTATTGTTCTTTTCAAATATATATATTAATGTGGACAATTTTAGTACAAAAAATATTAATGTGGACAAAATATAATTTATGGAAAATGCATGTATACTCCAAATGATCAATGATTAGTTAGTGCCAAACTTACCACTCGTTATCAGTAATTTGTGGGTAAAGATTATATTTGCCCTGACGGAGATAGTTATCACTCGTTAGGAAAAATTAAAGATGGCCCTTTTGATTTTGTATTTTCAGCAACGACTTCCATGCTGTGTGAATCAAAGAATTTCAGAAATGTCTTGTAATACTTCTGTAGTGGTGAGTTTGGAAGCTCTTTCTCAAGCCCCTGTTGAAAGTGTTGAAGTATCGAACCGGTCAAAGGATAAACCTGTGAAAGAGGAGAGTTTTGAAGATGTAATCTTAAGAAATAATGATTTTTTAAGTCATGTCCAGATTAGCTCTTCAAATTTCCAGAATATGAATATGTTCTCCTTGTTTGGACCCCTTAATGGTGTGGATGTTGACTGGGTTGATGATCATTCCTTTGTGCCTTCTCAATTTGATGGTCATGAAGAGCTCTTTTTGTGGCATATGTTTATAAGGAAAGAAATTCCTCAATCCACCAAATTGATCCGACTTCCTTTATCTTGGTATTCTCTAGATATGCAGGGATCTCTTATTTGGATTGCATGCAAGAAGAAACCAAACTTGGGGTTTCTAGCATTTCTGAATCCTTTGCTAAAGTTATGTGCAGGTTCATCAAATTGGGGGTTTCTCAAGCTTCAAGTGTTCTTCTGGGTTGTTTACTATTGTCTATGTTCCACTGATATGTTTTATGTCTTTATCGTATCGTTTTTATCATCTACATTCCAATACAAAATCATGATCAAGTTTTATATTTATGGAATTTTCGAGTTATGCATATGTCGTTATAGTATTCATGGGATTTCTAACATACAGTTAGATTATAATCCCTTTCTTTCAAACCCTTTTAGGGTAGATGTCCGTCATTCCTCCTTTGTGAGTGAAACTAGTGGCATAACCTTCGTCAACTTGACGTTGATGACCCTTTCTATAAGCGACATTGCACTACAAGAATTTTCCATTAAATATACTACTTGTTCATGCTCTTGCATTGGAATGGAAAAATTATGTTTGTATTTCAATGTTTCTGTTCATGTATGTGGTATTATTAGTGTCTCTATGTAACTGTGCTTGAATTAATATAATTGTCATTTTATCGAAAAAAAAAACGACTTCCATGCACTGCCCTCCAATCCTTTTATTTTTTGGCCGAAAGGATAATATCATTGATAAAGAGACACAGTACATACACTAATACTCAAAATAGAGCACAAAATACAGACACGAGGCACTCTGCATCCATCCATTCAAGACACCAGGACAAATACATACAAGCCAACACACTAGCTACCATCAAAATATCTAGACAACATAGACACAACAGACTCCAAATACTAATGTCAATGCCTAACCAATGCAGGTAAAAAAAAGGTGAAGGGATTGAACTTCCATCCTATCATGATCAAGTGATGAGGGTGCAATAGAAGGTGGTAGTACAAAGACTTGCTCTCCCGAGCCCACCGACTTTGATGCAAATGTTGCATATCAGCAGCTTTAATCTCACCTCCAGGAAGGTGAGGGGGCCAATGAAGTTTGTGGTCAAACTTCATTGAGGTACAGATCATGTTAGGACTAAGCCAACATCCAATACAGACAAAATTAACCCACAGCAGCAGACAAAACCATAGATAACATATCACACATCTAAGAAATTTTAAAAACAAGACACAAATACTACCACTGACACATACTAGGGGTGAACAGGACTTTACAAGCTCTACCCAAGGACCCCTCAAACCCAGATAGAGCTTTGACTTAACCTTTATGGGGGCTTGGTGGCTGTGGGCCAGCCACCGGAAAACAAAAGAGAAAACTCACAAAGCATACCCACATTCAGATCTGGACCACCGCCATAAGCATCTCCGGCCAACACCATGCCCACGCCGGAAAACTACTCAGTCAGAGCTGGACAGCCTTCATTCTCAGTCAGATCTGGACAACCTTCCTTCACCGCCACTTTCATCCTCTCCGGCGAAGCATCTCCGGCAAACACCATACCCACACCGGAAAACTTCTCAGTCAGATCTGGACTGTCTTCCTTCTCAGACAGATCTGGACAGCCTACCTTCACCACCGCATTTATCCTCTCCGGCAGACCCCGAACCCTCGGCGGAAATCTTCGATTCCAGCGGTCAAAGACTCATCCTCGCCCACGGCCATCTCCGGCGAAGAGAAACTTCTTCCTCTCATTCCCAGATTGTACGCTCCACCAGTCCCTCGCCGCCATCACCGCCGTCGACGTCGGCTATGTCCGTGCACCACCTAACGCACCAAGGCGTTAGAAACCCTCACTCACAAGAGGAGGTACAAAGAAAAAGGAAAAGTTTAGAGAGAAGGGAGACCTTCTCTCTCTAACTTTCCTTTACTGTCCTCCAATCCTAATTCATTGACAAAGACTTCATTGATAGAACTATAATTATATATAGTATCTAGTTATTATCTGCTAACTACAGAGAAGATCTTGACTAATATATTTAATGTTGGTTAAATCCGGTAAGCAAGTTTCTTTTTGCTTGTTTTTTTCTCGGCCTCTCTCTTTTTACCTTCTCATCTGCTCCATTTTTATCCTCAAATTATGTCATTTTTATTTAAATTTCTTTACTTGTTTTCATCACTATAATCATCAACATAAGATGAGCGAATTTTTGATATGATATAAACAAAAAAGTTACATTTTCAATTCTGTAGGATATTCAAATAATATTTAATTATAGAAGTTGAAAAAACCACAAAATTTAGAGGAGTAAATTTTTGAACAATCGCATAAAATTAAAAGCGTAATAATGCTACCCTCATATGTATCAAAATGTTTCTCACACACTGCAAATAAAATACAGCTAACCAAATCAAAGCCCATATATACATTAATGATGCAGCCCACAAAAAATACAAAGGCTCTCTACAATATTTGGTTTTTTAAAAGAAAAGCTACACCTATTTAAATATGAACAGAAGTCTATAACTCAATAATCCTTCAGGAGATAGGACGAGGTGGAAAACCACCACAAGGTGAGACTTTGTTACATGCCCGGTATGAAAAATAAACGTAACTCTGTTGAATTGAAGTTATGTTTGGACAAGGTGCTAAATCAGTGTAAATTTACCCCAAACGTTCATAGCGCTGAGTTTGATTATTATATACTAAAAGGAAATTTTTAAAACTGAATACATATAAAATAAAAATTAATTCAAGAAATTCTTATAAAAAAGAAAATATTTTAGTTTGAATTATTTTTTTTAGCTTTAAATAATTAGGTATCCATGTGATCCAATCATGTTGTGTCAAGTGGTCCAATAGGAATGTATGAGTTTTTATATATATAATAGATAATAAATGCATGAATTTTTAAAAAAATGAAAAAAAACGAGAGAAATGTTGAGATTAATATGAATAATTTTCATTATTACCAAAAAAAATTTCATTGGCCATGATTTACCTAATTGGCGATTTTCCCGCGCGTACTTTTAATAGAATGCATATGATTCGGAAAAGCTTAGATACACATACAAGTGGCAAGGAAAGGGAGAATTGAAAACTGAAAAAACGGAACACACGCGTTTTCGGGATTACGTTGGAGACCTAATTAAAAGAAAAAGTCATACACACACAGACACACATAAGAAGAGGAATTCAGGAGAGGCGGCAATACACATATATGCGGAGTGTGTCTTTAAATAAGTGCCTAGAAACAATGACCTTTTGTTTTTATATGGAGAAGACTATAAGAGGATATGAGAATGATCTCGAATCTTTCTTCAACCTAGCTCTGATACCATGTAGAAAAATAGAAACGGCCAAATGGTCCGACAATTTTATTTATGATGGTCTCTCATATTTATATTAATATGAGGAGAGAGAAATACAAATAGAAGAATAAATCAAACTAACAACAAGATAAACTAAACAAATAAATAATATAAAAATAAATAACAAACCCTAGAAAAACTAGATAAGCCTAAATTTAACCGATTCAAATTATTCCGTGTTTTTTTTCTAACACACAACACTCAACAATCAGAAAGACAAGCGAGCAGCACTTTTTTTGTGGTATCATTCAATCGCTGACGCTGAATACTCAATTTTTTTTTCTATAAATTTGTTTGTTCACAATTTAGTTTGCTACAAATGCTTGAATGAATAGAATGCTCATCTATGTTTTGTTCGGTCCGGAACGCCTCCTATTCTCTTCCCTCCTATTCCCCCTTATTCTCTATCTCAACCATTCATACACTACCACAGATTACCCCATTTACATGCGCTTATAAAGCGCATGTAGAGGGGGGCGCTGGTAAAGGCTCTACATGCGCTTTTAAAAAGCGCATGTAGAGGGGGGGCTATACATGCGCTTAAAGCGCATGTAGATGTGCCTCTACATGCGCTTTATAGGTACCTACCTCTACATGCGCTTTAAGCGCATGTAGAGGTACCTACCTTTACATGCGCTTTAAGCGCATGTACAGCTATATTTTTTTTTTAATATATTCTTTTACATTAAGAAACCAATCTGTTTTATAATATCTAATGCAAAAATGGAATCTTAAGCTCAATATATAGATACATATATACTCCAAATCTTAAGCTCAATATATACTTCAAATCTTAAGCTCATTGATGTTAAAATCATAAGCTCAATATATACTTCATTCTATGATTTGACACCTTTACATTATTGATAGATATTGCATTCAAGATTGATGGTACACATTATAAACACACAACAATGATACTTAGATAATTTTGGAAGCCAACTTAGCACCCTAGCAAATCAATCTCAAAGCATTATGCAAGATACTTTTATATAACATGTATTTATTATGGTTCACAATGTCCACCATTAAATCAGAGACAAATCAGCGAATTTCAAACCAACCATGACAGCAACCAACACTGAAAATCAATCACAAAATCATAGCAAACAGCCCCAAAAATCACTAATCACATGCACAACCAATAACATACATACACAACTTATACATTCTCAATATTCATGCTTTGGGAAATAGTCATAGGCTTTGATATAAAATTTAAATCACACAAGTTCCTAGCACTTAAACCTATAATCCAAACACAAATCAAACATATAACCACCACTTATAAAAGGTAGGAAAGAAACATATATTAAAGGCCATTTAATTTCCACCACTTTGATATCGTGACATACAACCAAAAGCTATATGTAACTAAAAGGATCATCAAAGAGCTCTTTTTATTGTAGCAATTGGTTATGGATGTTGATTTGAAAATAAAAACAATAAAAGAAATGATCAATATATAGAAATCTATTTATTATACAACATTTCACATGTCTATAGAAAGCTATTCATTATACAGCATTTCACATGTCATATAATTGTTTGTATTTTTCATTGATGAATATAAACACTCATGACAAAGCTAGAACAGGATGAACACTCATGGCAACTCCAAAGTAGATTGTTCAATATTGAATAGAAAAACAAAGTTGCAGCCTACCCTGTTTTCAAAAAGAAACCAACCCAAGTTTAAGTGATGCAGAAACAGCAGGTTAAGGAAAGAGATTACAGCAATAAAGACCATTTCCATTGGTCCAATAACAGCTTTTATTATATATTACTCACTGCAACATCATTGGTAGTCAAACGTTTAGGTTCCATCATTCATGCTATTCACATCCATCTTGAACTAAAGGATGTCTTTATGAGCATCTTCAGCATTTTCTTTGCCTTGTTTACTAATTGAATTTTTTATGAAGAGCCACACAACAAATCATCCATGCATTTTTTACTCGCATGAGAAGTAAATGAATTTGAAATCATCCATACATTTTTTTTTTTGAAATCCTATCATCCATTTTAAATGTTTGATGGGGGATAGCTTCTGGAAATGCTTCAGAAATCTGCCAGCAAATGAATTTCCAGAAACCATCTCTTGAGACAATACCTCTACAGAATAGGTTAAATTCTTGATAACTCATAATAGAAATATTTTTGTCTACTATGAGGTAGAGGGAAAAGAAAATCACTGAAATGACTGCACATGATACTGATATGTCAGATATAAATATGGGGGCTCACCTATTTTCTTTTTATGTTAGATAGCCGACTAATATGATAAATGAACACATGAGAGAATAAAAAGTAGAATAAAAAATATGGGGGCTCACCTATTTTTTTAATGTAAACAATAGATTGATCCAAATATTCTGAATATAGTAGAATACTTCCCGAGATAGTCCAAGAAGCTGAATCACGGGGCAAGTTGGTGAACTACCTTGAGGAGGCAATGGTCCCATTGCCCTGTGGCCACCCACTACATCCCAACATAAGGACTGCAGCTAAAGAACAATCAAACAATGAATACTTTATCCCATTATCAATGAATAATCCCTAGCTTTTATTTATTCCCCAGACAAAGCATACCCCAGGAACACTGATTGTAAGCTATTAACAATAACAGAAAATTCTTCAGACAAAACATACCCCAGACAAAACATTTATACCTCCTTCTTCTTTTCAATAAGCTATTAACAAAGCATACCCCAGGAACATTTATACCCCAGGAACAATCAAACAGAGCAATGATTTATTTATTCCCTAGACAAAGCATACCCCAGACAAAACATTTATACCTCCTTCTTCTTTTCAATAAGCTATTAACAGAGCATACCCCAGGAACACTGTCAACCCCTCACAGCCATATAGAGAAAAACAGGCAAAGGAAAGTTTGAAAGGTTTCCCATACTTAAAAGGCTGTAAGCAGATATGGGATTGGGCAAATATTTTCAAATGTAAATAAGAGAAGATGCAGTAACCAAATTCTGTCATTTAAAAAAAAATCTGAAAATTTCTCCATGTTATAGTCAATAAACAAAAAATCAAAACACCCAATTGCAGAAAACACAAAAAGGATGAAAATTACCTAACAGTAGACAAGAATAGCCATTAATAGCAACTTAATCAGACCAGCTGAACCACTCATATTTCTCTGAGGTATCAAAGAATAAGTGACACATACAAAACATCTTGATCCTAGGAAAAAAACATTTCTTTAAAAAAATAAAACAAATGGTTGCAGTGTTCAAAAACTATTACCAGCAATGGATTCAACGTGTTCTGTATCTTCTTCCTTTCCATCTTCATCATCAGCCTCTGGATCAGGAGTTGGCAAAAATGGGTATGGATGAAGTAAATTAAACAAAAGGAAGATAGTTGAAATCCCATATCATCAACAAACCATGGAACTACGAAAAGTACGAGAATAAGCAAAGAAAGGAGACCCGGAAGCAAAAAGGAGAAAAGCTATTAGATTTCTGGAAACATACAAGAAAAAGAAGAAGGGAAAATGATAATAACCTCACAAATTTCGCAAGAAGACCAATGTATGTCACTTACATATCTATTTTCAGGAAGAAAATAACAATCTAACTACTACTAGACAAGAGAAAAAACATGAGGTTAAGTTGAACAAGTAAACCTAAAGCCTTTCCTGCATTCAACAGCACTCAACAAACTATTTGATTGCAAACTTGAATACCCAATGCGCTCTACAATATTTTTATTCTCAGAGGTCAGTGGAACTTAGATGCAAATTCGTAGCAAATTTCTGGTAAATATTCCCAGATATTGATCTCTCATGATTTTCAATAATTAAAATCCATGAACAATGTGCAATTTTTTATTGAAAGTTCTGATATCACAAATTGTATGTGAGAACTTTTTCAGAAAATCCTGTTCAAAAAGATTTTTAAACAAATTGTATGTGAGAACTTCTACCTAAACAAATTGAAGATTTTTAAACCCAAAACCTAAGAAAACCCGTCAGCCCTAGAGTACCCAAAATTTAGGGTTTTGTGAAAAACTCAATGAAACTTCAAATTAATCATCATATCACTTCTTAAACTCTACAAATTGAAGCTTAACTTCAATGTAATGTGTTACCTTAGGCCAAAAACGCAAACCCCAGATTCGTTCTCTCACATATCTCACCAAGAAAAAGAGAAAAAGGAATGAGAACAGTTATAAGAGACTCACCGGAGTTGGAATTTGGTATTTCCTGTCATATTTGAACTCGCCGCCGCCGGAATCCGCCGTGCTCGCCGGATTTTGAAAAGGAACGCAGGGAGTGAGGAATTGGTGAAAAAGAAAGGAAGAGAAAGAAGAATGAAGGAGAGGATGTTTACCCTAATCATGAAGCTCGGCCGCTGTGCACCTTCGCCGCCGCCGAACGCCACCGACAGTTGTGGCCGGAGGAAAAGAAAAAGAAGAAACAAAGAGGAAGGAGAAATGAGAGGGTTGAGCTCGAGAGAGAGACAGATGGAAATGAATGAATGAAGAGAATTGATATTTGTAAAGGGATTGGGGAAAATTACAGTTTTGCCCTCTCTTTTATTTTAATATTAGGCCTATACATGCGCTTAAAGCGCATGTAGAGCCTCTACATGCGCTTAAAGAGCATGTAGCGCCTCTACATGCGATTAAAGCGCATGTAGAGCCTATACATGCGCTTTAAGCGCATGTAGAGGTATAAACACCCTTTACATGCGCTTTAAGAGCATGTAAAGGGTGTTTCTACCTCTACATGCGCTTAAAGCGCATGTAAAGGGTGTTTCACCAATTTCATAGCACCCAAAAGTGGTAGTGGAGCCTTGAAACACTGAGTCCACAAGTAGGAACACCTTATGAGGTCTGAGGAGGACCTCTTATGCATGACTCCATGTTTTGCACTTCAGTAGTGCCTTTACATGCGCTTAAAGCGCATGTAAGGGTGTTTCACCAATTTCATAGCACCCAAAAGTGGTAATGGAGCTTTTAAACACTAATTCCACAAGCAGGAACACCTTATGAGGTCTGAGGAGGACCTGTTATGCATGACTCCATGTTTTGCACTTCAGTAGTGCCTTTACATGCGCTTAAAGCGCATGTAAAGGGTGTTTCACCAATTTCATAGCACCCAAAAGTGGTAATGGAGCTTTTAAACACTAATTCCACAAGCAGGAACACCATATGAGGTCTGAGGAGGACCTTTTATGCATGACTCCATGTTTTGCACTTCAGTAGTGCCTTTACATGCGCTTAAAGCGCATGTAAAGGGTGTTTGTGCCTTTACATGCGCTTTAAGCGCATGTAAAGGGTGTTTCCATATGATTTTGAGCTCTTCACCTAAGTTCATTTTATATTTTATCTCTAAATACTTAAATCCTTTGCTAGTCATTGTTTTAGTGAATTTTAATTGATGTACATTTCTATACATGCGCTTAAAGCGCATGTAGAGATAAGGCCTCTACATGCGCTTTAAGCGCATGTATAGATTCTTACCTGTACATGCGCTTAAAGCGCATGTAAAGGACCCTCAATACATGCGTTTCTTCTAAGCGCATGTAAAGGTGCGCTGGTAGAGGGACAATTTGTAGTAGTGATATTTATCTAATGGCTCAAATTATCCCCATACATTATACACCCAGTCCACCATATCCCTCTCTCCTAAGCGAAATTATTACCCAGTCCACTCTCTCCCATGATTTTTGCCCAATTTATTTCTCTCTCCTCTCTCTCTCCCATTTTTCGGTTTATCTCCTATTATTTAATTATATTATCAACAAATTGCCCCAAATATATATATATTTGGGAAAATGACAAAAAAATCTCTTCCAATACCCAAAAGGACAATTAAGAAACTTAAACTTCCAAAAGGACTGTCAAGGAACCAGTACTAAATTAGGATTAATAAATATTGCAAAAAGACTCAAATACCCCTCTCCCTCAAAACATTTTCTCCTCCTCCTATGTTCACTTTCCCTTCCACGTCTGGGTTTCAATTCCAAGCTCAGCCCCTAGCTTCTCATCACTCAAAACTACATCTTTTCATTTCGCTCAAAATATTTGAGCTTCTTCTTGCGTCGAGTGAGAGGGAGATTCTGACGTCGTCGCTGGAATTATGGTGAGCTCTTTCTTCCCTTTACCCAATATTCTGCTACTTGCGAATTCGTTTTAATGATTTTGGAGCTGTCCTTATGGCTGCTATTGTTCATTGGCGATTATCTATTTTTTTTTTGTTTGAGGGGATGAATGATGTTTAGAAAGGAGGAATTTTCCCCCTTTGATTAATGATGCTCAACATTTTCTTTTCTGAAATTAGAGTTATTTTCTTTTGCTTCAATACTCAAAATCTCATATTAGTTATTGTAAGCACTCACCTTCCAAGATGAAGCGACCCGTGCAACATAGGAATGACAATCATGGATTGGCTGCCATTATTTATTACTCCCTCCGTTCCTAAATATAAGATCACTTTAGTTAAATTGGGGAGATTAAGGAAGACAATAAAATTACATGATCTTCCCAAAATCCCCTCAATTACTTAACTTTAAAAGGAGGAGGGGTTTTCAATGAAAAGAGGGAGTATAAGGGTAGTTTGGGCAAAACTTGAGATAAAATAGGAAGTGATCTTATATTTAGGAACAGAGGGAGTATTTGAACAAGAGGACTGAATAATGTAGGGAACATGACACCCTTCTTCACACACCATGAAAGCCTGGCTAAACACAAACCAGATCCCACCATCCCTGCAGCATTATAACACACATAACTCCATTACTTTGGTCTTGATAATTTTAAGAGAAACCAAGATGACCAAAATTGGACTTGCAGGAAAAAAAGCTCATACCTAATGCAAGAGGAATTAATTTTCCTTTTGATAAATGAAGGATAATTTTTCTTTGTGTGATTTGCTAAACAAATTTATGTTGAGATGTGTGACTTGTCTTGGAATCAAACTTTTTCTCTTCGTGGAATTGTTTCTGCTTGGTCTGTGGTTGTGGCAATAGCCATAAAAGTCATTTCACAAGCTCAATATTTGTACTCAGTACTGCTGCATGGTAGGCAATTAGATGGAGATTGATTTGTTCTTTAATGATTGCAGAGGTATGGAGTTGCTTTAGGGCGCAATGTTTATATTATGCATTGGAACTCTTTGTCATACATGCAAAGTCTCATAATTCAATTATTTTAATAAGTTCCAAATTGAAGTTATGGATAGATTTATATATGTATAGATTTCCTCAAATAATTGTATGGTTTTTTGTGATGGTATTGTGTTAATTTGCCGTGTTTATTGGAAGTTGGAGTTCAGATAAAGTGTAAATTGTATTTGTGATGAAGTAATCTCATTATGGATGGTGCTTGGTGGTAGGCCAAATTGGGTACCAACAGGCATTGCTCTAGTAGGTGTTGTAGGGTGAATCTTGCAGTATTCATTTATGAGTGTGTAAAATTATTGATGATCAACAGATGTTATTTGAGCTATTTGTATCTTGTAGGGATAGTCTTTACCACTATTGCCCTTGGATTGTAGTCTAAAAACTATTTTCTAACCCTTAAAATGTTACCATTTGGATCATGAGTTTAAAATCAGTTGTATGATGGAATTTGGGTATGCTTTTGCTGTCTATTGTCATATCTCAATTCCAGAGTACATGGCTGAATACACTAAATCGGTGGCTCAGTATGATGGCTTCATGAAACAAGTTTGTTATGATGAGGTTGTTCCTAATACTGTGATCATTGAAGGACATATAGAAGTTGAGGTTGGCCATTTGAGACATTTCAAACAGGTGCTGCAGAATTCATTTGACTTGAAAATGAGGAAGATTGCTTATTGGGAGATTGTGCTGACTAGGCTGATTCACACCATAGCTTTGCATTTGGTTACCTGTGATTTTTTGTTAATGTATTGGATATATGTATTTTGTTGATGTAATGAATATATGTATTTGGTTAATGTAATTTGTCCTTCTCATATGATTTCTGCCATCAACTGTGTAACAAATACTTCATGGGAATTGAAATTAGTCAAATGTTAATGACTATACTCTAAATGTTAATGGGAAAGTTTTAATTGTTAATCGGTTTGCTGCAATTGTTAAAGGGACACTGCAAGTTTTAACACGGAATGTGCGATTTCAATGACCCAAAAATTAATGGATATGCTCTAAATGTTAATGAGTAAGGTTCAATTGTTAATGCGTATAATGCAATTGTTAATATAAAATGCGCGTTTTTTATAAGTTAATTCTAAATGACCCAAATGTTAATATGTATGTTGTAAATGTTAATGGACAAAGTTCAATTGTTAATTGGTACAATACAATTGTTGATACAGAATGCACTTTTTTTTTAACAAGTTAATTCTAATGACCCAAAAGTTAATGTGTATGCTGTAAATGTTAATGGATAAAGTACAATTGTTAATGGGTACGCTGCAATTGTTAACACAAAATGTGTGATTGTTAACTAACAGGGAAGTTAATTCCTATGACCAAAATGTTAATGGGCAAGCTCTAAATGTTAATGAGTAAGATTCAATTGTTAATGGGTATCCTACAATTGTTAATATTTACGTTGAAATTGTTAACACCGAATGTGTGCGAGTCCAATGACCCAAATGTTAATGGGTATGCTCTCAATGTTAATGGGTAAGGTTCAATTGTTAATGACTACCCTGCAATTATTAATACAAACGCTACTACAGTTAATTGAGAAGCTAAAAATGTTTCATTAATAAGCAATCATTACACCAAAAGTTTGTCCCACAAGACACCTCAATGTTTCTATCCTAACATATACTCAAACTAACAATCATTCTTTCCACTCATGCTTTTCTCGATCTCTTTGACTGCGTAGGTCCATCGATAAGCATCAAAGCGTTATCCTTCACTACATTCAAAGACCATGAGAAAAGCCACCACATCAAATTTGACCTAAACATTGCAACATCATCGTTTGAGTACTTTAGCCTCACTCCTGGACTCAATCTTGACAACCAAATAAGGATATGGATGCCACAGTCGTACAAGTTTCCCTAAATAGGTACAGGAGCTCTATCAACTTTACCAAGGGGCTTGTCGCGAAATTCAGTAGGATTGATAGCCTTTAATATAGCAGCGAATCTTTCCAGCTGAAATATAACCAATAACATGATTAAATTTAATGTGATCTAAAAATCATTCTACTAGAGAAGTCAGGAAATCTTACACAGCGAAATATGTTTGTTTATCATCTTAAGGTTTATGTTCAGTTCTATTGAAGAACTCTGTTCAGATTCATCAACCTCCCTAATTGAAGTTTCAATCATGAGCATACAATACAAAAAAAAACATGTAAGCTGTCAAAAAACATAAGAGTAAGCAACAACAAATAACTTGGAAATTAATAAGAGTAAACTGCAAAAAAAAAACAAAAGAGTAAGCTGTCTAAATCAAACAATATGATTGTGTTTCAGGTGTAAACTTTCTAAATCAATACAAGAATATTACTCCCTCCGGTCCTAAATATAGGACCTAGATAACTTTTTTTGGGGAGACTAAGGAAGACTTGATTTTAGACGTCTTTCCAATAATACTCCTCCTTAATTAGTTTGATTACTTAGTAGTCTTTCCTCCCCTATTATTAAGAAGTTGTTAAGAAGAAGGGTAATTTAGGAAAAAGGTGACCAAAAATGTATCTAGGTCTTATATTTAGGACCAAAATAAAGTCTCTATATCTAGGTCCTATATTTAGGACCGGAGGGAGTATTAAAGAACAGATGATAAACGCTTCTAGAGACAAAATAATGAGCACTGAAGTACATGGTGATAAACACCATCAAATATATGTTCTCCAAACACTAGCAAAATTAAGAATTGATTTAACCATTTTCCTGGAGAAAAAAAGTCCCAAACCAATGAGTATCAAATCCTATTTTACCTTAAATTTCAGTTCCATACAACTTGCTTCAGTGTGTTTAAAGCTCATACCTTTTTTCACCAGGTTACATATTACGAAGAAATTTAAAAGACTCAGAAAATTGAATTACTAAGTGAAATAAAAAAAAAGCTATATTGAAACAACCCATACAGGTTAAGAATCAGATTTCCAAAAGCTTTTCCAATTTTATGTATGAACAGCAGGCTTCAAGTAGTTGTACAAGGTGTAAGTTGTCTAAACGAAACATGATCACCTCTACGAAGCCGCCGAACACCACATGAACACCACACGCCGCCGCCGGTAAAGCCCACGAAGCCGACGAACACCACACGCCGCCGCCGGTGAAGCCCACGAAGCCGACGAACATCTCATGAACACCACCACACGATTTAGGGATTGGCTGGGAAAAGAGGAGAGTGTCTGGTGGGGACGTGCTAAGGTTTATGGTTTAGAGTTTGAGTTAGTGAAGAGAAGAGAATTGTAATTTGTGGCTTTAGATGAGGGTAATGAAGTCTTTTCACAAAATTTGAAAATGTCAAGTAGGTGTTGGTTCCTTCATAGTCCTTTTGGAAGTTTAGGTTCCTCAATTATCCTTTTGGGTATTTGGAGGGATTTTTTTGTCATTTTCCCTATATATTTCTAAAAGAAGAGCTGCTCCTTTAATGCCACCGCAAATATATATATATATATATTAAAAAAATTATCCATTGTCTTTTGTAAACAGACAAGTACATGAATATATGATTTTGAAAAGAGACTGCAATGCATTTCTAAAGAAGAAGCTGCTGCTTTGACTGAGTTGTATCTTCCAAAAAAAAAATCTTGTTTCTTAGCCTGGCCGAGGATGATACATGAGGATTAATTGTATTACGAATTTGGGAGGATAATTACGCATAGGAGAGAGGTAATTATAATAATTTATTGATAATATAATTAAATAATAGGAGATAAACCGAAAAATGGGAGAGAGAGATAGGAGAGAGAAATAAATTGGGCAAAAATCATGGGAGAGAGTGGACTGGGCAATAATTTCGGTTAGGAGAGGGGGATATGGTGGACTGGGTGTATAATGTGTAGGGATAATTTGAGTCATTAGATAAATATGGATGGTTGAGATAGGGAATAGGGGGAATAGGAGGGGTTCCGGACAGTGTTTTGATTTAGTTGTTACCTGCTGAACATATATGTTAGAATACGTGTGATTTGGTTTTAGGCGTTAGAATTTGTAGTCTTTCCTCATCATATAAATTTTGCCGCTGGGGATTTTATGAACAAAAGGTTTTTCCATTGGCTGCTGTATGAAAAGTCATGATTGAATTCGTGTACTTGAAGTATAACTTGTATTTCAAATTTGTTTCTACAGGTAAAATCTGCTTCACTTGTGACTAAAGAGGAGCTTGGAAAGGCCACTTCAACTTTTCTTCATACTCTTGCCGCTAGGCTTGCCACTCCTTTTGTTTTTGGTTCACTTAATTTTTGTTGCCTTACTATCTGAACCTCAAAATATTCCTATGGGATTAAATCAAGACACACATCGTGATGGGGCTCTTGAAAGTGATTTAAGGTCAGAGCAAGTAACAAAAGAATGTGAAAATGACAATGGTTTAACTAGAGATGGGGAATTGAAGAAAGAGGATGATGTTGGAAAGAGTAATGATGATGATGGTGGTTATTTTGATTGTAATATCTGTTTTGTCGAAGCTAAGGATCCTGTTGTCACTTGTTGTGGCCATTTGTTTTGTTGGCATTGCCTCTATAAATGGCTTCATAGGAGGTCAGGTGTAAATGAATGTCCTGTTTGTAAGGGTGAAGTTTCCTATGAAACTGTCACACCAATATATGGCCGTGGAGTCAACAATGTTCAAGACCCTGAAGCAGATCCTAATTTTAAAATCCCCCTCAGGCCTCATGCAAGGCGTGTTGAGAATTTAAGACCAAACTTACACACAAGTGCATTTAGGAATTCCATGGGGGATATGTTTAGGCGTCTTACAGAAGAAGGGTTTGATCTTGTTGACATTGTGCATGGAACACACTCATTTCTAAACAGGTTTATGACTTCTAGCAGAGCAATTAGGAGAGAGCAAAATCATGAAGCAACCCCATATGATTCGGGATATCTAGATGGTGATCTTGAGGCTGAGGATGAGTCTCAAAGAACACATTCAGATGTAGCTACATTTCCTTCTTTTCATTTTGAAGTCTCTGGTGACAGTGCGGTAGTAACGGATTTCAGGACTAGAAATCAAGAACAAGTTGAACAATCTGTACATGTGGGTGATTATACAGTTTACCATTCAAGCACTGATGATCATACAAATTGGGAGAGTCAAGTGGACAGTAATGTAGAAATTGACTCAATGGTATCATTGTCCACATCCTCTCCCAGAAGGAGGAATGATTCTCCCACAAATTCTGATGTAGATAATGGGGACTCTCTTGGTCCTTAGGCGAAGGCGTTTACAGTGATTATAGCTTCCAAAGTAAAATGTTCTCTTTTGTGGATAGATTTATTAAACTTCTAACTATTATCGTGCTGCTTTTTTTTTAAAGGGTTAACCTCCTCTTGCATTACTCTATATATATTTTTTGGGCGACTTTGGAAACTTCAATTTTTGTCACCTTACATAAGGCTAGGTAAGATAGTGGAGACCCTGTTTTTGGATTCATTAATTAATTAATTTGTTTCTAAAATTATCTGCTAATCTAGAGGATAAACCATTTAATCCTTTGCTGGTTGCAGCGAAGCCTACTTTTATTTTATGGTTCCGATAATTAGCATAATATCCTATTCAGAGATCCAAAGGTGGTACTTGATCCCTTATTCGATGAAAATTTTGTGATGGTTTGTTATGGTGAGATGCTTTCTTGGTTTTATGAACTATATAAATATGAGATATTCATCATTGTTGCTCGCTGACTTATCCTAGATAGCATGATCGACAGTCAATATTCAATACTAAAAAGCAAGTCGGTTGCTCCGAGATATTCTTTAGAGAAGTGCTGTAGGCTTCAAACTTACTCCCTCTGTTCCTAAATATAAGATCACTTTGGGGAAGTGGATAAGTTCCTAAATATAAGATCACTTTCTATTTTATCTCAATTTTGGTCCAAATTACCCCTATACTTCTTAGCTCCCTCACTTCTCTTTTAAATCCCTATTTGTCTTTTAAATTTAAGTGAGGGGTATTTTGGGAACATCATGTAAACCTAATTCATTGGAAAGTCTTCCTTAATCTCTCCAAATTAGCCAAAGTGATTTTATATTTAGGAATGGAGGGAGGTAGTATTTGTTTAATAATGTTATTTGAGAAGGTGTAAAAGCCAATGGAATCTAAGCTTCTCCATGCTTTACAGTCAATTTTTCACTAATGAATGCCCCGCGTTTACCTTCATATTAGTCCTTACAGTATCATCTGATATGCTCTAATAACCCACCTTTTGACATAAAAAATATCATCCCATGATACACTGTGATTTCGGACCATAACCCACAGGCCATAGGATAGTCCGTTTGTATATACTACCAGACCAGATACAGATACATTGAATAGAACCCATCAGGCCATTCCTCGGCCCATGTAGCCCATAACCATCTCTAGTAAAAAAGTTGTTTAATTAGGCCCAGTGTTTTCTCCTTCCATGTCTATGGAATGATCAATTTCCACTTTAGGCCAACTCTACCCAAGCCTTTCTGTTCATCCACCGAAGCCTCTTGATAGCCGGAGATAATGAGTGAGTGGTAAGCTCCTCAAATCTTTGCAGTACTATTATTTCTCAACATGTGTCATGTATGGTCAAGTGTCAGATGGAATATTGAAGCATGGATGGTTTAAGAAAAAGGTGAGAGGGAGCAAAATGATGTAGGGAGTGAGGGGGAATGATTGGACACACGGGTGAGTAGTGTGTTTGAAGGAATCTCATCACTTCCCTGGTCAACATTCAAGCAATCAACCTCATTATTACCCGACATTATCCTTCTTATTATATGCCCCAAGTGTCTTGAACTATTATGCTTGATATATCCCTTAGTTATCATGCAAATCAATTTATTCCCACCCTTTCATTCCTATCATCATTACGTTTCTGGGGGACAGATTAACATTATTACGTATCATTATAACTATCAGCATCATTATTCTGCCATGATTATATACTCATCCCTCTGACTTAATTAGCGTGCATGCCCCCCATTCTTTAAATTAATACTCTATAATCACCGGATTTGAAAGAAAGCTTTTCCATCCATTTATTGACACACACTAGGCGATTTTGTTATTTGAAATACTTGTCAAACAATATCTTTGGTTTATAATAAAAATTACGATGCTGAAACTCTGGATTCTAAATATCTTTCTTATGATGATGATGCTGCGTGTATCACAACGTACTAGTATAATATTTGTCTGAGCCTTGGTGCAAAAGGACCTGCAGGGATGATAATGCGTGCTGGCAGAGCATGATGAGATGTGGACGCCATGAGTACAACTTTCAGAACCACTTTAATATGGCTTTCTCTACGAGAAATATTTGTCTGTCTAGAATTATTAGTTCTTCATGTATGCGAGAAACATTGCCGCCCGTTAAAGATTCCTCCCACCATTTGATTGGCTTCACTATCATTGCATGTCTTGAATTATTAGTTCTTGTTTGACTGACACTTTTGGCTGCCCCATCCCTCGTTCAAATCTGTCCTTATTTTTCAACTCAATTGATTAACCAAACAATAGACTTCAAAAAATATATTTTATTTTGAGTAAAGTGGAATTGTATTACTAGTATATCAGAGAAACTGTGCCAACAAAGATTTAATATAGTTATCATTCACACTTAATCTGATGATGTGTTTCAATCACAACTCTGTAGACTGTAGATCCGAATCACGATCTCGTAAGCCTGCAACCGATTTAGCTTAAATGAGTCTAGAACTAATTGGGCCGGCCTAGTGATTAAAATGTGTGAATGGAATAGTAATGAATGATGATGTTAAATTTGGAGTTTTCAAAAAGGCACCTTTGAACAGGAAAGGACAATTTTAAGCGCATAATGATCAACATTCTGATGCACAGTTACTCAAATGTCAAATATTTTAGCGTATGATGTCCCTTACTTGGCCGGCATCAAACAGCATCCCAGGTTGATGAAGTCCAAGGACTATGATTGCGACTATTATCATTATTATAGTATGGAGTATGACACTAATGAATAACGAAAGGGAAAGTTCTAAATATTTGAAAAAAATATCAAATGTAATGATGTGGGAAGGGGAGCATGAAGCCTTGTATGTGCAGGATGGCATGCTGAGTTGTCTTGTCTCTCCACCAGAATACTCTGCTCTTCATAATTGCCGAACAATCATTTGCTTAATAATAAATGCAATCCTATTAGTGCTATACTTGCATTGCCTTCGGACTTATCTCATGCAAAATAACCTGCCCGTATTGTTTAGTTGCCCCAATCTTTTTGTTTTTTATTTAGTGAAGTAGTATTATTTTAAGAATCCAATCTCAAAATCATGAGGTGGGGTGGGGGGGGGGGATATTAATTGAAAACATAGAGATACCAGTAAGTAGTAAAGTACTCCCGCTACTATAATATAAATGCCCAAAATTTGAATAGTTTTGTTAAAAATATAAAAGTTCACATTTACATTTTTTCATCGTTTAAAAGTGTTTTTCTTAATTTATCTCTTACTTTCCTTCACATTTATTAATGTTTACATATTTTTCTTTCTTACTAGTATCATAATAAATGGGGTAAATTGGGAAAAAAATTAAATATAAACCCTTAACTAGCTTTTACATGTTTTTCTTAAGAAACGTGTTTTGACGACTAGACTCTTACTCCTCTAGGTCCTTATTATAAGTCACAACTACCTATTTCTCACATACTCCCTCCGGCCCTAATTATAAGCCACCAACTACCCATTTCTCACATACCAAAGAATGGTAGTTGGGTCTTAAAATTCATGTTTACTTTTCCACTTTTTCCAACTTTACCCTTCACTAATGATGTGTTTCACATTTTCAATTTTGAATCTTCATTAATGACAGGGGTAAAGTGGGAAAAAAGCATTTAATGCAGCGGTTAATGACTTAACTTAAGGACAAAAAATTAGAGGTAGTTGGTGACTTATAATAAGGATCAGAGGGAGTACGAAGGAATAGTACTCCCTCCGGTCCCTAATGTAAGAGCCCAAAATTTGAATGGTTTTGGTCCTTAATGTAAGAGCTCACCTCATATTCTCTCCTCATTTAATGCATTTTTTCCTACTTTACCCCTAACTCTCTTTCATATTTATTAATGCTTATGTATTTCTCTCTCTTAAAAGTACCATAATAAATATGGGTAATTTTGGAAAAGAAGCATTAACTCCAGACACTCAACTAACATTCACATGTTTTCTTAAGAAGCGTTTTTTTGACGGCTAGCTTTTACATTAGGGACCGGAGGGAGTAGTTGTGTATTAAAATTCATGTTAAATTTTTCATTTTTTCCAATTCCACCATTCATTAAATGACGTCTTTCACATTTTCAATTTTGAATCTTTATTAATAACAGGGGTAAAGTGAGAAAAAAATATTTAATGAGGACTAAAAGTTTTAGGCAGTGGATGACATATAATAAAGAGAGGAGAGAGTATATTAGGAATTAGATGAAGTAATGAATAAAGTCAGAATGGGGACATGGAAGGAAATAATGAAAATAGTGATATGATTACACTAACAAAGATCGAATCAAAGAGTGAGATATGGTATCTCACTGTGTCTGAGACGATCATCAGCTTTTGCACGGATGCACACAAGCATGAGATGAGCTATTTGTATAATAGCTTTGCTTCTATGACTACTGCATTGGTCTTTGTTGTTTCATTTCGCCTGCTCCTTAGCTGCTCTATTTTTAAAAGCAGGCCCCTCTCATTCTTCCTTTCAGCTATATAACATTAATACTGACGTCTATTCACATTAAGGAATGTGGGCTTTTGAGATACTCCCTCCGGTCCTATTTATAAGTTGTCAACCGCCATTAAATTTTGGTCCTTAATATAAGCCGTCAACTACCACTAACTAACTCATTAATTAAAGTTTTCCAAATATGCCACTGTCATTGAAAAAAGTGATATATGCATTTACTTTTGTTTGCCTCATTATGACTCACTAATTAATAGTTGTGAGGAGGGGCAAAGATGGAAATGAAAAATAAAACAAGACAAATTTAATGATGTAACCGCCACTAACCGTCATTCCTTGATTTGTACAATATGGATGGTTAACGACTTATAAATAGGACCGGAGGGAGTAACTTATATCCATTCCAATACGAAACATTTAATTTCTTGTCTTGGAGAAGGGTGGCAGATTAATGAAGTTGGAGGGGTGAGGAGGTCATAGGTAGACCAGGCTTGAGCTGTTTAACATCGTTAACTTCGTGGTCGGCTTATCAAAATATCTCTCAGGTTAATGTTTATACGCTTTCAGATGAAATGGGTGATTCCTGTATTCTTGTCAAGACTTTTGTGAGGTTGGAATTTATATATTTAGAGACGCATGTGAAGTTGAGTTGGTGCACACATTAATTGCAACGAGGGGCCAAATTTGTGCCTTACATAACTACGTACAGTGGGCTCTTGGCAGCATCCTTTGTTTGATGACATGGCAGAGGTTTTTTTCAGGGAGATGAAGCGGGGAAAGGACAAAAACAGCCAAACAGCACAAAACAAAGAGAAAGGTCAAGTACTCGGTCCCTAATGTAAGAGTTAGCAGCCAAAAAACCGCTTTTTAAGAAAACATGCGAATATTAGTTGATGTCTTGAGTTAATGCTTCTTTTCCAAAATTGCCCATATTTATTATGAGACTTTTAAGAGAGAGAAATACATAAACATTAATAAATACTCCCTCCGGTCTCTAATGTAAGAGCCCAAAATTTGAATTGTTTTGGTCCCTAATATAAGAGCTCACCCTACATTCTCTCCTCATTTAATGTGTTTTTTCCAACTTTGCCCCTAACTCTCTCATATTTATTAATGGTTGTATATCTCTTTCTCTTAGAGTATCACAATAAATATGGGCAATATTGGAAAAGTAGCATTAACTCCAGACACCCAACTAACATTCACATATTTTCTTAAGAAGCGTTATTTTGGCGGCTGACTCTTATATTAGGGACCGGAGGGAGTATAAAAGAGAGTTAGGGGTAATTAAAGTAGGAAAAAATGCATTAAATGAGAAGAGAATGTGGGTGAGCTCTTACATTAGGGACCAAATTCATTCAAATTTTGGGCTCTTATATTAGGGACCGAAGGGAGTATATGATAGCGGCATTTATTCAAATATAAGGCACGTGACATGAATATCAATGTTCTCTCAAATGAAAGACAAATTGTATTGAAGACAACGCGTTTATCATACAAAGTGTCTGTGCAGTAGGCCACTATTGACATTTCATTCCCTCGTAGCATATGACAAGAAGAGCCGGGATATAAACTCACCAGTCTCCACAGTCCACAGTCCACACATTTTTATGGTTATGCACTCCCTCCCTCCAAAAAAAACAGAGAGAAAGAAATCCAAAGATTTTTAAAGAGTAAGGGGAATAAAAAATCTGCTCCCCCTGAAAGAGTTCTCCATATAGAATAAATCATCCAAACATCCATATCAATTAAATTTTAGTCGATTTAGCATGTCTTGAGCTACATACAAAATAAAAGATATCTTAAATTGATTATGCTTACGTCGTCTTCAGTTTTACACGTAGTCAAGGATACAATGCACACCGATGAAACAGAACTATGTATACAGAAAATGGGTTGCACATGATTTCTTAAAGAGAATTTTAAAATATTTTTTAGACAACACATTGTACAATAGGAGGCGACAAAAATTGTAGGATGCGAGGAAGCTCAATTTAGTTGGTTATGTAAGTTGTAACCTTAGATTCACAATGAAATAGTAGAAAAAAAGAGTGAATTAAATATGAGGAAGAAAAACTATATTTAATACGCATAAGGATATAATCATTAATCAAAGATCACTAAAGATTAAAAACAGGAAATGTTGTGCAGAAGATAGTGTGTGCAGTGCAGGAAGGCTGTTCAAGCAGGTGTGGAAGTTGTCACTTGACAATAATTTGAACGAGGCAATGACTTGTTTGGTGGCAAGAAATGGAAGAAAGTGGGTGTAAATAATTGAAAAATTAATGGGTAATATGGTCATTTACATATATCCTGGGCCCACAAATTTTCTCTTTCCATCTCACACTTATCGTGGGGCCCACAAACTTTACTCTCTCATCATTACCCCTACTTTCCATCTCTTACCCTTTACATTTCTAATTCTTTACTTTCTTTCACACTACCAAACACACTTAATCAATTGAGCAGTAAAACGATAACTTTGGCGGGAATGGTTAAACAAATATATAAATGAGGCACCAAACGTAAATGAAGGGTCGCTAGTACCATTAAACAAGTTCAACTGTCCCATCCTGTAACCAAAAAAAAAACAAGTTCAACTGCCTTGTTAATTGTTATTCCCCGGAACCAAACATGGTGATAAATGATAATGGGAAGGCGGAGCAATCTGGCAAACAAGACAATGCGTCATGACATACATCTAGCTATATGCTAATCCCTCCGGTCCTATTTATAAGTCGCCAACAGCCTCTAAATTTTGGTCCTTAATACAAGTCACCAACTACCACTAACTTACTCATTTATTAAAATTTTCCTAATATAACCTTACATTGAAAAATGAACATTGGAAGATAAGAAGGGAGAGAAGATGAAAAAAACACTTTTATAGATAAAAGATTAATGAAGAGAGAGAAAATGTAGTGGGTCATAGTGATAAAGGTGAGAGGGGCAAAAATGGAAAAGACAAAAAAATAAGACCAATTTAATGATTCAACTTCCATTAACCTCCTTTCCTTGGTATGTACAATTTAGGCCGTTGGCGACTTATAAATAGGAACGGAGGGAGTACATATATATATATATATATATATAAAAGAAGAGGCGGTAGAGTTTTTTTTTTTGAACTGAAAGAGGCGGTAGAGTTAAATATTGAGAATATCCAACGTACAAATGATTGCTCCTTCTTACATTGTTTCTTTAAGACTCTGCATTACGTACCCGTCACTGGGTCCCTCGTTTTCCCCTTAGAAATTCATTCTTTTATCTGGCACTAGTAATTTCGACACTATGTTACATGTTCCTCTATTATCCCAGTCAACATTGTTGGCAAAAATAATTGATTCATAATCAGCGTCACTCCATCAGCTGTTTCCTCTAATTTTCGTTGATCATCACCAATTTCATGGGCGCTCGCTTATTATATTCAAGGGCAAGCATGTCAATCGTAGAGTCACATTTAATTACAGCAAAAATATTTTACTATTTTTCAACCAAAGAGTTTTAAAGAGTGCTGCAGTGCAGCAGCGGCAATGTAGGCACGCAGTAAATGGTAAAGTTGAAATGCTTCTTTAACAAAATGAGCTGAATTTGGTTTAAAATAATAAATATGTAACCTTACAAAAACAATAATAAATGTGTAAGATGTACTCCTATAATTTCTAAAAATCTTAATTTTTAAGATGACACAAGAAGAGGTAATCAAATACCAATACGTATGAACAAAAATGTATATTAAATGGGTCTCTCCTGATTGGTAGGAACCTAAAAAATTCTGGGTTGAACCATGAAAACTACCGATGGCTCAACGAGTCAAAACTTTTGGGTGGCTTCTTTTGAAGGGGCGCATATTGACAAACTCTGAGCGCTTGCGCAGGGGTATGACTGTTGACCCTATGTGTCAATCGTGCAATGGGGGAGTGGAGGACTTTGACCACCTTTTAAATCGTGCAACCTTGCTGCTTCTAGATGGAGTAGACTTCTACCAATAGGCATGAGAAACTCCTTCTCGTCTTTGGATATAATCTCTTGGCTTAAGTTCTGCTTATTAAGCCCTCTTTCCAGAACATGGAAATCGGGAATCTTCATTACTTGTTGGAAACTGTGGTCAGCTAGAAACAACCTCATCTTCAATGTCATTGTCACCACAGATGATTGTTTGTTCTATTAGATTAGAGCTTCAGCCTGTCACATCACAAATGCTTTGTTGAGTTTGGAAACTTTTATGTAAAGATTAGACTCATAGATCTAGCTTAAGCTTCTCTTTCCTGAAGTTTTAGCTTCAGCTAGCTCTTTACCTAGCATGAGTTCTTGTTTTGTCCTATTTTACACAGTTGTACATGCAATTTTTTGGATTCAATACAATTCCTTTACTCGAAAAATGTATATTAAAAGTATGTTGATAGGTACACCAAATACTTATATAACTCAAACAAGATCTTATTAAAAAGAAGGGAAGTAGGACTCCTCACATAATAAGATGTTGACATGTTGTCAATCATTCTACACATAAAAATAAAATAGTTAATCATCTATTGTTACTAAGATTAGCGGTTTTCTGATTGTAACCTTATTGCTATTTGCAGTTCAATTTTCTATCATCTTTATATTAAATATGCAAGAATAAAAGTAAATCAAACATTAGTATTATCTTAGTCAGTATCTTCTTTTTTTGCCAGATCTTAGTCATAGTCAGTATCATTAGTCATTAGTCATTAGTAATATAGTAGGAGCATCATGATGGACTAAGAATGGGGAGAAGGGCGATGAGGAGTGGGGGACAGAAGTCCTTGGTTCACGTCATTCCTCTGATATCTGACATCATTTAATCACTCACGCCTGCCTCACGTGACCCCCCATTGTTCCTCATCAATCATCATCATTCATATTTTTTTTTCGAGTAAACATCATCATTCATATTTCATCATTCCTTCAATATTTGCATATCATTGCCCCACCAGGGTCCCCCCCACTCCTTGTCTCATCTCTTTCGTTTCCCCTCACAAATCCATAGATCTCCACACTTCACTTCACTTCACTCCTCCCCCTCCATTTGGCCAGGCTTTATTATTCACATTTAATGAATCATTCGCTCAATCTTTGGAATGTGTCCCCCTCACCCAAAAGAATTTTTAGATGAAGCTGGCCTTAGCTTCTTTAATCATCAGCAAGAAAGGTCAATTCTGGCCACTGATGAATAACCAGGCGCATGGATAGGATCGGATGTATAGATCTATAATTTGTTGACGGTGATGATTAGATATAATAATGTACAAGTGTCACAGAAATTACGCCTACAATAATGGGGACTGGGTAATATAGGAGGGGGACAAGGGAAATGGAGATAATAAGTGGGTTGTGTACATTTCAACATGATTTGGAATGAAGGAGACCGTCCTTGGTGGCTGATGTCCATTATGTGTCACTAATTTGGGGGATTGAGGTCAACCAAACCTCTTCTTTTATTCTGACCAAAAAAAAAAAAACCTCTTCTTTTATAATGTAATCTAACGAAACGTTAAAGCTTGTTTGGTTGCACCAATTCAAACAAAGTGACTTGTAAATAATTGAAAAGTTAATGGGTAATATGGTCATTTATATATCTCGGGGCCCACAAGTTTTCTCTCTCCATCTCACACTTATCATGGGACCCACAAACTTTACTCTCTCATCATTACCCCTACTTTCCATCTCTTACCCTTTCCATTTCTAATTCTTAACTTTCTTTCTTACAACCAAACACACTCTTAGTGTTCTTATTAGTTATTATATGGTAGGTTGAAAGTTGAATTTCATTTATATTTGGCCCAAAAAAATCCCATTTATACAGTATTTAATTTATATTTATAATCTTAAAACGGGAGGAAGAAGAGCAAGGGAGGAGGGACGATGACATTGAGTTGAAGGCATGTGGGGTCCAACCCTACCCATAGTACTTATTCCTGCAATGCAGACTTATATCATGAGAGCCTGCTTCACTTCAATTATTGCCTTCATCCTCAAAGCATGACATCTCTTCCCTCGTCTATATATTTCGATTATTTTCCTATCCTTCCCACTCTTTTCACTGATTCTCCAGTTTTCTCGGAAAAAAATAGAAAAAACAATATCAAAACGGATACAAAGGAGGCATTTCCTCCCTTTCAGAGTACAAGATATTAACCAAGCAGCAAGATTGGTTTAACTCATTATGACACAAATCAAATTGATCCCAAAAAAAATTGAACAAATTTATCCTCCTTACCTTTATTAAAAGATTGTGAAATTCCAAATTATGCATTCATTTTTTCTATATAAGTAAACCACAATTATTAATTATAGTCTATGAGAACCTTATAAATAACAACTTCATTAGGGCAATGGATGCATGATTCAAATGGCCTGCTAAAGGCAAATCAACATGAATAAATAATGTTTCATTTTAAGAATGTTTTATATTATAGACAGAGAGATAAAAAACATAAGTATGGAGAGAGAATGAAGAGGAGGTGGGAGGAGGGTTTTGATGGAAAGGAGAGGCACGCGAGGGGGACCACCATATATAGGACGGCTGCCTCGCTCTTTGGCCTTATTTCAATTTTAGGGTTCCCTATTTTGTGGACTCATTGGATCCTCTATATCCCCCAATTTCAATCCCTTCCCTTTTTAACCCTTTAATTTAATGCACTACCCAAAGTTTCAAAAAAGAACCTTCTCCTTTTGTTTATTATTTATTAATTTTTTGATTTAAGGAAAAACTTTCATGGGAATAGTAAAAGTTGGTCCCTTTGTCTGCCTCTCCTTCAACCTCATCAAAATGGTCAAATTAACATATCTTCCTAATCATCTCCCCCATCTCTGTCCCATCTTTTTTTATCTACTCCCCATCACGCTTCCCTTCTAAAGTACCCACTTCCTTTTCTTTTCATTAAGTTTAAGTATACTTCTTTAATAAATTCATTCTTTCAACGATATTCTTGAAACTTGCCTGAAAATACGTTTTTCAAATAAAAATAATAAACACTAAAAGTAAAAAATAGATTTATAGTATTTCCTACAATAAAAAGTACATTTAGGGTTGTAGGCGTGGAAGCTACCAATGGTCATTTCACTTCAAAATGGCTCACTTTAATCAGAGTTAAACTCGGAAACTGCAATCACTTTTCAAGCTCCTCAACCATCTCATGGGGCTGTCCAATGCAGAAGCAGCATCATAGCATATCAAATCGCTGTCTTCTTAGCCTCTCCCTCCCATCATTCTCCACTCCCCCCCCCCCCCCCCCCCACCATTCCCAACCTCATCATTTTAACTACAATATTCTCTCTTCCCCACCACATAATTTGCATCACTCCTTTTATTCTCATTCTCATTATAATTCTATCATTATTGTTCTTGCTTTCATATTTATTTCACTATTATATGTCTTCCATGTCACAATTTGACAAAACGTGCAGGTCAATAATAATAAGCATGGTATAATATCCAAACTACAACAACAAAAAAGTCCTCAATTGCAAAAATTATAAAAAAAGGTATACAAACTACAACTCCAAGCAAAAATGGCAGCTATTAAAGAAAAAAATGTGTATAACCAAGGAATCTGCCAAAAAATAGGCTGTTACTAAAAAAATAGCAATAAATTCTCTGATTTAGCCCAGAACTTCATCTTTATTGATGGAATTCTGTCGTTAAATACCATGAGCAATTGACTTTTTAGTGAATATTTGCCTTTTCTCCCTATATTAATTTTTATTCTTTATTATAGGGTACTAACTAATAATATCGCCCATACTAATAAATTTACTAGCAAAATTAAATTTGTTTTAAAAACCAAGTGATTTCCAATGTCACCTTTGCTCAGTCCCCACCAAACTTATTAAATATATGTATAGATGAAAAAACATATGTAATGGTACTTTTTGAAAATTACCAAGTATCTTGTAAAAAGAAGAATCAAAAGAACTTATTAATTTATGCATGGTAATAAGGATTTGGTATAGTATTGTAGGTAACACCTTACCTCGCTTAGGTGTTTTAACTTATCTATAGTAATAAGATTAGTAAGCACCACATGCCTTCCTTTTCTACGAGTTCTATCTGTATTATGTATGTGTAGCCGAAATAATAAACAAATACATACACTATACACCGTTTTGACAAGAATATAACTATACGAGTCTCCTGTACATTTGTGCGTCAATTTTCCAACATCCTCCTCCACAAAAGGTTGACACCGTCTCACAGCCCAGCTTCATTGAAGAAGGTGACCACTACCATTACTCAATTCACATATATAATAGGACTTATTATTATTATCGCATATTATTGGCATACCGATTATTTATTAAAAATCATCACAAGTGAGGCATGGTATAGCGAGGGGCTGTACAAATAATATAAATAGGGGTAGGGTACATAACAAGCAAAACAAGTAAAGCTCGGTCTGTGAGAGGGATTATTTAAATAGATTCACGTGCGTTTGTCAACCTGGATATGTCGGTCAATCTTTACTCCCACATGCCAAAGGCCAAATGAGCAGAGAAATATAAAAGGGGTCATTGGTGACCACTTTTCTAACCTTTCATCCTTTCTTTTCTCCTCCTCGTCTTTGCATTGAACCACAAGAGCGTGCGTGACCTCTTCATTCTAAGCTCTTATTCTTCCTACTTTCAAAGCACCAGCCATCTTTATATTCACTCCATAAAAAAAAAAAACCATTCCGGGTCACACTCTGATAGTCACTTGTCTCTTTCTTGCACAAAGATATGGAACTTGCTTTGAGCTTGGGAGATGCACCAAAGGGGTTCCCTATAATGGACAAGGCCCCAAGAATGGTCAACAAGGAAGCTGGTTTCTGCATAGCACTTGGCAATGGTATCTCTGAGAAAGCCTCCGAACATAATAATAATAATAATAATAATAATAATAATAATAATAATAATAATAATAATAATGCAAGTCTCATGCAAATCCCAGATGAGAGAAGATCTTCTTCCTCAGATCCACCTCTTCAGCTTGACCTTCTTCCCTTCACACCTGTTCGTCGTCCCCACCCACCTTCCCATCTTCGCATCCCTTGGCTCACCGATTCTTGTAACTTCTATTTTCCCTTCTTTTTTGTATTACATGTCTAAAGTTTTGTTGGGGTTTTTCTGTTAAAGCTTGGGAATAATTTTTTTTTTGTGTGGCAGTTGGATCTCAACGGTTTTCGCCGGAGGGAGGAGTGAAGGCGGTGGACGTGAACCGTTTGCCGGTGGCGACGGCGGAGGAGGACGGAGATGGGACTCCACTGTCGTCATCTCCTAACAGCGTGTCGTCATTTCATCACATGGAGTTCTACATGAGGAATAATGGTAATGGAGGGAGTAAAGGAAATAGGGAGGTTGAGGGAGATGGCGAGAGAACTAGTTCTAGGGCAAGTGATGACGATGAAAATGGCTCAACTCGCAAGAAACTTAGACTCTCCAAAGAACAGTCAGCTTTTCTTGAAGAAAGCTTCAAAGAACACTCTACCCTCAATCCTGTAAGTCTTGCACATATATTTTGCCCTTATTTGTTGTGTAGTGTATTAATATTATTTGTGCATACTACTAGACTTTATTGATTATTATATTTTGATGTGCAGAAGCAGAAACTGGTGCTGGCAAAGCAGTTAAATCTTCGTCCACGTCAAGTAGAAGTGTGGTTTCAGAATAGGAGGGCAAGGTAGGAAATACCAAAATTTTTAATTGAAGCTATCGTTTTAAAAGTTGGATCTTTGTTTGATTTTGTAGTTGTTAATGATCTAATGATCAGGACAAAGCTGAAGCAGACGGAAGTGGATTGTGAGTATTTGAAGAGATGTTGTGAGACGCTGACAGAAGAGAACAAGAGGTTGCAGAAGGAATTGCAGGAGCTAAGGGCATTAAAGAAATCTCAGCCATTTTACATGCAACTTCCGGCCACCACTCTCACAATGTGTCCCTCATGCGAAAGGGTGGCCACTAACTCATCCTCCTCCAAAGCAGTCACTCCCTTTGATCGTAGTAGTAATAATAATAATAATGTCCAGTCTCATCCCACTCCTTCATCATGATCACTTTCTCACTATCCCTTTATTTTTTTCTTTGGGGACTTATTTCTTTGTTTATTTTATATATTACTACTATTATTATAGTGGAAGAAGACAATGCATTCCCCACGCTTTCTCTTCCATTCTGTATAGTTTTTATTCTTTTTCCCTTTTTGGGTTTCTGTTTTGGAGGTCTTTTTTGTGGACCGAAATGGCAAAATGGAATATGCCTTTATTATTGGGTGTGCCTTGCATTGATGTTTTTATTGTCCAGGCTCAATGGTTTGACTTTTTCACATTTTTAAAAGGGAATGGTAATAAGAAGTGGTAATATCATTGCGCTGTAATAAAATAATAATCCGTGGTGGTTTGAAATTTGAATGCCATCCCAACAACTCTATTTAAGTGCTTTAACTAGAAAAGAGATAAATGCGTTTTCCAAGCATCTGTTTATCTGTTGTTTCTCGTGTTAACTAATGCACTCTTTGGAATTATAAATATAGGATGATCATGACTCAATAAATACTATTATTAGTTGATATATTGTGCATTAATCTGAAAAAAAGTTTTCGTCTTTATCAAATAATTTGATTCTCTTTTGAACAAAACAAAATTTGAATCTCGTGTATACATTAATCTTGTACTCCTACATTTTTTTTCCAAGACTCGTACATTATTTCATATTTTGATATAAAAGTACAAAACAATCGTTTTCTTGATTGCCTATTTACCTCTTGCATAATGCCCAATGAGTCAATATTTTATTTTTTGAACTAAAGCCTAATGAATCAATATACTACCATAAATATTGGCCAAGAAAATATATACTACCATCTAATAATTTAGCATTCGGAAATGAATTTGATTAATCTGTCATAGAGGATATACTTATCCATAAAAGAATTGAATGAGGAATGTCATGGAATAAGACTTGAAGTGGAAATCGAGCCTACTAGTTTGGCGCATGCGGATGCAAGTAAACGGGAGATGGATAAACGGGAGATAGCACAAAAGTGTTCACACGTGAAGAACCGTCGGGATAAACGGGAGATGGATAAAGGGGAGATGGGGGGTCCATTTGAATTCGAGTTCTAGCGCGAGTCTTAAGCGCTCAATCTTTTCAAGATCTAACGACAGAAGCAGGAAAAGGCCTATAGTTAACACCTAATGGAAAGGACCTTAAAGATGAGAAGCTGTGCGTTAATACAAATCCGAGTAAAGAAGGGGAGGCCAAACATTGAGAAGGCGAATCGGCATGTGTCAGAATATGAGATACTCTATACTCTATCTGAGATTTGGTCCAGAGAGAGAGGGGGGCCATTAAAATGTATTGGGTGCAGTGTGTGGGAGGGAGAGATCAGTAGTTCACAGTACTTGAGCTGAAAAGACCATTAGACCAAATCAAGTGCCTTTCATAAAAAATCCTTTAAGATTTGGATGGTCACTTCATTCAATTCCCCGTATCCCCTTATTCATTTAGCTACCATATGCTCATGCTTCCTACTTCATTGGGTACAACAAATTCCCGCTTTCAATCAAAATGTAATTATTCAAACTTCCAGTCTTTTTTTCTGGTTAAAAGTTCAATGGGTGGATTCAAAAGCACATTGTAAAATTAGAGAGAGGAGGCAGTTAGTGGCTTAGCGTGAAGATAGATAACAGATAATGAAGAGTAGAGAGGGGAGGTCCTATTGGGAGGAGAGGTTGATATGCCTTGTTCACAAAATCCGTGTGGGGGGCTGGGCTTTCACTATAGAAGCCTAGTGACATTTACGCCAATCACGGTCACCCCATGGATGAGCCCTCCTTATTTATTTACCCTTTAATCAATTAGTAGCCGCTTTCCCCTCCAATTATATTCTTTCTTGAGTTTGACTTTCAGATGAGCCTGCTCTAACATCTCGGTCTAAACTGCCACCGTCCCGCTCCCGCCTATCATTTGTTTTCTAACGTCATTGCATAATGTTGAGTTATATTGCTATAAAATATTTTCTTTTGCCTTAAATATAAAATTCTTTCAATTTCTTTTGAAAATTAAGGGAGAAAATTAAATCATTAAATCATAACATATACTCCTTCTAGTACTTATTATAAAGTGTCAATGATCCATTTCTTACAAACAAAGAAGTAGTAGTTGAGTCTTAGAATTTATGTTAAATTTGTCATTTTTTCCAACTTCACCTTTATTAGATGACATGTTTCACATTTTCAATTTTTAACTCCATTAATGACAGAGGTAAAGTTGGAAAAGAGCATTTAATGTGATAGTTGGTGCCTTAACCAAATATTGTAGGTAGTTGGTGTCTTATAATACGAACTTGAAGGAATATCACATGTAATTAGATTATAGGTTAAATGATTGTAAGTAGAATAGATTAGTTTTAGGGAAACAAAGATAATTATAAACAATTTGTGTTTAATTTTACATTATTAATTACTCAAAAATTAAATGGGTCTCATAATTAAAATTAGGGGTGTAATACTAATATACAAAGTGAGATGGTTTCATTCTTTTAAGAGAAGGAGTGGAAAGAGTTAAGGATATCCACGCTCAAATATACAAGCTAGATTTCATCTAAATTGTCTATATTTAATTTTACATTCTGTGTTTCTAAAATAAAAATTAAATTGAAAACATGTTTAACCATCCCTAATCCCTACTTAGCTTTTGGACTAGAAGAGATGGGCAGAGAAGCCAGCTAGAGCCTAGAAGTTAGAAACGAGCAAAGGTTAACCAATCAAAAACTGAAACAAAGCTTACGTTAATGGGCTCTTTCTCTGAAGCTAGTGGCGTCTTTTCTTTTCTGATTCCGACGTATGGCCCTGCAAAGTGTTGGGCTCAGAGATCAGGCCTTGCCCCTCAATTTGTTCCACAATTCCCCTCTTATATTTTTTTTTCCATCCTATTAATGAACTACTATTAATCACTTTTTTTCCACAGTTCCCCTCTTGCATGGTAAACTACTCTAAAAAAAAGTACAAGTAAACAAACGTCTCACTCATACCGCACATCAAATGAAATTTCTTCATACTCCTACACTATAAATGTTACCATCCTGCTTACAATCACGCAAATTGTTACTCTTAAGGTGCAATTTTGTGAATAATTGTGTCTTGAAATATAAGGAGTACACTTTTTTTATACAGATATGGAGTACATTTTAGTTTCTCTTTACATTTATTTTATTTTTCCCATTCGTTGACGGTACATAATTGCAATTAATAATTTGCTCTCTCTAATTTTATAGACACTCTCATCTCATTTTCCCCATATCCCTCTTAATAATAGAGGTAAAGTTGGAAAATGACATATTTGAGACACACTAATTGTTTTAAGTATTTTGAATAATTATTTTGAATACAATAAAACAATTATTTACATCTTATATTTAATGGTGGAGGTAGTATCTAAGAACATGGAGCCTAATTCAGATCTTTGTTATCACAAAAATCACGGGCATTTCAACATACCACGTCAAAATCAATGATGGGGGGTTAAATAATTAAAATGGCCTAAAAATGTATTGACATTTGCCCCTAGTTAAAACTATATTTGTATATATAAAAATGAGTTAAAGATCATATCTGCTCCTAAAGTGTGTACGTACGGAAGATCATATATGTCTCTAAAGTATTTTTCGTCCAAATTTTCCCTAAAAATGTGCACAAAGAAATATATTTTCTCTTGAAATATATACGAATGATATATGCCCATAAACAGGAATGAAAAGTCATATTTACTTTAATGTATGCATGAAAATCATATTTGACCATTAAAATTTTAAATGTAAAAGACAAATGTGATCCTCTTGTATAATTTAAAGACAAATATGAGCTAAAAATACGTAAGATGTAGATCTGACTCTAATACATACATGCAGCCACTGCAACAAAAATTAATGTAATCGCTCTCAAAGATCTCAAAGATCTCTAATACATACGACCACTGCATGTTTACCAGTTCCTTCGGCTCTTGTATTCTCGCTTGGCTGCCTGCCTCTTGTGCATATTCCATCAAGGAATATATCTAACCTAAACAAGGGTGCTTGCCCTTGAGTCTTTCAAACAGAAAAATACTCTTGATTCCTAATTTGGCATCACCGCTAGCCAGAAAATTTCACTCGTTTACAACTGTAACCAGATTGTGAATACTTTCTTCATACGTAGTTCAAGGGGGGAGATACACTATTTGTTTAAGTGAAATGACCAAAAATGAAGGGGCAAAACTCTAGGCATCAATTATTTTATCCTGTTCGCAAAAATAAGAATAAGAACGTTTTTTTACGATGCGTCGAGATGAAAAAAGGTCAGAGTAGCGGGCAAAAGAAAAAAGAAAAAAGGACAGAGAGGTTGACTTGATTAGCTAATCCATTAACCTTATTATGACCCCGTGATTACTTGTCCCGGTAAGTCTTTTTGTCACTTTTTTTAAGGGAATGTCTCAATAGTCTTTAGTGTTAGAATTTATAAACGACTTCGGCGAGCGGGACATTAGTCTAAGCACTTCACGTGACTAGTGGAAACCAAGTCTGTTAATTTATAATTTATAAAAAAAAGTCCATTAATTTATAATATTTCAAAGTTTTTTTGGGGCCGATTCAACTTAAAATTCCTTTTCGTTAAACTCAACGTAAAGTTTAGCATGAGGACCAATTAAAACTGAACATTCATAAAACTATGTTAAATGAGTATTTAATATAGAATAAAAATAATCTCCTAATTATCCATTTTTTATAAAAAGAATTTTTCATAAAAAAACTTTTTCTAAGATAATCAAATTAACACAGTCCAAAAATAGAACACGAGGGTCAAAGATTGACTACCCTCCCAAGTCCCAACTAAACTTTGTGCTTAATAGGAAAGTAATTTATAGACGGTTATATCCTAAATCCACACTCCATGGAACCAATTTCCATAGAGATCAAATAGATTCTGAGAGAAAACTAATCATATCTATATCGTCAAGTCTTACCATATGGGCTTAAATTTGTTTTAGATGTATCTATTTTATCAAATACACAATCTAGACTCTAAACCATCCAAACAACACATCAATGGTCTAGATACAGCTACCTTTCCAATGTCGAACCAATTTTCATTTATTATAAAGTGAATTTTAGATAATTAGTCCTCCTATTTTCGAACAATTATCTCTTAAATCACCGCAAAACTGCTCTCCAGCCTCACTAACCAATTAAACTCGTCTCAAGAACAAGTTGTCAAACCATCAAACTGATTCCTGAACCATTTTATGAATTTATATTATTTCACCTAAAAAATTGAATTTACAATACCATCTCAACTGGTAGAGAAGGGTTGAAGGGGATTACTAATTCACAACATGAGAATATGCCTCACTGTTGTCTCCTCCTTCCTCATCTCATCTATATAACCTCTGCTATATTCTTACATTCACGTAACACAATCATGTAGAATATTGAAAATGGAAAAAAAATATGGCTATACCATACCCAAGAGACAGCCAGGGCAAAAGTGGAATGTATAGTTTTTGCACAAGCTGAAGTGATGGAATATTAATTTGCATCTGCCAGTTCAACTTAAGGTCTCTTGTTCTGTTTCTGAATCTGATACTCTCTGATAAGAAGCTGGGCATAGAGAATCTCATTCCACGCATCAGGAACACCTGGAAGGCACCAGTGACTACAATCCTGAAACCTTAAAGGCGACTTTCTTTCTTCTGGTGACATGTTTTGTTTTCTATATATAGAGGGATGACCATCCTTTCTAAAATCTGTCATCCTTGTAACATTCATATATGCCACACGCGTTTTCATGTACTTAATCACCTTTTCTAGAACTCTCATCTTTGTTGGATATTCTGTTAAGTATTTCTCGTTCTCAATAGGCACTGTTTCACTGTCACATTGCCCTCCTGAATTCCACTGTCCTCCACTACAACATAAGATGATCCCAATAAGCCTTCTAGTTTCATAGTCTAATGCAAAAAAATTGATGCTTATTATAGTTTTGCTTTAATTACCTAAAATGGGAAGCAGAATAACCTCTGAAGAAGACCATAGACTTTGATTTATTAACATTGGCATCAACCCACCAGCTCCATGTTGTTATAGCCCTTCGAAATGCCTCATCAACATTTAGTTCTTCATACACATGGCTGCCTTCTTGGTAATAGTTCTTCCTGAAGAATATAATAAAATCAGGAGGGGTACACATTGGAAATAAATAACATTGTAAAATGTTATCTTTGCTTTTATACCCAAGAGAAGTTTTATCATGTGTCCACCAGTGACCGGTGTTGAAGATCAAGATATCTGCATCTTTGTATTCATGAGCAGACTTGCCAACCAAATCTAGCCGGAGCGTTTGCTTCTTTGTTCCGTTCTTGTCATCAGCTTCCCATTCTTGAACTAAGAATGGAGATACAAAAAGCTCTACGGTGAAGCTATAATCCTACACGAGGGTACAAAACAAAAAATGAACGTGGTGAGGGGAGTGAAAATATGGTCCAAACAAGACACTTTTATTTCCATTTCAGGTAAAGAAAATAAATGTTTAAGAATACTTACTTCGAATACAAAAGAATAGGAGGCTTCTCCTCCTCGGAATTGGACCCTGCCATTTGCTTCATAAACTTTACTTTTATTTTGGACAGAATTTCTCAGTATGCAGATTAGAGACTCCCACATATTCCTGTTGAGGGAATCGCCAACAAAAACCAATCTTTTCCCTCTCAACAAATTTAGCAAACGAGAGCCATCCAACCTGAATTTACACATATATAAATATAAGCATCACTTCAATGAATTGCAACTTTTTTTATAAGTGCTTGGAAAATAACAACTTCATAAGACCGTGCAACCAATCAAATAAAGGGAAGTAAACAGTGCAAAGCAGAACACAAACAAGTCAATTGGCAAAGTTGATCACCAACACAAATTGAGCAAATTTAGTTACAGAATAACAAGAAGCCTATCGGATTTGATTTGAAACAAACGACAAGACAACAAAATCTATGGAATTCACATACATACCTAGGAAGGCTGCAACCCTTAGGCTTCCACTTGTATTTCAGATAGTCTTTATCAGGCCTACCATTCTGAATACAATCGAACTGCTCATCAATCAGGCTACAAGAACCCGGTTTATAAAGAGGATAAGAATCATCCCTCACCCATTTGCCATCATATAAATCACAAATCATAAGAGATTCAATCAATTCTTTCTTTAGTCCTGCAAGAGTCGAATTTTTCTGCTTCTTGGCCAATGAAGCTGTATAATTATTCGTTGCCACACCCTTCAATCCACCAACTGAACTCTGATTCTTCTTTGAGCTAGCTGGAATACTTCGGATAGGTGGCGAAGCCAAAACCTTTGGTGATGCAACACCATTTTTGGATTGATCTGCCTTCAATGATTTGTTTTCATTGGACCCCACATGGCTCTTTGTATGATTTACAATTCTATGTTCCTTATTCACAATGGCAGGTGTCTTCACTGGCAAAACTGATGTCTTATTACTTGAAGTAACAGAAGTTTTGGTTTTGGGAGATGAAGTTGAGTTGATAGATCTAGAATTGGTATTGGCTTGGATGGGAGAAGAAATATTGGGGAAGAAGTGGTAGAAAAGAGAGTTGAGATGAGATTTATAGGAAGAAGGCAAAGAAGTGGAAGCAAAAATGTTGGTGAAGCCAGGGGAAGAGATATTTGTGGAAGGAGAGAAAGCTAGGAAAACAGTGAATGAAACAAAAACAAGCATGAAGCCATAGGCAAAGGGCACTGATGTTCTGGTCTTAAAATGAGAGAAGAAGCTCATAGAGTCTGATTTGAAGCTGTTCCCTCCACCGATGGGAAGGTACTTGGTGGCATCAACCATGGATAGAGAGACTTGACCGTGTCCTCGTGCCTAAATGAAGATTGTAGGGATTGGAGAGAGAAGGTGGGAGATTGGTTTGTGTGGAGAAGATGGTGAGTTTACTAGTTTAGATATGTGATGTGAGTGGGGAAGGTGATTTTCCATTGTTGTTGGGGAACATGGTCATTATATTAATATGTTATGTTGAATCAGATGAAGAAAGGTGAAGGAGAGAGGGAGTTTACGAATATGACCATGCTTACCTGATTATATGCACGAATTACCCTACACAAATGTGTATGGGTGGAGCTTTCAGCTTACTTTAAATGTTATTCCTAGCTAACAGCTCCGGCAACGTTTCTCTTACGATCACCATATGCTACATCTGTTTCAAGTTATTCTGCCATGTTTTTATTTTTATTTTTAGAATATTTGTTCATAGTTAACATGGTTTTTTCTGTTTTTATTTAGATTGCATAAACTCTGTGAAAAGGAAAAATGTAAATTGTAAAGTGGACCGTTATATATGACGTAGGCCTTTTTTGAGTAAATTTGATGTAGGCTTTTGAAATATACCCTAGGTCAGAAATCTTTGATAAGGATAGTATAAAGAGTATTGGGAAAATATCAAATAAATAAATGACAATTTAATTTCATTTTCAACCTAATTAATTTAATAATGACAATAAAATTTCATCGCTCAAGATAAAACACTTTATCTTGACAACTTGTATTAGTTTAAGATATATTAAAATATCTAACTATTGGAAAGTAAAAATTTGCTATAAAGGACTTTTTTTTGGCCAACTATAAAGGACTTACAATAAGGAATATACAGGTATGTGTATAGAATATATTGGGTAACTTATAATTAATTTGGGATTGAATGATCGCTCAACCAAAAATTAGGATTCAATACAATAAAAGCTCCGTACGCTTCAAAAATGCCTTGCTTGATTCAACCTGCATGCACCTCCACTTGAGGCCCAAGATTTTGGGGTTTACCTAAACTTGCCTTACTCGTCTCTGCCCCTCACATGTGATGCATCTCCATTCAATGAATATCTCTTCACGTGTGTTTGTGTCATCTAAATATTGGAAAAGCTATGATGACCAAAATGGAGAAAGGCGATGGAAGTGGTAGAGATTGGAGAGCACTACTCAACATGGTCTGTACTCTGTATACACAAAAATGTATTGGTATGAATTAGTATTAATAAAATATTGAAAATATGGGATGAAATTTAGAGACAATCAGCATGCATTCTAATTCCGAAGTCAAACAAAAGAGCTGGTAATGGAAAGCTTGTTAGTGCAGTGGTGGGATCTGTCGGTGATCGACCCCCACTCATGGATTCATGGTTGATGGTCCTCTCATCATCTTTTATTTATCTACTACTACTATATAGTACTCCCTCCGGTCCCTAATGTAAGAGCTAACCGTCAAAAAAAACGCTTCTTAAGAAAACATGTGAATGTTAGTTGGGTGTCTGGAGTTAATGCTTCTTTTCCTAAATTGCCCATATTTATTATGGTACTTTTAGAGAGAGAAATACATAAGCATTAATAAATATGAAAGAGAGTTAGGGGTAAAGTAGGAAAAAATGCATTAAATGAAGAGAGAATATGGGGTGAGCTCTTACATTAGGGACCAAAATCATTCAAATTTTGGGCTCTTACATTAGGGACCGGAGGGAGTACATTGTTAAACATGGGAATTAGTTCCTCTTTTACAAAAATCTGAAAAAAGTTAAATAAGTTTATTTCAATTGATTCTAATATATTCAATTTATAAAGTAACTTATTTGATTTTATATTTTTAAATTTCTTCAAAAGTAGTTAAATATGTCTTATATTTAAGAACAAAGAAATAAAATAAAAATGTTTTAATCATGGAGTGTTTAATATAAGCCTCAATTTTCCATGTACCGACAAATAAATTGGTTGACGTGTTATTAAACAACCCATCACTAATGAAGCAGATATAATATAAATTCAAATATAGAGAAACCTTTCACGCCTTCAATAAAGAAAAAATATTAATCAAATTAAAGAAATATAGTAATGAAACCCCATTTCCCATTTTTATTGATTTGATAGATCTGTCTTTTTTTTAAAAAAAAAGTATATTTTTGGGACTGAAAAGTATTTTGTATTCATTAAAACAAATGTTTAGCCATATCCAATTACAATATACATGGTACAGTAATAAAGTTTACAAATACTCCTATAAAAGATAAGGGGAACACTGTACATTAATATAAAAAAGAATGGGAATAGCTTGTAATAAATGTGATAAAAAAATCTTCCGTGGTGTTTAGTTGAAGAAGTGATTATCATGGTGGTCCTCCCACCTTAACTACTCCATTATTTAGCTCACGCACAGGGCCTTGTCAATTGATACTGTGCCCGTGGTTAATTAGGCAGCGTTGACAGTCCATTTTATTAAATTAAAGTATTTAGGTACTCAAATTAAAAAGATTGCGCAAGCCAGGATTCGTGATGGCGATCGACCTCCACATTGTTCCATTTTTCTCCTTAAATCTCACCCTAATTTGGTACAAATCATGGTTCAAGTCTGAGCCACTAGCTTATTTATATAAAAATTAAGCCTATGAGATAGTTGAGGTTCAAAAATTGTTGAATTTACTTTGTAAACAAATTATTATCTGGAATTCAAATAAATAAATAAAATAGAATTTTTTTAGTCCCAAAATGGATGACAGCAACGGATTTTGTTGATTTTGTTTTACTTCCGTGACTACGTCTCTTTCAGTACAGTACCGGATCTAATTGCCGTAATTAATGAAGATGATCGATTATTTTCCAAACAGCAGTCACAGGGCGGACCATTAAACTAAGATAAAGCTTTCCAAGTCATTAAAGTATGATTAAAAGAAGGAGCAATGAAATGAAGGCACATGGCATTAGGTGGTTCCGCCGACAGTCCCAATGGAGCACGACAAAAGCCAACAATTGACTGATCGAGCATATGCGCTGACTTCCTATCCTTCATTCCCACTACTTCCTATCCTTCATTCCCACTCGACTCCACGTCCACCTAGTTCCCACTTCTCCCATCCTTCTCTCCTTAACATATGACTCTACTAACACACCTAAATGGGTCCTTAACTTTAAAATTTGTAGTGTATGTTCATCTTTAAACTATAGTTAATTTTAGATTTGCTATTTGAAATTTAGATTGATAGTTGTGATCTTTTAATTTCGTGTCATTAAACCATTCATCCCAAGTTTTTTAAGTTGGTTTCAAATTTAAGGAATGAAAATAAAAAGCGATCCAAAGTTCAAAATATTTAGGCCAAAATTAATCAAAAGTTTAGGGAGTGAAACCATTGATTTTCACATTTATAAAATAAGACTAAAATCAACTAAAAGTTTAAAGTTTTTTGTTTGACCATTTAATATAATTTCCAGTTTTTCTCTTTGTTGACAACACTCTCTCATATTTTCAAGGGCGAAGGCCCAAATATGATACACAACTATTGTCTAAAGTACAAAAGTGATACATAACTAATTCGAGGGACACCAATGATGCTCCACTTTGTCTCAGGGTCAAATATGATACTTCCGCTAAATTTAACGGGATTGACCGTTTGTTTTGCACATGTGGCGCAAAGTTTGACCTTTTTTTGCCACATAGGAAGCTTATTGTGCAATACACCTGGCCCCAATAAAACTTAAATTTAAAAATAAAACCCCAATAAAAAAAATTTCAAAAAAAAAAACAAATGAGTCAAAAGATATATCAGACAAACAAAAACACCCTTATATCTGATAAAAAAAAAACACACACACACACACACACGTATAACACTTAACACACTTAACACCCTTGTATCTGATTAAAACACACACACTCAAACGCAGTCGAGCAAAAGGGGATTAGGGTTTCTTCATCGAGCGAGATGGGTTGAGACGAGAGAGCGATGGAGCGATAGGGAGTTAATCGAAGGTGAAGGGTTGGTTTGTGTGAGTAAATACAAAGCTAATCGAAGGTGGGGTTGATTGTAGGCTTCGTTTGGACCACAAGCACGTGTTTTGATTCTGTGAGCAGACAAATTGACAGGTGAGCTAATTGGTGGTTTGTGAAAAATGTTTTTTTTAACAGTGTTATGCCCTAAATGTCCTTTGAATGTTGTTGTATTTACCTATTGTACCAGTGTTCACTATGGCTTCGGACAATGGAGGTGGGGACCACATGGATGGAGACAACAACGAGGATGGCAACCAAGAATCACTGTTGGCTTTATTGAACAAGGTTAGTGAGCTTTCTGACAAATACATTAATATTGAGAAAGAGAAGGAAAGGCTGGACATTGAGTATGGAAAAGGAGGACCTTTGGCTGAGGGTACTAGTGGGGTTAGGGTTGATGGAAATGAGATAAATGATGGGGAAGATGAGTTTGTTGACAAGGGGCCAGAGCTTTCTAACAGTGGGGTTAGTGCGGATGAGGAAGTGAGAGTCACTGCTAATAATGATAGTGAGGTTAGGGAGCTTTCTGACAGTGGCGTTAGGGAGCTTTCTGATGAAGATGATTTCTGTGGTGGTAATGTAGAGGGATACATTGAGGTACATCGAGAGCTTGATAGTGCGGATGAAGAAGAGGGAGTTGAAGGGCTGAATGTTGAGAATGAGAATCATGCTAGGGAGAGTAATGATGAAGATTACGCTGGAGAGAGTGATGACGAGGATAGTGACCAGAGCATGGATGACAGTGATGAGGATCTGGTTGATGTGCCTTTGGAGCCCAGGGGTGGATTAGAGCAAAATAGGGCGGATTCGAAATAGGAATGACTTTTTCTGACAAAAGCAAGTTTATGAGGCATCTTAGACTGTATGCCATACTCAATGGTGTTAATTTGAAAATGCTTATGACCAATTTAACAAGGTTAATTGCTGGATGTGTAGAGGGCTACAACTTCACGGTGTACATAACGAATGAGGGGGAAGATGAGGGTTGGAAGGTGAAGACTCTCTCATCAGAGAACATAGTTGTGTTAGACCTGATATCAATAGAAATGCGACGCAGAAATGGCTTGTGGAGATGTTTAAAGAAAAAATTCAGGACAAGCCTAAATTCACATGCAGAGACATGAGGGATGAGGTATTGAGAGAATGGAAGATACAAGTTAGTAGGCAAAAGTGCAAGCGGGCCAAGAAAGAAATCTTGGAAAAGGTGGAAGGCAGTTACATCGATGAGTTTGGTAAGCTTGAAGCTTACTGTGAAGAGGTAAAAGCCTCAGATCTAGGCACTGATGTGTGGCTTCAATTAAATCAAGAAAAGCTACGCAATGACAAACGAGTTTTCAAGAGAATGTTCATGTGTTTCAATGCAGCAAAGGTGAGTTTAATGAAGCATTCCAAGTTTACATGTTTTTAGTGCATCCCTTGTATTATGCTTTAAATGAGTTTAATGTTTTGATTGTGTGTAAATGATGTAGGTTGGTTGGAAGTCTGGAATCAGGCCATTGATAGGCTGTGATGGCACTCATCTCAAGGGAAAGGCAAGAGGGATAATGCTCACAGCACTGAGTGTGGACGCTGACGAGTCACTGTACCCGCTGGCCTTTGCACTGGTAGACATTGAGAATACCTATCATTGGAAGTGGTTCATGGAGTGTCTCAAGGTGTCTCTAGATCTTGAAGATGGAGCCACGATAACCATGATATCAGACATGCAAGAGGTATGAACATGTCTAGTCTCTTGTGGTTTTGGCTATACACTGCTTTGCTGCTGCGTTACTTGGTTAAATACTTGTTTTACTTGCTATACTTGCTTTTGTAGGGGTTGTTACAAGCGGTCAGACAAGTTCTACCGGAAGCGGAGCATAGATTTTGTGCTCACCACATATATGCCAATTGGGGGAAAAAATGGAATGGCATTCATTTAAAGGAGATGTTCTGGGCTTGTTCATGGAGCACGTTTGAGGAGCAATTCAATGACAATTTGAGTAAGATGAGGGACGAGAATTATGATGCAGCTAAGGCACTGGTGACATACCCTGTGAAAGCATTTGTACGCGCATATTTCTCCACCCGGTGTCAGTCACAAATGGTTGACAACAACATGGCAGAGAGCCTGAATAGTTGGATAGATGACTTTAGATACCTGCCGGTTGTTCGTATGTTTGACGGCATACGCGAGAAGATGATGGACAAATGGGCGTCAAGTGAGGAGAAGGCCAGAAAGTGGAAGGGCAGTTTCAGCCCACACTATATGGAGTATTTTGATATTCATAGGGGGTTGGCAACAAGGTGCCAAGTTAGATATAATGGAGACGAAGGGTATGAGGTGAGTGAGGGTCGGAATAGACACACCGTTTCCATTAAGAGGAAGATTTGTACATGCCGCTTTTGGGACTTGACTGGAGTCCCGTGTCAACACAGCATTGCAGCGATGTGGCATGCCCGAATAGACCCCATGACTCAAATGAGTGACTAATATAGCAAGGAGACATACCTGAACACATACAGGACAAAATTTGGAGTTGTAAGGGGGAGGGAATTCTGGGACACAGAAACATATGCACCAGTGGCGCCACCGGCAATTCCTAACTTACCTGGCCGCCCTAAGTTGAAACGGAGGAGGACAGAGGATGTTGGCCGGAGGATTCGTGTTGCCCTTTATCCACTGCAAAAGGAAGGTGCTCCTGAGGGTATGCAAATTGAAAGGCTTAGTAGAAAGGGAAGACCAATCAAATGTTCAATTTGTAAAAGAGAAGGCCACAACCGGACAACTTCCAAACAACAATTGGTAATGACTTTAAACTGATTTTATTGGATTTAATAACAATACTTGCATTGGTTTTAGTGGCTATAATTGCTGGATTTAATTGATAATGCTGAATATATACTTGCTGGTTTTAGTGTGTTGGATTTATTGGTAATGCTGAATATATACTTGCTGGTTATCCTTGCTGCTGGTTTTTGTAGGCACCCCCTGACTCAGAGACAGCAGCCAGTACCAGCACTCAGCCCACCCCACCACCCCCTGCCTCACAGCCAACTCCCAATACCAGCACTCAGCCCACCCCACCACTCCTTGCCCCACAACCAGCCATCACTCGTAACCAGACCAGGTCTCAGCCGAATCCAGTGGGCCACAAGCGTGTTCGGTTCTCCAATAATGTTTATACCCGCTCAAAAAGACCTGCTACGGTGGGGTTTGGAACAATGGGGAGCGAGGATGGATCCCTTATTTGTGATGTAAGATGAGTCAACACATTTATTGTTTAGCTTAGATAGCATGTACCATAACAAGGTGACTGAATGATGTCATTTGCTTTTGATTTTGTAGCCTGGGCAGCCGACTGAGGAGGTCATTAACGAGGGGACTGCTGACCATTACATGCACTTGTACTCTGATCCTCAGCGCAAGTTCCCCATTCCCAATGAGAAAAAGAGAATGCAGGCTGCTCAGGTGGAAGGGCCATCAAGGAAAATTGCATACAAAGGTGCTGATCCTTCAGTTGGGAAGCTTCCTGTGAATCCAGATGGCCTCATGTGGAGAGGACAACCAGCTATCACTACCCAGCAACTACAGCGTATGGGCGATGAGATTATGACAAGAAGCAGGCTTAAGAATAGCGGGGTCCAGACTCGGAGCAAGAAGAAGAAGGATTGATCTGCCTATGACTCAAGTTTTAATTATGTATTTGCTTGTAATGACTGGTTTAGACTCTTTTTGTAATGACTGGTTTAGTATCTTTTTGTAACCGCCAAACACCATATATTGGCTTTGGCTTGTACTGACTTTTGACCATAGACTATTTCGGCCAGCATGCTTTTTTTGGGACATATGCATTGGCAGTACAAATTAAGCTAGTACTAATTATGCTTTTGTAATGACTCTTGTCGTATTAAGTACAAATTATGCATTGGCAATACCAATTAAGCCAATAGCAGTGCTTATTTTAATGAATTTGCCATGTTTTGGTTACAATTCCCTATGCTATATGGTAGTACCAAATCTCTATTTTGGTTACATTCTCTATTCCATATGCTTATAATTTTACAAGCCATATTCCTTTTTACAAACCATATTAAACATACCTAAAGGCATAATTTAATGTTAACCAATAACATTAACATTTTCAGTTCAAAAAAAAATAACATTAACATAATTGTGCAAACTTCAACAAAATACCATAAATAACATAAACAAGCTAATATATATATAAACCAATTTAACCTTAGCTAATCACATAGCTTAAAGTTAACATAACATACCATTAGCATAACATTACAAAGTTCAACAACCATGTAGTAGAGTTCAACACTACATATGCCACTTGTTCTAGGTTAAACCTACCATTACAATTACATACCATTACAATTACATCCATCCAAAATGACCTTCACCCAAAATAACTCACATAACTTATCACTTAGCAGTGACTATTACAACAAAGCCAAGTACAACAAATATGACCCATGAACATAACATTGCTGCCTTCATCCTTTTATACTTCATCTTCCACATGTTAGTTTCAACCACATTGGCCCTCTGCTTACGCTTCAACATTTTCAGATCAACATAGATCTGCTCAATCTCTTCCGCAAACCCTTGTCCACGATCTACTTCTTGTATCCTCCTTCTCAGCATCATATTTTCATCATATAGATGATCAATGTCATCCAATAGCTCCATGATTACATTGTTTTCTCTATCGCCGAATTTATTGTCATGCCAATCAAAGAAGCCACATTTCAAGCTCTGTCACAAAATAGCAAAAGCCAAACCACATTTCAAACACCATCTAATATCAAGCTAAAGTACACAATCTGATTTCAAACACATTAATCTTGAAGCACAAAACCCACAAACAAACAGTGTTTAATGTTTCAAGCTTAAGTTTTTCTTACCAATCTAATGTCATTTAAGTGTTTAATGTTTCAATTCACACTCTAAATAAAGTGTATAATTAACGATAAACAATACTCCCTCCGTTCCTAAATATAGGACCTATATGATTTTTTTGAAAAATCCTAAAAAAAGCAAAAAATAAGTTAATTATAAATTGATTTACCTAATTTTTTCTCTTAAACTAGTTTATTTTACCTATGAACTAATGGATAATCTAAAAAGATATCAAATATGTCATGATTTAATAACCTATTTCGCAACTTTAATTTTTCCAAAAAAAAAGTTATCTAGGTCCTATATTTAGGAACGGAGGGAGTATTTAAAACCATGGTGCACAAAGAACACTAAAAAACCACACCTGATCATAGTAAAAGCGACACCCATAGAACCTTCTCCCTGGATTTTCGTCAGTCCATGAAGTCCTCCTAGGAGCAACTATGTTGTGATTGCAATGTCTTAACGGAGCTTCATACCTATCTTCCCTGCTTGTTCGCCTTATTTGCGTTATTCTTCTTCTTTCTCTTGCAGATGTCGAACTGGAAGATGGCGCCATCCCAGCCTCAGCTTCGTCACAGATCGTTTTTGTTTGCCCCACCCTCCCTCAGCTTCGAAACCTTCGATGGAGAGTTAGGGTTTTGTGTGTGACGACTTCTTTTTCATCGATAAGGGGGGGATTTCCCGAACGTAAAAAAGGGTTTTTTTAGTGACATGGGGATTTAAAATCAGATTGATGAGGTGTAAAATAACACCTGCCATGTGTTCGAAATAATCCCACATGTTACTCATTCATTTGCCATATCAGCAATTGTTAACCGACGTCAAGGAAAAATAACGGAAGTATCATATTTGACCCTGAGACAAAGTGGAGCATCATTGGTGTCCCTCGGATTAGTTATGTATCACTTTTAATTTGTACTTTAGGCAATAGTTGTGTATCATATTTGGGCCTTCGCCCTATTTTCAATACACACTTTCTTATTTTTCTTATCCATTCACTATCATACTTATCTACCAATAGCCTTATAACCTAGTAGTATAACATCTCCCTATTAGGTGGGAGATCATAAGTTTCATCTCGATTGTAACCCCAAATTAAATCATTAGTGTCCACCCCCTTTAATTAGAAAAAAATCACCCCACTTATCTTTTTCCTAAATAGAGATAAATTTGAGAAATAATATGTTACACACATAGTTGCTTTCAATCACTTTTAACAATTTCCTCTCTAATATAACGATTTGTATTTTTTTTATATTGTGGAAATATTAAAAAAAAAAACACATCTCTAACATACGCGGAGAAATAAGGGTTCAGCGCGTTAACCCCAGCATGTTCTTTCAGAACAGCCAAAAGCCGTTCTTCATTATTGGCGTCTGGCGAGGACCACGTATTTTTAGCCGGTGGGGTTTTAGCCTTTGAGGTTAAAGTCAAATTAACTAACACTGCATATGCATATATACGTCCGAGAGGAACATTGCCTCAAATGGATACAGAGGAGAAAATACTAATTTAATAGCAACATTACTGAAATATAACAATCAGTCCATTTCAACCAACAGAATTATATACATTAATAAAATTGTAAAGTTAGCTCAAATATTCACTTTCATTGATCACAAGTCACGACACGAAATTCCCTATCAGGTGCTAACTAGATATATATGGGCAGTACTGTAAAAAAGTAAAGGAAAAGTAGAGCATGTCCTCGATCCCTCAACAAACACATATTAATTACACGTTTCTATCATCAAATGCATTATATTATATATGCGTATTAACTAAGTTATTTCAAATGACATGAAATGTTTTAAATATACTGTAATCATCCTGCTTAGAGCCCACACACTCTTTCTCTCTTATTTGATTGTTAGTGATGAAGTATATCAATAAATGTAATTTAAACAATAATTGACAAAAATTGCAAACATATGATTTATAGGCCTTGTGTAGTATCTATATGTTTTGTGGAGTATCTATATGTTTTTAAAAAAAAAGGATTACAATCTCTCGCATACATGGGGAAATTAACAAGGATGGATATCCAACGCGTGTCCGCCCTAGCATGTGCTGCGTGGGAACAACCAAGAGTCATTTATGGCGAACTAGATGAAGCTACGCATTCACTAAACTGGATCCATATTCATCCGTTGTGACTTTCAGCAACTCGAAGCAGCCATGCGAGTCCCCTTTATACTGGAAAAAGTTCATCAGATGATCCATGCACCGTACCTTATTTGTTTCTAATTCAAAACTGCTTCTCCAATTATTGCTTTAGTCGCACGTCGTGCAGCGATCGAAGGCATCTGTTCTCGTTATGTTAGAAAGCGTACGCGTCCACCTTGCCCTGCATGGAGCCATAAATGGAAGGAGCCTTATAAACTACTCCCTCCGGTCCCTAATGTAAGAGCTAGTCGTCAAAAAAACGCTTCTTAAGAAAACATGTGAATGTTAGTTGGATGTCTGGAGTTAATGCTTCTTTTCTAAAATTGCTCATATTTATTATGATACTTTTAAGAGAGAGAGAAATACATAAGTATTAATAAATATGAAAGAGAGTTAGAGGTAAAGTAGAAAAAAATGCATTAAATGATGAGAGAATATGAGGTGAGCTCTTACATTAGGGACCAAAACCATTCAAATTTTGGGCTCTTACATTAGGGACCGGAGGGAGTATTATCCTTATCCTATTTAATTATAAATCATTTTCTTACATTTTACATTTCATGTATATATATTAAGAAAAACCATAAGCTTCATTGATTTTATCTTATGATCGATCTGCTAATAAATATTTTTATCAAATATCGCTAACTAATTTTTAACTCCATCCATTTTCAATATTCAACATATCATATAAGAATAAATTCAACATATAAGAAATGAATTGTAAAAACGCACTTATAAGAAAAGATGAAGACATAGTATATAAATGTGGCTAAATAAAATATTATCTCTTTATATGCTTTGTTAAATAGATTCAGAGGATGTATTTTTCTTCCCTCATTTTGTTGTAATTGTTAATTCTTAATTTGAAGTTTGAATTTTTATTTGTCTTCACAATCTGTTTAAAAAACAAACAAAAACAGAATCAAACAAGCCAATTTTTTCGGAATTCGCTTGCATTCACTTATACACAAACACATATTTGTTACAGGCTAATATAATATGTAATTCTTTAGATGTGTCCTTGTTTAGTTTTACTCCTTAACTTTTAAACAAGAGCCTTTTTAATGGATAAACGATTTAAATTTTCAAATTTGAGATAGACATAACCTTAACGTAACAAAACTTAGAAATGAAGGAAAATGGGAGCTTTTATTTTATTTTATTTTTTTTGGGGGGAGGGGGAGTTGGGTTTAGACTATTGCCATGAATTTTGCTTGTCCCGCATATATGTATGCGGCCTCATTTCCAAGACAATAATTCGTGGATTATTTATTTATAAAGCATCATTCTCTCTTATTAGGACAACACTTGAATTCAAAGCACGATCTTTGCCGTGATTTACTCGAGATCCCAACTCTTTTCCTTTATATAAATAAGCATACACGGATACACCCTAGCAAGCCAGGTGCCTCGTCGTAAATAATCCAGGTTCCATCTATATTTATTTCTCCCTCGCATGATCACTACATGTAATATGCGCATAAGATCTTGAGGTCTGATCTGAACTATCTTATTCACAGCAGGACTCGGGTTCGTCAGCAACGTAACGTATAACAGATACATACAAAAGCAAGCGGAATAGTGAGGGATTATAATATGCTCAACCCTTAGCTACTCAAGCTTCATGATTAACCCTTGGAATATTCCGCAAACAGTGCCAATTTACTGCTCCCACTAGTTCGCTTTTCTCACTATCAAAAGTACTGCGTGCTCCCTTTTACCTTATGAGTAAGACTGTAAGAAATAATAATATCTTGCCAATTCCTTCTATTAGCACATCAAATAGAAACCCAAACAAGAAGGCCCAATAACCAAGCCCAACTCTGGATGACTGCATCAGGACCCTTAGATTGCCATGTACTACAGCACATACGTGTATAAATCATATGTAATTGCAACTAGGGTTTTCTGATTCTATTACTTATAAATTCATTGTAACCACCTCTGCAAAGATTAATACAGTGAGAATATTTCCTTTAATAGTTTGTAGCATTATTTTCTGTTATGGTATCAGAGCCTAACGGCCTGTACCTCAATGCAATCACCAAATCCACACACACCTCCATCATCAACAACCTCCATGGCATCATCCACCTTCATGGCATCATCATCCACCACAAACTCACCTCTTCCATCAAATACATCACACTTCCTCACTGTCAAATTAACCCCAGAAAACTATCTAATATGGAAAGCTCAAATGCTTCCTTACCTGTACGGGCAACGCCTATTCTGCTTCATTGATGGGTCTCACCCTGAACCACCACTCAAAAATCCTGACGGTTCACCAAATCCTGCGTATATGAGATGGTTTGAACAAGATCAACAGGTAATTGCAATTCTGATTTCAACTCTTTCTGAAAAATTAATTTCCCAAGTGATGAAACACAGAAAATCTAGAGCTATCTGGCTTGCCCTTGAAACCTCCTTTTCCCAACAATCCCAAGCTAAAGTACTTTTCCTTCAACAACAAATTTCCTCTCTCAGAAGACAATCTGATGAAACCATCATAGAATACTATAACAGAGCCTCACTCCTAAATGACCAACTTACTGGAGCAGGAAGCCCTCTCACTGATCTACAATTTAATAACTATTTTCTAAACGGTGCTGGAGAAGATTTTGACACTGTGATAACAACCTTATATGCTCAACAAGCCACACTTACATCTGAGGAAATTCTCAGCCACCTACTAACATATGAAGCCAGACATAAATACAAGAAAGAACCAACACCTACCACTCAAATCACAGCAAACATAGCCCAACACAACCCACAAAATCCTCAGAAATTCACTAGCAGAGGCGGTCAGTATTTTCAAGGAAGAGGCACTAGAGGTGGACGTTTCCAAAACTCTCATCAATATTCTGGTGGTGGAAGGTTTCAGAACTCTCAACAGTACTACGGTGGCAGAGGACGTGGAGGCCGTACATTTAGAGGTGGCAGAGACAATTTCTCAAACAATCCTGTAGTCTGTCAAGTTTGTAGCAAACCTGGACACACTGCCAAAATCTGTTACTATAGGTATGACAACACACATCAAGAGGACAGCCCAAATAATTTCTCCACTCACTACTCATCAATTTATCCTCCCTCTATGGAAGAAAACCTGTGGTATCCTGACACTGGAGCCACCAATCACATGACAGCTGATCTCTCACACCTCAACATTTCTTCTAAGCCATACATAGGCCATGACCAAGTTCAAGTTGGGGATGGAGCCTCAACATCCATCCAAAATACAGGTTCTGCCCATATTTACTCTCAAAATAGAAATTATATCCTTAATCACCTTCTTCATGTTCCACACATTAGCAAAAACCTTTTATCAGTCTCACAATTCTGCCATGATAACAATGTATTTTTTGAATTTCACGCAAACAATTTCTTTGTGAAGGATGCCAAAACCCACACAACTCTGCTTCAAGGACCCAGTCTTAACAACCTCTATCCACTCCATTGTCAACTACCAAATCATTCATCAACAACAGCTCTCATAGGTGTCCGCACATCTTCTGACCAATGGCATCTTCACTTAGGACATCCATCCCCACGCACTGTGCAACTCATCATCAACACTCACTCTCTTCCAGTCACCTCACGAAAATCATCTCCCCACTGTCCAGCCTGTCGCATATCCAAGAGTCACCGCCTTCCATCTCCTCCATCTCCACATCGCTCAAATAAACCTCTTGATTTAATTTTCTGTGATGTATGGGGACCTTTTCCAATAGTTTCAATAGATGGCTTTAGATATTATGTCAGCTTTGTAGATGATTACTCTCGCTACATATGGCTATTTCCAATGAAAAACAAAAATGAAGTTCATTCAATTTTCCTGTCTTTTCGTACATTAGCAGAAACTTTATTCAATTCTAAAATCAAACAATTCCAATCAGACTGGGGAGGAGAATTTAGAACACTTCATAAAATCTTTCCCTCACTTGGCATTCACCACCGCATTTCCTGTCCGCACACACATACCCAAAATGGTACTGTTGAACGTCGGTACCGCACAATTGTAGAGACAGGCTTATCACTACTCAATCACTCACACACACCACAAAAATTTTGGCATTATGCTTTTTCAACCGCAGCATACCTCATAAACCGCCTTCCCACTCCAGTCCTCCAAAACAAAAGCCCATATGAAATTCTATATAACACCAAACCCAACTATCATTTTCTAAAAGTCTTTGGCTCCACTTGTTGGCCCAACTTACGTCCTTATGCACCACACAAGCTTGCTCCTAGGTCCACATCATGTATCTTCTTAGGCTATAGCCCAAACCATGTGGGATATATATGTTTAGACCCATCATCTAAACGAACCTACATCTCAAGGGATGTAGTATTTGATGAAACTTCATTCCCATTTAAAAACCAATCAGATCCACTTCGGCCCACTCCCAATGCATCCACCCCACTTCCCATTATCCCACTTGGCCCACCTGTACATTCAAGCCCAACAACCCCTTTCCACCTCAACCCAAATACATCACCTAACCCTACATCTCCTACCTCTCCCTTATCAGATGTGTCGCACTCCCACTCCCTGCCATGTCACCTTCCTTACCTCCATCCCTCTCTGACACGTCTTCCCCTTCTTCATCTCCTTCGCCGCCACCATACCCCCCACCACCTACCCATCCTATGGTCACTAGAGCTAAGAACCACATTTTAAGACCTAAAGTACATACTGATGGTACCATCCCTTGGCCCCACTCCACATCGTACACCACCAAAATCACCTCTGACACTATCACTCCTCCCTTTACTGTTCATCAAGCCTTCCAACACCCAGCCTGGCGTGAAGCCTTACAGTCCGAATATCATGCCCTTCTCCAAACCAACACTTGGTCTCTTGTACCCCCTAATCCCTCACAAAATGTTATTGGTTGCAAATGGCTTTTCCTCATTAAGCACAAGGCGGATGGCTCCATTGACCGGTTCAAAGCACGCCTTGTTGCCAAAGGATTCCATCAACAAGAAGGTATTGATTTCTCCGATACTTTCTCTCCCGTTGTCAAACTTGTCACTGTCCGTATTATACTCTCCTTAGCTATCTCTTATGGCTGGTCATTACAACAAATTGACATACAAAATGCCTTCTTACATGGCACCTTGGATGAAACTGTACATATGTCCCAACCCCTGGCTTTGTTCATCCCCAATACCCTCACTATGTCTGCAAACTCCACAAATCCCTTTACGGCCTCAAACAAGCCCCCCGTGCTTGGTTCTCCTGCCTTAGCTCTTCCCTGTTCACCCTTGGTTTCAAAGCCTCTGCCTCTGATCCTTCCCTTTTCATTTTTAACTCCTCTACTTGTATTTTATATGTTCTCATATATGTTGATGACATAATCATTACTGGTTCCTCTTCTGATGCTGTCTCTGACCTCATTACCACACTTAGTCAACAATTCCCAGTTAAACACCTTGGTCCTCTCCACTACTTCCTCGGTGTTGAAGTCATTCCCAGACCTGATGGCATTCTACTCACCCAACAACAATACATTCTTGACCTCCTCCACCGAGCCAATATGCACAATGCTCACCCTGTCCCCACACCAATGGCAGTCAATACATCCCTTACCATCTCTGGCAAACCCTTTCATAATCCCACTCTCTTTCGTAGCACAGTAGGCAGCTTTCAATACCTTGCCTTTACAAGACCAGATCTCTCATTTGCTGTCAATTGTGTCTGCCAATTCATGCATTCTCCCACTGATATACACTGGTCAGCTGTTAAACGGATACTCCGATATCTCAAAGGCACATCCCACTTTGGTCTTCTCATCCGCAAGTCTCAAAATATAACACTCAGCTCCTCCTCTGCCTTCCTCAAAGCCTTCTCTGATGCTGACTGGGGTGGCAATATACCTGACTCTCGCTCCACTAGCGGCTTTGTCACCTACTTAGGCCCCAATGCCATCTCTTGGAGCTCCAAAAAGCAACCTTCTGTATCCCTGTCCAGCACTGAATCTGAGTACAAGTCACTGGCTGTCACCACATGTGAACTAATCTGGATCCAAAATCTCCTTGGTGAACTTGGCATCTCTATTCCATCGGCCCCAATTCTCTACTGTGATAACTTGGGGGCTACCTACCTTGCAGCAAACCCGGTTTTTCATTCTCGAGCTAAACACATAGCTCTTGCTTATCATTTTGTACGAGAAAGAGTTGCTGCTAAATCCCTTCGGATATCATTAATTCCATCCAAGGACCAGATTGCTGATATCTTTACCAAACCACTCGTTACTGCCCGATTCCAATGGCTAAGGTCGAGTCTCAATGTTCATGCTTCACACATCGACTCGCGGGGGCATATTAGCACATCAAATAGAAACCCAAACAAGAAGGCCCAATAACCAAGCCCAACTCTGGATGACTGCATCAGGACCCTTAGATTGCCATGTACTACAGCACATACGTGTATAAATCATATGTAATTGCAACTAGGGTTTTCTGATTCTATTACTTATAAATACATTGTAACCACCTCTGCAAAGATTAATACAGTGAGAATATTTCCTTTAATAGTTTGTAGCATTATTTTCTGTTACCTTCCATTATTACTCTATATCTACCAACTACAACGTAATATAAGGGCAAACTTGAGCGAATTATTTATTTGAAACATATTTATCTCTCAACTATTTTTATCTTGTGGTTTAGCCTTCTGAGTATTGTTATAACTCGGGACAGTACAGTGGAGTATAATAAAACAAAAATGTGAGAAAACTGAAGATCCACTTGGAAACTTTTTCATTACTTCTATAACATTGTTATCTACCGTGAGAACTAGCTTTGGCGATCATCTATCACGTATATTTGGAATCCATATATTTGGAATTCGGTCATAAGCTCAGGGAATTACAAAATAGAAGAAACTGTTAGACTTAAATGATAGAGACAACAAATATATGTATATGTGAATATAACAAGCTATCTAATAAAATCAGAAACAATATATAGTAGAAGCGATAAATACCTCGTGTCATTACTTTTTGTAAGATGAAAGAAGAAATCACCAAAGCTCTTCTGACTAGAGTCCGGCAAGTGATGGTATCTGTTGTTGAAATAGCCTTAACCAGTCACGGAACCTGGAATTTAAAGAGAACGGCGGCTCGATCTCTACAAGTTTAGGTTATCTGCCGTGTGTATTACGCATCGGTGTATTCTATCAATCAGAAAATCCCCTTATATAGATAACCAAGTGCGGGAAAACCCTAACTTTGATATTGAGCTTAATGTTGACTAACGGACCATTTAAACATATTATTATTAATTCCTAAAAATATAACTAATATGATAATATAAATATTTAATAATAATTCTAACAGAAACTACCGGGGGAAGAAACTAATCGTAGAGAAGGAAAAAAGAACATCCAAGGGAAATGAAGAAAAACAAGCGGAGGGTAGCGACTTAACAAAAATATGGACAGCATTACAATAATACCATTCCTAGTGCTTTATACCCCCATCTCCAAACCCTGCATGGATCCCTCCTATTTGAGTCCAACTTAATAAGCTTTTGGGCCATATCTTCCTATGAGGTTCATACATTTCCAGACCATGACAAATTAGATTGGTTTATAATGGATTTTGTTGTTGAGGAGCATTATACCTGCCGATTTCATTCCCCCAAATGGCCCAATATCACCCGAACAGTTGGGGCTTTGAGCCGAGGAGGTAATTAATTTAATTTCGGCCTATCATTTGCATTTGAAGATGTTGATTTATGACTTTAGTGATAACTAAATGTATATAAATTTAAATGACAAATTGCATGTATTTTGTTAAGAAAAATGCCAAAAGAGTGTTATATGATGTGGATAACTAATTCTCATATCAGAAGTTCCACCTTTTTTTTAAATAAGACTAGCTATTTGACTGAATGAAATTCAAATATTGTCAAGCATATTATGGACAACGTTTTACAAACATTTCAGATCTTCACATACATGGACCAAAACTACTGTATAATCTTAAAAATGTTAAATTTAATAATTATCTAAATCAAATCAAAATAACTATGATATACAATAAAATATATTAGTCTGTAGACAAGTGATCGAATGTATAAATAAACATGCATTTGGTGGTTAGGTTCTCTTATTATGCTTCTGATTCTGATATATTCTGACAAGAAGCTGGGCATACAGAATCTCATTCCAAGCATCAGGAACACCGGGAAGGCACCAGTGACTACAGTCTTGAATCCTTAAATGCAATCTTGGCCTCCTATACATAGAGGGATGGCCATCCTTTCTAAAATCCGTCATCATCGTAATGTTCATGTATGTCACACTCGTTTTCATGTTTTCCATCACATTTTCCAGAACTCTCATCTTTTCTGGGTATTCTGTTAGATATTTCTCATTATCTGTAGGTAATGTTTCACTGTCACATTGCCCTCCAGAATTCCACTGTCCCCCACTATTCAATCCCAACACAAGACACTAATCAAACTTCTAGTTTCATGGACTAATTAACACTAAAGCCAATTAATAGTGTTGCATTAATTACCTGAAATGGGTGGCAGAATAGCCTCTAAAGAAGACCATTGACTTTGATGGATTCACATTAGCATCAACCCATCTGCTCCATGTTGTTATGGCTCTTCGAAATGCCTCAATCACATTTAGTTCCTCATAGACATGATCACCCTCTTGGTAATAGTCCTTCCTGCAACATATCAGGGAATTGGGAGAGTAGAAAATAAGCAACATTATATTCCAGTTTGTTAAGAATGATTGTATAATACCCTTTAGAAGTTTTTTCATGATTCCACCAGTGGCCAGTGTTGAAGATGATAATATCTGCATCTTTGTATTCACGACCAGACTTGTCAAACAAATCCAGACGAAGTGTTGGCTTCCTTGTTACATTTTTGCCTACGGCCTTCCATTCTTGAACTAGGAATGGTGATTCAAAAAACTCAACGGTGAAGTTGTAATCCTACTCGCCAGTGAAAAACAAAAAAGTGGACCACATGAGCGGAATGTATAAATTGGATTTCCCATTTAAGAAAAAAAAGATACAGAAGAATACGCACTTTGAATACAAAAGAATAAGAAGTACGCCCTCGTAATTTGACCCTGCCATTTGCTTCATAAACTTTGCTTTTATCCTTGACAGAGTTTCTTAACATGCAAACAAGAGACTCCCACATATTCCTGTTAAGGGAATCACCAACAAAAGCCACTCGTTTCCCTCTTAACATATCTATAAAATGACTGCCGTCCAACCTGTATTCACACATAAAACAAACATTAAATACTTGTTTGAATTGCGGCTTTAGAAGACTGTAAAATATTGGTGGGAAGAATACAGGGCGAGACAGAACACAAACAAATCAATCGGGCAAATTATAAGACCAGCACAATAAAACTTTAAATGGTCACATACGTTGGAAGGCTACAACCCCTAGGCTTCCACTTGTATTTCTGATAGTCATTATCAGGCCTGCCATTCCCAGCACAATTGAACTGCACATCAATCAGCCTGCAAGAATCAGGTTTATAAAGAGGATATGAATCATCCCTAACCCATTTTCCATTAAATAAATCACATTTCATAAGAGACTCAATCAACTCATTCTTCACTCTTGTCACGTTGCAATTTCTTTTCTTCTTCGTCAAGGAAGCTCTATGGTTATTATTTACCACCCCAACTGAACTCAGATTCTTCTTCTGGCTAATTAGGATAGTTTGTAAAGGCGGAGAAGCCAAAAAATTTGGTGAGGCAACACCACTTGTGGATTGATTTGCCTTCACTGATCTGTTGTCGTTGGACCTAACAGGTCTTTGAGTATAATTCAATGGCAAAACTATTGTCTGATTAATCAAGGTCTTAGAAATAGAGAAGGGAATATTTTTCTTATTTGTGGCGTTGGCATGGATGGAAAAGATGTGAGGATGGCTGGGAGAGGAAATATTGGGGAAGAAGAAGTAGGAAAGGGAAGTAAAATGAGACTTAAGTGAACAAGGCAATGAAGTTGAAGAAAAAATGTTGGTGAAGCCAGGGGAAAAAGCATTTGAAGTAGGAGAGAAGGCTAAGAAAACAGTGAAAGCAACAAAAGCGAGCATGAAGCCATAGGCAAAGGTTACTAATTTTCTGGTCTTCAAATGAGACAATAAGCTGCATCCACAGTTAGCGTTAAGGTACTTGGTGGCATCAGCCATCGGGGGAAAGGGAAGGAAATGGTGGCCGGAAAAATAAATATATTTCTTGGTTGTTTTTTTTATGTATGCATCGATGGATTAATCTTATTGGTAGCAATGTACTATACAGATAGCTAGGAACCTCATTCCCTTCAAATTATCACTGTGACTACATATCTAAAATTTGAAAATGTGGAACAATCGTGGCTAGCTAGTTTATTCAAACTTTTGGTTGTGAATGGTGGTTATTGAAGTTGTTATATATTGACTTGGATAAAAAAAAACTTCATGTAATTTGTATATATGTATGTTTCACTTGAGGGATTAATGATGGAGTTAACATGGAGTATGTTTCACATGCGCTGACTACTCCACTCCCTTTCTTTACACTCCAGTGGACGCCCATCCGTATGCATGGATCCATATTATACGAAGTGGCTTTTAACAGCTAGAAGCAACCATGTGTTATGAAGATCGCACATAGTAATTTGTTTCTAACGCAAAAGTGCTTCTCTTTACATAACTTATAGTCGCACGTCGTGCAGCGATTTAAGGATTTTATTTTTGTACGTTATGTTTCTAAGCGTCCGAACTTCATGAAGACTATGGGATAACCTTCTAAAAAATCATATCACACAAACCAGCATAGTTTTTTTTTTTTAACGGAACACAAATCAGCACAGTTAACTCATTGATTATGTACTAATTTTTGGATTCAATCCTTATATAATTTATTACCCACTCCATCTCCCTTCCCTTTTTGTATTTAAAACTTGGGGTGTGTGTGTGTGTGTGTTTAAACTAAACATTTATTTATTTGACATATTATATATTCGACCTTTAAATGTAGGAAGATAAAAAAAATCACGTTATTCGTGTCCATATTGTAAGAATTGATCAATCATTATTTTTACGCGAATAAGTAAACAGAGCGGAGTCATTTATAATTGGTAGATTCAATGTGCTTTTTCAATATTTTTCCTTGCATAATTTCATATACATCCACTCTTTCCCCCTCTTTACATTTAATATTATAGGATACAAATGAAAATTAAATATTTATGTTTTAACTTTCTCATGTTATGCCTTGGAAAAAAAATATCATATCATCTCTTAAATTAAGGGCTTCTGAAAAAAATATCATATCTTGAAAAAAGTTATATTAACTATACAATTAATTATGAAGACCCTCATGTCCTATTTTATGTCTAGGCTTTATGTTTTTTTCCTTTTTTTATTATTTCTTTTACATATTTAAGACTTATAATGTTGAACCTTTTTATTAATACAATTGCCTTTACATAAAAAAAAGAAGGCTTCTTGTAACCAAAAAAAAAGGGCTTTGAAGTAGTTCATTCGGTTCATATAACAAGTCAATAATAATAAAGATTGCCCTCATAACATCAAGTGTCGCTTTGGCCGAGTGGTTAAGGCGTGTGCCTGCTAAGTACATGGGGTTTCCCCGCGAGAGTTCGAATCTCTCAGGCGACGCTTATGCTTTTTTTTCCCTTACTTTTTATGCCTTTCAGTTTCTAGGCCTGTTTTTTTTTTTAATAAAATTTTCTAGGCCTGTTTCACTTTAATGGACTAAGCAACTGAAGGAGCCCAGCCACCCATACCTGACTACTTCATTTCATGAGGAAATAGTGCCATAATACTAGTAGTAAATTTATTAAATCTCTCTCTATTCTTTTTGACCATACTCTTTTTGGTCGAAAATTAGTTTTGACGATACTCGATACAGATCTTTTTATTATTTCTTTATATTATTAATTATTAATTAGAAAAATAATTTTCTCCTTCACACTTTGTACTGTAGCAAGTGTTTCTATGCATCCAATCACTGAACATGGGTTATTTTCAAACGTTTTCTCTAATAAAACATTGACAAACGATTGCTGCTAAAAAGTTTTCAAACGAAAATACTCCCTTTGTTCCTAAATATAAATATAAGATCACTTTGGGGAAGTGTATAAGTTCCTAAATATAAGATCACTTCCTATTTTATCTCAAGTTTTGCCCAAACTACCCTAATATTCTCTTTTTTTATTGAAAATTCCTCCTCCTTTTAAAGTTAAGTAATTGAGGGGATTTTGGAAAGATCATGTAATTTTATTGCCTTTCTTAATCTCCCCAAATTAACCAAAGTGATCTTATATTTAGGAACGGAGGGAGTACTTAATATTGCCTTGACATTTTCCTTACAATATCCACACCTTTAGCACATTAAGGTGCCAACTGGGAGTTGATTAAAGGTTGAAAATGATGCTATTTAAGTTGAGTCAGCTAGATTAATAAACCGGTTAAGTTTAAATAATAGAAAAAAAAATAACAGACACAAATAGAATCGAAAAAATATTTTCTTTTATATCGAAAGGTTTAAGTGAGTTGGATCTCAGGCTCATCAGGGCCAGGGCAGGCCTCCAGACTCAAAAAACACTTACAAATCGCCCACCAACAAGGTTCTTACATCAGCACAATTCGAATCAACAACCACATAATTATGAATCCAACTCTTTTACCAACTAGACCAAACTTTGTTGGTGATCGATAAAATATTTTATTAGAAAGGATGTTGATTTTTTTTCCGCCAATTAGAAAGGATGGTGATGAATGCTGATAAACTCATGTTACCATATTATTGGCCCCCTTTCAGTAATCATTTACTTAAATCTCCTTAAATTCTATACTCTAGCAGAGATTTCCCCCCTTCTACCCTTTCAGTAACTACAAATACATACACGTTCAAATTCTCAAACTCTGATTATTAGAAACTGCTAGTAAGTATTGTTCCAGTCCAAAAAATTACCTTACTAAACACCTAATTCAACCTGAATAAAACAACCTTACGAAACAGAGGGTCTGCTAATTGAAGGAAATCATGAAATTGTTATTAGAGAACAGAAAAGAACCATTTGTTCCCATTTAACACACCCTTAAAGCACAACAGTATCGCTAACTCGCTCATTAGTCACCTCAAATAATCATTGCCCTGAAAAATAACTCTAGAGCCCTGCACTTCTGCTCTTAAGTTCATGGTTCATTCAAGAAGCAAGCAAAATAAGGTGGTACCGTTGGAAACAAAGAACTGAATTATCTCGTGACATTTAGCTGCTGTTACAATGTTCATACTGTGAGTATGATTACAGATCTCATTCAGACCCCATATAGATCAACAAGACCCATACAATAACACGAGACCATGAGACCCATTTCAGTTGAAGAATACAATTCATTTGAACCAAACATAAACCAAGCGTATTACAGTGCACAACATCCACTGTTAACCCTAACATTTCCTCCATCACAAGCTAAATTTTTTGTGAAGAGAAAAAAAAAAGCCTCACATACTAAGACGACCAAATGAAAACTTCAAAGTCCAAAACCAAAGACTGCCCGAATCCTTTGGAAAATGAGATCCCGCCATCCTCTCTCTGTATTCTCCACCACAGTGGCATTCCCAAAACTACATTCACAATCATTCACAACAGTCAACTTCATGGCCATAAACAGTAAATAAAATATCCAGTAAACAAATAATTAAGCACTCACCTATCTTCCTCAGGCACGTCAGAATGTGTCAGCTTGATTACCGTAACCCCTGGCTCAGGTTCCTCAAACACAAGTCTAACCTGCAAAAATTCATCCCACACAGTACATTAATCTGTCACTCACTGAGTTGAAATATGGATTAAACGTGTGTGCACATAAATACTTCCTCCTCCTCCGAAATAAGATCTAGTTCACTTTTTTGGAAAATAAATCACTTGTAAATTTATTCAAGTAATTTTTCCCTTCAAACTATAGTTTATTTGACCTATTAGTTTCTAATAGTAAACTAAAAATCAAATGTGTCATAGTTAACTAACCTATTTTGCTTCCTTAATCTCTAAAAAAAAGTCAACTCAATCTTATATTTAGGACCACAGATAGAGTATTGTTTGTATTTCCATCACAAAAAATGTGATAAAATTCAGTCCAACATTACATACTACTGATTCATACATGCAAAACAATTCAATCCAAATCATCCAAACAAAACTCACCATGGAATAAACTCCATCAGGCCAATTCCCAAATCTCCATTTCAGAACAATCAATTTAGCTTCTTGCAATTCCACAACATTGCCCGTAACAGAGCCATTAAAAATAAAAAACTCCCCACCAACATCTTTACTAATCTTAGCATCACTCTGCGTAAAACCCTTCCACCTATTCTCATCCATCATTATCTCAAACAAATCCCTCGCCCTACAACTAAACTTCTCACTCAAACTAATACTCTTCCTCCCTTTCTTGCCCTCACTCTTCACACCCTTCTTCTCCACCACCACACTCTCTTTCTTCCCCACACAACTTGACACAGCTGAATTCTGCTGAGTCACCTTCTTGGGCTCCAAATCATCCTTCACGGGCCCACCTTTGGCCATACTCTCAACCCAAACCCTAATCTTCTCCAAAATCAAACCTTTCCCCTTCGAAACCATCGCCTCCTTAATTCTCTTCCCAACAGGCCCCTCATCGTTGACAGTGAACTTAATCTCAGGATCCTCGTCGGCATTCTCGTCGGATAAATACGGAACCTGTACGGTCCCGTCGACCTTGAGCAACGATTTGCCGTCGGAATCTTTGGCCTCGCCTTCCCAGGATAGAGTGAGGCTGAGCTCGTAGCCGGGGATGATTTTTCCCTTGCGGACGTTGACGTAGGCTTCGCCGTCGATTTTGTCGAGGGCTTTGGTTTTGATGAAGAGATTGGCTTCGCCGTTGAGGATGGTGAGGTTGGAGAGGAGATTGGAGAAGAGGGATTTGGACCAGTCGAGGCAATTTGTCTCGGCCCAGTGCCAGTTGTGGACGTTGGTGCCGTCGGATCTGTCTTCCACGATCCAACGTTTGTCGCCCTCGCCGTATTTCGCCATTGAATAGTTGTAAGGGTAGAATGGGAATAATGGAGATTGAGATTGTTGTTGTTTGGACAGAGGGAGGAGGGGAGGGTCTTAATGTGAGGTTAAATTGTGGAGACTTCCGTTGTTTAGAAGGATCCAGAAGCTGAGACCCGAGAATGGTCCAGAAGCCTCCCTACCAGGCCCACTGCTTAACCCACTGAATGCTACCTAATGCTTTCCTTTCTCGTGCAAAAAGTTTTTAGCTCATTATTTTAGGATAAAGGTGCAAAAATATGACTAAATTTTACCCTAAGTTGTATTTCTATGACTAAAGTTTCGCAAGGAGCAAAAATACAGCCAAACTTGGGATTGAGGTGCAAAACTATGATTTCCGTCAAATATGACGGTGTTGACCGTTAGTCTTTGACATGTAGGATGCTGAGTGTGCAATAATGACCATGTGGCATGCTGAATAGATTTATGTGGGGCCCACGATGGGGTTCCTTCTGTTATTGAAATCAATTCCTGATCTGATGGGGGGTAAGGGTGTGTTTGGAAGGGATGAAGAGGGAGGGAGGAAATTGTTTTTTATTATATGTGGGCCCCACATAAATCTATTCAGCATGCCACATGGTCATTATTGCACACTCAGCATCCTACATGTCGAAGACTAACGGTCAACACCGTCATATTTGACGGAAATCATAGTTTTGCACCTCGATCCCAAGTTTTGTGGTATGTTTGCTCCTTGCGAAACTTTAGTCATAGAAATGCAACTTAGGGTAAAGTTTAGTCATATTTTTGCACCTTTGCCCATTGTTTTATATACAAAATTACGAACACAAACACTACTACATTCTAGCCCTCCTTCTTCTTGTGGATATTCTTTGTGATATACTTGTCTGTAGTCTTCAATATAAGAACTATTTGATAGGATGAGTTTAACACTAGATCTAAGACATATTTCTAATTCTTATTAATTCTTCTTCAAATTATCGCTATCAATGTTCCCTAATAAAACATAAGAAGAGATGGGAGAGTGAAGGGAAAAGTAGACGATAAAGGGTATATTGGTAATATAATGTTATTAACTTCACCAACTTCCTTAATCTAATTAAATTAGGTAAACATGTCTTATAGTAGTATTTAGGACTAGAGAGAGTAAGAGTTCAATCGCCAAAATAAGCTTCTTAATAAAAATATGTGAAGTTAATTGAATGTCTAGTAGAATTAGTGTTTTCTTTCCAATATTGCTTATATTTATTATAATCCTGTTAAGAGAGAGAAATACATAAACACTTATAAATATGAAAAAGAGCTAGGGTGATGTAGGAAAAGGTACATTAAATAATGAGAAAATGTAAAGTAAACTCTTATATTTTAAAACAAGATCATTCAATTTTTTTGCTCAATAAGTTGTTTCTTCTGCATGAAGTAAGTGGATATGTATGAGTTGAGGAAGTGGGAACAAATTTTTGCCACTTCACTTGTTAGCATAATTACTCTTTTCTTTGTTATATAATAAAAATGTGTGTGTATGAATATAAGTTATTTGGAAGGTGAATTTGTTTTAAATTCATTTTTCTATTTTTTTTCACATTTTTAAAAAAGACTGTCCTTAAGCTAAACTGAAGTCATGGGCGTTGATGAATGAAGCAACCAACAAAATATGAAACGGCGCGCAATCTGTGTCCCAAAATCAACAGCCGCCAAATTAGAAGGCGGCTCGTCCTCTGCTTCCTTGTTTGATTCATATTGCTTTCGCGGCCTAAGGACCCAGCGAGCCGGAAACCCCACTTCACCCATTCCACACACCCAACCCAAAAATGACAAACAAGTTGCCACGACGAGACAGCGTTCCAAATCAACCAAGCCTAGGCCCAAGCCCAAGCCCAAGCCCAAGCCCAAGCCTGACCTCCCTCCCCAGCCGATATTGAATCCTTCGCCACTAGCAGACGCTTGTTTTGCAAGTATGACAATCTTGCCTCCACATTTCTTTCAAGTTGACGCCTTAGACCTTGCCCCTCGTTTATTGGGCAAGTTCCTTCGTAGGGACGACGTCGTTTTACAGATTACTGAGGTCAACATACATTCTATTCTCCTCATCAGTTATTTCCTTGGATTGCATGCTTCATTGGTGCAATAAAAAATGTTTACATGCTCCTTTTCCATGCTTGGTTCAATAAAATGTTCTTTTGGTTTTAATTGAACACCTCTCTGCTTGCTTTGAGATGTTAGTAAATCAGCTGTTACTTAAAAAATAAAGTCAACGTATCATGATTTGCCTTTGTGTGTTGAGGGTGTGGGACAGACTATATTATATTGGGTGTTCAACGTGAAATTTATATCAGGTAGGTGGAAGCATATAGACCAAATGATTCGGCTTGTCATGCTCGATTTGGCATTACTGCGAGGACTGCCCCTGTTGTAAGCCACTTCATTCCCTCTCTTTTTTACATTCACATTGTCATCTTAATCTCTGCCCATTTGAGAATTTTAGTGATTTAACTTTGATTTTTTGTTTCTTACTCCTAGTTTGGACCTGGTGGACATGCGTATGTTTATCTTTGCTATGGTCTCCACATGATGCTCAATGTTGTTGCTGACAAGCAAGGAGCGGGAGCTGCTGTTTTGATTCGTTCTTGTGCCCCAGTTAGTGGTAAACTTCTGCCACATTGTTTATTGAGTTCAGTCCAACTCTCATGCCTGGCTCCTGATCAATTTTGTGTCTAGTCCTGGCTAGTCTTTGATGAGAGGAAGAGATTTTTGGACGCATTACCTCTGCATAATACTCTTTAATTTATATGACCATCAATGTAATAGTTGTGTGTGTGAGAATAGTGTAAATACTTCAACTTGTGCATAATCAATGAGATAATATGCTGATAAACCATCAGGATCACTATAGCGCTTCTTGAAGTCAAAATATCATAAGCTTCGTTGTTACATCAACCTTTGATTCATTATTTATTTCCCTCTAAATAATTGTTCATATATAAATATATAATATATGCTAGTTATCATTGTAATTCATCTCTGCATAAGATTTATCTTCATGATGCTCAACAATATGTTAGGATTGGATGTCATTCAGCAGCGCCGGGGTCAGAATACTGAGAAGCCTGTCCTTCTTGCTGGTCCTGGAAAGGTTAGTTTCACATCTTTCATCTTGCCCTTCTAATAATCAGTTTGCCATGCTTTGAGAAGCTCAGCTCGGTTTATAGTTCGCTTACATCTCGCCCTCCTCGAAGAATTTCTTAAAAACTATGTCCATAGTCCAAGAACTAGCTATCTTAAATGCACATTATATATGTTATCTCACTTGCCTAACCATGAGGAAAATATTTTTGTGCACCACAATGTGCTATTTACATTATTGACTTAAAGCCTATGAAAACGGAAGTTCTAGCTGGATGGAAAGTTAGGGTGAGAAAAATAAGGAAGAAAGTACAGAAACTACCATGATACATTCACTTGCTTTTTTTTTTATTATGTGATCTTCCTCTGGCCATCATTATTGCTGAGAAATTAGGCGGCAACGATTGTTTCTGTGACAAGATCAGATCAATTGGTTTAAAATTGAATTAGTGTGGTTTTTGTTCAAATCTTAGGTTGGTCAGGCATTGGGTCTTTCAACAGAATGGTCCAACCATCCACTATATGAACCCGGTAAGCTCATAATATTCAGGGTCTGAACTGAAATGCAAACTTGTCAAATGGATAGAGAGATAAGAATACATCAAAATGGAAATGGTTGACTTTGTGATGCAGGTGGTTTGGAAGTGTTATATGGTCCAGAGCCAGCAAGCATATTGGTAGGACCAAGAGTTGGCATCGAATACGCATCCCCAGAGCATGCAAGTGCATTATGGAGATTTGCCATTGCAGGTACCCCTTGGATCAGTGCTCCCAAAAACACTCTCAGGCCGCCCCTGTAACAACAATGCGCTACCTTTTGAGTTAACTGTGATAATGTGAATATGTGATACTAGGAAGCGGGTTTTTTGTACTTAAATGAGTTTTTAGTGACATTAGCCACTTACTCATGACTTGTTAGAAATTGGTATCCTAACTACGTTGCATTTTAATGTCAGCTCAAGCCTTTGCAGTACGAAGGGATTAAAAATATACGACTCAAATGTCTAAATATATTGTTTCTCCTTTACATTTGGATTACATTGCTTAATAAATTTGTGCAAAATAGAGACGTTGAACAAAAATTATTAACTTCTCCCTTTAAAATAAATTATTGTGCAAAATTAATAATTCGACGTCTATTTTTTCATAAAAAATGAATGATGCTAATTGTTTTGAGAAAAAAATATGCAAAGTTAATAATAATAGAAAATGTAAATCTGAAGTCTATTTGAGAGTTTTGATTTGATTTTGAATAGTCTCATTTATAGTTGACTTATATTAATTGTTTTGGACTTTTCTAACATAACATTCGAAAATCTTTTACACTGCTATATTCGTGTATTTTTTGTATTTTACTACTACCATGTTTTAAGTTATAGTCTTGTTTAGTTATTTTCACTACCTTAATCTTAACGTAAAAAAGGGTATAATTATAGGGAAGATAAAAAAAATCAACAGCAGAAGATTTGAAGGAATATTGACTTTATGTTTTTTAATCTATGTATTATACCATTAGACCAAGTTTAAAATTCAGTCAAAAAAACCAGGGTTAAGGGAAATGAGGTAGTATGACGACTTTCTTAGGGCTAAAAATGTCAGAATCATTACACAGGTGACAGGTATAGACGTATAGTGAATGGTACGAATGCATGATGATATTATCTAGCTGACACTTTTTTTTGGGGGTCAAATATCTAGCTGACACTTGAAATGACGAAATAACGATTACCCTGCCAGCGTTTCACCTCAGTTCTTCACAGGCAGCCAGCAGTTAAAAAGATAAAAGAGCATTAAGAAGATAAAAGAGCAAGGAATACTCTACAATTCCCTGACTCGGCTTACATTGATGCAAATACATCTTCTCTCAATATTTTCAGAAACATGTATGAAACACCTTGAATTGCAACGGTATTCGTGTGTTTTCTTCAAAGAGAACTGATCATTTTTCCGCAAATAGAATGCCATCGCAAAGCAATATCTTTGATTCTTCACCACATATAGCTTGCCTTTCTAGCTACTCTCCAAAAAATCCAGCACTTCCATGATTATTACAACGAAGAGATAGAAGGTAATGCAAAGACGATTTTTTCCCAATTCTTTTCATCAAGCCAGTGCTACTAAAACTATGATACAGATGTACAATCAATTAGTTGCTTAGTATGCGAATTCCGCTAGAAATGACACACAAATCATGCCCCTCACACCAAAACAGAATATTAATACATTCACATTCACTGCAAGCTACCACGCAAACACCAGAAAAGGAGTGAAAACCAACTGCAGGAAGAGAGGAAGAGAGTCAGATCCTACAATTAGATATTTATTATGGATTCAGTATACAAGAAATGAGTAATATTCACCTGATCAACAAAGAAATATTTGGTTAGTGCTGACATAATTGTTCCGTTAATCACAATGGCAGCTAACATGTGTAAAGCATATATTTCATGGTCGCCTTCGCATAGAAATGATGTTTTGAATAAAATCTATAGGTGTTCGTATGCTTCCTACGTGCTTGGACGCATCCGCCCATAAAATTCATTGAAGTCAAGACGGAAAAAGAGGAACTTAAGATCAACATGCTTCTGTACAGGCAACTGAGAAATAAATTCCTCTTGAAATGATGAATACTCTTCGGCAATCACATTCATATTTTGTTCCATACTTTGAAGAAATTCACCAGCACGCTGTGTTAGGGCTTTCCTGCCATCCGTAATCCAGGATTCATGTTTCACAGACTTGCTCTTTTGCTTTCGTGACTTATTCTGGTCTTCAAAGGATGACTCCATAATTCTGAATAAAGACATAGTCAAATATATCAAACACAGAGATGTGTGGAAAATTAGGAAAATTGTGCTGAAAGTCAATAGAAAAATATGATAGAGATGATACAGTAGATTATATACCTGGATTGCAACTCATTGATTCCTTCATACAACCGATCTGCATGACTCCGGAATCTTAATATGAGATCAAATACTGTTAAAAGAGACTTGAAAATCGACTGAGAACGCTCTCCAAGGAGAGATTTCTCTACAATTGAATGTAGATACTTTTCATGTGCAGCAAGTAGATCATCGAGATCCTTGGCAACTTCCATCTCATTTAGAAAATTTGACCATGATACCTCCAAGACTTCAAACATTATATAATACTGCAGGTTTGAAACAAAGTGATTCATTTCTACCCACAGAACTTGGCAGTGCCTCAAAGTTGAAACTAATTGCAACTTTACTGCATTCTGCAGCTTGGTAAAAGAGTGTGAAGTGATACAGTTTGGTTTCATGGTCTTCCACGCACCAATAAGTGCATGTTCTACTCTTCTAAGCTTCCAGAGAAAATTAAAAATTCTCAAATACCTTGACATCACAGACTCTGTGAATACAGTATCTAGCGGAACTCTTGCATCATATTCGAGGGAAAATACGTCCCAGCCCCTATCACCGCTTTCATGCGGCATAATTTTGACCCTCAGCCTATCCAATATGTCAGGGTCATCATATTGAGCATTAGATGCTCGAATAGCAGTTTCCAGCAATCCAGCTAGTTTAAAAGTGCTTATAGTGTTAGCAGGTTCAGAAAGGTCAGGCCCAACGATATCCATTAGATATTGAACAAAATCACCCTGACCTAGCAGTAAGTACCTCTTAATTGCAAGACAGTGTTCTTTAAATTTGTACCTCTTGTACATTACATCCAACAAATGTTTATCAATTCTTTTTGCTGCCTCATCAACCAAGGATTCGAGAGCATCAGTTTCACCATAGCCAAAACCAGCTCTTCTTGCAGTAGCCCCTGTGGCAGGGGCAGCTTCTATTGCAACATTAGACCAACCACTATCTTCACAACAAACACGGAGAAAATTTATGGACTTACCGGTCCTCAAGATACGCTGAGCGAGAGAAGGTGAAATAAAAGAAGGAAGCATGGCTGAATGGAGCCTGTAGCCTTCTCTCCAGAGAGATTCTGCTTTCACTGGCTGGCTAACAATAAAAAATTCAGTGAATATATCTTCTAATTCCCCTTCCAGAACCCACCTTTTCACCATTTCATAAAGTGGAGAGCACACTCGTTGTAGCAATCTCCCCATAAATTCATGAACCAGTGGATCACCATGTTGAGCATGCAAATGAATCGTTCCAGTCATCGCACCACCCCTCAAAACCCTACACTTATCAACCAAATCAGCCATCAACCTCATCTTCACCATCGGCTCCGCAAGCCAAACAAACAGCCTCCTCAATGAAAGGTAATTCGACGAACTAGCAGATTCCGCCACCAACGGGATAGGATTTGAAGACTGCACTTCAAGCACCGCCAACAACTTATAATATTCAGTAAGCTCATCCTGCAATGCAGCACAAAATGCCTGCCCCACAGTACCTACATCATCCGCTGTAAGCCTATCCGTAATCTGCGAAATATACTCCGTAACCTTCTTAAACAACCTCCCCAATTCACAGAGTTTATTCACCATATCCCTCCTGGCTCTAGGCACCTTAATCAACTGAGATAGAACATATCCATCTAGGTTATTATCAAATTTCACATACTTCCCATCAACTCCTTGACATGCATACAAAACATCCCTAACCAAAACCTCTTCAGCCACCTCATTTTCTTCCCTAACCAAATTCACAAACTCACGAAACGCAATGTCGCGACGATTATCCGAATCCTTAGCAACCAACAAAACACCATTATTCCATCCCTTATCCTTATCAGCAAGACTATGCAAAATCCTAGAATCCTTACTACCTAACTCACCCTCAGCTAACACCAAATTAGGCAACAAAACAGAAGTATCTAATTGAGTTTTCAAATTCCTACGATCTTCGGATATAATCTTGAGCATATAAATGACGGCCCATTTGTTATTAACGCCAGATTTTGAAGCGAATTTAGAGTAAAGATCGGCGAAAGTGAGGGCGTCGGCGGATCTACCTTGCGTGGCGAGACGGCGTTTGACGGAATCGGCGATGGCGGCGGCGTCGGGAGCGACGGAGGGCGTAAGTCTGCTGGAGAGTATGCGAAATGCGTAGCGAAGAGAGTTTTGAAATTGTTGTGAGTTAGGGATTGTGGCTGTTGATTGAGGTGTTTGATTGTGAGATAGTAATCGAAGTACCAATTCTTTCACCAGATCTCCCACTTTTTGCTGGTCTTCTTCCTCCATTGTTAAATCAAAAGGTCTCTCCTGAGCACAAATTTCAATTGTGAACTCTCACACTGAACAAGAGAGTGTTTTTTTATGTGGGCGCGGAAACGAGGGTTTTAATTTTTTTTGCTTAAAATGGCTTAAATGCTCATTCATCAATTGCTAACCAAACAAACGTTATGAAATTCATGCATTTTGTTTAAGACAACAAAAATGCTTGTTTAATTCTAATTCTTTTTTTTATATAAAAAGAAACAAAATCATACAAAAATAAAATTAACAACCAACTACATCCTTGATAAGATGAACTGCGTCAGCTTTAAGCACGAAGTGAAATAGTGTAGTACAAATGACAACAGTGTATACCAGCTCTGGCAGTTTTGAAAAATTACTTGGGTATTTAAAATTGCCCCACATTCATTTTTGAAACTGATCCTGGCAATATATATTTTGCCAGAGTGTGTATATTATTACTAGTATTATAAAGTGATCAATTAAGTAATTGTGTTTATAAATATGTTGGCTTCAATGTGCAGAGTTTTTGTTAGAATTCTAATGAATAAATTTGGGCCCGGGGGGGATTACAACATTGATAATAAAAACAAATGTCAATATAAATATCAAATACCTTGAACGCACTTGTATTTATATAACTTACATTTGAAATTCTATCCACACTTCATAAAACACGAGAGGGAAAAGGAAAAACTTGGGAACTTAGGATTGAGGTACAAGTGCTTTGATAAAAAAATTAAAGAAAAGTATAATGAGTCTCAGAAGTAACTTTCCAAGCTGTTTCCTCACAAGTCTAAACACCTCAGATGTTAAATAGTATAAATAGATGTCTATAGGTCTATTTATTCTCGTAGTTGAACTTCTTATCTAAAAAGCATTCAGTGAAATTTCTCATCTAATCCAACAACTAATGGATTATTTGTGCCATGAAGTGATGGAGGAAGTCACAGATTTTTTGAGGTGGTGGAGGCTCATGGATATATCAAATCTAAGCATGACATTCGGACCATTAACAGTGCATCACAATTTCTGCTTGAGAAATCTGGTAAGGAACATAACATAAAAAAATGTACTACTTGAGAATAGCAGTACATTTTTTAGTGGTGTTTATATTTACTTAGCACATGTTTAGCATTAGATTAACTTACATCATTATTTTTCGTCATATACACAACAATTATTACTCCCTGTTAATTATAATTGCTAACCTTTTAAAATAATCCAATATGATTTAAAATAAGCACCATCATATATTTAAGTATGAAGTCAAAAGTTATTCTCATAATTTTTACATAATACAAACGCCCTTTTTATTAAAATAAAAAATAAAATAATTTATAAAACACTATCCTTATTATTCCATAGTTGTTTAATACTACAAATATTGTATTTAGTAGTTACCTAATTACTTATGTATCGCAGTTAACTACCCTTATATCGTTATTAACTGCTCTTTTTATTAACTATTCGTGTATCACAGTTAACTACCATTGTATCACTATTAACTACTATTTTGGTACAAAGTAAAAAACTTCATTTAGGATAAATTATGGACTATCCATTATTTATTTAAGTTGAAATTGGAGACCCCATTTTATACAACTCAAATTCAAGTGTCATTTTTTTGTCATTTCCCTATACTTTATCACATTTTCATATTAAGTTTGTCTTAAAATTCAATATAAAACCTGTGTTTTGATATGTTTTACAATAAATTAATCTAGTATACCCTGCAAAGTTATGGAAAACATGAGATGTTAATAAACAAAAAGTAACATTACGATGAATAGAAGAAATAATATTTGAAAACCTGTGTTTTCCATAAATTGTGCGAATTTATCTATTATATTATTTTGGGATAAAGAATACATAATATTCGAAAAGAACGTGGTTCACACTTCACACGACCAATGCATAAAGATACATCCAATTTTTAATTATTCGAGGCGGATAAAATTCTTCAACCCTTCAGTTGATTTAAATCCACGAAAAAAAACGATCACATTATTTCATTAGTTTATAATTTATAATATAGATAAAGTTTGTCCTGAGTTTCTCCTCTTTTTTAGGCAAATTATTCAAATTTAAATAAAACGATACATATAAAGCCTCCAAACTAATTCGGTGAGAACCCCAAACTAATTCTAGCTGAGAAGATTGTTAAGGGCTTGAAAATAGAAAATTTAAAACACGTTACAACATTCTAACATAGATTTAAAGACAATAAATGAAAAGAATATATTGAAAATAAACAACTCGGAATAAATAGTAGCCAGCACTTCAAAAACACTTCAAAACTTGAGTCTCATCTCAAACTAACTACAATCCTCCAAGTCAAACACATATTGAAGTTCCATATAGCAGGAATAAACGCTATTTAACAACCTCAATTAGGCAAAGGATATGAGAAAATACCAATTATAAACAAAGACAATGTCTAACATGAAGATTATAATTTATTATCAACCAAATACATTTTAGTGCGTCCACTCAAATTAATGTTTTTTATATTAGACATTATGTTTCCATTTGTTAGATAAATATTCACATACATTAATCAAGATTACTAAGTACTCTAACCAATTATAACTCAATAATATGAGTCAATTTGAACAATTAACAGCTCTTCTTCAACTTTTAGAAAAACAGGCTTATTATCGTGAACAATATAATGCTCATGAAATGTCTTCCTTCAAACAAAATAAAATGTAAATTGTTTCACACGAGTCATCAACCAATCAAGATTAAAAGCAGCTTAGTAGACGTTTTGATTGTCTCAAAGTTGAATGGCACAATACTCTTAGTCTTAGACTCTTAGAGAAAGTGAACATCTCTTACTTGTTTCCATTTTTGTGAGAAATGAGAATACAAAAGACCACGTGGTGAATAAGAGCATATAAATATGGAAAAAACTTAGGTCCAGTACTTGATGTATAGTACATCTAGTATTCAATCAAAAATTGACACATGTGCAAACTTTCCTACACCCACCACACCATATCTCTCTCCCCTACCTTCTCTCTCATCTACCACACCCATCGTACTCCAGCCCCCTCCCCCAAACCCAAAAATCTCACCTTTAAGAACCACCATTGTAGCCACCCCATCCCAGCCCTCTCCTCCACTGTCGCCGGAGTTTCGTCGCCGAGAGACTGCGCCGGCTCAACGAAATGGACTATGAACTCGCCGGAGAAGGTGAGAGGGAGGATCACGAAGATGTCAACGGAGAGATCCGGAGACGGAGGTGCGATATGGTGAATCGGTAGAGCAGAACTCCGGCGAGAATGTGAAAGGTGAGATGAGATTTCGCAGTCACCATCGTCGTCGGCGTGGCCGTCGACGGAGGCACCGCAAGAGACGGCGAGGGACAAAAAATGACCGTTGGTGTGAAGCAGCGACCACAGTATTGACGATGCGTGGGGAGTATTTGAAAATGAGTAAGGGAATCTGGATTAGAAACAGGACATGTTTGGTATTTAAAATTGATGTTGGGAGGAAGAGAGGAGAATGAGTAGACTAAGATGAGAATGATTGGGTTTGGAGGGAGGGAGGAGACGGTGGTCGGCCGTGGAGGGAGGGAGGAGACAATGGTCAGCCATGGAGAGTGGGTGGAGAGGAGAGAGAGACGTGAGAGAGGAGAGAGAGACGTGAATGGAGTTAGGGGGAGAAAGATGTGATGTGGTGGGTGTAAGAAAGTTTTCACATGTGTCAAATTTTGATTGGATACTGGATGTACTATACATCAAGTACTGGATCTAAGTTTTTTCCTATAAATATTTCTCATTCACATTCACATTCACATTCACATTCTCATTAACTGATTTCTATATGTATACCATATTATCTAATACAAACAACCTACAATCTTTGAAATTAAAAAAAAAACAACCTACAATCTAGTACAATACTCCCTCTTCCATAAAAAAAAGTACAATACTCCCTCCATTTATAAATACGCCACCTATTTATAGAAACAATTCTGTTCATAAGTATAATTACGTTATTCTATATTCCTCAAATTTTCTCTAAAACATCCTCATTGACCATCCTTGATAATAAACAAACAAGCAAACAAGAAACAGGTTAAGAATTCGTAGATGGTCAAAGTATTTCAACAATTTAATATGACGATATTTTCAGTCATTCAATCAACATCCTCAATCTAATAATCAAATCACTACTTAAATATATATTAAACTCCTACTATATATAAACTATTTATAACGCATACGCAAATGAAATGTAACAGTACCACTCACATGTACCCGGAGCCCATAAGTTGCCATTCTCACTTATTTCTTTCTCAGTCAATAGTTACCATTACCATTACCATTACCATTACCATTTACCAATGAAGTAACAGTATTTACATACATACATATACATAACATACACACAACACACTGAAGAAAACAAATAAAACCAAATCTCATCTTGGTTCGTCAATCAAACACTCTGTCGTGCCCGCCGTTTTGGTTCCAATCTTCCCTTTCTCAATTCCTCTTCTCTCTGATCCTTCTCGATCCTTCCGCTTCACTTTCGATCTAATCTATTCACTCTCTTCTCCTTTTTCAGATTCACATCATTCAATTTCGCATTATCTAATTCAATTTATATCCTATTCCGATTGAATTGTTTTCGCAATCGATGAATGGAGTCAATGAGTGAATAAACCTTTCACTGTTTAGTAAAAACATGCCCGGTGTTACGCAGAAGAATGAGCAATTCAGTAACGCCTCATCGGCCAATGGATTTTGGTCCAAAAATAGGGATGGTGTTAGCTATAATCAGCTACAGAAGGTATTGGAATCGATGTTTTGATTTATTTCTATTGCTTGCCTGATTTGGTTTCGCTTAATTGGAATTTATTAGATCCATATTGTGTGTTTATTGACATGTTTTGAATTGGATCTTTGCTGTTCAATCCATTCGTTGATTGCTTATGTGCAATTTAAAGAAGCATAATTGTTGGCTGTGATTTATTTTCTTTTAATTCAGTAATCTGTGTCTGATGGCTATGGTTTATTTTTATTTTTTGTTTCTGCATATACATGACTATTAAATGGTACCGAAAATGTGTTAGATGTTAAGTTTAGTATCGTAATTTACTTATGTCAATTGCCCATTGATAATTATATACGGTTTTACAAACTATTCTGCTCAAGCTTGACATTCCAGATACCTTTGAAGCCAAGGACTCCATTACTTGGGGCAAACAAAAGTAATGCATATGGATAAATTGATAATAGAATTTATAGCAAAATGTATTATTCACTTTCCGAAATCAGTGACTTATTTTTTTAGACTCTTTAACCGATGCGGTATAAACGGGGAAGAGGAGGGAGGGGGGAGAGTGGATGGAACTGTTACTGTGTCCTAGAAATTTATCTGTCTGGAGAATGTGTTGAACGTGTTACCTTGTTTTTTTAGATTAGATTGCTATCTGTAATGTGCTTGACTCATCTCTTGTGGAACGTTCATGTTATACAGTTCTGGAGTGAGTTGTCACCACAAGCTAGGCAGAAACTCTTGAGGATAGACAAGCAAACCCTCTTTGAGCAAGCTCGGAAAAACATGTACTGCTCAAGGTGTAATGGGTTGCTTCTTGAAGGATTTATGCAGATTGTTTTGTATGGAAAATCTTTACAGCAAGAAGGAGTTGTTGCTCACTTTGATTGCAAAAGACCTGGAGCTTTGAGAAGCCAGAATAATGGTAATTGTGGATCAAGCATTACGAATGGGATATCAGATGAAAATCAGGATCCATCTGTCCACCCTTGGGGAGGTTTAACTACAACACGAGATAATTCATTGACTCTTACGGACTGCTACTTGTACTCTAAATCTCTGAAAGGACTTCAGATTGTAAGTTTATAACACTTTTGTGGACTCTTATTCAGTTGTGTTTCTTGTTTTTTATTTGAACTTTTGTTCATAACAGGTCTTTGATGGGGCACGTGCAAGGGAGCGGGAAAGAGAAATGCTGTATCCTGATGCATGTGGTGGAGGAGGGCGTGGTTGGATAAGCCAAGGAATAATGAGTTACGGCAGGGGGCATGGGGCAAGGGAAACCTGTGCACTTCACACCGCCAGACTTTCATGTGATACACTTGTGGATTTTTGGTCGGCATTGGGAGATGAGACCAGACAGTCTCTTTTAAGGATGAAGGAAGAAGATTTTATAGAGAGACTTATGTACAGGTGTCTATCTATTGTACACTACTTGCATGCTTGCATTTTATTAGCTATATATAAGTCAAATTGCTAGCACTCGAATTCTTATGCATGCCTAGAAACAGCATGCTGTTAAAACTAATTTATTGAGAAAGAGAACCTGAAAATGCACATGAAGGAAATCCTTTCCCCTGAAAATTTGAAACAAAAAAAAAATTGGTTATAAATATTTCTAACCATTGGTGTGTAGGTGATTTGTATTGGACTAGCTATCTGTGAGATTATGTAGCTCCCTCATAGGCTCAGAGTTGACAATTTATACAGAAGTGTGCGTCAGATTCAATAAAGAGATAATGATGCTTCATGAAAAAGTCTGTCTTTGTTACACAGTCAAGCAGTTGAATGTTAAATTTGTTTGAGATGCATTATCTTCTGAGCTGAACTATCACTGCATTGTCAAAGATGGATTGTGATGGGGTTAGCCAAGTGGAGGGAATTACATGTCTGACAGTGCTGTTGTGTCTTCAGTTTGCTAATTATGCCTATATTATGTCTATTTATGTGTGTTCCTGGAGCTCATAAGCCCAAGGGGCAGCTAGGGGCTGGATCTATATAATTTCATGCCCTGCCAGAGCCCATATGATTTGGAAGATTTACTCTCAATTCTTCTTAGGTTATTTGAAGTATTGTTTGATAAAAGTTGTCCCCATTATGGCTGTAGAATTTTCGCTCGTGCTAAAATTATGAGCATGTTGTTATACTGGAAAGCATAACTATTAAGATTGTTATAAAGCGTTCTTTTCATTGGATGGGACTGGTCAATTTGGAATTGAGACATGGGTAATCGGACAATAAAGGATCACATTATTAAGGAGTTGTCAAGCAATTACAAAATGATAGTTTGTCGTATAGGCTGCCTTTTATGATTGACCCTAACTGCACTCTCCTCTCAAATGATAATTGTTATCACTTGGTGAAGTGTTAGAACAATTGAGTTGTTTATGTACTGTCACATGCTTTTGCTAGATTATGCTGATCTTGCTGCGGAGCTGTGAAAAACTACAGAATCAGGGATTCTGTAACATTTTATTTTTAAATCATTGGAAAAATGTAGAAAGACATGGAAACAGGGGGAAATTTGAACAGTTTTTTTTATATAAGTGGGGATATATATTGTTATAGATCCAATGCAGGAATCATACTTCGCATGACTGTGATTTTTTGTGGTCATTTAACTGTGTTATGTTATTATTTATCCTTTAGTTTAGAGCTTCATGACAGCAAGCTGTAGGTTTTCCACCAATCATCTTAAGATTGCAACATATTGTCTGATTGTTGATTTTTTGTACATTTCTAGAAATCTAGTTTTATTCTGTCATCCCATGGGCCTTCATGCTTTGGAGATTTGTGGATACCCCTTACCTTTCTTATACTTCATACTCATGCTATTAGAAATGCATAAGTACAAATGAAAATTGTGTTCCTTGATTCAAAAGTGGATTAGTATATATTGTCATCATTCACAGAACTTTAATATAATGCAGCTTTATTGCATTCGTTGATGTCTCTCTTGTACTTGCTGATAAGCTTGCACCTTGTAATTTTTTTCTCGAGGAGCTTTTATTCTATCCTCCTTGATTTTCTAAGAAGCTGTATTTCTATTTCAGGTTTGATAGCAAGAGATTCTGCAGAGATTGTAGGAGAAATGTTATTAGAGAATTCAAGGAACTCAAAGAGCTGAAGCGCACACGTAGAGAACCTCGATGCACTAGTTGGTTTTGTGCCGCTGACACAGCCTTTCAGTATGAGGTCTTACTTCCTTATTCCTATACTGTGAATTTGTTTTGATTGTTATTTCAATGAAATAGTATACATTAATCTTCTAATGATGAGGTCTGTAATTGATCTGCCTAGACTTGGAGCAGAAGTTGCTTTAAGCACATAATTCATTTGTGTGTGACACCAGGTATCTGATGACTCAATTCAAGCTGATTGGCAACAAACATTTGCTGATACATTGGGATCATACCATCACTTTGAGTGGGCTGTTGGGACAAGTGAAGGAAAATTTGATATTTTGGAGTTTGAAAATGTTGGGATGAATAGATGTGTTCAAGTCAATGGCCTCGATCTTTGTGGTCTGAGTGCTTGCTTCATCACTCTCAGAGCTTGGAAGCTAGATGGACGATGTGCTGAACTTACTGTCAAAGCTCATGCATTAAAGGGTCAACGGTGTGTACATTGCAGGCTAATCGTAGGAGAAGGTTATGTGACAATCATGAAAGGGGAAAGCATCAGAAGATTCTTTGAGCATGCTGAAGAGGCAGAGGAAGACGAGGTAAGTTTAAATTAGGGGGAAAAATCTTCATTTTACTGTCCATCATACATGTTTGAGCGTTTATTTTCAAATCACTTTGTCAATTTTAGTAAGAAAAATTTCATTTATGTAACATGTGATTGTAGGATGATGATTCGATAGACAAGGATGGAAAGGAGCTTGATGGAGAATGCTCCCGGCCCCAAAAGCATGCAAAGAGCCCAGAACTTGCTCGAGAGTTTCTTTTAGATGCTGCTACTGTCATTTTTAAAGAACAGGCATGTTAAGATTTTACCTTATTTTAGGAGAATAAAGAAGTCTAGTAATGATTTTCCCCTTCTAGGTATATTTATATTCCGGCCGTTGAGGTCTTTGCATAAAAATATCAAATGAAGGGTAACACCAAACTTTTGCTTTAAGATTGCATTAGAATCGTTAAACTTATTTCACATGTGTTCTTTCCTCTCTCTACAAGGGAATATAGACTAATTAAGTGCATGTCATTCTATTCCTAGTTTTTAAAATTTTAATTTGATAGATTACATCCTTTTGCAAAACTTTATACTTGTGAGATAAAAGAAGTAAAACTTGGAGAGGCAGTTATAATGTTTGTAGATATGTACGGAGTATTAAAAAAATTACCAAATTTGCAATGTCATGACTGATCTCTTATGCGGATATTCGCTATTTAGTGGGAGATGGTTCATACAGGAGAACAATCCTTAGATTTTATTTGTAATGTGTGGGGGGGTAAAATTTATTCATGGATTCGCTTCTTTTCGCCTAACTATTTAAGATAACATTGATTCTTGGATCTCGGGATCAGAATCTGGAGCATGCTCCAATTATATAATGATATGCTTCAATTATGTCGTGTTCCTTAACCTTTTGCGTTACGTAAACTGTTGACGTGTTACTTTATCAGGTTGAAAAAGCTTTCAGAGAAGGAACAGCTCGGCAAAATGCACACAGCATCTTTGTTTGTCTTGCTCTAAAACTTCTAGAGGAACGTGTTAATGTAGCATGCAAAGAAATTATTACATTAGAAAAACAGGTATTATTATAAAAAATGAATGACCAAAAAGAAGAGAGTTTTCCAATTTTGTTTAAAAAATATTATAATATCTTAAATCTTATCCTAGTAATTTTTCATACAGATGAAACTTCTTGAAGAAGAAGAAAAGGAAAAGCGTGAAGAAGAAGAACGTAAGGAGAGGAGAAGGACTAAAGAAAGGGAGAAAAAACTTAGGAGAAAGGAAAGGTTGAGAGGGAAGGAGAAAGATAAAGAAAAAAACGGTTCTGAATCTAATAATGCTTCTGACTCAGCTGAATTTTCAAAGGAAGAATTCTCTGCAATTGCTGATATGGACGAAACTAGTCCTAGTAACTCCATGGATTCATCTATTGAAACAATTGATGCTAACATATTGAGGGATGAATCTACTTACATCCAAGAGGAAGAAATATATGGTGAATGTAATACTATGACATCGCAAGATCACTCTTATAGTGAATATGATGGAGAAATCATTAATACAAAAAATGATACTAGCACCTTCACAGTCGAGCAATCAAAGATTTCTCGTCAGAGATTAAGATGTTGGAAAGATTATCAACAGGATGTGCCTGTGAAGTGGTTTGACAGAAGACGTTATGCGGTTGTTTCAGAAAATGGTAATGTTGGTAGAAATGAGACAAGACATTATGGTGATGCTGTTTTGTCTTCTAAGGGTTTCAATGGATCAAATAGGAAGTCAAGAGTAAATGCCTTAAATTTCAATGGTCGGCATAGTTGTCCTAGGTATAATGAGAAGGTTTATTGTCCCAACAACCACATGACTGATAAATGTGATTTCCATTCATGCAGTTGCAATGTGAATAACGGATATAGGATAAGGGTTGACCAACGTTCTCCAATGAGCAGGGTTAGCCAGGAGAAAAAGCCTATGATCAAGTCTGAATCTGCAATGGATCTGTCAAAGCAATCTTATTATGGTAGTAAGTATAATCAAGTAGACCATATGCATGATAATTGTGGAAGACCAAGAAGCAGAATCATCTCAGGTAACTATGCCAGCAAGGATTCACTTCAATCAAAGAAAGTTTGGGAGCCTATGGAATCAAAGAAGTATCCTCGTAGTAATTCAGACTCAAACTTTACAGCGAGTTCTGTTACTTCAAATGTCCATAGAGGTCAGTCTGATGATATGATCATGTCATCTGCTGATGAAGCTGGTGATACAGGCAAAGTTGATTGTGGCGATGGAAATTTCAAGGAGTCAAGCAGAATGGATCGATGCTGTCAGGATTCTGTTCAAGAAGCAGAGTATCTGTGCAGTTCCACCAAAGTTGCTTCTGAGGAACCTGGATTACTTGGAACAAGGACCTCTGTCTTGAAAGGTTCATCCGATCTCTTTCAAGGCAGCTCTTCTAATTCTGATAATTGCTCGTCGTGCCTAAGTGAGGGAGACAGTAACACAACCTCTTCAAACCATGAGAATACAGAATCTTCAACCACATCTGATTCAGAGGATGCTAGCCAACAATCTGAAGGAAGAGAAATTTCAGCACACATCAAAAATGGCCTATCAGACTGTTTCAAAGTTGGATTGGAGAAAAATCAGAATTCATCTAGCGAGAATTTGGCAAGCAGGCTACCATTCGACCCATCCTTGGGTGTAGCAGGAAACAATGGATTATGTGACCCTGCTTCGAAAATTTCCCATTTGGATAACAATTCTTCGACAACGAACTTGTGTTCTCAGCCTCAAAGCATGCTTCCCCCAGTGCCAAATCACAATATGCAATTTCCTGTTTTCCAAGCTTCTTCAACTATGGGCTTTTACCAACAAAATTTTGTATCATGGCCAACGGCCACCACAAATGAGTTCATTCCTTTTCCAAACCAAAATCACTATCTTTATGATGGCCTTCTTGGGTATGGCATAAATGAGGACCCGCGCTTCTACTTGCGGTATGGTGGTGCCCTACAGCAACCAATGCCTTTATTCAACCATGGCACTGTTCCAGTTTATCAGCCAGTCGCCAGCGCTCAAGGCTTGAAACCAGAGGAACGATCTCAAATTTCCAAGCCAGTTTCAATTCAAGAGCATTGTGATGGAACTGGATCTACAACAGATAGGATGGTTTCAGTTGAAGCGGTCTCTGAATCACCAGCGTTGAATAGGGAAGTTGGACATAACTCAGCCAATTCAACAGGGAATAACGGTGGTTTTTCTTTGTTTCATTTCGGCGGGCCTGTAGCTCTTTCTGCAGGTTGTGAATTAAGTTCAGCGTCTTTGAATTGTGAAGCTGCTGAGAAATTATGCTGCTCCAAAGCTGTGGCAGATGATCATGTGCAGAACGATCATTCTTGCAATACAAGGGAAACTACCAACATGGAGGAATACAACTTGTTTGCGGCAAGCAACAGCTTAAGGTTTTCGATTTTCTAGAAAATGGGGAAGAAGATGGCAGTTATGTCTAGTTGGCATCTTCATACATGGTAATGGAGGTTTGACTCCCTTGTAATTTGGCGAGTAATCAGGGGTTCTTCTGCAGTTTCCAATTTTCTTTAGTTTGATGAGTCTGTCTCCTTGTTCCATTGATGTAGAGTAAATTTGAGAGTGTCAGTATTTATAAGGGTTTTTTTGGGTTTGTGTGAGGTGAGCTATTTTTAAGCTCGAACGAAGTGTTTGTTCATGGCAGTTTTTTACCTTCTGTCATGCTGGAATCAAAACAAAATGATAATGAAACCTTTATTAGGTTTCTTTTTTCTAGATTAAAGTGGTATATTTGCTTGACTCGTGTAGAGCTACATAATAAATAATACCCCCCAATCTTTAACTTATATTTTAATTGGTAGTGCAAATTGCACTATGAATTAGATCTTATATCAAAGACAAAATAGATGGTAGAAGAATAAATTACTTTGTCCATGACCTTTGAGATTCATACATGCTTGAATTTGAAGACGAAGAAGACTAACCTACTATAACTCAGGCAAGATTAAATAAAATCTAAACCCGTGTTAGGGACAGATCCTATTCTCTCCATCAAAATAGTAATCCCATACACACTTTTTTTGCCAGAACAATTCCAGATCAAGTGCAGGGCAAAATTCCAGAAGCCAAAAGCCCTAGCAAGGGTCAGTTTTACGAGAAAAATCGAGTTCCTGGGAAGCATCACTCTCTGCTCAAGAGTAATGCCAGATATAAACTTCCAAGTGCACTAGAAGCAGATAGACTTTTAAAATTATGAGTAAAGCCTGACATACAAACACCAAAATTGAATGCTTCGTAACAAGTTTCAATTCCACATACAGGGTATAAATAAAAGCCAAAACCCATGACAGGTCCAACCAACAAGGTTAAGAGAAATGTTGCAAAAATGAACCTTTTAAACTCGAGTAAATATCCACTTTGGTATCTAAGCCGCCGTCCTGCTCAAAACAGCCAAATAAAGGCCAGGTTCATCCACGAATTCAGTCACATTATACGAATGAGCAACAGCAACTGTCTGTAAAGTTGTTTTATCAGGCAGGTCAGAAACTACCACTTCTGGGTGCTCTTGCCTTTGCTTTTTCAGTACCTCTCTCCCTTGAGGATGACTAATAACCACCCTTCCACCTAAACAAGAAATCACAAGTCAATAACAAATAAACAAAAGTGATCTCCCAATAAAATAAAAAAACATAAAACACAATTACATCCATGATGTGTGAAGAGATAATCAAATACAATTGTAGTTCAGCTCATACTTGTGCAATTTCACAAGCCTATAAATAAATGAAGCTACATTTGTTTCACTAATACTCCATTCCAATCATAAATAATTAAATATAAATATAAGTCCCCTGACTTTTTTTTTGCTGAAATTAATAAAACAAGTTAGATTACTAAATTATAACACATGCCACAAGTAATCATATTATATATCAGTTTATGAGTAGAATAAATTAGTTTTGAGAAAAAAAATGATAACTAAAAACAATTCAAAGGTGATTAATTTTGCATCTTTATTTTTCCGAAAAAAAGTCAAAAGACCAAAGTAGAAAGCTACACTAAAATTTGCAGCAAAAGATAGAGACAAAAAAACATATGAAGAGGAACAGCTTACTTAATTAAACAATGATAGATAACTAACCCGGGGAACATTTTTTAGCAAGAGACCCCAAAATCTCATCAAGTTTGAAAGGCAAAGCAGGAAGGAAATAAAGGAACACAACATCAAAAGGAGCCCACTTGTGAGGAACATAAATAATCTCTCCTTGCCAACACTTAACCAGGTCATATTTCTCTACAATACCAGCCAACATCAAAAGTGAATCATGCACAACAAGCAGAAACCCACATGGGGATGAATCAACCAAGCGATCCACAAATTCTTCAGAACTAATAGAAACTAAGACCCTTGAAGTCTCATCAATCTTGCCAGCAGAAATAATACGGTCCATATTACAATTGAATACCTCATGGGAACTAAAGTTATGGGAATCAAGAACAGACCAATCTTTCTCCATGAGGTCTTCAAAGTCAACGACAGATACTGGTCCCTCAATGGGGGCATCAGAATCAGAGGCAGTGGCACGAAGCAAAATGGGCTTAGTGAAAGAAGGTGTAAGAGAAGTGGAAAACATGTTGGTGAAAGTATTGGAAGAGAGATGGTGAATATGTTGACATTTTAGTGGAGGTGTAATAAGATGGAAGGAACCCAAAGAAAGAGAATTCATGGAGGAAACAATGAAGAGAAGAGAATTTTAAGAGAAGACTGTAGTGGGAAGATTGCTTCGTGAGAAGCCTGGTTTTGACTTTTGAGAGTGGATAAGAGAATTTGGGTATTACATCAGCGGATTAATGTAGTACAGTAATGTAGGGGTCCGAGGTAGTGAAGTATGCTAACCTAACGAAGTTTTTAAAAACAGAGTGATGACAGGAAATTTAGAAAGGGGATTTGCAGTTTAGTCCCTGGTAAGGGAAATTAATACTGGAAGGTCCCAATACATTCCAAAATAATTATAAAGTCCCAGGGGCCATTTTCTGCAATTGTTTGCTTAACTTCATTGACCATTTTACCCTCATTAAAGATGGTTGTCATCTCACTGGTCCCTACAGGGGGACTATGCTTTCATCTTATGAGGGCAAAATGGTCATTGAAGATAAGCAAACAATTGCAGGAAAGGGCCCCTGGGACTTTATAATTATTTTGGAATGTATTGGGACCTTCGAGTATTAATTTCCCTTACCAGGGACTAAACTGCAAATTTCCCATTTAGAAATTAGCTGATTTAAGTATTTACTGCTGTCTAAAATAATGACTTTCTGGTGCATGAAAAAATTGGCGTTGTAGCAAAGACTAAATTAAGTATTGTGACAAAAAAAAAGACTAATTTTTTTATCCAATAAAAAAAAAGTATTGAATTTGGGGAAAGTTTAGACCTAATCGATCCCTGTAGGAATTAGTTGGGCTTCCGAATTGGTTTGAATTCACTGTTTTTTAAGCTTGCCAAAGCCTAAATCCTTGCAAGTGGGTGCTCATAAATTGACTATCATAGTAATATTTACATGTAGGGTGGGAATAGCACAGACCGCCTATTAGAGTTTTATGGCTTGGACCGTTAAGATCTTGAAATGGCCTCTTTATTTTCAGGTCAGGCTTAGGTACAGACCTTTTCTTTTGGTCGTTTTACTTAATAGGTTAGACTTAAGCTTTAAAAAAAAACTTATTAACATATCAACCGACCTGTTAAGCAGTTAAATAATATATTTTAAAATAAGTAATCTTATTATGATAATTAGTTGATGTTATTTGTAACTAATTTTTAATATAAAATTACAAGTATATCTTCTATTATTTCCTATTATCTCTTATTCTCTAAACATTCTCGTTCAAATGAAGTCACCTTCCATTCACCTCTGTAAACCTATTATTGTAGTCCATCTAATTTATCGAGTCCTCTAACTAGCTAATTTTCAGGTTAGTCCATGTCATAGGTCAGACTCAAGTGTGAAAATGGTCTCTAATAGGCCACAAGTCATACTCAAACCTCCTTTTAATAATCTATGTTGGGCTAATCCTAGATCAGCCCAAATTATTCCCACCTCTACTTACAAACATGGATTTTTTAAATCCAATAACAATGAACTAATATTTTAATTCACCATATGTCATGTTTTTCCATTCATTTCTTCTTGGATTAGTCGTAACCTTACAAGTGTTGTGAATTTTTTTTTAAAAAAAAAAAGGCCTAAGGCGGGCAAATAAATAGAGAGGAATCAAGTAATTGACTATTTAAATTTAATTTTTTATATTAGCTCATTTCTTTTATTGATATGAAATTGATGTTTTAAAGGTGGATAAAGTACTGGGCCACAAATGAACCGATGAAAGTTTAATATGGGCCGTATAATTGATTTGTACTTTTTATATACTGGCCCATTTCAATATATCGGTGAGCCTGTGAAGGCCTTCGAACCTTTTTATTTTCTTCCTTTTCTTCTGCAAACTGCCTTCGAATCTTCTTTCATTTTTTTGGTCAAGCGTCGATTTTATCCAGCTAAGACTATGGCATTGGTACCGTTCGTTTCAAATGGGAGTTCACAGCTAATAGTAGAACAGGGGTAAGGGGAAGCACTCGTATAATATTTGATGTTTCAATGGTTTTGAATGCGACTATCCCAATAAGAAAATAACCATCATGCCTTAAAAGATGGAGGTTCAAATTAATTGAATATATGCTGGCACGATGAGCACCTAACCTGTTTGTTTCTTCTGAAAGAAAATAAAGGGGTATGTAAATTATGCTACGGACAACACAAGTACTTGGTTGAAATATTAACTTTGTTAAGTCACCAAAAAAAATTATTAACTTTGTCAAGATGACAAACAATGTCCCTAGCTACTCATAAAAAAAGATGGAAAAAGAGAATTAAACATATTTATAGATCATCTAAGTCTATTATAGACTATTTCGATTTGATTTATATTTTGCATCCATTGAAAATTTTCTCTTAAGGAATTAAATATAAGTCGCCTCGATGAGATACAAATGGTCTAAATATATTTAACTTTTTTTTCCTAGAAATAGTTCTAGCTGATGGATTAGGATCCATCACATGTTGCACAAAACCATGGAAAGTGAAAAAATATTTTCACAAAATAGCAAGGAAAATGTTTCAAAATAATCACAAATATCTTTGTTCATATATAATGAGTCCATGGTAAAAGGGGTTTTCGACAGATTTTTCGTCATGTGTCCCATGCCGTACCATTATTATCCCAATCCAATCTTAGATCATATAATATTGGGACAGAACAGGAATTTCCAAATATGTTTCTTTGACATTTTGATGTTAAAATATTTCACGCCAAAATTGTTGCGGGTAGTATTTGAGAATGGCCGTAGTATTTGAGAATGGCCCTCATGCATTTGGAAATCCCATGGAAATGAATAGGGAATTGTTGCTGAATCACGTAAAGCGGAGGACTGGGAAGGCGTGCCACCAGACCAACTTTTATTTTGCCTAGCTTCGGTTACCTTTGTGCATCTTTTGTGTCATTCATTATGAAAACAATATATGAAGCCTAAGTTATGCTTGCTTCATTTCATTCATTTATTTGTGCATGTAGTGTTTATTTTGAACAACAGCGGAATAATCGTGTCTAAATTTTTTAATGAAATTAAAATTTAAAAAAAATAAATGATTCCATGACCTCTTCCTAATTACATTCCATTCCGTCCTGACAAAATACTTACCCTGTCCTAGTTTATTCGGTCCCGAAAATTTTCAGGACGTCCCATCCCAAAATGTTCAACGTGGTGGAATAACTAGAAAAAAAACTTTTGAACAATTCTACCAAATAAACACAATTATATTAATGAATTCATGTTAAAGATACAGGGAATATAAAATTATGGCAAAACATGATGATCCGCATGTGGATTAAAGAGAGGGATCTTAAGCGTATATATAAGCTATGATCAATTATTTTTTTGAGACCAATATCAGTTATCCGTTTTTTCTTTGAACTGAATATCACCTATCAATTCATAACCACTAAATACGATATTTAAAACCAACCATAATTGTGCTATAAAGTTGTTTTCCCAATTTAATTAGCCCCAATCCACAATAAAATTTATCAGATATTAATCCAACTGTAAAGTATATATACCACACATATATACATGGATGGAATAAACTTGTACTCATTGTTTATTGGACTTAAAGGAAATATGAGTTTAGTGGTAGGGTTGTGCAGCTGATCAAAATCCACTATTTGGGTCACTCATTTGTCAGATCTCCCCCATATGGATAAACTTGTAGATACCTTAAAAACCCTTAACAGTTTTTTACTTTTTCCAAGAGAAAAAGAAATTGTTTATGGCAAGATCCATATCGCGATCATAATAAAAACCCACCCGTATTATTATGTGCACCTTTTTTTTCTTGAAAAATCTTGCCATATGGATCCCGTATTATGTTGGCATTTGCTCCAAAATCTTCAAATAATTCATGGATATCTTCTAGCTCCTCTCCGATGCTATCATATCCAGTCATCAACAGTATCTACAAACAATGAAAACACAGTTCGAGTCGCGTCCTTAAGGACACTGTCCTTAAGAGCTATTTCACGACTACCGGCAAAAGAAGTCGTGTGCTCCCCAGGATTAAACGAACCCTTCCTGTAAAACATACAGGGAAACAGAACTACAGAAGATAATTTTCTCAGTAAGGCAGTATGTAGGAGGAGGAAATAAATGAGCTCTCAAACTTGAGCTACACCATGGACATCCAACTAAAACACTTAAAATAGACTTCACCAATCTATAGGTTGGCTGCCTCATCACACAATAAATGTGCGGTTTCAGCAAATTGATAATAGTATCATTAAAACGCTTAATGAGAGGCTAAAAAACGTTTGATATAAATGGCATTATAAAAGGTGTACGTTATGCATAAAAGGGAATTGATAAGTTCAACGTTTTAATGTTCATCAATAAGCAATAAATCATTTTCTTAAAACTCATAAACTCACAAAATAAAATTAGTAATAAGTGCTTAGTCTGCCCTTTTACTTGCATATAAGGGGTGGAGAATATTAGCCGGATTTGGTCTCTAGTGGCCCACTATTATGCAAGTTTATTCCTCCTCTTCACTTATATATTAATCCAAATTCACTTATAATTTGGACCATCACAATCCCAAACAATATGGGACTTGTTCCTATGACACACTCACTCAATATTTCCAACAATCCCCCACATGTGTCATAAGGAACGCCTTAACTGAGTACACATGAGTATAATCATTGTATCTAGTGGTCCTAGGGACTATGAACTAGACCTAGACCGATAATACTTGATACACAGAGAAGTTAGTGGTCCTATGGACTATGAACCCACAACTCTTGGTGTATACCAGAGGTATTATGAGCCAGATTATACCCCACATTTCCGATGTTAACGCGTTTTTGCCCATTAAAACGGCCATGAGCGTGCCCAGTGCATAACGAATGCTCTAGAGATTTCGCCACGATCTCATAGGAGCGGCCCCACTCCGACATTCGTAGAGGTGATTTCATTAAATGTGCCTGCAATGTGCACATCATCCCGTAGATTATGAAATCATTAAGAGTTTATACTCAACCCTCACTAAAAATGCAATCTAGCACTTTCCGGGTCATAGGAATGGACTAATAAATTATTCAGCAAGTGCTAGCAGAATTGATGCACGACTTGTTCTTACCCATTGAACCACCTTCATGGGATCACCAATCACAGAGGTTGGGTTGTCATCGCTTGTCAATTTCAGGTTGGCTTTAGTCACATTCCCCTCGACTAATTATTTCATCTCGAGGTTTAGTTAACGGCCGATAGGTCAATTGTTGACCCCACAAAATCAATTGAGATATCTCCACAATTTCAAGCATGCTTATTTATATTATATCTCAAAAGATTTTCAAATATACCATTATTTTTCCTTATAATGGTTATTGCCTTTTAGCAATCACAACTCATCAACATTAAATGTTGGCTTATCACCAATTAAATTATTTGCTATTTTATAGCCATTTGGTCTATAAATTTTAAAAGGCAAAATTTATAATTTATGCCCCCACAGTTCCAAATATCTCATGTATTTAGAAACTTGGCATATAATTCATCAACACTATGTGCTGGATTTAGTCCAAATTACTTTATTTGGAAACTAGTGAATTTTCTCATTTAACTTCTGCGTATCTCAATATATACAACAGGAATCCACTGTACACCATATCATTTATGGTATCTACCCTCCTCACGAGAGTTTTCTATATGCTCAATTTTTATACAGCATAAGCTATATCTCATGGATTCATCTTAATCCAATAATGCATCAAATTCTCAAGAATTTGTGCACACCCAAATCACTTTAAACAAAGTGTTAGTAAAAAGCAATAATTGAGCATACTGTATCCTAAATGTAAGGCACCCCCACACTTTGAAATATCTCAAAATATTTTCACATCATTGTTATTTTTAACAATGGTTATTGTCATTTGACAATCACAACTCATCGACAACAAATGTCGGATATTCTCCAATATTTTTACTAAAAAGTTTGTAACAACTTAATCTCAAACATATTTCAAAGTACATCCACATTTTAGGCATACATAGTACTAAATACATCAACAATATTTAGTAATTAGGAAATTACAATTAGATTGAAATTTCATCGCATGATATGTGTTAAATATAATTTCACAGGGAAACCAATTAATCCAAACGATTATATGAAGATTATATTTAAAGACTATCAAAGTCACAGAAAACAATTATATTGTCTTCCTAATAAGCAACCAATGTTTTTTATTCACATTTAATAATTTTGACTTTATTTCTCCTCAAACAAAGTCATTCAAAACACCTCATAAAATTGAGTTATATGAAATGGACTTTTACCATTCATAGACACAAATATATTTTGTGAGTGTCACACACATCAAAGTCTGAATTACAATGTATATTATTTTGTATATTATGTACAAAATCACGATAGTTTAGGTGACTACTACACTTTAAGAAAATCACCCAATTAATTTTCAAAATAAATCCTCATTAAGAGGAATTAAATTTAGCAATGAAATGCTCATTATTACCAAAATAGTATAACAGCCAATATTTATAACACTATATAATATTTGACCCTCAAATTGGAAATTTGATAATCATCATATCTCACACATATGTTTTTCCATGATTTCTCAATTAAAGCACATTAATTTAGCTTTTAACAGCTAACATTAACAGTGTAATTCAAATGCACAATAATACATACACATGTATGGTATAAATCATAATAATGGTCATAATATACATTTCAACGGTTTTTTTTTTAAAAAAAAACAGTATATAATACATGTTTATAACTCATTAATCTCATGAGCTCACATGACAATAAAATCTGAACAGTGCCACATCACATGGCATTAAGCTATTGATTTAACACAATACAATTTGATTTTGAAAGTTGCATGCGATGGAAATCGAGTGCTTTAAAGAAACAATGTAGTCTTTACAAATGTAACCTCTCCATTTCACATTAAAATTTAGTGAAGTTAATATTTACCAAATTATAGCAAAACATTATTTCAAAATCATTGAAACCAATCCAATGTTAAGTGGGAATCGAATTTAATTAAAATTAACTTATTATTCAATCGAATAAAACTCCAAGTGGGATTAACTTTTGAAAAACTAATCCTTCACTCATATTTAACGTTTAATTCAACAATTAAACCTCCAGTAAATTCATCAAGCATAGCATAATTAATTTCTCATTTTCATTTAAAATCTTTCCAGATTTTAATACTAAAAACTAAAACACAACTTTCATCTCTCGAAAGCAGTAAACCAATTTAATCAATTGGAATTAGTTTATATCAGACAAATCAATCATGGCTTCTCACATGCTCTATATTGTCCACTACAAACATTCAATGACATTCAAAACAAATAATGGTATTATCTCAAAATTCAATTAATAAATTGAATATAAACCAAGAGATTTACCATAGTAATGTTGTGTGCCCTTCTTTGTGTATTTCCCTTCTACTACCTCCACGCTATTTTCATGTTGATGCATATTTTGTCCAAAATTCAAGCAGTCATTTAGAGGTATAAAACAAGTCCAGCTATTTACCACAATAGCCATCATATATATAAGCATATGACTCATGCCTTATAATATGGTTTTGTTCACAATGCAAGTTTGGACTCAACACCTCAATACATATTTTCATTGAGTTCACATACCTCACAAGGTAATTGTACTCAGCTATCTCTTTGAGTTAAAACTCAATTCTTATATCATCTCTAGTATTAACATAGAGGTTTTACACATGGTTCCTCAATTCCACACAGGAATGAGTAGCCTACAAAATCTCAAAAATTTGCCCCTAAAGGGAGACAAAACATATGTAATACTCAATTCTTACATCAAATCATCTCTAGTCACTAAAAGTTCTAGAGGTTTATAACTTTTCATCTCAATTCCCCCACAGGAATGAGGATTAAATTTGTTCCCAGAGAAACAAACAAAATATAAGCCTGAATTCTTAGATAAGATCATCTCTAACTCTTTAGAGGATTGTGCTTCTACATCTCAAATCTGCCATAGATATTAGAAGTCCTTTTCTTTCTCCAATTTCAATATTATATCTCAAAAATGTCCTGGACATAGACAAAAATAGAGATATAATATCAATTATATAATTCCTACACAATAGGAAAATATAAAAATAACACAAATAAAATTTAGATGTCTCCTGTTTCAGTGAATCTTCCTCTAAAGAATGCCACAGCAATTTATGCCAGAAGTAGCTCTTAAGATTGTTGGCATTTGCTCCAAAATCTTCAAATAATTCATGGATATCTTCTAGCTCATCTCCGATGCTATCATATCCAGTCATCAACAGTATCTACAAACAATGAAAACACAGTTCGAGTCGCGTCCTCAAGGACACTGTCCTTAAGAGCTATTTCACGACTACCGGCAAAAGAAGTCGTGTGCTCCCCAGGATTAAACGAACCCTTCCTGTAAAACATACAGGGAAACAGAACTACAGAAGATAATTTTCTCAGTAAGGCAGTATGTAGGAGGAGGAAATAAATGAGCTCTCAAACTTGAGCTACACCATGGACATCCAACTAAAGCACTTAAAATAGACTTCACCAATCTATAGGTTGGCTGCCTCATCACACAATAAATGTGCGGTTTCAGCAAATTGATAATAGTACCATTAAAACGCTTAATGAGAGGCTAAAAAACGTTTGATATAAATGGCATTATAAAAGGTGTACGTTATGCATAAAAGGGAATTGATAAGTTCAACGTTTTAATGCTCATCAATAAGCAATAAATCATTTTCTTAAAACTCATAAACTCACAAAATAAAATTAGTAATAAGTGCTTAGTCTGGCCTTTTACTTGCATATAAGGGGTGGAGAATATTAGCCGGATTTGGTCTCTAGTGGTCCACTATTATGCAAGTTTATTCCTCCTCTTCACTTATATATTAATCCAAATTCACTTATAATTTGGACCATCACAATCCCAAACAATATGAGACTTGTTCCTATGACACACTCACTCAATATTTCCAACATATTATGTGTACCTGATTCTCTTGACATAACTCAGCTTAATGGTCCAAACATGAAATGACGATAAATGGTGATCGCAGCCTGCCACTTTGGTAAAGCTATGCCCACATTTTTTAAGTTGATACGTATAATACGCAAAATAAAAATTGTGAAAACAGGTATCAAAGCCAATTATGTATCTGCTGTTTGATAGGATCCTATTTAATTTCAGGAGGAAAACTATTAGATCATGATTTTGGCGAAAACAAGTGTAGCTACGACCATATTAATTACGATTCCAATAGTTTTCAACACAAAACCAAATACACACAAGCTAATTACAAATACTTCCTTGTTAGTTCATATATATTCATTTTAACTTTGAATTGAATATATGGCCATTAGCTTTTGAAAGAATCTGATAAAAATATGAAAAAAATTTCATTTAATTATAGGTAAAATCACAAGTCTATTATTTTATATTTAGACAATGTTAATGATTTATAACCATCTTTATTTACTGGAATTCAGTGAAGTGATTAGTGACATGCATAAATGATTACAAGTGCAACAAAGAAATTGTGTTAATTAAGTTTTTTTTTATGGGGCTATCTGTGTGTGTGTGTGAATGTGGATGCTTATAGCTTCATAACATTTCACACCCACTTCCTCGTGGAAAGGGGCCTACACTAATAATTTTTGAAGATTAAAGAAAAGGCCAAGTAAGTTGATGTGTGGAGGAAAGCAATGCAGAAGGAGATAAAAAAACACAAGGCATTATGCTCTCTGCTTCTCCCACAGGTCCACCAAAATAAGCATCAACATATTAACTCTCTACATCTCACTAATTATTATCATAGAAAGAAACAGTACTCTCTAGTGTCAACGTCTTGATTTATGGATGTGGACCAATTTTTCAGCGACTCAAGTAAATGAAGGGAACATTATTCATGTGAACGTCCCTAACTTACAACTACCAAAATTCAGACACCATTTCTGTGCCACTTTTAATGCGAAACTCAATATAAGAGGTACAATTGTGAATGAATTAAACCTTCTCCCCGTCCCCTACTCTCTCACACACATGATTGCCTGTCACAATAAACGATAATTGAATCATGAGAGTTACTTCTTATAAAGCAACACTGTAAATTTTCATGGAATTAAAATCTGAACAACCCTTCCTTTAAGTACATCGACATCGAAAGTTCTGATATGAATAGGAAATAATTATTTTTTTTTGCGGTAGCTGTGTGAGTGGCTTACTCACTTATATTCTATTTAATCTGCATGTCCAGCGTTGTTCGATCTTAAAATTTCATGTGCGCGGAATATTTAAGAGTCTCGGATAGTTTCACCATTGCTTTGTAATATGATGACTTAAAGCTTGTTGAATAATGTTTCAAATATTATTCAATTAGATTAATTAATTGTGATTTATTGTTTGAATAATGAAATCTGCTAGTATCTAGCAGATTAGTTAATTTCTTTCCTTTATCTGTTATTTCATTTACTTATAATAGTCTTTACCACAGTTATTGATTGAAGTTAATTTTCACTTGCCTCCTATTCAAAATTCTTTCACCCTCTGTATTCTCCATCAATTGTGGAATCAAAGCCAGGTATTAAGTGAGTGAGGTGATTTGTTTCCGCATGAAACTCTAGTAATTGATCTCCTCCATGATATTTGGTTTTCAGAGGGAGACATATTTCTGTCTATATAACTGGTAATGGTCTTATTTGTTTCGGATTTTCCTATCTAAGTTGAAAATAAGTCTATCAGGATCCCATATATTCACTTTTCACGTGTACATTTTTAAGTTACAATATCTATCTATGATTAATTCTCTTTCTAATAATTTTTCTGCCATATAATTTGATGGTTGATTAAATTAGGCAAAAGGATATAAGGATCAACAAGAAATATACAAGCATTTCACTTTTGTACCTTTATATGTATGGGTTACCACATAATAACTTCTAGTGATTCATGTAATTTCATTACTAAGACAAGAAAATGGTCATTTGATTTATGGCTCACATCATTGCTTAAATCATATATTTTGATTATATATCTAGTTGTTACAACCATTTTTAAGGGTTGGGAAGACGTGAAGATAAGAGGTGTAGAATGGGAAAATTAAATCAAAGTAATCCATTGTTAGAGCCAATTTTTATTGGTCTCCTATTCAAAAAAATTTCACCTTCCACTTTACCGTATCCCCCAACAAAGTTAACTACGTTAGTCATCCAAGCAATGCATTTTATTCTTATAAATTTGTAACCAATTTATCGTAAATAAAAATCCAATTAATCATGTATAAAAATCAAGGCCCGTGAACAAATTAACCAATTTGTAACCAATTTATCGTAAATAAAAATCCAATTAATCATGTATAAAAATTAAATCAAAGTAATCCATTGTTAGAGCCAATTTATATTGGTCTCCTATTCAAAAAATTTTCACCTTTCACTTCACCGTATCCCCCAACAAAGTTAACTACGTTAGTCATCCAAGCAATGCATTTTATTCTTATAAATTTGTAAACAATTTATCGTAAATAAAAATCCAATTAATCATGTATAAAAATCAAAGCCCGTGAACCATACACACATATATCAGTGAAATTAACAACAATCGCAATTCATCATTGCGATTCCATTAAAATCCAGAGAAAACGGCATGATAGGAGCTTCGGTCGATGATTGAAAACTGGCCTGTAGATCCTGACACTATTCTCGCGAATAATTACATAAGGCTTGCGATATTTCATTATGTTAATTAAATCAATTGTTCATGTCAATTGTTACGTAATCTTTAATTTATTCATTACAAACAGTGGGATGGCTTTGGTAATACTATTATTTCTTGTCTCCATCTAAGGTTTTCTAGTAGAATTTGGCAAAATCTCTGAAATTGAGAGAGAGGGATGGACAGAGAGAATAAAAAAAAATTCTGTGTTTAATTTCATTAAATAATGGCTTTCTTTTAAAGAATAGATAAAGCACAATCGGATTTATACATTGAATTTAATGTAGCTTAATAATTTATACAACTTTCCCTACGTATGAGAAAATACAGAAGGAATAAAAGAATAAACCAAGCTCGACTTCTTAAGTTTGGAAATGGGAAAGGCATAAAATAGAATTTAATTTAGGCTTTTACATTACTGTGCATGGAATTATATTATTGTTACTTAGCTTGATACTTTTGAAATTTAGAGTAGGAATAAGTTGAGTGATTAAATGGAATGGAAGCAATGAAAACAATGAGACAAAAGATATCATATGTATAATATATTGATGGCCCCCTACAACGTTTATTCAACATCTGAGAAGATGCCATTTTGGTGGTCCATTTACTCTAGTTCCAGAAAACAATCATATTGTGCCCATCAAAGCTTTTAATTTAAAAGACCTTACACACACACACTTCCTAATATTTGACAATACTATTGTGCGAAATTTCCTTATTGATTGGTTCAACAATGTTCCCAAGACCCAAAGTGTTAGATATGCACAGAAGAGACACATGCATGTTGTGAACTTAATTTTTTAATGATATATCTCATTATTAGTATTGCTATCTAGTTTCCCTCAAAATGGTGGCACTCACTCATGTTCTCTGTTCAACTTTAATTGCATCAGTTTAATTTCTTGCACCCATATTCTTCCTTTCTGTTTGTTGTCTTCTTCCGCACCTAAAATATCCCGGTGTATGTGTGTGTGTGTCGAAGGGGGGATATTAATATTTTACATTCAATTCATTAATTTTATAGTAACAAATAACATTAAATTCATGAAAAGTTGGCAAAAGAATTTATGTTTGTCATTCATCAATTTTGATTATATAAAAACCTGCTATCAACCATTTACATAAGGCCAGGGTTTCAATAAATTTCTTTTTTGTTGCTTTTCAGCAGCATTTAGTGAGTATTATATATACTGTTGTTTTTAAATATAATAATACGAGCGCGCGCGCGCATATGACAACTAACTCGGCACGTAAACTTTTATTTTCTTAATTTACACAATCTCTTGATAAAAAGGAGCTCCAGCGGGAAGGCAACGGAAGATTAAATTTTTAGAAAGTTAAAAAAAAATGAATTTAATTAATTCTTAATTAGTGTTCTTTTACCGACTTAATTAATTAGAGTGTTTATAAATGTTTCACATAATTTTGACAAGAAAATAGGAATTTGAGGATATAGGAGATGCTAAGGATTCGATCTATCGCCATCATCAGCATATTTCTCCATCAATAATATTTCATCAGAATAGACACCACAAATATGAAACCCTACTTCAAAGCTAAGCACAAACCTTAAATTCTGAAACCGAAAGACAGGCATTCTGAAAGTGGAATCTAGCTCGACATATATCTAACACAATTAAAATGAGACGCTGGTTTAAAAGAATTGAAAAATAAACCCCAATAGGACAATAATGACAAATATTAAGTATATATGTGTCGCATCCAAACAAGGCTTCACAGGAGGGGTACACGCAATTGATCTACCCCCTTTGCATGGTCCACACATAAGAAAATCGCCTTATGTAATTAAAGAAGCATTACTGTATGCACACACATATATGTGTGGATTCATGAATGGGGTGTTTGTGTATGTGCTGTATATAATTGATATTGCAAAACAAGTTGGGAGGTCCAAAGTAGTCGCTAGTTCTCAGGCAATGTCATTTTCAAGACACTTAGTGGGAAAGGAAGATAAGGAACAAAAGGACAGTGACCCCTTCTTGTTTCTTCTCTAGCGTACGCCAAAAGATGCTACAATTAACTCAGATCATATAGCTAAGGAAGAAGACACCAAGTTTTGAGCCAAAACCAGACAATTGTGCTTGAAAGGGAAGTTTTTCATTTTTCCTTACTGTACATGTCTTCCTCGATCTTTCAATATTCTGAATTTGTGACCCTTTTGCTGGTGGGGTAATATTGGACAGATCCACGTTCACATGTCTTTTGGTTAATTCTCAATAAAAGGACGTCAATATTTAATGAGTGTTCGGCCCCTAGCTGGATGGTGGAGGTCTCTTTACGTAAATTAAACCTTCCTACTTTCATGTTAATAACTTCAAATTGATCTCTAAATAATTAATAAGAATATGCTAATTAAAAATTTCAAAATTTTGCTTAAACCATCAACAAAAATGTTCCTTTTCTGGGTTAGTGAAGTTGTCAACCACTGCCCAGTGTTGTCATAACAACCACTCCAATGGGGCCATATTCAACACTGTTATATTAGGCGATTTTTTTATTTGATAAGAGTATATAATTCTAGGTGTATAGTGTTTTCCTTTTTCCTAATAAAATTAAAGTACTTCCTTGAATTTAAATTCATATATTACAATACCACACATAATCTATCACACTACGTCCCATCTTTCTATGGCTCAATCATTAGTATAGGGTATAACTGATTTTAAGCTTGTAGTAGTATTAGCATTTCAAATTAAATATATATCCACTGCCGGTCACATCACGTTCGATGCCAATTAATAATATCATTAAACGAGTAATCCCATTAAATGTGACTGAATTTTCATTGGGCTTATACTCTGAAAGGACACTAACAATAAGCAGTTTAATGTAAGTCGTAATTTGATTTTTGATGATAAATTAAAGAACAAGAGTTGATTCCTTATTCAAGGTCGTCTCACCAGAATAAAAATTTATGTAGAAGCCAAAGTCATGTCCTTTTCTTCAAGATTAATGAAATCTCCTAAGTAGGTTTCCACATCAAGGGGTAAAAGCAAAATGGCAAGTCTTCATGCTTACATAATCACATCGTATCATTCAATTTCTACTTTATTAGGGTGATGTGCGCGCAAACACACACAATAGGAGCAATTGCATTGAAAGCTATCTGTTTCTTCTGCGGTCCCCCATTGCCAAAAGCATTTTGACCCCATATAGGCAAAGAGAAGTTTTGCAATCCTGCATAAACCTAGCTAGGGCTAATACATATATAATGAAATTTGTATCTTAACTATTTTTAGCGAGGAGGCCCACTTCTGTTAGAATGAGAACTTTTTGAGTTATTAGATCTGGGGAAAAATCCTAAACCACCATAATTGTGACCATAATTGTGCAGTATCTAGATAAGTTGAACATTTAATTAGTCAAGCACTAGAAGGGAGAGCTCATTCTCTTAGTGACAGCTCAGAGGGAATAGTGGTGAGAGAAGGGAAGAAAAGGAAGAATAAGATGGTGACATGTCTTGGGGATATATAGCCAAAGAAAGAGCGAGAGAGATATGGTTTGGGCTAAACAATCGAGTCAAGCATGCATGAATAAAGCACTGTTCTGAGCAGAAAGAAAGAAAGGAAAAGGCTACTAAAGATGAACAACATTGAATTGCTGTTTCAGATAAATCCTATGAAAAATTTCACTGACACACCTAGCAGACAAGCCATCCTCTCTTGCAACTTATTATAACAACGATCCAGAGGCCTCTCTTCCATTTTTTTTACAGGCGTAACTTTTTGAGCAAACGATGAGACATAAAAAAGGAACTTGGGATGGTGTGGCCATCAAAAGAAGCGAAAGAGCGAAAACGACATATTGACACACTCACACACACTCTTTCCTTTTTTGTTATATCAAAGATTAATTTTTAGAATTGTTTGTTAACTGTGTCCCTATATCTACCCTCACTAAAGATACAATTTGTTGTTTCTCTTACGTCTATTGGCAGGTGAAGTGACAAGATTGATTTTCCGGAAAAATTCAGATTTTGTCCTTGTGGTACATATAGAGTAAATTTAATAGCTGCCAAAGAGATTTTATTCCCTACTATTTTTCTTTAATTCATCAGCATTAATTTTCATCATATTGCCTATATGTCACATTAACCATGAAGAAACTCATAATCAAAAGGGGAAAAAGTGGTGATGAGGACATACATATGTAATACAGCAGAAAGATGATTATTCATTAAGAGATTTGGGTGTGTGCTGTACTTGATTAGCCTGTGAAAGAGGTAAAGAGAGAGAGGTAGAGATTGCATATGCTGTTACCCATTCGTGTAGTCTGAATCAAACTTAAACATATTGAAGGACCACTTTCTCTTGCTCACTCTAACTTCTGCAGAATCCCTGAGACAGATATAAACAGCCAACAAAGTAATAAAGAATCGACACCAAACTAATGGTACCATATATGGTCCTTCTAAGATAAAGAGAGAGTGTGTGAAGCTAGCAAGACTTTACCAAAGAAGTTGGGATCATCATTTGATCTTACTATTCCTTTTTTTTTTCTCTTTAAAACTTGATAATTCATCCATCACAACGAAACGTACGTTGACTGTCTGATCATATACATGTAAATATAATAAAGTAATAATAAAAGAACCGTGAGAAGGAAAGGCGTGAGCAGAGAACAACTAGTAGTAGTAGTACAATGACAGTAGAGGTAAAAATCTGTCACACAAAGTCATTTTCTCCTTAAAAAATAAGCTATGCATCTTACCAATTTAACCATACATCTTACCAGATCACTCTGCAACTTGTTGAGATGATTATGACATTCACAGTTCACACAGTAAATATATAGATGCGTCAAACTGATATGCGGTTAAAAAAATAAACAGCCCCCTCTATCTGAAAGCAGGTCAATAAATTTTCATACACGCTGTCCTCTACTGGGTTTGAAGCAGCAAACTGAATCCATACACGCACCAACCAATAGAAAGAGGACAAACCAATTCACACACTCGCAAGTACACAAACAAACAAAAGCACACACACACATGGATGAGTCTAATTAATTAGTATAACTACCCTGTCCTATATGATTAACATATTGTTTTGGAAGTACGTAGATTTTAAGGGTCTTGTTACACTGACTTAATTAGCTTTGAATCCCCTTTCTCGATTCACATGCACAAGCACAAGCACAAGCACAACTAGCTAGCTTAGGTGACTATAGGTATAAAAAAAATCGCGTTAATTAATTACCAGCAACTCTAAAGCCTTCTGATCTTCTTCAAGTGATTAATTAGATGTCTTGTGCTTTATTTTGATCGATACTATGGCATTATATGTATATATGCTGTAGGGGTCAGGTGAAGCATGTGCTAATCAAACAAGAACAGCCACACCAATAATTGAAAATGATGAGAACCAATATGATGATTGTATATGATTATTCTACATAGGCTAACTACAACCTTTTCATTTTCAAAAACTTAAAGGAAGTTCTAATATATTTATAGCCATCCGCCAATCACGTACGCTGATCATGGTTCATCAAACAAAAATAAAACCTATTAAAGTCTTAGGTCACACGGTCTTCTCTGTTTCTGCATGCTCACTTTATTTTAAAGTCTTAGATCCCTTCGTTGTTGAATACATATGGACATACGGTTCACTTTATTTTTTTAGTAATCTTAATAAAGCTAAATAATAAGTTACTCATATATAAATTAATTCACTTGAACTCTTTCCCCAACTAGTTTATTCGAGGTATAAATTAAACATATAATCTAATTATACACAAAATACGTTAAGAACAAGTGTCTCATTTAACTTTCTCAATTTCAAAAAAAAAAAGGTCAACAAAGAGTCTTATAATTTGTCAAAAATATTTATGCCTATAATTAGATGGATTCTACTCATGGTTAGATAAATTTGCCTGAAAAAATTATTATAAATGTTTTAAAGAAATTTTAATTATCTCCCTTACTCTCTTCAAAACCAAATATATGTCACGGCTATGCAAGTAATAATTTATTTATTGGAAAGTTTTAGTGATGAGAAAAATGATTAGGGGACACTCTTCCATTTTGAATCCAATCTTATATAACTATGTAGTCCTTATTTTATATTTTATTCAATGAAAACAAGTTTTTTTTTACAAAATGATGGTTAATATACTATCTTTATTTTATATCTTGCACCCATTAATAAGTAATTATCACCCAAAAATCATAAACTATAAAATATTAAAACTGTAACATCCAAATTAAATAAGATTTGGACAAAAAGTGGTGGGGTACCCTCTACTCATCGTCTGTAGTTCCTATATTATTGTTGTCTTGCTCAGGCTCTATAGAAATTGTCACTAATAAATCACATGATTTAATATTAATGCGGAATGGGTAGAAGATGCATATATTTACATGCAAGCCAAGAGAACCCAAGAAATTAAGTGAAGGTGGTACTTTGAGGAGGAGGGAAAGGCATTCTGAGAGACTTTGTGGACTTGTCAGGGCTTCAGTCCTCAGATTGATAAGCCCCATTTGTCCTTAAATCTCTCCTCTCTTACCCCACACATCTCCTTAGCTTCCTTCCCTGCTTATTTTACCTTCCTCACCACAACTCCATTCCTCCTAACATTTCCCCACACACACTCTCTCCCATGGACAAGGCTAATTTTTCAGAGACTAGCAATAGTAGAGAGACACATGACTTCATGAACGTTGACTCTTTCTCTCAGCTTCCATTCATCCGCCCTTCCCCTCTCAAAGAAAAGCCAATCAAGCTATTTGGCATTGAATTTGGTTCACCTGAAGCCGCCTCTGCGGTGGCCCCACCGGCCGAAGATTCGGAATCCGCCAATGACTCAACCGGCGGCAAGGGCAGCAGCAACAACACGGACAACAACAACAACAACAACAATGGAGAGACTAACAGGAGATTTGAATGCCACTATTGTTGTAGGAACTTCCCAACTTCACAAGCCTTAGGTGGCCACCAAAACGCTCACAAAAGAGAACGCCAACATGCCAAAAGAGCACACCTTCACATGTCAGAAGCTCAAGTGTATAGCTTTGTCAACTACAACAGGTCCTTCACTTCACCTACTTCTACCTTAACCCCTCCATTTTCTTCTTCTTCTTCTACTTCTTATAATAATAATAATAGTGGAGCTAGGTTTTATGGTAGTCCTTATTCTCACCACCACCACCACCACCACCCCACTATCAATGGAAGCCCCTTGGCCATGTGGCGAATCCCCACCCTTCAAACTACTAGTAATAATGTTATTAACCCTACTTTCAATCGTGACCGTTCTTTGAATCCTTTGCCCTCCTTTGCTGCTGGCGAGGATATTATCGGCAATAATAATATGAGGGCCTCTTCGCTGCAGCTTGCCAGCCAGTCTGCTTCACCGTTACAAAATCGCCTGTACGTTCATGACTCTAAACCTCGCGTTAGTGTTCATTCTCAAGACCATGTGAGTTTGGATCTTCATCTGTAACACCAATTATATGTATTATATCATAAATAACTTTTGAGGTACTCTTATGTTTAATTGATCGCAGCAAATTGCAGATTAATATTAAATTGGCACCTTTTTCACTCTGATGGAATTTTATGATGACGCGAGATGTTCCTCCCAATTTATATAATTATATCCCTTCATTATTATTTCTGGTTATAATTGATTTACATTAACATTATTTTATTATATCGTACCCATTTAAGAGCGCGCGCGCGCGCACACACAGATATATATGGATAAAGTCGTTCACAGTGTTAGGCATAGAAATATAGAAGACAGTTGGGGTTCGCATGAGCATTTTGTCGAAGCACATATACGTGTGAGAACATGATGAAATGTGCAGACAGATGGGGGTTATGAGATAGGGTGGTGGGTTTCGGATTTGATAGACGCACTGTAATTGAGAAAGGTCACTATGATATAATAAGTTTTGAGATGGTAGCTCCAAAAAATTGCGCAGAAGAAAGTGATATTTCCTTGCCATTTGCACCTCCTCCAAGCTTCATATTTATGTCTGTTATTATGATCACTCATTTTCAAATCAATTCCGAGATAGAGATAGAGAGAGGGAGAGAGAGTAATATGGATATGTGCCTATCAACGTTAGATTATGTCTCTTGCATCTAGCTTAGATATGAGTTGGAACCTTCTCCAATGTATGATGATACCTAAGACTTAGGAACAAAATATTAATGGGTAACGTCAAGAACAACAAAAAGGTGCACTCTTGCTCTTTCATGTGTACATGCTCCTTTTCAGACGATGTTCATTATGGTGAGAGTTTGGGTTGACCGGAGTTGACACAAAAATAAAACGATCTAAGAATATAATGGGATTGCCGTGTAGGGAAAGGATCTAATAATTAAATGGTAGAATAAAAAGAATTGATAACAATGGGGTATCATCTTGACTGGCTTGACAAGCTATATTGTCCTATACACAACTTGAATGGCATGGATCATTACTTTGTGTGTGTTTCTGTCTCGTTTACAAACAAAGAAATGAGAGCAGTGAAACTTAAACGAGGCAGTGGTACCAACGACCAAGGGCTTTTATGGCTTTAAAATGACAAAACCATCCACTTCGAAAAGGACGTGTCTTCCTTTTCCTCTAAGACTTTAAGGAACATATGAGCATGGTAGTTAGACTGCCATCTTTATTTTCCCACCTTCTGTACCTTTGCTTTTATATGTCTGATACATACATACACACACACACATATAGATAGAGAGAGAGAGAGAGAGAGAGAGATGTTAGGTGGGTTAGCTTTGATGAGTTAAAAAGTGGGACTGGGAGATTCCTTCTCTAGGGAAAAGAAGACATGTTCTCCTTAACAATAATACAGTGATAGTTAGTTCTGATGAGAATCTGTCTACTTAAGTCGTCTGTCATCGTGGCAGCACAAAGATAAGGATCGGGGATTTAGATAAGATGACGATGAACGCTACCAATGTTAATCAATTAATTACTCTCCTTACACTTGCTCTTGTTGGGATGTTATGTAGTGATTGTAGTCCCTCTCTCCTATAATGTAAATTCAAGTCAACCTAAAAGCAGGTTTTCAAAAATGGGTCAAAATTAGTTAAAAAGCAATAATTATGTAGTTTACAAAATTTTATTTCAAAAAATGTCCTCATTTAAAAAGGATGAAAGAGAATATATGGAGAATTAATGATGCTTTGTGTTTAGAGATATATCTTTGGCTCCTCTCTCCAAAAAATAAAGTCGACATAATTTTTAAAATATAATATTTAGTAAGAGTAATATTGGAAAACATGCATTTATTATATTTATAAACTTAAACATGTACTTATTATATTTTAAAACAAGATCATTCAAAAAAACTTGGACTAATATTATGGGACAGATGGAGTATTTGACTAGCAATATTGAGGCAAAAACTTTCCCTCTTTAATTTCCTACTTTTAAACCTCTGGACAATTTTGAACTTTAAGTTCCAAGTACTTCCAACTATTTCTTTCACCCATCCATCACCTGACTTTCAAAGCTAAGTCAGAAATTTCTGGACAACAGCTTTTGGTTTCCTTCCGCAGAAAACATCTCAGTTCTCTCTTGACATTTTTATGAAAAAATAATCGTGGAGTTTTAATAACAAATGCCCATAATTCTGAGGATTTAATAAGCTATCCGGCAAACTCCTCTGCCTATGCGACTTTTTTTCAAAAAAAAAAACCTAAGTGAATGAGATCTAATCTGTGCTCGTTCCCGTTGGTTGAACTGATGATTATTGATAAGTCTTCTTTTGGACAAACATTGCATGCATATATATTTTCCAATTCATCTATCTTCCTATTCATGATTTTTGAACTCCAGTTTGAAACCGAGCGGTACTTAACTTCCTGGCTCACTGACTAATAATCTAATTACATGGCAGAGCATCCGGAGACCAGAGTTCCTCAAAAGACTTAATTATAAAATTTTGAATAGATCAACCTCACTAGACAATGCCACTGATCCATCTCAAACTTCTAAAGTGGTCTTTGTCACATGTCCCATGAATGTATTATTACACTTTGAATATTGCGATAAGACAAGAAGATGAATAAAACCAAACCAAGTGACAAATAACGATAAATCCCAAAACATTGCCACGCCGTTAATGTCAACCAAACAATAGGCCCCACGAGTAAATGCAACATAAAAAAGCGCGTGGGGGGGATAACAGTAGAAAGAGACCGTAGTGTAAGACGAAGAAGAGTATATACATTATGATTAGGACCACTTGCTCTCTACTTCCAGAGTGAAGAGAGGAAAGAACAGTGGAATTTAAGAAACATCGGCCCACCTCTCTATATAGTTTCTGAACGAGGTTGACAGTTTATACAGTAGTCTTAAAGCTACCTGCACAGACAGCACATTTTAGAGCATAGGCAAGATCCCTTCCATATTTATATGCAATTGGGTGCAGCCACTAGTTATAAAAACGTTGCCATAAACGCCAGTCTTTCATGACATGTCGGCCATGACCAATGTCAAACCATATTTGCTGTTAGATGTCTACTAGAAACTATTAACACAATCAACCACCAATAAATATCCCTGCAACAGGCCCTCGGTGTTGAGCTGCTCATTAGTGGATCCATACGTTCATATAGGACCACTAGGTCAATGCAAGTTCACCTTGCCTTTCACCTTCAGTTGTTGAGCCTCGTATTTAATTTGATGTGATGACCGCCTAGAGATGTCAATTTATGTTTTTGCACAAGTCCCAAGGTGATTACCCATATTTGCAAATTGGACTTTTGATTGGCAATCTTTCAGGCGCAACCCCAGGTGCAAATTAGAATTCATAATGCTCAATTGCTTACTGCCTCCTTGCCAGCAGCCCAACCTTTCAGCATCAACGAGTAGCGGCCTCAGGAAGGCAACAAAGAGGAACAGTGACTTGCGGTGAAGAGTGATGCTAAGTTTTATAACTCTGTTTTAAAAACAATGCATGCCTAATTAGATCTACTAGGAAACACGGTTAGACTTGATTTACAGCCAGTCAACCATCAGATGGCCTGCACAATTTCTTTTTCTCCTTTTTATATTTTTTAAATAACACCAGCCACGCGATGGAGCAATATTATGAGTGCAAATGTGCAAGACTTGTAATGACAAGACTTGCTTTGCAGCAAAACAATATACTCCATGAATTCTATTATTCCGCATTAACCATTGCCACAAAAAAAAAACACCTCAAATATTTTGAAAACAACCTTACCCCAGCCCAGTGAGAGTTGGGGGAGGAAGAGACTGCCTAAACATTCTCAAACAACATAAGGTAATGAGAGATGACAATTACAATCTATTTTATAGGTTAAAATTGAAGCAGAGGGCCGCATGCAGCCTGAACATACAAGGTATGACATTGGTACCAGGTACTTCAATCCCCGTATCAAGAAGTGATAATTCAACTGCTGCCCAGGGAGTCAAGTCAGGAGATATTCCTACCAAAAAGTGTCTAATAGTCTAAACATACTGTACATAAACAGAGTTTTTTGGAATTGTGCAATTAACCAGTTCTACAATTGGTACAGGGAATAATTTCCATGGACATTAATAAGCTTTTAGAGTTTTTATGATTGGAAATTTACAGGCCATTGTCAAGTTTGGTAAGGCATGGAAGAAAATAAAAATACCTTTCCATTCTTATGTTTGATCGGGTTAAAATAATACAAGATTGGAACGGAATGTTGAGAACATGACCATAGCACCCTTCTCTATAGTATGCGATTATCTAATGAAAGGCCAAGCAATTATTCACCATGACATCCTCACAAAAGAAGCAACATTACATAAAAATTATTATGAAAAGGCAGGAATTTCTCACTCCTTTTGAAACGAAAATTCCCATTGAATTTGAATTAGTCTTGTTTTAGAAACCAAAAATGCAGATATGAAAATTTCCTTTCCTTTCTGAATTCTATATCGGAGGTCGGAGGATGTTGACAACCAAGAGGGAAATGGAGCAGGTGAAGAAGAAGAAAAGAAAGTACAAACAAGGCATTCAGGTATTGATCTGTTGTGAAGCATATCAATCTAAAAAATATCATATCTCAGCCTCAATAAAAATCTAATATGCAGAGAAAGGGAATCATTAAATTTCTTACAAACAAGCACCTCGAGGGACTTCAAAAACAAGACCGCAAGTGACCAACAAATATTGAACAGACCTATAAGGCAGGATATAACACTTAAATCACGAATGAACACTTCAAATTTTGTCATGTTACTAGGGGTGGAAACAGGCCAGGCCCTTAACAGGCGGCCTTCGGCTCGGCCTATTTAGGACCTAGTTTGGCTTAGCCTATTTATTAAATAGGCCAGGTTAAGGTTTATTGGAAAGCCTTTTTAAGTAAAAAGGCCAGGCCTAATTCAATAAAGCTCGGCCTAAAAGCCTTTAGGCTTGGCCCGTTTAATAATTATTATTTGTTGAGTTGAATCTGGGTCATGTTTTGATGGCAATTATCATTTTTGATTTTATTAAAAATAAAATTATAAGTTTTAAGTTTGGTTTAAAGGCTTGAAGCCTATTTATGGCCTTTTAAGTTTGATATATAAGCCTTTAAAAGGCTTTAGGCCTTTTGAAAGCCTAAATTCGAAGTAGGCTTTTAAAAGGCTTGAAGCCTTTTAAAGGCCTACATTGTAAGTAGGCCTTTAAAAAGGCTTTCAGGCCTTAAACATTTTTCGCAGGCCTAGGCTTTTTTCTGGAAAAAAGCCTACATCCAGGCCCAGGCCTAGGCCTATGATTTCTTTTTTCATTACAGGCCCAGGCCTATTTACGTCTGGCTCGGCTCGGCTCGGCTCATTTCCACCCCTACATGTTACCATGTCCAAGTCCCAAGCATGAGTCAGTATTCAACTTTCCAAAAACCTGAACGATAATGAGTCCCTTGAGAAGATTTGTTTTGCAATTCAACCTTATCAGTAAAATAACCATTTCAGGCTGTTCATCTGATTTTTCTTTGCTTTCTATATCAACCTTTTCAGAAAACAGTACCGCCATCATAAGATCATAGATTCCCATTCAAACCAAATGGATGATGGGGCACTACAACAAGAAATGCCCAATAAAGATAGTATGCACATGAAGTAGTGATTCATGAACAGTCCTACCAACCCATGGACAGTATTTAAAATGTAAACAAACAGTGAAGGTTAACATATCTCTCTTCTATGTGCCCTCTTCATGATTATCTGGGGCGTTCTTTCTGATTATGAGAATTGTAATTATCTTCAATATGCCGGGTGAGAAGAGAAATTCCATAATGTGAGGCACTTGAGGCAGCATAATAAGATGTCACAGTAAGTTGAGAAAACTTTGGAAGCACATAACCTACATGTTCCACATACATCTGAATTAGTCAGGACTCATTAGTCAGAAGATAACCCAAACTATTAAACCAAACCAAAAGTATCAGCAGATCTGAAGCTGCATATAGTTCTGTATACTGTAACAAAAGCTAAAAATTAAACCTAATAAGCAGGCAGGTATGAGCATTTACCTCCAAATGCGGCACTTGCTCCTGAAAATATGACCAATGGAGGGAGCTGAAAAAAAGGAGGAACACAATGTGTTGGCTAAAGAATGTAAAAAAGGAAACTTGGAAAATGTTCTGTGCTGAGTGCAAAGAACTATAGGTGACAAGAAGTGCAAGGATAATACCATTTTACACATCATCATTACTTCAAGGCCATTAAATCTCAATATTTGTAAAGAAAACTAAAGAGCAGAATAAAGCATGCATACCCCAACAACGAAAGGAAGCCACTTTGGTCCCTTCAAACGATTTTGTATGTATGGGATTCCTGCAGTCAAAGATTAATGAGCAATATTTGCAACAAAGGATTCCTACAAGGAAATAGGGGTAAAAAAGAACCAGCAATACCTGTGTTAAAACCATGAACTGCACTAAGCATACCACCCATACCAGAGCCAGCCTAATGAATGAGAAACACTTTATAACATAATGCAACAAAATTATTCATACAATAAAAAAACGTGCCATGACAATTGAATGACAATGCACTCAAGAGTTCAACTGCTATTCCAATCCCCAAGGTTATAGGAGTCTAAGGCCACAATAGAAACCATGTCAACCCAACTAAAAAATAAGCAGAAATATTCCAGTACTTTGAACAGGCATAAATAACAACGAATTGTGTGATGTGGGGAAAGAAAGAGACAAGATTAAGTCAACAAAAATACTCCCTCCAGTCCTGAATACAAGACCTATTTGTGGACATTGATTTAGTCCTAAATAAGACATATTTCTAATTCTTACCAACTTTTCCCAAATCATCCTTATCAATGCTCCCCAATAATAGACAAACAAGAGAGGCAGGGTGGGAATAGATAGATGATTAAGGTATTTTAATAATATCATGTTATTTAAACTAACTTAACTAACATCTTAATCTAATCAAATTAGTTAAATAGGTCTTATATTTTGGACCGGAAGGAGTATATGTATACACTCATCACTAAGCTATGACTTAGCAGTAAAAAATATAATACTCCTAGAATTCAAGATTTCAACTTTACCATAAGAAACGATTTTTAAAAAAAAAAAATCCTAAATGTTGAATGGTTTAGTGACTGACCACAGCAGTTGCATCGTGTAAGACAGGAGAGATAGTCCATTCAGCCTTTTCCTGAATTAAAATGAACACACATATATATATTGTTGGGAGAAATTTTATGAAAAGGTATGAATTGATGAGAAAAGAAAAGGGAAGACATACATACAGAATTGGGGTTAAGAAGGGAGAGACAGCGAGGGCAACGAGGGGAGCCGAGGCCAGGGTTGATGGTAGGATCGTGGTGCAGATTCCCACTTCTGAGCTTTTCTTCATACACTTCTCGCGTTCCCATTATGTATATATATATATATATATATGTACTGTTCAATTATGTAGTGTTCATATTTATGAGGCCCCAAAAAAAGAGAGACAGAAAATTTCTTCTCGCATCATACGTCGTCAAGCAGGTGCTAAGCCACCGGCTGAACTATGCTAGGCGACAAAAATGAGGAAGGAGGCTTCCAATTAAAGAGAGAGAAGAACGGGTGGAGAAATCGCCGGCCCTTACACTTGGCCACGGCGAGGAAAGGTGTGAGAACGGCGGCTAAGCGGCTTCACAGACAAATTAGGCATTTAGGCTTCGTCTTTACTTCCCCTCCCTCCAAAATTAACATTAATATTAATATTTTCTATAAAAAGGAAACAAAAGAAAGGCTAAAATATGTTTTTTGTCCCTTAAGTTTGCACAAAGTCATGTTTTGGTCCCTTAACTTTGAAAAGTGTGTTTTTGGTCCCTTAATTTTGGAGAAAGTATGTTTTTGATTCCTTAACTTTGAAAATAGTGTTTTTTGTTCTTGAACTTTGGATAAAGTAATGTTTTTAGTCCTTTGAAAAAATGATAACATGTTTTTAGTCCCTTCCTTTTCAAAATTAAGGGACTAAAATTTGACTTTTTGCAAACTTAAGGGACCGAAAACATACTTAAACCGAATTTAAAAGGACTAAAAACATATTTTTCAAAGTTAAAAGTCTAAAAAGATGACTTTGTCCAAAATTAAGGGACCAAAAACACACTTTTCAAAGTTAAGGGACTAAAACATGATTTTCTCCAAAGTTAAGGGACCAAAAACATACTTTAGCCCAAAAGAAATTGCTATCACATTTTAACTTGTTCGTAAATATAAATTTATTTTCTAATTTTTCTATCTTTTCCTAGATTAAACTCATAATACTTATCAATAATAAATAAATAAGAAACAGAGTGTGGGATAAAAGTACGTATGTATAAGTATATCATGTGATAATAACTAATTTAATTAACATTTTTAATCTAATTGAATTAGGAGAGTAATTTTATATTTTTTTGAGCAATAGATTTTAGGGTTTTGAGTTAGAAATAAATTGTGTTGTCTAGGTGGTGCACCATATTATTTGTCTTCTTGTAGGACCAGTATCAAAGGCACATTAGTTTTTAGTAGAAATTTTCAATATAACTTGATGGTAACATGAGATTTATTTTTAAATGTGATAGTTAAAATTTTAGGTGTCAAATAATATTGAAAACTCCACATAAAACCTCTTTATCTATTTATTTGTGATTCATTGTATCGCTAATCTTTATCAGGTTGAAAAATTTGTGCCACGTTCCTGTCAATAATTAAGGTGAAACCGATACTTACATTGATTATTCAATCTATCTATCTATCTATCTAATATAAGTATATATTTTCCGTAAGGCATCTTTCTTGGCGTCCACACTACGTGTACACTCTTTAAAATGGATTCAATGTTAAGCCTCCTAGACTTCCTCGACATGTCCTAATTTCATAACTCTCTATTTTAAATGCCTGAGGAATCTTTAAGTTTCATAACTCTCAATCTCTACTTTTACCGTCAGTTCCAATCCCTTCCACACTCTCCATCTGCCTCCAACAGTCACTCTTCATCAGCAGCGCTACCTTCTTCTACCATGATTTCTTTGCGTATTCAGATTCATTGAAACCTATTTGAATTACACTTGATCTTCGCTTATTCAAATCACTTACCAAGTATGAAGGTTTAATTTTTATCTTGAAGATTTCTTTCATCTGGTTGTTCATATTTTGCTTTGCCATTCCCTCAAACTGTATTTTTGTTTTTTATTAAATCTGCTATAGAAATGAAGTTCCCTTGAGCAGGTGCTGATTTAGAATAATGGTGTTAATATTGGTGTTTGATGGATGTTTTGTTGGAGTGAATGCTCTATTTCTTTTATCAGGTATACTAGCTCCTTTTCTTCCACATGTTTACATCTAAATGTAGTTTTTTATTTTGTCATATCCAGATAATATAATCATATAGAGGATTCACACTACTGTTGTTCTAAGTTCAAAGATTATTATTGTTGTCTATCTTTTTTCCCTTTTAAGGTTCTCTGATCTTAATAGAGACTTATTCTTACTATTGACCCTTTTTTTCCCTTTAAAATTCTGATCTTAACAGACTTGGAGACTGACTTCCTCATTTCCTGTCATTGCCTATCACATGATGTTGCATGTAACTTAAATCTTAAGAATTCCAGTTATGAAGCATCTTTTTCCCTTATGCTGCATGTAATTTAAAATTACAAGAAGGTTACCAGTCATGAAAGAATATTTGGATGGAATAACGCATCATTTCTTTAAAATGCTGCATGTAACTGACTTGGACCTCTTTATGTATGAGTGAGGTTTATTTCACGATGGGCAATGTGGACAATAAGAGATGGTAGGCAAGGAAGAGATTTGACTCGCGGTGCCCCTTACCATACTTCATAGATGCATAGTTAGTCCATTACTTTTGTTTCCGTTTTATTCTTTCTCTGCATTAACCTTCTTGCCATGGTGGCCACCACCTGTCCTCACGAAGAAACGTTTTCATGGCAAAGCAAGTGGACGTTGTAATCTTAGGAGTTGAAATGTGATTGTGAGACAGAGATAGCGTAACCAATTATTGAAGTAAGTCATGGAGCTCAGGTTTACATATTGCAGACTGATATGGAGGTGAGACTTTTATCTGTGTAATTGTTTTATATGGATAATTGCATTTGCCTTTTTTCCTTTCTTGGGCAAAAATCAAGTTGTGATGTTTTTCCTTTTTTCTTGGGAGGGAGTTGGGGATTGTTTATCATCAACTTTTGTTTGGATGTTCTTATGAAAGTAGGAACTAAGTCAACATAATAGCATTCACAGTACTAGCAAAAAATGAGAGTGCTATTATGTACACTGTCAATTGAGATTCCAAAGATTATTCTATTAGTCCCTCACTGGTTTCACTTCTATTTTTCTAACACTGTTTAATACAAGCAGAATCATTGAAAAATGCTAATCAATAAAAATAGCATTGCCTTCCAATCAAATACCCAATTTTACTGTAGAATGCATGTCACCACAAGATCTAAACCCCTTATCACGTTAGCAGCAATTTATTCATGCTCTTTTTTTTCTTTTGTTTCTATTGTGTGTACCCAATGTAATGTAATAAAGAGTGTTGACCTGAAATGAAAGATGCACATATTTCACAAGTATGATAAAGTGACTAATCACGTTTGAATGTAATCTTTCCCTTCTGTAGACTATAATCAAGCTGAAGCTCAATCATTGTCTCATGATCCTTTTCCTTTGTCTTTTAATCCAAACTACAAAATTTCAACTGGTATGCTATCGGTGAAAGTTCTTGTAGAATAAGGATTCTGTGGAAAATAATGCAACTGTTCAACATCAATTTTTTCATATCATTTGTGCAAAAACAAGTGCCCATCATTACTGATATTGTATCAATCACCATTTTACTGATATCAGTCCATTTTTAATGCAGCTGTTCAGTGAAAATATATCTCAAAGTATGTCAAAGTATAGGGAAAATATATCAGTCCATTTACATCTCAAAGTATAGGGAAAATATTATCAGTTTTGACCTCTTTTATGGAATTAATGCAAATGTTCAGTTTCACTTTGTTGTTACCATTGTCCTTTTATTGCAATGATCGGTTTCTAAGTTTTAAATGATTTTGTATCAGTCTTTATTTCCATATAGGCATTATTATGTTTTAACATAATTGCCTATGCCTAGCAAAAGACTATTCAGCATCACTTTATGCAATTAAGGCATCGGTTATCTTTTATCCAATTAATGAAATTGTTCAGTGTCACTACATGTCAATTGCCCCCCTCCCACATTCTATGACTTAATCATATAAATGGAGTTGTATTACCCGTTTAAAGAATCAACCATTTCTTTTCTAATTCCTTTTCTAATCTGTTTGATTGTTTCACATTAATCCCCTATTCATGATGGAAAAATTTGCACTAAAATCTCTGCATACCAATAAAGAAACTTGGATTATTATTGTTAATATCCTTAGGAAATGGAAAATCCACAAAAAACCTCACCATTTAGCCCATGGAAGTTATCTTTTTTGTTGCTGGATGAAGAGGTGCATTGTTTGCAGTCCTTTTGTTTCACTACCTATCTATTGATGTCAGTTTCACAAGGATGATTATGGCAAGGAGGCAAAGACAGGGAATAGTGTATGGAATGATTAGAAATTGTTATACTACAATATAAGTTTCTTACTTCACATGCTTTTAGAGTTTATTTAATAGTGATGCTAACAACACTAAACATTAGTCACCCATATTTGAAACAAAAGATGTCAAAGTTTACATATTGATTATTATGGATTAATGTACTCTCATGTATTATATGTATTTTAATTTTCATAATTTGAGTTTTAAGTGGAGTTGTAGTTTAATTTTGTTACATTTTATTTAGCTTTAGCAATAACCGGTATATTGGACAATTACCATGTATCAATGCTCAATTAGAGAATTGTGTTCTATATGCATTCAAACTCTAAAAAATTTTTGGGGTTGAGGTTGTAGTTCTTTGATATACTAAGGGTAAGGATAAATCAATGCAAATACTTTTTTACATAAAGGCCTGTCATTTTTAATCCCATATTAAAGGCTAACATTTAATAAATGACATGATTTAATTTGATGTTGTTTAAGTTTTTGTTATGATCTAATGAAGGATTGTCAATTTTTACCCTTTTGGAATTTACATGTGTATATTTGAACCACTTATTTTAATATGGTGCTTGGAAAAAACAAATGTGTATGAGTAGATTGACCCTTTACCTGTTTTCATAATAAAAAGCTCTTTTGTTAAATCAAACTAGAAATTTATTGCATATTCTCATAAAGAAGGAATATGTTGCATACAAATTGTTACTCTTTTGTTCTTATTTATATAGCATTCATCTATGCTTCGCTTATACCACAAAAATTCTAAAATCTCATTAAATCCGCATGAAATCTCATGAAGTGGTGAGAGAGTACATTATACTAGAAATTGACTAATCGATTCGTAGGGATGTAACCCCATTGTACGTACCTTATAGATTTTCAAAATCATTTTATTAATCACCTTTACCAAAATTATTAATAATCATTATTATTTGTCTCATATGGTATATCTGATGAATATATTTTAATCGCTTGAATTAAACTATCAAAACCCAAAAAAAAATAACTGATTAAAATAAGAGGGTATTTTTTGATAAATAAGAGAATAAAGGCAAGTGAGTATTATTTCACATGAATATAATGAGTTTATGTAGCAATATTAATGAAAAATATTCAGTTTCAAAATAATTTTGGGTGCCAATGGAAATTTGTCTTTCTGGGGTTAGAGAATGAAATTTAACTCTTCTTTTATTATTATAAATGCCCCATAATTTGGAGATATTAAAACAGTTTAAATATATAAACTCTTTCTATTTGATATAAATGAATAAATGGGACAAAAAACAATATACATATGCACAAGTTTGTCACTAATCACTACAAATAACATAGGGAAAATTTGAGTAAAGGATTTGCTTATGAATATTTATGTAGCATGAGGATCTAGAAATTGAAATTATTTGGGAAAATTAACTACAAAAAGAATTAGTCAAACTAAACTTTTGGATGTGAAGGTGCCCTGGGGAAATATTAATGCACCATTGTAACTAACTCACAAACAAACACGACTGATTAATAACTAAAAATATTGATGTTATGTCATTATACAATAATCTTTCCTTCCTCATTTTCAATAATTTTACAAAACATTTAAATATTTTCACCTTAACTATTTTCTTATTCCAACCAATCGATTTCATTAAAATGTGCCAAATGATTATGTATAGATCTTTCACAAGCTTTTTTCCTAACCCCAGTTGCTATATATTCTACCAAGTAAACTATTTCCTTATCACATATAAAATTTTCATTCACTTCGAATATCAAAATACTTTCAACTTATGTGATATTTCATCAAAAATAAAAACATCTCTATAAATCCTAGAGGGTATGTCACTTGAATAAAATATAAGTGGCAAGAGAAAGAAGGGATGATGTTCTTAATAGGAAACAAAATTTAATTGATTTTAACCACTCATGCCCATTTTGTAATTAATAAATTGAGAATTAGATTTTAGTGTTAAGTGTTGATCATTGTTCAACCTCAAATGAGAGATGTTAAAACAAAACAAGGCTTACCATGATTGTGCCAGTTTGTTGTTGCCAAAAACGATTGTGCAAGTTTGTTATTCTATAATAGACTATAAATATGATTTTCAGTCTTCTTATTAGCCCTCAAAAATCAAAAGTCAACTATTAAATTTAGTTTGAAAATGACTAAAAGTGTAGCATAATTAAAAGTAAACTTCAATCGTCTTCTATGAATTGGTTTAAGACTACTAATCATATTAATACTTAATAGATCAAGTGATGATAAAAATTCGCATAACACTAAAGCATCCCCGTGCATCGCACAGGGTCTATCACTAGTTAAAATAAAATCATTGTAAATCTCCTCATATTATAATTACATGACGTAATAAATAATCAAGCTACTTCTTATTTTTCTACCCAGGTGGCTAGATACCAGAGTGGAAGCTTGAAGGGTCTGGAAATGACAATTTCATGATATATTTATCAAGCCAGGGGAACCGGATATGGCTCTGTCTACTGCCACTGCCCAAGTTAGAAATGGCGGGAAGCCGGGAACCTTGTTATACGTTACTTGTTACTTATCTATGTATTTTTTCTGGCGGGAAGAGAAAGGAAAGGAAACATAGATACATCCGAACCTCATTTTTTTTCTGAAATCGTTTTTTCACACACACACACACACACAAAAATGATTTAAAATGACACATCCCTTGACTCTTTTTTCACACACACACACACACACAAAAGATTTAGAATCTAGTTTTTGCAAAGCTCGATCAATGCAGAGCAGATTAACAATAGACCCGGTCCAATGACTGTAATCTGTCCCGTTTTAAACTTGGAAATGCTTACCTCTTCAATCATTAGTCGAGAAGAAGTGGCTTTAAGTTCAACAGGTGATGGCCCACCCGTGGGGCTCCTTCGTACAATACAAAAAACTTGTTACCCGCAATTGCAGGTGATATAAATACAAACGCAGAAAACAGTGTTCATATTTTCACAAGTAGGAAATTTACAAAAAAAAAAAGCTAATAACACCTCATTCATAAATTTAATGCATAAGTATATCAATAATGGAACACATAAACATTGTACTCCACTACAGCGTCCCCAGTTTTAAGATCAAACGTGTGAGTATTAGCCTGAGCATACCCACGTGCGAATCTGAAAACGCCGCTTCCTCCAACAATAGGCAACTCCCTTACGGTGGTTAACACCTTGTTACGCCCCAAGACACTCAAATTACTACCATCATATTTCCCTTCACTGAAAGCAAAGTTCAACACCATTAAATATCCAGCTTCTTCCTGTGATGCTGAAGCGTAGATTCCTTGTGCTCTTCCCACAAGCGTGGAGTTCAGCTCCGGTGATGACGTCAGCGGGTCGTCCATCATCACCACCGCCCCGAACCCCGTCGGTGAAGTGTTGGTTGTTGGGGCCGCCGCCACCCTGACGGCGCTGGGATTTGGGCCGCTCACTATGTCGTGGAAGTAGAAGTGAAGGTGGCTCAGTTTTTGCTTGCCGAGGCCTAGTGATGTTGGTGATGTTGTTTGAGAGAAACGGTGCGCTTTGGTGGCGGCAAGAGGGGTTGAGAATAAGAGGAGGATGGTGGAGAGTGGAATGTAGAAAGTGGTGGTCATGTTAGCCATGGTGGACAAGAGACTAGAATAACTTTATTTGAGCAAAGGAAGAGATTTAGGGGTTGAGAGATGGTAAAGGGAGAGGGTCTATTTAACTTAACAACTGATGTTGATAATGGGAAAGTGAATGTCGTTTTCCAACTGAGAAAGGAAGGAAAAGTCTCAATATCCATGTTGCCACTTACAAGTACTCTGCCTATTAGTGAGATGCGCGTTAATGGTTCAGATTCTTTTTTTTTTTTTTTTTTTTTCCAGATTAAATGTTATCAATATCAATTCAAATTATTAATGCGCTCAAATTATTGGTGCGATAGTCTCTGTGTCGGTTTTGAAAAAAAGTGTGCAAAGTTTCATAAGCGATGCAGCATCAAAAGAACAGAAGAGGTTTTTTTGATCAAAGTTGTGAAACTCGTGAGTTTAAGTAAATTCGTGCAGATAAGGTAAACTCGGATCGTGGACTCGAATCATAAACTCATAAGAGTTTACATTTATCAAAAATCATGTATTTCTTTTATATAATTGAATAAGAATACAAAAAATAATAAAAAATTAACTTAAATTTATTTTAAATATAGATAGTAGATTTAAATATATGGATATTCATAGTATATCAACCTTAATAGATAAATTTCTATGAAATTCACATTTAAATTCATTGAATTTTGTCAATTAAAAATAATTAAAATGACTTTAATAGTAAGTTAACACAATTTTCTGTAAGGTAGAAACGTAAAAACGGTAAATTCACAATGTAAACACGTAAGTTTCTACCGAATTTTCTAAAACTGAAAATTTTGTTGACCCGTGACACATTTTGGTTAGGTAGTGTCGTAAAAACGGTAAAATCGGAGAGTCAACTCGCGAGTTTGACAACAATGCTTTTGATGTTATAACCAGGGAGCATAACCCAACTCCTATGTCGTTCTTCAACACTTAAACAAAGAGGCTTTCTCATGAGCATAAATCTCTCACATATTCTATGTCATTCGGGGGGCCAGTCATATATAGAGAAGATATTTGGAGAGTCATAATATTTTGTACGTGGTAATTTACATGAAATTTCTTATCCAAAATCTCAAAGCTGACGCAGATCATCACATACAATGGGACACACAAACTGTTGGAACTTCGTACTTAAAAGAAAATAAACCACACAGACAAAAGACCAGCGAGAAAGAAATACACCTTACAACAAATTGTTGCTTGTTGGAAAATGAACAACGACAACCTTTCATACAGATCACCGAATTATGCATCATGCAGATATATATTCCCTACTAGTCCAGCTATTCCTACCTAAATTTCAGCAAGTATCGGTGTATGGTGTATACATTAATTAATCCTTTATAAGACCCCAAAGAGTTATCCTCCTAGTCGCATATGCAAGATTGCGAATTATGCCACGGGCAACGAAGTAGAAACACCCCAGTTATGAAGTAGAAATGACTCTTTTTTCCATGGAAAAAACTTAACTCAAGTACTTGACCTCAATTACATCCATTAAGCCAATGAGAATTAGACACATGTCCAACTAACCCACACCACTTTCTCCTTCTTTTCTCTCTCCTCCATGTGTTAGTTGTGTATGGGGTTAGTTGGACATGTGTCAAATTCTTATTGGGTAATGGATGTAATTAAGGTCAAGTACTTGAGGTAAGCTTTTGTTTTTTTTATAAAGCCCTTTTACATATAAAAGAAATTATGCAATGTAACACACAAAAACACAAAACCAAACATATGGTTGAAGAGTTAAATAAAATCAATAATGAAACTCATAGACATTATATTCCACGACAGTGTACCCTGTTTTGAGATCAAATATGTGGGTCTTAGCTAGAGCATAGCCACGTGCAAATCGGAAAACGCCGCTTCCTCCGACCACCGGCATCTCCCTCACGGCGTCAGACACCTTGTTCCGACCCAAAACACTCAAAGTGCTGCCATTATATTTTCCTTCTGTGAATACAAAATTCACGCCCATTAACAAACTGGACTCGGTTTGCGAATCCAAGGCATAAAAGCCTTGGGCCTGTCCAATGGGCTTGGAATTCGGGTCGGGTCCTAAAGTCAACGGGTCGTCGATCATGACAAGTGCTCCGAACCCGGTTGAGGAAGTGTTGGTCGTTGGGGCTTCTGCTATTCTGATGGCAGTTGGGTTTGAACCATTGACAATGTCGTAAAAGTAGAAGTGAAGGTGGGTTAGCTTCTCATGTTGGAGGCCCATGGTTTTTGGAGAGATGTTTCTAGAGAAACGGTGCGTTTGGACCGCGGCCCAGGTGGATGAAAAAAAGAAGAGGACAAAGAAAGTGGCCAGGGAGATGAAGATGTTATTGAAGATCGTCATTAGCTTGGCCATGGGGAAGAAGGTGAAGAAATGAGGGATGATATGTGTCAATGATAAAGAAACTGGTTAGCTAATTGACTACATAATTAATATATGTGTTTGTGTATAGATTTGGAATAAGAAGACAAACATAGAACTATATTATAAGTAGGCAATTATTGTGTTCAACAAAAGTGTGTACAGTTGTACACATCTCATGATTAGTTGAATTCAAATATTTTATTTGCAACGTTGTTGTTCTTTTGGCCCCTTCCACGAGGGTAAATCTCCATCAGTTATTTGGACATTGTCATATTTAAATGAGGCGTTTATACTTTATAGGCAATTTTGATTTATTAGTGCCTTGACTGGGAGATTAAATTACAAGTGCCGCACAATATAGTGGGTTGGGTGGATCTAAACCATTTATGACTGCATGGAGATGTTAATTTCACATCAAAATTATGTTTGGTTGGTTTTTATCATCTGCTATACGATTCTAAGCTGCATCTTATCCAACAACAAAAATCTGAGCTGCATGAACTCTTATAGGCTTACTAATTGTTGGTCTTTGCAGCCGATGTAAAGTGAAACACTAAAACTCGTTGTATCATTAACGAATAATTGGAGCAGGCTAGAACTGGCAAAAACAAAAGGGCAAAGGGGCAAAAATAGCCACCGTAATTTCCAAAATGGACAACTTTGGCACTCATAATTTCGAGGGTGCAAAACCGTACATTATAAACTAAAATGGGACAAATCTAGCCACACCGTTAAGTTGTTTGTAACAGACATGTGTTTTCACTACAAAAAAGGGCAGATCTGCGGCGGGTATTTTCCCAGCGTAGGGGCGGTTCTAACCGCCCCCATGGCGCTCCGGCGGTCAAATTTACCGCCGGCGATTTTAACGTGGCAACGCTGCGTGGGGGCGGAAAGATTTACGCTGTAGCTCCCTTGACCAACCGCCGCTACGCGTTGGGGCGGACGTAGGGGCAGACCAACCCGCCGCCAAAAGTTTTTATTTTTTTTTAAAAAAAAGGCATGGGGGCGGTTACGACCGCCGCCATGTGATTTTTTTTTTAAAAAAAATCAAATACTGTCGGCGTATCGAACCGCCGGCATGCTGTTATATTTACTAAAAAAAATCAGTGATTTTTTTTTTAAAAAAATCAAATACTGCCGGCGTATCGAACCGCCGGCATGCTGTTATATTTACTAAAAAAAATTGTTTCATGCGAACAATTTAATGATAATGACTTAAATTGAAGACCGAAAAAGGAATAAAAACAAGAAAAAAAAACAAAACAAATGCAGCAAAAATTAATTTTATTGTAATATATATGAAATAAATATATACTAAACCATCAAGCACAAAAAGATCATGTCCAAAATCCATAAGATATATTACGAAAACAAAATAATAAGAAATAAAAACAATCAGATATAATAAAATAAAAAAGAAAAAATAAACAATACCTATACCAAAAGCAAGACAAACTTTTAGACATCATATGTGCACCAACAATGAAAACACAAAAGGGAGAAAGTGAGAAAGAAGAGATTGCGCGCGGTAGAAATGAGGGGAGGTTATTTATAGGGAGAGATAGCAACGTGGGGGCGGGCGACCGCTCCAACGCGACAATAAATGCACACAAAACTCTGTGCGCCTTGGGGGCGGTTGCCCGCCCCAACGTGATTTTATTTTTTTTTAAAATTTTTTTATTCACGTTGGGGCTGTCGACTGCCCCCACGCGACATGAAATGCGCACAAATCTCTTTGCGCCGTGGGGGCGGGTGACCGCCCCAACGTGATTTTATTATTTTTTTAATTTTTTTTATTCACGTTGGGGCGGTCGACCGCCCCCACGCGACATGAAATGCGCACAAATCTCTATGCGCCGTGGGGGCGGGTGACCGCCCCAACGTGATTTTATTTTTTTTAAAATTTTTTTATTCACGTTGGGGCGGTCGACCGCCCCCACGCGACATTGCCGTGGGGGCGGGTGACCGCCCCAAAGGGATTTTATTTTTTTTTTAAAGTTTTTTATTCGCGTTGGGGCGGTTGCGACCGCCCCAACGCACCGTGCCAATGAAATTTTTTTTTATGCTGCGTTGGGGCGGATATTATTTTTGTGATCGCCGCAACGAATGCACCACAAAAAAAATTTTTTTTCCCTCGCAACTCACCCTCGGATGGCTTAGACCACCGGAACGCGTTTTCGTGGGGGCGGTTTTTGGCGAACCGCCGGGACGCGTGCACGGCTAATCGCCGCTTCTTTTGTAGTGTTTGGCGTGGGGCCCACATTCATTAAACGACGTGGCATGACAGTGAGCATCTGAAGTGAATCCACGTTAGAAGTCCTGCCACATCACCTCATCATCACCAAATCCCCAATCTGAAATGTAAAACCCTAATCTCAAATCTCTGCACATCCTCACCACGCTCATTTTCGAATTCGTCCCTGAAATCGCCAGCCCCACCTCCATTTATTGTCGCGCCTGATTCCCATACCCCACCTCCATTTATTGTCGCGCCTGACTTTGAGTGTGTTATGTTTGTATTTTGTTGGGGCATGATAGTGTGTTTTGTTTTTGGGGCAAAGTTGTTTTTGTTTTATTTTAGTTAACATATGTATTCGGGTGGGCCCCAATATGACATGTTTAATTTTTTGCCAAGTCATATGCAATGTGACACATAATTCCTTATTTCGCCATATCAGCATGCCAAATCACCATTCCCAGTCAACTAACGGTCAAACTTAACACCTCTATTTGAGAGTGCTAAATTTGTCCCATTTTAGTTTATAATGTACGGTTTTGCACCCTCGAAATTACGGGTGTCAAAGTTGTCCATTTTTGAAATTACGGTGGCTATTTTTGCCCCTTCGCCCAAAACAAAAGGTGGAGCTAGATGGGACAATAATGGTCATAAGGAAGGTCTCACCAAATCCAATAGATGGTTCAATTGAAAAAATTTGTCACATTAAAAACAAAACAGAATTAATAAACATAATGGTACAATTGGAGGTTATAGAGCAATGCACTTAAAACACTTCAATATATAGGAGTTATATAGTAGGGTATAATAATGAGGGGGAATTCTAAGAATCCTTTTAATTATAAAACTATGAAAATTTTTACAAGTGAACTTGTTATAAAAACAAGTCTGACGAAAAACTAAAGACCATTTTATCCTAACCATATGTTTTTATTCACGACCTCTCTAGTTTATTTTTTTTTTGATAAAAAAGAAACAAAACAAAACAACTAAAAAACTAACTAACCAACTACATCCACAACTTGCTTTGAACGAGCATGCTTGACAAAACTTCCATAACCGCCCAGAAACTTATTTACCGCACCATACACCGAACAATACATATAGCCTCCGCCACAACGTCATCAACACTAGAGCAAGATCCATGATGAAGATTGAGCGTGACGAGAATGAGGGTGCAGATCTGTTGGCAAGACGCATCTTCTCCTATGACTTAGGTGTCCATTTCTTATTAAAGGAAGACGTTGCAGTGCTACTGCAGGATGGTCACACAGATGTAGTTTAATTTTATGTTTGTTTTTCCTTCCTTGTTATATAAAAAAAAAGATCCATGATAAAGAATAACTTCATTTCTCCTTTAGTTTGTTTATTATCAATGAGCATTCTGAGAACTAATTTGAAAAAATGGGAAAAACTAAAAAGTAATATTATATATATTTTTTTTGATAAAAAAGTAATATTATATTTATGAATACATTAAAATTTAAAAGCCATATTTTTAATATTTAGGAAAAAGGAAGGGAGAAAGTATTTCCCTTTGTAAAATTGATCGGACCCAAGAAAATCCCAAGAATAGCGGAAAAAAGTCCATCAAATCTCCCTCCCCCGCCCAGAAACCGAAAATAGTGAACCGAGCCGAACCTAAAAACTGCATGGGTCCCACAAAAGTTCAGGGGGAGGTAAATATAACCTAAAAACTGCATGGGTCCCACAAAAGTTCAGGGGGGAGGTAAATATAAAGCCTCTTCTATACTCTTGCTCTTGAAAGAGTCTTGACTCCCATACATAATACTCCTAATACATTTAGCTACCAACCATTGCTCATTACCTCCACGTCATCTTTAAAACCGTAACCATCGATTCTTCTCCCTTCCCAGTTACTCTTCCAACCCATACATTGGTTATTTCACTCCAACTACTCAAGAAGACACTCACGTTTTCGTTCTTTAATTTGTGCTTGGTTCTTGGTCCATGGAAGAGAACAGAAAAAAGCTGACCATTTTTCACGTAAGCATCCCCCCTGATAATCCCATTGAAGGGTGTGTGCTCACACCATTAGTGCTCACTCGGATACCATCAGGCATGATTGTTAACGCCGACCATATCCGTGAGTCTGCTCCTGTAGCTGGCCATTTTTTGCGTTATAGGTGGTAAGTTTTTCGCTTCCTTCATTCTTTCTTTCTTTCTTTCTTGCTTTTCTTCATTCTCTTTCTTGATAATTTATATATGTGGTAAATGTTATTTCTTGATATATATCCTATTCATTTTCATGTTTATATTAGATTCATTCTTGCTAGCTTGAAGTCGTTGAATTAATGTCGCTGAAAATACATGCAGCCATGCGCTCACAATTTTATGCATGATGTTATACTCCTCTAGTACTAAATAGTAAATATAAATATATTTGGTAACAAATGATTAGTTGACTGACAAATGCTTACGTGGCAACTCCATTATATATGTATTATCAACTCTTCACTTCACACTTGCAAATATCACCGTCTTTCCCTTTCTCCAAAAACTCAATATTCAAAACCTCCAAGATCCTCAAAATCGAATCTTTTCTCAAAAAGAATCGAAAATTATAAGCGGAGGACTAGTTTTCCGATCAGATGCCAGTGACGGAGAAGGAGAATGTTAGCCACTTCAAAATGGATGGGAATAGTCAGCACGGAGGTTCTTTTGCTCTTTGCATATTCTGTTTTTTTTCTTTATTTTCTTTTCAGGGAATTCCGTTTTTGCCATGATACTGTGATTTTAGGTGGAGAGTTGATAATACACATAAACATTTGTAAGCATTAATTTGTCCATTAACTATTTGGTTTATCAAAAAGTCAGCATGGAGGTTGTTTTTCTCTTTGCATATTCTGTATTTTCTTCATTTACTTTTCTATTAATTCAAATTTTGCCATGGTACTGTGATTTTACGTGGAGAGTTGATAATACACATAAACATTTCTAAGCATTTGTCCATTGACTATTTGTTGCATCAACCGAGCCCTCTTCATTAAACTTTAAGTGATCTTATACTTAGGAGTACTACCGATGAAGATTCAATTATCTCCTTATATTATACTACCTTCAGTCCTAAATAAAGACCTTGACTTTTTTTTTGGAGAGATTAAGGTTGCAAAATAGGTTATTAAATCATGACATACTTGATATCTTTTTAGATTATCTATTAGCTTATAGGTAAAATAAACTAGTGTAAAAGACAAAAATTAAGTAAATCAATTTATAATTAACTTATTTTTCTTCTTTTAGTTTTTTTTTTTTAAAAAAGTTAATTAGGTCCTGTATATATTTAGTACCGGAGGGAGTAACAATTAAATCATAGCCGAGGTAGATGTGATATATATCACGTGGCTTATTTTTGCAGGTATCGCGTAGAAAGTGACAAAGATGTTGCTTTCTGTAGCATCCATCCATTTCGGGAGGCCACCAAGCAGTGCGATGGCTGTGCTCAGGCCAAACAACCTATTGTCAAAAGTTATCACTGCACATCAAAGTGTTTGTCAGAGGCGTCAGAGTATCATCGTTATTTACATGAGATTGGTGCAAGTGCAGTCAATGAAAGCGGCTGCTTAGTGAATGTGTCTGCTGCTGTTACACGACGAAGTGGGGTCAAAACTTTGATTGAAGTTGGACAATCTAAAACGTATACCCCAACAGTCGATGATGTTAATCACGTCCTTAAATTTGAGTGTGTTGTAGTTGATGCTGAGACCAAAATTCCTGTGGGGCATGTTCACACTGCCCAAACTTTTCGTGTTATTCTTGCTCCATTTCCTTTCCCACGCTTTTTGATTCCTGTTTGTGGGATGGCAGATAGAGATGCAGGTGCCTGTGTAACATCTTCAGGAACATTTACTGTTCTATCTTACAACATTTTGTCGGATGAACGTGCTTCAAGTGGTTTATTTAATTACTGTCGTCCATTAGCTCTTTCTTGGCCGTACCGCAGTCAAAATTTGTTGAGAGAAATAGTTGGTTACGGGGCGGATATCATTTGTCTTCAGGAGGTATATGAACATGCAGTAGTTTCTGGTTTTGAGTTTGATGGTTTGGGTGATATACTGATTCAAATTTGTCTAATCTCTTAATCTTCATTTTCAGAATTTTATTGAATGAAATACAATATTTATACATGAGTGATTTTGATTTTTGCATATATTGTTTGCTACATCAACTCAATTTCCCCTGAAAGTGATTTAGATGGCTCATTGTCTGTAGGATTATTTTTTATTGCTTGCAATTGTAACCCATTGTGTGGGATAGTTCTGTCAAATGTTACTCAACCATATTGAGCTACAAATTTTTGCTTCTCACTCACAAAATGAAAGCCCTCACAAGCATACGATTGCCCTGTTAAGACCTTTTGTAACAGCTGACAGCCAATTTACCTCTCAGGTACAAAATAATCATTATGAGGACTTTTTTGCACCAAAATTGCACCAACACGGTTATAATGGTGTATACAAGAGGAATACCAATGAGGTTTTTCAGACATTTTCTTCTTTCTTGATTTACTTTTGAAATTTTGTTTGATGTTAATCTTGTTAATTTTTTGTTTATAGGAAATTGGCAACAACATCAACAAAGTTGATGGTTGTGCAACATTTTTCCGTAGAGACAAATTTTCGCTTTTGAAGATAACCAAGGTTTGAGAGTGATTTGTGTGTGTGATAATGCTCTTCATTCATGGGATTTGACAAATTTTTATATTGATTGTCAAGGCCTAACACAACACTTCTCATTTATATGCATTTGGGACCGGCTATGACATAAAATAGACATGGGTTCAACATAGGCGGAGTTAATGCTCTTCATTATGCACACAAATTAATGTGATCTCTACATGGTTGCAGGTTGAATATAATGAGTGTGCACGGAATTATATAGCACAAGCTGATATGCCAACTGATCAGAAGGAAGCAATATTAAATCGCCTAATTAAGGTGGTTATTAGACCAAATATTACACACCACTTTTTTAATCCAATCATAAATAGTTATCTTTAGTTGATTATTCTTTTTTTTCCCTTAGGATAATGTTGCTGTAATGGTGACTCTAGAAACTAAATTTGACAATAAGCAAGTTGACAATCCTGAGGAAAGACAGATTCTTCGTGTGGTAAGCTATTAAGTTGCTAACCTGCTATTGTTTATTTGCGACCCTTTAGGCAGGATTGTGTCCATGCGTTCATTCTGTATGATGCCATTATACATTTGTGAGGTAATATAATATCCTTAGAGTTTGCAAGTGCATTGGCCCTATCGACTAATATAGAGTTAGTAATTTATTGTTCCCTCGAGGACTCCGTACCAACAACTCGATTGAGCATTAACTTTACCCTTTGGTGTAATTTGAGCCAGACATGAACATAATTATTATCAAATGAAAAATAAATTTAAAAAAAAATCTAAAAGTAAAATCTAAGGTATGGTTAATGAACAAAAGTGATGGCATATATTATTATCATAGCTTTGAGTACTTTTTAGGGTCTAATACCCTCTTAATTGCAATTAACACTACTGTATATATTTGCTAGCCTAAGATTCACGATTACATATTCCAATTCACTAAAGGGCATTCTAATTAAATTAATTTCTAAGTGCAGGTCTAAAATGACTACGGATGGCCAGTATGGCAGTATGTATATATCTATCCTACAAGAAAATTTAGTTAAAAAACTTAATCTTACACTTTTCAATTGAAGGTCTAATATAAATTACCTATGTCTAGACTCCTTTAAAACATCAAAATTAATCATAATCAAATGTCTTTTGTTTCAAGATAATTAAGCCCACAATTAAATTGGTAAATGTAACATTGAAACAAATTAAATAGAGTTTGAAATTATCATCCTCTTATACATAATCACACTACAATAATTTAAGATAAAAGGCAATATACAAGCTTTTAATTTAATACAACGGAGCATTAGAATTGGTACCCCATGTGCCGTCAATGGTAAAGTTGGTCAAAGAATTGGTACCTTCCCTCCTTCATGGAGAAGAAGAAACCTCAGAAGACCGCTACCCTCTGTTGTTTCCCTGCATGATCCTTACTCCTTCTTTCTCGTTGTTGTTGATGATGATGATGATTTATAAGTGATGATGCCTTTTGTGTGTAGTGGAGTGGCGGCTAAGAAAATAAAATAGAAATCAAAATTTAATTTAAGCCTATGTCTTTCCTTTTTCAAATATTCATATTTTTTGTTGACTTTTCTTTTTTAATTTAAGAGATAATATTTTAAAATAAATCCCCAAATCATGTGTGAAATTGATATATTTTTAAATCACAACAAAATCTTTTAGTTTTTGAATTTGTGTACAATAAAAAATTTCTAGAAAACTACTTTCTCTACTCCGTAATATAAGAGTCAAAATTTGAATGTATTTTTTCCTACTTTGTTAATTACTAACTGTTTTTCGCATTTATTAATGCTTATATATTTCTCTCTCTTCACAGTATCATAATAAATATGAGCAATATTAGAAAAAATGCACAATCAGCTAACTTTTATATGTTTTCTTAAGACCGTTTTTTGGCGGCTGGACTCTTGACTAGAGGGAGTACTAAATATATGAGTTATCAATTGTGCTTGACTTTCATTGATAACTTAATGAAGGTTCTAAATGTTCCAACTTTTCATCAATTAGTACTCATCTTCTTTTGCTAATTGACGTAGCATAAAATAAACTTTTTGAATGGCATTTTTCATTTCTCTTCTTTTGGATTTGGCTTCAGGCAAATACACGTGTAAATATGCATCGAGATTTTGATGATGTTAAACTCTTTCAGGTAAACCATCTGTTTTGCTTGTGAGCTGTATTCATTATGTACATAGCTGTTATAATCCCTGCTTTATAGGTTGCATCATTCTTGGAAAATGTGGACGATGTTCCTGAAAGTGGAGTTCCAACAGTGATTTGTGGAGATTTTGATTCATTTCCTCTAAGGTAACTACGTTATGCTATTTGATTGCGGCTTATTTTAATTATGTTGACTTCTTATAGTTGAAACATTAGATTGTGTCTAATTGTGATAATGAACTTTTTTGCAGTGCTCCACACACACTTCTTACATCGGGAAATGTAGGTCGAACACATCCAGAATTTGCAGTTAATCCGCCTAGTGTATTGCGGGGCTACGAGCAGTTTGTTCATGAATTCTCACTGGTCTTATATTTTTTGGATTGCTTTTTCATGTTTTTCTTCTATTTTAGTTATGTTTTTCCCTTAATAGCCTCTGTTTATAATACTCATATTGTGGTTGTTTTTTTTTTTTGGCAATGGATAACCATCAATTACAGGTCAGTGCATACTCGTCATTTGTACTAGATCGTGAATTCGAGCAGCTCAGGAGAGTACATGTCACAACCAAAGAACCCTTGTTCACAAGATTCACCAGGAATTTCCTTGGCACTGTGGATTACATATTTTACACTGGTGAGCTATTTTCATAAAATTGTAGTACTTGTTGAACATTAACATGTAGGTCACTGTTTGATGAAGTATTAATCTTGTGGTTCAGCTGATTCATTGGAGGTGGAGTCATTGTTGCAGCTATTGAGTGACAATGTTTTGAGGAGATATATAGCACTTCCCTCTCCTGAATGGTCATCTGATCATATAGCGTTGTTAGCTGAATTTCGCTTCTCTAAGAATAGATCTAGGGCCTAGGGGTTAACACTTGAAGGTAGGAATTCTCTTCCCCTTGCCTCTTTTTATTATGTTGCTTATAATTTTTAAACTCCTCCTATATGCTGAACTTTATGTCTATTCTATGTCATAGTCAGTCTCAAGCCCGGTAAAAGAGGAGGGTTATGTAAAGTCTTGACAACCAACTTAATAATTTGTCAAATCTGATTATCATAGACATACAAAGATATTTTGCTTATGTTAGATCATTGCCCGTATGTTACACGTTGTATTAGGGTACAATGACGTTGTATGATTCATGTAGTCTCGTCCCCACGTAATGGGACAAGACTTTGTTGTTGGTGTTGTTGCTTCTGCTACTTATAATTTTTAACTTTATGGTCGATGAATAGTTTTCTCTAGTTGGTTTAATAGGGTAATTTAATTTTAAGTAGTTTCTAGAATATTTTTGGATGTAACGTACTACTTTGTCATTTATAAATCTCTCGTTTGAGAGGTAGATGACAAACAATTTTCATAACCTTCTAATTATTTTATGAATATGTGATTTGAATTTCATTTATCAGTATTATTTTTGAAAGGTTGAAATTGAGCAGGAAACTAAGATGACCTGGCTGAGAGTAATACGGGGATATGGCATTAGTTGATATAAAATTGTGGGATGATGGTTCTAGCTCTTGGAGTTTTGGCCTTTGTTATGTAAAAGGAATTTTCCTAAAGGAAATCTGCTGGGGCGATGGTACTTATTGTTTCTTAATCTCCAATTTGATGGGGCATTAAGAATTTTTTGTTAGCCTATTGCCTTGAAATTTTTCATTTTTTTTCATCTTATCATGCGTGACAAATAATGAGCAACAGTGAATAAGATCTTGTGAGATATATTTCTTTTCTCCTTTTTCTTTGGTTAACTTGTGAGATCTATTTCAAGTCTCTACAAGTGAAGCAGAATCTTTCCTTTTGTAATTCATGTTTGTTTGATATTCATCAACTTTGTCGTTCTGCCTGTTGCTTAACATTATTTAATCGGTAAATTTGGTTTATAAAAAATCCTTGGGTGAATCGCTTCATCTTGAGACCGTCTTCAAATACAACTTTGTGATGGGTGCCCGATTTACTTTGTCTCTTAGCCACTTTGGTTCTTGTCACCATTTGAACATAAGACATATTTCTTTAATTTGATCGTATATTTTAGTAATATTAGTTAAATTAATCAAAACTATGAAATAATATTTTCATTGTGCAAGCAAGGGTATACATGCTTACAAATATACTCCCTCTGGTCCCTAATATAAGAGCTAGCCGCAAAAAAAAACACTTCTTAAGAAAACATGTGAATGTTAGTTGGGTATCTGGAGTTAATGATTCTTTTCCAATGTTGCTCATATGTATTATGATATTTTTAAGAGAGAGAAATACATAAGCATTAATAAATATGAAAGAAAATCATGGGCAAAGTAGGAAAAAACACATTAAATGAGGTAGAAAATGTGAGATGAGCTCTTATATTGGGACCAAAATCATTCAAATTTTGGCTCTTATATTAGGGACCGGAGGACTTATAAGTGAACTACTTAATTCGGTCTCAACATTCTATTCTAGTGATACTATGGACACTGTTGAATGAATTCAGCGTTTAAAATAAAATGCAGCTTTGGTGAGTTTTTACGTGGAAAAAGGCATGGATTTGAACTTGCACTGTGGTTGAAATGGACCATATTTGATGGCCTTTTCTGTCAAGCTTTATTTGACAAGCTGTGGTTTAGCATTTTAGCTGATCACTGTTTGACAATTCATTGAATTTCATCTCATTGGTCCCGCGTTGAACAGTGTTGGCGCAATTATTGCTTCCCTTGTTAAAGATATGTAAGGCAAAGGCTTGTTCATGTTCTCATCGAACGAGTGACGTCATTGAACCATCAAGTTTCACGGCAAAAAGGATTTTTAGAGTCCTTAATACACAATATTGCTGAAAAAACAAATGAAGAGTGTACTGAAACAAATGTAGTGTAGAATAATACACTCCCAATCAAAGCCAGAAAGCACACATGACAGGCCGGTCTAAACAACCTGCACTGTCATTTAAATTAATGATATCTGATATGAATAGTCAATACAGTACAAACATAATGATGAAGGATCATCAAATTATTCCTTAAAATCAAAAGACAATAGCCCAATAATGATGTAGAGCAGACACTTGACTTCAACTCTTTCAAGTGTCTTTCAAGGGCAGAAATAAGTGCAGACACAGTGAAATATCTGCAGTCCAAAGTGAGCACATGCTCCCCACCCTCCGTACGAGTTCAGGCACTCTCCTTGACAAGCAAAAATATCACATTGGTTAGGATCTAGCTCCACTGTACAGATGTTTCTGGCTCTAGCTTCACCCTCCATCAACACAGCTGCACATTTCTCAAATAGAACCATAAGAGACAAAGTATAAGGAAAAGTAACAAACAAATGGAAGGACATGTGGAATTTTGACCAGCTGAACAAGCTTGTGAATATTTGATTGATTTAGAGCTCAGAACTTACCAGAGGCAGAGAGGAAAAGAAGGAATGAACAGAGGGAATAAAGCTTAGCCATTTCAGTTCTCTCTGGTTGGCTAGCAGTAACTGAAGACAAGTGTGAAATCTCTTCCTTTGGACTTTTTTATAGGGACAGATAATGTTGGGGGCAGATAATATTACACCCATGTTGTTTTAATTGCACCACCACGTCTGGTTGTTTTGAATATTTTGGAGTTTTCCCAAATTTTCTCATACATTAGCTGTGTTTATATTTAGGGCAAATGTACAAAAATATGACTAAACTTTACCCTAAGTTGCATTTCTATGACTAAAGTTTCGCAAAGAGCAAAAATACCACTAAACTTGGGATCGAAGTGCAAAACTATGATTTCCGTCAACTATGACGGTGTTGACCATTAATTTCCGACTTGTAGGATGCTGAGTGTGCAATAATGACCATTATTGGTGTTATATGGAATAAGGGTAAATGTATTTAAAATAATGCAAAAAATATGATTATTTTATTCTAACAATAGACCCATATTTGCACTCAAAGTACATTTAATTTACTTTAAATACATTTACCCCTTATTCCACATAACACAAATAAAAAGTCTATTCAACATGCCACATGGTCATTATTGTACACTTAACATCCTACAAGTCGAAGACTAACGGTCAACACCGTCATAGTTGACGGAAATCATAGTTTTACACCTCGATCCCAAGTTTGGTGGTATTTTTGCTCCTTGCGAAACTTTAGTCATAGAAATGCAACTTAGGGTAAAATTTAGTCATATTTTTGCACCTTTACCCTTATATTTATATTTCTGGACATTTCAATATATTTATATGTACAATTTGAGAAATATGTTCTTTTAGCAGCTTTGATGACAAAAGCTTGCCGGCCTTACCAATAAACTTTTTCTCTTATCATTTATGGACACAGTGCCAACTTTTATGTCCTAAAATTAAATTATTAAGTACTCCCCCACCATAAATAGATTACTTATATACCTAATTTGAGTAACTAAACTGTACTAATTAAATTTATTAATATGTCATCATCCATAATTTTATTTCATAATTAATTTCTCCCTCTTTCATTTATTGTTGATGAAAAATCATTAGGGTATTTTTAGAAAAAAGTAATAAAATTGTAAATATGTCTTACATTTATTTTTTGATCAGAAATATGTCTTATATTTAACAGAATAAAAATTCATATAGGTTATACACTAAAGACAGAGGCAATATTTATTTTTAAACATTAAGGTTCACTTGATTTTAGGCGACATAATTCTTTTGTTTAGATCAACTCCCTCTCTTTGTTTGTTGAGTTTGGAAAATGCGCTTCTAATTATTGTTATACATTCAACATTAAATACTGAGTCAATTTTTAGGCAAATAAAAACTACTCATTTAATTCCAAATATATATTAAGCAGCAATTTATCTCATATCAAAAACAGCTCCACCCTAGCTAACTCAGGACCTTACTTACATCAAGTTTTCATTCTCAATTTCTCTCAATTTCTCCCCATCTCTACCCTCCATTTGATCTGATGGCTCACACACAATACACAATTGTACACCCCACCTCACCATATCTATTCTCTCTCACCTCACCATGTTTATCCTCCTCATCTTCCCCAAATCATCGGCTCCCATTCACCCTCCATAACCACCACTGTCCACCGCCGCCTTCTTACCACCACCGTGGTTAACATCCTTCCACCGCCGTCCACCGCCTTCTTGTCACCACCGTGGTTAGCGTCGTTCCACCGCCGTCCACCGCCTCCTTTTTGCCACCACTGTGGTTAGTGTTACGTTGTTCCACCGCCGCCTTCTTGCCACCACCATGGTTAGCGTCGTTCCACCGCCGTCCGCCGCCGCCTTCTTGCCACCACCGTGGTTAGCGTCGTTCCACCGTCGTCCGCCGCCGCCTTCTTGCCACCACCGTGGTTAGCGTCCTTCCACCGTCGTCCACCGCTGACTTCGGCGTCCAGTTCGGGTGGGCCCTCCAGATCTCCCTCTTGACCACTTCATGTAACCTCCCAAATTCTGTCCATGGTGGTGGAGAGAGGTGTGGCGGTGATGACGTAGCTGCCGAGGGGGAGAGAGGTGTGGCGGCGGAGGGGGAGAGATTGCGAAAAAGAGAAGGAAGTCATTGTTGTTGAAATGTGGAAAAATAGAGAGAAGACACGAAAATGGAATCAATATGGTTAGGAAGAAGAAGGAGAAGCTTTTGGTGTGCCATTAATGGAGTCAAGTGGCTGCCTGTGGGTGGGTGGTCACGTGGGAAGGGATAAGAGGGAGAGGGAGAGAGGGATACAGTGGAGTGGGTGCATGAGAGTGTGGTAAATATTAATCCACGTGGCATTTAATGATTGGAGAACTTGAGAACCTGTATATAGGGTACTTGATGTAAGTTTTTCCCAACTAACTCAATATTTAAACTGTTTTTGAGCTATACGTTAAATTGACAAATTGACTAATAATAATAATTTTACCATACATAATGCAAAAAAATTCAACCGTATTTATGAATATATTTAAGAACTTTTGGGCTGGCAAGAGTTTCTCCCAAAGTCCAAACATATATAAATTTTACCTTACCCTTATAAATTTAATAGTATAAATACAAATGAATATAAGCTTGCCCCAGGTATATTATGCCCTTAAAGTTAAAAATGTGTATCACACACTTTTTTCCGTAACAAAATACAAAAACCATGGTTGTAATTCAATTCAAATAATTGTTTTATACAAGTAAGACAAAGTCTGTTTATCTTTTGACTTGGATAAAATCGAATAAGGAAGCGGGCAACCGAACCAAACGGAACCGGAAAAACCAAAAAGGGACCCACAAAGTTAGTTAGCCGTTTTTTTTATCAGCACAAAAGTTAGTTAACGAGGGCGGGAAACTGAAACAAATCCCAAAAGTCACATTCATCATATAATACTTCTTTCTTCTCTACTCCCTACTCTTCCTCTTGAAAGAAAGAATCTTGACTTGACCTCCATAATCCACATAGTTACTAACCATTTCTTTGTGTTGCCTTCTTGGTCCACTAAAGAACAATATGGTGAAACTTCTTCAAGTAGAAGTCCCCCCTGATAATCCCATGGAAGGGCGTGAGATCAGGCCAACTGTGCCAGTTCACAGGCTAGGTGGCAAGCTTACTCAATACTACGATATCCCTGACTTTGCCCATGTAGAGGGCCATTTTTTGCGTTATAGATGGTATATATGTGTTTCTTTTCTTTCATTCTTTCTTGTCTCTGTTTTTCTTGCTTGCTTTTCTTCATTTTGTTTCTTGATAATGTGTGTGGTAAATGTTATTTTTTGAAATTTTAATGCCCAGTACTCCCTCGTTCCCTAAATATAAGATCACTTTCTAAAGAAAGTGATAAAGGTATGTGGTTTGAGCGAGTTTGTTATATCGTGTGATATTATTTAACTTAAGTAACATCATGAATCTAATTGAATGAGGGAAAATTGTCTTATATTTAGGAATAGAGAGATAGGTAGTATATTTTAATTTATCATTGAGGGAGTTTCTTCTCCGGCTGTTCTGTAATTGAGAATTTTTTTTTTATGTTTTATAAGAACATGCCATGTAAACTAGTAATCTTTGGTCCTTACTTGGTTGATTATTGTATATACTGCATCTCTAGCTGTTAACTACTAGTATTGGATTCAATTACACAGTTTTGAATGATGGGGTATGTATGATTTGTTTTCCATTCAAGATCATTGTGGATTTTATCATGGATAATAAATTGTAATTGTGGATTGGCGTGGCCAAGAATTACGTTTTGCCTCTTTATATACTACCTCCGGTTCTAAATATAAGATCTAGATAACTTTTTTTGGAGAGATTAAGGCTGCGAAATATGTTATTAAATTATGACATATTTGATATATTTTTAGATTATCCATTAGTTTATAGGTAAAATATACTAGTCTAAGGGAAAAATCAGGTAAATCATCAATTTATAATTACTTATTTTGTATTTTAAGATTTTCCAAATAGTCAATTAGTCTTATATTTAGGACCGGAGGGAGTACATTTTAACAGTTAAATTATAGCCGATGTAGATGTCATATCATTTGGCTCTTATTTTGCAGGTATCGCGTAGTAAGTAATGAAGATGTTGCTTACTGTTCCATGCATCCATTTGAGCAGGCCACTTTCCAGTGCCCGGAATGTACTAGCTGCAACGTACCTGTTGCCAAAAGCTTTCATTGCTCACAAGCGTGTTTTTCAGATATGTGGCATTTTCATCTTCTTTTACATGACCATCATAAGAATAGGCCTGGTTCTGGGCCCCAAGCTACTTTTGTACGACAAAGTGGGGACAAAGCATGGTATGAAGTTGGAAAATATAGAAACTACACCCCAACATGCGATGATGCCAATCACGTCCTTGAATTTGAGTGTGCCGTAGTTGATTATAAGACAAAAGTTGATGTAGCAGGGGAAGTTAAAACTGTGCAAACTTCTCGTGTTCTTCTTGCTACCGTTTCTTATTACCAACGCCGTTTGTTTCCTGTTCATGGGATGGCAGAGGTAGATAATGTAGATGCTAGCACGGCATCTCAAAAAACATATAGTGTTCTATCTTACAACATTTTGTCCGAAGAACGTGCTTCAAGAACTTCATATGAATCCTGTCTTCCATTAGCTCTTACTTGGCCATACCGCAGGCATAATTTGTTAAGAGAAATAGTTAGTTACCGGGCGGATATTATTTGCCTTCAGGAGGTATGTATATAAACATGCTGTAGTTTCTGGTTTTGAGTTCCGTAGGTCAAATTTGTCTAATGTTTTAATCTTCGCTTTCAGAATTTTATTGAATGAAATGCAATATATAAAGTCAACATCTGTTTTAAATACAAATATTTTTAGGAATTTCAAAATCATGGGTTACTGATTAGTTGCTATGGGGGAGGGTAAGAATACCTTGATGGCATCTGTAATTTTTTGGGTAAAAACATCTTTTTTTTTTTTGATAATTAGGGTAATAACATCTTATACATGTGTGATTGAGATTTTTGCATGTATTGTCTCTGCTACTTTAACTCAATTTCCATTGAAAGTGATTTAATTGGTTGATTGTCTTGTATAAAGTACTATACATCTGATCCTAAATATACGATCACTTTAGCAAATTTGGAGAGATTAAGGAAGACATTTCAATGAGTTAGGATTACATGAAATTTCCAAAATACCTCTCACCTTTTTAAAAAATATCCTCTCACCTTCTCCAAACCACTATTTTTTGGGTGAAGGGAGTATGGGGGCAATTTAGAGAAAACTTGAGTCAAATTAGAAAGCGATCTTATATTTAAGAACAAGCTCTCCTCCCTAAAGTGATCTAATATTTAGGAACGGAGGGAGTATTTTTTTATTGCTTGCAATGCAATTATACCTCTCACTGTGGGAGTATAATGTTAAGTATTATGCAACACTCTTAATTACAATTTTTTGCTCTCCACTTACAAAATGAAAATCCTGACAAGCATGCGATTGCCTTGTTAAGATCTTTTGTTTCAGCTGATTATCAATTTACCTCACAGGTACAAAAGGATCATTATGATAAATTTTTTGATCCTAAACTGAGCGAACTCGGGTATGATGGTCTATACAAGAAAAAAGACTTTGAGGTTGTGCAGATATTCTCTTCCTTCTAGATTTACTTTTAAAAATTTCGTTTGATGTTAATATGTTAATTTTTTTATAGGTAGTTGGCAGCAACGCCAACAAAGTTGAATGTTGTGCAACGTTTTACCGTAGAGACTGTTTTTCGCTTTTGGGTAGCAAATCGGTACCAGTCTGAAAGTAATATAGTGTATGATAATGCTCTTCATCATTATGCACACAAATTAATATGATTTCTGCTCGGTTGCAGGTTGCATTCGACGTGGCTGCACAGCGGTCTTTAATAGAAGCTAATATTCCAGGTCATCAGATGGAAGCTGCATTAAATCACTTGGTTAAGGTGGTTTATTACATCAAAGATTACATGCCACTTTTTTTAATCCAGTCAGAAATAGTTGTCTTTAGTTGATTATTCTTTTGTTTTTTCTTAGGATAGTGTTGCTTTAATTGTGGATCTAGAAACCCAAGTTGACAACCCGCAAGTTAACCCTTGGGATAGACATCTTCTTTCTGTGGTAAAATTTCAAATTGCTACTTCTCCGTTTTTAAATATAAGATTATTTTTTCCTAATATAAGATCGTTTTTAAATAGTTAAGTTACTTATTAGTACATAATATTACCAATTCATTCTAAGGGCGAAGGGGCAAAAATAGCCACCGTAATTTTCAAAATGGACAACTTTGGCACCCGTAATTTCGATGGTGCAAAACCGACATTATAAACGAAAATGGGACAAATCTAGCACTCTTAAACATAGGTGTTAAGTTTGACCGTTAGTTGACTGGAAATGATGATATGGCATAATGACGTGGCACAATGAGGCATTATGTGTCACCCCCATGCTGATATGTATATGACATGGCAAATATGAAAGAATTAATCTGATATGTATAAGGGAAAATGACACACAAGGAACTAGGACCTGAATGAGATTAAGAAATATTGGGAATGACTCAAATGTCCTTATCTTCATTAAACTCCCTCTTCCTTCTCAACCCACCCCACCCACCGACACCCCACCCCACCCCACCACCACTACAACACCCACTATTTTTTAAATAGTTAAGAAATATATACACATATCCTTACTCTCCCTCCATTATTTGTCAGTTTATAGATAAACATTATGTGGTTAATTTGGAAAAAATGGCAAAAATTAGAAAGTGATATTATCTTTGTTCCTAAATATAAGATCACTTCTCTAACTTGATTTGATTAATAATGTAAGTTAAAGTGGTTATTAACACATGATATTACCAATTTATCTTATATTAACTATATACCTTGATTTTCACTCTCACACTCTTGCTTGGTTATTATAGATAAGTATTATTGGGATCACATGTAATACCATTTAATGTAAATGAACCAAACAGAATATTAGTTTTTACTGGATGTAAAATAAATTTTCTGTAAAACTACTAGATATATATAGGAGTCATCAATTGTACGTGCTCTACCTTCATTGTCAAATTATTTCTAAACGTTCAAAATTTTCATCAATGAGTACTCCCCCTCTTCTTTTGCTGATTGACTTACAATTAGAATGAATACTCCTCTTTTGGATTTGGCTTCAGGTAAATACACATATAAACGCGGACCTAGATTCAACAGTCAAATTTTGGCAGGTAAGACATTTATTGTACATGTGAACCGTATTAACTGTGTTTATATAACTTTTATATTCCCTACTTTATAGGTTCACACACTCTTAAAAGAGGTGGAGAGCTCTCTCCCTCCAAATGGAGACCTTCCAATAGTGCTTTGTGGAAATTTTAATTCAGTTCCTCGAAGGTAAACTACGTTATATATATGCACGTACGCTATTTGATTGCGGGTTATTTTAATTGTGTGGACCTCTTATGGTTGAATTAGTAGATTGTGTCTGAAAAATGATAATGAAGTTTTTTTTCAGTGCTGCACATTTACTTATATCACGGGGAAAAGTAGATGTAACACATCTAGATTTTACACTTGATCCCTTTCGTATACTGCAGCCATTCAACCAGTTCCATCATGAAATGCTACTGGTAATATATTCTCTGGATTGCTTTTCATTTTTTCTTCTATTTTTGTTATGTTTTTCCTTGGTCGCTTTTGCTTATGACATTCACTTTTTGACAAATGGACAACCATCAATTACAGGTCAGTGCATACTCGTCCGTTTTAAAATTACCACGGCCTGAAGGATATCTGGAGAACATAATGGGAGTGAGTACTGCAACCGAAGAACCCGCATTCACAAGTGCCATTGCGGGAGTTTTGGGCACTGTGGATTACATATTTTACACGGGTGAACTATTTCATAGTATTGTATTACTTGTTGAGCATTGACGTACATGTAGGTCACTGTTTGATGAAACAATAATTTTGCTGTTTAGCTAATACATTGGTGGTGGAGAAAGTGTTGGAGCTATTGGACGCGAATGCTTTGACTACATCCTCAGGACTTCCCTCTCCTGAATGGTCATCTGATCATATAGCTTTGTTAGCTGAATTTCGCTTCTGCAAGCGTAGACTACGTCGGTCTTACTGGTAACAATTGAAGGTAGGAATTCTCTTCCCCTTGCCTCTTTTGATCATTATTGCTTATAATTTTTAACTTTATGGTTGATCAATAGTTTTCTTTGGTTGATGTTAATGGGGTAGTTTAATTTTAAAGGATTTTTAAATAATTCTGGAAGTAAACCTTCGGACTAGCTATTTTGTCATTTTAAAAATCTCTTGTTGGAAAAGCAGATGACAAAAAATTTATATCTATGATATTTAATTATTTATGAATTTATGAATGTGTAATTGGAATTTCATTTATCAGTATTTTGGGGAAAATGTGAGATTGAAGAGGAAATAAACTGGGGTGATTGTATTATTGTTTTTAAATCTCCATTTTGCGGTGGCATTAAGAATTTTCTGTTAGGCTTTTTCTTGATACTTTCTTTTTTAAATTTTTATATCTAATGATCTGTGTCAAATAATGATAACATTGGAATAGGATATTGTGAGATCTATTTGAAGTCTCTCTACAAGTGAAGCGGAATCTTTCCTTTGTTTGATATTCATCACTTCTGTGGTTTTGCCAGCTGCTTAATATTTAATCGATAAATTTGGTTTATAAAGAATCAATGGGTGGATAACTTCATCCGTAGACCATCTCAAATTACAGTTCAGTGATGGGGTGCCCAATTTACTTTGTTTCTTAACCACTTTAGTTCGCTTCACCTTTTGAACAACTTGGAGTTTGTACTTGTATTTGTTGATGTCTAAATTATTTTGACAATGATAATAATGGTAATTAATGTTTCTCAATGTTTACAGTTCAGATCCAAAGACACGAAGAAAGACTGTAACAAGCATTTGGTTGATATGTTAACAAAGAGATGGTAGATCTAGCCTTCGTCTTTCCAGGCATCTACATGTGTGATCGTGGCAATGATTTGGCCTGTAGTATGTCGTCCATGATTGTCTCATTGGAAAGCTTGTATACACCTTGTCGAATTTTCTCCTTGCCTTCTTCTACTTGGAATCTTTCTCCCTAAGAGGGATTTGTCCTTATAGATGTTCCTAGCCTAATTGACTCTAGCAAATCGGTCGATTGACCCATATTTCAAGTTTTTGTAGATTATCTAGTAGCTGCTGAGCATGCTCCTCTATAGTGATAAAATGATATTATTAGATCTATGGTTAAGGGTTAAGTTGCATTTTTAGTACTCTAGAATATAGCAAAGTGCACTTAACATAATACACAATATTGTGGTCCATTTGTGGTAACCAAGAATTATTTTCGTGGCTTATTTAGTAACGACGTTAAATAAGTTAAGTTTGACCGTTATGTGTCAAATTTTGACCGTTAAATTGTGGGGTAAAGGAGCATTTTCAGTACTCTAGAATATAGAAGGGGCATCAAGCATAATATACAATATTTAAACACCATAAACAACTAAGTCACAATATTATTCAAAGTGTCAAATAATTAAACACTACAAAGTTATAAAGATCCATAGACTATCCTAGTATCATGAATGTATAAACTAATAAGTCATTAGTATTTTACATATATAAAAAATGTAAGCAAAAAATCATAAACTAAACAGGTTGACCTTACTGAGTTAAAACGAGTTGGTCATACTGGCTCGACACAAATTAAAACGGGTTGGTCATACTGGCTTGACCCAAATTAATGACCTTATGATGTAATAGAATCATAGGCTTTTGCAAAATCCACTTTCAGAGCAGCATAACCAGTAAGCCCCTTTTTCATCGAGCCCATTTTATGTAAGACTTGAGAAGCTATTAGGACATTATCCGTGATCAATCGATCTTTTATAAAAGCACATTGATTAGGAGCCACATAATGCCCAATAACCTCCTTTATTCTGTTGCAAAGGACTTTAGAGATGATTTTATACGACACATTGCACAAACTAATGGGTCGATAATCCCGGATTGTATGAGCCGAATCAGACTTAGACAAGAGGATGATAACAGACCTTTTTCTTTGGTAGAAATCAAAGATGCAGTCTTTCAAATGAGATCAGACAGTGCACCAGGATTAGATGGTTTTCATGCTAAATCATCATAGAAAAATTAAATTCAGTGAGTGGGTGATATTCGTTTATAGTGGGTGATATTCAATTGCAATCTAAAACATTATTTTAAATGCAAATCTAAAAGTTTTTTAAAAGGAGTTTAACTTTCAAATATAATTTTTTTAGGGAACACCAAGTTCCCTTCTCCAGGTTCTCAAGTTCTTTTAATATAGGAGTGACATGTGTCCTTTTATAACAACCATCTATTCAATCTAACGGTCAGTAATTGGAGAAATGAAGAATGTGGATGGAGAAACTTGAGCTAAGTAAGGTCCTTTTTTTACAAGTCTCCATTTTAATTTTCTTTTTTTAATCCAACAAAACTTGTGATTTGTAATATATTTGGTAAAAAAAATGTGATTTGTGAATAATTTTAACCTGGAATCGGAAAACGACAAGGTCGTTTGACCCGTGTCGCCCATTGAAATCCCGACAGTACACAAGCATATTCCAATTTGCATATATTTTAGAGTACTAAAAATGCACTTTGCTATATTTTAGAGTACTAAAAATGCACTTTGCTATATGTTAAGTTGGGTGTTCTCATGCACCACAAGGGGAAGGAGATGACAAACTCTGGTAAGGGAAGCTTCAATACTGAGTGGAGGCCAGATCTGATTGTGTGGGACCTTTTGGGAACTTTGCTTCTGAAATTTGGTGGCTGGTCCACAGCCACCAAAATGCCATGTCTCTCAAGTTAGAGCTCTACCTGGTTTTTGGGGGAGCTATGGTAGAGCTTTTAGAGTCCAGGTCTCCCCTGCTAGATTTTAGGTGTAGGATTTGTGGTCTGTTTAATAAACTCATTTTGTGGGTACCTTGTTGTTTATACTTTTGCCTTTTGTTGTGGGTTAACTTTGTGTGTGCTAAGTTTTGGACTGTCCATATTATGATCTCAACTCCTTTAGAGTTTGTTTACAATCTCTATAGGTTTCTTTACCTCTTAGAGGTGATTGTGGAGCTGCTTATGTTGCAGCATTTGCATCAAGGGGGGTGGGCTCGGGAGAGCGCGTCTTTGGACAACCACCCTCTATTGCGTTACTCTTTGATCATAATGATTTGGAAGCTCAGTATCTTAGTATGCTCATTAGTAGCCTGCATTGGGTTAGGGATGCTTAGCCCTTCTAGTATGTGGCCTCTGCTTTGTTGTGTTAGCTTGTTTAGTAAGGGGTCATGGTTAAGTCTTATGTTATATGTTAGTCACTTAGTGTCCATAGCCCTCTTGGTGCTATGATCTGTTTCTTGTTCATTTATGTCCTGGTTTAGTGTCTGTAATCTGTTTCTTATATTAATGAAAATCCATCATTTCGGCCAAAAAAAAAATATTGGCTCTACTAAGAGCTAGATAATCTGGTTCGAGGAAATAATGTAAGCTCATATTAGAAGGATCAATACCTCTAAATAAAAAAAAATGATCAAAGTTTCATATTTAAGACTCGAACTCAAAAACACTAGTTAAATTAAATTAGAAAAATATGTAGCTATTTTATCTAAACATTTGGTGATATAAAATAATATTTAAACTTATATTATGCTTAGTGTCAAAATGTCAAAAATAACCTCACATGTTAAGGATAAGGAAGAGTCCCATCCAGCCACATGGGAAGGAGGGTTGCCTAATGTGGGTTTTGTAATATGAGGTTAAGGATACCAAAAAGATTACACAATTAATAGAATTAAACATTTTTCTATGACTTGAAAGAACATTTATAAATACTCTAAAACCTTAGATTGACAATTGACAGTTAACAATTAACAAATATATAAATAAGAAAGCAATTTAGAGAATGATTTGATTGAAAGTTGCAATATATAAGGGATAAATAATCATAGGTTCCAATTATCCTTGAAGAAAAGAAAGTATTTGACATCATTTTCCAATTTCAATTTGACAAAATAGTTTTTACTCATTTAATTCTCAAATTATTTTTATGAATAGCTCAACTTAATTTAATCACTAAGTCTCTTAATCAACCGAGATTTAGATCTTAATCCTCAATCCTTACTCTTACTTTATACATAAAAGATTGTAGCCTAACATATATTTTAATTTTTTATTAATAGGTCAAATTTCCGGCTCTACTAAAAATAAGTCTTATTTTAGAGATGTGTGCTTGTCATTATTTTTAGTAGAGATATAGGATATACGAAGATTTATATCAAAAAGAGTATTTTTGATAAAAAAATATCAAAAAGAGTATGGATTGAGGTAGAGATTAGAGCGTGTTATAAAAAAAAGGTAGAGATTAGAGCGTTTGATAATATTAACATCACATTTTTAATTAACTCATCTAATCACGTAAATATTTTTTATAACTAAGAAACGAGAGAGCTGTACCAATTTGTTCCCTATCGTATCACGAGGATGTTCAATTAAAAATTTATTGAAGCCTCCCATGCCGCTAGATCATCACTAACATATTCTCACCTGAAGAATATTTTGTGGGGCTAACCCCATTGAAATGGATGAGATTTTCTGAATTCTAAATTTAATTTGGGAAAAAAATAAATAAAATATTTCGAATAAAAAAAAGGAAAATCAAAATTATTAAATTTTAAAAAAGACAACAAATGTTACGAAAACTAAATTAACCACCGCATTATCCCATTAACAACATACATTTTTAACTATTACATCATCTATATTAACAACTTAAGCGTAGTAATTAATCACATCAACATCCTCATTAACCACAACAAAATCCTATTCTAATTAACAACTATAATATTGTTAATTGACTTTGATGAAATTTAGTAACTTTAATTGCCCTTTTACATACTCCCTCCGATCCTAAATATAAAACCTAATTGATTTTTTTAGAAAATCCTATAAAAAAGCAAAATAAGTTAATTATAAATTGATTTACCTAATTTTTTTTCCTTAAATGAGTTTATTTTACTTACAAACTAATGAATAATCTAAAAATATATCAAATATGTCATGATTTAATAGACTATTTTACAATCTTAACCTCTACAAAAAAAGTTATCTAAATCCTATATTTAGGATCGGAGATAGTATTTAAAGACTGTATATAAAGACAGCAAAATAATAATAGTAATATAAAAACATTTCCAAACCAAACAAACAGCTCCCAATCCCATTCGCCTATTAGTTCACGCGCCCCCTCCAAATTGCATTTCCTCTTTTTTCCCTTTCCTTCCTTTTGGCTTCGCATGCTGCGACGAGCTACACAACCTCGTCGGGAAATTTTCGTCTAGGGTTTTTATTTATCCCTTAATATCCCTCACCGTATTAATTAATCGAATTAGCGACATGGGCGTCAATTCTCTGCCATCGGAATCTTCCTACGATCTCGATGAGCAGATCTCGCAGCTTATGCAGTGCAAGCCTCTTTCCGAGCAACAGGTTTTGTTTATTTCACGTCGATTCTTACGATCTGTTTGGTTTCCGTGGAAATGTTGCGCTTTGATTTCGGATTAGCGACGATTAGGTTAATTGGAGTTTCGTGAGTGTGAAATTGATAAGGTTTTGAGGATGTGATTGGTTTGGGATAATGGAAATTGAAATTCGATTGGTATTGGATTGGTTTTGTGAGAGGAAATTTGTGTGAATTGATTTTTGTTTGCAAAATTGGATTTTTATTTATCACAATCGCGTTTTGTTTCGCTTGGAGAAATTATGTGCGGTTTCCTCATATGCCGAATCTGTGGTGTCCTGGGTGTTAAGAAATAGTATGATAATTTTTGTAGGTGTTTTACATTTTATTTTTTGACATTTGACATGGTCACATTGATTGGATATTGTGTTTTTATACTTTCTGATGGCAGAAATTAGAACCATATTGAAGTCATGAATTATTGGTTGTGTCCTAAAGGTGTGTGGCAAGTTGGTATATTGTTGGAGCTGGTTGTAGCTAACTTTGAGTTTCATGATTCTTTACTTTGATTTGAAGTGCTACACTGTGGTAGCTGTTAAATGTCAAAGATTGATCATTGATTATATCCATAATAAGGGGTGCTTAGCACATTGTGCGTATGTTGCTGTGTTCATTGCCTTGAGTTTCCAATGAGGCTTTTCATCCTGCATGAACGCCCTTTCAGCTGCTATGCTTCATTTTTATCTTTCTGATATGAAAAGTTCCTAAGTAATAGTTAGTAATTAATCTGTTGTATTTTCTGTTATTGTTGTTATAAGGCAGTGGCTTATGTATCTTATGGATTGGTTAAGGGTGCTGACTAGGATTAGTGAGTAATGAAGAGGGATTAGTACTATCAATAAGTGAATTTTGCCAATGGTGTGAATAAGAATTCTGTTTCTCTAGGATTAGTACTATCAATAAGTGAATTTTGACTAGGATTAGTACTATCAATAAGTCCTCTGTTTCAGATTGTATTTTGCCAATGGTGTGAATAAGAATTCTGTTTCTCTCCTTTCTCTCTTTTCTCTCGTTCCTTCCTTACTTTTCTGTTTCTCTCTCAAGTTTCATACCACTTTCCATGACAGAGTACATTTAATATACTTCTTTCTCTTGATACTGACTTTAGATAAGACAATGCTCGCATTTTTCGCATTATTGAGTGATCAGTGTTGGAAAACAACAAAAAAAGTTTGTATTTTGGTAATGATTTCGTTGTTTATTTTGATAAGTCCTACTCAATGTATTTATATTATGGACTTTTTCTGTCTTTCTATAAATTACAACTGCTGATATTGTTTTGTCTTGCCTCCAGGTTAGATTTTTATGTGAGAAGGCAAAGGAGATTTTGATGGATGAAAGTAATGTCCAGGTGCTATTCTTTATTCCTTCCTTTTAACTTGTAATTATTAGTGATGATTTCCTGTTTCTTAAGACAGTGATTTTAATTCATTACTACTTCTTTCTACTATACCTGTTTTAGTCTTTCACTTGGTCAGAAATGAATTAATTATACTTTTATTTATTTAAATATTTGAGTGAGATAAGGTTTTGTTCTTGTTGTTTACTTGGTCCATGTTATTTATTTGAGTCCATCATTAGTGTCAGCTCTTTGAAAAGCTTGTTACTCTGAGAATGACACATTTTTCATGGAAGAAATAATTTTTTCAAGCTTTCTTTTCTATATGCTTAAATTTCTCATGCTACATATCCTTGTAAATGCAGTTCACATTACCCCTTGTCAAGGCAATGTGATTTTCAAGTCTCTTAGTTTGAGAAAGAATTAACCTTTTCAATATTCTGTATCACAGCCAGTGAAAAGTCCCGTGACAATCTGTGGAGATATTCATGGACAGTTTCATGATCTAGCTGAGCTATTTCGAATTGGAGGAAAGGTATTGTTTATGTCTGACTTTCTTTTTGGCATTAAATTTTGTAATTCTGCTGTGAGGAATGACTAAGACCTACTGATGAACAAGACTTTGAAAATTGAAGCACATGAGGTTTTAGAAGTAAATATATATTCATTGAATTTAATTTAATGTGCCCTTTCATTATTATTCTAAAGGTCATTTACCATTGTTATATTTAAAATAATTTTTATGGTCCTTTGTTTGTTCACTGATAGTATGTTTTTGCTAGTGAATTAGTGAAATTTTTTTGTTTATATGGTTATGATTTGAAATCTAAGAATACCATGTTTTATTTACAGTGTCCTGATACAAACTACTTGTTTATGGGGGATTACGTGGACCGAGGTTATTATTCAGTTGAGACTGTAACAGTAAGTGTACCAATGACAAATTTATCTGTTTTATTAGATTATTCCACAGTATCATTTCAAACACCTGCCCCACTTCTCAATTCATTTTGGGTAACCATGGTTGAGATTGAGCGAACTCAACCAGAAAATTTTTCTCAATTGGTCTTAATGTGGGTGAGCGTCACTTAAGTTATCTTCAGCACCCGACTGGGTGTAAAAGAAAGCAAAATCCTTGCCTGTTTGCAAACATTTTCTTTTGTATTTCTATCCTATAAACATGATTAAATGATGACGATGAGCAGTATAAATCAGAATGCGAATCATTGTAAAAATAATAAGAATGTCTACTCTTCATTGCAATTCACATTTCCAAGGCAAATCCAAGCATTTTTTTTTCGCCCAAGGCAAATCCAAGCATTTTTTTTTTGCTCAAGGCAAATCCAAGCATTGACTTCTCAACTTTTGGATCCTTGATGGAGATGCTTGTTGATTTCTAGTCTTTATCAAGTGTTTAAGCAGCTAAGCAGAACATCAATATATTATCTTCATATAGAGATTGATGGATGCTTGACGTACTAATTAGTTATTCTTCAACAGCTCCTCGTGTCTTTGAAAGTTAGGTTTCCTCAACGGATTACTATTCTTCGAGGAAACCATGAAAGCCGGCAGGTATGCATCCCTCCATCCTTTCGGGAAATTTGTAAAAGCAGTGCTTGAGCTGGCTTGTCTTGGAATTTTTTTTAGTTATAAAAAAAGTTGTTGAGTGTTTCTGTTTTGATTTGCAAACTTGCATGATATATTAACCGAAGTATTACCTCGTTGTTTTTCCCTTTTGCAGATTACTCAAGTTTATGGATTTTATGATGAATGCCTTAGAAAGTGAGTTTTCATCACCATCATTTAGTGGTCCTGGGGAAAAACAGGAGATACTTTTCTTTTAATGTTTATAATTATATGGTTGTATCAATCGAGTTTCTTGTTAATTAAGAACTACCAGTTTACAAATGCACCACCATTATCATGAATATGATAGGGTGGCAATTTTGCAGTTTATTTTGCGTAAACTTCTGTTTTGGATCTATAATCGACAGGATGCTTGAAAACTACCATTTTCTCCCTAACATGTATTTATGACATTTCACCTTTAGATTTTAACTGGAGATTTGTTTTTTGTATCTTTTGGGAGTGTTGGTTTCAAAATTTTCGATGTTCAATACTGTTATTTGGCTGTCCAAAAAGAAAATAATGATATTGGGGCATGTCATACATGACGTCTTCACATCTGATTTCATAACTGGTGATTCTATTGAAGTCGTGTGACTGATGCACAAAAGAAAGAGCATGAATTACAAAAGAGGGGTGGGAGAAATCAAATTTATTTTATGCTTGGCTCTTGTACTTTTGATTCGACATCAGGACAGATTGACAATTGGGATTATGAAAAAATCGTAGTGATTTTAAACTATATTTATATATGGCCTTTGATAGAGCATGGTGGTGTTCTGCAATTCATATAACTAATTTCACCTGGTGGGATAAGGCTTTTTTTGTTATTGAACTATTTTTCTGTCATGAGGAGTGCTATATTGTGGAGGTTGGGGGCTGATGATCCATGGCTTGTGATCCTGGTCAATCAATTTTTTTAATTGAACTCAATAACACTGTTCTTAGATGCTAAGAAGAGTGGCAAACTTCTGTGTTTTCAGATGTGGGATTTTCGCAATCCTTATTGTGTGCTTGTTTCGATAATGTTTGCAATTGATCTACAACCTTGTTTTTGAGGTATATGATCTCTGAGTGTTAAACAAATTGAGACTTCTTTATTGTGAGGATGGACGAATGGTCTGTGGATTATGTGTGCAGGTTACAGTGGATCAGGAGATAGATACATTATTTGATGATGTTACCTGTAGTCAGATTAGTTTTTGCTTTTAAAATGATAACTAGGGCACTTTGGCATAATTTGCCTCATATGGTTATATGTGGTCTGATTATATGTCAGGTAACTGAATCTAGATTCTGATACAACTTGATATATTGTGCAGGCTTGGATCCTTTTGATAGTTCCTAATGCATGAGTTGTTTAATTAGTATGTTAAGATGTTCCTCTTTGCCTATCAACTGGCTTATAAGCAACTTAAGTTCCTGTCTTCTCTTTCAAGTTTATGATAGTTCTTTCCATTATTTATTTGCAGATATGGTAATGCCAATGTTTGGAAGATTTTTACAGACCTTTTTGATTACTTTCCATTGACTGCATTGGTTAGTACATATTTTTACCATTTGTGCATTTCAATTTTAATTGATCACAAGTACAACAAACAAACCGGGGACTAACTGTAGAAATTTAAGACATGTTTGGTGGAGGGAAAGGAGTTTCAAGAAAGGAGATGTTGTAAAGCTCTTTTCCATCATACATGGGAAGGAACCTTCATCAGGATAGCTGAGGAAATGCAATTTTTCTTTTGAATTATAGTATGAAGGGTTAACATAACCTGGATTTTATAGTTTAAAACTAGGTATCTCTTTTTTTTAAAGGAAGTTGCGCCATCTTTTCTTTTTCCTCAGGTTTTATGGCTCAAATATGTTATTTTGATATACCAAACATACACAATGATATACCAAATGTGATCTTAGAGAAATATGATTTTGAATTCAACTTAAATTCAAGGTATATATAATATAGGGATTATGACGGCAATAGTGCCATTAGAATTAGAATCACAAAATATCCAAGAAGATGGAAGAAAAAAGATTAAATTGTAAAAGGAGAACTAGGTGGCTAAGAATCTGTGATTGAACTGACATGACAGTAGTAACAAATAGGCAGATATCAAGATATCCTCTTTGTAGCCATTATTGACATGTAAGTTATTACCTTAAAATATGAGTGTGGGTTTTTTGTGTAAATATTCCCCCCTCCCCTTATGGAATTCGAAACTGAACACAATTACCAGCCCTTAAATTTCTCGGTCTTCTTTTTTTTTTATATATAAAAAGAAAATAAGACTAAAAAAATACTAAGAACCAACTACATCCTTGAGAAGATGCACCGCATCAGCTTTTGACACCACGTGATAAATTTCTCGGTCTTCTTTGAACAGCATCCATTTGAAAATCTTGGACAATTTCTTTTGTTGAGAGAGTAGAGCATGGGGGGCTAGAATTGAATACATGTGAAAACTGAAACTAGCAAGTGCTAAAATTTATGAATGCTTGTGTCTAACAGGTTGAATCAGAAATATTTTGTTTGCATGGTGGACTTTCACCAACAATTGAAACTCTTGATAATATAAGGAACTTTGATCGTTTTCAAGAGGTTCCTCATGATGGGCCAATGTGTGATCTGTTATGGTCCGACCCTGATGATAGATGTGGCTGGGGGGTTTCTCCCCGTGGTGCTGGATACACCTTTGGCCAGGTAACAATATATTTAACAGTCGATTCCATATATTTATGGCATTTTTTGAAGCATTTAGAGTGATTATTGACTTCCCAGTGTTCATTTTGAACTCATGCCTTATTTCAGGATATATCTGAGCAATTCAATCACACAAACAGTCTTAAGTTAATTGCTAGAGCTCACCAGCTGGTGATGGATGGATATAACTGGGCTCATGTAATGTTCATTTTTGTGGAAAGATTTCCTCTTTGGCTTTGCTTGTTTAAAAAATAAGGTCATCTAAAGCTAGTTTCCATTGTTTGGTTGAAACAGGAACAAAAGGTGGTCACCATATTTAGTGCACCTAACTACTGTTACAGATGTGGGAACATGGCTTCCATTTTGGAGGTTGATGATTGCAGGAGCCACACATTTATCCAGGTAACTTTTGGTTAACTCTTGTTCTGCTTGATATGAACCTGATTGATTAGATGCACAAGTTCATATGTATGTATCTTGCAGTTTGATCCGGCTCCTAGGAGAGGTGAACCTGATGTCACCCGTAGGACACCTGATTACTTCCTATAATGTTGCTGCTGGATGTCACACCAGTATTACTACTTACTGCACTAATTTCAGGTAGTACTGTAGTATTGCATTCTCGTTACTGAGATTGCTGTAAGCATTTAAATCCATGGATATTCGCTTTCAATGCTGTTGTGATGGCTGAGGAAGTCGACTTTGATGTATTATAGGAAGGTAATATTCCACTGATTTATTACGCCCAAAAACTTGCTGGATGCCCCATTTGGAGAAGCTCGATGCCTAGCTCAAATATGTATTATTCCAGCAAAATGTGGATATTTTTAATTTCTCCCATATTACTTCCTTCTCTTCTCCGAGGTTTCATGTTCCATTCCCCGAGTAACTCAGGCTTTAAAGCCGTGACTGGGAATTTTACATCTTGTGCATGTTTTTGGTTTGTTGTTATTAATTCTTATTTTTAGAAAAAGTTGCACACTGTTAGTGATAAGTTTTGTCTTGTACTAATCAAACTATTTATACCTTTGCCACTTGAGTGATGATTTCCTTGGTCTTATTTTCTCCATACAAAAGACTCTAGACCCGTTTACAATTAGTTGGACAAGTTTGGTTGAATGTTGGGACTTTGGGATTATTTATTCTGAACAAGATGTAGTTCATCTTCCTTCTGTTTCACCTAAAGACGATCGATATTCATGATCTGGCGATAGCCCTCTAATACCCCGGGGTTCTGTTTGGTGTAAGGAAAATGAAGAGAAGAAAGTTTTGAAGGAGTTCAATTTGAAGAAGAAAACGGGTTATTAATTTTAAATTGAAAAATATAAAATTAGAGAATAAAGTTAAATGAAAATTTTAACCTCACTTCTAGGAACTAATTTTTTTTCCCAGAGAATAATGTTGGGTGTTCAACAGATTGCTATTTCCATAGCACATAAGCTTTAACATGTTTATTTTGAAGTCCTTCATACTAATTTTGGGTGAATAAAGTTGGCTCAAGAATTTCTATTTCTAAAAGTTGAATTGATGATATGTTGCTTGACATCAAAAATCAAACGATACAATTAGAAGAAAAATCAAGAGACTGCTAATGCTCAGGAATAAATAAGTGTAACCACAGAAAGTTGCATGGCAATCTCTTTGGCACCAGCTGGGAGACATGCATCTGAATCAGTCTTGGTCACAACATGATCAAAATTGTACGAGCAGTCGCTATACAATAACTATTTACATGTACAAACTTGATAATACATACCAACAACGTATTATCAACACAAGCTTAAATATTGAAAAATTGAAGGGACAAGATCAACAACAGACCACGCGAGACCTGCATATTGAAGAAATCTAATTCCAGTATCTACATCAAAAGATTCCTGCTGAGAAAGAAGCTTGTGCAAATAACCACCAAACTTGAGCTTATCATCCTTTCTTCCATTGGATGATCCTTTCAGTGTGGGAATATAGCTTTTAGATTTTATTGGAATGCCCAAAGTATTGGAGACCACAGGAAGAGTCCATTTTGCAAGCGTCTTGCTACAGAATTTCACAATCAGAATGGTGGGGATCCCCAAAAGGAGTCTCCCCAAAAATATAGGTATTGTGATTTCTGAAGAAAACACACGAGGAACAGAATCATGGTGAAACTGATGATATGTTTGCTGGATTCCGGTCACCTGGAGAACATACCACTTGTTAATTGCGGAACATGCTGAAATGAAGCAAAACTATGCATTCTTATTCTTGACAGGGATATCAAATTATCTGTCCTTTTATTAATAACTGAACTGAATACTAAAGCATAGGAAATGCGGGAAATTTGCTTGAATTTCAGATAGATACCAAACCCTGGGTAAGTACAAGAACTCATAAATTTTGAAAGCAAATCCATCAGGCGAATAATCACTACACCTAAGCTACTATTGCTGAATAATGATACTTCTATACCTCAAATAAGGACTCCTCAAAACTAAACATCACACTCCAACTTCGAGCCTGAATACCAGTGAATTTCCCATTGAAGCACCAACAAATTTTCACCGCAGTTCTAAATGGTGCATAGAGAGCCCTATCTAAGTAATAAAAATATATAATGAAAGAAAGGACACTGTTTAAAGAACTGAAACGGAAGAGAGCTCTAACAGAATGCCTTTAATCATGTAATGGAGGAATGACATACAGAGTTAAGTTCATTTATCAAGTATTAAGTCAGTTGATGTGGCCATATTAGTTTTGTGCATAAAAAATAAATGATTTCTTGCAGCCTGATAAAACAGAATAGTTAATCAACAGAGAATCTCCTCTCTATTCACTCATATAAAGACCTTTAACGGATGTAGATAAAATTATATATTCTTGACTCGATCCACAATTAGGCAGAAGAGAAATGGACAAAATCTTGATAATTTCAAAGATCAAAACTTACTACTCCCAATGTAACACCATTGAAAGCTGTGTGGTACTCAAAACTTGGAGTGTGAAGTTCAGGAGTTGGATAAGCAAAGAGCAAGAGGAAGCTCAGAGCAGCCCAGAAAGATGAAACTGCAACAGATACAGATTATCATGAGATATATTATATGAAGATTTTCTCAGATTATGACTCCATATCAAGTTTATTACCAAGCTTACATCTAGTAAAAGGAAACTCTTAATGAAAAAATGAGCCTTACAATCTTCAAATGTTTATCAGCATTCTATGCAAGATTCGTTTATTTATAATAATTTCAATAGTATTACAATTTCTAAGAGCAGACTTCCAGCATGTGCCGTTAATACTTTTCAAGAATTAAAAACAAAACCCTTATGATGAATATATTAATTAGAAGTAGAGATACCATTTTGTCCTGAGACCACAAAACTATCTATGCATTCATCAACTGCAAGCCAAAATGCAAGGATACCGAGTCCTAAAAGAAGACCGCCAATGACATCAACCAAACTGTGCATGCCAAGATAAATTCTTCCTACAAAAAAGTACAAACACTGATCATGCTATTTGCATGTAGCAAGTAGACAATAAGAAAACTTACGAAAATCTGATTTCACAAAACTCACCTAGACCAATAAGGGCCACAAGCAAGCAAGCAAGAGCGACCCCAAGAATATTAATATAGGCGCCTTGATATTGAGTTTGGGTCAGGACGTAGTGCAGAAGGTAACTGGAAAGCATCCATTACAAAGACAAAAATGAATTAGTGACAGAAGCAAAGAATTAAAGGCAGGGTTCTAATTTGTTCAAAGGATAACCTTAACCTTGATAAATGTGTGTTTGTGTGTGTGCGCCTTCAAATTAACAATATGTAATCAGGCATTAAGTGCTTGAACTGATGATAGAATAGCTAAAATATTTTGTGAGAATACATAATCAATTCTCTAGTATTATCATGTTTTCCCTCTTCAGTCAATCTGAACAAAAGATTGTCAAAAGATTAGCCATCCTTGGAGGAAAATGAGGAAATAGAAAAAAGAAAATTCACTCGAGTGTTTTAATGTAACATATTCATTCCTAGCTGATTTTTGTCAAGATGGTTTTTCATGGACAATTGTGTAATTTATTACAATATTTTATTCACCTTTTCAAGCGATTAACTGTGGGGGGCTTAAGAAAATTTATACTACTTTTTCCACACTACCCTTCCCAAATTCATTCCGTCTAATTTTCACCCTTGCCAGATAGTGTGTGAGGGAATGTGTGATCAGTTTACCGTTTCTTTGTTAGAAAGTTTTGATCTAGGTAACTTGACTGGTAAGGGATGCAATGTGCTACTCTTTCAGACTCTTTAAATACATGTCTAGTGCCTCAAAAGCATCTTATGGCAACACTAACATGAACAATTGCACATCACTATTCAACTACTAATAACACCAAATTCGCCCTTGACAAAGTAGGATAACATAAGGATCAAAGAAAAAATGGAAAAAATTGGAAATACCCAGATAGACAGACTGTATTAAGGGTGTGAGAAGAAGGCAATCCATATTCCAATGAATTCTCCTCTTCATCTTTTGTAGCTGTTACTCTCCGAACAGGTGGAGAAGCAGGTCTTGGAGCAGACACCACATCCTATCCAACAAAAAAACGGCTTAGGCATATCATGTTACATGTTAATGCTAAATGCAATGCACACTATCACATGAAAGGGCAAGTCAAACGTAAGCACTTACCTTTATGCAATTACCTGTATAGTCACAAAACGCCATCAACAAGGTCATCTGCCTCGCTAATTTGGAATGCCCACTCTACACAAAAAGTCAAATTTTTAACATGATCATTGCTTAAAGAGAAATTCCCTATAGTTCTTAAATTGAACAAACTTTTCAACAGAGGGAAAAATGACATACCCAGAATAAAATAGGAAGAAAAGCAGTGTAAAAGGGCACAGAAACAACACAAGACAACCCAGAGAAAAGAGCATCCAGAAATCCAAGCCTATAACTCTGAAAAAAGAATCACCAAAAAAAAAAGCCATATTACACTTGAAAAAAGAACAAAAAATATCTATACTTTTATATTTTTTGTGTTGTATTTGAATGATGAATTGGTTATTACTTACCTGAATCCAGAGAACTAGAGGAGTTCCAACCTCAACATGGTGAGCAACACGAGGTTGAAAGAAAGATCTAAGCTTGCGAGTGACATCAAAGTACGAGGAAGACAGAATCCATAATACTATTCCAGCTAGAGCTGTCCCTTGCCACGTGGATGCTCCCACCATTACTCTCTCTCTCTCTCTCTGGGGAAAGAGAAACCTCAAAGGAACAAAATAGTTAGTTGGAAAATTTGGAACTACTGGCAGCCTATCCTAGTTTAATAACAGAACAGTGAGCAATGTTTGTTTGGTCACAATTTTCAATTTTCAATTATTTTTAATCGCGCTTAAGGAGGCTTGGTTTGAAGTTTGAACCATGATTATTGTAACTGTTTTTAGAAGTTGGACGACTATGAATTCTTCGTGTTTGACCAGCCTAGAGCATGGCAGGCCACCAACTTTCAACGCGTATGAAGTTTTTTTTTTTAACTCCCCTGGATGGTTATGTTTTAATTGCAGGTATGTTCTAGGAAAGAATGAGGTTTCTTTTTTTTGTCAATATTATAGAACAATTTAAGGAAATCACCCAATATAACATCATTGCTGACATATCAATATCAAAATGATTTATTGGAACAAGCTAGGCATGAATTTATAAAAATTAATGAGAGTACTTCTCTCATCAGATTTTCTATATCCTAAATTAATGCCACTGGTGGAAAGATATTACCGGCTTACCGCCACCAGCTAGCGTTAAAGAAGTGGGCCCGATCTGTTTGGCGCCATTTGATACTGAGACTGAGATCATGTTCACCTTCAGGTGCTAATAAACTATGGTTGGGCCATGCAGCCTGCCCGGCCTCTTCTGCATAATGATTACTCCCTCACCCTCACCCTCCAAAATTTGAACAAGTTTACAAGAGCTTAGTTGAATTTGTCCAAAAATTTAACGAGTTTTTTTTTCCATTTTGGCCACAATTTTTTTCAATATACACATTTATCTCTCATATACTTATTATAAATAAAGATAAATTTGAGAAAATAAAATTATTTAAGTGTTTATCGTTTTCGACTAGTTTTTTAGTTTGTGTGGCTTGATTAGTTGAACTTTTATACATTGAAAGGGATGGAGAGCATATTAGTTAATCTTGGATATAGAGGTTATGTTCATAATTTTTTTTTAAAAAAAATAATCACTCCAATCCTTATTACTTATAAGAGTTTGATCATCAAATTGTGCTTCTTAAGAGAGATGATTATGTGAGTATTAATGAATGTAAAAGAGAGTTAGAGGTGAAATAAGAAAAAAAAATAATAGTATTTCAAATAATGATGTAATGTAAGATGATCTTATATTTTACACCAAATCAATTCAATATGGGCCTCATATAATGACGGTAGGTTGGAGTAAAGGAGCTTTGATATAGAGCAGACAATAAAATCTAATAGAGAACCACATAATACATGTTGCGTTTGTAGTCCAACGGTAAGGATAATTGCCTTCCAAGCAATAGACCCGGGTTCGACTCCCGGCAAACGCAATTGTATGTTTTTAAATAACTTTTGGCGTTTTGCATCGCCTTTGATCACGAAACAGCTGGTCGACTGTTTATACTTTATACCATTATAATGCTGGTATAGGAAGTTTATATATAGTTACTTTCAATTACTTTTTCACAGATATGAAAGCCTGAGTATGTCATTATTCTGCGTGTTTTCATATACTAATGATGGTCATTACTGACTCGACTCGAGGAAAACATTGGTGGATCCGGGAATACACGACTTCCTTTTCCTAGCAATGTAATGACAGTGTTGACAGTAACATTGCATTGCCAATACTTTCGAATCCATTTGTTCCCTGGACCAAATGGGTTCACCTTCACGCTTCCACTACACTTTGTAACCCACTTTCGTCCTACACATCTTTTAGTGGCTTTCCACTTAAACATTAAGGTGCTGATCAGATAGAGTACTAGTTACTAGGCTTTATTTTCTCTCTTTTTTTCCGGACAACAAATGGATGGTATCAACTATCATTCTTTGGTAGAGTCTAAAATTCCTAACCAGCTTACAGCACAACATCTTATCTACATGTAAATATAGTACAAAATAAAAAATATTGATATATATTATTAGCTGACATAAAAAATTGTCCACAATCAGTAACACAATTACAGACCATTATATACTAACAACAATTAGCATTCACCCATTTTTTTTCAAAGAACACAGAATGTTAGCTTCCATCATCTGTGCAAGGGTGACCTCCAATCAAGAGTCTCTTGGGGATAATCTCTCTGAAGCTCTTGAGGAGGTATGAAGCAGTCCATGGACAAGCCTGCCACGTTGAATGCCACGTCATCTATGTTCCAAGTTTCTTCCAACCTTGTGATGGCAGGGCCTGCCTTAAGATTATCCCCAAACCTTGTAATGACCGCCGTTGATTTCCCTGAGTGAGCAATCATCACACCCTCCACCAACCTGTAATCCTCAATTTTTGTTGTCATTGTTGTCTCCCAATATGTGGGGTGTGCCCCAGGTGATTGAATCCTGGTCAAGTAAGAGTCTTCTAATGCCACTAGAAGTCCACTTCTTTGGCTAAAGTAACCAAATATAACGTGCTTGATCATTTCAGCCGTGTTATCACTTCGATCAGTGAGGTCCTTCTGATCAGCTGATAGCTTTAGCACGAAGCAATCTACGCCTGAGATTTGTTTTTCTCCCATGTACTGCGCCGTAGAGAATATAGCAGACACTGCCAAAGGGTCCAGTCCCTACAATGTTCAACAATCTTGTTTTAATGATGGCGAAAAAAATAGTAACTGATATTACACTAATCGGTTTGAATTAGTCCATGTGCCATTTCGGTATAATCACTTTTCTTTATACTCCAGAGGGGACACGGAAGGAAAGAACCAACATGTTTCCTCAAATATAGGGGAACTTCACATCATATTGGAGGAACAATGAAATTAGTAATAAAGAAAAGGGAAACAGAGGAATGTGGTTAGATTGAACAAATAAAGGGAATTTAAAAAGGGAAACAAAGATCCATTACATTAGCCGGTGGCATGTGCTGTTATACAGGCCTGATATTAAAGAAAATTAACAAGAACAGCCATCAACCAGCATTTACGAATATTTAAAAAATGTTAAAAAAAGTTTCAGTAGTCCACAACATTTATACGTGTGCAAGACTTAACTGACCATTCATTATAATATTGTTAAATTCCACACTCCATCAACAATCCACAAGGACTAAGTACCCCGTATTTTATTAATGACAAGCTTGTAAAGATTGAATTATTTCATACAGCACGGGTTTAGGTATATAACAGCGCTACTTTTTGACAATAAATTGGTACAATACTGCATGGTGAAGACCATTAAATATTAATAATTACATATATACATATAGCTGTCCTGCACTACTACATTGGGAGCCCAGATTGGATCCTGAAAGATTAAATACGCCACCAAGACACCAATATCTTTGAGAAAATTGTTGAGAGAAAGCAAGGGAATTAAATAACGTAGAGTAGCATTTAAAACCTCACCCAACACACCTTTACCAAATAAAAACAAAAGTAAAAAAACAAAACTAGCAACAACATCAGGTTGGTCAGTAGACTAAAGATTCAAACAAGACATGATTATTGATCAATGAACTTGCCTGGAGAGCACGACGAAGAGGGCGTACGGCGCCTTTAGCAGCGTGTGAGCCAAGCCATGGTGTGTGGCGCCAAGCCACGGAACCATCACTACCAGCCACAACCTTGTGGCTAGCCACAACAAGCTCTATTTGCCACTTGTCTGGAACCATTTGCCACATAACAAAGCAACCTCTTTCTAATACTCCCGTGATCCCTCCTGCACTGGATCCAGGCTCATCCACAACACCCATTGTTACTTTCCCTGTGGAAAATATGTTCTTTACTCTCCCTTCTAACTTCCGGCAACCTGTCGCCGCCGTGAAGTGTTGTATTATATACTGCGCTGAAGATGACACCTGTGTCACATTTTAATAGAATTAAATTAAATATCTAGAGCACATCTGATGCACATTATTGTAGATATACCTTTCATTAGTGTATCATGCAATGCTTAAAAGTTCCAAATATTAAAAAGTGATCACATTTTTTTTGCTAGCTTTAAGCCACCACATCAACCATAATTTACTTAAAAAGGTAATGATTTTGAAATGATTAAACCTTTGCAAGACACAAACCGAACACTCTTGAAGTCGCAAAACAGAGCATCACACCCCAAAAAGATGATTATCTGAGAATCATAAAGGAAAAACGGTTAAAAGATCGTTTTTTAGAGCAAGGGGTGTGATTAATCACACAAATGGTAGAGTAAATCTGATGTACATTATTATATACCTTTCATTAGTGTATCATGCAATGCTTAAAAGTTTTAAAAAGGTGATGAGGAGAAAACTAAGCACTTCAATCATAATTATTTAAGAAAGTAACGATTTTGAAATGATTAAAAGATTATCTTTTGAAAGAGAAAATGTAACATAAAAGGAATAAATGGCTTGCCTCATGGTGGGGCTGTTTAGGGAGAAGAGGGAGAGGGAAGAGAGGGCAACCAAGAACACTAAGAAGGATTCTAAGGTGAGACTTTTTATTGAAGGAGAGAGAGAATGATGATTTGATCCAATTCCGCCATGCAGGAAGGCCTTTCCTTGAGCCTCCACCGATTCCACTGTCATCTTCATTAATGGGTTCTTCTGAGAGAGGAGCAAGTCGACCCATTTTAGCTCACTGAATGAATGTGTTACCTCAAAATGACAAAATGTGTGGGAAGAGATTGTGGTAGTTGAAATTGTAGTTGTAGTTGTAGTTGTAGTTGTGGAGGTGGGCGGTAGAGTGGGAACACACTATTAATATTAAAGGGGCGATGAGTTACTATTCTGTTGATACTTCAGCACGCGCGGGAAACGGGCGTGTGATTCACTTTGAAAGGGATCAGAGGGGGTACTTGGTTAATGTAAGGTAATTGCTGAAAACTACTGTTTGGATTAACTGCAGAATTTAATGCCACGTGATGTTAGCAAACTGGAGTTCAACAGTGAATACCGAATACACATGTTTTGATGCAACTAGTGACGCAGATGTACACAACCTACTCTCTCCTATAGGCTAGCTATAGTTAATATGGGTAATATAAAAGTTGAGCAACTGAAACACCATTATAAGAAGCAAGGTTTTAAAACCCGAGCCGGACGTCGAGCCGGAAAACTGAGCGGGTCATGGTTGAAACGGTTGAAACGGTTGGACCGTTCGGTCGAACCGGTGACGTAATAATTTAATGAAAATTAAATATATAAATATTGTTAATACTTAATAACTTAATATAATTAGGATGAAGATATTTTTTTAATCAAGTTCATTTTTTTTCTGTTGATATATTTTTTTTTGCAGTTGTCAATTTCTGGCCGGGTCAAAAGCGGGTCAAAAGCGATTCAACCCGGGTCAACCCCGGGTCAACAGCGGTCGACCCGGGTCAACTCCGGGTCGAACCGGGTCGCACAGTAAAACGGCCCGATCGAGGGGATCGGGCCGTTTTAGCCACCGGCCGACGGTCCGACCGGTCGGACCGTCCGGCTCGGTCCGGCTTTTAAAAGCTTGATAAGAAGTTCATGTAAATGTATGGTGTAAAGGATAGTTGAGTGGTCTAAAATTAATTCTCTTTTTTTCATATTACCATATTTATTATGATACTATTAAAAGAGAAAAATATATAAATATTAATTAATATGAAAGAAAATTTGAAACAAAGTTAAAAGAGAGAAATACATAAGTATATCTTAAATAGCGTATATAATAGTCTTCCCTTTGTCTCATGTAGGGCCCGTTTGTATGAATGGAAAGTTGGTGATGGAAATGAAAATTGGTGTAGAGGATAAAGATGGAAAGTAGAGGTAAATTAGGTAATGATGAGAAAGTAAAGTTCGTGGACTCAAGAAAAATGTGAGATGGAGAGAGAAAACTTGTGGGTCCCGAGTATATAGAAATTACCAAAAAACTTAAGACCAAATTTTTCTTTCCAAAAGTGCGCTTATTTAACAATGTTTAAAGATTGTGAATAATAGTTTTATTAATTGATAGATGAAATAGAAAATATATAAAGGTTGAAATGTTTTAATTTTTGTACTGGAATAAAGCTCAATAACTAAATAAATGAGTCATTTTTCTTGTCAAATGAACAAGCTAAAGGAAAACATAAACATGCATTTTAGTTTGAACTGAATAAAAATGCATTTATTAACAATAATATACGTATACAATACATGTATACGTATATTAAAATAGATAAGCTACTGCGACCTCGTTGATTGTTTTGTTTCATAATTCATACAATACTATACATGTAATGCAGTTCTTATTATGTGTATGATATTGTGGTTGTGCCATTGATAAATTTGGCGCATACTGCTTCTGGCAAAAGGTTTCGGCAAATGTTTTCAACTGTCCATGTCCTCCTTCCTCATATACATGTGTGTGAATACTTGCGGGTAAATGTATATGTAAAAGGTTAATCGAAAAAGAACTTGGGGATCAAGGATTTATTTGCCAGTAATTCTATTAAGACAAACTTTGCCTGAATTTATTATCATGAATGGTAATATGATGGGAAAAGATGTGCATGCACATGCACTAACTTTTCGATGTCACATGCAGCGCACATTTTTCTCAAAAGTAAACCCATGAAATGCTATCGGTGAGAAAGCTAGAATGCATGTGTGCAGCGTACAAATTGAAATCATCGCATATCCATCACACGCGCGCGACCTTAATTCAATGTTGCAACGGTGATCTGATCGCTTTAACCAGCATCTTAGTTGATAGCTATAAAAGTTCACATGACAGGCACATTGCCAATGGAATATTGTTTTCTCGCATTTTCAATTCCACAAATTTGTTGAAACACATCGAATGGTCCGTTTAATTATGCAGAATCACGAGCAAGTAAAATGGAATTAAACACAGAATTGTTGTCCATGCTAGTCTGTCCAGGTTAATGATTCTCAACAAAATTTGATTATACCACTTGTCGAACACTTGTTGAATCACGCTTTCTAACATTGGGATTCTAGTCAATGCATATACCATCCACTGCTCCGAAACAAGCACGTCGACCTCTTATAAAAACAAGCTCTACTGGCCAATTCGCAGGCACACAAGCTCATTTAAAACTCTAAATATCTTGTAAATAAACTCTCTTATCTACTAGTAGCTACTTGGATTACTGAAATTACTTAGCTTAATGTGACTATCCTGTACTTCAAATCATTTTGTGACCATCGATTTTGGCAGTGGCTCATTCATTCTAATAATAAAATTCATATTTTTTAGTCTTTAAATTTCAGTCTCCATAATTTGACATCAACAACACTATTACTAATACTAAATAGGGGTCTTTAACGCTGATGGGCTCAGCTCGTGTATTATTTGAAAAAGTTAACGGTGAACGTACGGAGAGATAAAACATGCCGTCCGAAGAAGTATACGTGGGTGCTAGCAATTTTCTGGGTGCTCATGCACGTTCTATCGTCCTCAAGGAGAAGGTTGAGTAGTCATCCAAAATACTACCTCTGGTCCTAAATATAAGACCTAATTGACTTTTTTTGGAGAGGTTAAGGTTGCGAAATAAACTATTAAATCATAACATATTTGATATATTTTTAGATTATACATTAGTTTATAGGTAAAATAAGCTAATCTAAGGGAAAAATTAGGTAAATCAATTTATAATTAGCTTATTTTGCTTTTTTATAGGATTTTCTAAAAAAATCAATTAGGTCTTATATTTAAGACCAGAGGGAGTATTTTTTTTCTAATTATGAAATAGACTCCATGAGTTCAGGTAATTAATTAATAACAAATTTAAGAGATTGTAACTGTTTATAAGTCTTGGTTACGAAATTCTCAAATTAAATCTAGTTACACCGCCTATATACTTTCTACCGATGCCTAATCCCACTCTCTCACAACTCCTTTCCTCTCTAATTTTCACCAAGAATTCTTCCATCATATGAAATAGTTAACTAATGTTACTTAAATTCACAAAATATAGTAGTCTCCCTCATTTCTTAAATATAAGACATATTATTTACTTATAAAACATCAGTTGAACAAGTTAAAATTATATGAAATTATCATATCAACTTAATCACTTTTCTTCACTCACAATTGTATTTTCACTTGTTTTTTCTTATTTTAAAAAGCATCGAATGGGATAATTTGATGGAAAATCGACATAAATTAAAAATAAATTTTATATTTAGACGCAAGCAAACAGACATCCAAAAATAATTTATATTTATTAACGGGGGGAAGTGTTAATAACATACTCCTACTAGCAAATTGCTTACCAGACGGTTAGGCCCGAAAATAGGCAATAATTATCACTATCATGAGGAGACGATGAAAATGAAGGGAAAAAAGAGGAAATCCGTAAAAAAACATTTCTTGAATTTCAAAACTCCTTAAAGATTTCAACCAATCGAATAATGACCCTTAAAGATTTCAAACCTGGCGGGTTGGCGTGAGTGGTAAGTACTCTCGTCCCTTAAATAAGTGGTTGAGGGTTCGATCCTCAGCCCTTGCGAATGGAGCAAATTCACATGCCAGCTGTCTACCCCTACATGGGACTTCAGAACAGCAACAGCAAAAGATTCGTCCCACTTGACACGCGGATGGGATACCCTTGAGAAATAAAAAAGATTTCAACCAATCGAATAATGACTCTGACTAAATAAGTAACAAACACATTGACAACCGTGGTATTTTTTTGGCCAACATAAGAATATTGTATAGGATTATCATAAAAAACATTGGAAAGGAATGTATGAAGTAGGCGCGTGGGAAAGATGTTGTGGGGGAGGGAGGGGCTGAGTAGTAGAGGTGGGGAACATGGGATTTTGGGAGAAGGAGCTTTTAAGGAAGGCAACACAATGCAGGTGACGTGTCCACATCCCACCCCTATATGATATCTATCCAACTATGCTTTTCTGGATAGTTCGGTACCACTTCCAGTACTTCATACTTCTCCTTCCTTCCTTTGGATTCGGTTCGCACATCTCAGGCCACCACATCAACATCTTCAACTGTTACTCCATTCATACGTCTCTTTATTTTTGAAAAAATTGTACTTTGTACTTGTCTAGCGTGTAACATTTTATGTATTCCACCCAAATAACGTTAATAAATTGTTTACCTGTTCTACTTGACCGAGCTTGATGTTGTTTAATCCTTAGGATGTCACACGTGAAGTCATGAACTAGCTCACCTACCCCCAATGTCTCACCCCTTTGAAGCTCTTTCACTTAGACATGTAATGCATCTCCTATCATGTCACGTTTCAGCAGTTGTTGAAAACTTAAACAACCCCAAAATGCAGTCACAAATTCTCATTAGCAACTAAGTTCAAACCAGGGTAGGACTCAAAGAAATATATATAATTTAAGCTTGTTTTCTAAGCGTTACTTATTTAAGCCTTAGAATGTATATATCACCATGCTTCTGGCATAAATTATAACCTTTTCATGCCACCAGATTGGTATTATCTCATTCCAGTCAAATTCTTAAACCAAAAGAAATCGCCAAGCGTGGACAGAGGATTGTCTAATGGATGGAAAATAACCGAGAGGGCCTGAGGACTTTGATATTCAAATCATAAGATCAGACAAGGGAAAGGAAACAAACCAAGCATGCGGCCCTGACAGGTCCTTCCTACCAACTTATTAATAGTTAAACTCGGGTTCAACCACACAAGATACATCAAAATATAGAAACTAATGCGTTGCCCAGTCTGGATTGGTAAACTCCATATAGAGTTCATGCAATCGGTAAATAGGAATAGCCTTAGAAGGCTCAATCAAATTTATGTCAGACTAATAAAAACTTGGACTCCTGCTTCGATTAGGGCTTCTTGAATAAGATCGCCCCCTATAAGAAGGACTTCTTGAATATGACCGCCCCCTAGAAGGTGATCTGGAGTATGATCGCTCCCTATATCTCCGGTCCCTTGGAGATATTGACCTAATCATCATCAAGAGGACTCCTCCAAGTAAGCAAACATGCAAGTTGCAACCATCATACTTCAAGCCAAACAAAAAACCATCCAAACAAGTCTTCATATATACCTGGAATAACGGCTTCGTCTAGGAGGTGTGTACTGTGGACTGCGAGAATAAGTGCGACCATAGCGAGGTGAGCGGGAGGGAGACCTCCTGTATGATCGGCTACTGGAGAGATTGAACATATAAATGTTACAAAAACAAATAAAATGACAAGAAAAATATATTAGAAAACACATTTCAGATGCCTCATTGCAAGTTGTGCAGGAAGAATACTTCCTCCATCTTTAATATAAAACCCAACTTGAGGAATCACTCTAGAACCTATGCCCAAAACCTATTCCTAACTTTTATCAATATTTCCTCAACTTACCTCTACTTATATTCCCTCGGCAATGGGTGAAAATTAAGGAAAATAATTAGAATTTTTTTTTTTTTTTTTGAAAACACATATAATAAATAAATTAAATAACATCCTTCATCTAACTAAACAGAGCAAAGAGGTCTTATATTTGGGACCAAACGGAGTATATCTTACCTGTATCGCTCTCTTGCTCTCATTTCAGCAGGCTTCTTCCTGTTTTCCTCAGCAAACACCACAGTCAACTCACGACCAAGTAGAATTTGACCATCCATGTGATATTTGGCATCTGCAGCATCAGCTGGATCTACAAATTGAACAAATCCAAATCCACGTGGCTCCCTGGAACATGATATCCCACCATCTAAGAAAAGAAATACATGAACATATGATACAGAGTGAACAGACCTGCATACCAATGCTGAGTTGAGTGCAGAAACTATAGTCCTGACTTCAAAATTTTACGAAACCATATCTCAACACTCCTAAAATTCATTAATAAACATCACATGGATGCTAACCTTGTGGATGCCAAAGAATAAATTGAGATGAAACTCTTCAAGACTTGGCACTGTCTTCACAATGCACTCAAACACAACCTTCTCCGAATCTTCATGTACACTAACAAGACCTTGAACATGACTCTTATTACTTGATTGGGTGTCTTCAACACAATACCTTTATTACTTCTTTGTTGTCTTCAACACAGTACTCTCTTTTTACTTCATTCTTGTCTTCAACTCTTTCAATAAAAAAACCAAATTCCCATAAAATAATTGTAGTCTTATGTTAATACAAGAGTGGCAAAATTAAATAAGGGAGGGAAGCCACCATTATGTACTCCACAAATTGTAAAATCAAGACATCTTAACTTACAGTTGAAAATACCGTTGTCAAAATAAGAAACACTGTTCATATTCTTTTATATTTTTTCCTTTATTTTTGGGGGGGGGGGGGGGGGGGGTTGTGAGTGCATGCAGGGAGGCTTGTAAAACTTTCAAAACACTATGAGCCATCCATCAGGCAATGATAATATATACTAACCCAGAATAATAATCTCGAGGCATATAAACGTCCTTGAGCGGACCAAAGCGGCCAAAAGGTCCTCGTAAATCTTCTGCCCTGCAAACCAAGAACCAAACCATAATTTTAATTAGCCCACTGAACTTATATAAGCAATGGTATCTCTCCTCTCTTACATTCCATCAATACTTTTACTTCTATTAATTCTCCATAGTCCATAACATATTAACACATGATATACATCAAGTACAAATTTCATAAATACATTATCAGTCTCTGAAGTATATCTGGAGAGAATTTATCATTTAAAAAGAAATCTTCATCAGGTTGGCGCCAAAGCTGAAATTTTTTAGTACCTGCAATCTCTGTGAAGGTTCCTAACCAGAAGACTGGTTGGCATATCCCTGTCACGGCCTCTATACCGCCCACGAGGACTAGGACTGCGGTATCTTCTGCTATAGCCCCTTGGAGGTGAAGGACTGTAACTGTAGCTTCTGCCCCTCATTTTGCAGCTGAACACACAACCAATCTTCACAAAAAAAAAAAAAAACTCAATAAGGCACATTACAAGAACATATTTTATCATTACAAACAACATGGGCAAACTCAATCCGTCATGACAACTACTATTAAACAAAAGCCAAAACTTGAGAAAGCCACCAATACCCACTAACATGAATGAACTTTAAACTCTTATAACTACAACAAGAAACCTTATAATGAAGATATTAACAGAGACCACGTCCAATCCACTTCGAATAATCCTATAAACTATGGGTTAAACGTTTAATTTTCACATGCATGTTGTCAAATGAAGATTCCAAATGAGTTCTATTGTTAACACGAACAAAAAATTAAGGGAAAAAAATCAACCACGAAAGCCAGTGTGAGAAATAATTGAGTAGACTGATAAAAATAACTCGTTGAATCAAAAATACAGAGGAAAATAAAATTCCGATCACTACATATGAAGCAATAATAAGCCACGTGAGCAACATCTTCACGTTCAAATCCATACCTCAAAATCAACTAGAATTGTTGGGAAATAGAGTATAAAAAATAGGCGCCAATTTTATATACATAATAAAAAACAGATATTTAGTTATGCGCCATAGCGCGAGCTATGATTCGAATGATAATAAGTTAAAAGGATGGGAAATTTGAGTTACCTTAACTTGTGAACAATCGGCGATACAATACACACCTATGTATGATCAGACGTAGATGGAAGCTTTGATTTTTTTCATTGAGTCGGCTAGTGTTCGAGAAACTTCTTCGTGGGCTGGGCTGGGTTAGCTTGGGTAGTAGTGGGCTCAGTTCCATTTCAACGAAAACAGAATTGAAAAGTCCAATGGGCCTTTTTTTTACAAATGAGTTTTTCAAGTGTTAAATTATGTTGGGAAAATTAATTTGAGGTCCCCACAAGGGACTTAATACTGGAAAAGTCCCAAAAATTGAAATAATTGAAATAATTAATGTAGGGTCCCAAGGGACCTCACCTTAATATATTTGAAAATTGAAAAGACACTCTTGCCCCTACTCTTTATGGGAAAACCTGACAACTTAATGGGCAGTCGTGACAGCTCGATGAGTATAACTTGACCACTGAATGGGAAAATGTGACAACGTGTTGGGCATGTGCTTTAAGTTAATTGCCCAAACTCTGTTAAATTAATGGGAAAAACGTTGTCACATTTGCCCATTCAGTTGTCAAGTTATGTCCATCGAGTTGTCACGGCTGTCCATTAAGTTGTCAGGTTTTTCCCATCAATAAAGGGCAGGGGAAAAAATGTCTTTTCAATTTTCAAATATATTAAGGTGAGGTCCCTTGGGACCCTACATTAATTATTTCAACTTTTGGGACTTTTCTATTATTAAGTCCCTTGTGGGAGACCTCAAATTAATTTTCCCAATTATGTTTCATGTATAAAGGGTGGTACACAGCTTAAGGACATTCCAAATGGTAAATTTGATTCTCATGTTTACTCTATTAGTTACTGCCTCTTATTCAGTTTGTTCGTTTTGGGTTTCTTATATTGTGTCTGAATCACTTTGTATTCTTATGTTAAAAGAGGAATGCATCTCTTATGTTTGTATTCAGCTTAAGGAATGCCTCTTATTCATAGCCGAAGTTTAATAATTTCAAGGTTTGCATTATGAAAATGTTCTCCTGATTGCTTGTAGAACATTTCTTTTGCGGCTAAGAACTACTCCCTTCGTTCCTAAATATAAGATCACTTTTGGAGAAGTGGATAAGTTCTTAAATATAAGATCACTTCTTATTTTATCTCACGTTTTGTCCAAACTACTCTTATACTCCCTCTTTTCATTGAAATCTCTCCTCCTTTCAAAGTTAAGTGATTGAGGGGATTTTTGGAAGATCACGTAATTTTATTGTCTTCCTTAATCTCCCAAAATTAACCAAAGTGATCTTATATTTAGAAACGGAGGGAGTATTGATAATTCAGTTATTTTATTGAGTACTCTCTATCATCTTTAGGGTCTGTTTTTTGAGAATAACTTTTGAGTAGAATAGGTTTTTTTTGTAAAATAGTTTTTGATGAAATGAAAGTGTTTGGATAAAGTGTCAGTAGAATAGCTTTTTGAATATCAAATTGCTAAAAAGGACAATTTTTACAAAAAATTTATTTCAAAGATTTAAATGATAACATTTTATCATCATTAGTAAAAATATTAATGTATCAAAAGAAAAATATTAAAAAAATACTACAAAAATTACAATAAAAACAAATAAAGAACTCCTTAACTGGAAACTTTCAAACCTTACCAAAGATAAGTGAAAAAGAACTCAATCAAAAATGAAAAACAGCCAAAGAAATAACTAATTGAATATCATCCAAATCAGAATTGAAGAAATAACAATTTGAATATCAATCAGATTTAATACTTAAAAGAAATTTTTGCTTTCATTTGACCAAAACTAAAACTAAAAAAAGAGAGTTATATACAACAACAATGAATCATATATAGTGGTGGAAATAAAAAAGAGATGCAATATTGATAGATTAAGAACTGACACAGTTAGTGAGGAAAGCGCAGACAATAATCAAGGAGACATTGGGAAGAGTGATGACGAGAAGGAGAAGAAACATGAGTACTTTTGGGTGAGAGATTCTGAAAAGTAAGAAAAAATAGCTTTTAGGTTTTGGGATCAAAACTGAGCTTTTAATGTAAAATAGGTTTTCCAAATTTTTTGAGTGTTTGGGAAGAAATGTGTAAAACCTAGGTTTAGTTTCAGAAAAGCTTTTCTCAAGGATATCCAAACAGGTCTTATTATAAGATTTATTTGACTTTTTTAAAAACTAGTGATACAAAATTAATCAATGTAAATTACTTTTAGTTAACTTATGATTTTAAAACTAATTTATTCTAATGTAAAACTAACATATCATCTAATTGAATGTGATATATATTATAATTAAGTGATATAATTTATTTCATTATCTCAAAAAATAAAAAATAAAAAAAAATGTTATATTTATTTAGGACCAGAGAGAGATTCTAAAATTAGCTTAAAAAAAGAACTTTGATGCTCAAGGTATTCATCACTAGGATCACAACATCATATTCAATATATTTACATAGAGTTTTGAATTTAAACACATCACTTATTTGAGTTATAACAAGGGAAAAACTTACATCAAGTTACTTTCTCCAGATTCTCAAGTTCTTTTAATATAGGAGTGACATGTGTCCTTTTATAATATGAATGATTGTTATAAAATGACACATGTTACTCCTATATTAAAAGAACATGAGAATCTGGAGAAAAGAACTTGACCTAAGTAAGGTCCTTATAACAATAGCATTAATTTTAATTTTAATTGAAACCTAAAAGAAAAGTGGAAGAAATACCTCTTCAAGTCAAACGAAATCTCAAACTGTGAACACATTTTTTGTTTTTTTTTTATGGAAACAATTTTTGTTTTTTCATGCATTGATGTCAACAATCCGTTAATACTACACTATTTTTTTTTTTAACTGAAGTTAATAGTACACTATTCAAAAGTCATGGAACATATTTTGATAAAAAAAAAGAAGTCATGGAACATATATTTTGTCACTTAATTAAGTTAATAACTCAAAGTATGAACTATCTCCTCACGTCCAAACCCCCAACTTGTAGTAGTATAAGCAGACCTAAAAAATATAAGGCGGCTGTATTTCCTATGGTTACCTCTCTGATTAGGATTAGGGATTAGGGATTAGTGATTAGCGAGTAGTGATTAGTGATAAGCCATTAGCGATTAGTGATTAGTGAGTGGTGAAAAGTGAAGTGAAGCTTCTGCCGCCAAGCCAAGGCGCCAACCCTCACTCACAAGTCACACACACTAAACCCCTTCTTAAACCTTTTGTGCCCGAGCCACCGTCCCTTAGAGCGGCCACCACTTCCAGTGGCGTTTATTGTTAGCCATGCCCTTCTCTTCCAAAAAGTCCCACAAAAACAAGCCCAACGCCATGTCCCTCCATAAATGCTCCAAACAAATCTCCAAACAAAAGACCAAACCACCCTCCGCCGCCACCTCCCTAGCCCTAGCCCTACACCTCCAAGACGACGACGTCCCTGATTTCCCCCGAGGTCACTCCAACACTTCCTTTCTTTCTCCCGCCTTTTCAATTTCAAACCACTATTTTAATGTTCATGACTGTGCAATTAAAAAAAATCACACTATAATTGTTCTATTTTACTGACTTTTGTACCTTTCAATTGGCCTTTTAGGTGGAGACACTTCTCGGACCTCTTGGAAAACTGGAGAAAAAAGCGTAGAAGACGAGTATGAATTTGGTTCTGAAGATCATTGGAAAAAGAAGAAGAAAAGGAGGAACAATGCCTCTAACAAGAGTCGAATACCCGAGGATGACGATCTCGGTTTGCTATCCGGTGGTGGAATCACCGGGAAATTACCAAGATACGCAAATAGAATTACTTTCAAGGCAGGCTTTTAGTGATTTATATGTTTGTTTGATTGTGCTGTTTTGTTGTCTAGCTTGCTTTTCCAATGTTGCCTCTTTATGTTTTAAATGCAATTGTTTTCTTTGCATCTTTTTCGTAATAGCTGATGTTATGATTGCATTACCTTAGGGAGCATTGAAACACATTCACATTTAAGTGCAACATGAATGCTAGTTTTTTTTATTTTTGGGATATGTGCTCTATGTCAACTAACCAAAAATATAACATGTTTGCAAATTTTATTTCTTTATGCTCATGTCTAAGGGTTCGGTTTCTGATTATTGCAGCTAAAAGTATATCACTTCCAGCTGTAAAGAATTGAATGTGTTTTTTGTTATTCATTATATTTAATATCAGGATGTTGGTCTTTAAATTTGTCTGTACTATTTACTACCTTTTTAATGGGACTTATTTCTGTCATTCCTTGTCAAAATGGTTTCATTATTCTTCTTTGGAATGTGATTAAAATTTTCATTTTTGTATATGTACCAGAATGTATCTCCAGGTATGAAATTTTGGGGACTTGTTGCTGAAGTCAATGAAAAAGATATTGTAGTTAGTTTACCAGGGGGTTTACGTGGATTAGTTCATGCATCTGATGCCTTTGATCCTATTTGGAATGACCAAGTTGAGGTGTGTATCAATCTTTTCTCTCTGATTATCCATTTAGTTGCCCTTTCCCTTTCATAATGTTTTTGCTATTGTTATACCATTTCAGCTCATCTTCCTCTCTTGTCAGGTTGGAGAAGGTTTTCTATCTAGCTCATTTCATGTTGGGCAGCTGGTTTCTTGTGTTGTCTTGCGAATAGATGATGACAGCAAAGAGAAAGGCAAACGAAAAATCTGGTTGTCTCTGCGCCTCTCAATGTTACACAAGAACTTCAATTTAGATGTTGTTCAAGAAGGCATGGTATGCAGACTCTTTTAATCTACAAAATATAAGTATCTATCATAATATATCTGATTCTATTACAACTTATGAGTGGGTTGTAATACAGGTCCTTGCTGCATATGTCAAAAGCATTGAAGATCATGGCTATATTCTTCACTTTGGCCAGCCTTCTTTCACGGGATTTTTACCAAAGAATAGTTTTGCTGGTAAAATATATCACAATTCTTTTTGCCTATATCTGTCAGTTCACTTTGTGTAAGATGGTTAAACTAAATTTTGGTTTTTACCTGCTCTTCCTTTTTTGTGTTTGAATTCCTGAAGATGGCAGGAGTGATGGAATAAAAGCTGGGCAACTTTTGCAAGGAGCGGTTAGGAGTGTCGATAAAGGTCGCAAGGTTATTTACATGAGTTATGACCCTGACATGGTGTCTAAATATGTGGTATGCTCACTCTAAATCAATTATGATCTATATTTGTATTTGTTATGGCCTGTTTATATTGATATTTAACTTTTTTTTGGTCCATGATGGTGCATTTGAATACTTGATGCAGACCAAGGATCTCAAGGGTATATCAATTGATCTTTTAATCCCTGGCATGATGGTTAATGCTCGTGTAAAGTCAGTTCTTGAGAATGGCGTTTTGTTATCATTTCTCAATTATTTCTCAGGAACGGTTAGTGTAGCATTTACATGTCATGATTGCAATGCCTAGCTGATATTTTGAGTGAAGAAATTCACTTAACAAACCAACATATTTTAATATAATTTCGAAAATACATTTCATTGTTTTAGGCTGATCTGTTTCATCTGCAAAATATCTGTCCTTCAAAAAACTGGAATGATGATTACGGAGAATCTCAGAAGGTACATTTTATGCATCTTTTCCAACTTGCACTACACTGCACTCGTTAGCACAGATTGCTATTACATATATGCAAATAGCTTTTGCATTATAGAACTATAGGTCGAGTTGGTGCCTGCAGTATTTGACTTTGTAATTGTCAGACAGACATCATTTAAGCTGAATATGTCATGGAATTTAAGTTGTATCGGAACTATGGAAGTCAGTCATTCCATTTGCTTGGAAGTGTTTCAAATATTTTCTGCCCTCCCCTCTTCTTTGACTTATTCTAGTGAGAGACTGCATTGCCATCTAACTCCTCAGTTGTCATGTTCTGAAATAAATTAGTAATTGATTAAAACGTTTTGTTACACGTTTGGAATTTAGGTTGCTAGAATATTAATGCAGTTATGTGACATTCTCCTTGGTTTGTTTGCTCTTTGGCTTCATTGAATTCTACATTGCAACCATGTTGTATCATCATGTAAATTATGCAATTTGCATCTTTGAAGTTCATATATTTACCTTGATTGACTTGTATTCATAATGTGTTCTAATTACTGATTATATTTCTTTGTCTTCTGTCATCTATGAATTGATGCACTTAAATGCTTTGAAAGCGTGAATAAAGTTCAATTGGCTATAAGCACCTTCTATGTGATTCAGGTTATTGCTAGGATATTATTTGTTGATCCATTGACCAGAGCTGTTGGTCTGACGCTAAATCCACACCTTGTCCAGAACAAGGCCCCTCCATGTGTAAGTATATTGCCATTTGTTGTGCTCCCATATGCAAGTGAACTTTCACACACTGTATTCTTTTGAATAATTTCTTGTGCATCTTTTCTGGCACTCTTGAAATCTAACTGCAACTATTTTTAATTTTTAAAGAAATGAAAATTTCAGTACAATTGAAAATATTTGATAATCAAGAAAGTGAACATAATGAAATTGTTTAGATATTTGGGAAACTTTTTTTGGAGAACAGATGACTGAATCTCAAGTTTATATATAAAACTGTAATGTCCTTTCCTTAATATCCTTGAATACCTTTTGTTGGATTAGAAGAGAGTACTCGAAATTTGCAGAACATCATATAGCCCATTTTCCTCACAATTCTAGACTAAATAATCAAACCTAATATCCCTAATTAAAAGGGATTCTAATTGTTTGAAAAACAACATATAAAATCTCAAATATCTCCTAATTATTCATTTCCTATTCTCTAACAGTAATGTTGTACACTGATTTATTTTGTGTTGCAGGATGTTAAAATTGGAGATATATATGATGATGCAAAAGTCGTCAGAGTGGATAAAGGCTTGGGCCTATTGCTTGAAGTTCCATCGATTCCAGAGTCTAGTCCGGCATATGTCAGTGTATGTTATTGATCATTAATACTGTTTCAGTAAAAGTTTTATCGAACCTTACAGACTTTTTACAGTATGATTTGTTAAATTAAATTCTTGACAGATATCTGATATTGATGAGGAGGAGATTCAGAAGTTCCAGAAAAAGTTCAAGGAAGGAAATCGTGTTCGAGTTCGGATCCTTGGGTTAAGGAATTTGGAAGGGCTTGCAACTGGAACCTTGAAGGTTGTCATTTTTTTGGGGGGAGGGGTGGTAGTATGGGAGTTCAATTAACAGAAATAGGATTTTCCGTTTAATCTAGAAAACAGCAAAGACGAATTATTAGTTACTGTGGCATTTCCTATGGGTCATGCCTGAAAGATATTTTTTAAATGGGTTTGATCATAAACACTCGATTGACATTTCTTTTGTCTTCTTTCCTTTGAATAACTTTCTTGTGCTCAGTGATACCTGGAATCAATATCTGTTTGTCTGTGTTCTCTGATGATTTGAATTGATTTTTGTATTTCTTCTTCCTGCCCCAACACTAACCATCATATAGTTCCATTCTGTGTATGAGAAGCATACTCATGAGATGAAGTACATGTGTGTATAGAAGAGTTTGGGATAATGTGCTAACAGGTGTAAGAGTTCTGATATTCAACAGTGCCTCTTTTTTTGGTTCATGGGATCAAATGCTGAGTTCAATTATCTCTTGTGCTTATTTAGTACGCATAATTGTAGTTCTTTCTTTAGTTTTTGTAAGCTTATTCTTTTGGGGAAAAAGTTGTTCATTCCCCCAACCCTTAGGTTTTGCTACTTCGCTACCAATATTCTCATCTCAAATTTTCCCATAGAATTTAATTGTTGTTTTCCAGAGTCTGTTATGATTGATTTTCCTAAATAATTTATATAACCATACATGCAATGAATTTGGAATCCATTATATTGGGATTAAGCTTTTTTTGTTGTTGTATCACCTATTTGGATGGGTGGATAGTTCATTTGTCTTTCACTTGACAGTTATTGTGAGATAAATGTTTAGTTTGTTAAATGTTTTTGGTTTTACCGAGCTGTTCTAGCCTGTTGTCATGCATTTAACTAACTGATGTTGACTCTAGGATATTTCATTGAATCTGTCTTATGTTTCTGTATCACGCAGGCTTGTGCTTTTGAAGGAGATGTATTTATACACTCTGATGTCAAGCCTGGGATGATGGTGAAGGCCAAGATTCTTTCAGTTGATGCCTTTGGTGCTATTGTGCAAATTCCTGGTGGTTTGAAGGCACTATGTCCTCTTCGGCATATGTCTGAAATTGAGATCGCGAAGCCTGGAAAAAAATTTAAGGTTCTGATCTAGCCATATATTTTGAAAGCTCTATTATGCTTTGTACAGACATGTTATTGTGTATGTTACTACCTGGGTTATTATGGTACAGGTGGGAGCAGAGTTGGTATTCCGGGTGCTTGGTTGCAAGTCAAAAAGAATAACAGTTACACACAAGAAAACCCTTGTATGTCACTTCTTTGGGCTCTTAATAGTTAACACACACAAACACGTGTAGTTTCACAATCAGCGAAGTTATGCTCGGAATTTTCCCTCATGTTTTCTTTGAATGTAATTTGGGGTTCTTTACCCTTTTTACAAGTTTTACTTGATGAAATACAAGGTGGAGTGTAGAAAGAAGAGGGTGGGAGAATGCATTCTATTAATACTTGTTTTGCATTACAGCTTTGGTCCCTTGCATTCTTCAATGGACCAAAACACTTGAAGTGTGTTTTACTCCAAGCTTTAGCCATGTTTTTGTGTTATACTTAATTTTGAAGCAGAATTGTTGTGATTTCTCTTGGCAGGTGAAATCAAAATTAGGGATAATAAGTTCATATGTTGATGCAACTGATGGATTAATTACTCATGGGTGGATAGCAAAGATTGAAATGCATGGGTGCATTGTACGATTTTACAACGGAGTTCAAGGATTTGCTCCTAGGCTAGTTTCTTATTAATCAGATTTACAGATCCATGCCTTGTCATTTCTGTTATTTTCTTTCTTTTTTTGTGCTTGTCTTCATATGTGCTTTCCTGAGTATTGGACACATCTTCATATTGTCCAATCTAATAACTAATTTCATCACTTTTATAATGTCTTTTTCACAAGCCATTATTCACAAGCCATTTTTATAATACCTGGTGTTAGTTTGGGGTGCTTAGTGGTCTAGGATGGTCACTTGAAGGGCAAAATAGAGTCATTACCCTTTTTATTTCCTTGTATGGTTCTGTGACTATCCAAAATTGATATTGAAGTTGAACCACAAGCATTGCTTCATGAGGATGAATATGGAGATCATAGTTCTGGCTCACTCATGGCAGCAAGGAGATTTTGATGTCCTTGATGATATTTTTATTGTATGCATGCTGTAATGTGCTGGTCGTTACTCTGCTTTCAATTAAGTGATGACAATGGTTTTATTTTCTTCTCTCTCTTTAGCTCGAAGGTTGTAACATATCTTATGAGAGGAAAGTATTACTCACTAGTTTGGTCATTAAGTTTTTTTGCCTTTTTGCAAGTTCAACTGATGAGTGCAGGAAACTCTGACAGTGCATAACTTCTTGGTTTTATGTGCTTCTCCCCATATTTTTTTTGTTTATGCATCTCAAAAACTTTTTATGACTATCTGAACGGAGTCAGTAGATTGTGGTTATTTGATCTATTGTTATGGTGTTATTTTATTTTTCGTTTTTTTACCATTTAACGTTTTTTATATCGGAACAGGTCTGAACTTGGTTTAGAGCCTGGAAGTGATCCGGGTTCGGTTTATACTGTTGGTCAAGTTGTTAAATGTCGGGTTATCAGCTCCATTCCTGCTTCCCGGAGGATCAACCTTAGTTTCACCATAAAGCCTACAAGGTACTCTTCCGTAAACTCTACCTTTCGACTTATGCAGTGTGTTATGATTGATATGTTTCAGATCCGTTATGGGGTTAGTTTTCCTTGAACTTTGCTAAAGTAGTGTGATAATTCGAATGTTAGGGCTTCTGAAGAGGATATGGTTAAGTTGGGTAGTCTTCTTTCGGGAGTTGTTGACAGAATAACAGAAGATACTGTATTTGTTTGTGTTAACGCTGGAGGCTTTTCAATGGGGAAAATATCTGTGGAGCACTTGGCAGATCATCATGGTATTATTTCATTCTGCTTGATTAAACGCTTTTCATTGCTTTGTCCTCCATTGAATGATGGGCATGGCTATTTTTCATGCAGGGCAAGCCATTCTAATGAAGTCAGTTTTGAAACCAGGATATAGGTTTGATCAACTGCTTGTTTTAGGTACATTCAGTAATCCTAACAGTTTCTGTGAAATCACTTGTTTTGCATTATGGTTTTGCCCTAGTTCATTATTAGTGTGTGGCATTATGGTTTTCTCAACGTAATATCTATTGGTGATGATACATAGGAAAGAAATTTTGATTTTTAATTTGAAATTGTGTTCTATTTAATGCAGATATTATTGGAAACAATTTGGTTCTATCCGCCAAAAGTTCGCTTATCAAATTTGCCCATCAGATTCCTGCTGATATTACTCAGATTCATCCTAACTCTGTTGTGCATGTAAGTTTTTGCTTTGAGCATACACGAACTGTTTTTCACTGTCAGATACATTATAATCTATTTCCCTCTTTTCCTTTTGGATATTTATTTCTTGTTAGTGGTTATGTTGTCGAGCTTTTCTGCTTCAGCTGAATAAATTCTGTGTGGAACAGGGTTATATTTGTAACTTAATTGAGACAGGCTGCTTTGTCCGTTTCCTTGGTCGATTGACTGGTTTCTCTCCTATAAAGAAGGTGCTCTATATTTTATCTTTCTTCATTCCTCCTCCTTTTCCTCATCCCAGCATGGTTAATTGCTTGTATGACTAACATGAATATTTTTTTTACTTTGTATAGGCTACTGATGACAAGAAAACCAACCTTTTGGAAGCCTATTACATTGGGCAATCTGTTCGCTGCAATGTTTTAGATGTTAGTATATTAGACTATTAGTCGAGGCTGAAGATTTCATATTTAAAAAAATGATATATTTTAATATAAGACTTTGCATGTCTTCTTTTCAGATAAGCGATACTGGTAGGATAGCACTTTCTCTAAAGCAGACTACATGTTTTTCAACAGATGCATCATTTATTCAGGACTACTTCTTTATGAAGGAAAAGGTTTGAACAATCATCAGCTAGCTCTTTAATATAGCTGATATTTATGTCCAAGTTTTCTACTCTTGAAACAAACTATTTATGGGCCCGGTATCATAAGCCCATGTATAGGGCATAACCTCAACTCCATTGAGAGACTTGTCTGTGCTGGATGTATTTTGTGTCTTCTGTCGGCATTTAATTTTTCCTTTGACATTTATACTCTAATATCACTGAAGTTGAAAGCCGTTCACTATAGTTTTGTTGTTTCTAGTTCTATTCATATTTATCATGTAGAACTGATCTCCTATCATGATTATTCCCTTCAATTTGCTTCTCAGGAATGAGTATGATGCTTCCTCTTCCCCTTTTCTGTTTTTTATGCTTAATAGATCTTTGCTTTTCTCGATCCAGATTGACAAGTTGCAATACTTGGGTGCTGATGGATCTAACTTAAAGTGGGATGAAGGATTTGGCATTGGGACAATAGTTGATGGGAAAGTTGACGATGTTAAGGAAGTGGGAGTTGTTGTAAATTTTGAAATGTATAACGATGTTTTTGGATTCATTACGAATTATCAGTGTGAGTTTTCTCTCTTCAATCTGTTACTAAATATCCTGGATTTTTGAACCCAACGAAAGGGCTAATTCTAACTGAAATGCAATTTTCCAGTAGCTGGAAAGGTGTTAGACAATGGCTCTTCTGTGAAAGCAATGGTTCTTGATGTTTCCAAGGAAGAACGCCTTGTTGATTTATCTCTGAGACCTGAGTTAATTAAAGAATCTAAAGAAGGGAGTTCCCAAAAGCATGCTAGCAAAAAGGTTGAATCTCTATTATTTCACATTATATATTGCATATTTTTCCATGTAGCCGACCCCACCTTGATGGGATAAGGCTTTGTTGTTGTTGTTGTTGTATATATTGCATATTTGTCCTACATGGCAGAGACATAGAGGGTAAAACAAGTTATACAAATATCACACTGTTAACTTGTTTTGTTTTGAAGTTTGAAATTTGGAATTTTATTTCCTCATTCTTTTTACTATTTATTTTGGTTCTGTTTCCTTTAAATTTCCTTGCATTGCTATATGCTAAATTATGTTTGTTATCCATGTTTGACCTATTTGATCAAATCAATGTTGGGCCATTTTTCTAGAAACGGAGAAGAGAACCCATTAAGGACTTGGTCACACAGCAGACAGTCAATGCAGTAGTAGAAGTTGTGAAAGATAACTACTTGGCAAGTGTTTCAATGTCATTGTTCAATTTTGTCACTGATTAGTAGAATTAGTTTTTTTTATCATTATATTCCACTGAAGTCATGTCTCTAAAGCAGGTTGTATCTATTCCAGAGCATAATTATGCTATAGGATATGCATCGATATCTGACTACAACACTCAAAAGTTTCCGCAGAAACAATTCTTAAATGGACAAAGGTGAACAAGAATCGACTAATTTTTTTCATTTTTCTAGGCTTTTTCCACATTTCAATGGCATCACTTTGCTGCTAATCCTACCATTGCCAGCACTACTGCTATTTCATTTTTGACAGATGGTTGTTGATACTTCGTACATGAACTTATATTTCAAATGGTTTACTTGGTCTCAGTGTCACTGCGACTGTGATGGGTCTTCCAAGCCTAGAAACTTCAGGGAGGTTGCTTTTGCTTCTTAATGAGGTCAATGAAGCTCCTAGTTCTAAAAGAGCAAAGTCTAGTTATAAAGTGGGATCACTGGTTCAAGCGGAGGTAAATTAATATAGCTTATTTCAAGTCTCTTTGTGTGGTTTAGCTTATTTCAGAAGGATTCTCATAGTGTATTGATTTGCAGAAAGATATATATATCCATGATGACTTTCAGTTTTTGTTTGGTTGGTTTGCAATTTTTGATAGACAGTATTATGCAATGTCAATGTAAGGAGTCAATTAGATTCCTTGCTAAGTCCACTGAAGCTTATAACAGCCTTACACGCTGTAATTAACTTCGTACCCATCTCTGGTGCTCTTGTCGCTTGATTTTCTTTTTGAACTTTTGTTGTACAGATCACAGAAATCAAGCCTCTTGAACTGAAGCTGAAGTTTGGAGCTTCTCTACGTGGTAGAATTCACATAACAGAGGTGATGTTTTATTATATATTTGAAGTATAAACTAGCATTTTTTGGTGAACAATATGAATTAGCATTTTAATTTGCCAACTTGTATACAAATTTATATTTTATTCGCTGGTTTTCTACCTATGCGCAGGTGCACGATATAAATGTTTTGGAAAATCCATTTGCTAGATATAAAATTGGGCAAACTGTTACAGCAAAGATTGTTGCAAAGCCTAATGAATCAGGTAGCCAAAAGATGGGCTCACATTGGGAACTGTCAGTGAGATCCAAAATGCTTACAGGTTTGTTATATGATTGTATGACTGCTTTTTACTTGTTCAAATTTCTACTTCAAATCTGAGCTAACCTCATGTGATAGCTATTGTACACAATGATTTAATTGTGATGATTTTAATTTATATGAAATTTAATTGTTAATTACTTAAATCATTATTTTCAACTCTTTAATTTCAATCCAGGTACTGGAGATGTTGGGGACACTATTAGTGATAATTTTGAATTCTCAACTGGGCAATGTGTCATTGGCTATGTATATAAAGTGGATAGTGATTGGATCTGGTTAACAGTATCTCGAAGTGTGAGGGCTAAGCTTCATATTCTTGACACTTCTTGTGAACCCAATGAGCTTGAGGATTTCCAGAATCGATTTTATGTGGGACAACCTGTTTCTGGTTATATTTTGAGTATTAACAAAGAGTGGAAGTTGTTGCGGTTGATTTCACGTCCCTTTTCTGCTCCAAATCATATAACTGGTAAAGACAAACTAGAAGATAAACAAACAGATGATATGAATGCAGATGTTACAGCTTACATTCATGAAGGCGACATTTTGGGTGGAAGAATTTTTAAAATTATTCCAGGTGTTGGTGGATTGCTTGTCCAAGTTGGTCCTCATACATATGGAAGAGTACACTTTACTGAACTTACAGAAACGTGGGTGCCTGACCCATTGTCTGGATATCAGATAGGACAGTTTGTTAAATCTGTGGTTCTTGAAGTCAGCCACTCTGACAAGGGTACTGTTCATGTTGATTTGTCATTTCGGTTTTCAGACGGCAGGCTTTCTCAGAATACCAAAGTTATACAAAACATTGAGGACCTTCGTCCTGATATGGTTGTGCAGGTACTATACAGTTCTTATTCTTCTATCTTTTAAATTGTACATTTTTAAATGCACTTTAATATTTGCTTTAGTTTACCTTAGTTTCTTTAATTTTATATGTCTATTAACAAACATGTAAGTAGTTTCTTTAATTTTATGTCTATTAAACATGTAAGGTTAAACTGTGAAATCTAAAATTGTCAATATAACATTGACCATTGTTGAGTGAATGTTGATGAAACTTCATAATTCTCATATTCTCAATTCTCAATTTTATTTATGTATTTAGTTCAAGTGGCTAGAAAATCTTCAGCCATAACTCTGCTTGCATCCTCCTGATACTGCTAGCCATTATAATCCCCTATGGTCTTGCTTTCCTTTACTAGTCCCATTGTCCTTTTTTTCTGCCAACACATAATCCGATTTGGATTTTTGCTCTTTCTTTTCAGGCCCAATTCACCCATTTCTTCTCTTTATTTAACCAAAAACAAAATATTAGCTTTAGGCTCTTTAACCATGCAGAGAGATCGAGATGGAGAGCAATCTAGAAATTGTTTTTGTTTTCAGTTTCTGCTGCGTTAAATTAATATCCCTTAAATGTCTACCTTCCTTAAGGGGCCTCACTTGTTATCCCCTTGTGAAATCCTTTGTTCATCTGTTTTATTGTAATTTTTGTTTTGAGAATAAATAAAATCTGTCTATTATTAATGGTTTGATTAGCAATAAAAATCTTTATCGAGAATTGAGAAATGTGTTTTATTCCATCTCTTGTGCTTGCATTATTCTCATTAGAACATGAGGTTCTTTCATTCTTTTTTTGATACAAAAAGAAACAAAATAAGACTGAGGTCCTTTCATACTATCAAAAATATTTAAAATTTATTTTCTTTTCATGTTTTATGGCCTAAAGATTTTGTACGGTCTGGTCATACAATATGATTGTGCAGCTCTGTTTGGTTCAAAGTTCAGACAAATTCTGACACTTACAGTATTTTTTGATGTTTTAGCTTATCTAGTTCAACTTTCAAGAATCTAACATTAAATGTTTGAATGTTTTCTGTTCCATTTGTAATCATAAAAGCTTCATAATAAGAAAGGACTATTTCCCCTTTGATTTTGAGCCATCAATTTTATTTTTTTTTTTGCCATTCTAGGGTTATGTAAAAAGTGTCACACCAAAAGGATGCTTTATTTTGCTCTCACGGAAGGTTGATGCCAAAATTCTTCTGTCAAACCTATCTGATGAATATGTTAAAGATCCTGAAAGTGAATTTCCTGTGGGGAAGCTTGTAACTGGAAGGTAAGCAATCAGCTCATCATATGACCCTGTTTTCTAATGAAGGTGAATGAAGTATTGTAATGAGTCAATCATTTGCAGGGTTTTAGCTGTCGATCCTCTCTCAAATCGTGTTGAAGTTTCATTGAAGAAATCAAATGGTGCCGGCAGAGTAAATTCTGATATTGTTGATTTCAGTAAATTTCATGTTGGAGATACTTTATCTGGTAGGGTTAGGCGAGTGGAGGCATATGGTTTATTCATTGCAATTGACAACACAAACATGGTATGTTAAATCCACTTGTCATCTGTGATCAATATTTATATTAGTAAAATGAAGTGAATACTTGTATTTTTTTTTTGCTCTGTTTCCCAATATTCACAACTTAATATCATCTAATAATTTTATGATATAATGATTGTTCAATTCGGACGGTCTATGCTCACAACTCCGGTTCAACAATGTGTGTTTATATTTTGCGGTTAAATTATATTTTGGAAAGTATATTTTATAAGTTTTGGATTGTGTGATTTCACTATGCTGAGTTCTTTTAATTGCCTAGGTTGGATTATGTCATATCTCAGAGATTTCTGATGATCACATTGACAGCTTAGACATGAGGTTCAAAGCTGGAGAGGAAGTAAAAGCACGAATATTGAAGGTAAAATGAGTAGAGTAGCTTTCAAATTTTCTGAGCTCTTTTTGATCTCCTTACAATGTTGTAGAAGAATTCTTAGAATCTTGTAGAAAACTTCTCTAGAATTCAGTAGAAGTGAGGAAATATTATACAATACATGGACATTTTTTTCAAAGCAATAACAATCCCAGACCATATACTAAACTCTTAAGGCATTATTTTTTTTTTAATTTTATTCCTTAACATTTAAATTCACATTATCATCATCATCAGTGAATATATTGTTATAACTAACTCTTTCCAAGTTTTGTTCTCTTGAAAAGGAGACTGATCTAATAGTTATTTAGTTGGTGTTTATATCTTCCACCCCAAAATTTGATACTGAAACATTGACAAAACATTCATTTCCTACAAATCAGAACATTATATATGATTATAATTGGCATGCCCTTGTGGGTTGTCTTATAAAGGTTCAATATTATCAAAACCCATAACAAGCCCAAGTCAGTCAAATTAAAGGCCAAGATTGATTCAGCAGATATTTACAACCATTATAACACTGTAAAGCTTGCCCTTATGAAAAATCTCGAATAGCTTTCCATCAATATATATCACTGTTCATAATCAGGGAAAGAAATGACCACTATGATTTTACACAGAAATCATTGTCAATTTGATTTTACTTTTACCCTTCTCTAAACCTTACAAAGTGGAGATTGTGTTTTGAATATTTCTTGCAATTTCCTGACATATGATCAGGTAGATGAAGAGAGAAAACGAATATCTCTAGGAATGAAGAATTTGAACATGGGAGCTGAATCTGCACTTGAAGTTTCTTCGGAAAAAGATCCAGATGAACAACTTTCAGATAAAATGACGTCTGTAGTTTCAACAAGTAGCAGTTTACCTGACACCCAACTAATGACTATTGAAGATGAAAAACATCATGGTCCAAATTTTTCACAAGCAGAAGCAAGGGCTTCCGTTTTACCTCTTGATGTCAATCTTGAGGACTTTGATCAGTTTGAGGAAGATGACGCGGTTAGCCAAAATCAAGAAAATGGAAAGGAAGACACTAAAAATGAAAAGGAAAAAAGGCGTGCAAAGAAGAAAGCAATGGAAGAGAGGTTGATTCAGTTAACATATTTATTTGGTTCTGGTTTTTCTGAGCAATGTTGATTTCTCTGCCTTTTCTTTTTTTACTTTTCAATCTACATTTATTGGCTTTATAATCTTCAGGGAGGATGAAATAAGGGCTGCTGAGGAAAGACTGCTGGAAGAGGATATACCAAGAACTGCTGATGAATTTGAAAAAATTGTTAGGAGTTCTCCTAATAGCAGTTTCATTTGGATAAAATATATGGATTTAATGGTTTCCCTGGCGGATGTTGAGAAAGCCCGCTCTATCGCCGAGAGGTACTTCACAATTATTTGTCCATTTTATTGTCTTCTCTTTAATTCAATCTGACCTGTACTTGTCAAATGCTGATATGTAATGTATGGGCCAACAAACTACATACATAATCCCAGACATTGATCGTTATCATACTAAATGCTACCCAAACTAACTTAATTTATCTTCCTGCGTCTGAAATTTTTCAAGGGCACTGAGGACAATAAACTTACGAGAAGAAAATGAGAAGCTCAATATCTGGAAGGCCTATTTGAATCTGGAAAATGAGTTTGGAAAACCTAAAGAGGTAGCAAGGAGGCATCAAATTTATGCATTTTGTCATTGACATCGTTGAATCCATACTATTCACTGAGTTTCTTTTTGTAGGAAGCGGTTAAGAAAGTGTTTGAAAGAGCACTTCAGTATAATGATCCCAAAAAAATCCACCTAGCTTTGCTTGGATTGTATGAGAGGACCGGACAGGATCAGTTGGCTGATGAGCTCATCAAGAGAATGACAAAAAAATTTAAGCATTCATGCAAGGTAATCTAAAATTTTTGTTATGCAAAATCCTATTTCTCATGGCCTTCAAATATGTAAGATAATCATATTAAGTCATTTTGGTTTGGGCTTTAGATTTGGTTGAGGCTTGTACAAAGACTGTTGAAGCAAAACGAGGATGGAATTCAGTCTGCTATCAATCGTGCATTGTTGAGCCTTCCTCGACGTAAGCACATCAAGTTCATTTCACAGACGGCAATTCTTGAATTTAAAGCCGGGGTACCTGATAGGGGACGATCCATGTTTGAAGGAGTATTACGGGAATACCCCAAGAGAACAGATTTATGGAGTGTTTATATTGACCAGGTAAAATGCTTTTCAACATTTGACGTGTATCTGTATGTATTATACATGATAAATACTTGTTCTCGTGTGCATGACAGGAAATTCAACTGAAAGATTCAGATATAATTCGTGCATTGTTTGAGAGGGCAATTAGTCTGAGCCTTCCAGCTAAAAGGATGAAAGTGAGTGCGTTTTGTGTAATCAATTTTTCTGATGACATTTCCTTTTGATTTTTTTAGTCATGAACATCTTGATGGTTTTTTTGTGTGTCTGAATTTGCAGTTCTTCTTCAAAAAGTATCTTGTGTATGAGAAGTCTCAAGGTGACAAAGAACGGATTGAATCCGTGAAAAAGAAAGCAATGGAATATGTTAAGAGCAACCTGGTCTGATGCAAAATACTAAAAGCAGCTGTTGCGTGGTATATTTATTGGCCACAACATGAAGAAGTAAGGACCCCAGGCTTCGTGCAGGCGTGAAACCTACAGAATAGAAGCAAAATTTTGGGTCAATATAGGATTTTCTTTTTTAACTTAATTTTGGATCGCATCAGGATTTAGGAGTAGGCCTCCATCCATTTTTGTCTCCTCGATTGTTCACCATATGAATGTTATGTACATTTTGTTTGTGTAACTTTCGATAATCTCACCAGCAAAATGATGAGCCATAGCCTTTTGATTTATTTAATTTTTTTGAGTCCTCTTTTCTACAAGCAACAGGTTGGTTGTATTTTTTTTCAGATCAATTGTGATCAATTTTGTAGGTTATTCTGAATTGCAATTGGTCTCGTATATTTACCTCAAATGTAATTTAAGTTATACTCCATTTCAAAATTTCAAAATATAGATGTTTTTATTCTTTTCCACTTTGTCCTTGTAAAATTTAAATTAACATTTATCATTACTTTTGTTTTTTTCTCGCGCTCTTGTTCCTAAAAGGCATTTTGGTAATGTGGTCAATATCTTTTAGTAATCTGTGTAAAACACATAAGGGAGTACAGGGTCCCAGCAAAGTCAGAAGTAGACCTTTTATTTTGTCCAGCATAATATTAGAGGAGTAGCACACACTAGTATATACTCTCTCGTCCCTAAATATAAGATCTAATTGACTTTTTTAGTAAATTCTATAAAAAAGCAAAATAAGTTAATTATAAATTGATTTACCTAATTTTTTTCCCTTAAATTAGTTTATTTTACCTATAAACTAATGTATAATTTAAAAATAGATCAAATATGTCATAATTTAATAGTTTACTCCCTCCGGTCCCTAATGTAAGAACCCAAAATTTGAATGATTTTGGTCCCTAATGTAAGAGCTCACCCCATATTTTCTCCTCATTTAATGCATTTTTTCCTACTTTACCCCTAACTCTCTTTCATATTTATTAATACTTATGTATTTCTCTCTCTTAAAAGTACCATAATAAATATGGGCAATTTTGGAAAAGAAACATTAACTTTAGACACCCAACTAACATTCACATGTTTTCTTAAGAAACGTTTTTTTTACGGCTAGCTCTTACATTAGGGACCGAAGGGAGTATTTCGCAACCTTAACCTCTCCAAAAAAAAGTCAATTAGGTCTTATATTTAGGACCGGAGGTAGTATATATTAATCTGACCCCAAGATGACACAAGATTACTAAGCTCATAGACTTGTTAATCTTTGTGCTAAACTTTGGTATTTTGAGATGGAAATAACTCTAGTTACTATGATTTATGAACAGCGCACCTTTCTATAATTTATAATAAAGGATATTGCCTACATAAATGAAGTAAATCATTAGATCTGTTATAAATATTATACATATATGGATATGGATGTCCATAAACCTCAAACTCTTAACCTTCCTCATCCTACATAACCTCCCTAATAAGGAGATGTTATTGTCATAAAGCATATGTTACAACTTATATACTTATGAGGATTAAACTTGTCATTTATTTTGTGTTGAAGTTGTATGCCTATAAATAGATGACAATGTACTACAAATGAGACAATTGAATAAAATATTCTCCTCTTTCTCCCCAATCTCTCTTGTTCTTCTTGTTTATCATCTTCTTCTTTATTATATTCTATATTCACTTTAGTTTTATAACACGTTATCAGCACGACGCTCTAACCAATTTATGTATACTTCTTTCATTATCTTATATATATTTTCATATATTATATTATGCCATTTATTTATTATTATTATTATATTAGGGTCATACTTACCTCCAGTGCGGTACATCAAGTACAACCAGTTCACCACTAATTAAATGACACATGTACAATCTTTTATACACTCAACACACCATATCACTCTCCCTACTTTCTCTTCTCTCTTTCTCTCTCCTCCTACATTCACGCCTCTGCTCACCATTCACGCGCTCTCTCCTTGCTCTCTCTCCATTCCCTCATTCGCTCAACAATAAAATTAAAGCAACAAAATCACATAATAGAAATGATATTTTCCTGTTATAAAAAAAAAGAAATGATATTTTCCACAGCATAGTAAACCACGATTCATCATCCTTTTCCTTCATCACTCTCCCAAAAAAAACAAACAAACATGATCGGCCAACAGAAAACAACGGCCACGCACCGCCGTTACGCACAACAACACATCAGGTTGAGCTGTCATCGACACCTCCTTCTCCAACGAATCTCTTCGCCGTCTCTCAAAAGTCTCTCCTCGTCCGTACACCTCCCTCCGTTAATAACGGAGCCGTTATCTTCAACAACTAGTCCACCGCCGACGTCATCCTCCTTCTCTTCATCGACTCCGCCGCCGCCTCTCCTCCCTCCTCCTCCTCCGATGATCCACGTGTCTCCACCTCCGACCTCCACGTGTACCGGGCTGGGCTAGTTAGGCGGGAGAAGAACATGAAGGAAAGAGAGAGAGAAAGTTTGATAATAGATTCAATGGAATAATGGCGATCTAGTGCTGATGGTTTTTATTGGGGTCAGTGAAATGGCCATAGTCATCCAAGGAAGGAGAAGGTGGGGTTGAATGGAGAGAGAAAGGACATGTTTGGAGGAGAGTGGGGAAGAAAGAGAGAGAAGGTAGAGATAGTGATATGGTGTGTTGGGTGTATAATAGATTGTATATGTGTCATTTAATTAGTGGTTAACTGGTTGTACTTGATGTGCTGCACTGGAGGTAAATTTTTTCCATTATATTATATATATAATACTATTTATATTTATTTATTTATTTGATTCCTTGCATCATATCCTTACCCTTTTCGGAGGGTTAGAGAGACTGTCACAATGAATTCGAATGGTCGGTTCACCTCCTGTAATTCATACGCCCTTTAATTTCTCACAAAAATCCCCGTTGAACATATTTAATTTTAATATTTTGCATTTATATATATATATGAATTCGATTGGTCGGTTCACCGGCTGTAATTCATATATATAGTATTATTACAATATTATGCCAATTAATATTCACATTTATTTATTATTATTATTCATTTTATATTATACATTTTCTTTTGTTTATATTATGTCATTTTATTATTTTGTTATTTATGACTATTATTTTTATATTCCAATTAATTTTATAATATTATATTTCTTGTTAATTTTCAATTTATTATTATGGCCTGAAGTCATGACAAGATATTTGATGTCATAAAAAGAGGAATGACAATTTGATGTCCTAAAGAGAAAAATAAAAGGTCTTGAAGGCTAATGACAAAGAAATATAACGCCCTGAAGGCTAATGACAAAGGACTATAAGGCCCTGAAGGCTAATGACAAAGGACTATAAGGTCCTGAAAGCTAAGACAAAGGACGATAAAGCCCTGAAGGTTAATGATAGAGGACTAAATATCAAATCTATAATTTTCACTTTGAAATATATTTGATGTGATCTTAAAGACAAATATTATGAGAAAATATGAAAATATGATCAGAAGTCATATAGAAAAAGAAATAAAACTTTACAAAATGATGACTAGATGTCATATGAATAAGTATGTATTAGATGTCATATGAAGAAGTATGTAACACTTTTGTGATACAAATGAATGGCCATAGGCAATGAGTTATGAAAACATATTTATTAAATTGTTGTTAAAGCATAAAAAATATTGATAACCCCCGAAGGGTCATTGTTGTAAGGCATAAGAAAAATTGATAACCCCCGAAGGGTCATTGTTGTAAGGCATAAGAAAAATTGATAACCCCCGAAGGGTCATTGATGTTTATTTTCAGTTATAATTTAATATTGTTATTTATTTCATTATTAATGTTAATTAATTATCTTATTATTTCATATATATAAGGTTATTCACATATTGCATATATTGCATATATCCTATATTATACTTTCATAATAATATGTCATTTTATATATTTTCTTCCTTGATGATATTATTATTATTTCATTTGATGTGATTAATTTGTGGGAGAAATACATTAAAAAAAAAGTCGTGAAGACTATTAGCATATTTTGCTATAATCACATATGAGAATGACCATGTTGTGAATTAAGGAAACCAATATTTGGTGATATAAAAATATAAGATTTTGATGGTAAGTCTATATGACTAAAAAGTTTGGTATGGTCCTGAAGACCAACCAATATTTTGAATTATTGATAATGTACTACTGAAAGTGGAAAGATAGTGATCATATTTTGAAGTTGAATCAAAATTATTAGCAACCATGTTTAATGACATTGAAAAATGATACAAAATTATTAGCAAATTATACGTGGCCAGAAGTCATAGAGAAATATTATAAACTTGTGGAAGTGTTAATGGTGAATAGATTATGAGATAAAAAAATGACAAAAATTCTATGGAAAAAAAATGATACCTAAGGTATTAAGGTATTCCAAAAGTTTATGGAAAAATGATATTATGTTGAAAAGTTTTTTTTTTCTTAATGGTGGTGAAATCTAATGGGGATATTAGATACCAAATCTTCTTGAGTTTGAGTTTGCGTTTTGCTTCCCTTGACAATATTTTTTCAAAGTATATATCATCTTTCATACTATGTCATCATCAAATTAAGAATGGTACGGTACGTTTCTTCTCTCTATGTTCTACATTTTTATTTCTATTTTCTTGGAATAACATATGAATCAAATGATAATTTATAATATGTTGATATCAATCAATTATTGATTTAAAATTTAGTTATGAGAGAGAAAGGAAAAATCATATGTATGTGACAATTATGAATTAAATCAGAATTCATTCAATTTTATTTCAAATTTTATTATGAACGATGGTGTTAATTTTTATTTATTGTTTAATAGAAATTTGTGTGCTATAAATTTATAGATGCTTAAATAGGATAAAAATCGAAAACAAAGTTCTTCATTATCATAAGTATTTGATTATTAAAACTGATTTGTCTCTATGTTTCTCTTGCATTAATTATTTTCCATTCCATTTTATTTTATTTTATCTTATTTTTTGAATGTCATATACCATTTATATGTGATCTACAAGAACTATTAAAAAAAAGAAAAACTTTGATCTTTTGAGGCTATGAAAGATTGAAATTCATATTTACATGTGAGTAAGGAAATATTTGACCTTCAAAGTGAAATGTAGGTCATTGAACTACTTAAGATGTCTCTGAATTACATGAATAAGAGAAGTTTATTGGTAGAACTCACACTTGAGGGGGAGATTATTGGAGTATAAATGTGAGTTAATATTGATTTTTATTACCTTCTCACATATTCAAATGATATTTTTATTTATGGTTGGATTTTACTTTTGGTAAAAATCTTATTTATATTGAATTTATAAATCATATAGTAAATATAGTTATGATAGTTCCGGAAGAACTATATGACAATTCTAGAAGAATTGTACGTATTAAAAGCAATAATATAATCATAGTTCTTGAAGAACTAATAGTTCTATATTTATATGACTCACTTGAGGGGAGATTGTATGAAATAAATGAGTCATATTGGAGTATGAGTCATATTGGAGTAGAGTTTTTACTCCTAAACTTTCCATAAATCTTGTATAATCTCCCAATAACCAAAAGTTAGTTTGATAATAATAATATTGCAACAAACCTGAAGTTTGTGTATGTAATATTTGGCAATGACCGGTCAGATCATCCCGGATCATAATGATGCAAAATAATATAATATAATGAAAGAGTATTACTATTCACTAATGAACCTGAAGATTCAATTGTTTGTTCTCAAAAAATGAAATATGAAATATCACTAGTTTTGAATGAAATTATACACATGTAGATGTGTGTTGTATGAATTATATATATATGGGTCCATAGAGATATCATATAGACTAAATGATACTTTATGAATATTAGATGCATCTATGAAATGGTCACATTGGTGTCCATGTTATATGATCAACTTGCAACCTGAAGTTTGCAAATTTGTTTAGTTAAGTACATTAGTCATATGATTTTCATTGAAATCACTAGTGATTGTTAATTATGTTTTTAATGTTTATATGCCATGTGAGAGCATATCCATATCTAGCAAAGCCTCCCTGAATAGCTAGAACAATATTTGTGAGAACAAAATTTTCAATTTTAGAGTTGGATAAAATGTACTACCACTATGATTGCATCATGCCAACAAAGTATTATGAATTCTCCCATTGGCTCTTAGTCAGTAGCCAAATATTTTCCATCTGAATAATATGAAACTTTCATTCATATTGTTTGTTCCACCACAATAATGCACATAGATGGATATTAGTTGAAATTTGAGATGAATATTGATGTTCCCAACATGAGGGGAGAAATGAATAACTGGAAGAGATATATGTTGAATGCAACAAACGTGGATCCTCAAATATTAGTAATGTGAACTAGAAGTTCATCAAATGTTGCAAAGTATTTGTCAGACACTATCACTGACCAAATAAAGATTTTATATCTCATGATCCAGTTGAAGAATGCTCCAATAATTATATATGAAAATGAAACATGCTTGAAGCATGAGAAAATGAACGGTTCTAAAAGAAAATGAAAATGGAGCAAATAGTTACGATGATCATTTTGAGGAGGCTTTAATTGAGACATAACTATTTGTAAGACCCCGGAAGTGGCTCAGGTACCTGAAAGAAATAATAAGAGCTCAATATGCTATGTCATAATAAAAAGGAACCGTGAAAAGATAAATTTGTCGACAATAATTTTGATATCAAAATCACGTGATCAAATGAGGATCTAGTATATAAATATGTCATGAAAAGACATAAAATGATTAGCTAGCAGAAAACAAAAGACGCTATATGAAATGTGATAACATGAATTTATAATCTACGCACCCGAAGTACTATAGAATTATATAAATGAGAATATTTATGCGAAAAAGGGGGAGAAGAATTGTTAGAATATTTTTCGCAAAAGATCAATGTTGATAAATTTTGTCTTGTGGTGGAATGAATATTCATGTTTTGATTTGGTAGTCTGACAATAAATGAAATTTTTGATATGCGTCTATAGAATATGATTATAACCCATGGATAAATATTGTGAGTTGAATCCTAGAAGGATTTCAAAAGTTAGAAGTATTATTCAAAATGATTATATACATGTATAGATGTATGTATATATATGATCATATGAAAGTCTTTGAAGAATTTGCTAGAAGCATTTGATTTGTGTAAATACAACTCTCCAAAAGGATTAAAGTTTACAGAAATAAACAATTTTAAGTGATAGATTTCACTTGAAAGAAAGATTAAAGGAATCACTCATAATGTGTGATAAATATTATTTAGACTCTTGATGAATTTAAATATTTTTGGTACTCCTAAAGAGTTTGTAAAAATTTAAATATTACTTAGACTCCTGAAGAGCCATATGCTAAAAGATTAGCTCATGAAAAAAATGTGTTTTCTATATGGATCACTACATGATCCAAAAGTTGTAAGATCATTAAATATGGAATGAGATCATTTTGTATCTCACTAAGATTATATGAGAGCTATTTGATCCAGAAGTATCATATATTGGTTGAGATGTATTAGATATGCATGAGTCAGTCTGTCTTTTCTTATCAACAAGAGTAACTGATTCAACAACCAGAAGACATTGTGATGAACTAGCATATGATCGATCCATTTGAATGTAAATTTAGTAAATTTATTATCACGTCACTATGACGATAAATTTTTTGAATATTTGTTCGTGACATGACTTTGCAAGTCCAAAAATATCAACTCATGTTGTGAAGAGGGGGAGTAATATGCGTTGTACTCTTTTTCCCTTGTCTATGGTTTTATCCTACTGGGTTTTCTTAGCAAGGTTTTCAATGAGGCAACTTTGAAAGATATTTTGTACTCTTTTTCCTTCACTAGGTTTTTGTCCCATTGGGTTTTTCCTGGTAAGGTTTTAATGAGACACAATATTTGTTTATAGACATCCAAGGGGGAGTGTTATAAATATTATACATATATGGATATGGATGTCCATAAACCTCTAACTCTTAACCTTCCTCATCCTACATAACCTCCCTAATAAGGAGATGTTATTGTCATAAAGCATATGTTACAACTTATATACTTATGAGGATTAAACTTGTCATTTATTTTGTGTTGAAATTGTGTGCCTATAAATAGATGACAATGTACTACACATGAGACAATTGAATAAAATATTCTCCTCTTTCTCCCCAATCTCTCTTGTTCTTCTTGTTTATCATCTTCTTCTTTATTATATTCTATATTCACTTTAATTTTATAACAAGATCTTTGATTCTCATTATTTTTCAGTACGAAGATACAATACCAATTAAAATTTTGTAAAGGAGAACAATGCAAAAAAAAAAAAAATAGAATTTGTAAACTAAAGGCTTTTTGCTAGTGGCCCCAATAAAAAAGATTGAATGCAATTAACAGTTATGCTGGCCCGGGTTTATTATCTATTCAATTCAATGTCTAGCCACTCGTCCCTGGACAATTACAAACCAGAGCAAAACAACATCCTTCATCAAATCCTTTAATATATGTTAAGTGTTAAAAGACAAGAGGAAGACTAAAAAGTAATCCTCAGAAACATTGGATACAATCAGCAGAATAGTATCTTGGTTTAGGGGATCGAGAGTGCACGATTTAGTTAACACTCGACACATTTTCTTCCCACCTTCATATAAATTCTTTCCCTCCGATAAAATTTCAACCAAGCAAATTTAGCCCCCAAAGTCAGATGATAGAAATATGGCCCAAACCAAAAGCGCTCAAACGCCAAGGTACCTTTTCTTTTATCAAGAAATATACATCGATTATTTTTATTCATTCCATCTCAAGTAAAAAAAAATTTAAGAATGCAACTCACAAGTCAGGCTATTGCACATTTTCCGGCGCCTACGGAATTGAAACTATACTATAATGCATGGAAATTTGGAAATACAGTGACAAACCATAGTCTATCGACAGTGAGCAATTCAACCTCGCCCAAGCACTGCATTCCCCGCAGCTGTTAAAGCGCTTTTGCCAAAAACGCAGGATAGAACTCCAAGCACTTTCCACATTGTTAGTATGCGTTAGTATCACTCATGTATTGTGAAGCGCAGCTCCATAGTTAACCTCACATTATGCAAACTGGTTCATTCCAGGCCACATGACAAAATGAACAGAGCTTCACTTTCCTCTATTGTTGCTTTGAAACCACTTTAACACCACATGCCAAAAACAAGGGGAAAGAAAAATGGTATATTTAGCCGAGTGCACAATGAATTCGATCAAGAAGTTGGACCGCCCGTGAAACTGGTATTGGCTTGACACTTGATTTTATCACATCTGAAAATTCTGAGGATAGAATGGCTTGTTGCTGCAAGCATGTTAGCTCCAAAAACTGAGTCAACATGTCCCCATCAAGTATCTTACGCATTCCAACCTAGGACATAATAAGTGTAAGCAAAAACAATAAAAGGTGAAAGAGTGAAAGTTTGATTATATGCAACAAATTTTAAATTAGTCGCGAGATAATAACCAGTCCATACATTACAATCTTTTTTCCTAAAATGCTTACTAAAAATTTAAACCAGTAGCCATATTCCTCTGAAAATGAGGACGGTGTAAGAAAGTAAAATACTGCACTTTAGTCAGAAAGGCAAAGGGATTGATTTACTTCTGCAAAAAGGTGTAATGATAAAAATGATTGACATGCTTACAAAAGTATATCATGGTGTAAACTCAATTGAAATCAAATAACTGAATCCAGTAAGATGTACTTACTGGATTTTCCCGGAACTCATAATGATCATTTCCATTCATTACTTATTTTGTTTTTCGTGAAATGCCTACATTGTCCTCTGGAAATGAGGGTGGTGTAAGAAAGTAAAATATGAACTTTGGTCAAAAAGGAAAAGGGATTTACTTCTAGAAAAAGGAGTAATAATAAAAAAAAATGATCGGAATGCTTCCACAAGCATATCACATCATGGTGGAAACTCAATTGTAATAATGTGAATCCATTTAGAAGTACTTACTGGATTTTCCCGGCTCCGGAACTCATTATGATCATTTCCAAGAATAGGTGCAGTCAATGGATGGACAACAAGTCTAGCTTGCACAGCTTCTAGAAGCTCATATTCTTCCCTACACAAAAAAAAAAAAAAAAGTGTCTGAGACTTGCCAAAAGTCACTGTAAACAACAAAGCTACCTGCACTGGAGAATCACTCCAAATTCAACAATCCAGTGAAAGTTGAAGAAAGATTAACATGTGGCATCTAAATATATGCGAATAGTACTCTAAGGAAACAGCTACATAGCATGGTTAGGAGGAGGGAAAATGTTAGTTATTATCTTTAGATTTGCTGGGAGCAGGACATGCGTACAACACTGACATTGGTATATCTCAATGAATCTGAGAGCGTAGAAATAAAAAATCCATATGGGTATGTATGGGGCAAACATGCAAAAATATGGAATCATAGATTAGAGATGATCAGAAATACATCACTGCCACGCAAGAAACACGTAACACAAGATACAAAGATTGAACAGATTATCAGCCAGTGATTAACCGCTGACACATATGTATGTGGACAAAACTGCATGAAGATAGGAGAAACATGATGTTTGAGCGAAATAAACTTCCCTAATCTTTATTGAATCTCATGGCGACCTTTATATCATACTAACCAAGATATAGGTCTAGTATTTTACAAAATAATTAAAAACTAATGAGAATAAACTACTTCCCTAATAATAGGATCTACTGAGAAAAAATATACAGAGAAGTAATAAAACAAATACAGGGAACTAATAATAAGCAAATACGAGGAAATAATAATTAAAATAATTTGAATAATATCAACACGACATATTTTACAGCTTGTGAAAATTTAGAATGAATACTCATAATGAGAAGTAACAGAGACATTAATATAACTTGAATGCCATGTATAAATATAGCCTCTACTGGGACATCATTTGCAACATTTTGAAGAGTAACATTGACTTCATTACATGCTTGTCCAAAATCAATTGAAATAATGAGATTGGCTTCCCTCAATATTGAACCATGCTTAAATTGTAGGAAATGATTATTGCCTCAATCTTTCAATAAGAAGATACTAACTATCCTAACCCCAAAAAGATTAAACTATATATGTCCGGGTAAGAAACAACCTGAAGCAATTAAAAATTTTTCTCAGTATTCTCAAATAATAGCCTGCAGGCAGCTGCAGCACAGTCCATTAATTAATCTACCCCCAAAAAATAAGCACCTTAATATTTGTAATGAGAGCTCTTGCCAACATTAATTGGTACCTTGATAAACGAATGAAGGTCATTATGCTTCCTAAAAGAGTGCTAGCAATTATTGTATTTCGGAATGAATCAACACTTGTCTTGGGGCCATCACCACTCTCCAAAGTGTCATCAAATGGAAGCCTGTAAGCAAAAGAGGCCTGAAATAAAATCACAAATCATATCAGGTAAATTATATACAGATAATGGAAGAAAAAGTAAGGGCAAAATGGGATGAATAGCAATGAATTGGCAGATGATAACTATTATCAAGTCCGAATAAGAACAAATTATAAGTAGTGGAGATACAACTAAGGTGATCAATTCAGCTCAACAGATCTGTAATTTATATCTTCAAAGTTCGACATAAGTGACACACATAAATAACACTTCATCCCCGATATTCAAAGGATGTACCTTCCGCAAGCTCATGGCAACCTCGGCCATATAATAAGTGCAGCTTAGTCTTAAGTTGCATTCTGGGCTGGCATTGTCTGGGGCATATTCACACAAGAATTTAAGGTTAGGATCTCGCTTCAGGGAATAAAAGTTAACAACAGTCCTGATTGTTCTGTCTCCAAAAAAAAAAAGCACAGGAACATCAAGAAAATATCTCTACTTTTGAGATCATTTCAATCTCTTCTACCCACAGACTAGTTTCAATTTTTTTTAAAAAAAGCTGTAATTAAGGGATAAGGGATAACAAGAACACAAACAACTTAGAAAATGATGGAAACATCAAAACTTAAAGATAAAGCGAGTTATTACAAGGTTTTTAAAGTATTCTCCAAAAAAAGTGTGATTATTCAACCAGCATAAACGAATATCACTAATATGATACAACTGCAATACAGGTAGTTCTTCACTGAAGATCCCACCAAGAAAAATAAGCGTAAGATAAAAGGCCACAAGCCATCTTCACACAATTCAATTAATATTAGAGAATATTATAAAATATTTAAAAATTAGGAAATATGATGTTTTTCAATCATATTAGGATCATAATTAGGGGTATGTTGAGATGTTAGTTTTAGTAATTAGTCTAGAATGTTCTTCTCCCTTGTATGAATATATGATTAGGTCTATGAATAATGTGAACCGTTATCAAAGCAGAGAAAAAAAATTCTAAGGTGTGAGCTTCATTTTTTATGGTTCCCAGCGGCCTGTTGATGCACAATAACGTTGTTCTTTTCGTTAGTCCATTGCTCTCCTTTTCCATAGTTCAGACTTTCCCAGTGGTCGGTGTTGTCATATGCGGCGCGTTGATGGCGAGTAGTGTTTGCACGCTTTGAAGGCAGCAGTGCATGGGAGGAGCGTGGTGGCGCGTGGTAGCTCATTTTTTACAGCAAACTTTGTTCATGGCATCGACTCTTTTTCCAGTGTGTCGGTGATGTTTGTGAAGATTTCTTCATGGATTTTTCGATTTCATGGTTGAGATTCACGTTTATATTTGACTTTTTCTGAAATCTGTTCTTGGCATTTGGTGGCTTTGTGATCTTGCTGCTGCTTCCATTTGTTTCCATTTGGTAATATGGAGTTTGCATTTCTGGTGCTATTTCTTTTAGCCGATTTGTCTTCGTTAGAAATGTCATTTATGAGACATTTGATTTAATTTTGTGTTTTGGAGTTACCATCCCAGTTTCTGTGAATCCAAGTTGTGATTGAGTTCAGGTTTGGTACTTTTGGATTTACAGTGGGCTTTGGTTTGGAGCATTTGTAGCGTGAATTTGGCTATTCTTGGTTGAACCGTTTTGGGATTCATATTTGAGATACGCTCGTAGCATCAGGTGCATGGGTTTGTTGCTCGGGAGCATAGAAGTTTTTCTTTGTTGTGTAGGGGATTATCTTTTAACAAGTTGGGCATCTATACTCCAATTTGAGGGGAGTATTAGAGAATATGAGGAAATATTTAATAATTAGGAAATATGTTATGTTCAATCATATTAGTTTTGGTAATTAGTCTAACTAATCTAGAATGTTCTTTTCTCTTATGTAAATATGTGATCAAGTTTACGAATAAAGTTGAACCATTATTTTGGAACCATAAATTTACAGTACTTAAAGCCATCGACCACTAATTAGCTACTAGCCAAGTTATTTTTTTATAAAATAATGATCAGGTGCTGTAGTACAGGCCGTCAATCTTCTACAACCATATGCATGCCCATGAAACTGATCGTTAGCAGCAATAATTCCAACAGAAAATGTCAAAATTGATGGCTGAATTGCTTGACTGCTTGAAACACAAGAGGCTTAGTTCAGTCATACCTTCCAAACGTTCAGATGATAACACAGAAATATTTCCTTTGCGATCTGAAACAACAGCAGTATCAGCATCCAGGAGCATGCAGTCAGCTACTAACCGCTGATACGGATCACAGTAAAGTTGCTTCAATTTTCTGGTTTCCTGAAAGAGATGAGGATCAAGTTCAATATAGCTTTCTCTTTAAGTTGGAAAACAATGAGCAGTATCACACATGAAAAGAGAACCGTGACCCTATGATATCAAATTATAAATAACACGCCTTGTCCCACTAAGTGAATATCAGAGTACAAGCAACACGAGATAAGTGACTATAATAAAGAATACCCAGGAAAGGAGCATAATAATTGACAGATTTTCTACAAAGGAAAGAAGTGCAAAAAGGCATTAGGATTTAGCTTTAAAATAAGTATATGAATTTCAAGAAAGCACCAATACAGAACAGCCACAAAGGATAATCCAAAGCAAAATTCAGAATTCTTGTTTGCTTTGATTTTTAATGACAAAAATAACAAGAAAATGAGCAATTTCTACTCACCTCTTGGTAAGAAAAGAAATGGATGCCATCACGACAATCACCAACAGCAATTGTATTAAGATGGGCAGTCAGAGATGTTATCATATAATGCGTCCTTCCAACAGCAAATCTTTTAACTTCCCAAGGATATTCATCTAGAAAACCACAAACATAGAACTGAACAACAAGGCAGTAACTTAATCAGTAGAGCAAATAAAAGAAATGTGGCAAATAAAACGTGCCAACCAAAGATACAGAACCATCTGATGTTAAAAGAGATGAATTGATACATTGAGGGAGAAGAACAACGCTACAGTAAAAGGAAAATGTTAACATTTCAACTTACAGTGTTGCCAGCAGAAACCAAGAAGTAGCGATCAAGATAGGAACAGATGGCAAGGACCATTCCGCCGCGCAACTTGGCTGCATAAGCCAATTGCAATTCCCACCCACAATTAGGGACATTTGCAAGGCCTAGAACAAGAAGACGGCCATTGGCACTGCCAATGAAGCATCCATTTAATACAATGCTGCCATATGGCTAGCCAAATGAAGCAAAAAAAAAAATTAAAGAAAAAGAATATATTAACTTTTTTCACCCAGATGTCTACAGAAATACACCAGGTGTTTCTCATAGAAGTAGGAAAATTAATTTTAACTGCAACTAAATATAATTCTGAAAATAATAGGACACAAATCAGTAAGAACTATGGCTTCAAGTATAAGGGAAGAATTGAGATGTTAAAACAGTTCAAATAAAATTTGTTTGGTAACAAAACTACCATTATTAAACTTTTATTGTTAAGATGCAGCTAAGTAAAATGTCCCGTACTGGTTAGCGAAACATGGGCTAGAGATGGATGTTGCTTCATTAAGGGTGAAACATTATAAATAATGCCCAGCATCGTTATCATACAGGTTTTGCATTCTTGCGAACTCCAAAGACTTGGACAGGTCACTAAAGCATAAGTCAATATTTATATATTTTGTTTTAAGGTTTATAGTCAAAGTACGTAAGAAGATGGTTGCAAGTAGGGAGTAACGGCTCAATAACAGTTTAGGTTATTTCACTCATACAACCCATAAAACTGGCAAGGAAATATTAGTCCTCACCAATACAATAGTTGAACGACAACAAACTCATCTATTAGCTAGTAACTATATCAAGGGGGAAAATGATAGATGTAACACCTCTCAGCTTCACCACTTGCCATTGTGGCAGGACCAGGAGAAAGGCTAGTTCCAACTACCAGCACCTGATCACTTCCAACCCTCACAAACTCCATGGATTTTCCCATTTCTCCATGTTCAAGTTCATAGGTTGCAATTTCAGACCCACTTATGGGATCCACACAACATATGTCAGAAGAGCATGTATTAGAATTTAATTCAGTTCTTAACACAATCCACATCCCAGTTTTACTGTGACGTAAGACCTTTCGTGGCGTGCCATCCAAATAATACTTCTGCACATCAAGATTGTCTACCATCTTCACCTAAAGCAACACATGGACAAAAGAACATTTAAGAATGACAAAGGCAGAGGCAAGAATTAGGATCACTTGAGTATGGTTTTTTCTTTACCAGAGATAACATATTATCTTCAACAAATAGAATTCCTTTAGGGAACTCAACAGAAGAAACAGGAGTAACGAGAGTAAAAGGGTAAAATGCGATAGAAGTAAAAGAAAGACCGTGTCTTGCACTATGCAACAACCACCGCTTATCGCTTAGTGCAATAATATCGGCATCAAGTTCATCACCCAGAGGCACCAAGGAAAGAGGAGTAATGCCAATGTGACGAATAGCAATCAATTGAAGAGGAGAAGGTAGATTGTCTGCCTTGCAAGAAACATTTTCCTCTGAAACTATGAAATTTATGTTAGATAAAGCAGTGCCCTCATTCACTAGTGAAGTAGGTTGGTCTGTTGACCACTCAAAGCGGAGAAGCATTCCATTCCTTAATCCAGCAAGAATATATAACCTATCGACATATACAAGCTGAACATCTTGAGGTACACAACCACTCATAGCTGTTCCCGTCGTGATAATAAATGTTGACCCACAAGCTATCAATCTGAGCCCTCTACTAGGTTTAAAAGACATAATATCCACTGAAGGCCTATGTGTGCCAATAACAAAGGATTCATTTATGTCAAATTCAGGTGGAAAGGTAGCAACAAATTTGCAATTTGCAGAAATAGACTTTTTATGCTTAAACTCTATTTTAGGAATGGAAATGCATGATATTTCATTCTGCAACTCCAACTGTTGCATTTCATAGATTTCATAACAATAAGTCGATTGCAATCTCACACCAAGAATCAACAACAATGATGGATTAAAGGTTGATACAACTATAAAATTATGCCCAACAGCCCCTACAGTGATATTTGCATTGCCTGGGGACCAAGATGTGCAAATAGGAGAGGGCAAAGGAACACCTTCAGAGTGTGCAGCCATAGTGGGCAAACATAGCCTAACTGCACGTCGGTGAATCTGACCAAGCAAACCATCACTCACAAGGCCACAAGCCAAAGTACAAACATCAGGTTCAAAACCAACCGAATCAGTCACGTCAGTAAAAGTTAATCCAACTGACATTATTCTAGTCTCTTCAAGAAATGATAGTACAAGAAACGAATGATATGAATCGATAGCTTTCATTTGAACTGCCCAGGTACCAGTTACCCCTTGATACATGCGATCAGACACCAGAAGTGGTTCTAAACAGATTCCACTCCGAATAATCCTTATTGACCCCTCAGGTGCTGCACCGCAGCAAGCAATAATTTTATCACGCTTCCAATCATGAAGATCCACAACTGCCATATCCAAGATTGGTGCAAAGTTCTTTATATAACTAGTATGGCATAGTCTGACATCTTCCAATTTCAAGACCATGCCATCTCCCATTTCTACAAATGCAGCCAGATATCCATCTTCAACCCATAAAAGCGATTTACATGCTAGACCTTTGAATAGACATTCTGAGACATTGACTTGTGGACCTTTAGAATCAAAATGAATCTCAATCATGAAATACTCCCCACTATCTAAGCAAAAGATCATCTTAGAAACTACACTATTTTCAGGCTCCCAACTCCATGAGCAAATATACTTGCAGCCTGAATTACAATCACCATTGTCATTGTCTAAACACATGGGATCATGGCGGCTCATTTCCATCAAAGCAAAGGCTGCAGCATTTAAGCTTTCATCATCAACATTATGCAATTCACATGAGTTGTCGACAAAAGCCAGCTCTTCTGCAGGATTGGGTGAAAAATTTAAGCTAGTTCTACAGACAAGGCAAGGGTAGCGAGCATCTGTAAGATTCATCAAGAGAACATCACCAGCCCTGAATATAAATGCAAGTCCAGGACAGTTGGGAACGTCAACAATGTCATGTGCTAAAGGCCCATCTTCAACAAACTCAGAAACAACGCAAACTGCTTGGGCTTTGATATTCCATTCCAGTAAAACTATCTTATTCAGGGGCTCACCCTTCCTGTAGGATATCATTTCAAGTAAGCGAGCTTCCCCCAAGCCAATGACAATATGGAAAGAATTGTGTTACACCATATGTCCAACTCAATCATATCTTAACGCAAGATATCATACCTATTTAGAAGAACAGCAAGTACAGGAGTATGCTCCTTACTTAGTTCTCCAGAATCTTGTGAAATAAAACAGATGCTCCATATAGTACCTTGTATGCCGGGTCTTGTAGGACTTGCATTCCCTTCACTTCCGGAAGGGTATGTTATTCTCTACAATTGGCCAAAAAAGATCATATAAGAACTAAAACGAAAGACAAAAGAAGATATGGCTCAACCAAAAGTAGGCATAGAATAAAGTATAAGACGAAGAACAAAACATACTGCTACAACAACAAGAAGACACCAAGCTGAAAAAGATCTTAGCAATTAAAAGATGCCTTGAGATGCAACTTGTCCAAAATCTAAAGCAATAATGTGTTTCTATGTGAGGGGGGGGGGGGGTGATCACATACACATATGTGCCAACAAAGAATCAAAAAGGATTTTTCTGCATTGGAAAATGGTACAGTAGTTATGGACCTCGGCAATAATCTCACTACTTCGGGACCGTGACATTGAAAACAGAGCTAGCTGATCTTCATAAGCACTGACAGCAATAAAACAACCACTAGAGAAAGAAAACGGGAGTTAATACAGTCAATGCAGGATGAAATTTGTATATGCTAACAAGCAAAACATGGGCTCAGAAGGCTCATGGAGATGTTTCTAAAATTATTCATGTAAAAAAAATGTCACCAGGGATGAACAGATATAATTCTGCCAGGAAGGTGCCTTGTGTTTCCCACATCAGATAGCTGTACATGTGTTACAGGGAAAAACCTACATTGATGCATATAGAAAGAACAAGGATGTTTAGTACAGGACAATTGCCAGACATAAAAAATACTGTAACCGCAAACAAGAATGTTGGCACTTTAGATCATGCAAGGTAATTATTTTGTCATAGTATGTAGCCATGAATATCAAAAACGCATTGCTCGAGATTGGTAAAAATAATCAACACCTTTCTTCTGTAGGACAAGAATGAACCAAGAAAAAAAAAGGTGGATAAAATAAACCTGTGCATGTGATTGCAAAATGTAAGCAATGTCAGCTTTCCAGAATCAGATATAACAGCCAAAAGGTCTCTACCCCACATCTACACAACAGAAATAGGTTGAATAAGATTCAGCCTTGAAGAAAAAAATTGCCACTACAAGAAATGATTTTATTCAACTAAGCAACACCTATTCGCTATCAATAAAATAAGTAAATTTCTCACAAAACACGACGGCATTGTGCGATCTATGTAGTAGACCCCACCCAGTGGGTAAGGCTTTGTTATTGTAACCTAAACTGCTCAGGAAGCTCTCAGTTGAGAGAATAAAGAGTTCTAGGTGAATGATAAATACACCTTTGGATCCCATGCAACGAAATTCCCATTCCAGGGTAACAAAGCAAGATCTTTAATAGTGCCAAACACAGGCTGATCAAAAACAGATTGCAATTTCCCATCCTCACCAATCATTACCAACTCAATAGACGTCTCCTGTAATCATAAACAATAGCAGCAGCATAATATTAGTTCAATCATCATAGACATAAAAACAACATGAAAATAGCTGGATCATGCTCAGATATAAGAGACCATTCAGTTTATTCTCCTAGTCATCACCTTGTTTCATACTCCCTCCGGTCATAAATACAAGAACTAGATGACTTTTTTGAAAAATCCTAAAAAGAAGCAAAATAAGTTAATTATAAATTGATTTACCTAATTTTTTCCCTTAAACTAGTTTATTTTACCTATAAACTAATGGATAATCTAAAAATATATCAAATATGTCATCATTTAATAACCTATTTCGCAACCTTAATCTCTACAAAAAAAAGTCAATTAGGTCCTATACTTAGGACCGGAGGAGGTAGTATATAAGAATAATAATCACAAGCAATGCACAGTACAGTAACAACGACTATTGATAAACTTAAAACATTCCAAAAAAAACTGCGCGTAAAAAAAAATACAAAAGTCCTTCACAATCTAATCAATTAATTATGGCGAAGAAAAAATAAAATAGAGGAAAGGAAGGAAAACCTTGCCGAGGACAATGTCTCTGACGGATAGTGAACGGATGTAACCATAGAGGACTTGAAGAACGACGCGTGGTCTCACAACGCACTTAGCGAGGTAGTGAGAGGAGGAGGAAGGTGAGGGCCCACACGTAGGAGCAGACGAACACTCTTCCTCCGAGACCGCCATTGAGAATTGAAGAAGAAGAAAGAGAGATTTAGGTTTAGTTGAATTGAATGAATGCTTGTTTTACAAGAAAATTAGATAGAGAAGAAAGAGCGTTGAAAAGTGTTTCATGCTTTCTCTTCTCTTTCTTTCTTGCAGACTAGGACTGAAAACGCGCTTCACATTTTTCATTCCCGCCGTTTTTTCCAATGTCTTTTTTTATGTATTGTTACTCCCTCCGCTTCTTCTTTTTTTTTTTTTTTTTGACAAATACTCCCTCTAGTTTTTATTAAGTTACTAACCGCCCAAATTGGAATGATGTAACTTTCGTTCCTTGATATGTGAGCTTTGGAATACATCAATCTACAATATAAAAGTTGTATAGCACTATTCAGATTTTGTTAATAGCTATAATGAAGTTAACCTGACGGGTTGGCCTGAGTGACAAGTACTCTCGTCCCTTAAGCAAGTGATTGGAGGTACGATCCCTAACTTTTGCGTATGGAGCAAATTCAAGGGTCAGCTGTTTGCCCCCTATATAGGACTTTAGAACATCGAGGGATTAGTCTCACTTGACATGCTGGTGGGGATACCCTTGGCTGATAAAATAAAATGAAGCTGCTAATGATTATGATCATACGATGAATTGTTAATTGAGTGTTGTTAAGTGGTAAGGGGTTGGGGTGGGTGATGTGAGTAGGAGGACATTGAGTCATTATACAACATTTCATGATCTTAATTTAGGTCATTGAACCTAATTTGTCCTTTTACAAATTTTAATACTCCCTCCGTTCCTAAATATAAGATCACTTTAACTAATTTGGAGAGATTAAGAACAAATTCAGCTTGTAATTCTATCAAATCTTCTGTAGCAACTGTTAGAGTACTAACTATGAGATCACTATAACACTTTGAGTACATTCCTTTTTCATATTTAAAGTACTTTATCAAGTTCTTCCCCTCCTCTTTCTTAAGTCCCTTTTTATGTTTATTTTTCTAATCCTTTCCATTATGTTGTTAGGACTTAGGACATTAGTGGGGAGCTTGAATCTTGTTCTTGGAGACATAATTTATTGCAAAACTTATATGGTAATAAATTTACAAAGAATAATTATTAATGTAAGTATACATGTTTAGTTACTATTGTTACTAATGAAATATAGTGAAACAATTCCATAAAAGAAAAAGAAATATAGTGCAACAACTTTTTTATTTTTAATTTTAACATATTAGCTTTATCATTCCATTCAATATTCTATTTCCTTTTTTCTCTGATGAACTTTGATTTGATTTTGATGCTTGTTGAACTATGAACTGCTAAGCTCCTCATGTTTACATTGTTAATCTTATTTTCATTACTATGATTTTCCTTCTAACTGTGAAATCATTTTTCTTTTAATAAACCCCGAACTTGTTAAATCATGCTATTTTTGCAAACTTAGCTGTAATCAACAAAATAAATTGTAATTGCAAGTAGGAACATCTTGTTTTCTCCCCTTCCTTTTTTCCTTTTTTTTTAGGCACATCCACCATCCAGTTAGAGGATTCATCTTCCTACCGCCAAACTGAAAAAATAGACCAAAGTAACAATTACCAATGAAAGCCATATGACAAAAATTTGGCCCAGAGGCGCTCAAACGCCAAGTTTCTTTTATCAAGGAATATACAAGGATTATTTCTATCACTAGATAAAAATAAATACATATAACTAAATTAAAAATACTACAGACTAGTTTTACTATTGTACAATTTCTGGCAACAAAGTAATGTGAACACTACTAATACAATACATGGAAATACAAGTGATTTTAGCGTATAGGAAGAGGACTGCATTCTTGGCCAAGCAGTGTATTCTCCGTGCAGCTATTGAATCGTTCTTACCAACAGCATTTAGATAGAATCCCACAGTTCGTTCCTCATGATAATTTAACCTTGCACAAGTATCCAGAAACACCAACCTTACGGCCGTAGTCCAATTCACAGTATGTCAACTAGTTCATATTCTAGTCCAGACAAGAAATGAACAGTGTATCTGGTTAGGAAGACCTTTCATGTCCAATGGGAAAAAATGTGGAGGGCACAAAAGGGGTATCTAGTTGAGTGCATAATGAACTCGCTCAAGAAGTTGGACCACATGGTTGACTTGAAAACGTGAAGGTGGGAGTGACTTCAATCTTGATTTCACCATATCCGGTGGTTCAGAAGATAGAATGGCCTCTTGCTGCATTCTTGTTAGCTCCAAAAACTGAGTCAGCATGTCACCATCAAGCATTTTTGGTGTTCCAACCTATCCACAAGATAATTAATGTGGGGGGAAACAGTAACGACTGAACCTAAGCTCTTTTGTGTTTTGAGATTAGAGAATAGAAATAAAAGCCTGAATCCGCATAAGGTGAAAATTATTGAAAGCTACACCCCTAATCTTAGGCCCCTGAAAATGAGGAAGATGCAAGAAAGTAAAATACTACTTTTGTCTCTAAATATAAAACCACTTTACCTAATTTGAAGATACTAAGGAAAATGGTTAAGTTAGGTAATTTTATGAGCTTTTCCAATAATACAGCTCTTGCAAGATTACAAATGGGTAAAAGTGTGGAGGATACAATTTGTTTGTAAAAAGTTTATATAGAGGTATTTTGGGGAAAACGGGCAAATATGAGACAAAGTGACTATAAATCGAATCTTAAAAGTGACCTTATATTTAAAGATGAAGGAGGTATCTGAGATGGGTAAGCTATGTAGAGTGGAAAAGAAAATGGGATTGTCAAACAAAAAATTAAATGAACAAAAGAAAAACAGGAGACGTATTCAGTATTTCAACAAGCTGAATGATTTCACAAGTATCAGAATGTGGTTGCAGGAAGTCAAGGTAAGTATTAGAATGATTTCATAGAACAGATTTTCTGAAACAGCTAAAACTTGGCGCCAGAAAGATGCCAGATGAAAATATTAACTAAAATTAAAAAATTGAATCAAGTAAGTGCTTACTGGATTTTCACGGCCACGAAACTCATAATGATTGTTTCCCAGAATAGGTGCAGTCAATGGATGGACAACAAGCCTAGCTTGCACAGCTTCTAGGAGCTCATATTCTTCCCTACACAGACAAAACATTTCTCAGACATGTCAGGACTCCAATTAATAGCAACGGTAATCTGCACAAGAGAATCACCCCAAATTCACCAATCCTGCAGGTGAATACTGCATTCGTGAATATATAAGATCTAAATATCTGTACATAATTTTACAAGAGAAAAGAATTTCATAACATGGATTGAAGCTTTGATGGGGGGAAATGTTTGTGTTCTAGATTCTCCAAATGAACTTTAGCTTCATTGAGGAAATGGCACGCCTAACAGATTGCTGATTGGTATCCCATGATCCCTGCTCTGCCCAAGAATGAAAAACATAACAGCTTCGACACTATCTATGCTCACTATTCAATCGACCTGCATCCTCTCTGGATAACTACATGCTCTAGAGAATGAAGGCATACTCTCAATGGAGCAGCTTTATAATATTTCCACTAACTCACTATAAATAGATTATACGACTATTTCACTATTATGCAAGAAACATATAACACAAAATTCTGCAACAGAACAGAACAGATGGTAAGGCGGTCATCAGCACCTGGGCAAAATATCTAATTAAAACATGATGGTACATATACAGGTAGAGAAGACAGACTGCACAGCAAACAGCTATTGCTGTAACTGCCTTCAAAAATTGAGGTTTCAAAGAAACCTCAAAACAAGAAGTGATCGTCAAACAACACAAACAATTGAATGCCATCCAGAAATACAGCCTCAGCATTGTACATGATCCTCAACTTTTAGATAACTCCCAATGCATTATTTCAACACAATTGCAATTTTGATAGAGCTCGGCTTCCCCCAACTATAAACTATGCTTAAAAGTTCATAGCCTAAATTTCTTTCATGAGCAACAGCAAAGATTTCTGTCCCAATTTATTGTCAAGAAAAGCTCAATCACTTGAAAGTACTACCCAATCTTGTCCAATCACACTTCAATCCAGAAAGTTCAATCTCACGCAACAGGTCAAGTACACAATAGGGCAGGGCTGGGTTATTATTTCTCTAAATTATTTATGATGCAAGAGATATAGTAATCCAATTAGTGGTCCGATGGCATTGTTCATTAGCTAACATCCCCCAACCCCAAGAATTATTCATCATATGCCTACGTACTTTGATAAGCGAATGAAGATCATTATGCTCCCCAACAAAGTAGTAGCAACTATAGTATGTTGTAACGAATCGACATTTGTCTTAGGGCCATCACCGCCTTGTAAAACATCGTCAGCTGGAAGTCTGTAAGAGTATGAGCCCTGAAATAAAAACCATAAACTGTTAAGGTGATTTGTATGTATAATATGCAAGGGGTGTGAAACAAGGGCAAGGAGGAAGAAAAAGCACGTAGGGGAGCCAAAGAATAGATAAGCAGCAGCAATGACCTGGCTGCCACCAATCTCTGTAACTCTCAGAAACATTGCAGCTTTCTAAAAACATTGCAGCTTTCTAAAAAAATGATCACACGTTGATGAAAAACAAGTGACACCCAAAAAGATGAATTCTCTTGTACACAAACCACCATTACCAAACAACTTCTCATACATGAAATTTTGAGGAATTTACCTTCTGAATGCTCATGGCTACCTCAGCCATATAATAAGCACATCTTAACTTCAAGTTGCTTTCTGGACTGGTGTTGTCTGAGTCAGGAGAACCATAACAAAATAAGATTACAATCTTTTTCAGTGGCCAGAGAAACTTAACAAATAATTAGTCCAATAGCTTCTCCAAGAATAAAGTACAGTAATAGAATGAAAATATATTTTAAGAAATTAGTAGATTAGGGAACACACTAATGGATACCAAGGAAGTATGAGATACACATTCCGATATTAGGAATATGGGCAACTCTATTTTGTACTTAAACGGACTCATTCTCTTGCCTCAACAATGTTTATGGAGAAATGTTCTCCACCCTGTTTGGGTGCACACCACATGTTGAGATAAATACCTTCAGCAATGATGCAAACTTAGATGTAAAAGTGGAGGCTAATACTGCTTTACATGAGATGCAGATGAGTATCAACCATGCAAGAGTTACAAGGTTTTTAAAAATTCCAAACAAACATGTATTATTGAACAAGACGTAAGATCACTCAATTTGTGAGATAAAATACAGGTAGTATTATAGCAAAAAAAATTAATTTAAGCTACTACACAAATATTTTGATAGCCTCAAGCTATCCGCAAATATAATTTCATCTACACTAGTCCCTTCATAATTAAATGTCACCCCTTATAATACTTTTGAAAATTTTAGAATATTTGGTTGCGATTTTAAAAATAATTTCAATACTAAAAAACATCATGTTTCTAATTATTTTGGGGAACGATTTTTGAATATTTTTTAATTATTTTAAGAAGCGTCTTCAACTAAAAAGAGCTTTCTATGATTCTAACTAAATATTAAATAAATCTGCTTTCACAAAATTTCTAAACAAGAAAAAAACTTTTCTAGACAATCTGAAAATTTCTTTTCTTTAAAAAAAATAACCTTTTCTATAAACTAAAGAAACTGTCCTTTTAGTTAGTTATGATGGTGATAACTAAATGCGCAACCAGCCAATAATGACACTAAATAACCTCCTTTATCAGCTGAAAGTGAAAATTGGATAACTACCGATCCCACGCTACAGAAACAAATCGTCAGGGTAGTCCAGTATTGGGCAAAAGTCTATCACAACCATAACCAAACCATGGAACATTCCATGTGCAGCAAAAGCAATTAGTTTATACTTTAAAAGCCAAGTGGCCTAGTTGAGCCTTACCTTCCATATGATCAGAACATAAAACAGAAATGCTGCCTTTACGATCTGATACAACAGCAGTCTCAGAATCCAAGAGAATGCAATCAGCTACTAACCGCTGCGATGGATCACAATAAAGTTGCTCCAACTTTCTTGTTTCCTACAAAAGCAGATGCAAATAATTATATAAAGTTGCTCCAACCCATCATTATATGTTATACTTAGCATGACTTATATTAAATGGCCCAAATATTACTTCTAATACCACCCAACGTTTTATCTCATGTTTTTATTCATGAGTTACATATCACATATCTTTATTTTGCATTTTAGAAAACTATGACTTTACTAACCAAGTAAACTCATTATCTATCAATAAAAATTGATATATTGGTCTTATATTAAATCTTGACTTATTTTATTAAGTTGTTTTGTTTCATCACATTTTTCATTTTATTAATATTCTCTATGTCTCTTCTTCCATTTTTCATTCTCTCTCCAAAGTCCTAACATCTCATCATCTCCCTTTTATCACCTCATAGACATCATCACGTTCCATCATTAACATTATAAGCACTCTTGCAACAAGTGAATCATGATCCAGCAAAGTCAAATAAAAAACGTCATAAAATAATTTGTTACAAAAAAGAACATGAAAGGGGGGGAAGGAGCACAAGAGTTTCATAATGAACATAGTACAGAAAACAAAAAGAAAAGATTTAAATAAAATAACCGCAATAAAACAAAAACTAAATACAGAATAGACATCCAGTCTCTGCATTTTCCTCTGTTTATCCATATGAGGATAAGGGCATTGTCACTCACCTCATGATAAGAATAAAAAAGGATACCATCACGACAATCACCTACAGCAATTCTGGTAAAATGGGCAGTCAAAGATGTTATCATGAAACGGGTCCTCGCAACAGCTAATTTTCTCACTCTTTGAGGATTGTCATTTGGAAAACCACAAACATAGAACTGAATAACGTGAAAATAACTTAATCAGCGGAGCATGTAAAAGAAATGTGATAAAATAAACATATATTGAACATTATACAAAACTTTATAATAAGAAATTGATATAAGGAGAACAAGACATAATGAGAGGGGAAAGGTCAAGATTTCACAACTTACGGCATTGCCAGCAGAAGCCAAGAAGTAGCGATCAAGATAAGGACAGATGGCAAGGACCATTCCCTGCCATGTGACTGTGTGAGCCAATCTCAACTGCCACACATCATTTTCATCAAACTTCACACCATCAGAGCTATTATCATCAGGGCTACTCCCAAGGCTACTGCTTGATTGCTGTTCAGGGGCATATCCAACAACTTCGCGGAATGGAGAAGTTCTCTGAGATAATGGCCATGCCTTTGAGCTCAATATCATTGAACCACTATCTGAATTTTGAGCATGTTCGAGGAAGAAAACAAGAAGACGGCCACTGGTACTGTCAAATAAGGATTTTTTTTATTACGTGGCTACCATATGACTAAACAAATAAAAGACTTCATTGACGTTTTCACTCCTATAGGTCTGTAGAAAAATATAGTAAATATCTCTAGTAAAGGTAGAGAGAATGAAATCAGTTAGCAATATACTGATATATTCATACTTATCCACAAAAGGAAAACGGAAAACATAAGACTCAAATTTACTCGTCACTGTAGTTCAATGCTGTAGGCACAAAACTTTTGACTAATGCTATATCTTGGAAGACAAACATCTACTTACATGCATTTATTACTAAGATGCAGCTAAGGATAACTTAACCTGAAAGATGTTCACTGTTTGCAGATAATTATAGCAGCACCATAACACAAATAATCAAAACTGTACATGCCATATAGTGAAAAGTCAGAGTGTCCTTCAGTTTCAGATCTATCATGGAATGAGAATGGGAACACAGCATGCCTTGTGAACAGATGCACTTCCATAGGCTACCGAGTAGAATTAAAATTTAAGATCCTATTTCAGTTAGTAAAGCATGCTCAAGAGATACAAGTATCCCAGTGAAGTTTACTTTTGAATATATAAAACTAAAAGCATGTGTACAATCCTCAAGAAGAAGCTTGTGAATTGCTAGAAGGAAACTTAAGATGTTTAACTGATACAAATCCATGATGTAATTTAGAAGAGATAAAGCATTAGCAATTCAGTGATTGGAAGACAACTGAACTTTTCAAATTGTGAATTAAACGAGTAAAAGATAGATGTGAGACCTCTCGGCTTCACCATTTGGCATAATGGCAGGTCCAGGAGAAAGACTAGTTCCAACCACCAGCACCTGATCACTTCCAACTCTTACTAATTCCATGGTTTTTCCAATTTCTCCAAGCTCAAGTTTATAAGAAGACAGTATTGAACCACTTAGGGGATCAACACAGCATATATCAGACAAACATGTATCACAATTCAATTCAGTTCTCAACACAATCAATAGCCGGCTTTCATTGTGATACAAGACCTTCCGTGGAGTGCCCTCCAAATGAAACTTCTGTACATTAAGTCTCTTGCTTTGCACCATCTCCACCTAACACAACACACAATTAGACTGCATAAATAATGGCACAGCAAAGTAGGCATAAAAAAACCAAAGAAAAATAATGCAGCATATATTATGTAAGTATGACATCGTTTACCAGATGTAAACAGTTATCGGAAACAAATAAGATTCCTTTTGGACACTCAGCGGAAAAGACAGGAGTGACGTGTGTGGAAGGCTGAAATGAGATGGAAGTATAGGAAAGACTGTGTCTCGCACTATGCAGTAGCCATGGCCTATCACTCAGCGCAATTATATCAGCATCAAGAGTGTCACCCAGAGGCACCAAGAAAACAGGAGTAATGCCAATGCGGCGGATAGCAATCAATTGAAGCGAGGAACAAAGGCCCTCAGCCTCACTGGAAACATTTTCCTTGGGTTTTACCAAATTTATATTAAATAAAGCAGCATCCACATTTAGAGGTGGTGATGCAGGTCGATCTGATGGCCACTCAAAGCGAAGAAGCATTCCATTCCTTAATCCAGCAAGAACATAAAACCTATCAACACAAACAAGCCGTACATCCTGAGGTACACAACCACTAATAGCTGTGCCCATCCTACTCAAAAAAGAAATTGCACCGCATGCTATAATTGCAACCCCTTCATCATGATTAAATGATAAAACTTCCACTGAAGGCCTATGAGTACCAATAATAATATATTTGCCGACATCATCCCTAGCAAAGGAAGCACTAAAGTTTTTAAGTTTTGAAATGGATATATCAGATTGTTTTTGCTCAAAGTTTTCTCTAGGGATAGAAATGCAAGATAACTCATTTAGTAACTCCAAATTTTGCATTTCATAAATTTCATAATGATAAGCCGATAGCATCTTGACCCCAAGGATCAGCAAAAAACAGGGATTAGAGGTTGATACAACTATAAAATCATGCCCAACAGCCCCTAGATTGATATTTACATTGTCTGGGAACCAGGATGTGCAAATAGGAGATGACATAGGGATGCCCTCATAGTGTGCATCCTTTGTGGGCAAACACAGCCTCACTGCACATCGGTGAATCTGAACAAGCACACCATCACTCATGAGACCACAAGACAAAGTACAGACATTAGGTTCAAAACCAACAGAATCAGTCACGTCAGTAAAACTTAAGCCAACTGACAATATTCTGGTCTCTTCAACGAATGATAACACAAGAAACGAATGATATGAATCCATAGCTTTCATATTAAGTGTCCAGGTACCAGTTACTCCTTGATATATAGGAGCAGTCCTCAAAAGCTGTTCTACACAGATACCACTTCGAATAATCCTTAATGACCCCTCAGGTGCCACACCACAACAAGCAAACATTTGATCTTGCTTCTCATCATGATGATCCACAACTGCCATATCCAAGATTGGCGCAATGTTTTGGACAGGACAAGTATAACATAGCCTTCCGCCTTCCAATTTCAGGACCATGCCATCCCCCATTTCTAAAAGTGCGGCTAAATATCCACCCTCAACCCACAAAAGTGCCTTGCAGGCTTGACCTTTGTACAGACATTCTGAGAGATTGACTTTAAGGTCATCGGAATCAAAACAAATCTCAATCATGAAAAATTCTCCACTATCTAAGCAAAAGATCATAGAATTTTTTTTGCTTCCAGGCTCCCAACTCCATGAGCATACATACTTGTGACATGAATTAGAACAGCCGCTATCACTGTCCACACACATGGGATCAAAATCACTCAGCACCAAAGAAGCACAGGCAGCAGCATTAAAGCCCTCATCATCAACATCTTGTAATTTACAAGAATCATCAACAAAAGTCAGGTCTTCGACAGCACTGGGTAAAAAATTTAAGCTGGTCTTGTAGGCACAACATGGGTTGCGAGCATCTCTTAGATCCATTAAGAGAATGTCCCCAGCTCTGAAAAGAAATGCAAGTCCACAATTGTTGGGAACTTCAACAATATCGTGTGCCAGAGGTCCAGCTTCAACAAACTGAGAAATAACATATACTGCATGCGCTTTAATATTCCATTCTAATAAAAGTAACTCATTTAGAAGCTCTCCCTTCCTGTAGGACATAATTTTCGGTAAGTTCACATCATCCAAAACAAAGCTAACAACAAAGATATTTTTTCCGATCATAGATCCCATTCTTAAAATAAACTCTTGACAATGGTCAGGATACATAGCTATCATACCTATTTAGAATAACAGCCAGTACAGGATTCATATGCGCCTTATTGAGTCGCCGAAAATCTTGTGATATAAAGCACATGCTCCAAATAGTACCATTTATGCTGGGTCTCTGTATGCTTCTATGAGTTCCTTCACTTTCAGCAGAGTAAATTATCCTCTAAAATTGCACAACAAAAAAACACATCAGAAACAAAAAAGAAGTATGTCAATAAAAGCAGACAAAAGAAGAAAGAACAAACAAAGAACAAAATACAATGCTAAGAGCGTATGGAACATACATCAAAGCTTATCAACAAAATAGCTAAAGCACGCCCAGAGAGAATACTTTATTCAAAAATGCATACCTATATTCTAGAAAGAATCCTCATCTACTAAAAATAAACATGTGCGTTAAAACACAATCACATCTACAATATCTAAAATAGAAAGTGTTTAGTTATGGACCTCATCAATGATATCACTGCTTTTAGACATTGAAATTGAAAAAAGGGCTAGCCGATCTTCATATGCGCTGACAGCAACAAAACAACCACTGCAGAAAGGATACCAGGAGTCAACTCAACCATTGTAGAATGAAACTGACATGTGCTTACAAATAAAACTTAATACAAATCACAGGCAGTACCAGAAAAGGCATCACCTTGTATCAACTGCCAGCATTCTTCCAGGAAGATGCCTTGCATTTCCAGCATTAGACAGCTGAACATGTGAGACGGGAAAAAACCTGCATTGATGCATGTAGAAAGAAGGAGGAAGCTGAGCAGAGAAGAAGTCAAGAGCTTTACAATTCCATAACAGATAACTCAAATATTTCACTTTAAATCATACAAAGAGATTATTGGTTATTATTAAATAGGTCGTCATTGAATTTCAACAAAAGTATTGCTAAAGACCAACAAATAACCAGGAAAAAAGACAAAGCAAACCTGTGCATTTCATTGCAAAATGTAAGAAAAGTCAGCTTCCCCGAATCAGATAATACAACCAAAAGGTCTCTACCCCACATCTACAGAACAAACAAGGACCAAATAAGATTCAGCCTTGGAGGAAAAAATTAATAATAATCACAACCACTGCTTACTTAGAACAATAACAACTCTTGTTCAATAATCAAGCAGCTCACCATCTAAGTTAACTACACATACCTTCCCCTCTCGTGCATGAAAAGTCTCATTCCAGGGTAAAATAGCAAGATCCTTAATCGTTCCAAAAACAGGCTGATCACAAATAGATTGCACAACCCCATCCTCACCTATTGTCACCAACTCTATGGACGTTTCCTGAGAGTACAAATCAATAGCAGCAACATGATACTAAGTTACTAACACTAATCCAATACCACCAGCCACAACAAAAGCATAAAATAGTAAACCTAAGCTTGTTACACAAAACACATTCTATAACAGTCAGTTCATTCTCCCAGTCACCAAACATACAAACATGTGTCTATGTGTGTAAATTCGAAAGGTTAAATTTTTAAAGCCAGACCTAATTAAGCATACAGCAAAAAGAAGATTGATTTGAATAGTGAGCGGAAATCTAAAAAATGAAATCCACTAAAGATGAAAAAGAAAAAAGCAGAACCTTGGCGAATATGATGTCTTTGGAGGAGGAAAATCGGATTCGAGCATAGAGAACGTGAAGAACGACGCTGCCTCTGAGAACGCACTTGGCAAGGTAGTGAGCATTATTGGAGGAAGAAGAGGATGGCCCACACTTAGCACCAGACGAACACTCTTCCTCCGAAACAGCCATTGTTGCCAATAATAATAATAATAATAATAATAATAAGCTTAAATTAAAACTTCTTCTCCTTCTTCTTCTTCTTCTTCTTCTTCAAGTGTGTGTGTGAATGGTGTCTAGGTTAAGGTGAATCTTAATGGTTGATTTGATGGATGTAATTAATTGCTCTTGCTTTCATTGGAACACTGAGACGCTATTAAGTTACATGAAGGAGGAAACTTGAAAAGTGCTTCGCAGTTCTCATCCAGGCGAGATTGGGAAGAATCATTGATGCACACATCACCGGTTTTTTTTTTATTTGTTTTCTCTTACATCCTTTGACTTTTTTCTGAGATGTAAAGGTTACAAAATATGTCATTAAATAACCTGGCGTGTTGGCGTGAGTGGTAAGTACTCTCATCCGTTAAACAAGTGGTTGGGGTTCGATCCTCAGCCCTTGCGAATGGAGCAAATTCACAGGCCAGCTGTCTACCCCTCTAAATGGGACTTCAGAACAGCGAAGGATTAGTCCCACTTGACACGCGGGTGGGATACCCTTGAGGGCTCGTTTGGTTGGAGGGAATGATTTTGAAGGAATGGGAATGGGAATGGGATTGGGAATAGGAGTGGGAGTGGGTTTGAGATAGGATTCAATTTTCAAAATTAAGTTTGGTATGAGGGAATATTTTGAGGGATTAGCTAAATTAGTTTTTTAAAAAATTAGTTATAAATTATAAAATGACATTAATGACCTCACAATAAATAAAAAGATATATCATTATCTATTTAAATTAATCCTTCCATTTCAGTTTAAAAATTAATATAAAGAAACCCAGAAAAAACTAATTGCTAAAATTGTGGGGAATAGAATTTTTTTCTGTTGTACATCAAGAATCAGTTACCAAAAAAAACTCAAAAAAAAGACCAATTCCATTTATAACTGATTAATATGTTTCCATTTATACTATGCACTACTTTCTTAACCCTCACCGATTTTCTTATTTTTGAAAATTTAGGAACGAGTTTCATATGTAAGTGAAAAATAATTCCATGAATATATCTCATATTTATATTATAAGCTTTACTATTTTTTGAAATACACCTAGTTATAAAAAAGAGAAGAATCGTCATCTATATAAACAACGGACATATAATAGTTTATAACTGTGGATATATGAAGCCTTAATTTCACAACCGTTTAGTTTCATAATCAAATAAGAATTGAATTTCGATTAAAAATATCAAATAAGAATAAAAGATGGGATTTTGATGTGTTATGAAGAAAGATGAAATTTTTTAATTGAGAAGAACTAGAGAGGAGAGAAAATCATGTGCCTGGAGATTAGGGTTGAGAAGAGAAAGAGATGAGAGACTTGAGATAGAAGAGATTTTTTCCACCGATATGTGAGAAGAGATGATAATGTAAAATATATATATTGTTTTATTTTTAATAGATATGGTTAATAGGTGTAATAAAAAATATATAAAAAAGGTATGGTTAGGGTTATTTTCGTAATTTAAGTAATCATTCATACTAATAGATAGCCAATACCAGGGGGTGAGGTGGGATTGGGTCATTCCCACTTAAGTGGGATTGGGAATCCCACTTAAGTGGAATACCACTAACCAAACCATGGATTGAGATTGAATCTCAATCCCAATCCCATTCCCTCACCCTCATTCCCACCAACCAAACGGGCCCTGAGAAATCAAAAAAAAAATGTCATTAAATTATGATGTATTTTTAAATTAGTCATTAGTTTATAGGTTAAATAAACTAGTTTAAGGGAAAAAAATTAGGTAAATCAATTTATAATTGACTTATTTTGGTTTTTTAGGATTTTCCAAAAAAGTTAATTAGGTCTTATATTTAGGACAGATTGTATTGTCCTAAACTCCTAATTGTTCTCACATTTTTCTAAATTAACCTAATGATGATGGTATCAAAAATCAATAATAAAAAAAGAGGGGATGAGAGGACTCATTCACCCTTAACCAATTGTCTGGGGTTCGATCCCTGACGTTGGGTATGGAGAAATATTAAATCTCTCAGACCAGCTGTCCCACCCTTTGAGGTGCCTACAAATCAGCGGGGGATTAGTCTCCCACTTGTCGAGTGAGGGGATACCTTGATCATGGATAAAAAAAGGGGATGAGTGAGAATTGAGGTAGATGATTAGGGTAAATTGATAATGTCATGTAATAATAACTAATTTAACTAATATTTTTAATCTAATTAGATTTTTTTGCCAAATTTAATCTAATTAGATTAAATAAAGATGTCTTTTATTTAAAATCAGAGGAGTATCAATCAAATATATACTATAATAGCCCGTGTTTCAAACCCCACGTGTCACCACTGCAGCATATTTGAATTGATTGTGTGTCTTTACTTGAGTTGATTGCGTGGCATTGTGTGTTTTTTTCCTGAATTATTCTAAAACATAATAAAACCTTTGTGTCACTAAATTTACACCTGTACATTGATTTAAAATTCAAAACAGATTTTCTGAATTATTCTAAAACAATATATAAGGAGGTGTATGTGGATTAGCTGTAATTTGAACTATAACGATTTTAATAATTTAAAAAATTTACTAATTTACTAAAAACCTAATATTCATGGCAATCAAGACAAAAACCTTGGATGATACTCCCTCCGTTCCTAAATATAAGATCACTTTGGGGAAGTGGATAAATTCCTAAATATAAGATTACTTCCTATTTTATCTCAAGTTTTGCCCAAACTACCCTTATACTCCCTCTTTTCATTGAAAACTCCTCCTCTTTTTAAAGTTAACTAATTGAGGGGATTTTGGGAAGATCATGTAATTTTATTGTCTTCCTTAATCTCCCCAAATTAACCAAAGTGATCTTATATTTAGGAACCTCAAGTTTTGCCCAAACTACCCTTATACTCCCTCTTTTCATTGAAAACTCCTCCTCTTTTTAAAGTTAACTAATTGAGGGGATTTTGGGAAGATCATGTAATTTTATTGTTTTTCTTAATCTCCTCAAATTAACCAAAGTGATCTTATATTTAGGAACAAAGAGAGTACTAATTTTAAAATGATTAAGATTACCCTTATGTATGTATATCAGTATGTATGTATTGCTATTTATTTACCATTATGTATATGTATTTATTGCTAATTATCAATATATGTTATGTGTATAACATAATTCCTTGAAATACTTTCAAACATGATAACAACTATTCAGTAACGTTACTGTAATCTAATGCTCTACATTTAATTTAATTTAATAAGTATCTAAGCAAATACAATGTGAACTCACCTCTAAAAAAGTAACGTGTCTCATAGCATTTGTACTACCATTACCCACATTATTGAAATCCACTAATAATCATCAAAATATCAATATCAATTATAAGCATACAATTAATTTGATTAGTAACCTCAAACAGAATCATCAATCAATCAAATCAATAAATCAATCATCAATCAAATATATACTCCCTCCAGTCCCTAATATAAGAGCTAACCGCAAAAAAACGCTTCTTAAGAAAACATGTGAATGTTATTTGGGTGTTTGGAGTTAATGTTTCTTTTCCAATATATCCTATAATTGCACGTAAGGAATCTTTCTTGTGTTCACACTTGGAACCGGTTCTCGAGGTGGTTTTATCTAAGTTAAAAATGTTTATTTGCCGTGTACAAAAGTTTTTTTTGTCATAGTCATGTATATTGTACCGTGCCCTGCGACCTGTTCTTCGTCCCAAGCGTCTTGGCATTAAATTTGTGGTGGGGTGTTCTCGAAGTTAGCCCCCTACATTGCATTTTAAGTGATGTGACATTGAATGTAGTGACTTTTCATGATTAGTGCGTTTTAATGGTTTGAGTGGGATATATTATTTGTTTTGTTCTTATTAGAGTTGTACGTTGATATCAGTTGCTACTTTTCCTGCTTCTTTTCTTTTTTTGCTCTCTTCATTTGGTGTTTCTTCCTCTTGTGTGCTTTCAGTGTTTGGGTTAATGTATTTTTCCATCTGCTCTATGTATTGCAGTTGAGCGTTGGCGGGAAATACTTTTTCGCGTCACCTTTTTAATCAATGATATCACCTTTTTAGCAAAGACATTTTGCTCTTTTGTTTGCTCTTTTCCTTTTTTGCCAAAGTCATGTATGTTGTATCGTCCCGTGCAATATACATGACTTTAGTTAGGATATATCAAGGTTAGCAAGTACATGAGGTCTAATTCACCATTAAGCACATGATCCAATGGAGAGGGAGAACTTGAAGTTCAATCAGAATTTATTATATAAATTAAGCAAGCATGATTGGTGCTGATTATAATTCACTATTGAATTAATTCACATGCATACCTGCAAGATCAACATTCACCAAGGTGAGTCGAAAGAAAGAAATTCAAATTTATTCCATATTAAAAACTTGAAGCTCAATCAGAATTTATTATATAAATTAAGCAAGCATGATTGGTGCTGATTATAATTCAATACTGAATTAATTCTTTTCCTAATAAGTTAAGGATTGATCTCTATAGTTCCATATAAGTTTAGGATTGATATTTATATTGCAAGTACATACAGAATTTGCATTTCGAAGTTCAAATTAGCGTTATTTGATCGAAAATTTGCATTCCATGTCAAAAACTTGAATCTCAATCAAATGTTATTATATAAATAAATTAAGCAAGCATGATTAGTGTTGATTATTCAATCAATATTCAAATGAATTCTTTTCCTAATAAGGTTAGGATTCATATCTATAGTCGAGTAGATATAGCACTTACATTTGGATGTCCAATTTAACGTTATTTGATGGAAATTATTAAGTTAAACTTGATGAAATGTCTTGAAATGATTATTTTTATAATTAACTTTACTTTCAAATTTGCTAATTCAATTGAATATAAAATTCCTATTTTTATAAAGTATTATTATATAATAATTGGTATACCATAATTAAAGTTTATGATAACTAAAAATATTAATAAAAGAACGTATTGGCTTGAAATGAACATATTATTTATTAAGTTTTGGTATATCATCTATTAGTTTCTGTATACCTCACAGAGAGAGCAATTTTATCTCCTACTATGGCAGTGGTTGATGAAATAAACGAATATATCTTATCACTACTGTCTAACAATGCTACAACCTATCACAGCTCAGATTCAATTAGAAAAACTGACAAAGAAAATGCTGAACTAGAAGAACTTTATGACACAGAATTCCTTAATACAATTAGTTGTTCAGGGATACCACCACACAAGCTTCATCTAAAGTAGGGTACCCATAATGTTAATCAGAAACATAGATCAAGCTGCAGGTTTATGCAATGGAACCAGACTTCGCATAACTGTATTGAGAAATCATTTTATCAAAGTCATAGCATTGAATGGTACAAGCACCGGAAATGAGGTACTAATACATCGAATGGACATGAATCCATCTGATTCAAAATTGCCTTCCAAGATGAACATGAGACAATTTCCAGTTATCGTCTCTTTTGCTATGACAATAAATAAGAGCCAAGGTCAATAATTAACCAATGTTGGAATTTACTTACCAAGTCCTGTATTCTCACATGGTCAACTATACGTTGCTTTGTCAAGAGCAAAATCAATTGATGGATTGAAATTATTGATTTTAGGCAGCGAAAAGAAACCAACAAATATTACTACAAATGTAGTATATGTTGAAGCTTTTCAAAATATATATTCGAACAGGTAAACTAATTATTCCCAATTTTAAATGTTTACATTATAAAATATGTGAAACTATATAATAATAAAATTGCTAACCAATTGTCCAATGCAGGTATCATCATGAAGATCCTATATCAGAAGTGAACCACCAATTACTTGTGTGTTTCGGAACGACATTTGGGAGCTAAAAGCCCAGCCCCAAAGTAGAAGCTGACCACCTTTCATTTTGTGATGTTGGATGTTTGTGATGTTTGAACTTGTGTTTGAGCGTGTATTTGTTTCTTTATTTGATAAACAAGCTTTATTTGTTTCTTCATTAGATTTACCTTTATTAATCAAAACAGAATATGTTGAGATCTAAGTATAAATAATAGGGTCATACTTACCTCCAGTGCATTAGAACCAGTACAACCAATGCAACCTTTATTGATTGCCACGTGGAAAGTTTTAACGGATTAAAGTTAACAGCGTCACCTCTCATTTTCTATAACACGCCGTCAATTCATCATCGCCTTCGCCACGCCAAACGAAAACACACACCACCACACTTCTTACAATCACCAACCCAAACCACCACACTCAATAAAATCCCACCACACTCAACGGCCATCTCTTTCTTCTTCGGTTGTGGTGACTGGGGAGAATATATCCATTGATTGAGATCCATTTTGCTTTAACTCAAAATCAAATTATACATACAATTTACCCAAACTACAACTTTTAACAGTCATATTATTCCTAATTATATAGGCAAAATTATATAAATAGAATACATAAATACAAATCAACAGAAAACATCTCTCTAAAAGACGTGATCTGAGGTAGCAACGCCGAGTTCGGGCTCCAGAACGCGAGGCACCCGCCGCCGACGTCGTAAAAGAATCCAAAAATTCCATGAAAGGAAAAGAAAGAAGGCATCAGATTATGGATTATGGGGAGGATGGGATTTTTCGTTTGGCATGAGATTTGCCTCAGATGCTTTTTCTGGAGGGGAGGAGGGCGTGAATCAAAGAGAGATCTAAGAGGGAAGAGTGAGAAGGACAGAGAGGAGAAACTTTCAGGATGCGTGTGGAAGAGGAGGAGGGGAGAGATACATGGAGGAGGGAGGACGAGAGTGGGAAGAGAGAGATAGAAGGAATTGAAAGTAACTCTGTTAACTTTTTCTGTTTGAGTAAAATACACGTGGCATAATGTGAGTGGTGTACTGGATGTACTTGATGTACTGCACTTGAGGTAAGTTTTTTCCTAAATAATATATATATATATATATATATATATATATATATATATATATATTGAAATCAAAAGAGAATATAAATCTAAACAATCATACATCTGAATATGATTTTTGGCTAATATTGTTGCTATTTTATTTGGTTATATAAATTGGATGTAATAGTACTAAGTAATTATTTAACAAATTGATATGATTCGAGACCTAATTGGATCAGACCAATAGTTGAAAATCATTTGTTTACCTTAGAATGATTTAAATTATTAAAACTATTAACTCGCATTTTATTTATACCAAACTAAACACTTGACTTCTCAGAATGACCATTCAAACATGTTTATAAAAGTCAGCTTAAAAAAACTGATATATGAAAATATCAAGTTGAAAAAAAGTCACTTCTATACCGGGCCTACATCAAAGTATACAAAAAGGTATTTCAATTATTTAACTTAATTTTCATGACCCGTGCATCACACGGGGATAAATAAAATGAAGAAATTTAAATTAAGTCCCTATTAAACACCAAGGTGTTTAATAGGGACTTAATTTATTAGATGAGCTCTTATATTAGGGACCAAAATCATTCAAATTTTAGGCTCTTATATTAGGGACCGGAAGGAGTACTATAATAGTCCGTATTTCACCCCACTACGTGTTTACACTAGGATGAGTTTTACATGCGATTTATCATAAATGAGTTTTATATTACTATAATAGGCTATTCAATTGCCTATTCAATAAAAAGGGCCTTTCGCTTTCCATCATTCAATTGAATACTGATGGTTCCAATGTTACAGACTTCATTTCTCAATTTCTTTCCATCCCACTGCGAAGCAGAAGATGTATAGAATTTTGGCTCGAGAAAGTTGAAAAAAAAAACATATCAGGTTTATGCTCTTGCATGGGCTCCAAACACTCAGGTAAATATACAACTATATCATAATTGGCATCAAAGTGAATATTGGTTCCACACTACTTAAACTCTTTCTCCCTCATCTACTCTGCTTCTGTTGTTTTCTAGATCCTTTTTCTTCATCCTTTGTTTGCACTTACAGATTTCTTATTAAATTTGTTTACTACAATCATGTAGTGCCTATTATTTTAGCTTCTCCTTGAAAAAATTTTATTTGAACAAAGCAAGAGAAGTATTTACAATGTAGGATTTATGACCCCCAAGAAGAATAGTATGAGGTAAGTGCTTAATATAATCCATGAATAATTTGATGAATTCAATGGATGTCTCGATTTTTTTTATGTTATTCTTAGCATATCCCTAATATTGTTGTTGTTGATTACAAGGGTTTCATGACTTTGTGCAAGAGTTGATGATACAAGTGAATAGAGAGGTATGGTTGGTAACCCTGTTCATTTTTCTAAATTGAACCAGCACTTACGAAAAAAAAAACATTTTTGTGTAAGTCAAGACACAATTTCTCACCCACTATTAATGGGAACATTTTTCTTTGTTTACATACTGCTTAGTTTGATTCTACTTCTGCCATTAGTCTGAACTCATTCCTACCTTATTCTAATCTACCTCTTTATGTATGTATTTCATTTTGGGGTTTGAGACTTTGGGTTGGGATTATATATCTCGATTATATGACAACCTTTCTTATATATATTATTTAAATTTTCTGTTTCATACTAAGGTATTTTCATGCCATGTTAACAATTTTTATGACATTGCAATATTACTCATAGCATTCAATATGTAATTCCTTGGTTGGACATAATGAGAGTGTAAAACCCCATGTTGGACAAAAGAAATGGTAGTGGTAGCAAAGAGTTTCCAATAGGTAAAGTATCTGCCAAAGTACCTATGAACAAGAGAATACATCCAGGGATGCTATCTACTCAAAATCATGCAACTGCTCATTACAGTGCTGTGACTGGACTTAAATGGCTCTTTAAAGTTTATATATATCCAGTATTTCTCATTTTGTTTGGGGACTTCCTCAAACTTCCTTTCTACTCCATTTAATTTTGTATCCGTTTTGATTTTAATTGTTTTTTCCTTAGGTGTTTTCTTTTGTTAGCTAAGATTGAATGCTTATTGGAGTATTTCAATGATCATTTTCAGTGATTGTTTACACCAAAATGAAAAAACCTAATGCTGCAATCAGAGATACAAATGCGGCTTTAGAGGCAATATCAAGGCTTCGTGGTGTTGTCGATGAACTGTTACTCCAACAAGAATGTCAGAGCAAGAATAAAATTACCTCAATCAAAGTGCTTAATGAGTATGTCGTCTATATTTCATAATGTTGTGTGGTCTTATTCTTCAACATTGTCATTTAGGAAATTCCAAAAGTGGATGAGCTTGCATCAAATTCTACAAAGTATGATCAATAATTCCAAAAGTGGATGAGCTTGCATCAAATGCTATTGTTTTTGCATCAAATTCTAAAAAGTGGATGAGCAAGAATAAAATTACCTCTATTGTTTTTGCTCATTCAATGGGGAATCATGTTTTTTTATCTTTCTTGGGGCCACTAAAGCTAGAAATTGCACCCAAACATTATATTGAATGGTTGGATTGACAAATGTCAAGTTCTCAAGTTGAAAATATTACATGTAATATAAATTTGTATTTTTTTATGAAAAATCCATTGGCTGTAATTATAAATAAGAGGTGATCAAGGAAACTGATTTATATGCTTTTCACAGATTTGGTTTTTTATGCCGAATAAATCATGGAAATTTATTTATGATTAAAGAAAATTAATTATGAATAATAAATTTAAATGTGCATTAGCATGTATAAACTTTGAATCAAAGTTTTATTTCTTTAATCTTTGAGTAATCTTTTGCTAATGTTTTGTTAATATATGCATTAGTGTATGAGAAGGAAAAATCATCAAGTGAAACATGGGATATTAAAAGAAATCATGGATAAGATTTACCAAAAAAACCTTTCTTGCAAGGGAGAGAAGACAATGAATGCGATTATAAAAATATTTTTTAATGAAATAAAAGAGTAAATGACGCGGAGATAGAGAGTGAAAAGACTTTTTTAAAAGGTGTTATAGAAGAAAAAGAAAAGCACAACTTCTTCAAAATTTTGTTAATAACTAAATCTTAGTTTATTCATTACAATAGGAGTTAAACTTTGCATGAAATTAACTAAAGATTAAACAAAATGATGAGTGACATATTTTTATATGTATATAAATGGGGGTGAATTGAAGTTAAAAAATGTGGGTGAATATTTTTAAAAGAAGATTCACCCAATTTTTTTTTATAAGTATTGGATGATGGGCTGTTATGTTTATGAATTTCTTAAAGCTATTTGCAAATATAGGGAAATGTAAAAGTGATTGTTAATAGGAATTGATAATTTTTTTATATCATGTTTTTTATATTTAATAGTAGCACTACCAATTATCGTCATTCCGCAAGTAAGTTGGTGCATAAATCATGAGATGAGATTTAAAATTCAAATATCTATTTTCAAGGATTAATTAACATATTGATTATGAGATTGATTTTAAATATTTCAATTCAAAATATCATTATCATTGTCAATGTTAGCTTTTTATAGTGATAAAATATCCCACATCTTCTCAATCTAAGCATATTAGCTACTAATACATTGGTATCCGCTTTTAATAAATTTTCCAACAATATTTAATAGGAATGCTTAGGAGAATTTGGTTCTTTTTTATTATGGGTGAAGGGGGTTGGATTAGAAGGGAGGGATATATAATTCAATTCTCGACCAAGTTAAATATTATAAAACAAATACTTATCTCCACAAAATAAAGTTAAATGTCCCGTGCATCGCGCGGGGTCATTTGCTAGTTATGTTATAAAGAAGAAAGCTAATATTTTATTAATTTTTAATTCTTTTTGCCAACATGATTTTTGAATGTTACACTTACGTCCTTGTACTTAATATGTTATGTTAAAAGTGAAAAACAAATATTTATTTTAGATAAAAAAACAAATATTTATTATCTTTAGTTCTCTTGACTTGTATTACCTCTTACAACGTGGATATAAATAATTGTTACATTAACTCTTATATTGTGAAGCGAGAGGAGCATTTAAATTAATAATCAGATCATTTATCGTCTTAAATATGAGGGATCATGAGGGAGCAAAATACAAACGTAATCTTGTTCGAGAAAAGTACATGTAATCGAGTTCGTTTGTAATTAATTTCGTAACTAGAATCATCGTTGACAAGGAAAGGGTTGGCGAAAAATATAATGCATTGTATTTTAGTTTTAATGCGGCATTACTAATTGACATTAGCAACTTAGCACTACTTTGCTAATACGTTGATACCTTTCTTTTGCCAGCTCTCATGCGAATTATATGAGGATTAAGAAAAGATGTAACACAATACTTCTACAAGTTTGCTATTTAAATAATGGGTAAATGTGCAAAAGTAGTCACCGTACATTTAAAAATGGGCACTTATAACTCTGGTAAATTTAAAGGGGCAAAACTGTAACTGTAAACTAAAATGGGGCAAAAGTAACCCCTCTGTTCGGCAGAGTTAAACGGACATTTTTCATACTTGACCCCACCATCAGTAAATGACATGTCATACACTTAAAGGTGCAATATGTTGATGAGACTTTATTTTTCCAGATGGGGCTTTATTTTTTTAGATGATTACGAAGAAGTAAGGTGGATTTCACACGATTTGGGTTCTATTTGGTTTCTTATCGAAATGATTTGAGGGTTTAGGGTTCGTTTCAAGTGATTTAGGGTTCAACTAGATGTATTTCAGCTTCCACATTAGATTTTGGAATTGACACATCATTTACTGATAGTGAGTCCACGTCTAACTCGGCCTAACAGAGAGGTTACTTTTGCCCTATTTTGGTTTACAATGTACAGTTTTGCCCATTTTGGTTTACAGTATACTGTTTTGCCCCCTTAAATTTACGAGAGTTATAAGTGCCCATTTTTAAATTTACGGTGGTTATTTTTGCCCGTTCGCCCTTAAATAATTGTCTTATTAGAATATAATCTTAAGTTTTAAACTTTAATGACTTATGGTCAAAAAACTTCAATGACTTGCAAACAACGAGATATGAAGATGAAAAAAAGCAACACTCATATATGATATATTTCACAGATTTTGAATGAATTTTACTTACTTCATGTAGTCAGCAATAAGAATATGGGAGAATGATAAATAAAATACTCTGAATATTTAAAAGAACGATCAAGATAGTCACATTTTCAAAGGACAATGGAGACACCATGCGCTGAATTGACATTGTTAGATGTTGCGAAAAACTCAAATGCCCTCATAAAAAACTAACCCACCTAACCCCCTTCTCCCTCCTCGATTGACTACTGCAACATACCATTAGCAATAAGCTCATACCTATTAATAACAACAACATTTTAATTAACAACTGAATTATACAAGTTCACAATTGTTCAATGGGGATTAACCCGACTTAATCACAACAAAATACCTATTAACAACGAGATCATACGCATTAACAACTATAACATTTCCATTAACCATAGCAACATATATGTTCACATTTGTTTAATGGGAGTTCTAGGGGTTAACCATGCTTTAGCACGATTACCCAATGTCTCATACATATTAACAACAGGAGCATAACATTAATAACTGTAACATTTTCATTAACCATAATAATATTTGAGATGAGATATGAGTTGTCTGTTTTGGTATGAGAACAATTCAGTCTTTTTGCAACATTTAGCAATGTCAATTCATTGTTCAGTACCTTCTTTGCCCGTTTAGAAATTTGAATACCTTCATTGTCCTTTTGAAAATTCAGAGTACTTTATTTGTCAGTCTCTCAATAAATATCTCATTCATCTATTTATTATTTCATAAATATTTAAAGAATCAATGCTGATTTTTTTCTTATTATTTATCCAATACACATTAATCATGTTTTTTCGTTTGCTTTTTTGTTTGAGTATATCCCATTTCCCACACAACTTATGTGGTCACACGATACCCTCTAAATATATTGTGCGTCAAATAATTGTTTTTTGTTTCAAAGTTAAAAATGGTTTCTTATTTAGTTTTACATTGTAGGAGGATTATTGTATTCGATCATTTTGATTCTGAAACAGATAAACCTGAAAAATTAGTTGATGACACCCATCCTCAAAACATGGAAACTTTCAATTTCAGTAATAAACAGTCGATGTCAAGCTACTAAACCTTGTCCGCAGTAATTTGTTATTGGAGATCAATTTGGCATGTCAAGAGAACTCCCTTCCCGCTGGTAGACTTTTCATTGGAAGCCTTGAAAATACTCCCTCCGGTCCTAAATATAACACCTAATTGACTTTTTTGGAAAATCATAAAAAAACAAAATAAGTTAATTAAAAATTGATGATTTACCTAATTTTCCCGCTGGTAGTAATAATTATTGGTAGCTAAAATAGTGAAATGACATGAACTCCTTTCCTGGCTTGGGTGCCCGGAACAATGATGATGTTTTCATATCAGAAGTACATTGACCATCAAAAGTGTGCACTAAGTGCTTAAATCTTTCACTATATCCTTGGCGATATGGAATAGAAGCCACTGTTCTATTAAAAGTTTTACAACAATATCAAATATACTAGAATATAGAGGGCAAAGGATGAAGCTTTCTTTCTGAAACTTATTTGATGGCATGAACTCGGTTTCAAGTGATATGGATCCTGGGCTTGAGAAGATTGAGTCCTGATTCTAACATGGTCTTTATGTGTTTGGAGATCCGGAGAGGAACTTTTTTCAACTTAACGTTTGTAAAAATTAGTTTAGATATATAAAAGTAAGATTGTGTGAACCAATTTGTTTGAATTTGTGGTTGTAGAAGTGGATTTTTCAAACTAACTTTTACAAACATGTTTAATGATTATTTTGAGAAGTCTGTTTAGACTAGATGGAAACATGATTTTTAATTGAATAATACACACTTAAAATATTCATACATTATTATGATTAAGAGAGAAACTAAATAATACATAAATGAAATATTCATAGATTGTTATGGTTTAAAGAGAAAAATGTGAATTAAATTTATAAAATGTTGAAATTACTAAAAAATTAATAGATTAAAGTGCATAAAAATCATAAAATATACCTTTCACAATAAATTAGATTTGAGAGAGAGAAATCAATATAAAAGTTTTGAAAAAATATTTTTAGGCATATTCACAGCAAGGACATTTCGAATAAAACCATGTTTACATTTATATTTTGCTTATAAAATTAGAATAAAATGGAGACGAGTCAGCATTTGTAAAACAAAATTAATAACAAGTTACGAAGCAAAAAAAAAACCTTTTATGGAGTATTAAAGATAAAAGTTTGGGGTCATTGATAGACACATGTATTCTCCTATTAAACATAATCTTGTTTAAGACATTGTCATACAGTAAATGTGAACAACTTTACCTGTAAGGGTTGAACTTTAATTTGCCACTTTGATCCAATCAAAATCAAATATATTTAGTTGCAGCCTTCTAATTATATGATTGATAAGCTAATAAAATAATTTAAGTAAATGGATGGTAATAATAGGGCAAACAAGAGGTTCTACTGGATTAATAAAATGTGTAAAGATAAAGCCAATTAAAAATAAATGGTTAATGATTAATGGGCATGATCATTTGTTCATAGGCTTTTGGCTGTCCATTTCCAACCACCATTAAGAATGTAAGCATTTGCAAAGTATAATGGTTAGATTCTTAAAACTGGATAATTATGAAACACCATACACAATAACAATGTACTAGAAAGATATAGCATGACAAAACCTATGAAACTGATGAGACCCGAGATCCTTTTGGGCTGCACCTATCCAAAAACGGCCCACAACACATAACCTAGGATGAGCCCAGTATCCAATTAGCAAGGCAGAAGTGGGCCCACTATTGGCTAGGAGGTTATTTAGGGTAGTGTGTCTTAGAGAGAGGGTAGACTGGAATTTGGCTTGGCTTTGGGAGAGTGTCCTAACCTCTCGAATGTTAGGAGTGGCTGTAGGAATCATTTTTCTGCAGATTTCCTTTTTATGAGTGATTTAGTTCATCTTTTCTTTATTTTTCCCACTTATGTTTTCTTTATATCATTGAAGTAGAGTGTATTTTGCTGATTCAGTGATTATATATATATTTTTAGAGTGTTATTTCCTTCCATTTGAGTTGGTTCCCATCAATTTGGTATCAGAGCAGTGAGATCCTAAGGAATTAGAGTAAAATGGAGAAACAAGAACAGAATGGAGATGCTTCAGAGGGTTTCAGAGGAGTAGTGAAGGATGAACAGTGGTATGCAACACTTCCCAGGTTTTATGGAGATGACCCCTTTGGATGGCTCTTTCTCTTGGAGAAATATTTCCTAGAGAACTCCATTGAAGAAGATGATGATAAGTTGGAAGTTGTTGTAGCTTGTCTTTTGGGAGAAGCTATGGAATGGTGTATTTGGTTTGAGTCCAGAATAACCATACAAAGCTGGGATCATTTCAAAAGAGAGGTAATAAAGCACTTTCATGACTTGTTGTTCTCTTCCAATCTAGAGATAAAAAAAATAGATAAAGGGAAGAAAGTAGAGGCAAAATTACCTAGAGGAGATGACGAACCAGAAAAGCAAGAGGAAGAAGAAGATGTAACTGAAAAGAGTGTGAATGGAGATATTGTAATCGAATTTGAAGTTGATGCTCAGGCCGCTTGTGTTGAAGCTAGAATCAAGGGAGGACAGAAATTTCACGTGAACACAATCAAATCAGAAACATGGATGAATCAGTCCATGTATTTCAGGCTTCCAAAGTCAAAAGATGTTGCAAAAACATCTCAAGACAACTGGATATTGGATCGGGTCAGCAAGGCCCATTGGGGACGAAACCCTAAATTTATTTGGGCATACAACTCATGTGGGCCTGGGTGTTGTAGTGAGCCCAAGTCCCATTTAATAGCCAACACTCCTATTTACTTCACCCAGCGAACAGAGAGGTGTGATGAGGGAAAGAAGACGTTGACCTTGGACCCATGGTTTGCAGCGACAGTGTTTACCTTAAACCCACCGTTTGCGACGTCGGCAGCAAGGGATGGACAGGTGGAAGATGCCGGAGAAATGGCCAACTGTCGCTCTGTAAATGTAAATGAGGCTTATGGAGTTCTCTGTTTGGTGCTTGGTGCTACTGGGTTCAAATTTTCTGATATGGAGGAATTCACCCACTTGGATAGGCGAGAGGATATGGAGTCCACTGGGCATTCTAATCTCCAGGGAACAGAAGAAGTTAAGATAAAAAAGGGCTTGAGAGTTTTTGTATTTACTAGAATTTTTGGGCCTAACATATTTTTGGCCCAATCTCATTTCGCACAAGTGAAGCTCATAGCTGAGAGCAACAGGGGCTATTTTTCTGCGATCACAGCTTTGTACAATACAGAAACATGGCGTTTGAACCCACTGCTTGTGACAACAATATTTTCCCTTAGTTCATACTTTGCGGAGTCAGCGGCCAGGTTGTGGCAACTCACACGGCTTGAAGCCACAACAGAGACGGCCAATTATTTCTCGGTTAATGAACCCTTTGGGGCACTACATATGTTTCTCAGTGCTCAGGGGTTTGGGTTACCTACCCAGATTCAAATCTATTCCATAAATGCACCTGATGATTTACTCTATTTGCCACTTGACAATTACATGCTTAAATCTTGTGCAGTGAAGAGGTTTCAGGCTTTTCATATTCTTCTTGGCCGAGAAGATCACAAAGAAATAGTTATGCCCTTGGTAAGTGCTCCTACTGTTTTTAAACAATTAACTTGGAGGACTTTTCTTGACGCTTGTGATATAAGGTATGCTCCAACAAAAACCAGGAGCTGGGGGTTTGTTACTCCAGGAAGTTTTGCGATGGAGTGGGATCAAACTGACATTATCCATAATGGATTGATGGTCTCATATTATGAATTAATTAGGGATATATCAAAATTTATTGAAGGGGGTCAGAGGCTAATTGGGCATTCAAATCCCACTGGAGCTCCCGATTTTGGTCAACTCCGGTCTCTTGTTCGAGTTCTCAAACTGCTACACTTGTTGAGGTATATTTATGAGACAATATATACCTTAAGGATTAAAGATGAAAAAGGGCGATGCTCCAGTAAAAAGGAAGTAGGTGGCATTAGTTGTCATATTATTTGTATGCTCCAATGCAATAAATTTAATGAGGGATCAGTTTTGCTTTTTCTGGTGCCAATGAGCAAGTCAAGTGAATTATTTGGATGGAATTGTCATGGTGTTCAGGATTTGGTCCCAGCCACTAATTTAACCAAGCAAAAGGGTTTTATGACCAATAGAAACTTTTATGTTGATTGGGTTCAAACTGGATTCATTTGCTTTGGCTGGAAAATATGTTCTTGTTTTGTTAGTGATCCATCAAGACAATTGGTTGATAGACTCCTCATGCTGTCATACTCATTGCCTCAGCCTAGACTTGTATTTGCAGAGACGCCACTTATTACAGCATGTAGCTTTAATTTTTGGCTGGGAATGTGCCAATTCTTGGTGACAATAATTGAAGAGATAATAACAATTGTCAAGTTAGCCAAGGTTGTGATCACTGCCATTATAGAATTGGTGGGGACTTGGATCAAAACCTTGGATACTGAGGTGGCAAGAGGAGAATTCAGAGTTACTCCTTGTAATGTTTGGGTGCTAGGGTCACGAAATTATACTCATGTCTGTTCCCCTTCCAAATGTCATGGTTTAAATGGAAAAGTGCTAGAGTTTGCCAGTTATAATTGGAAGGTTGAAGCAAATTATGGGGCTTTCCCAGTTGGAGCGATATCCTGGTTTTGCAAGTCAAAAGGACATGAAGAGGAAAGTCAACTTCATTTTTCTCAAAAGCAACAGAGAAACCTTGGAGGAATTAGACGTGCATTCTTAAACATAGAAGCCAAAGATGTTGTTAAGGGAGTGATGAAGAATGACGGGGTTAATCAAGCCTTGGACTTACTAGGAATGTATGTGTTAGAAGATAACTTTTTTATGGACATAAATATGACGTCCTACCTGCAAAAGCTTGAAGATTTCTGGTCAAGATCTATACGCACATTAATGTCAACTTCTACGCATGCCTTCCACCTTGAGGACAAGGTGAGACTTTTAGGGGGGGGTAATGATGAGACCCGAGATCCTTTTGGGTTGCACCTATCCAAAAACGGCCCACAACACATAACCTAGGATGAGCCCAGTATCCAATCAGCAAGGCAGAAGTGGGCCCACTATTGGCTAGGAGGTTATTTAGGGTTGTGTGTCTTAGAGAGAGGGTAGACTGGAATTTGGCTTGGCTTTGGGAGAGTGCCCTAACCTCTCGAATGTTAGGAGTGGCTGTAGGAATCATTTTTCTGCAGATTTCCTTTTTATGAGTGATTTAGTTCATCTTTTCTTTATCTTTCCCACTTATGTTTTCTTTATATCATTGAAGTAGAGTGTATTTTGCTGATTCAGTGATTATATATATATTTTTAGAGTGTTATTTCCTTCCATTTGAGTTGGTTCCCATCAGAAACACCCATCTCATAGCATTTCGTACTTGAGAAGACTCCAGAATCAATCTAAAGGATACTCCGTCCACCCTGAGCTCAAAGAGCTACACAAAATACCCAAGAGTGAAACACAAATTGCATGCAATAAAGTATGTTTCAGATTTGCATGCTACAATATTTTAGAGGAACATTGTTAAGTAAAAGGTTGACTGAACAGCACCTAGTATTGTAGTACCATACATGGGTAACTTGCTTTTCTTTGTGATCCTCTGCAAAATCTTTGTTTCATTATCACAAAACAATACAAAGAAAATGTGAAATCTATTGAAGATGTTAATTGATGTCTACCGGAATATTGCTGCTTTGGTGAAGATTCTGATAAGGGTTTAGATAGGCGTCTAGGCTTTCACAATTACTGTGGATTAATGGAATACAGAATAGTTAAATCAGAGACCATACACCACTTATCTGGATAATAAGAGTTGATAACCTCACTTTGTTGTAGATCATGGAGTTTGAAGGCACCAAGTGAAGGGAAGAGCACCTACAAAATATTTCACAAGTTTAATATTTCATAAGTGAAGGGTTAGATAGGCGGGGTTGCTTGAGAAGCCTCGGAATCGGCGGTGTAGGAGCCCCCAGATCCCATCACCCGTTTGGTACTGCCAACTTGATAAATATGATGACTCATTGTTTTAAGAAAATGACATATTTCATTGAATTTTCCTCCATGGAGTATGATGCAATTTTACTCTTTTTGACTCAATAATGGATAATGATTAATTGAGCCCCAATATATAATGCCATATTTATAACAATCCAAAGAAATACCCCCCTCAAATTTATGAACCTATGTACTCCCTTTTCTCATATTTATAATTCCATCATCAATCAATCATCATATATAAAAACATGAAGCATACAGCAAGAAAAAATACACGTCTTAAAGCATTACCTGACACAAACTAAGTAAACAATCAACTACCAGAGTGCTTAAGGAAGGTTATTTGGAGATTATTAGAAAACAGGAATAATCGGAAAATATGTTGACTTCAAAAAAGTAGCATTGAAATCAATTAATATTTGTTGCACAAATCTTAAAAGAACGTCATCTCAAACATGCATAACAGTGTTTTCAAGTAGTAAACATACACTTGTATTTTCAATGTGAGTAAAAAGTAGTATGGAACTATGGATAAAAAACTATTACAAATAGAGTAAAAAGTACATGCACGATACAAAAGGCTTAATAAACATTATATATAATTAAGTGATACATAAAATATGTGGGAAAAAAGACATAATAAACATAATAAATGAAATACTGATATGATGTAAAAAAAATACACGGATTGAATCTTTATGAATGAACAATAAAAAGAAAACTAATGAAAATGTTGTGAATTGATTATTTACGCACACGTTTAGTACTAGTGGGGAGGGGAAACATTCACTCATGAAGTAGTAAAGGCTACTCAACAATTAATATTAAGGGGCACTCTCCAATCACTAAATATAGTGAGGAAACCACCAACCACTAATATTAACGGGCAACAACCTTTCACTACCAAGGGTGAAGTGACCTCCAATCACTACTAATTGTGGGACAATCAATTCACGATTAAATCAGAGTTTAAGTTGAGAATTAGAAAATAATCATAGATGAAACATGACGTAACAAATACACTGATTGATTGTTTATGCAAAAACAAAAACAATGAACGGAAAAGATGTTGACTTCAAAAAAGTAGTTTTGAAATTAATTGGTATTTGTTGCACAAATCCTAAGAGAACATCTCAAACATGCAGAAAAGCGCTTTCCAGTTTAAACATACATTTGTACAAAGTCATCAAATATGATTACATGTGACCAACATAAGTAAAATCAAACTAAAAGCCAAGCAGCTATTAAATTCAGATATTCTAACCAGATACCACCGAATAGCTACACACGCGCATAAAAGAGGCAAAAAGGAGGATCGGTCAGAACTGAAAAGGAACCAAACAGACAGCATATGAGCAAATATGTGTGCATTATGTTATGTGATACAGTTCTGTTGTTATATATGAGTGGCAACACGTGAGTGAAATCAGAAGAATAAGTAAGACATTCACAAGTATGGGCTTTCAAAATTAACACAGCTTGCAAAAAGAATGATAGAGTGCGCACAACTTGAAGAAACAAAGAAAACTCAGGTAATGCAGAAATTGTTAGATAACAGGAATAATCGGAAAATATGTTGACTTCAAAAGAGCAGCATTGACATCAATTAATATTTGTTTCACAAATCTTAAAAGAACGTCATCTCAAACATGCATAACAGTGTTTTCAAGTAGTAAACATACACTTGTATTTTCAATGAGTAAAAAGTAGTATGGATAAAAAACTATTACAAATAGAGTAAAAAGTACCTGCACGATAAAAAAGGCTTAATAAACATTATATATAATTAAGTGATACATAAAATATGTGGGAAAAAAGACATAATAAACATAATAAATAAATGAAATACTGATATGACGTAAAAAAAAAATACACGGATTGAATCTTTAAGAATGAACAATAAAAAGAAAACTAATGAAAATGTTGTGAATTGATTATTTACCCACAAGTTTAGTACTAGTGGGGAGGGGAAACATTCACTCATGAAGTAGTAAGGGCTACTCAACAATTAATATTAAGGGGCACTCTCCAATCACTAAATATAGTGAGGAAACCACCAGCCATGAAGTAGTAAGGGCTACTCAACGATTAATATTAAGGGGCACTCTCCAATCACTAAATATAGTGAGGAAACCACCAACCGCTAATATTAACGCAACAACCTTTCACTACCAAGGGTGAAATGACCTCCAACCACTACTAATTGTGGGACAATCAATTCACCATTAAATCAGAGTTTAAGTTGAGAATTAGAATATAATCAAACATGAAACATGAAGTAACAAATACACGGATTGATTGTTTATGCAAAAACAAAAACAATGAACGGAAAAGATGTTGACTTCAAAAAAGTAGTATTGAAATTAATTGCTATTTTTTGCACAAATCTTAAAATAACATCATCTCAAACATGCATAACAGTGTTTTCTAGCAGTAAACATACACTTGTACGATGTCATCAAATATGAGTACAGACAAAAGAGGCCAGCTGGCGATATAGTAATAACCACTATTGTATTGTGCGCTTAAATTGTTATGTATTGATGATTGAGATTATGTAGTATTTCATTAGAGAGTTGATGAAATGAAAATGAAAGAACAAATCCCCCAAGAAAGTAAGGTGTTGATGAAAGGAAATAGCTAAACCTGAAGACCACATAAGTGACTGAAACTGATCACAACAGATTCCTGCAGCGTCCCTCCACATGGAACCGTCACCATGTCAAATAAGTTACTGCATGGAAGAGTCACCTGCACAAAACAATTATTATAATTTATAGCTTCATCCTGATGATTATAAAAATTGGTGAAATCGAGTTATTAAAAGGAAGAAAACGCTGGAGGTAAAAGGAGTGTTTATTTGTTGTTGAGTTCCAGCGCTTGCCCAAGGAGTAAGACCTGCACAAAGGGAAAAAAGGTTGCGTGAGAAAAACAAGAGAACAATAAAGTGTCAAACCCTAAAAGAAAAGAATCTGGATCGATCTACAGAAACAGGGAGAGAAAGGAGAAGAGTGATCTAATAGTGAGGAAACCCTAGAGGAAGAGAGAATGAGAGGAGAGGAGGGTGGCTTCTGCAACAAACCCTAACATAACATGCTTGGCAGAGACCGATTAGAGAGGGAGATTTCAAACGAACGGTGAAGCTTGAGGAAAAAAAGAGATGAGAGTGATAAAAGGGAACCCTAGTAAGTTGAATTTGAAACGGTGAAGACAAAACAAAATAGGAAACCCTAATTTGAAAAATAGAATGGAGAAGACAGAGAGAAGTAGCGATGATGATGATGTTCCGAAAAGTGAATTTGAAGAAGGAGATAGGTTGTAGAAGGTGGGTGAATTTGTTTTGATTGGGGAAAAGTGGAGAGGAGAGCTGAGAAATAGGAGTATAAGTAAAAGGAGGAAAGCGCGCGTAGAAGGAAGTGGAAGAGAGAATGAGAGAAGAGAATGAGACGGTGGGGTTTTATATGTTTATGTCTGTGCTTGGAACTTACGCGAAGAGGCAGACAAACAGTTTCAAACGCCGAAAGATGCTTGACCGCTTGAGCAGAGAAAATAAGAAACGAGTGAGAGTGAGTGAGTGAGTGAGTGAGTGAGTGAGTGGGGTTTATGGGCTTTTTGGCGGGAAGGGTTGTTGATTGCTTGCATGTTACGCAGCATTTAATTTAATTTAATAATAATAATAATAATTTTTTGAACCAAATCAGTTAGCCGCTCCCCCTAATCATCATTTTATTTCCAAAATTTTCTCAATATTAATTGAAAACGTGTTATGTGGGCTCAATGTTTTTTTAATAAGAGTGACTAGATCAATTTAAACAAAAATAGTTAATAGGTATATATATGTAAAATCAATTAATTGAAAATTTTTAATAAGAGTTACTTGATTAATTCTTTACCTTTTACGAGAAATTAACTATGCAAAATTAACTTCTTTCAATTGCATCAAGTTTATATTTTCTTCAAACCTTATTATATTACATATCGAATTATTACACACCGTATATGTTATCCTTTATTGATTTAATTCCTTAACTTCAAAAAAATAATCAAAGGGGTGTTATATTTAGTAGTGTAGAGAGTAGCAACAAGGTGTAGTGTAAATATACAATATATATATTGAGAATTATATATGTGTGTGTGTGTGTGTGTTTTCGACAGAAAACAAATGCAAACAATTAATTCAAGTAAAGAGAGTTGAACTTACCTTACCAAGCAGTATCTTCAATCCATCTAATAATCCGGTGATCCAAAACCATGGGGAAAATAGCTGACATCTTGGGAAAAATGAAAAGTACCAACAGTAAAATAGCTGACAGTGAAACAAATCATCACATCTTGATAGGAATGTTAATTAGCTCTAAATTAAAGGCTTGCGCTTTCATGGCAACCAAAAGCTGTGTTAGTCTGTTGGCACGCAAGTTTTCATAAATCAACCTTTTCTACATGAAATATTTTGCATTCACCTATTTCCAGGAAATTAAAATTTTTTACATGAAATATTTTGCATTCACCTATTTCCTGTCATCATTAATCCCTTAGTTCCTCATGATCTTCTAAAGTTTTCATTGCCAACAATATCAAGAGCGTGAACGAAAGTACAGAAAATTGAAACTAAATTACCTTGTGTTATCTTCAACCATCAAATAATCCAGTTGTCACCATGAGGTGGCCAAGCCTGAAAACACACAGAAATTTTTAAAAGAATAATCAGCATGAGATTCATGCCCCTAAGGAACGATGAAAAGTTAGTGCTACACATGTCAAGTTAACCAAATTACAAGCAGCCATCAGAAGAAATTATGCGGTTACCATGATGCAATTTTTGTCTAAAATTCAAAAAATACTAATATTTGACTCCAAAATACACAAGTGACTGTGATCACTAGAACATGCTCAGTATTAAAATTCAGTATAGTACATGAACAAAGTAGTAATATCAAAAACCTAATTTACTCCAATATTTTAAACTGATGGGAACATGCTAAGCTAAGAGAAAAGATTTTGCAACATGAATTGATTTGACCAGAGACACTTGTTAACACTTTTTTCATCCGAACACAGCCTAGTGATAGTGGCACAATCAATTTCAAACAACATGAGCCAATAATTGAGCAAATACAACAGAGCAAGCCATCAAGTAGTTATAATTTATAAATGTCGATAAAAAAAATTCTAGAGAAGTGAAGTTAAGCAGAAATGTAAAGGGAAGTTAAGTAGTTATAATTTTATTGATCAAAATCAGAAACAGCGAAAATACCTTGCATACTTGTTTGTCATCAACATAAAATTTAACACTTCACTCATAATACACAAGGCTGACATACAAACCAGATTTACTAATAATATAAACTGCTTCAAAATCTTCAAACCAGTTGCAAAATGATGTGGTGCCTACTGACATATCTTATCCACATCAAGAGGCTTTGCATGTGCATGACCGAAAATAAACATAAGCGATCATGCAAAAATTTGATTGTCCAGCTATACCTGAGTGTCAAGGAACAACTGCATGCAGATTTTGTCAGTGATGGGCACCTTATGATCTGTAGGACATCGAAACCACTATAGGGATAGTAAAACAACCCATATGTAAACAGAGCGAAAAAGGCATGCAGAACACTTGCATGAAAAGCTTCTGTGTTCACTTTAAATGACCGATGCATGGATAATACTGCATAAAAATAATCACAAATGAAAGTATATTCCACAATAAGATTAGCAAATAATACACCAACACCTGAAAATCAAGTATCAGTTCCCAAATGATATTAGAAGTTGAATAGTTATATAGAGGGGCAGCTACTGGGTATAAGCAAAATGTATGATCAGCAGATCAAGCTTTGTAAAACGAAAATCCACACCTCAAAAACAAACTGCCAAGAAGCCAGAGATATGAAATTAAAAGATACCTCACGCAACACATCTGTCATGGCAGTCTCTGAAGCTGCAACTCCAATCTCCAGTAAATAAGATTTGTGCAAAACCTGCAGTTCATGAGATTAAAGCGCAACAATTGATCACCCTTTGCTTACCAAAAACATTGTAGATGCATAAGTTCTGAGTTTTTGAAGGGTGAGAAATAATGTGGTATTTAATTTCGCCCCTGTTTTATCTCTTTCTTAATTATCAAATCAGAAGCAAAATAAAACAAAACGACAAACTAAAAGGCTGATTATGTAATACTCATTGCAGCCCATGAAATGAAACCAATGGCTTATCTGTTGTACCTTGATTCCATAGTGCTTGCCATCAGCAGAACTTCAAAATAAAACCTGCCATAAGAGAAGGGGGAAGGAGCTTAGGAGTAAATATATTTCTGGGAAAAAAAGACACCAGATTACTAAAGCATCATGTTCATCACTTTGCCATAGCTTCCGGAACCTATCTTATTTCACAAACACAATCATTTATTATCTTGTTTCCATTTTCATCCAGAAAAAGTGTTACAAATAAAATCAAGTTTGTAAGAATAAATGAAATTACCGAAATGCAGGCCAACCAATGCAAAAATCACTCAGATTGCAGACACATCGAGTGAACTCAGATTGCAAAAACACAAGACCAGCTGCTCTGAACTGTTAACGCCTGACAAAAATAGATTTTTTTTACATAGGAAAATCAAATCAGAAGCAAAAATAAACAAAATGAAAACAAAACGACCAACTAAAAGGGCTGATTATGTAATATGTAATCCCTTTTACCACCAAGAAACCTTCAGCCGAAGCAGCATCACTGGTAGGAGCTTCTTTAACAGTTCCCCTACAGGAGAGACGCGGAGGGTTAGGGTTAGGGTTAGGGCAGAAAAGAGGGAAAAGAATGAAATAGAGAAGAAAGAGAATTTTGAAGCTAGGGAAGCAAGCAAAGAGAATGAGAAATAACATGAAACAAATATTAGAGTTTACAATAAAAAAAGTAGAGCCGTCGATGAATAGTTAGGGTTAGAGTTTGGTTAGGGTTTGGGTGAAAGGTGATGAGATGGCGGTTGAAGAAAATAGGAGTGCAGGTTGTGTAGAAGAAGAAGACGACGCATGGGCATCTGCTAGTGCGTTGAATGGCTGAATCACAGATATGAAGAGAAGTTGAATAGCGATAGTCATATAGTGGGAGAATGAAGAACAAAGGCTACGACTTACTGATAGTACAATATGGACGGATGTGTGTGGGGGAGAGATGTAGAGGAAATAGAAAGGAAGGAATGAAGGGAAGCTTGAAGGGTTTGGCGGAAGAGGAAAGGGGAGAGCGCGGGAAAGAAGCGGGAAGACGAGGTTTAAAAACGGGACCCTTTTTAAATGACACTACCGGCGTAATGTTTACGCCATTAGGTTGCTTTATCTTCAAGCTACAATTTTTTTATTTTTTATTTTTCGCTTAATCCCTGGGTTAATTGCTAAGCTAATAATTATTTGGGAAAAAAATAAGTGATTTGATTTTATCTGAAGTAGGCTCCAGCTCCTAACCACTAGTGGTAATTAAGTTTAAGCTCACTCCCTTTATTTTAAAAACCTACTATTTTTTTACCAAAATACCCAACAATTATATGGATTTTTTTTACGAACAAGTAAAAATAATTTTAATTTATACTTTTACATGTTACTATTTTCATTGATTCTTATCAAATGATCAAGTTCAATGATTCAATATTGTATAGTTTATATTCAACAATTTTAAATTTGGAGATCTTTTGCCCTTCACTGCTAATTTATAGTGTGATTTGAAATTTTCTTATTGAGTGCTTTTAAAATACTTTATATTAAACATAATTGTAATCTAAAATGCTCCCCTAATCATCATTTTATTTCCAAAATTTCTCCATATAATAATTGAAGAAGTGTTTTGCTGGCTGAATGTTTTTTTAATAAGAGTGACTTGATTAATTTAAACAAAAATAGTAAATAGGTATATATGTAAAATCAATTAATTGAAAATTTTAACAAGAGTGACTTGATTAATTATTCTTTACCTTTTATGAGAAATTAAGTATACAAAATTATTTACTTTCAATTGCACAAAGATTATATATTCTTCAAAACTTATAATAATTACATATCGAATTAGATATTATATATGTTATCCTTTATTGATTTAATTCCTTAACTTCAAAAAAGTAATCAAATGGGTGTTATATTTAGTAGTGTAGAGAGCAGATAGTGTAAATATACAATATATAATATTGGGAATATATATATATATATATATATATATATATATATGTTTTCCACAGAAAACAAACGCAAACTATTCAAGTAAAGAGAGTTGAACTTAACTTACCTTGCACTATCATCAATCCATTTAATAATCCGACGGTCCAAAACTATGAGGTGGCCAACCCTAAAAACACCCTGGAATTATTAAAACATAAATAAGCATTTGATATAAATATTATAATCACTCATGGAAATTACGGCATTGACCCGTCCTTATCAGCTACACGGGTCCAAAAACAGCCAAATCAAACTTAATTTCTCTAGGAGTTCCTTTTGACATATGGTAAGCTCACCATACTTGGCAGATTCAAAACCTACCGCCAAATTAAGAGCCCGTTTGGTTGTAGGAATGTAAAGTGAAGAATTAGAAAGTGAAAGGGTGAAGATGGAAAGTATAGGGAATGATGAAAATAAAGTTTGTGGGGCCCAGAAAAATGTGAGATGAAGAGAGAAAGTTTGTGGGTCCCGGTATATATTTAAATGACCAAAATACCCTCCACTTTCCTCACTTTCTAATTCCTATTCACTTTCCATGTGCAACCAAACGGACCATAACTCCTGCTATTTCTTTGGCATCAAGAGGTCTACAGTGCCAAAAAAATTTATATGAACAATTTTGAAATGTTTATATTATTGATTAAATAATTTTAAACATTATTGTTCATATAATGAAAACAATTCCTACGTCTTTTTGCATCGATAGAAATGAGCTTCGATCACTAAAAAAAAGAGCATAAGCAAGAATCAACATATTTAATGAAAATAAGAAGTAAACCTGCTTGTTTGTATTTTCCTTCCTTTTTATCAAAAAAAAAAAAGAAGTAAACCTGCTTGAAATTTCCACAGCAGCTGTCACCTTTTTGGTGGGTAAGCATATAATTAATAGATAAGCAGATTGTCAAAGAAAATGATGAAAAATAAGATTACCTTAGGCAATATTAAATAGGAAGCTCACGGACTTCAGCCAAGTAAAAGTTCTTTATACATTCTTAGGTGGGTAAGCTTAGGCTAGCAAGTTGGGCTTCATAGTGAATGCAATAGCGTAAAAACCTATAGGGAAGAATAGCCTTTAGTACTGATTTAGATGAAGTTCGGGATTTCATTCAAAAATGGTCCATGCATTATAATTTATAAACAGCAATACGGTCAACATGGAGGACATCAGTCAACATGTCAATATCCTATTTATTGCAATTCTAAAATCAGCTGCCAATAATAATAATTTAACAAAACAGGAAATGACGAATAAACAATAACAACTGATTGGATGCTTTGTCCGACCAGGAAAGAAGGCTCAATGATAATCCCTTCTGAAAAGGGTAGTCTGCAAGACTAAAAAGCTCGGGTGCCAAGAAATAATAGGTCATGATCATAATAATCTAAATAGCACAAATTGCAAACGAGCTCCTTACAGCAGTCAATATAAAGTATAAACTGAACACTTTACCAACCTTGCTTGTTTTGCACATGAAGCTCAAGCACCGATATGTCTTCAAATCCAACAAAGTTGTCAATCTTCCCACCCAATTAGCCCTTCAAATCTCTGAAATCCAAACAAACCAAATTTAATAGCACATCATTAATCAAAGGCAGAGAGATACAACAAGCTCACATAATAGAAGACAAAATTGCACTAGAAGCCAACCTTAAGTTGTATCAAGAGGATACTAGGAACTTCAAGTATAGACATTTGTTTCATAGCCGCCACCAAGTTCTATCAACTCAAAAAAAGAAAGCTTGTTAATCAACAAGGCCCCATCAACAAAAAAAACAGCCATTATAGGTAGTTGTTTCTTAGCCGCCACCAATTTCTTGCCACTCAAAAACAGTAAGATTTTTAATCAACAAGGCTCCATCAACAAAAAGAATAGGCATGAAAAAAATTTAAACCAAAAACACTACCCACGTGTACTTATTATTCATATCTGAAGTCTGACGCTGAAAGAAGTTTTGCACTCAAAGCGAAATGCTAAGGAAAACAAAAAGAATGCTGAACCCTTCTGCACTCAAACAGCATTTAGAAAGTGAAACTGCATGACCAACAGGCAAAAAAAGCATCACAATACATCAACAAAATATAAGTAAAACTGGCAAGCTCGTTAAAAAAAAACCATTATTCAACATGTCTATAGTATTTATTAATGCACTTTATTGAAAAAAAATCATGTCATGAAGATCATAAGCATAAAGAAAATCATTTGATGCCAAAACACCAAGAGAGAAAGAGTGGGGTAATGACTAGCAATCCAAAAATTTGATGGTCTACAGCAATAAACAATTTTGAATTATTGCATGAAATAATGGTTTCATGCCAAGAAAAACACAGTTTTATGAGGGAGCTATACGTGCAAGAGTATGTCCTGCATAACTTTGAGTCGCCAACTTCAAAGAGATAATACCCCCTCCAATTGCTAAATATATGACATATTTAGGTAGATGTTTATGATATTTTGGTACTATCATGTGATTTTCACTAATTATATTAATATCTTTAATCTTATCATGTGATTTTAACAAACTTAACTTACACCCTTAATCTAATCAAATTAGGTAAACACGTCTTATATTTTAGACTAGAGAGAGTAATGATAAAGTTCACCTTATTTTGCAAAGTCCACATTTGTTGGCAGAGAACAAAAAATTACAATATATTATCCAATCAGTTTTAAGTCATTGCAGGAAAATATTGTGTTGAGTGAACCAAATGTAAAGAGCAAGGAAAAAATAACCTCCCAAGGCCTTGGAATAATCTATGTGCGGAGTTGTAACGCCACAAACAATAGGACCTGCAATATATATGCTAGATTCATCATTAGTATTAATTCACACACTTTTCAATCAACAGTTTCGACCAATTTAATATCGCTGACATAACATACAATATGAAAGAAAATGAACTTAAAGATTGGGCAGACAAAAATCATTCTTGATATGCTATCAAACACTCTTCAGAAAATCATTATACCAATTGTAAAATCCAAAAACAAAGGACTAAAGAGTGTGCCAGCTAAACTGAAGAAGACTAACCTCAACCTACTAAAATAATCCAAATATAAAAAAATCAATATGAAATTTATTAATTGGAAGGATACTACTGAAAAGTGAAATATGGTACCATAGCTCCTTTGCAGTAATAAAAACTGGTTTGCAGCTTTATCAGGGAAAAAGTGAAATATGGTATGAAATAAGATGACAATAAACTGTGAAATGTAATTCAAGCTGGAAGCAGCTTTATAAGGGAAAAAAGGAGTGGAACATTGAGTTTACTCATGTTTCTAATATTTGAAATCGAGCATGTGTTTTAAAATTTGATTGTGGAATGACACAGAAGTTTCATACCTGAAAAAACAAGTTTTTCTGAAGCTCCTTGAGCAGGAAATAGGCCTGCATGGTCTTAAGTTATCAACTTCGAGGAATACACATTCACCATATATTGAACAGTCATCGGTTATGGGTAGAAATTAAAATAAAAAACAATACAAAATACGCAGCAATTAATTTTACTTGGATGATGGAAATCACATTGATAATACAGAAACACTTTGCCTACATTCCCAAGTCAGGAAATCTTTCTCATATCGCAGCTGTGCTTGAAGACCAAATGGTTTTAGGAAACACCATCTGCAAGACAAAAACACAAGACCAGCTGCTCAGTTATTATTGCATCAGCTGAAAAAATCAAAATAAAAAATAAAAAAAAATGTCTTCACAGGGGAGAGTGAGAAAACTATTTGTTCACTAACTTTAAAGTGTCAGTACTTAGCACTCTGAACTCTTGAGGCCTGAAAAGAAAACGATTTTTTTATACATATGAAAATCAAATCAGAAGCAAAAGAAAACAAAACGACAAACTAAAGGGATGATTATGTAATATGTAATCCCTTTTACTGCCAAGAAATCTTCAGCCGCAGCAGCATCACTGGTAAGAGCTTCTTTAGCAGTTCCCTTAAAGGAGAGACGCGGAGGGTTAGGGTTAGGGTTAGGGCAGAAAAGAGGGAAAAGAATGAAATACAGAAGAAAGAGAATCTTGAAGCTAGGGAAGCAAGCAAAGAGAATGAGAAATAACATGAAACAAATATTAGAGTTTACAAAAAAAAGTAGAACTGTCAATGAATAGTTAGGGTTAGGGTTTGGTTAGGGTTTGAGTGAACGTGATGAGATGACGGTTGAAGAAAATAGGAGTACAGATTGTGTAGTAGAAGAAGACGACGTATCAGCATCTCCTGGTGCGTTGAATGGCTGAATCACAGATAGGAAGAGAAGTAGAACAGTGATAAACATTTAGTGAGAGAATGAAGAACAAAGGCTACGACTTACTGATAGTACAATATGGACGGATGTACACCAAAACAATGGGAAGCCCCTAATTGTTGTACACCAGCACCTTGCAACCTGCACAAAACCAGAATTCATTTTAAATCCACATATCTAGAAGGACAAATCCAATGAACCTTTCTTTCTTTGCAGAGCCAAAAACCCAAACTTCAATCAACAAAACAATGCAAATACTTCAAGCAAATTACAAAAGGGAGACTAACAAGAATTATGCAAGTCTCTACTGAAGATAAGGAATATTACAGAGACCTTTGCTTTCCTAAAATGACCAACACCAGTGAGATTTAACTTTCTTTTTTGCAAAGCATCTTTCACCAAATGACAAAAAATAAAAAACAATAATGAGAGAAATCTTCCCTGCAACAACTGAACCTTGACAAGGAAATCCTACATGAAACGGTACCTTATAAACAAGTTAGACTCATACAAACATCAATGGTCTTGTTGCTACCGCTTGAGAAAGGACACCTGCCATAACGAATCAGCAATCCAAGACAGAAAAAAGATTACCCACCTGCTGAATACAAAAGAAAGAAGTCAATTTCAATGCCTATGGAATATAAAAGCAGGGATAACTGATATTTCCAAAAAAGCCACTAATTTTTTTAAAAAATTTAAAAACAACTTAACAGCTTATGGCATACAATTACATTTATTTCTGTCTGAAATATCATGCATTCACATTTTCAACACCTCTAAGAAAGGCCATCAAACCATACAAATTACTGTGCTGAACGAAGACAATTTCCCATCACGAAACCTAGAGAATGGGAATTCTCACTGAATAAATAATAGTTTTTATGCATGATGCACACCATGCATGGTACATAGTGCCAAATTCACAATTGCAGCACTGTAGAGAGCACAGTAGTAACAGCATAGTGCAGCAGATTTGGCAGTGTAAATTTCAAACCTTAATCTTCACAGTGGCCCATCTGCCGTCCTCTAGTAAAGAAATCTAACCTGAAACATCATGAGATTTAGTAGAAATAGATAGAAAAAGTGAGGTGGATCAATTTTTAACCCACCAGAAATTTAACACCAAAAGAAGGGTGTTCCTAAACTATGTAAGGCATGCTCTCGGTTCATTGATTTTGAATGCAACCAAATTTTGAAACCCCCTATATCATAATTAAGTACTGCAATATACTCAACATTCACAATCAAAAGAAATGGCCCACCTGCTCCTATTCTTATTGAAGAAAATCGAAAGAAAAGAAAACCAAACAGCATGATTTCATTTCTTCCAAGAGCGACCTTCTAATTCTAAAAGTTAGAACGAATCATTCTATCCAAACAAGAAGTAGACATGACATCACAGGGATTTCAACAGAAAGTTACCTGGTTGTTCTCAACTACCAGTGCATCCAAACGCTTGGAAAAGACCTGAATAAGATAAGATGCTCCACCACACCAGGTTTCCTGGCTATCTTAAAATGCAGAATCACCTGTTGCAAAGAAAGTGTATTCAGGCCAGTAACCAAAAGAGCAGACACAAATTTGCATCAAAAACCAGTCTACACAGTAATAAATTATTCTGAATGAAAGAATAACTTATATCTAAGGGAAAAAACGTACAATTTGTTGGATTATAAGACATTCTTAAACGGGACAAACCACAAACTGTTAGAAACTACACATCAAGCTTGACGTTAATAAATCTGAATCAACATTCCCAATTTTCAGTAATGGCCCTATTAACATGAGAGTCAGGTTAAAAGTAATAAGCAGGTCAAAAACCTATCCTTCACTATGATAGAAAAACAACTAAAAAATACAGCAATGTGAAAACTATTCTTACACTTGCTTAGTGCAGTTATCTGCAATTCCAAACTCTAGCTAGCACACCTCTTCTTCTTTGCTGAGCAAACTTCAACATCTTAATCGTCATAATCATCACCTGAAAAACGGAACCAAACCAGGGAAATAAATGGCTTCAAGGAGATAATTGAGTTTTTAATACAGCACATAGAAAAATCAAATCAGAAGCCAAAATAAACAAACTGAAAACAAAACCACGAACTAAAAACGCTGATAATCCCTTTTACCGCCAAGAAACCTTCAGCCGAAGCAGCATCACAGGTAAGAGCTTCTTTAGCAGTTCCCTTACAGGAGAGACGCGGAGGGTTAGGGCTAGGGTTAGGTCAGAAAAGAGGGAAAAGAATGAAATAGAGAAGAAAGAGAAATTTGAAGCTAGGGAAGGAAGCAAGAGAATGAGAAATAACATGAAACAAATACTAGAGTTAATAAAAAAGTAGAGACCTGTCGATGATGAAGCGTTAGGGTTAGGGTTTGGGTGAAACGAGATGAGAAGGCGGTTGAAGAAAATAGGAGTACAGATTGTGTAAAGAAGAAGAAGACGACGCATGGGCATGTGCTAGTGCGTTGAACGGCTGAATCAGAGATATGAAGAGCAGTAAAACAGTGATAATCATATGGTGAGAGAATGAAGAAGACTTACTGATAACAGATAGTAGTATAATATGGAGGAATAGATGTGTGGGGGAGAGAGGTAGAGGAAATAGAGAGGAAGGAAGGAATGAAGGGTTTGGCCAAAGAGGAAAGGGGAGAGCGGGGTTCAGATATCCTCAGAATCAACCCATCTCCTTTTCTCTCAGTAGCAAGTTTCATCCACACAATATGAAGAGGTGGGTCCCACGTTAAATTAAAAAAAAATCACACCACGTCATCCCTCTCACTCCTCCCTCCCTCCCTGCCTCCATCGCTCACCCTCACCCAAACGGCCAAACCCATTCCACCGTACCACTCACCGGTCCACCTCCATTTCTCCACCGCGCCCACAGCTTCTTCAACGTCAGCCTCGGCTCACCCTCACCAACCGAAGCTTCTCCACCACCTCCACATCACCCATGGTTGGCCACCACACCTTCGACGTAGCCGCTGCAACCATCCGTCGATCTCCTCCTCCTTCCTCTTCATCTCTCTTAACCACCATCAAACCCCAACTCTTCCAACCTCGAACTCAACGAACCACCATCTTGCTGCTCCTGCACCCATCTTCCTCTTGGCTGGCATGGCGGCGGTGGCGGAACGCGGCGAGGGAGGGACGGTGTGTAGTTGCAGAGAAGGGCGTGGTGGGCGATGGAAGGAGGGAGGGAGGAGAGAGAGTGGTGGAGTAGGTGTGAAGGGAAGGAGGAGAGAGAGACAGATAAAGTGGTGTGATTTTTTTTAGTTTAACTTGGGACCCACCTCTTCATATTGTGTGGATGAAACTTGCTACTGAGAGAAAAGGAGATGGGTTGATTCTGAGGATATCTGAACCCGGGGAGAGCGCGGGAAAGAAAAGGAAAGCGGGAAACGAGGTTAAGGTGTAGAGAGTAACGGGACGGGACCCTTTTTAAATGACACTACCGGCGTAATATTTACGCCATTGGCTTGCGTTATCTTCAAGCTACATTTTTTTCATTTTTTATTTTCTGCTGATACCCGGGTAAATTGGTAGCTAATCATTATTTGGGAAAAACAAAATAAGTGATTTGAATTTACATCCTGAACTAAGCTCCAGCTCCTAACCACTACTAGTAATTAAGTTTTAAGTTAACTCCCTTTATTTTAAAAACATACTACTTCTGCTCCTAAATATAAGACCTAATTGACTTTTTTTTGGAGAAATTAAGGTTGCAAAATAGGTTATTAAATCATGATATACTACCTCCGGTCCTAAATATAGGACCTAATTGACTTTTTTGGGAGAGATTTAGGTTGCGAAATAATTTATTAAATGATGACATATTTGATATATTTTTATATTATCCATTAGTTTATACTTAAAATAAACTAGTTTAAGGGAAAAAATTAGGTAAATCAATTTATAATTAACTTATTTTGTTTTTTTAAGGATTTTCTAGAAAAAGTCAATTAGGTCTTATATTTAGGACCGGAGGGAGTATTTGATATCTTTTTAGATTATCCATTAGTTTATAGGTAAAATAAACTAGTGTAAGAGAAAAAATTAGGTAAATCAATTTATAATTAACTTATTTTGCTTTTTTTTAGGATTTTTCAAAAAAGTTAACTAGGTCTTATATTTAGGACTGAAGGAGGGTGTACTAATTTTTTACCAAAATATCCAACAGTTATATGGATTTTTTTTACCAACAAGTAAAAAAAATATTAATTTATATTTTTACATGTTAATATTTTATTGATTCTTATCAAATGATCGCGTCCAATGATTCAATGTTGTATAGTTTATATTCAACAATTTTGAATTTGGAGATCTTTTGTCCTTCAAGGCTAATTTATAGTGAGATTTTGTAATTTTCTTATTGGGTACTCTTAAAATATTTTTATGTTAAACATAATTGTAATCTAAAACATTAAATTTCGAAATTATAATGCGTTGCTAAAATTTTATAAAAATTCATGTGTTTATCATCCATGAATCTTGACTAAATTCATTAAAACTAGTGTTCACAAACTTTTATTGTCATGATGAAATTGCTACTATTTTTCAATTGAGTCTTACTAGTTACTATGAATTAACCAGGTAATCCTTAATAAGGACTATTTTTTTTTTTATTTCTCAAGGGTATCCCACCCGCGTGTCAAGTGGGACTAATCCTTCGCTGTTCTGAAGTCCCATATAGGGGGTAGACAGCTGGCCTGTGAATTTGCTCCATTCGCAAGGGCTGGGGATCGAACCCCCAACCACTTGTTTAAGGGACGAGAGTACTTACCACTCACGCCAACCCGCCAGGTTTAATAAGGACTATTTTATTGCAATCACCAACAAAAAAGAAACTCTGTTGCAATCAAAACCCTTGTGTATTAATACACACAAGCAGAGAAAATGATCTAAGCACACACATCACCGGAACCAGTTCAGGTAAAAAAAATCACTAATTATGTATAATGCCATAATGGTATATCTAGAATTGGATAACACAACATCGTGTAATCATCGCAAGTGACCCCAATAAGGCAAGGAAGAATTTTGTTCATATTTAAAATTAGACATAAGTATCGTAAAAGAGAAGAGGTTAAGCTCAGAGTTGGACCAAGATAGTTCAAGGACACAATCAATGAGTGAATGGGTTTTCTACAAGTTGACTTTCATATCCTAAATGACGAGACTTCCAATGACATAAATATATCTACTTGAAAGGTTTTATAATCCTTACACATAGCCAAATTATTGAAGAGACTTTGTCATACTCCCTTCGTTCTTAAATATAAGATCATTTTAGGGAGGAGGTTTATTCCTAAATATAAGATCACTTTCTAATTTGTGGGATCATTTTATTGCAATCACCAACAAAAAAAGTACTCTATCGGAATCAAAACCCTGTGTCATGCACCAAAGCATAGAAAATGGTCTAATTAAGCACACACATCACCGGAACCAATTTAGGAAAACATATATCACCGGAACTGATTTAAGGTTTGTTAACTTGTTATATCCAAGTGCTTAAATGTTTCACTATATCCCTGGTGATATGTAATAGAAGCCACTGTTCTATTAAGAATTTTTCAACAGTATCAAATATACTAGGATATACAAAGGATGAAACTTTCTTTCTGAAACTCATTTGCTGGCATGGACCCGCTTACAAGTGATATGGGTCCTGGACTTGAGGAGATTGAGTCCTCATTCTAATGCGTTCTTATTCATTCAGAAGCGCTAACTCCCAAATTGGCTCAAAATTTCTTCCATGCTTAGGCCCTACCCGTGTGTTGATCACGCATCAAGGGCAAGGAAATGACAAACTTCCATATCCCATAGGGCTAATCATTTGTTGCCGAGTATGTCAACTTTGAAGGCGAACCACTGGATCATATATTTGATATCTAGTGCATGTTTGGTTCAATCATTTACCCTTGATAATGCAATGTATTGTGTTACAACGAAATGTGTTGCAAACCTGCAATAATAATTATCATCAATGTGTTTGGTTGATTATTTTTTTACAATGTATTTCGTTGATTATTAACAAGATGTGAGGAGATTGTTTTTTATATTTAATCAAAATTATGAAAGGTCCATAATGCCCCTCAAATATACAAAAATTACCCATCTTGCTTCCTCTGCTAGAACTATTCAGAATCTTAAACATCATTGTTAATGGAGGATCTAACACAGTATCATGAACAGGAAATTGGGAAAAAAATCTTGAGGAGATATAAGTAGCAGCAAAGTTGCCCAATGATAAGTTGAAAAGAAAAACACATAGATTAAGTTTTCGTGTGAGTTGAAATCATACAAAGGAGGGGACATATAAACCAATCTTTCTTATAGATTGAACCCAAACGCGGAAATCTGAAGCTTGTTATAGTGAATTTAAATGTTTGAGGAAAACAGATATAAAGGGGATATGTTGACAGCTTTGTGTCTTCATTAGATATTTGATGATTCGATCACAACTCTGGAAGCATCATACGGTAATATGTAAGGAGTTATTAAAATGGGAGGGGTTGGTTTAAGCCAAATCCGAGATGAAACATCCATGACTTTCAGCTTGAAGGAGAGAGATGAAACATCCATTGCTTTTTTATGTTAGTTGTTGGTAAGGGCAAACTAGACATTTAAAATCGTACAATGGATGGTAACACACATTCATGCATAGGATAATCATCAGTGCTATGGTAATCACATTATCAACCCACGAAAAAGCAACCAAACACTATCAATGGTAATGTAATCTTCAATTAACTGTGAGTATCTATCCCCTGATAGCGTTCGATTGCAAGCCAATTGGCTAACTACAGCGCCCTAGTGAAGAATCGACAAAACAATCCAATCAAGATAAACACAACGACAAAATCAATGGAAGAAACAATTTGCATAGTATTGAAAATTATGCATCTCTCTTTCGCTAAGGAACAAGTACAAAATAAGCATTAAATTAAAAGTCAAAATAAAAACCTCAGTTTTCAAAATTCCATTGCAGTGAAGCAATAGAAAGAATAATAAAACTACAAGATCCGACTAAGTTAATCGCTACAGCATGAAACAACAAATGCTCTGGCACGAGAAGCTTCTTCAAGACCCTAAGCACGAACTCCTTTAAGGCTAACCATACGGGTAGATGCATCTGACAGGCCTCCCCTGAGTGCTGAACCCTGACTTGACCTGCCAGAACCACCATATGCAGAGTCTTGATATCTCGTACTCTGATAACCTCCACCCCCTCTTCTTCCTGTTCGGTCTCTTGTATAGCCATTCTGGCTCAATGTAAATGGCCTTCCACCACCAATACTATACCCTGCACGTCCAGTCCCGCCGCCTAGCCTTGTCTGAGTAGCTGACAAGTCTTGCCACCTACCACCAACAGTGGTTGTTGCGGCGGCAGCAACATAGTCCTGGCTATCTCGCCGCCTTAGGGGAAGATCCAATCCACTGCCACCTACCCTTGCTTCTACAGCTCTTTCATTACTCTCTGCAAGGATAGATAACTTCTCTGTAAGTTGGAAGGCTAAAGCCTGCAATCTAGTGTGTTTTACATCCTGAAAAACAATGCAGCCAGTTGGTTGATCCCAGCTTGCATGCAGCTCCTCATTTATCATCATCCTGCTAACTAAGCTATGCGTGTGAGGAACAGATAGGTCAAACATATTTGCAAGTTGCTCAAGGCTCAAAGAGTCATAGGATGAATAGAAAGTAAAGAGGTAAGTCCTTAGTGCCTCCTCCTTGATTTTCTCCCTGACCATTTCCAGCACCCTGTCGTGATTCCTAACAAATTTCCAGACATCCAGTGACTTGATGATATCAAAACTCTTTTGGAAATCACCCTTGCCAAGAGCCCTTGTGGCAGCCATGACATGATCTCTGACATTTTCAGGTGGGCCCGTAAATGTATGCTTCTCACTGATCTCAAGCAAGCGACGAAAAGTCTTACTTATAACTTTGCGCTTTGCATCATGGTCATTAGCTGCAATGTTAGGAACTTCCAGAAGCATAGCGCATGTAAGATGCACTGACTCCAGGAGCTCAAGGTTAATGTGCATATGATATGGCATCTGGCGTCTCCTTTCCAACCTTTCCTGCAAAAGGGAAAAAAAGACGTTTACTGCCATGCTTCTTCAATGGTAATTCTCATGATGCAACAATAAGAGCAAGTCCAGATAAAAAGTGGTAGGAAAATAGTTTTGCCAGCACTGAAGACAACTTCTGGTAATATAACAACAGATTACAACACCATCATGATAAAAGATTAAATATTATTAATGTTCTATGAAATTATTTGAGAAAAATGGCAACAATAAAGCAAGCTCACAATGAACTGATGAAACTTATTATATGTTTCCAGATAGAATGGTATATGGTGATGATGGAGGTGATCAAGCATTAAATATTTCCACCATTAGCACATGAAATGACCATACACAGACATATATTGTCTGCCCCCCCCCCCCCCCCCCCCCCCAGATAAAATTTTAATCAGTGATTTAATTGACCATTGAGACAACTTCATATGTATAAAACCACTTGAAAACTATGAATGAACCAACAATCCCCCAGTTTTCAACTCCTCCAGAATTTCTGTAAGAAAGGTACATTACATGATTCAATTTAAGTCAAACTTACCTCACAAGAAATAGATAGGCAGAACCCATAGAATAGTATAACACTAAAACGTCAGGAATCTAAGGTGCACATATTTATATGTATAACTGATAACAACCACCGGCACAAGTATTTTTCAGTATCTTTATTGGCATTAGACCCAGACTAACGTTGCAACAAAGACATCACTGACGAGAATCAATTTCCAGTATAATGTCAGAATTAGATTAGAATAACATATAATTGGAAAAAAAAAAGATTAGAATAACATATGAATGATAGCAACTACAAAAACAAATATTTTTCAGCATCTTTATCCAGCAAATCAGCGTCAAATATTAAAACTATAACATGAAAAAGATAACTATTGATATGATAGTCCCCATGCTCAAAATATATAATAGTCACATTAACAAAATAACTATCAGGAAAAATGGCCAAGTTCAACACCTGCTCTGGAGTCTTCTCATGATAGCGACTCTGTGAGACACCTTGAGCAAGCAGCTCCTTGACCCTTCCACCAGAATACAACTCAGAGAGACAACCATGAGCCTCGGAAATTTGTCCAAGCCTAAAAGCACAAAGACCAAGCTGTGACATAGCCCTGTTAAAAAGTATCTGTGTTGAAATGTCCATATGTTGAACACTATCCTGCAAATGGCTCATAAGAAGAAGATCACGAGCAGTGGAGAACTCATCCAGAAGAGCATGATGATATATATCACAAAGCATAGCGCGTGCCTTTGTCCGCTCATCACCATTCTTGTATATTAGGGACACCAATAAGTCCATCAGTGTCCTACTATTCTCTGGGAAGGTAGGCTTACGAGGAACAAGTTCAGGGGTTACAATAAATGCAGTAGGAGTCCTTGTATCCTCAAACCCTTTAGACTCATCATCTGCCTCTCCATTACTTTCATCAGCCAATTCAGCCAATTTCCTCATGGCATCATAAACCTCTTGTGGTTTGTAATAGATGAGTTCAACACTCCTAAGGGCTACCTTTGATGAAGCTTTCAAATCTCCAACCCTTTCAAGATAATCCTGGACATTCTGAGCAAGAGCCATAAACATGGGCTCGTCCCTAAGCCTCTCAACATACTCACGAGTATGAGGATCAATGCATTGCAAGCTCTTGAAAAACTCAGCATCGATTCTTTCTAAGAATGCAACTAAGTTGCCCCATACCCGAATCTGTCCACTATGGTCAGCACCCTTCTGAGTTTCATTCTCATCAGGCTCCACTGTGTCATCAACAACTATGTTCGAGTGCTGCACAAGAATATCCAGAATGACCAGCATATTCTGCACACATTTCTTCCACACATTAATAGGCATGTGCCCATTTAAACCAGGATTGACATCAAATTGAGCAGAAACAACACTGAATAATATTTCCAGCTTCTGTGCCGGTGTTTTAGCAACTTTTGTTAAGAACGTAAGCTGCTCAACTTGCTCAAACCTTCCAGTTCCCCTCCTGCCCCTAGCTGCCACAACCTCTTTGAACTTCTTGTTAACCAAATCCCATGAGATCTCACTAGGGTCTTTCATAAATTGCCTATCCATAAGCCTATCTTTCTTGCTAAGTTTTTTATCCCAAGGGGTATCAATTGCATCTGACTTCTCATCATCTTGATCCCCATCTTCAGAATCTGACTTTTGAATCTTATCAATCTCCTCAATTACCTCCTCCTCACTTTCATCCTCCTCATCCTCCTCCTCTTCCTCTTTGCCATCACTCTCAGGATTTTCTCTATATTTGGCAATCACCTCCTCATACTGTTTATTATTCTTCTTCAGTTTCTGCTTCATCGAGTTCAATGCCTTAGCATTACTACTACTCATCTTCTTCTTAGCATCCTTATTTGCCAAAGCCTGAGCCAAAAAGTCTTCCAACATCACAAGGGCTTTTATGTAAATTCCAGGAACCTTATCAGATTCAGTGACACGCATGACTTTCTCAAGCTGCTTATTTATCTTATCAAAACTCTCTTGCAAGCTCACCCAGTCATTAATCTTAATAGCATTCTTCATCTGGTCAATTGTAGACGACATCTCTTCAAATCTCTTGTCTTTCGCAGACCTAACAACACGCCTCTGATCATCAGAATCATCGCTATCACTAGCATTACCTAAATATCTGTTTATGGGTTGATTAGTAGGTTCACTAGATACATTCGCTTCTTCTTCAGAAGAATAATCATCACTCTCATCCGAAGAGTCACTTCCACCCTGTAATTGAAAAATCAAAGCACAAACTTCAATATTCTTCGATTCCACGGGAAAAGAAATCAGCAAAAATGAGGTCAGAAATGTAATTTCAATCACCTGTCCCCAGAATTTAGAAGCCATCCTTGGTTGATTGATAGGAACAAACAAGAAATTGAACTATCCAAGAATCTGCAATGATGATAAAATTTAAAATCAAATAAATAGAGAAAAATAAATTAATAGTTGCGGAATTTTATAGAAAACGTCGAAACCTGATGGGTCTGAGGTTTGCAGAAGAGGAAGAGGAGATATGAGAGGGATGTGGAGGGAGAGTGAGGGATTGGAGAAGAATTGTGGATGGGTTAGAAGGTGGGCTAGGGTTTACAATTGGGTCAGGGTTTAGAATTGGACTACTACTAAATTAGTAATAGTAATGGGCTATATAGCCTATATGTGTGTATTTTCAGCAGAAAAAAAAAATATGTGTGTGTATTTATTTAGAGTTTCATTGAAATCTTATTTGAGAAAATCATTTTAGTTAGAAAATCCCAAATAAATCTCTCTCAATACCCAAAGGACAAGTGTAGAGACTAAACTTTCAAAAGGACCATGAAGAAACTAACACCTACTGTGATTTTAAAATTTTGCAAAAAGACAAAATTGCCCTCTTCCTAAAACACAAATTACTACTCACTCTAAACCCACCATAACACCCACTCATCTTCTGACAATTTGTGTTTTAAAATGAGGACAATTTTGTCTTTTTGCAAAATTTTAAAATGACATGTACTGGTTCCTTCATGATCCTTTTAGAAGTTTAGGTTCCTCACTTGTACTTTTGGTATTGGGAGAGATTTATTTGGGATTTTCCCTTTTTTTAACACTGTATTAGGATATTCAATTAAAATAGACACTATATTAGGATGGTATATACTAGATATTCACATCATATTCATTTAAAGAAAAGAATTTTTAAGCACAATCTTGTCTTTTGACTCGTGTTAGAGTCTACGGTCAAAATTTCTGTTCACATGAAACGAATTTAACTCTTTGACAAAAAAAAGAAAAGAAGTTAACTTGTGTCAATGTCATTTTTTGTCATATATAATAATGTCATTTTAATGGGCACTCCATGTACTTAAAATGACTGAAGGTTTCCGATGATAATAGGAAAAGTGAGATTAATTTTTTAAAAAAAATTATATATGTCTATGTTCATTGTTAGAACAAAAATATTCTGTATTTATTAACATTTTAACTAAAAATTTTCTATCAAAATAAATGTTAAACTCTTGCGCAAAAAAGAAAGATTTGTGAGAAGTAATGTTGTAAAAGTCAGACCAAAAAGTTAGTTGGACAGGGCTTCATGTCAAGGTTTTGCATGGTCGGGTCATTTAGACTGATGGTCGGATTAACATTTAAATTGATAGTTATATAGTTGGAAAATTTTTTTTTATTCAATTTCTATAGAAAATAAAAAAAATCATGAAAAAATTCATAAAATCATGTGAAAAATCATAAATATGAAATTTTTTGCCAATCTAAATTAATTTTAATTTATTAATTTATTAATTAATAAATACTACTCCGTATTAATAATTAATAATTTTTAAATTTAGCTGGGGAGTGAGTGATAAATGACTAATGGGCCTTTCAGCCCCAGCAAGATGGGCTGAAGTTCTATTCTGACCTAGTCTGGGCAAGAAATAAAAGCCCTACAAACCTTTTCTTTTCCTTTCTGTTCTGCCATTAGGGTTTTGATCTATATAAATTAGCTTCCCCGCCTAAGCTCTCAAAAAGCATAGCCGCTGGTTCATCTCCTCTGATTTCATTTCCCTTTCCATTCTCTCCAGACGATCAGGTACAATGAAATTACTTTCACTTGCCTTTGAACTTGTATTCCGTTTTTTTTCTGAAATAGAGTACTGTTTGCGCCTGGTGAGACTTATTGATGTCGCTTGTAATCTGTTATGATTATGTGTTGTTTGGTGTTCGAAATACTCTCTCGTTCCTAAATATAAGATCTAATTGACTTTTTATATAAAAAAGCAAAATAAGTTAATTATAAATTGATTTACCTAATTTTTTCCCAGTTTATTTTACCTATAAATTAATGTATAATCTAAAAATATATCAAATATGTCAGCTTATTTCGCAACCTTAACCTCTAAAAAAAAGTCAATTAGGTCTTATATATAACACCGGAGGTAGTACTATATATGTTTATGGTGATGTGTTTTACTGCATCTGCACTTGTTAAATTTTATTGCTTTCACTCACTCATGAAGCTGGATACAAAGCTGATCTTTAAATGTAGCTATTTGAGATGGTAGCTATTGATGTTGAAAAGGCTTTGCTGTTGTTTTTTGTATACTGATTGATTGGGCCTTAATGGTTTCTATTTTTCTATGGCTCATGAATTACGTTGCTCTATTATATAACCAACACATTGGCTGACAAGTTTCATATCATGTCCACTTTTAATTAATTGTCCTCTTTTTTCTTTGTTTCAATTTGATGCCTTACTGGCATGTTTGACTAAAAGTTGAATGAAATCATGACTTTAATTTTGGGTTTCATATTTCATATGTTATTCTTGATTATTCTCTATCCCATTGATGTGATGTCATTGTGGTAATCCCCATAACCTGTACTTAGTATCCTTTTGGAACTGGTGTCTGAATGGACAGGATGGAGTCTCAAGTGAAGCATGCTGTGGTCGTTAAAGTCATGGGCCGTACTGGATCCAGAGGGCAGGTGACTCAAGTTAGAGTCAAGTTTTTGGATGACCATAATCGTTATATCATGAGGAATGTGAAAGGACCTGTGAGGGAAGGAGACATCCTTACCTTACTTGAGTCTGAAAGGGAAGCTAGAAGACTTCGCTAGATGGTGATGGTTTATCTGTAGTCTTTTTGGAAACTCAAAACTATATTTTCTGGTCGTAGATGGTGGATTGCGGCTTCGGTTGTCCATTATGTTTGTACAACGACTCAGTTTAAATATTGTGGAGTCTTTTATTCGAATTTCCAGTTTCCATTAGTTTGCCCCCTTATTATTGTGCTTTTATTCATTAACATTTTTGTTTTTGTTAACTTATGTCTAATTGTGTAATCGGATCTTGAGGTTTTTTTTTCGGTTTTATATGGACAAATAGATTGAAATGATTTAAATCAAGTGGAGTTTTTCATCTTAGTCATGCTCTTCCATACATTGCCTTCTCTCCATCTTTTTACATGCCAACATGCTCCCATTTGATCAGACCTCTATTTCTTGTCAATGTTCGTTTGGATCATATATTACATACAGGGCCTTTAGGTTTGTATTTCAGAATTCAGAATATTCAAAGGAAAAAGCTCAAGCAATCAAACTCAAAGATGCCATTAAAAGTGGGCGATAAATAAATGAGCTTGCTTTTTTAGGGGAACACGTTCCCATTAATTCTCAAGTGGTTTTATGTTCATCTTGAATTCCTGATGCAGTGGATTGAATGAACTACTCTCCAATATCCAAATACGTTTAACAGTACTCCTTGGATACTTGTCTAGTTAAATTTTGGACATTCTCATTTTTTCTACCTTACATATGAAATCGAACGCACTCCTTTATTTATGTCGCCCTTTGGAAACTCAAGACTATTATTTTCTTGTTGTAGATAAATGGATTGCAGATTTTGTTGTCCAATATGTTTGTACAGTGACTCAGTTTGAACAGTGTTGAGTCTTTAGTTGAAATTTTCAGTTTGGATTAGTTTGCCCCCTTATTATTGTGCTTATATAGTTATATTTATCACCATTTTTGTTTTTGTTAACCTCTATCTTATTGTTTACTCAGTGATCCAATGACCTCGTGTTATTTTCTACGGTTATTTATGGGCAAATACTCCCTCTGGTCCTAAATATAAGACCTAGATAACTTTTTTTGGAGATGTTAAGGTTACAAAATATGTTATTAAATTATGACATATTTGATATATTTTTAGATTAGTCATCAGTTTATAGATTAAATAAACTAGTTTAAGAAAAAAATTAGGTAAATCAATTTATAATTGACTTATATTTTGCTTTTTTAGAATTTTCTAAAAAAATCAATTAGGTCTTATATTTAAGACCGGAGGTAGTAGTATATTGCAGTGATTTAAATCAAGTGGAGGCTTTCATCTTCGTCATGCTCTTCCTTACCCTACCCCCGTTGGTGTAATGTTTAATACTCTCTATCAACATGACCTTGAGCTTGGACTCTTCTTCATCTTTTTTGTGACCAACACACTTCCCACTCAATCAGACCTCTATTCCTTGTTCTTTTCTATCCTCGTTTGGGTCATGTATTATATAGAGGTCTTTTAGGGTTGTATTTCAGATTCAGAATATTCCAAGTTAAAAAAACAAAGCCATTAAACTCAAAGATGCTTTAAACAATGGGCTATAAGTAAATGAGCTTGCTTCATTTGGGAACGCGGTCCCATGAAAGTGGGTTTCTGTTCATCCTGATCCTGTGAATCGATTGAGCTATTGTACCTTATGCGAGGGGATTCCTTTAAAGTGGTCTTTTGAAGCTTCATTCCAGGGTCAAAAGCTTCGTCGGCTCTCTTCTCTATTATCCAACTATGAAAAAAAGATATGTTTTCCCATGCATACATATCTAGTTTGGAAACTTCCGAAAAAATTATTTGAACAGACTCATTTTTTCTACCTCGCGTATGAAATCGAACTTGACCTTGTGCTTAAAGGGCTAAAGCTGCTTGTGTTTAGATCAATGCCTGATGGGTATATCTTTGGATTGAATTTCAATTAGCATGTTGTTTCCTGCATCCAGCCATGTGACCACACTTAAATACTTAGTTTTTTTTGTCAAAATATATGTCCTTAGTGAGTTGCTAGTAACTTAGTATAAAGCATAACAAATTAAGGAAATCAGTTAATAAAATTATATATGATATTTTAACAATTATTCACAATTCCTTTCACTTGATATTGTTAAGAGTTATAAGGATAGACTAGAAAAATATTGACAGCTACAAAAAATATGTAGTGTTTGAGGCAAGGACATTCTCATTTTACAACATAATTACTGAAAAATGCAAATGATATACGGTGAAATTGAAAATGCATTAGACGCAGTGCTCTGGCACGGTGCATGATCTAGATAAACTAACAAACTAACATGATATATATGTGTGTGTGTGTGTGTTTTAAAGATGTGATGGTAGTGGTAGATAAGATACCTCACATCAAAAGAATTTAACCGAGATTCCATATTAATGACATTTTTTATCAATAAAATTTGAAGGTTTTCAATGATAAAAGGAAAGCTGGAGTTATGGTCAAAAGAACAATACTCCCTCCGGTCCTAAATATAACACTTAATTGACTTTTTCTAGAAAATCCTTAAAAATGCACAATAAGTTAATTATAAATTGATTTACCTAATTTTTTTCCCTTGAACTAGTTTATTTTAGGACCTATATTTACCAAAAAATAGTAAATATAGGAACTTTATTTCATAATTTAATCTTCCCAAATCAAGCTGAACTGCTGGACAGTGATAAATGACCAATACCCAATGGGCCGTTCAGGTACAAAATATGGGCTGAAATGTTATTTTTTTTTCGTGGGAAAAAATATTTGTCTCTATTCTCTCGTTAGGGTTTTGATCCTAAATCTTACTATAAATAGTAGCAGCCATACATACCTAGGGTTTTCAGTTCGTCTTCCCCGCCAGAGCTTCCAAAAGCATAGCCGCCTCCTCCGTTGAGCTCCTGTCATTCCTCCACTCGAACCACAAGTTCGTTTTCTCGTTCTTTTCATCTCGTACTTGTTTTTCTCTCTCGCTTTCTTAACTAAACAGTTTCAATTGTTTCAACAGTCATGGCTGAAGTGGCTGCGATTCCACCTGAAGCTACCACGATTATAGACCCTACGCAGATCGAGGTGAAGCTCTTTAACAGGTGGACCTTCGACGATGTTCAGGTATTTTTATTTTCACATATTTCTTTTCCGATTTTCGCTTTGCTTTTCTACAATAAATCATATACGTTGTTCCTTTTTTGCTGATTAATGGCCGTTTGTTATTGCTTAATCGAGTTGTATCAGAAACGATCAATTTAGCGTCGTTTAGGTCTTGTATTTCTTTCCTCAATATTACATTACTTTGAATCTACGGATTTAAGTAACGATCGCACTGTCTTCTGTGAAATGTCGATACGGTCCTTTAATTAAGTCCTATCCAGTTTGCTTGAGATAAGAAGACGGAAACATCATTTCAGAATATAAATAATTGAAATGCATTGGTTTTTCTTTACCATTTATTGATATTCCGTAGTGGTTATTATTTTTTCTTTAAAGTTGACCAGACTTTGGTAATGTTATACTATGATATATGTCTTGCTTAGTATTTTTAAGCTATTGTTATGATTGGTATGGTTTAATTAAAAGATGTCTTAGAATTTTACTTGGTTATGGTTTTATTTGTTGGATTTGTTGAGTTAATTTCTTATAGGTTATTTATTCAACGTGATTTTGATTTTTTTTCCACAGGTTAATGATATTTCTTTGGCTGATTATATTGGAGTGGCTCCATCCAAGCATGCAACATATGTTCCTCACACTGCTGGTAGGTACTCAGTGAAGCGATTCAGGAAAGCACAGTGTCCAATAGTTGAGAGGCTCACAAATTCTCTCATGATGCATGGTAGAAACAACGGGAAGAAGCTAATGGCTGTGAGGATTATCAAGCATGCCATGGAAATTATCCACCTTCTAACTGATCAGAACCCTATTCAAGTAATTGTTGATGCTGTGATTAACAGGTATTTGAGCCTTTTGGTGAACAATTTAATATTGATGACATGTGATCATGTTGTAGAATTCTTTTTTGCATTTTTGTCATGGATGATAATTCAGGGTAATTATATTTGTTTATCTGTATTGTTATCACTCTATTGCTGCTGGAGAATGGGATGATGATTACTTGTTTCCCTATTGGTTTGATTGCCTGGATGATGGCATTATTGTATTAGCTCTATCTGATCATTCTCAGCTTTAACAGACTTTTTTAAAAAAAAAAAAGAATTGAGGCACTGAAAACAAATCTTTCCCTTGTGAAGTTACATGTGGTTATTTTTTTTGACTGTTGGAGAATGGAGTGATGATTATTTGTTTCCCTATTGGTTTGATTGCCTGGATGATGGCATCTTTGTATTAGCTCTATCTGATCATTCTCCATACGTCCTTTGATATTTGGTTTTCGTTTATTAATTTAACTCTGGCAAGTATTTCATTCTCCATGCGAATTGAGCATATATTTCTTTTTAATTTAGGCAGTATGTATATGCAATCTGAAATGAAAATCTTATTTTGTGAAGTTATCATAGCTTGAGCATATAATCTTACTGTTCTCTTGTAGACCTGGAGAATGAAATGATGATCAGTTTTTTCCCTATTGGTTTGATTGCCTGCATGATGGCACTTTTGTATTAGCTCTATCTGATCATTCTCCTTGATTAATTTTACCTTTTTCTGGTATATGTGTTCAAATAATGAGCTCTTTGAAAAATTAAAACTCTACTGTGTTAAATAATGGAGTATGAATTAATTGAAAAATTGTTTAATGTGCTTCAAGTGGCTAATGTTTTAGTGCATTAAATACAGTATTATTATGGAAAAAGATTAATATTTCTTTAAAAATCCACAATTTTGATATTTAGAGATAGTTTTGTAAACTCGGGGAGTGGATATGATGATTAGTTGTTTCCCTATTGGTTTGATTGCCTGGATGATGGCATTATTGTATTAGCTCTATCTGATCATTCTCAGCTTTAACAGACTTTTTAAAAAAAAAAAAGAATTGAGGCACTGAAAACAAATGTTTCCCTTGTGAAGTTACATGTGGTTATTTTTTTGACTGTTGGAGAATGGAGTGATGATTATTTGTTTCCCTATTGGTTTGATTGCCTGGATGATGGCATCTTTGTATTAGCTCTATCTGATCATTCTCCATACGTCCTTTGATATTTGGTTTTCGTTTATTAATTTAACTCTGGCAAGTGTTTCATTCTCCATGCGAATTGAGCATATATTTCTTTTTAATTTAGGCAGTATGTATATGCAATCTGAAATGAAAATCTTATTTTGTGAAGTTATCATAGCTTGAGCATATAATCTTACTGTTCTCTTGTAGACCTGGAGAATGAAATGATGATCAGTTTTTTCCCTATTGGTTTGATTGCCTGCATGATGGCACTTTTGTATTAGCTCTATCTGATCATTCTCCTTGATTAATTTTACCTTTTTCTGGTATATGTGTTCAAATAATGAGCTCTTTGAAAAATTAAAACTCTACTGTGTTAAATAATGGAGTATGAATTAATTGAAAAATTGTTTGATGTGCTTCAAGTGGCTAATGTTTTAGTGCATTAAATACAGTATTATTATGGGAAAAAGATTGATATTTCTTTAAAAATCCACAATTTTGATATTTAGAGATAGTTTTGTAAACTCGGGGAGTGGATATGATGATTAGTTGTTTCCCTATTGGTTTGATTGCCTGGATGATGGCATTTTTTGTATTAGCTCTATCTGATCATTCCCCTTAATATCACTATTTTTTGTTCTCTCTAGATTCTTGGCCTGCTTAGACTGATGAAAACAACACTGATACCTTTGATGAAAACAACACTGATGTATTATTGAATTTCAACAAAGTACCAATAAAAGCTACAATTGGTGTATTAGAGAACACCACCCTCCCAATTGACTCCAATTCTCACATAACCCACTCTCTATCTATCTCTATCTATTTATACACTTTTCTACTACTAGTGTAATACCGAAAATACCCCCTAACAGAATTATAGGCAGTATACCGAAATTACCCCTGACTCCTACTTATTCATTATCTCATTCTTTCGCTTCCTATCTCCTATCCGTTTCCATCATAGACCCTTTATTTGCAATTTAGAATCAGTAAGCTCTGCTATTGGATCATTGATTGATGATTGATGACTGATTATATACACGACTATCATACATATAATAAATATAGAGATTTCTTAAGTAGTGTTATACTGACTGAGCAACAGCTCTGCTTCTGGATATTTTGTAACATGATTATGCCGTTTCATCTTTGTTTAGTGGTCCTCGTGAAGATGCAACTAGAATTGGATCAGCTGGTGTTGTGAGGAGACAGGCTGTTGATATCTCACCCCTTCGTCGTGTTAATCAGGCCATCTATCTTCTAACCACTGGTGCCCGTGAATCTGCGTTCAGAAATATAAAGACCATTGCTGAATGCTTGGCTGATGAACTTATCAATGCAGCAAAGGGGTCATCCAACAGCTATGCAATTAAGAAAAAGGACGAGATTGAAAGAGTTGCCAAGGCAAATCGTTAAGCAGCCCGGAGAATTAGTCTTTATTTTGTTGTGAGCTTTTTCGTACTTCAACTAAGATATGGACCAATGTAACATTTTATTTATTATCTGGGAGGGAGGGTTCTCCATGTTATCAACTATATGTTCTATTTTGACATAAAATTATGAAGTTTTGGAGCATCTATATCTAATATCGGCTTGCATCCTGTTGGCCGTATAGCGCATGTACTTGGAATCAAGTCTTCTTCTATCCTCCCCATCCTTAGAACATTGTATTGTTCTTTGATGAGATTTCCTCCCCACCTATTTGAAAATCTTTAACAGGTTTTATTTCAAAGGATTTAAACACAACCAAGTTTCAGTGTTTTAATGTTTTCCAGAGAAATATTGATTACCATGGAATCAGCTTTCATTAGCTCAAGGTAAAATGTGGGGCGATAAATGATGGAATGAAATCAATTCAATCTTAATTTTTACCTCGAGTTGCATTTTTTTCCGTCAAACAATTGTATTAGTTTCTCTAAAACTTCTATAGTAAATTTATTGTTTTTTATTTTACATCTCATCTTCCTTCAATCATAGTTCTAATTTAATTTCCGAAGAATCAATCTACAAAAATTTCTAACCGTTATACCAAGCACATTATTAGGAAAAAAACATGCTAATTAACACACTTAATTTAATTAAGGTAGTTGATTAGGTTGTATATTATTTTCAAATATGTGGTTCATTATTAATAGCTAATACAGGCGGGCGCGGGAGCTTATAACTGTGCAAGAGAAAGTAATTGAATTTCTTTTTTCCACTGAAGAAAAATAAACGTATTGGCACGATAGCAAACGTGTGAAATTTCTTTTTAGAAAATTATTATTATTATGGAACTAATCCCAAATCTAAATTTCCACGTCCGTAGCTCCTCGAATCCACCGGACCATTTCAGTGCACAACTCATATAACCATGGCTTGGTAGTTGGTAGGTTGAGATCTTGAGATCCAAACAATCCAGAATCAAGTCCTCACCGCAGTCAACCGCCTATCTCAAAAAAATCTTCAACTTCTTTAGCTCATAGCTCCCCTCGTTCCTTCCCTACAACCACAATTATCAATTATGAGACCCCATATAGTTTCCGAGGTCAATTTCTAATCTTTACCTCTCCAATTCCTTCTTTCCTAAACTATTAGGGTTTTACCCTAACAACATGTTTGTTCCCCTTGAACTTTTTTATTAATTGTCTGATTAATTAATTAATTAATTAAGTGTAATTAATGACATTGTTTACGCAGGCAAGTGTGCAAACGAGAGTGAATCAATGGTGGGAAAGCATCCCATTTCTCACTTCTACAATAGTAGTTGTTTGTGGCATTATTTATTTCCTTTGTCTTTTAACTGGTTATGATTCCTTCGATGAAATATCCTTCTCGCCCATTGCTATTGTTTCACGCTTCCAAGGTTATTAATTAATTGGCTTTTTTCCATTCATCTTATGTGAGTGTTAGATTTTTTTTGGACTCAAAAATTGTTTTTTTTTTTTGCTTGCAGTTTACAGGATTTATACCTCCGTTATTTTTCATGTCTCACTTCTACATGTTCTCTTTAACATGATGGCTTTAGTTCCGTTGGGCTCAGAGATGGAGAGGATTATGGGCTCAGTTCGTTTTTTATATGTGATTGTGTTGTTGGCAACAAGCAATGCTGTGTTTCATATTCTGATTGCTTTCCTGGCGGCATACAATCCTATTAGTTCATATGATTACTTCATGAATGAACGTGCTGTAGGCTTCTCAGGAATTCTGTTTTCATTGATTGTCATGGAGACAAGCTTGAGTGGAGTCCAATCTAGAAGGTCTGTTTGTGTTTGATTCTATTTTTCTGAAGTTTTGACTATATAAGGTTGTTACTTATTGATTGTAAGAAGAGATGCTTGAGATGGTGGTTATTGATATTTTTTAATTGAAGTATTTGTGTTGATTCCTCGGAGCTTTGCCAATCAGTTGACTATTGATGTTCATGGACTTTCTTCGCTTGTTTTATAATACAGTATTTGCCATCTAGTTGTTTTATACTATGTACGGTGAATTCATATGGTTTCACTTTTTTTAATAACTTTTGCTATTCATCTGCAGCATCTTTGGACTCTTTAATGTGCCTGCAAAATGGTGAGTGTTGGTTTATATGCCCCAACAAATAAAAAAAAACACAAACACAAACACACACTATTTGCATACCCTTTAAATGGTTGCTAAATTTTGTTATTTTTTAGGTATGCATTCATTTTGTTGGTACTGTTCCAGCTTCTCATGTCAAATGTCTCTCTGCTCGGGCATCTTTGTGGCATTTTATCTGGGTTTGCTTGTCAGTTTTTGCTCTTTTTGATTATGTGTAGCTTCTTGCTAATGATGAGTGATTCACCTGAGGTCATATGTTGAATTGATGTTCTTATTTTCAGATACATACGGCTTGTTTAATTTCCTCTTACCTGGGACATCATTTTATTCTTCCATTGAATCCTCCGCTTTGCTTGTAAGTATCTTTGTTCAACTAGCCTTAGTAGTTATATGACAATTATGTAGGTGCCTGATAGAGTACTGATTATGTGATATCAAATGGAGTGGGGTGAATGATTTGTTGAGTGGTTGAAGCAGTGGATGATTATATAGCATATGTGAGCTGTGGAGAAGAGTATCCCCTTAATAATCATAATACTGGAACATAAAGAAAAATATCATGTATTATATATTGATGCCTTCTTTGAATTTTGAAGTCAAATAATGGCCAACTATTGCACCTACATTGCTTTGTGTTTATGAAAATCATTGAGTGTGGACCTTACCTTAGACATATTTGTGTCCTTGTGACACTTTCAGTCATCATGCGTGAGGCGGCCTAAATTCATTGTTTGCACTGGTGGAAACTCTTCAGGTTACATTCCTACACATACAAGTGAAAATTCAACATCTAGGTAATGTGTAATTTTCACCCTAAACCCTGCCAGCAAATCCGGATGTTTATTGATATAGTATTTCATGCATTAGTGGAATTCTTTCTGGAAATTTATGGAGAAACCTGTCATCAATGGTGCCACAAAGAGAAGTTTCATCTCAGGTATGACAGTCATCTCATCTGTTTTGACTATCCTTTGGCAAAGTCACGAAATTTTGTTTGTTTGTGAGTAATCATAGTTTTTTCTTTAAAAACTCAAAGCACATTCTATGTGTGTGAAACTTTAAACTTATCTTCTACATAGACTTTTTGATGCGATCATTTTCTTTTTTGAATTGTGACTTTTTTTCTTTCTTTTCTTTTAAAGCTAGAGTTACCCGACTTAGCCAACCCCTCCTAGTTGGGATGATAAGGCTTTGTTGTTGTTGTAGAGTTACTCAATTTGGTCTTTCTGCTTGTCATATGAGCAATACACAATGGATGCCTCATTCATACATGTGCATATTGCCCTTTAATTATAGGGATTTCTTATTCACAGGTCTTTTGTTGCATTAGATATTTGGGTCACATTGTGTTCTCTTTTTCCATTCATTTGGTTACTACTCGGTTGTTTCCTCTTCTGATATACTACTATTTTGTTATTCAGTATACTGCCTTTCATATTTATGCAGCTGGCAAGTTTTAGATTATTTGATGTGAGAAGAATGTAACAGTTGGAGTAATCTTTTGCTGAAAACTGAAGAACTTTCTAGTTTTTATTCTGATTGCTGTGTTAGATTCAAAGTTTAACATAACAAACTCGTGTATAAAAAAGGAATTGTCTTTTTTCTGTGCTTTTATGATCCTACATAGTACTTCATTATTGTATCTATTTTGACTGTTCAGCAACTTGGACTTATGTCTTTTTGAAATGACAACTTGAAAGATCAAATTTTTCTTTCTTTTATACAAGTCATTTTTCAAATTTCTATCATGCATAATCTTCTAGATATCTGATTGTACCATGTAATTTTTAGCAGCCCATACAAGATAGCAGGTTCCCAGGGAGGGGAAGGACCCTTGGTGCTAGTCAGACTCAGCAGGCTTCTGTTGTTAGTTCAGATTCAAATCTGCAAGCTAGTCTTTTAGACAATAACAATTCGGGCCATCCATTAGATTCATCAACTCTTGGTACTGCTCAACGAATATCAGATGGAAGGTGTGGGAAAAATATATTTGTGCTTGTTTGATAACTTACTCCGTCTGTGCTCATAGTAAATTTTTGTACTCAAGTTACAATCTTCTTTTCCTCTTAATGTGGATGAAGCATTGGAAGCCAAATCTTTTTGCTTTGTTTCATGAATTATCATATACATGCAAATCTGCCTCAAGCATGATTGCATGATTTTCATTAAAATATTAGATTGTTGAGGAATGTTTGACTAAGTGATGTCATAGCTATAGTCGTCCTTATCAGGTTATCCGATTCGACTTCCATACTAAGCGAGGAATTTTTTTCTTGATGATAGAGTTTTGATTTGAATTTTCTACTGAATCGTCCTGTTTGTCAAACAGTTAAAACATGTCATAGTACCCAAAATATTTAATATCAGCTTGGATTTTTTTCAATCCTATTGAAGTGGGCAGAAAAGAAAGCATGCTGAATATATCAAACAATTAGTTTTGGCTTACATTGAAAGACTGCCTCCATTGGAACATTATTCTTGTGATTATTTACATGTTTTGTACAATGACCATTTTTATATTTTCATTTTCCATTTAGGCAGGTAGGTTCGAATAATGTTGCAGCCGCAGCTGTTGGTGTACCGCAGCACCAGGTGTCTGTATTTTCAATTGTCGCACAAAAAAATTCTTCTTGTTTGTCTGGATTTTTAATGTTTCATTGCTTTTAATTGATTTAAATGCAGGGCGTGGTAGCTTCTGATGAAGAAATAAACAAGCTTGTATCAATGGGCTTTGATAGGGTAATTACTATGTGTAACTTCTTTCATGAGCGTGAAGAAAGTACTTGAAATATTTAGTATCCAAAGTGCATGCAGGAAATTTGGATTTATTGATTGCAGCTCAGTTATGATTTATATGCATTTGTTATTTATTGCTTGCAGCTCACTTATTATTTTAATGCATTTGTCTTGGTTTGCTTTCAGACACAGGTGGAAGTTGCACTGGCAGCTGCGGATGGGGATCTAAACGTGGCAGTGGAAATACTGATGAGCCAGCAGGTTTGATTTTGCTATTTTTGCGTTGTCTGGGATTCCTCATGCTTGATTCTTCCTTTCGTTTTACCCCTCCATAAAATTCTTTTTCCCTTGATAATTGCATCTTCAGAGCTAATGCGTGCATGGAAGCTTGTGCTTTGATTTTGGAAGACTCGTTTGACGACTATGTTCATGCGCCACCTCTGTGTTCTAATCAAGTCATTTTATATATTCTTGGACCAATACAGTTGCTGATGACGCCAATCCATTCTGACATCAATTAGTGTAGTTGAACATCTGTAACGTTGTGTTTAAACAAATATGGACGTTGTGTCTAAAGAGTATTGTGCGAGTGAAAGTTTGTGGCCAAATTTATGTCAATCTGTGTCTGTCTGTAGATTTTTATTTTTTGTATAAATGACAATTCATTAAAAAAAAGATATATCTTATAACATTGCAAACTTAAATAGAATCCAAAGAGGAGCACAAAAGGCAAGGTGATCATCATAGAATCACAAAGAAGATGATCATTTACTTGAGTAAATTTAGAGTAGCTAGTAAAAGACTTGAGATTTCGCAAACTTGTATGAGCTGGTTAGAGAATGTAGAAAACTCAAGTGAATGACCATCATAGAACAAGTCGGGAATCTTGTACCCAAAGAACAACCACCTTAGCACTTACCAAGAGGAATTTAGAAGACTGTTGGAGCAAGAAAAGTAATAATTACATTAAAAGAATACAATTATATAGCTGTTTTTTCTTCGAATTAACTCTATTGATAAGCTTTCATGGGAAATAATTAAGAGAGGGAGTGACTAAAGGAGGGGTGAATCTTTGGTGCTTTTAACTAATGTCATTAGCATCCTTAATAATCAAATTGGGTAAATGTATCTTATATTTAGAATAAGAGATTATACTATTATGATATACTACCTCCGGTCCTAAATATAGGATCTAATTGACTCTTTTTAGAGGTTAAGGTTGCAAAATAGGCTATTAAATCATGACATATTTAATATATTTTTAGATTATACATTAGTTTATAGGTAAAATAAACTAATCTAAGGGAAAAACTTAGGTAAATCAATTTATAATTAACATATTTTGCTTTTTTATATGATTTTCTAAAAAAGTCAATTAGGTCTTATATTTAGAACCGGAGGGAGTAACATATAAATATAAATAACCTTATTTCTTTACTTACTAATAGAATTGGGCAAACTCTTACTAATAGAAAATTTTAGATTTAACAAATGGAAGGAAGAAACATCTTGAATCAAATATCGCAAAATCCTGATATAAAAGAAGACTTCCGCATTATTATAGATTCATGGGAATGATTGATTATCCTAAATCAGCTACTTGAGCCTGACTCTAACAGGTCGAAATCCTTAGCCTGGTGTCATTCACTTGGCGTGAGAGAGTACTAATATTAGAAAGAAGCAAGAACACAACAATAATACTCCCTCTGTTCCTAAATATAAAATCACTTTGGAGAAGTGGATAAGTTCCTAAATATAAGATCACTTCCTATTTTATTTCAAGTTTTACCCAAACTACCCTTATACTTCCACTTTTCATTGAAAACTCCTCCTCTTTTTAAATTTAAGTAATTGAGGGGATTTAGGAAGATCACGTAATTTTATTGTCTTCTTTAATCTCCCCAAATTAACCAAAGTGATCTTATATTTAGGAACGGAGGGAGTAATAAAAAACAAAATATTATTGGTTGTGGTCGATTGTATGGATCATACACAGCCAAATCTTTAAAATATATACTCCCTCCATTCCTAAATATAAGATCACTTTGGTTAATTTGAGGAGATTAAGGAAGACAATAAAATTACATGATTTTCCCAAAATCCCCTCAATTACTTAACTTTAAAAGGAGGAGGGGGTTTTCAATGAAAAGAGGGAGTATAAGGATAATTTAGGCAAAATTTGAGATAAAATAGGAAGTGATCTTATATTTAGGAACGGAGGGAGTAATTCACTAAAAGACCTCCATCCATAACCTCATATAGCATTTGTTTTGATCTCACTCAACCTCTTTTAATTGGGCTCATCTACCCTCCTCACAACCATAAAAGCATAACAGTCAAGCATGATTTTGTTTTTCTTTTGCACAATATGTTCACCAGACATTTATCACACCAATTATTTGAGTTGTTAAACTTAAACTAAATATGCTAAGAAAATCCGCTCAATGGAATATACAGTAGGACTAAAAATACAAGATGGTGAGGGCATTATATATCCAACTCCCAGATGGAAAAATATGAGGAATACACAAGAAACTTGAAGAAAAAAATGAAAAAATAACAAGTACACAATCATAAATGCAAACATATTCAAGCCCTGAAGAACAACTTGTTCTATTGGATGCATCATATAGAGAGTTCTCCATTTGATATTCTACAGCACTCTGTAGGATAACACACCATCAACTGTTTCGACAATCAAACTGTTCATGCGAACTAAAATCAACAAATATGATCTTGCTTTAGGCCCTGAAAAACCCAAAACGTGAAGAATAAGATATATCTTTTTCTTTATGATACAATCAATTAAAAAATAAGTAGCTTAATTTTTCTTTAAAATTGCTCTGTCAAACGCAAATAAGCGTTTCTTTGGCTAGTGGTGAGTGTGATGGGTTTGGCATGATAGATCTCAGTAGCTTAGACCAAAACCGTTTACAGTTTCAGGTGGACATTTTAAATATAGTTATAGGGAAGGCCTTAAAATACGACTCAAAGACAAACAGCAACTTCAATTTAATCTAATCTTAACATGCATTGAAGTGTCAATATGCAATAATTAAAACGTGCATTTCGTGCCTTTACTTCAACTTGAAACCTGAGATGAATTGCATTATACATCTAGTTATGAAAGATATTGTTCTCTTGAATTATATAATATATATGGATATATGCATAAAATCAGATAAACAATGACAGAACAATTTTAACAGAATATGACCACCTAAATTTAAAGAAGGAATTTCATCTTGACGGAAGAAGTTGCTTCCTTTGGCCTTCTTGCTTAGGCTGGAATTGATCTTATCAACAGCTGCAAGTAGATCCTGAAAGATCATATTGCACAAGGAACAAATATAATATTGTTAGATTGGACAACAAATTCCATATAAGATTATGAAGGCCAATTGCCCCCAACGACAATACACTATATTGGACAATGCATTAGCTAAGTAAACTCTACAGACAATTTTCCGTGAGTAAAATTTGAAAGCTAGAGCATTTCAAAATGAGCTAACGAATATCCTTAAAACCATTCCCAGACGCACCAAAACCATAGAACCATATCCTCAGTGCAGATATAGGTTAATTTAGTCGTTGTTTTGCATGAATAACCCTGTTGAGTACAGCCTGATTATAACATATACGTAGTATATATTTAGACTTGGCAATATTAATGAGTCATGGGGCTCTGATTTTATATAAATAAAATCACACTTAACATCCGCTCTCAATGTGGTTATGAAAAACTAGCGCCCCTAGTAAACTTAACTTCAATATAAAGAAAATCATGAAGGCCCACATACCTCCCATGATGATAGACCCTTCATATAGCCAGGTAGACTTTCAAAATCGCTCTTTATGATCTTTAACTTAGGACAGGGAGCTTCAGATGACTCTATGTTCTCCGTATTGGTCTCTAAATAAAATTTGGAAAATAAATAATAAATCTTCACGAACCAGATAAACTCAGCAGAAAGACAGCTGCAATTACCATGGGACAAGTACTTCCTTCCTTCAGATGAAACACTCTTAAGCTCTTCTCCTTTGGTCACACTGAGCCTAAGAAATGAAAATCAAGTAGAAATGTCAATAGAAATGCAAAACATCTTACATTAGGAGAATGACGTCCACACCATTTAACTTACATCTCTACTTCTTTTGAAGACTCGTTAGCTGCATGAGAGGAAGAAGGGCAAGTGATTGAAAATGGAATCAGTATCAGTAACATAAAATAAATTGATTCATCAAGCCTCAAGGATAGTAAGCCGCATAAGGTTTACCACAAAGGAAAAACCCAGCAAAAAATGACACTAAAAGGAACAATTTAACAAGAAAATAAACAGCATGTATCAATGAACATACAAGTGTAAGGTTCTTATAGCCTATGGAGCATGAGGTATTTACTTTGTACTAACCTTCACATGCTAAGGTGGCTAGACACGCATCTGACAGCCCAAGCTTCTTTAAGCTCAAAGATTCATCAAGTCTGAACAGAATTATGGAACACAAACGGGCATCATAGTACACCAATGATTGGCCAAAACTAATGGTAGTAGCGTTTCATCGGTACAACTTTCAAGACTTTAACACTGAATTTCCATGTGAAATTATATATGCATAAATAGATGGGCGAGAATTTAAAAAACAACTGTATCATATTCGATCAATAAAAACGCAAATAACGTTATCTGTTAACATCCAGGATTGGTAATCAAATCATTACAGTATTTCATTCACGGAAATACCTTAATTTCCCCTTCCACGTCAACCTTTTGAAGAAGCACAATAGCACACTCCCTCCGTTCTTAAATATATGACCACTTTACCTAATTTGATTAGATTGAAGATATTAGTTAAGTTAGTTTGTTTATTACCACGTCACCCTAATATCATTACCCTTCGAACAGATAAAGTTAGAAGAATATTATATCACATATTATTACCACGTCACCCTAACCACATACTTTTATCCACATACACTCTTTAGTTTGTTTATTATTGATAAGCATTATCATGATTACTTTGGGGAAAAATTGGGAAAAATTAGTAATTAGTAAATAGTCTAATATTTAGGAACAAATTGAAATTTGAAAGTGGTCTTATATTTAGGAACAATGGGAGTTGCAGCTTAATTCTTTCGAAATCTTCAAAGATGTCAAGATAAAATTATAGGGGAGCAGAGCTGTTTATTACTTATAAGGGTTCATTTTATGAATTATGAATAATGAATTATACACAGTAAAAGATATGGGCTAACAAACAACAACAACAACAACAGTAACAAGATGTTGAAAAGGATACAAAGCATCTTCTCCCAAACTCTTAAATCTAGATTCCTCCACAGAGAGATTTCCCGAGAGTGAAGACAAATTATGAAGTCCATCTTCAGAATCTAAAACCCCATCTGATCCCAATATATCCTCAATTTCATCTTCATCGTCCACATCAGGAGCTAAAGCCCCCGTAAAGCAACAAAAAAGAAAGTCAAGCTTCTAAATCGGTCGTAAAAACTCATATCACTTCACATTCAACAAATAAAAACAGTAATTACGGCAGCTAGCCATACTTTGAAATGGAAGATTAAAAAGGAACACGATAATGATAATACCAGGAATATAGCCGTAGGAGCTAAGAGCTTCTTGGAGATCAAAAATATCGGAGTCATTCTTCTTGTAAAGCTCATTACAGTGACCTAAGAGCTCCTCGAACGACACGGTGCCGAAAGACATGGAATCGAGGAGGTCAAGATCGTTGCCTGCGCCGGTGAGACGGCGATTGAGGGAGTTCACAAAGGTGGATGATGCAGAATCTGTATAATTAATTAGGGTTGGAAAGATAAGAGGAGAAATAAGTAATTTTACATGGAGAGAGAGAGAGAGAGAGATGTATATATACCGAGAGGAATGGGACGGCGATGGAGGGAGTGTGTGAGGGCATCGCAATTGGATTCAAGGTGGTTGCAGAAGGAAGATAAGGTTGTGCAGAAGCTGGAGATTGGATCATCCTGAGACATTGGCGGGAAGAGAGAGAGAGAGGCAGTTCTGCGAAATGAACTTAGGGATTCAATTTGGGGTTGAAGAATTGGCGGGAATTTTATTTTTTATATGGCGCCAATATAAAAGGAGGGAATGTGGGATGGGTTCAGCATAACTGGCGCCTGTAGCTCAGTGGATAGAGCGTCTGTTTCCTAAGCACAAAGTCGTAGGTTCGACCCCTACCTGGCGCATTATTTATTTATTGATTTTAAAATTTTATTATAACTGTATTATTTTTGAAAAAATATTAAATATGAACCATTTGACCTTTGATCAATGGTGTATTAAAGGGAAAAGGAGAGGGAGGATGAGGAGAGAATCTGGACCCAATATTTCCAAGCTGAAGTTTGCCTTTTTTTAGGTAAAGTTCAAATTTAGTGTTTCTTCTCTATTCCTTGACACAAAAGATTACTTAAAAATCTCTCTGAGCAAAAAAGAAAGATTACTTTAAAATCCCATGAACAAGAAATTAAAAAAAACAAATATTTATTTAATTGTTTGCTCTTTTAATTCTTTTTTTTTTTTTTTGATAACTTTGCTTTTCTAATTTTTCATGTATCTAACAAAATGTAGTATAAAAAAACAGATTACTTAAATATCAAGCTCATCGGAACCTGGCCGAAAGAAAAGGATTCGATTCAATTCAATTCAATTCAATTAAATTCAGTGGCGAATCTTAGGTGGGACCACCGTGTTATAAGCCCTTTATTCCATTCCTCCAGCTTCAGGTCTCCATATAACATAACACCAAACAAAACTTAACCCACATTTCTTTTTTTTCTTTGACCGAAGCCTTCTCGTTCAATCTATCATCAACTTTCCTCATTATCATCAAACGGAAAATCCTACGCACTGCACGTGATCACAAAATTCCCTCGCGTGTGGTGAATTTTCCACCTTTGAATTGTTTTTTTCTTTTTGTGTTTGGTTAGTTAGGGTTAGGAATTTGAGGGAGGGAACGAAGGGAGGATGAAATTCGGAGAGGTATTTACAGAGTATTTGGAGGAAGAAAGGGAATGGATGTTGGACAAGAAATGCGCGCATATTGAATACAAGAGGCTAAAGAAAGTCCTTAAAAGTTGCCGAACGTGTACACCATTGAACGAAAATTTTGATAAATATTCAGAGCTTCCTATAAGCCAGTCTTGTCAATGTCCAACCTGCCCCTGTAAGTCCTCTCCTTCAATCCTGTGTTTGAGAAAGATTAATAATTTTATTTATCTTGCCCCTTAATCGTTGCTCTTTTGACATATGTGAATTTGGTGAAGATGACTTGTACTAGAATTGAGGTAGTATATATATATATATATATATTAAATTCACGTCATTTTACTTAATGGTGATTGGATTATGTATTATTGATTTTTAAACACGGGATATTTTTGTCTACAAAATTTGTTTTTATATTTATTGATTTATTCCATTCTGTACACTAGATGTAAACTCATTCTTATGAATAAAAAAGGTTTGGGCGTCAACATAGAAATGGTAGAATAAATATATTCCATTAGCTATTTGGTTAGTGCTTGTGTTAGCCACTTTTGGCACTGATTTTGCGCTGGTTACTCTAACTTAGAGTCTTGTGTCACCGTGAAAATGTGTTTTCACTTCTTTATAATATTGTGTTTGAATCCTTCTTGTTGTCCAATTGATTGCATGAATAATTTTGTTGGCTAGATGTTTTTGCTAGCAGAGATTGTTATTATTCTTTGAACTTGATTTTGGTCTAACATCTTTCACTTGGAAAGTTTGTTATTCCTACATCAACTTTTTGTGTTTTTTCTGACCTACTTTTTGTTTGGACATACTCCTTATGCATTTCAATTGACACCAGTGCATTTTATAGAAAATGGAACTTAGATGTTCCGTTAGAATGAGATTCCAACTCAGTCTCTTGAGACTATGGCATGTTTTTGAGCTTCTGATTTGAATCATTAATTTGCTTCAGCACTAGTTGATTATTCTCCACTCCAATAAAAGGTCATTTGTGACTTCACGTTAACGTTATTTTAATCGACAACTTGCAGTGTGTGATCAAATGTTTTTCTCAGAATTGATAAAGGAGACATCAGATATAGCAAAGTATTTTGATTCAAGAGTTAGGCGTCTCCTTCATCTTCATGTTGCAGCAGGAATTCAGAGATATGTAGTGAACCTGCGTAAATGCTTTACAAATGACCAGCAAGCCTTGGCACAAGAAGGGAGGGATTTAATCGAGTACATTGCAATGAATGCTATTGCACTGAGAAAAATACTTAAGAAATATGATAAAGTATGCAATACATGACACAGTAGCCACTCAATGTCATTACCTTTTTTACATTTGCATCACGTCTAATGTTCTCATGTTCATCACCCTACTCTCATGACACTAGGTACATAGCTCTGTGAATGGGGAAAATTTCAAATCAAGGATGCATGCTGAAGACATTGAACTGTTGCACTCTCCTTGGCTGATTGAATTGGGTGCTTTTTATTTAAATTCTAATCAGTCAAATGCTGGAGAACTGAATGGTGTTTATGGTCACTTCTCATGTAATCTTAACGTGACTGAGGCTTCAATGACGTTGGTTCTTCCAGATTCTATGAGGCTTGAGTATGATCTGACTTGTGCTATTTGCTTGGTAAGGTTCTATTGAATTCTCAATTCTCTATTAAGAAAAGGTATATTTTGCGTCACTGAAAATCTATCTTATGGGTGTTGGTTATGCTAATTATAGGATCTCGTTTTCAATCCATATGCACTGAGATGTGGTCATCTCTTTTGCAAGTCTTGTGCTTGCTCAGCTGCTTCTGTGATGATTTTCCAAGGTCTTAAAGCTGCAAATCCGGAGTCAAAGTGTCCAATATGCAGAAAGGTATGCGTTATGTATTAAAAAGTTTTTCTACTGTTTTTACCTCAAAGTAGGGAAAAGAAAACTCTTCTCATTATCTAGTTAAACTATCAAAATTGGAAAATGAATTGGTAGAATATTATATGGACAGATTTCACAAGTTTGCTTTTGTAATTTTTATTTTTTTGCTACAAACATTCTGTGGTGGAAACACTTCAAAATAATTGATGTTAAGCATAACCCCCAAAACAGCTAACAAGGTAGAGCACTACTCTAGCATCAAGTCACTCATGATAAGTTCTCTCTCTGGATGAACAATCTCTGCTCTTGACTTATTTTCTGGACGACCTTTTATAATCTTTTATGCCTATAATTTTACGAGAATATAAATAGTTACCTCATCATCTAATCAAATTTTTAAAATATGAAGCTCTGTTTTGACGTCTATAATCTTCTGTCCTTCCATGTGCAGGCTGGAGTATTCTCTAAAGCAGTGCACATGTTAGAGTTAGATCTTCTCTTAAAGACAAGGTAATAACTGCTGATGAAAGTTTACCATCACACTTTGTTTTTCCTTCAAATATCATCAGCATGTAACAACATAAATTTTCCAGGTGCAAAGAAAATTGGAAAGAGAGGCTAGCTGATGAGAGAGCTCTGATGGTGAAGCAATCTAAGGAGCACTGGAAGTTACAGTCGCCATATGCGATTTGATTGTAAGTTTTTATCCCGCGGTGATGTGGCAGGGGTTTTAGATAGGGTCTCAGCCTGGGAAATATGTTGCTTCTTTAGTTCTCTTATCTTTTTTGCGTATTTCTGTTCGAGACCATGTAATTTAGTTCTTCAAATTGAGTGCTCTGCATGAAGATAAAAGTAAGGTTACATGATTTCCCCACCATTATTTTGAAATCTTAATGAAAGCAACCGTACCAAATACAAATCTGAACAGCAATTATGAAAAGTTAATTATGTAGTCTAGCAATCTGCTCATCTCTTCGTGATCATTGCATGACAGTGACACAAGCCACGTTCATCACAGAGCATGCGTGATTAGATGTATCTAATAGGAGAGATTCATCTCCTTTGTCTATTAGGAACATTTCCTTAGATATGGCCGATGGATTGTTCAATCCTTGACCCAATTTCAGCTACATTCGATGGACTACAATATACTAGCAGTCCCTTTCACCGTTCATCATTTAACTTAGACAGATCCTCATGAAGAAGAAAGAAAATGACAAAACTGTCAGTGTTGATGCATGCAATTATATTTGTAGACTAGTTAACTATATACTGCTGCTATTCCTATTGTGGCTCAAAATGTCCCTTTGTTTTTTACTGGTATTATTGAGATTTGGAATGGGAAATCTTTGATTTGATCTGGGCATGATTCTAGCTTGGATCCTCTTTTGTCTACAGTCGTGTTGTGTCCGTGAAGCAACTTGCTCTAGTCTTGAAAGGCGACCATGAGAATAGAAAAGGGACAAACATGAATTGAATAACACATGTAGATCCCCATGAAATGTGTTAATCATGTATGTGAGTTTGGATTTGGCTGTCCACTTGGGTTGCTATTGGCAAAAATCATGTACCTATTTCTACTGGAATATTCCCACAATTAAGTTGGAAATAGAGCGAGCTGAACGTACTGGCATCTAATTCGGATAATTGGCCACGCAGGATCTCCACTTACTCTTTGATGCTTGATGCATAGCCAGAAATTGATTGTTACATTTATAAAAAAGAAGTTGTAGAATTGAACGAAGATTATTTTGAAGAATGGATTTATTAAGAATTTTAGAACATAATTTGTTATTCGTCCCAAAAAAAAAATTAGAACATTTTTTCTATTATTAAGAATCTTTTTTTTTATACATTCTATTATTAAGAATCTTAATCACATTGTTGACAAACATTCGATTCAAAATTTTATTAATAAATCACACTAATCCTGATAATTCATTGAATTGTATTGAACACTTTAAAAATCATACTTATATTAACGCGCACACATGATAAAATATCTTTGAAGTTGTAGCATCAATGAAATTAAATTTTTAATTACATGAGACTGTTATTACATTTCAAACATAATTTTGAGATATATAGTTTTTTATTAAATAAAAAATATGGTTCTGGTGTTAATATTTTGATATTTTATTCATAAAAGTGGAATATAAATCTCAATCGTTAAAAGCAATTCAAGTCAATGAAAAGAGGTTTGACTAACGTAACCTTCAGAAAAAGAAAACGACCAAAAGGAAAAACGAGTTTATCTATTCGTTGCAGGATATCTGCGTGCAGGAAAAAGGAGAATTAGGGATAATTATAATTGTCGACATATTACTGTCTCTATCTCTTATAATTATAATGTGTAATTGAAATCGTTGCTTTAACTTGAGGAATGAATCCACATATCACATGCCTATTGGTACAAAGAGACTTTTCGTCGTGGCATTGTTCGCAGTGTTTAGCTTTAGAATTTTCAAAGTTCTAAATAAAGGTACTTTTGTGTTTGATATTCACGTAATGAAAGTATGAGTATGTAATATTAGCGGAAAACTTTTTAAGGTAGACTTTTACGTGCTACCAAAACACAAATATTCCAATAAGATTTATCTCCGTTAAATGTGTAGTTATAGTTTATTTAGTTTGAGCCTACCATTTTTTGAACTGGAGTGAGCCTACCATCGACTTCTACCTTACTTAGCTTATTTGTGGGGTTAGAACAATTTAAATCATTTAAATACATGTGATTGGCTTAAAATATGAATGCCTATGCCCTATCTTTTAAAAAAGATAAAGAAAAGGAAATTATACTATAAATAATAGAGATAATCCCATTTTTGCCTCCACCACCACTATCAAACTTACACCTGGGCCCAATATCCCATGGGTCAAAATTCAATCACTGCCATTTTTTTTATAGTCAAGTATGATATAGATTCAATTTCCCATTAATTAATAGTATCCTCCTGAGCATAATCTCTCGAGTCAAAATTAGTTTATTGTCAATAGGTAGGGAATTACAGGGTGATGTTTAACAAAAAAAAACCCACAATAACAACTGCTTTCAAAAAAAATAGTGAGATAGGTGAAGTGAAATACCAATTTGATTCGAAAGTTTCCATCAAAAAGTAAAATACGATATATTTTGTTCGTATCGGTCTTTATAGAAGAGGTTATGCGAGGGAAAGTCCAGTTTTGTTATAAAGAAATATATTAAAATTTTAAACGCTAAAAAAATATCAGAAACCACAATGACAAACCTTTCTGGACAAGTATAGAGACTTCTTCCTGCAGGTGCACCGTGCACGTGAAAGGAGAATCCAGTTTTATTCTAAAGTTGCTATCAAAATGAAAAACAATTTCATTCCACTATCTTGCACGTACCAAGCTTTACAGTAATAATTTTAATCTTCTATTTATGACACTACAAATTGACTATCTACCAGCGCACCTTTACATGCGCTTCAAGCGCATGTACAGGTAAGAATCTATACATGCGCTTAAAGCGCATGTAGAGGCCTTATCTCTACATGCGCTTTAAGCGCATGTAAAGGCACAAACACCCTTTACATGCGCTTTAAGCGCATGTAACAGCACAAACACCCTTTACATGCGTTTTAAGCGCATGTAAAGGCACTACTGAAGTGCAAAACATGGAGTCATGCTTAAGAAGTCCTCCTCAGACCTCATAAGGTGTTCCTGCTTGTGGACTTAGTGTTTCAAAGCTCCATTACCACTTTTGGGTGCTATGAAAATGTTGAAACACCCTTTACATGCGCTTTAAGCGCATGTAAAGGCACTACTGAAGTGCAAAACATGGAGTCATGCATAAGAGGTCCTCCTCAGATCTCATAAGGTGTTCCTGCTTGTAGAATTAATGTTTCAAAGCTCCATTACCATTTTTGGGTGTTATGAAAATGTTCAAACACCCTTTACATGCGCTTTAAGCGCATGTAAAGGCACAAACACCCTTTACATGCGCGTTAAGCGCATGTAAAGGCACAAGCACCCTTTACATGTGTAAAGGCACTACTGAAGTTCAAAACATGGAGTCATGCTTAAGAGGTCCTCCTCAGACCTCATAAGGTGTTCCTGCTTGTGGAATTAGTGTTTCAAAGCTCAATTACCACTTTTGGGTGCTATGAAAATGTTGAAACACCCTTTACATGCGCTTTAAGCGCATGTAAAGGCACTACTGAAGTGCAAAACATGGAGTCATGCATAAGAGATCCTCCTCAGACCTCATAAGGTGTTCCTGCTTGTGTACTTAGTGTTTTAGAGCTCCATTACCACTTTTGTATGTGGAAATGCTGGTCTACATGCGCTTTAAGCGCATGTATAGGCCTAATATTAAAATAAAAGTTGATTCATTCAATTTATTTAATGATGAAAATCTTAATAAAGTCTCACAATTTTTAAGAATTTTTATTTAGAATGTGTTCTTATTTAGTTTGTATTAGGGAAGAGACAACTTGAGACTTTCCTATATATTTTGAAATAGAAAAGCTTATTTGCAAAATGAGGGTATCTTTTTGTAATTTTCCTTTTGGGCCTTAAACCCTAGAATTCCCTTGAACATATATATACTCTTCCTTTCCTATATATGTGTGTAGCCGCACACACACATACTTCTTCAATAATTCTCTTTTCTCTTCTTCTGGAACCATCGGGGAAAAAAAACACAACTCATCCCTTCTCATTTTTTACTCACTTCTCTTTTCTCTCCTCTGGCTCCAACCACCTTCGCCCTCCTCCGTTTTCGGCGCTGCCCCACCTTCTGCGAAGTCGCCGCTGTTGAGGGTGGTGAGGGGAGTCGACGTGGCGCCCTTCATTCCTTTCCTTATCCTTTTCTTTTGTCCTCCCTTGCGTGTGCTATGAAAGAACAGAGAGTACGAATTTCCGGCGATCTGGGGTTTCTCCGGCGAGTCACCGACACCATATAGTGTATGTAAGCTCCCTTAATCTTTTTCTATCATATGGTTAATTTCTAGGGTTTTCATTTGGAAAATTTGGGGATTTTGATGTAAATCAATTCCTATGCCGTTTAGGTTGAAATTCGCTGTCCCAAATTCAAATTGAAGTAGTTACTAATTAGTCTATGGTGTAGAGTTGTTTTTTGATATGAGGTTAGAATGAAGTTTGAGCAAATTAAAGTGTTAATAAGTTAGGGTTTGAAGGGGGTTTCGAAAATACAATAAGGTTTCTAGGTATTGGTGGTTCTGACTTGTTTAATCATGTTATATGATGATGATAATTCAATTAAGTTGGTTAGTGATAATCCTATATGAGATTCTGCTTGCTTAATGTGCCTTACGATCAATTGAGGAAATTAGATCTTTTAAATATGAGCTTTTTAACTTGTTTGATGGTTTCTATGAGGTAAATAATGTTCAATGATAATGTTTTTAGGTTATGATCGATTAGATTTACAGTCTTTCAGCGATTTTGTTTTGTTTTATGGCCTAGCTTTGGGCATGAATTGAAGCTGTTTGATTTGATTAAGGATAACAAAGATTATGGATAAGATTTATATCAAGAAACATATGAGGAAGGAGTTTAGTTTGTAGTTTACCTTAATTTCAATATTCTGTTACATGATTGCATTAAATAGATTGAAATCTATTTGTGAAACACAGTTGTCAAAATTTAGTACTTAACTACAATATTGGTGAGCTACATTATTTTTGCTTTGTATCCGAATGATTCTTTGAAATGGGAATGTTATGCTTGAGATTACAGTGTGTCAAATGAATGTATTTTTTTTGGTATGTGAGTCATAAGGTATTTTATGCTTTGTTTTCCTAAAAGACCAATGTATTTAAGTAATGGGGGATGCTAGCATTTCAATTTAATATGTGATGTATGTGTGAAAACAAATGGTAAACTGATATGGATGCATTTGTGTGAAATAAATAGATGTTTTTGAAGTGATTCTTGTTTAGGTGCTTGAGAAATTCTATTCTTATTCCCTGAATGAACAGATTTAAAAAGATGGACAAGGGAAATCTATTTTGGAACGTGCTTGTGAAATTTTGGATTTGAAGTTGGTTTTCTTAAGCTACATTGCTTTTTTGCTTTGTTTTCGAATGTTCTGTCTGGTTGATGATACTTGATGGTAAAATTATTCTTCCACTTGATTAAGATCTTTTACTTCAAGAATCTACTTTCACTCTTTGAACCTTAAGTATTTGACCAAGTTTGTTGCATAAATAGTTGTTATATGTCACTTTAATTGGTTGTTTAGTGGCTGTGATTAAATGTAAGAAAATGCAGTTATTGTTGGCTACACTATGCCTTAAGCCTTGTCTTGAAATTTTGATGTCTTGGACCCAAGATAACTCTCTGCAAAAATGTTTGAGAGGTAAATTGAATATATCTTAGTGCTTCATTTGTTCTGCAATGATTTTCTTTTTTTGCCATTGTTATGATTTGTCTTCTTATCACATACCTCTCCAACTTCCCATATTCAAGTTGTAGTTTTACTTTCACCCATAATTCCTGCACCAAACAAAACCATGGGACCTCTCCAACTTCCCTTATTCACCCATAAGAGTGTGTTACTTCTTTTCATTTCTTAATGGTGGTGTTAGAATTCATTTTATGATCTGTCTATATCTGTATTTTGTCCAATTTTACACTGGATAGGTTGCTTGGAATTTTGATGAAGAGAATAAACTCATGTGGGCTGATATGCTCAAGTGGATGAAAGATTTTGGTATTAGCACTATGATGGAGAGGTATTACAGGTATTGTGCCAAATAATTAACTTCACTCTGTTGTTAATGTATGATATAAGGCTCAAACTTCTAGTGCTAATATTTTCTTCTGCTAATATTTTCTTCCCTCATGTGTTCATCTAGCATTAGTAACCTATCTCACAAAAAAAAAAGAAAATAGGTGAGTCCCCATATTTTTGAGTTTCTTATAGGAACCTATTAGTCATTTTACATTCTGCTTCTTGATGTTTAGTATATTGCAATATCTGATTGTGTCGAGACATGCTTATTCTCACCATTCTTATTCTCTTAAACCTTATGAAATCTAAGCTCAAAACCTTATGGTACTAAAGCAAAAATTTGATGAGTAATAATATCTTTATTATTGTCTTTTTTAGGTTTATTGTTAATGCATGCTTTTTTGCTTAATTTGTTGGTGGCTGCTTCTGCTTTTGAAGTTCAAAGAAATCAGAGAAGGGAAGTTAAAGAGGCTTAGAAAGGAGAGGTAATTGCTTTATGAGGTAACTTGGTCTTTGTTAGTTTTCTCTACCTAATTCATGTGCCATATTTTAATCTAACTATAATTAATTGTCACAATTAATGGAAGCATTACTTGTGATCGTTTGGGGACTGACTTCAATTTTAGTCTTCTATATGGATGGCTATTTATTCAGTCCAGTGAAACTTGGTGAATGGGTATTTTTATGTCTTTAATTGCAGTGACTTCTACCTCCAAGCGGGACGTTGAGGCTCAAGTACACGGATTCCACAATAATACCAAGCTTCTTACAATTGTTGACAGTCCATTTATAGGTAAATACTGACTCAGCCCATGCTTTATTGCTATTGTATGCTCTTTGATCTTGGTTTAAGCAGAATCCAATTAGTGTGTGCCATCACGGTTGTTATTTAGTTTGACCAAAAGATACTTGATGATTATTCTCACTTGAACATTTCGTATGTTACTTGTATGTGTTAATTTAGAAAAGAAAGAAAATTAGGAACATAATATCATGAAGGTGGCAAATGTAATGAATATTATATTAAAAAAAAAATTACCTTTACATGCGCTTAAAGCGCATGTAGAGCCTTTACCAGCGCCCCCCTCTACATGCGCTTATAAAGCGCATGTAGAGGCCAAAATAAGCGCATGTAAATGGGGTAATCTGTGGTAGTGTGAATACATGCACTTCAAATCTTAACTAATTTGTTGAGAATATATACATGTTATTACATTTTAGATATGAAATTTTAATTTTAGATGACAGATGGAATATTATATTACCCCGTGCATAGGATTTCTAAGAATAAAATTTTCAGAGTTTATATATATAAAAAAACGTTGGGTAACGGAAGTCTAGTTTTGGTATTCAAAAGATACAAAGGAATCTAGCAAAAACCACAATAAAAATGTCTATTTGGACAAACTGAAGGACTTTTTCCTGGCGAATAGAAAGTCTGGTTTTAATTTGTTCGAAAATCATGGTAAAAAGATACTCCCTCCGTTCCTAAATATAGGACCTAGATGACTTTTTTGAAAAATCCTAAAAAAGCAAAAAATAAGCTAATTATAAATTGATTTACCTAATTTTTTCTCTTAAACTAGTTTATTTTACCTATAAGCTAATGGATAATATAAAAAGATATCAAATATGTCTTCGTTTAATAACCTATTTCGCAACCTTAATCTTTCCAAAAAAAAAGTTATCTAGGTCTTATATTTAGGAATGGAGAGAGAATTATCTTTCTTCTGTTTTTCACGTACCGAGCTTTATTATGATAATTAAGATATATTATCTGTTGAAATGTCACATTTGAGATGTGAAATGTTTAAAAAGACAAATAATGTATTTTAACCCATCATCAGAATATGTGAGGTCGTGTTACCCTACAGATATCAAAATTTTGGTAGATATAATATTTTTCCGCAAAATCACAGCACCACTTTCTCCGAGTAAAGGGAAAGTTGATTTTTATTTTCAATTTGCTACTATAAAGATATGCTCTATCCACTACTTTAATTTACCAGCACGTATAAGATTTAATGTGGTAGTAATTAAGATGTATTATATATATATATATATATATATATATATATATATATATATAATACTACCATTGTAAATATTCTTATACCTAAATTTGTTGAGAATGTTGCATTTGACATGTGAACTTCTTTTAAAAAGCAAAAGGTATATTCATCCCTATAAGATTTCTGAGAATAAAATTTTTAGGTGTTAGATAGGAGAGACTTTTTCTAAAGATCATATCTTAAAGTAACAAAAAGGTGTATATGGTTCTCGTCATAAAGTGTTGTTTAAAATAAAATACTCCTCCCATCGTAATTATTTATGAGGTCACTTTAGTTTTTTTGAAACAAAGCTATTGATGCAAAATTAATCATTTAAAATATTTATAATTATTTTTTTCCTTCAAAACTAATGTATTCTACTCATAAATTAACATATAATAATCTAATGACATGTATTATATGTTATATTTTAATGGTTTGATTTGTTTTCTTAATTTCTAAAAAAAGTCAAACTATCTTATATTTTAGACAAAGGTAAGGAGAAATATTCCCCATTCTTGTTTATCAATTATGTCAACACATTAAAAGCAACCTTTTCGTATACATGTAAGCATTGTAAAAGAAAACGATATATTAAACCAATATTAAGATGCGCCATCACCTATTCACCTGCACCTATATCTATGTATAATAACTAATAAGCCAATAAAAGTTTATGGCAGCTGGTCTGGAAAACCCCAACAGGGATTCTAAAAGCATTTTTTCCAGTAAGAAACAAAAAATTTCTCAGTTATTATTTACAGACGACGTTGAAATTTTTTAAAAAAAAATTAAAACAACAATCTTTAAACAACTGTCAAATAGTAGTGGGCTCATCATGTACAACTTACACGGAGTGAGTTCAAATTCTATTGTCAATATAAAAAAATTGATAATATAAGATCACTTTGAAAATGTGGATAAGTTCCTAAATAAAAGATCACTTTCTATTTTTTCTCAAGTTTTGCCCAAATTACCCCTATACTTATTTTACATGTAAATTACTCTCTCAATCTTTTAATAAGTGATGGGTATTTTGGGAATATGATGTAATCCTAATTCATTGAAAAGTCTTCCTTAATCTCTCTAAATTAGCTAAAGTGATCTTATATGTAGTAACGGAGGGAGCAAGTAGTACTACATTCGAAGCGCTTTTGAGCCTCAAAAGATACATGTACGACCTGACAAGGAGAGAATGAATGTGCAATGAATTGACGAAATGCATGGAAAAGGTTGTACTATTTATTTTTACCTTGAACAAAAATTAAGGATAAGCATGCATGATGCCCCAGCACATTCAATATTCAATCATTCAAAACTAAAATTACTGAATTATCCTCGCCACTCTCCATAGTCCATAAACCACCATCTGCTTGGTGTATAAATACCCTTCACCAGCAACGCCTAGTTCAAACAAGCCCAAAGCTAAAGCCTATATTGACCATATACAAATTTGAAAAACACACCAAACCAAATCATGGGTTCTCTTCCTCACGTAGTAGAGGATTGCCTAGGTTTCATTCAACTATACAGTGACGGTTCCATTTTCCGATCCAATGAAATGGATTTCAATAACATTTCACTCGTAGAAGACAACTCAGTACAATTCAAAGACTGTTTCTTCCACAAAAGATTCAACCTTTATCTTCGTCTCTTCAAACCCAAATCCTCACCTATCAATAACAATAACAACAAGAAGCTTCCTCTCATAATGTTCATCCACGGTGGAGGATTCTGTTTTGGCTCACGTGCCTGGCCCCACCTTCACAATTGTTGTGTCCGCATGGCTTCTACGCTTCAGGCCGTTGTGGCGGCGCCGGACTACCGCCTAGCGCCGGAGCACCGGCTTCCCGCGGCGTTGGACGACGCGGTGGAGGCGGTGAGGTGGGTCCAGAGGCAGGCTTTGAGTAAGGATGTGGTGGATGGCGGTGGAGATGTATGGTTGACTAGTGACGTTGACTTTGACCGAGTGTTTATTGTGGGAGACTCATCTGGCGGGAACATAGCGCACCATTTGGCGGTTCGGTTGGGATCCGAGTCAAGTGAGATGGACCCGGTTCGGGTGCGCGGTTATGTGTTGTTGGCGCCATTTTTTGGCGGGGAAGTTAGAACCAAGTCCGAGGAGATGGGTCGGGAAAAAATGTTGAGCTTGGACTTACTGGACAGGTAATTAATTAATTAATAATAATAATCCATAAAATCACAAAATTTCAATAGAACTTATTTCGGGAAAAAAAACTTGGTGGGAATTGGTAATAAGTATTTCTAATGTCTTTAATATATATAAGACGAAATTTACTTTTTTATAGTATTAATAAATTAAAGCTAGATATATACCTTTTAATTTAACATTTTTGTTTTATATGATTAGATTACAGGATGTCTTAAAGAAATAAAGGTGAATAAATAGATTTGATAAAACATTATATAAACAGTTTATATTAATTGATTTAAGTTTTTAATATTTAAAAACAAGTGAATTTGATCTTTCATATATTTATAGCTGAGTGAATTAAAGTAGCTAACTACTCTGATCCTATTGTTTTTTTTAAGTGATAAAGTTCGGTCCTATAATTTTTTTATATGTGAATATCAAAGACCAGATCAACATCTACAATAATAATGTATGAATTACGGATAATAATTAAGTTGATTAACATAACATGTCTTCTTGAAAATACTCTGATCAATTACCTAGTGTTTTCACATCTCTCTTGCTTCGTTCTAAATTAATTAATGAATATCAATAAAAAAAAGAAATAGCCATTAGATAATACTCCCTCCGGCCCTAAATATAGGACCTAGTTGATTGAAAAATTATAAAAAAAATAAAATAAGTTAATTATAAATTGATTTACCTAATTTTTTTCTCTTATACTGGTTTATTATACCTATAAGCTAATGGATAATCTAAAAAAATATCAAATATATCATGATTTAATAACCTATTTTGTAACCTTAATCTCTCCCAAAAAAAGTCAATTAGGTCTTATATTTAGGACCGAAGGTAATATATATTTAGAACAGATTTACCTCCCAAAATAGGTTTCGCATTAAGGAACCAAGAAAATGCTATGTCTAAACCTTCGTATAAAACTTAGCTTACCAATTTATAAACATGAAAAGAAGTCATATAAGCCATGCATGTATTATGATATTTCTAAATAACTTACGTATATTATTATTTTTACAATAATATAAGTAAATTATTTTGAGGGAAAATAACAATTGTAAGAGATAATAAAATAAATAATATTTTTTGTTTATGCCAATTAAAATTAAATCTTATATCTAATAATGGAGATAATGTGATAGTCACTGAAATTACCTTTTAAAAAGAATATTTTTATTTCATATATTAAAAGTAAAACGTTCGTGACATCTCAGATAGAAAACATATACATATTGAGATAAAAGACAAATAGTCCGAGGAGCCTCAACTCTTTTTTTTATAAAAAGGAGCCTCAATTCGAGCATGTGATGAGTTCTACAGAAATAAAGCAATAACATTTGAATTTGGCTACATCCTCTTGGACGATCTTTATCTGTCTCCCTCATATGCCCCATCACTAGGGCACGTTTATTAAATAGTGGAGACAAGAGAGACGTCTTTGTCACGGTTTACATTACCGCTTACTGTTATTTTCAATATATTGGCTTTTCATCGCTTTCGAAAAACACTACATTCGCTTCGTTATAATTTTTGCCCTTTTGAACGGGAACATCAATAAAAGCTGCACTTTATATATGCATGCACTGATCGATGCTAGTTACTACTTTAGTTTCACTCAAAGAAGCTAAGCATTATATTGTTGCTACATCATCATTATATTCTTACAAATTACCTAATGGTGTGTATATACAATAACGATAAATGCTAGTAAAGATTATGCCACTTAATGTGCAAAGTATAGGCATTATTAGAAAAATTAAAAGATATTAAAGATAGTGCGAGTTAAACCAAATCTGGGTGGGGAATATTTGGATAGAATGATTCTAAAATTAGCCCTCAGTTCAACCAGAAAAACAAAGTGGGTACAGAGTTTAGCACACGTGTAATGCTTAAAATGCATATGTTGAATCCGCCGTCTAGCTATATCCACTAAGTAAGTTGAAGATTATTGAATTTACACCACTCTGCTCTTATAACTCCATTTGTGTTAAATGATAATATAAATAATGTAAAGTTATTTATTATTTGACTACTTTAACTTCCCCAAATTAATCAACTAAATCTTTAAATCTTATATTAGGGTTTGGAGAGAAATATTAATTAATAAAGAGTATTAGAGCATTAACGGAACTTTTTAAGACTATTCACACAATCCAATAATAGCAAATCGTGATCTCTCTTCATGTATTTCAAATGTTTTTGCTAGTTCTGCTGCCTTATCCCGACACTAGTGCTCTACAATAAAGGAATAATTGATCATTTTATGAATCAAGTTTGTGACATCATGAGTTGTTGTGCGCAGATTTTGGAGACTTTCAGTTCCTGTGGGAGAGAATAGAGACTACCCAATGGCGAACCCATTCGCACCTGAAAGTCCAAACCTTGAAAAAGTGAAGCTTGATCCTATAATGGTTATAGTTGGGAGTAACGAATTGCTGAAGGATAGAGCACAAGATTATGCAAGAAGATTGAAGGAGTTAGGGAAAAATATCGAGTACGTGGAGTTTGAAGGAAGGGAACACGGGTTTTTTACGCAAGATCCATATTCACATGTTGCAGGGGAGGTCATGCAAATTCTGGAACGATTATTGCTTGAAAACTTCTAGTTAAAATAAACCTGACTGATTTCGAATATCAGCCTGGTACATATTGTGTAATCTGCGGTAGGAAATTAATGATGGGAGAAAATGCATATGCCTTTAGTTATTGGTAAATTTGTGGCCTTAACTGTAGAGATAGGGTTGGCTTCATCAAGTGCGCATTGGTTGAAATCTTGAGTTGCTATTTGCATCATCTATTATTTCTCCTTTTGTATCGGTTTTTTGTATGTTGTTGCTTATGTCATCCTTAATTAACAAGTGGAATATCCAAAACCACCAGACGTGTGTGAAATCATAATCTTGTCTCTTCACATATATATGGCCACGCTTAAAAAGTTTTATGATATAGATTATTCTTTTTTCGTCTTTGTATTTATGTGTGCGTGTGCATCCTGTGCTAAGGAAATGAGCAATATTGATGAAATTAATGTGTGTATGTATAGAGTCTCCATGCATATATTCAAAATTTAACGGATAGGATCATTACCCGACTAAATTATTGATGATATAACTGATTAGTGCGACTGAAATTTCATTTGCTTCAATGCCAAGCTAATACAATTTTAATAAATCATGTCGTGTATTCTTGCCGTGACATTGCTTCTTTTTTGAGATGATTTTTACAAAAAGCCTTTTTCCAAAGGCGAGACATCATTTGCAATTTTATTAATGTTGTCCCGCCACAGTTGTGTGACATCTTATTATTTACTACCTTCGGTCCTAAATATAAGATCTAGATGACTTTTTTTGGAGAGATTAAGGTTGCGAAATAGGTTATTAAATTATGACATATTTGATATATTTAATTTTTATACTATCCATTAGTTTATAGGTAAAATATACTAGTCTAAGGGAAAAATTAGGTAAATCATCAATTTATAATTAACTTATTTTGCTTTTTTAAGATTTTCCAAAAAAGTCAATTAGGTCTTATATTTAGGACCGGAGGGAGTATTATTTTTTTCATGTCACACCTTTATTTGCTCGACATTAATCTTAATAATCATCTATATAAACTCTACACTCCTCATAAATTTTCCTTTTTCTCCACATTCATTTCTTTCATTTTTCCTCCAATCCTTCTCAACTTTCATTTCTTTTATTTTTTAGTCCCTCTCCACTTTAATTTCTCATTTTTCTACCTTCCCATATAATTAATCATGTTTCGAGTTGATTGATAAAATGAGTGGTCCAATAGTAATTAAAAGTCAACTTGAAACAGAGTCATGTTTCCACTTAATTATTAATAGAATCTTCAAGCCTAAAAATAGCATATGAACTATCAGTTTCATCTGATTAGTTAAGATGGATAGAATCGCAGTGCACAGCACTTCATCATATGGCACTTGAAGATATATGCTACATGACTACATCCGCATATCAAACTATGTTCCTGTTGTTCACATTCAATCACAAGACTGACATACACAAAAACTATCACACATTTACACACACACACAACACACACAGATATAGAGTAAAAAAATTGTATATAATCCATTTATAACTTGATGTGAATTATTATTTAACTTGAGAAGATTAGAGAAATTAATTATAAATGTGACCTGGTTTCTCTAAAATCGTACATGCACTATATATTAAATTATAAATTAGCCTATTACAAGTTAATTAATGAGTAAATTAATTTGAAAAAAATATAATGAATATATGAAATAAAATGGAGAAATATTTCATATTTAAAACCAAAATCCACCTCCAAACCATATCATTTAGGAGGAGGAGTAACATTTTTTACACCTGATTTTTTTAACTAATTTCATTATTTTGTGAGAGGATAGTCTCAATACAAGTATAATTAATGGCTGTTATCACGCTGATTCGAAAACCTTGGTCTCCGTACATATGTCACTTTTCGTGATATCCCGACTGGTGGGAGACTTTAATTTAGGGAAAATTAATTTGAGGTCCCTCACAAGGGACTTAATACTAAAAAAGTCCTAAAAGTTGAAAAAATTAATGTAGGGTCCCAAGGGACCTCACTTTAATATATTTGAAAAGTGAAAAGACAGTTTTGCCCCTAGCCTTAATAAAAAAATACACCTCACTCACCCCCTTCTCTCTCATCTTCCTCTCCCCTTCTTCACCGACCCTTACCCCTCCCCCTCCCCCACCGGCCACCTGCCCCCCCCCTTCGCCTCTCCTCCTCCTTCTCCCCCCTCCACTGCTACCACCCCTCCTCATCCCCCACGTCATCCCCCACCCCTCCCCCTCCCCCACGCTGCCTGCCCCCCTCCCCCCACGCTGGCAGCGTGGGTGTGGAGGGGGGAGGGGGGCGGGCAGCGTGGGGGAGGGGGAGGGGTGGGGGATGACGTGGGGGATGAGGAGGGGTGGTAGCAGTGGAGGGGGGAGAAGGAGGAGGAGAGGCGAAGGGGGGGCAGGTGGCCGGTGGGGGAGGGGGAGGGGGAGGGGTGGGGGTCGGTGAAGAAAGGGAGAGGAAGAGGAGAGAGAAGGGGGTGGGTGGGGTGTAATTTTTTATTAAGGCTAGGGGCAAAATTGTCTTTTCACTTTTCAAATATATTAAAGTGAGGTCCCTTGGGATCCTATATTAATTTTTTCAACTTTTAGGACTTTTCTAGTATTAAGTCCCTTGTGGGGGACCTTAAATTAATTTTCCCAATTTATACATTATTGGCCCATCTTTTTTATTAGTGTATGTTAATTAGTTGGGCATATATGTAAGAATAACTAGAGAGAGTTAAGTTTTACTAATGCAAGTTTTTTTCTAGTGACAAAATTAACGCGAGTTTCGACTCCAGCCCGCACGATTTGACGTTTTAATAGTCAATATACTTATCCACCAGAAATTCTGTTGATCAAATAATCCTGGGGCAATTTGAGATAAGGCATACGTTTTAATGTTTTAACGTGTCAATATGCTTATCTTTTTTGAACCGAACGTCAATATGCTTATCCAGAGTTTAGATTTTGAGGCACTTTGAGACAAGGCATAACCATAAAGTTAATTATTAGGGATAAAACAAATGTTCTAGTTATAGTGGATATAATTAATAATTTTTTTCATTCTATCAAGAGAGGCCGGCAGAAAAAGATAATCAACCTCGGTGGTGTTTGTCATCGTCAATTTATAATTAATTAATCAAAATCTACATACACTGCATGCTTTGCGTATATGATTAAAGATCACTATTGAGTTGGAAAATTTTTTTGAGGATCATAGTAGTCCTTTAAGTATTTTTAGGCTCAAATCAACCTCTAAAGTCATAAAATAGGTTTAAAATAGTTCTTTTTGTACGGCCCACTAACGATACTTTTAGGGCTACTGTGATCCAAAAAGAACTGTTTTGAACCCAATTTATGATTTTAGGAACTGATTTGAGTTTAAAAATACTTCTAGGGCTACTATGATACTCATACAAAACTTTCAGGTCAATTGTGATCTTTAACCCTTTGCATATATAAACTGAAATTTGGATAACATATTTTGTTTTAAACTAATTCCTTGAACTTTTGTGACATAAATTAAACCTTATTAAAAGTCAGCTAATAATGAGCGCATGGCAAAAAAAAATATATATAAATGCCAAAAAGATTAAAACAGACTTAGTGGATAAAACGATTATATATTGAAAAGTGGCAGGCGCAAAATAATGGCCTGACTCTGAGATCGAGAAACCTTCTAGGCTATTCAGCTTTTCTTGTTGACATCAGGATATATACTTTCATTGCATAATGCGTATATATGTACACATATATAACCCCATTAACTTCAGTTCAATTATGGCTTTTAATTGGTTCCCTAATTCAATTATACAGGTTGATGAATCAATTAAATTAGTATAGCCCACAAGGCACTGACAACATGTATAGTCGTTTTTGTCCTTTTGAGTGGATTGAATAGAACATGATACATATCGGGATCACTATATGCTCTGGCTATCAATTTGTCTCATAGAAACTTCGATTCGGTGCAAAAATATCAGCTACACATGGCTGCAAGATCAAATTTGTCTAATTTATATACATATATTTTGTGTGCACTCCTAGCTATTTGATAAAGCTAAGGCAACCCATTTCATTAATTAAAGCGGTCAAAATCCTCCATCATATTTGAGATTGAGAATTGTGACAAACTATTTATCACCGAGTAGATTATTGCATATAAAATGCTAACAATAACAACAACTTATCTTACTACATGGATTATGTGTGCTCTATCAATAACCAACTCTTTAGGTTGTGTATAAAATATTAACATTATATATTTATTAAGAACCTACAGTCATTAGTCTAATGGCTCTGTCCAAATTTAAATTTTCATCTTCAATAATTTTATATAGGAAAGAGAATGACAAGTTAAATATGGAATATAATTCACATAATAAACTCGATGTCTCTCTGTGTGTGTGACTATGAAACACTGCCAAAACGACTATACAAATACAGGCACATACTTTAATTAGTACATGTCTACATGATTTGACAAATTGACCACCGTTATTAATTTTTTAAGCAAATGAAACATTGTGCGGTAATCTCAACATCAATATCTTTTCGCGAGGATATTGTGGGTCTCAACTCAAACTAGGATTTCCATGGCATAACTCGGACCAGCTTAAGTGGCTAATCCATTCATATATATATTATAATTATTAATAATGTTCCTGTAATATACCTAGACGGCAGATATATATACTTTACAAATATGCCAATGTATATTAATTATATTTGACAAAGTTTGGTTCTTATCTTCTCCTAAAGATAACGTAAGAAGTGATTAAATTTAAATAGCTATTTGGGTGGAGCCATCCATATTTTTTTATGGGTCCAAGTTCTGCATCATTCTTTCATAGACCAACTATTCCGTGACAGACGCACAAGTTCAACGGATAAGCTTCAAACACGTTCTTGCCTTTATACAATGTTTTATTTAATCATTCAACGTACCTTAAAGCAATCCTCGTGATATCTAGCCCCTTTTCCCCTAAAGAGAACAGATTTCTCATTTCTCTCTCACCCTCATTTCTTTATTTGGAATGGCTTTTGATTGATTTTGACAACATAACAATCTGGTGGACAAATCCTAGTGTCCACTATATCGTTCTTACGGTTTTGCAAACAAACTAACAAAAGATCTTCAGACATGTGTCTGGTTCAGGCATTATCATCTAAGCTTTTTTACCTTCTCACATTTTTTCAGCCATTTGAAATGAGTCAAAACAATCTACCTCAAAACGCAAGATTCTCTTTTTATGTAATCCTCTCTGTTTTTTTTTTGAATGAAGGAAAAAAAACGTGGTTTATATATTTTGTAGATGTTATGTAATCCTCTTTTTATGGTAGAGTTAAAAAAAATGAGTATATGTAAATATGTTGTAACAAGTTACTTGAAATACAGGCAGATTAATTACTTGGATAATTACATTCAAATTCAAATTAATCAATAAGTATGGCAGTGGAACAAATTAGGGCATTTAATCACCATAAAATATATGCCACACATCTTATTGCGAAGCATGTAATAGGGGTTCCGGAAAGATTATTCCCATTCGATTTGCCGTTTATTTAAGAAATCAAACTCTACTACTCAAATGGTCAAAAAAAAAAAACTCTACTGCACAAGAGGGAAAAACATAACTTAGTAAATAGGAAGAGGCTGAAAATGGAAAAGGCTAAAATCTGCTTGACAACCTCTATCAGTGGTTGATGAGCTCAACACTGATTATGATAGAAGAGGGGAGGGTGGATTGAGGATACATCCATAAATGCAAAACTTAAAAGTCATCCTAATTAGACTTGAGATTTGAAATTTTGAATGACCACTCATATGTTGACCCTTGAAAGTGCCTTGTTTGAAGGTGAATTGAGGCATGGTTCTGCGCACAAATGACCTCTGAATTCTAGAGTTTAGGGATCAACAAAAAAAAATCTTAATAACAAACAATAACACCAAGGATAGCTGAAACCAACAAAGTTAGCAGGCTATATAGGAAACAAATAAATCACATAAATGAATGCTTCATTAACATAGTGAAAATTGGATGTCAATCCTCTTCATTCTCAAAAGTAGTCATTGCATCCTATGTACTCTCACTCACCTATTGATAGAAGAAGATACAGTATGTATACTAGTTTTCAGCGTAAGATCCAGAGGAGCCTTATGGCCAGGTACATGTTTATCACTGATAAAATTGCCCGCAGTAGTTGGTGCAGTATCTCCAAGTCTTTTAGATGAATCAGAAGCTAAACCACAGCTCACATTGAATTCTGGGGCAGCTCACATTGAATTCTGGGGCAGCTAGTCCTCTTCATGCATTGCCCTATAATTGAAAACATAATCACAAATCACATCCAAAATATACGTGATAAGAGAATAGATTCAAGAATGTATACCATATCAATAGCTGCCAGGCCAGAAGATTTATCAGTGGAGATTGAAAGCTCAGCTACAGTGAGAAACTTTCCTTGACTGCAATTTTTCAATTGTATGAGAACACTGCAATGTCCTCTCCTCTTTGCCTACTTCATTAGGTGCAACAACATTCTCTAAGCTGGGAGCAATCATAGAGACAGTCAACACAGGGAATTGTGAATTTGTATTAATGAGAACAACAAATGGACAACAAGACAAACCGTGATATCCCCTGCTGTTTTGTGGGAGCCAAATTATTATTAGTAAGAAAATAGGGATTCTCCAAGGTTCCAGTTTTCTCCGCAGGTGCATTTTCCTACACATATTGACAAGGTTTCTTCTTAGTACAATTCAAAACACATTATCAGACAGAAAAAAACTCATTATGAGTCATTCTAACAACAACATAGAGATTATATATATAAAGACATCATAATCAGGTAATTGAACGCTTTGATTAACAAAATAAAAAAAAATTGATTCAGGTTTACTTACCCTCAGTTCTGAAGGCATCTTTCTTTTCATAATTAGATCACTATTTCTATGACCTGAACCAATAAGATGAGAGCAATGGAGTAACACATTCCAAACTTGTGACTTCAGCGAATTCGGCTTATATGAGCAAAGGGCTCAGGATTAGCCCTTGGCTTAGGTTTAGATAATAATTCTGGGGTTCCAAACACATTCCAAAATCTTAGAGTCTCATCCGCTGCTGCAGAAGCCACTGTGCAACCATCAGGACTTTGTGTCATATGTAGCACTCTAGAGGTATGACCAGTGAGCTCAGCCATCTTCACCATAGAAGGATACTTCCAAAGAATGAGCTGATTGTGGGTGAAACCGTGTGAACTAAGCAACTCACGCTCATTCTTGTTCCATAATAAAGCACACACCTGTGAACCTGTGTTTATGGAGTTCATGCATGCACCAGTATGAGTGTTCCAAAACCTAATGCACTGGTCACTCCCACCTCCACCACTTGCAAGTACATTTCCTTGGAATGGACACCAAGCCAGGGCCTTAACTGCTGCACTGTGATCCTCAAATCTGTGAAGCCAACGTGTAGGTGAATTCGAAGATGACACAGAACTGTCCCAAATATGAACAAGATTATCATTTCCCCCACTGGCTAATTGTTGCCCTGTGCTTGACCACTTTAGTCCACACACCTCTTGTTGGTGCCCTCTGTAGGTTTGAACAATGTGAGATCTTATTCTCACATCATTGTTCATAATCCTACCATCCATTCCTCCTGTTGTGAGAATATGATTGTTCCAAGCTAGTGAACCAACTCGACCGCGGTGCCCGCCCTTCAATGTTCTAAGCTGCATTTTGTGTAAGGTCAGACTTCTAAGAAGAGACAATTAAAATTAGGGCAATGACCCTATTTTACCCTTCAAGTAACCATGCAAGACCACTCGGCACCCTAAACTAACATCGGATACAATTTTAACGTTACATTCGCCAGAGGGTAAAATTGGACCACTTTGGTTATTTCAAGGGTAAAATTGTACCCAATGTTAGTTTAGGGTGTGCCCAATGGTCCACAGTAGTTACTTGAAGGGTAAAATAGGACCATTGCCCTTAAAATTAAAATCAGAATAAAAGCGATCAACTTTTTGATCATCAAAGACTACAAAATATTATCAAAAGAATGTAATGTACCATACCATCCTATTAGAAGAAGAATCCCATAGTTGAACATGGCAATTGTTCAAACCAATGGCTATATGAGTTCCATCAGGGGCCCAGTTAACACTAGTGACAGGACCATCTTCCTCGTCCACTGTCACAAGTTCTGAAACGGAGCTATCTGAAGCATTCCAAAGGTATACTGTATTTCCAAGCGCAATGGAAAGGACATTTCTGCCCCCCCAGTCTAATAAATTCAAATAGAAGTCATCTACAATGTCAGGAGCATCCAATGTCCTCTCAGAACTCTGAAGAAACATTCACAAACAACTTATTAGTCACGCAAAACAGCAACACATGATTGAAAGTTTAAGCATTGAGTCAATTTTTTACATGCCTGAGGAATGTGTCGTTTTGGTTTGGTGGGTTTGAGATGAAGAGGTGGATTGAGAATATGATGAGGGATGAGTTCAACAGGTGTTGGAGGCTTGTTCTTGAAGGCCAAGATTCTTGTTCTGTTCATGTTTAGTGCCTCCGCCAATTGCTTCTGATAGGCTTCTCGTGATGGTGACATCACTACTGGGTTCTCTTTGCCTTTTCTCCCTTCAGTGAGCATGTAATGAGCAAAGTCAAAGTCCATGGCTGACCTATTCGGTATGAACCTGTCCAACTATTCAATGAAAAAAAACAAAAAACTCAGATAAAGTCTTATTAGTTCACCAAGAAGTATACACATTAAACAAAGAATACATAGCCTCTAGTGTATGAATGTGATGTAACGAACTAAAAAAAGATTTTTTTTTTTCTGTGGGATAGGAAATAATAGAGAAGATTGAAGAATCTGACGTTTTCTGTGGGTCTTTTTCTGTGGGAAAATTGGTTTTGGAGAGGAGAACGAGGCTTGGGCTTGGCGGGAGAATTCAGTGACCACGATCCTGCATCCATATTCAGAGAAGGAGACACAAAGAAAGAAGAAATTGAGAGAGACGTTAGTACAAGATTGTATATAAAAAAAACAAAATAAAAAAATAAAAGAGTGGAAAGAGATCAAAGAATAAAGGTCAAAAAGAAAGAGATCAAAGAATAGGTGTGAGATTGTTGATTCGGGAGTATGGAAGGATAATCAGTGATTGATGGAAGCAACGTTGTTGATGTTGAGAATCACTGATGAAAGATTATGTTTGATAGCACGTGTGTGTGTGTGTGTGATAGAGAGAGCGAGAGAGTTTTTCTTGTTGACAAAGAGATTGAAAGAGAGCGAAAGTGAAACGCTAGGCTTGCTTCAATATTATGAATGGAAATATCCGTTGAGAAGTCGTAGAGTATAATTATAATGCCCCTGCAAGTATCCGTTGGAAGTATTTGTAAAACTCTTTTTTAATTATTGCTACTAATTTTCCAATTTCCACTCATTCGAATATTTAAATTGAGTAAATATGCTGCAATCCTCTATTTGGCCATTATTCTCCTGTTTTGAAAACATACACTTTAGTCCAATCTGTTAACACCCTTCAAAAGATTGTGTTATTGGTACTTCATGAAAGAATCTAATAGTAAATTAAGAATATTCTCAAAAGATATTAATTTTTTATATTGAATTAATGTTTTATCTATCATTTTACCTTTCATTCTAATATTTTCTAGTCTAACACGTGTACATTGTGTTATTGGTACTTCATGAAAGAATCTAACAGTAAATTAGCAATGCTCATACATGTGTTTTAAGAGTTATCATGACTAAGAGCTCTACATCCATGAATTTACATTTACAATATAAGATATAATAATTTACCTCTATTTTCCTTCTTTACCTCCTTATATTCAATTCCATTTTTCATTTCCAATGCTTTTGATTAAAAAAATTTCATTTCCATTACATACTTTTGATTAGGGTCTATTTTTTTTGGACACACATATTAGAGTCTCTTTATACCATTGCAATATGGTTGTAAAAAAGTAGCAAGGCAATATAGTAAATATATAGGAAGAACTTTTGATTAAAAAAATATATAAGAAGATTATCAAAAAAATATATAGGAAGAACAATCTCAAATTAGGGAAAAGGAATAAATATAGTGTTATTCACAAATCCCTTAAAAATTGTAGCTATCATTTGTTTGAACATTAAAATCCTTAATAAAAAAGTTGGATTTATAAATTGTCAACTTAAGTATAAAAATTGTTGCGATAAATTTATTTTAGGCTGAGCAATTGTAACACCTAATTTTCAAATCATAGATAATAAAAAATTTATTTAAGTTTTGGGGTGTCATTTAAGAATTAAAAATCTTTAAAACTAAATAAATGAGGGTAATTATATTTTAAGAAATTAATATGTAAGTCGTGTATGAATTAATGTTATAAGTTGTTTTTTTTTTATTTCTCAAGTGGGACTAATCCTTAGCTGTTCTGAAGTCCTATGTAGGGAGTAGACAGCTAGCCTGTGAATTTGTTCCATTCGCAAGGGCTGGGGATCGAACCCCCAACCACTTGTTTAAGGGACGAGAGTACTTACCACTCACGCCAACCCGCCAGGTTTATATACAATGTAGTACAAGCTTTTGTGGGGGAAAAGTACAATTAAAAATAAAGAATGGGCTAATTAATTGGAATTTTGTCTTGCCCTAAACCCCAAGCATTCTTCATCACTTCTTCACTTCCCTTCTCCACTCTCCCTAGCCGTTCCACCACCGTCGCCGCCGCCACAGAAGCTGGAGTTCGCCGGCGTTAAGGAACTCTGCCGGAAAGAATCTGGTGGTTGAAGGCGGAGATTGGCGTCGTCTCGCTCCCAACCACACACACAATCCGTCGTTCTTCCCTCCCTCTTCGTTCTCCCTTCATTTCGACGGCGAAAACGCAGATTTCCGGCGGAGCAAGCCACCGCCTACGACGCATGCAGTCAAGGTTTTGAGCTCAGGTGAAAATTCTGGGGTTTGGTTTGTTTAATGGGTAAAATTAAAGCTTTAGCTTCTATTTTTGTTTTGCTTTGAATGAGGAATTTAACCTTGATTGAAGTTTAGTGTAGAGGGCTGACGGGTTTTTCTTAGGTTTTGGGGGTTTAATCTTTAATCTTTAAATTAGTGATTAGGTGAACCCAATTGTGTTGTAGTTTTAGTTTATTTGTGCATGTATGATTTTTTTTTTTACTTTGATTATTTCCTAAAGCTTTTCTCCCTCCCCATACACGCAGCACTGCTGGTTTGTGTGTATATGATATTATGCTGTGAATAAAGTTGTAATGACAGATTACTGTTGTTGCTGCATGTTGATTTTGTTTGGTTTGATGCTTTTTGTTGGTGAGAAAGGGTTAATAAGGTTTGAACAAAATTGGAATTATGCCTTGTACGTTATAGTGGTGTGTAGGTTGTAAATTTCTCAAAGTTTGACTGTTATGGTTGTGTTTTTTAATGTCAGAACAGGTATGGGCTTGAGATGTTTTCAGTTGTGATTTACAGCTTTAGATGAAGGGTTATAAATGTTTCTTTTAGGTTGCATGTTGAAATTGATAATGCTTTGGTATTTTTAGAATTCTTAACCCTTGTTTTGATGTTTGAATCTGATTTAAATAGTATTAATGGATTTCTAAATTTAAGTAGTATTTTATGTTTGCTATTCTATGTTTATGTTTTTGTATATGTTGAAGAAAGCAAGCATGTCTGTGGCTGTTTTCTTTGATGCTGAAACTTGATTCTTTATGTGTAAGATTAAATACATGATTGAGTAATTTTTGTGGAGATTTAGGTGTTTTATATGCATGTGTATGAAATTTCAGGTTCTATCCTTTTCTTTCTTTTAGGGGATGAACCAATTTAATTGTTGTTTTAATGTATATAAATGATGTACATGATATTTTGGAGGAATTATTTGTTCTAGAACTCAAATACAAGTAATTAAGTACTATGAATGGAAATTTTAGAAACCTTGTACTTGTATGTGCTTTACAAATCAATCCTGAAACTTAGTATTGGAAGTAATATGTTTTAAGTTTAAGAGTTAAGAACTGAATATTATTGTTAATGATTTGAGTTGTATAATTCAGATCTATTGATTTTAAAGTATATAGTTACATTAATTTGTATAGGTGTAGATAGATAAATAAAAACTAAGTGGTAGCTACTAATTTAGCTATTTAATGAATTTATACACCGTTGTGGATTTCAAGAAAATAGTTATACTTTTATAAATTGTTTAGAAGCCCAAGTTTCCTTGGGGAGGCTTGGAAACTTTGCATCTTACAGAAATGCAAGTTTTTTTATGGCTAACATTGCATTATAGATTATTTATTTACCAATGTTAATTTGGGGGGGGGGGGGGGGGTTGAAACGTAAAATAATTTGCTAACAGTGGGTAAAATGATTTTCTAGTTTATTTATTGTTTTTTCTTGTAATTTGCATTTTTTTTATAATAACATATCGTAATTTGCTTTCTAACTAACTAAATAAGCTACTTATTCCTTGTTATAAAAAAACTCCACAACCTTTGACTCTTTTAGGTTTCGGCATCACTGCAACACCCACATCTTCCACAATGCTTAGTTTCAAAAGCTTCTTGTCCAATACCAGAAGGATCAAGAAAAATAAGCGCAAACTCAAAAAAAGATTCTCTCTACTTAACCAAAAATGTACTTCCCCTAACAGTGAATTGCTACACCGAGATGAAGAAGTGAAGGAAGATAATGATAGTGAAGGTTTCAAGCTCAAAACCTACGCTTCATCACACACTTATTGGGTTCAACCTTTGGGAAATCTTCTTTTCTACCCTGGTTCTATCAACTGCAGAGACACAGGTTTAGGTAATCTTCAAACTCTTACTGATGAGCTTGTTCTTGAAATTCTTGGGCTATTGAGTGGTCATGACTTGGGGGTTTTAGCCACTGTTAGCAAATCATGTTATGTTTTCACACATCATGAACCCATTTGGAGAAATCTTGTATTGGAAAATCTTAGTGGTGGTTTTCAATATAAGGGGTCTTGGAAATCTACTTATGTTGCTGCTTGCTACCCTTCATTTGATGTATCGAGTATTGCCGTTTGGAATGTCAAAGTTAGAGACTTTTACTCTGATTATATTTTTCAAAGCTGGCTCTGTGCCAATCTTGAAATGAAACCAGAATGGCTGGTAAGAGATAATATAGTTCAAAAAAGAGGCATTTCAGTTGAAGAATTCGTCAAGAATTTTGAGGAGCCGAATAGGCCAGTATTGTTAGAGGGATGTATTGATGATTGGGATGCACTGAAGAAATGGGATAGGGATTATTTGGTTAAGTTGTGTGGTGATGTTAAGTTTTCAGTTGGGCCAGTAGAGATGAGGCTTGAAGACTATTTTGAGTATTCGGATCAAGTGAGAGAAGAAAGGCCATTGTATCTGTTTGATCCAAAGTTTGCTGAAAAAGTTCCAAATTTGGATTCCCAATTTGATGTTCCGGCTTACTTCCAAGAGGACTTGTTTAATGTCTTGGGCAAAAAGAGACCAGACTATAGGTGGATTATTGTTGGCCCAGCTGGATCAGGATCGTCTTTTCATGTTGATCCGAATTCGACTTCGGCTTGGAATGCTGTAATCAAGGGCTCCAAGAAATGGATATTATTTCCTCCTGATGTGATTCCACCTGGAGTTCATCCTAGCCCAGATGGTGCAGAGGTTGCATCTCCTGTTTCAATAATTGAGTGGTTTATGAACTTTTATGGTGAGACCAAAAATTGGAAAAAGAAACCTATTGAGTGCATCTGTAAAGCTGGGGAGGTTGTCTTTGTGCCTAATGGATGGTGGCATTTGGTGATCAACTTGGAGGAGTCCATAGCTATAACCCAAAATTATGTCAGTAGGTAAGATTATCAACTGCTTTCTATAGGTTTCTGAAGTTAATTTAATTTGATAATATTGAGCAGCAGATTATCAATTAATGCGAACTAATTTATTTGCATCCCACACCTTTATTAGTTGATTTCTCTGGTTAAGTGGTTCTTTCCTTAAAATCATATGCAGGAGCATTCTGGCTCATCTGATTTGTTTTTAAAATTCACCCTTGGGAATAATTGGTGTTCTGCCTTTAGATTGTTCCCATTGGCTATTGAATAGCAGTTACAGGCTCCAGTTCTACATTGTTCCGTTCCTTCCTCCATTAACTCGTGTCTTTTGTAAATTGTAGTATTGATGAAAATGTGCTATTTTTGCGTCAAGGTCTAGTAGTTTGTATTGTATAATGAGCATAAGGCGATTGTTTGACTTGTCAGGTTTTGCACTTTGAATAGTTAAGTTGTTGAGTTTAATTGTTGATATCATGACACATTTTTATTAGTCATTGGTTTAGGATACGTTTGGGTGACAGTGAATTTGGCACTTCATCATTGAAGCCAAACATGGAAATTTAACATTCAAGCTGAGGCTATTATGTGTGTTATATCATATAGTGGTTTGCAAAGTGCAATTCATGTTCACTGTCATGCTTCTTATAAACAACTGGAGAAATGTCTTGAGAACTCATGAAAAACTAAATGCAAACCAATGATAAGGCATTGATGATTTCATCTTTGTATTTTGCATGTGGATTTAGTAATCTCAATCGGTGGTGGAAGATCGAAATTCTGACAGAACTACTTGATGGTGATTTATTGCAGGAGAAACTTGCTTAATGTCTTGGATTTCCTTAAAAGGCCCAATGCAAGCGCGCTAGTATCTGGAACAAGAGATAGAGTGAATTTGTATGATAAATTTAGAAATGCTATAGAGGATTCCTTCCCTGGAATAATTGATGAGCTGACCCGAAAAGAGGAAGAGAAACAGATTCAGAAGAACAAACCTTCCTTCTGGGATTCTGTCATAGATTCTAAAGCTGGAGCCTTCAAGTTCTCTTTTTAAGTAGGCAAGAAGCAACACTCAATTTTGCTAATCCATAGTTCAGATATGATACAAATTCACATTTTGATTTGTTATTCATTAGATGCACTATCATCTTTGCCTGTGACGAAATTATCATTTTGGTGGTTATCACCAATTCTTGGCAATCTGTTGCCTGCTTGAGTGTAAAAAAATGTAATAAAATGAAATTGCTTTATCAATTTTGATAGGAGGCCATGGCCATCAAATTTACCAGTCCCTAGTTATGGCTTTTAATGTTGTAATATCAAATTTTTATGCCCCTGTTGAATGCTATACCATTTTATCTCTTTGATTATATTCAGACCATCACTAATTACTTCTATTTTATATTTAGATTGTGCATACAACCTGAAAAGTGTTACATTATAACCATGGCAAAAGTAAACATAACATGTATAAAACGATAGCAAGATTGGAAAAAATAGCAAAAACCATAAAATAAAAAAGATTTAGTTAATAGTTCTAAGAATTGATAATCATAAGAATTAACAGAATGTTTTTTATATGTTTGAAACTCAATGCATAGATTTTGTTCAGTCCTAAAAAACACTTCATACATTGATTCCAAATTTGCATAACATGCTATTAATGCATATTAAGTATCTAAATTTATCCTTTCCATCTTCACCTATGCAATAATGCAGTCCAAAGGATCAATCGCGCTATTGTATATGTAACCATAATCCAAACTGGACAATAACCTTTTTATAGATGTTAATCTGATTGAGGGGATTTCTGTGGTTTTTATATGCCCCATTCATGGAAATGGAATCATCAGTAGTCTCACCATTACAAGGTCATGCTTACAGAAATTACAATTGTTTGAACATATAACACATTCTTACAAGTTACAACCTGTTCTTCCAAGGTTGATTTTAAAATAAATGTGAACCTTTTTAACCGGGGAGGAAACTGTAAGGAATTAAATAATTAGTCAGCATTGTGATGGAAACCAGAGTTTGTGATAGAGGGATATGATCACACAGGCGACAGTGAAGCCAAGTAAGAATCATCAGAGTACTTTAGGGCCTTAAGTGAACATGACTGCAAGCCAGCGATGACAACGGCTCCAGAAATACCAAAGGTATCATTGCAGTTTTGCATGCTTCCACCACGTGTAACTTTAGATTCTGATTTCTCACAAGTTGAATTCAAGGCAACGTTTAAGCCAATGGAGCTTGGTTCTGTCACAAAACTGAGCAACCCAAAACAGAAAACATTAAAGAGTAAAAAAAGTGGCATATTAAACTCAAGACGCTCATAAATCATGAACTATTTAGCTTATTTTGGAATTCCTGATGGCTCACAATGAATGGGGCAAGTTGACACAAACCATGAAAAGCCTAAACACATTGAAGCAGCCAAGCTAGGAGGGACAGCCTAACATCCCAGATCATGTAAATTTTGTCATTATGCCCGTGCTCAATTTATATAATATTTCATTCCACACGCATAGGAATGATATATTGTACAGACCTCATGAATCTGGTCTTTATCAAACAAGTCAAAGAAGTAATCATGTACTCATATATCATCACGCAGAAGCTAATCATACCTTGCCTCAAACTTTCTCCCTTCAGAACTCATCAATAAACATATACTAGAAATAACCCATGGTGGAAGAATTGAATCTTTGATTTCAATGCTATAACAAAGGCCCTCTGTTGAACCTTGAGCGATTTCAGCATCCTTCCTAGATGATTCATCATTGGAGGCAGCAATTTGTTCAGGTTTTTTCATCTCCATGCATTTTATCTACAAGAGTATCATAAAGTTCCAATCATCTCTTGTTTTATAGCAAGAAAAATAGCCAATGGGTATCAAGTTTCTCTAAAGGTAGCACGAGCAGAGTATTAGGAAATTTTACACAGCAAATTTACTTGAGCGAGTTTACAGCAAACACTCAATTTCCAAGCAAAGGGACTAGTTGTTATTTAAAGTACACTGAATAACTGATAAATCTTATCACCAGCAGCCCAGCACGCAGATAACAAAATATTAAACAACTACTGGCAACTACATTTGAAGATTTGTCATAAGTTTCAGGATGGTAATTGTTGCCTGATCTTTCTCAAATGCCGTAGGTAATAGGATTAGCTCGACAGTTCAACAATAAACTAAACATCACATAGATACAAAAACAAGAATAAAAACAGAGTAAGACAATTATTAAAGAGAAAAACAAAGGCATGACATACATCAGGAGAAGAAATGGCAGCATTTTGAAAAGGTATAGGAGAACATAATACAGGGACATCCATCCCAGATAGAGAGGAAAAGAAAGACCTGCAAACAAAAGAAACTAGTCAGCAACAAGCTAGAAATTGAGTATGCATCAGATTGGAATAACCCAATAACATGATATGAAACATACCAACAGACATTCAAAGAAAGTTACCATTAATTAGTTACATAGTCACCTGTAATTTAGTACAAGGTCATACAACCCATGTACATTTGTGTTGCCATTGAAAACCAGCAAAGATTCTGGGGTATTATCAACATCGGAGAAGGATCTCATTGGTCGAGTCTACAATTTAACCGAAAGCAACAATTAACTCAAAATTTAAAAAGATATGTACAGTGTAGTTAAGACCTGTATTGAGAGCATAATACTTTCCAGTTTCCACCACAATGATCTTAAATTCTTGGCAAGTGTTGACATATCCAGGAAGATACAAAAATGAACAAACAAACTTGCCACTAATGAAAATGGCATGCATAAAGATCTGAGAGTCAATAATTGAAGCCAACAATAAATATATCTAGCCACTTATATTTATCTAGAAAATCATAAAGAATGCTATTTACTTGTTAAAGCTACAACCTAAACAAAATCTCCTTGGTCAAAGAAAGGGACAAATCAGGTGCTGGATGAGAAAATGAGTAACATGGACAGTCTAGTAATTCAAACCTGCCCCAGATTATGCTTCTCTATTTCTGAGAGCTCAACCAGGTGTTCAGTAGCAATCTGCTCCACTTTAGAATGGCAAAGAGGCATGGAGAAGCAAATATCCTATTCAACAAGGATATGGCCGAAAATTAGTATGAACATGTTCACTTAATATATATTGAGGGTTTTCAATATCAAGCATTAGAATAAAAATAAGAGAATCTTCAACTGCATAAAATGACGTCTTTCATTTCTAACTCTTCGTCGATCCAAAGAGAAGATACCTTGCATCAAATATTGTAAAATTAAATTCAAACACACGCACACACAAGCCGTGATATTCAACAGTTTAGCCATCAAGTGAGGGCTTTGGCCCAAAAAAAGAAAAGGAAACAGAAAGCCATCAAATGGGGATAGACAAGTAGATTTTGCTTATTTCCATACAGGTGGGCAGCATCAATGAGTTAATAGCTATATTATGCTAGTTTAGCCATCAAACGGGGTATCCCTAATCCATACCCCTTCATTTTTCCCTACCCCGGCCCCAGTTCAATGATTTACTATGTAACAAACATATAACACAATATTACCGGGAAAAAAAAAACATAGAACGTAATAGTCACTTTCACTGAGATCTACCTTAAAAAAATTCTATTAAAGGCAAATTACTCTTATCCTTCTCACATCACACAGGAAATGACAAACTATGAAAGAAGAAGTATACTGGACAAGGTGAATACTTAATGAACAGTGAAATATAACACCAAAGCACACATCAAAGTGAGGAATTTGGGAGTAGATTCTTACGTGTTCTCTTAGTAATGATCTCAAGCCTCTGGTTGACCGAGATATGTAAGCATTGCAAGAGGACATGGATTTATCAGAACCATCTCTGCCAGTGAACATCGCTACAAACTGGGAAGTGCAAACTAAAATATGGATGAAACACAGGCAGATTAATTATTTGGTTTCCATTCAAATTCAAATCAATCAAGAAGTATGGCAGCGGAACCAGTTAGGGTCTATAATCACCATAAAAGATGCCACACATATTATTACGAAGCATGTAATAGAGGTTCCGGAAAGATTCTTCCCAATCAATTTGCCGTTTGTTTAAGAAATCGAATTCTACTGCATCAAAGGGAAAAACATAACTTAGTGAAGAGGAAGGTGACAAGGAAGAGACTGAAAATGGAAAAGGTTAAAATCTGCTTGACAACCTCCATCAGCGGTTGATGAGCTCAACGCTGATATGACAGAAGGGGGAAGGGTGGATTGAGGATACATCCATGAATGCAAAACTTCGAAGTCATCTGAATTAGACTTGACATATGAATGACCACTCATATGCTGACCCTTGAAAGTGCCTTGTTTGAAGGTGAATTGAGGCATGGTTCCGCGCACAAATGACTTTTGAATCCTAAAGTTTAGGGATCAACAAAAAATACTTAATACAATCTATAATGCCAAGGACAGCTGAAACCAACTAAGTTAGAAGGCTATATAGGAAACAAATAAATCACATCATTGAATGCTTCATTAATAATAGTGGAAATTGGATGCCAATCCTCTTCATTCTCAAAAGTAGTCATTGCATCCTATATACTCACCTATTGATGGAAGAAGATACAACACGCATACTCGTTTTAAGTGTAAGATCTAGAGGAGCCTTATAGCCAGGTACATGGCACTCATTGATAAAATTGCCCGCAGTGGTTGATGCAGTATGTCCAAGTCTTTTAGATGAATCAGCAGCTAAACCACAGCTTACATTCGATTCTTGGGCAGCTAGTCCTCTTAATGCATTGCCCTATCATTGAAAACATAATTACAAATGACATTGAAAACCAATATATACGTAATCAGAAAATTGATCAAAGAATGTATACCATATCAATAGCAGCCAAGCCTGAAGATTTATCAGTAGCTGATGAAAGCTCAGCTACAGTAAGAAACTTTCCTTGACTGCACTTTTCAGCCACATGAGAAGACTGCAATATACTCTCTTTGCCTACTTCACTAGGAGCAACATCATTCTCTAAGCTGAAAGCAATTACAGTAACAATCAACACAGGGAAATTGTAAATTTGTAGTAAAGAGAACAACACATTGGCAACAAGGCAAACCGCGATATCCCTTGCTGTTTTGTGGGAGGCAGATTAGTGAGAACATAGGAATTCTTCAGTGTATTCTTCGTAGGTGTATTCTCCTAAACAAAGTGACAAAGTTACTTACAAGGCACATAGTTTTCTCCGTAAGTGTATTCTCCTAAACAAAGTGACAAGGTTACTTAACCCAATTCAAAGCACATTAGCAGACGGATACTCCCTCTGTTCTAAATATAAGATCACTTCCCTAATTTGGTTAGATTAAGGATGTAAGTTGAAGTAGTTATTAACGTATATATTACCAATTTATCCTAACCATATACCTTTATCCTCAGTCTCTCATTCTTATTTGTTTATTATAGATAAGTATTATTAGGGTTTACTTAGAAAAAAGTTGAGAAAAATTAGAAAGTTGCTCAGATTTATGAACAAATTGAAATCTTAAAGTGATCTTATATTTAGGAACGAAGGGGGTATTTAGCATCCAACATTGACATTAACAGAAGAAGAAAAAGTATGTCTCGTGAAAATGTAATAACCTTTGTGTTCTCTTTTCCAGAATTCATTCTAAACCTAGATTTTTTGGCAGGAAATACATCATCAACACGAGTGTCAATAAATTTTGTGTTCCTGGACAGCCCTGGCCTTTTAAGCCCATTATCACCGTCACTGTGGTAACAAAGAAACATAAATCAAGCCAGCTATAAACTAATTAAGAAATAAAATCAATAAATAAGAGAATAAGAGAATGTTACAGTGAAGTATTGTTGAAAGGCAATGGAGATTCATCGGTGAGGTCCACAGTCACAACACTAGCCCGCTTTAACTGCTCTCCCTATATATTAACAGCACGGAGAAATGAAATAAGAATCAGGCAATTGAAGGGTTTAAGTAATAAAATGAAGAAAAATTGAATTAGATTTACCCTCAGTTCTGAAGGTGTCTTTCTTTTCATAATTAGGTCACTGTTTTGATGCTCTGAGGCAATAAGATGCGAGCGATGGAGAAACGAAGTTGGAGCCACAACTTTTGCCATGCCCTATTGCAACCTCCCTCCTTACAAATCACAGCACATCCTTAGATAAATTGAACAAAGACTAATGTGAATGTCACGCCCTGATGCTTCAAAGCGTGACTGGCACGAAGCATATGACAACAACACTTCGTAAGCCTGTTATGTTAATTATTTCCTTACTTGAAAACAACACAATTTACTACCATATTAGTGATACTCATTCAACATGGTAGATTTTATAAACAAATTTTATTCATAAAACTTCACAACTAGATTTGAAGCAATAATGAATCACAAATTTACAGATTGTAGACCATCCTTCTAATACGCACATATTCATACACATATATCACAATGAAAAAAAAAATTGTATGGGATAACTTTTCTTTCTGGCATCAAAATATCGTAGAATCAACCTTAGATGATTCACCCAAGCATACAAATGGAGTAATTCATGTCTGCTCACTGAAATACAAATAGATAAGTTAATAACCTAGCTAACATAATGTTTATATTATTAATAACTTTTGTATTCGTATAATAAGCATCCAAGTGACATAACCATCTTCTTTAAAGTTACTGATTTTCCCCAAATCCCAAACCCTAATTGGCCTCTCTTCCAAACTCGCAGAAAAGGAGAGAGAACTCACCTAAACTCATTCCTGACCTTCCATGCCTCGCCGGAGCTTCGCCGTCGCCGGAATCGGCACCTTCTCGCAGAAAATCGCTGGGCGCTACTGGGAGGTGGAGAGAAAAAGCGAGAAGAGGAAGAAGACGAAGGGGAGGGCGCAAGGAGAGAGGGACGGGGCTTTGCTCCGCCGGAGACGGCGGAGGAAAGAGAAAAGAGAGAGAGATCGGGAAAGAGAAAGTGAGAGGCGAAGGAGAAGACGAGAATGAAGAGGAGGAAAGGAAAATTTGAAGATTGAATGATTTTAGTAATTTGGATTAGTAGCAGTTGCGAAGAACATTGGATTTTGAAAGAGGAGGAAAAATAGGGGCGGGACTCGAGTGAATTCAGTTTCAAACCAACAAATTTCATTTCCCTCCTCTTTCTCACGCCCTCACTTCACGCCCTTTCTGTTCTCATTTTCATTCAACTCGCCTTTTTATGGGTAAACAAGCATTTTACTATTTAGGGGAAAATAACATAAAAATAATACTTGAATTTTAATTACACAAAATAAATGGGTCTTCAATTTCAACTTAAATAATTTACTATTTAGGGTATACATTTTTTATGTTTTACGAATGCCTTATTTTACGGTTAGCAAATTGTTTTCATCATTTTCTATAATTTTTCCATCATTTTTTATTATTATTCAAAAACCAAATTATATTATTTTTAATCATACAAAAACTGTCTATTTTATTATTTCTTCATTTTTTAGATAGAAAATTATTGATTTTTCCCATTTATTATCTTATTAACCATTAGTCTCTTTCTCCCATGATTTTCTCCTCGTCAACCCCCAAATCTCAACTATTAAAACAAACTTTATTGTAAATCATAATATATTTCTTTAAACAAATTATATGTTAGCAAATTTTTTTCATCATTCTTGTAAACAAACTATTATTTCTTAATGAGAAAATCATGCGGGGAGAGGTTATATTGTGTGAGTAAGATGTGAGGTATGGGGAAAATGTGAGCCATTAGATTACTTGAACAACAGAAATGATGGGAAAGTGGGAGGAAAAGGAGAGAGGAAATGGAGGGGTTCGAGCCTATGACCCGCACCATATTATCTATATGTACAACATTTGCAACGAATCCATATTAATTCATTTAGCTCAAATTCGATGATCTGACCCAAATTAGAAATTTCAAATGAAGGTACAGATGTATTTTATGCATAAAAAAAATTCATAAATATTCGGCGCACAACTAATCTTGACAATTCTGTTATCGTGAAAATTTTCCATTCTCCTCCAGATATTTGGACTTGATGAGGCTTTCCTATATCTAAATTTTGGATTTGAAGATCGATGGAATCATCAAAGATCAATCAAAGTATGCACATTCACAAAATCAGGCCACCACGAAGGATATAATTAAATTGATGGGAAACGTGTGCGCGGGACCAAACAACCTTGGTGCAAATGGCTTATTTCAATCCATTGCATCAGTTTTCAAGAAAAATCCACTACCAGAGGGGAGGTTTCCACCGTCTTCTAACGCCGTTAATAACAGCACGGTAAATTATGCCCAACCTATTCCACCTCAAGATTTAAATGCCAAAATTCAAGTCCATATTACCCCACCCGAAGTTGTGAAAATAATCCCTAGAAATGAAAAATCACCACCAAAACCCCAAAGTAATAATAATATTAATGCTAATGCTAATGCTAAGAAAGATGAAAAACCTTCTAATCACAATGTTGATGCAAGAGAAGTTGAAAGGCCTGTTAAGACTGAAGCTATTATTGCTAATACTAATGGTGGTGGTGGTGGTGGTACAAATGTTACACATGCTAGAAGGCCATCAAGCATGGGACTTCAATTAGAATCTGTGTTAGGAGGGAAAGGGAAATCTGGGAAAATAAAGGATTTTTATAGTCTAGGGAGGAAGCTTGGGGAAGGGCAATATGGGACAACATATTTTTGTTTAGAGAAGTTAACTGGCAATGAGTACGCTTGTAAATCAATTCTCAAGAGAAATTTGGTCCTACAAGTGGATGTGGATGATTTGATAAGGGAGATTCAGGTAATGCACCACGTGGCAGGTCATCCCAGTGTGGTGAAGATAGTTGGTGCTTATGAGGATGCTGTGACTGTTTATATTGTTATGGAATTATGTAAAGGTGGGGAGCTTTTACAAAGGATATTGCAGACTGGGCGTTACACTGAGAAAAATGCATCTGAAATTGCTAAGAAGATTGTTAGTATTGTGGAGGCATTGCATTCTATGGGGGTCATGCATCGAGATTTAAAGCCAGAGAACCTTTTGTTCGCTGGCCCAGAGGAAGACTCACAGCTTAAGGTAATAGATTTTGGGCTCTCCACGTTCTTTAAACCAGGTAATTAATTTGACTATCTTATTTTATTATTGACTTTGATGATCTGTTGTTCTTGATTTATTTTTTTTTTCGGTGAGTGTAGAGGCAATCGCCTAGTTACAATTTCTTGATTTATTTCTATACTGCCCATGGAGATGGCTATTATCAAAAGTGCCCTTTTCTAACGCGAATAAAGACAAGCCTGGTCAACCACACGTTGGCCTTATGTTTCATTGTTTCAGTCTTCATACACTTGATCAATTAAAAGAACTTAGGTTGCAGATGAAAGTAATTAAAGCTAGTTTCTCTCATCAATTTTTTTTTTCCTGGGGTCATTAGCAAACTCACTTGTCCTCATTTTCACTCAAAGTAATAATATAATTTCAATTTTCCTTTTGCCCCTAAGTGAATATCATTGTTTTTTAGTTGATTGGTGCACTAGTGCTGAATAGAATATTTTCTCCTTCAGACTAAGAAATATATTGAACTTTCAGGTGAAACATTTGACCAACTACTTGGGAGCCCCTATTATGTGGCCCCGGAAGTTTTGTTGAAGTCATATGGTAAAGAATGTGACGTCTGGAGTGCGGGGGTGATGATTTATGTCTTACTTAGTGGATTTCCCCCCTTTTGGGCAGGTGAGAATGTCATGCCACCAACTTTGCAATTCTAATTCTTTTGCAGTGTTAGCTTATCGTTTGTTAGGATTAATTAAGAATTAATTACTGACGTTCCTAATTTTGGATCAGAATCGGAGGAAGACATATTTAAGCAAGTTTTACATGAAGAACTTGACCTTCAATCTGATCCATGGCCTAGCATATCTGCAAGTGCAAAAGATCTTCTTCGAAAAATGCTTGCAAAAGACCCTACAAAGCGACTTACCGCACGTGAAGTTCTTAGTGAGTGATCATGCCTCTTTGTTACTATATGATTTTATCTAAGTGCAGTTTGTGGTAGTAATAATTGTTTTGTAAGAAAAAGTGACAATGAATCAGTAATTCATCTAGTTGATCTTTCAATAATCAGAAAACATATCCCTTTTTGAAGAGTTAATCATTTGGGCCAACAAACAATTATCCAAACATCAATTTATCTAACAAAGAATAAATGGTATTAGATTGACAAACAAACAATAATAAAAAAAAAGTATCATATCGAACAAGATGGTCAATTTCATCCTAACATCGTTTTGTCTGTAACTTGCTACAAGAAAGTGTCAATGTTTAAGACCAATATGATATTTTTTTATTGTTTTTTGGTCAATTTAATATTTTTTATTGTTTGTTCGCCAAATTTATACTTGTATAATTTGTTTGTTGTTAAAAATGATTATTAACTCTGGTTGATCTTTCATGTGGCCTAATTCTTCTTGTTTTACATGATCATTTAATAAGGACGATCTAAATTTATGTCAAGTCATCTTGTTAGTGGTCACTCAATTTCAAGCTGCTCTTATGTGTTGCGTATTATAAATAGGGAGGTCTTCTACTTTAAAATAATAGAACATTCTTAGTTAGTTTGCAGAGTTGTGACTTTTGTTTGATTGCTCTCAATAACTACCATGCACTAAATTATCGTGTGTTTGAAATATGCTTCTTCAGTTCAGTTTTGAATATACAAGTGCAGTAAGTCATTCTTTTGATTATTATGTGCAGATCATCCATGGTTCCATACCGAAGGACTAGCTCTTGATAGACCTCTTGATTCTGTTGTTTTAACTCGTTTGAAGCAATTTTCTACCAGTCGCAACAAGCTTAAAAAAATAGCGATTCGAGTAAGTACCCACTAGCTATCTAAGACTATATTCGATGCCTCATGTGGAAATCTTGAAAATAATCTAGTCTAGTTATGATGTTGTTCAATCTGTGTGTGGGATGTCGTTTACACTTACAAGAAATCCCAGAATCAGTAGCACATCGTTTCCAAGTTGAACATTTGCTTTTGTAGAGAAGTTTTACTGAAACCGTCTCCAAAAAGGGATCATATTTGCATGATTAATTACCTTAATTAAGTCTTTATCACATTGAGTAAATGACCTCTTGTAGCAACCCTTGGGGTATTATTTCACAAAACTAGGACGTGTTTTGGATTGTCTCCTCCTTGGTAGTTTTACTAATAATGCTTATTTGTTTAACAGTTGGCATAATAATGCTTCCATATATCAAATTCCTTGGATATTATTCTAACTGTCGTTTTAAGATGTTATTTTCATGATACACTATTGACTGTCAACAGGTAATTGCTGAAAGTCTGTCGGAGGATGAAATTGCGGGGTTGAAACAAATGTTCAAGATGATAGACACAGATAATAGTGGAAACATCACTCGTGAGGAACTCAAAACTGGTTTGGAGAGAGTAGGTGCTGTCCTCAATGATTCTGAAATCAATCGGTTAATGCAATCGGTAAGCTGGTGGCATGAAATTCAAATTACCGCCTGTATTATTTATGCAAATTTGTAGTCCAATAAAGAAGAGTGAGCCAGACATGAAAGAAGAAATTGCTTTCATGATTTCAGAGAGATTATTAAATAAAAGCACAATGTGTGTGTAAGGGTGTGCTACAAAAATTTTCATGGAAGGTTTAATTATTGACTTGGATTTGCATGCATGGCTTGTTTTCAACCTAATGGATTGGTTAAGAATTCCATCTATAGTAATTAATGCTGCTTGTTTCATTAAAATTCCAGGCAGATACTGATAATAGCGGTACCATAGACTATGGTGAATTCTTGGCAGCTATGCTTCACGAAACCAAGGTCCAACAGGAAGATAATCTATATGCTGCCTTCACTTATTTTGACAAAGATGGCAGTGGATACATCACGCTGGACGAGCTCCAGCAAGTGTGTCAGCAGTTTGGTCTTCAAGATGTTCAATTGGATGATTTAATCCGTGAAGTCGACCAGGATAATGTAATGTGTTATTTTCCAAGGAATTCCTATATTGGGTTCCTTGGCCATTTCCCCCTCTCCCCACACACAAAAAATAGATAAATAAATCGATGTAGATATTTCATTTTCTATATACAACTTCAACTTCAAGTTTTTTTTCATTCTTTTCTTTTTCCAGGATGGGCGCATTGATTATAATGAGTTTGCCGCAATGATGCGAGACTCTGGTTTAAGCAATCTGGAGCTAGGGACTTTGGAAGAGCGGGTATAAGCTGAGCATGTTGTAGAGCATTAATTGGTGAGGTGTGTAGACCATGCCATATATGTATGTGATGACTTTGATAAATATCTTTTAGCTTGCACCTCTCTTTCCCAGAGCATATATATGTAAGAGAAGGCCCTTGAGGGATAAGATGGATGAACCATCTGCCATCAAGTAAGTTGTCAGTGTACTTTATGTCTTGTCCTTGTGTGAGGAAATTTATTGGTTACCTCATGCCAGTTATGCTAGCATTCATCTTGACATCAATGTGGAATCTATTTTGAATGGTTTAAGTAAGGACTAAAGGCAATCTTCTAAGTGAATATGCTTATAGGGCATTAGATGGAGGTTTCCCCTCTAAATTTGTATCTGTTTCATCCTCTTTTGAGGTGGTCAAGTGCGGTGGTGTATGTTCATTTGTTAAATATACACATGAATATAAGGATTCTCAACATGTATTTATACCATATATTATTAGACAGGCTTAAAATTATGCTGCCTCTGTAGCCTATAGCCCTATATATTGTGTTTATGGATATTTTAATTTCATACGCTATGCTTATTTTCTCTTTTCCTAATTAATCATTGTTTTTGCTTGTGATGCATGCCCCTGTATAACACTAAGTCGTTTTTAATAACTTTTTTAAACAAGTAAAACTACATTGTTTGATTTCAAACATAAAAAAAGAAATAATTTAAAAATAATATCAGCAAAAACAAAGGTTCCTTAATACATGTGTGTGTGATTTGGTTTTGGTACCTACATATAATTATTATGTTAATTTGAAGCTTTCATTTTTATTTTATTAGCATCATTAGCTTTTATAAACGTTAACAATGATATATAACAAAGTTAAGTTAATAATTTCAATTATTTCATTACCATTTTGTTGTAATTATTATATTTTACGACCATTTTTTCCTTATAAATTTATTTGTAATTAAAAAAAATGAAAACCATTTTAAATAAATAAAAGATCTAATCTTACTGAGACTTTTTTAAAAACAATTTGCTTAATGATAGGGCCCTACTAAGACTTTTTTAAAAAACAATTCGATAAGCTGGTTTTAGAAAACTGGGCTGCGACCCAATTCTTCTCTGGTCACAATTGGACTACAGCTTAGAAAATTGGGCTTCGACTTAATTGGGCCGCGGCCCTCAAAATATGTTTTGAGTTTTGACATCATTCCAAACCTCTTTGACTTCTGAAATGCCTAAACTTTAATTTCTTGCCCAAGATTATCTTGCAAAAAATAAATTTGATAAACCCATACTTAAAACAACAATGCAATATACTTCCTACAATTAATCATCCAAATTATGTACAAATTAAATGTTCTAAAAGTGTATATAAACAAGTGAAATGTGCTAAAAAGGCATGAATTCTAAGACATTAACAAGACCCTCCCCCAAAAAATTGTTTATATTTGTTCATATTGTGGGATGGAGAGAGTATTAAAGATGAGGGTGATACATTTTCTCCCTCATCTATGCTGAAGAAGTTTCTCACTTATTAAAAGTTCATAAACTCCTTATTTTAGTTTTTGACTTCTGAGACATAATTTAAAGGAAAAAACTTACCTCAAACACTTGACCTAAATTATATCCATTAAGCCAATAAGAATTTAACACATGTCCAACTAACCCACACCACTTTCTCCTCCTTTTCTCTCTCCTCCATGTGTCAGTTGTGTATGGGGTTAGTTGGACATGTGTCAAATTCTTATTGGGTAATGGATGTAATTGAGGTCAAGTACTTGAGGTAAGTTTTTTCCTAATTTAAATTGTCTAGAAACTAATCTTAACATTCGTAAGTTATAAAACCAACTCATAATTAAGTACTTATAGCCCGTGCAATCGCTTTATTCCTTACTTCAACAACGTAACAATGCCAAACACATAGTCAAACAAAAGAAAATAGGAAAAGTGATAGCCTACTTTGGCATATATTCATCAATTAAGCAAATATCAACTCTCTTTTGAAAAAAATAAATAAATAGATTGATATAGTAATCAGTCAGTGATTATCAAATTTCCTGAACTTAAGGTTATATAGGTTGATGCATCCCTCGGTAGTTATTGTCTTATTGATGAAAAAGAATGGTGGTTGACTAAAGGATGTTCACATATAAAATAGATTTATTTAGTGGTTGATACTTTTAACGAATTACGAGTAATCTAACGAAATTTATTAAAAAGAGTAGTCTATATTTGGTCTCTCGAACTTTCGGAACGCGGCAATTTTAGAATGCATTCTCTACACGTGTTTGGAGGACATGATTTTCTTAAGCTGTCTCCGACAACTTATTTATTTACTTAAAAGTCTCCAAGTCCGCTATTCTCACTGTTTGATATTATCATAGAAAATTCTCATTCTCATAAATCATATGTGAAGGAAATTTTGGTTACCCTACCCACGAGCTTTCTTGAATCCTGGAGCTTCGACCCGAAGCCGAACTCGGACAGAGTTCCTGTAACAATAAGAACAAACAACGTGATAACAAAATTGAATTCGGAGCCAAGAATTCCGAAGGATTCAGCTTACGCAAAAATACAACATGAGAACTCAAAACCGTGAGAAACCGTGTTACTAAAACTCGGGTTTGATTCGCACATCGAATAAGGAAAAACCGTGAGAAGGAAAGCCAGAAGGCTGAGGTGTCTAAGCACACACTTTGTTTTACTAACAAATGAGCAGGACACCTCTATTTATAGTGACACGAGTGTCACTAAGAAAGGTAGAAATATCACTGTCATTATTACACAGTCATTATGACATCAATCAACAATAATAACTGATTTGATTCTCTAATCAAACCAATCACATATTAATGTTGATTTGTTAACTTATTTGATTCTAATCAAATCAATTAGCATCAATCACATATTAATGTTGATTAGTTAACTTTCTGCTTTCCTAAAGGCCGTCGGATTTAGTAATCGGACATCCAGTCCATCAAGGACAGATCTAATTAAATATTTCCAACAATATGATATACATCCGTGAAGAGACGAAGATATTAAAAATACAACATGAGAACTCAAAACAATGTACTGTATTTATGTATATGAACCGATTATTTAAATCCATACAGTTCACATTATTCACACTAGCTAGTCGATAAATATATATAATTACTCTTACATGAGGAGCTACTGGGTAAGAATTGGAATTATGAGTCAACATTTAATTTGATGCTGTGATAGTTAGCTAGCTATGTGTGAGATGTTAAATAAAGGAGCTCATTTATATGCGGTGATGACTCTCAAAAGACAAAGAAAAGTTAGAGGATCCATAAAACCAATATAATGGTCTATTTGCATGCACACTCAATCACCCACGACAAATTAAAAGCAAAGCCCACAGGCAGTGGAATGATAACCAATTAATCAATTAAAGGCGTTGGTCAGAACAATATATAACGAACCGTGTCTACAACAGGCACCAGGACTGGTGATAAACCATTACGGTTGTTATCACCTACACTACCGTAATATGGTTTATTCCTCACGTGCAAGTTCAAGAGAAACACACAAAAGTGGTCATGAATCATTAATATATGGCACCTGCTTCACCATCAAATTAAAGCTGGAGACTGATCGAAGAAACACGATGTTCAGCAACGTGTAACCTCGCCAGTCAATTTCACTTGCAAGAAAAAGTTATCTTCTATCAGTTTCGTCCTTTTTAATTTTATATGGTCTATCTAACCACATATTATCAAAATGTAACGCAAATATATATAGTGCGTGCGTACATACATACACATATAATCCAATGACAAGAAGTAGTAAGTGCAGTGTCCATAAGCTTTTTTATTAACGATGTCATCACATCCTACAATTTGTAGACATACACATAAATATTACGAAAATTAGAGAATAATAGGACGATGGGTGGATCTGAGCCAAGTAATGAGGTGGTGGATAAGGGATAGAGGTTGGGGTATGCCTTTTGGATGATTGATATTTGATGTCTCTTTGCCAATTGTAGGCATGTGCTCTGTTTTTTGTGTTTTCTGATCCCCCAGCAGCTGGATTCTTCTGTCTTTTACCCCTCCTCCCTTTTCTCTCATCTTCATCCCATTACGATAACTTTGAGTATAAATTTATTAGTGTTATGAATTTTAAAAATTTGTTTTTTTTCAAAAAGCTATATTATGTGATACATGCATTTGGGAATTCTAGTGTCACTCGTGTTAGGTTGAGAATGAAAGAAAAGTAAATGGGGAAGGATCAAAAAACGTGAAGGGGAGGGGTCCACGTGGAAGGAAGAGGGAGAAGAAGCGGCGGAGTGGAGGCCACGTGTCGGAGGATGATCCTAGGTGTCGACAGAGGATTGTGGGCGGCACACGTGGCGGGACAAAGAGGGATATGCCTTTCGCATTTCTTCATATGGGCTCACTTTTCCTACTTTTTGCATGCACAGATAATGAAATGATTAGTTTTTAATTTATTGAATATTAGGGGGATTATTTGACAGGAAAAAAAGGAGTGAGACTGAGTGGACCAAAGTGAGACACACTATGTCTGTCGCAATCACGTCCCTGTCACATGAGCTTCCCTCCCACTCAGGGCACCGCCCTCCTCCAATCTGCCCCTATATTGTTCAGATTTCACATTTCACTTACCTTCACTACTTACTTAATTATTTCATCATCATAATTAATCCATAATCGAGCTCCAATCCTCTATATTCACTGATCACTATTATCAGTGTGTATTGCATGTAGGTTCCATGCATGTCTATGACAGTGTTCAAATGGATTGATTAAATAAAACATGGTTTAATTTATTATTTTTTGTCGATGACATTGGAGGCATTCATATTATTGATGTGAGGATTAAGGGAAGAAAGGGGCGGGAACACGTGGCGACGTCTTGATGGGGGCCAGCAAAAGACAGTTAAGACTTAAGAGTGAAAAACAGTGAGAGCTTCTTTTTCGTAAGCAACCACCAAACATCTCCTTTTGGCAACCACTCTTCACTCCACCACTCATATCTCTTCCATCCTCAATTGACTTTCTTGCCCTCCCCCACCCAATAACGTTCTCCCATTCATCATTCCACGTACACTACTAGTCTCTCCTCTATTCATTCTAACATGCTAACCACATTTGATTTGTAAAATTTAATAGTATTATCTATATATCCTTCATGGCCAGGTGTTGTATTAATAATCAGCACTATTGATGCCTTTCCCAATATATTCTTTATAATTGCACACTATTTTTTAACCGCCTTAGTAGTTAGGTATATATTTTGTTTGAAATTGCTTTAATTTTAACCGGTCCAATTGTGTTCCAAAAACTAGCTGAGATTTTTTTAAAGAAAAATAAAAACATGTTTTAATTTGGGTTAAAAGTATTGACTAGCTAGTAGCTTTAATTTCTCTTTTAAACTTTAGTCCACTTCAAATTTGGTATTTTAGCGTCCAGGCTAATTAAGTAAGGCGTTGATTACTGTGCAACAGCAATAATGGATCTTATCACCGAATTATTTAACCGTGATTAACACTGTGAATTAATACTGATTTATTCATTTTTTTGAACACATTTTTTCGGACCAACACAACAGCAAAACCAACTAACGCGGTTGGCAAGCTGAATAGTGGTTTATTCATGATTACTTCCTATTGATGATATGTGTGTACAAGAGAGTGAACTGATGAAAAATTATTGAAATTAATCCCCTTCACTATTTAATTAACCAAAAATAAAAAAATGGGGTTATCTATCGTCACATCACATAAAATATGCGTACAGTAAATGAGTCATCGTCCTTATAATTCTGACCCGTGATAAAGGAAATGAATTTATTTTTACTTCTCGCAAAACACTAACATGCAAGCTATATGCATACGCATGAATAATAATGTATGGGCATTATTTGGAGGCATTTGAAGAAAATTATTAAACAAAACAACAAAAAGTTGCAGTCAGTTTAATCTGCTTAAACATTTCTTGAAAGAGAAATCTGAAACTTGGGGATGGAAGCGTGTACGCATTTGTATTCCATTATAGGCCAGAAATAATATTTTTGTGGTGAAAAAGCATTACTATGTATATACGCACCGCTATAAATGACCAAAATGGTGATACTCACAATCAAAACGTGGGTCTAATTTTTTACGGAAAGTTTGAGAATCAATGTAATATACTATTCTATGTTATATTGTTACATATGGTAGTGTGGTACCAGCTTGAATTTAATTTTGACGCTCGTATTGCCCCAAGAGCGGGTACGAATATAAGGACATAAGTATGTTTTGGAAGTGCATGGCGCTAAAAGCCTTTGAGGTAAGCTTCTGAGAAATTTCGCGAACATAGAGCACGTACGAGATGGGGTGACAAGTGAACATCATCATTTAAAACGGTTAAAAAAAAGTACAGAGGACGAAGAAGCTGAGGACAATATATCGTCATGGTTTCATCGATGTGAGGAAGCAATTATATTAACAGCTAGTGATGAACAGGAAATTAAAAGACAGGAGTGGTCACTGACTCTAATCCATTCGAATCAAAGCGTAGACATCCGTAGTGCATGCAAAATTCCAAAGATGATAAAAAGAGCCTTGCCTCTTGGACAGGTAATCTCGGATTTGAAATCCAAACAAGAACTCTTCCCATTGCATGATCGATATCGTCTAACTTCAAAACATGCAGGGGCCTTCAAGTAGCCTTTTAATTTGTCTGCATTATGCGTACTTCATTAGCCGGCACATGAGCCACAAGCCGCCCTCGCATAACGTTAAATCTCCTCATTAATACCAAAAGTTTTTTGCTTCCCTCTCTCTCTTTCGATCGACGTCAAGCTCCTTTCCATGACTCTCTAGTACACTATAGAATAGTAACCCTCAACGTCCTAAACACATATGATCATCCTAAACACCTACACTTGCATTCAAATTGAGTTCAATGTTATGGTTATGCCACGTGTACGGCCATTATAATGGCCATCTTATGAAGTTAATTGAATTATATGGGAAAATACGAAAATAAGTCAACACAATTTAGAGATGATTGAGTACATACATAATATCCATCGTGATTATTAAATACAACATATTTGTCATAGAAAAGAATATTTATTCGGGCTCCCATCGGATCGGACGCGTTGCTGGATGTGCGTGTGATGTGTCAGACATCACAAGTCCATTTCTTATCGTCGTAAATTTAAAGATAAATGCAATTATATGGAGAAATGATAGTTGTGAGGTGGCACAAGGGCAGAACGGTAACTTCAGGTGTGGCTCCAGAATTAATTGCCCCTTTATAAGGGGGAGGGATGCTCCACAGGATGGGGCAAAGATTATTAGAGCTGGCCTCTACAAAAACACACATTATCGTATCAGAGAGGCACGCAATAATAAGCTTCTGTTTCTGCAGGTCCTGCCTTCTACAAGTACTTTCGCCTACAAAGGTAAGCATCCATGAATTCCCAATAACCATCTTTCTCCCATACTACTTCAAAAAAAGTCTCTCCTAAGATTTTGTTCATTTATATATCCTCTTTTCTTTTCTTAATTAACAATTAGTATTTTATTATATAGGAAACCCATCTTGTTTCAGTACGTTAAATTTCAAACATGAAATAATTTACGATTAAAACATAAATTAATTGTGTGCTCATGCATGTGCTAATGCATATATATGTGTGTGTGTGTGTGTGTGTGTTAGATTCGTCTTTCCTAATAATTATATGCATTTATTAATTCTTCTCTCTTACAGTTTATTATTCTCGCTCCAACATTCCTCTTCTTCCTGTATCATTATCTTCCCCTCAACACTCGTGATAATAACTGCAAGGAAAAACATAAACAAATAAACAAGTAACATGGTTAGTTAAGCTTAGCTTGTGGTGTGAATAAAGTAAGATGGCATTGTGGAGCAGTGCATATATTTCTGATAATAAAAAAAAAGAGAAGGGTAGATTGAATGAATGATATATAATGATTAAAGAGATTTTGTATTTGGTAGTAACAGGTGAGATAAGAGGAGGTGGTGGAGATGGAGAAAGCAAATACGAGTAGTGGAGGAGGACTGGCGAGGACAAAGTCGGATCAGCTGGTGGAGGCGCTGAAAACGGCGTCGTCGAGCGAATCGTTAGGGGTGGTGATGGAGGAGCAGCAGGGCGGGGCGACGCCGTCGAGGTGGTCGAGCCGGCGGCTGACGGGGGCGTCGCCGGGGAGGAGCGGCGGCGGAGGGAGGAACACGCACATAAGGAAGTCCAGGAGCGCTCAGCTCAAGTTTGATGTGGATGACGTCAGCAGCGGCGCGGCTCTTAGCCGAGCTTCGAGTGCCAGCTTAGGCCTGTCCTTCTCCTTCACTGGCTTCACCCTCCCTCCCGATGAAATCGCCGATTCCAAGCCCTTCAGTGATGATGACATACGTAAGCTTACCTTAATATAATCCATCATGTCATGCATACCATTGTTATTGCATGGACACTCACGCTTTCTAATTATCATTACATATTTCTCATGCATGCTTATCAATTTGAGTAGTCCAATTTAATTTGTGTATTAAAATAGGAAAATATTGATTATAAGATAAGCTATTCTCGTTAACTCTAAACTTACATGATGGTGCAAGTCAAATATTTATTATAGCGTGAAATTAAATTATATCAAATAATATTTCGATACAAATAATACTTTGCTATGTGTGTGTGTGTGTAACACACAGTACAAATCAAAGTTGAGGAAGGATAGAGGGTGCATCATATTCTAAGGCAATTAAAGATTGCACGGGTTTTATTAGGGTGATATAAGTTCAGGTAGACAATGCATAGTTAGCTGAAAGAAATAATGCGTGTGTTGGCCGGTGAATATAAAACGGTAATTAAGTAGGCTAAGAAAAGAGATTTTACAGTTGTTATGGGGGAGATCTGATCTGATTTGATCTGATGATAATGAGTGGAGGGTGATTGTGAGGAATCTGCAAGAAGTAAGGAGAAGGGATGCGTGGGTGGCGTGGTTTGTTTGTTTGTTTGTTTGTTTGTTTGATTAGGATTTAGGAGGCGCTGTAGTATGGGCATATAGTGGTACGTGTCCGTGAATGATAAACCAGATAAGGTTGTCCCTCAAGTTATTTAGGTCCCAATGGGGTCCAACTTGCTGCCAACAACCCGTGATTAGCGATCCGAATCATAACAATGAGTGGCTCCTACTCCTTCCCGCCTCCACATGTTTCCTCACAGTATTGTTACCTACCTACCTAGCCTCCTTCATCTCCCTACGCTTCCCTTATTTTTACTCTTTTTTAATACATGTTTCCAATAATTAATCATATATTACTTGTATTCTCCTACTTCATGCATCATATAACATTCTCTTACTGATAAACAAGCTTCCATGTTTCTACTATGGTTATTATGTTCATGATTTAGTTCACCTTTTATAAAAGTTTTTTAGAACCTAAATATGTATTATTAAAGGAAAAAACTTACCTCAAGTACTTGACCTAAATTACATCCATTAAGCCAATAAGAATTTGACACATGTCCAACTAACCCACACCACTTTCTCCTCCTTTTCTCTCTCCTCCATGTGTCAGTTGTGTATGGGGTTAGTTGGACATGTGTCAAATTCTTATTGGGTAATGGATGTAATTTAGGTCAAGTACTTGAGGTAAGTATTTTCCATTATTAAATACCAGCTTGCTGTAGCGAAGCGAAGGATTATGAGTTTTATATTTTATTTATTATTATTGCTTAACTGCCTATCTATTATATTGTACTTCATCTCTTCAAAAATATAAAACCTGGCCGATTTTTTTATATATTAACAAAATTAAATAAAGCACAAGTTTTGTGTATCACAATATATTTGTCTATAAATTAAATAAACCAGTTTAACGTTAAATTATGTTTTATATTTAAAAAAGAGAAAAAATTCACATATTGTAAATATTAAGACTTTTTTTATAGAAATAAATATTAAGACTTTAATTGTTTTTTTTTTTTGGAAATCGCCATAGTCCATGGACCTCCAACCAGTTTAATTATTTTTATTTTTGATGCACCCACCGGTTTATTTCGGAAACCTACACACACACATATATATATGCTCAAGCGAGTGACCGAATTCATATATCGTTGACGTTTTATATTCCCTGGGTTGACCTGCGGCGGCCAGTTTGGAGGTCATTGTCGGGTAAGGAAGAAAATAAGGTCATCATCATCTGATAGACTAATACGAAAACAATTATTGTAAAAAAATAATGAATCATATATAGTATACGAATTTAATGGAAACACACACACACATGCCTAGCTATTTGTTCATATATGTAAATATATACTTCATTTGTTTATAAATATAAGACTCAATTAATTTTCTATAGATGTTAAAGAAGCTCAACAATCCACTTGATTATGAACATATTTTGTTTAATATTAGTTCGAATGTAATTAATTTATAAGTCAAATAAATTAGTTGAGAGAAAAAATTCAGGAAAATCAAATTCAAGTAACATAATTTGTTATCTTAGAATTATCCAAAAATCAACCATGTCCTATATTTGCATTTTAAACACTTGTATGTTTATATTTCTGTTTATTTTATTTATATGTGTTTATTTCTAAGTTGATAGTATATATATAATATATGCATTTTAGAATCATGATACTCATCATTTCATTTTGTATGTCCAAAAAAGTCACATTCCCTGCCCATAATTAGAATTAGTTTTGTTCATGTCACTTTCTGATCATCAAGGTCCCAGAAAATTCAACAAAACATCACCATACCAAATTTATGTTACAGTTGAGGGTCATGGCCATTATGATATAAACATCAATACATAATCTTAAGGAGAATTAGTCCTACGTTCATCAGACTACAGCTGTGTGGGGGGACATGGTCCATTTGTTTGGATATGGTCCCAAACAACGAATTAATGGGTTTACTGGTTCTCGTCGCGATTTTGCTACTTGCATGTACACATGATGACTGTTTCTCTTTTGTTTGTTTGTTTGCCACGTCATCACCTCCTATTTTATGGGAAACCATTACTCTTCGAGGATGGCCCCTTCATTAAAACTGTGTTTGACTTTTAAATACGGCCTTGTCCAATTTGTGACTTCCACTGTCAAGTCTCAAAAACATGGTCCACGTCGTCGTCCCCCCTCAATATGTCTTTTACAACATCTATACGTGTACGTACAAATATGTCTCCATTATTTATTCCACACATACACTAATTATAAATAGTGGTTAACGAGGAATGGGCACATTTCATCTGCTTTATTAATGTTATTGTATGAGAAAAAGTTGGTTACTAGCTATGGATATTATTACAGCGGAGGATATTGAAGCTGGAGCTGATAAGCCAAGACTTCAAACAGAACCCTCTCTGCCCATTTATCTCAAGGTAAAACGTGACTAAGTGACTTACTAGTTCTTCTCCATCAATATTATACTATCATTCCTTTTATGTATAAATATTATATGTATAAATGTACATCATAGCCTAACGCCTGCCAGTGTTGAAACCTTGAATGGCAACATGCATGCAACGGAGAATTGATGTGGAATTGCATTATGTATTTGAGCAGGCAAAAATGAGGCTTCAATATTTAGCGATGAGCGCCTTCAATAAAACACACATGGCTTGCTTAGCAATATAGCATGGCCAGGTTCAGTCTTGTACGGAGTCTCTCGTTTCATAGGACATTGATGTACAAGACCACCCTCCCTTCTTTCTCGCAGACCATATATCCAAAATTAGTCCACTAGACATATATATTATTTGTTTATATATGCCTGCCTTTGGTGTCCAAAAAGTTTTAAATTTGCTTGTGGGGTATGCCTGGAACAGAGATAAGGGCATGTCCACGTAAGTTTCTCAAACACTTGAAAGACTTATGGGGCTAATAGGTGAATGAAAGTAACTCTGCTGCTTTTGAGGCTTTATCCATGAGATTGAGGCTGTTAAACATGGTTTTGCCGAGAAAGAAGGGTATGCTTATAGAAGGATATATAGTTAAATCACGAGTACTTTTATCTTTACGTTTTTAAAATTGTCTTAGTGGTTTTTTAAGCTCAGTTTTTGCGCTCTTTTTAATTAACGAGGTTAAGTTACTGTTGTGAAATGTGCAGTTCAGGGAGGTGGGCTACAAGGTGGTGATCAGAGGCATTACAACAACGGAGGAGAAGGAGATTTTGAATGGAATAACTGGTTGTGTAAATCCAGGAGAAGTTTTGGCTTTGATGGGTCCTTCAGGAAGTGGAAAGACCACTCTCCTGAATCTTCTTGGAGGCAGGTTGAGTGAGCCATCTGTAACTGGTTCCATCACTTACAATGACCAACCATATTCCAAGTTTCTGAAGAGCAGGTAGGTACATGTGAACTGAAAAAATTATAATTAATTAAGAAATAGTTTCTTGATTTATAAAAAAGTTGTTATATTAGCAGTCGTTTACATCCCAAACAGTACACTATGATGCTCACATTAGTGAACCGCAGGATAGGATTCGTGACACAAGATGATGTGCTGTTTCCTCACCTCACTGTGAGGGAAACACTGACATATGCAGCACTCCTGAGACTGCCCAAGACAACCCCGAAGGAGCAAAAGGAAAAACGAGCCTTAGATGTCATTCATGAGCTTGGATTGGAGAGGTAATTGCTTTACATTAATGAAAATGATTATATAAGTGACATCACGACCAATATAATAAGGAAATGGCATTTACCATGCACAGTCTCAATAAAAGTTGATAACTCTATTAAGTACCATGGCTTATAAATAAGAGGTTGTGTGTGTATGTGTGTGTGTTTATTGGTAAAATGGAGTCAATAATTATAATTTGTTTATTTGACCAAAAAAAATAATTATAATATGTTTGTATGGAAAAAGGTGCCAAGACACTATGATAGGCGGTTCTTTTGTCCGTGGAGTATCTGGTGGAGAGAGGAAGAGAGTTTGTATTGGCAATGAGATTATAATCAACCCTTCTCTTTTGTTCCTTGACGAACCAACTTCTGGTTTGGATTCCACAACAGCCTTAAGAACTGTTCAGATGCTACAAAACATAGCAGAGGTACGTGCTCGATCCTAACCAGCCTTCCATTCATGACACAATATTCACTATATATATGGCTAATGGCCATGCCTTTATCACTAAGCTTTAAATCATATATATGTCAGGCTGGCAAAACAGTAGTGACAACCATTCACCAACCGTCTAGCAGACTCTTCCACAAATTTGATAAGTTAATTATTCTAGGAAAAGGGAGCCTGCTTTACTTTGGAAAAGCATTAGAAGCAATGCATTACTTCCAATCTATAGGATGTTCACCTCTAATTTCCATGAACCCAGCAGAGTTCTTGCTGGACCTTGCCAATGGAAACTTAAATGATGTATCTGTACCATCAGAGTTAGAGGATAAAGTACAGATGGGAAACTCAGCAGCTGAAACCCGGAATGGGAGACCATCACCTGCAATTGTACACGAGGTAACTTTTCCTCCGTTTCAATATCACTAGAAAAAGAAAGTAGAATGAATGTTGAGAAATACAATAACAAAGTCCCACATCAAATATATATCAAAGATGAACTAAGGATATATATTGTGAGTTGTGCCTCCATCACGTTGGTTTAAACTTTTGTGGTCGGATGACAAGAATCATGTCATGTAGTCCTTAGGCCCTAAACTCTAAAACTAGAGAGGACCAAGGGAAAAACAAAAACAACAAAGTTTCCCTTCTGATTATAGATGAATCTTATACAGTATTTGGTGGAGGCCTATGAGACTCGAGTTGCAGAAAGGGAGAAGAAAAAGCTGATGGACTGTATTCCCCTTGATGAAGAAGTGAAGGCCAAGGTTTCTTCTCCTAAAAGACAATGGGGTGCTAGCTGGTGTGAGCAATATTCCATTCTATTCAGGAGGGGAATTAAAGAGAGGAGACATGACTACTTTGGCTGGTTGAGAATCACCCAAGTTCTGTCCACTGCAATCATCTTAGGACTACTTTGGTTTCAATCGGATGCCACCACACCAAAGGGTCTTCAGGATCAGGTAATATAAAATTTCATTAGTTTCTAGACTTAAGAGGGTGAAATAAATTCCACATGCCAAGCCATAAAAGTTAAAACCTTTTTGTACTGCAGGCAGGACTGCTTTTCTTCATTGCTGTGTTTTGGGGATTCTTCCCGGTGTTTACTGCAATATTTACCTTTCCTCAAGAGAGAGCCATGCTGAATAAGGAACGTGCAGCTGATATGTATAGACTTAGTACATACTTCTTAGCTAGGACTACGAGTGACCTTCCATTAGATTTGATATTACCAGTGCTTTTCCTCCTTGTTGTTTATTTCATGGCTGGTTTGAGATTGAGTGCAGCTCCTTTCTTCCTCAGTATTCTCACTGTTTTCCTCTGCATAGTGGCAGCTCAGGTATGCACTGTATCTACCAAGAACGACATATTAAAATGATTGATATAAACTAAAGTATATGATTGTAACAACTCCTGTTTGTGAAGCAGGGACTTGGACTTGCCATTGGGGCTTCATTAATGGACTTGAAAAGAGCAACAACTTTGGCTTCAGTTACTGTCATGACCTTCATGCTGGCTGGAGGATTCTTTGTGAAGGTAATCAAAACACTTATTTCCCAAGTTGAAGCTACCTATAACTGTTATCAATACATGTGATGGTCAAGAAATAAAAATAGAAGTAACTAACGTGTGATCTTTAAATTTTCACAGAAAGTCCCTATATTTATATCTTGGATTCGATACATGTCATTCAACTACCACACGTATAAACTTCTATTGAAGGTGCAATATGGGCACATGGCACCAAGCGTAAATGGAATGAGAATTGACTGTGGTTGGACAGAGGTGGCTGCTCTAATAGCCATGGTCTTTGGCTATCGTTTATTGGCTTACCTTTCTTTGAGAAGGATGAAACTTCAATGAACTTGTGAGCTAGAAAAGTTGAACCATCGTTGAAAATATAAAGAGGTCTGAGCATTTCCAGTCTCCTTGAATGAAGGATCATGATGACAAAGTCATAAGTTTGGACGAGAGAGATTTTCGAGTCTCTTTTATAATTTGCATGCAGTACTGTACGTAGTTTGTGAGGATTTTGAAGTTCTAACAGGCCCGCTCAATCATATCTGGAAGCATAAGAAGATGGATGATTCCAGAGATTTTTACTCTTCTACCATTATGAAGATTACGTGACTCGGACAATCAGAGATCTTTGGTGTTGTTCAACTTTAAATGAGTCGTGTTAGTTCAATTCAGCCTTTAATGTTTGGCTTGAAGAAAACAACTTCATTAATGTTCCGTGTAAATTTTATGCAATGCCCTTTATATACATTAAACAAATTGAGTTGAGCAATGATGATTTTGTAGAAGTTGCTATCACTATTACTTATGAAGTGAGGAATGTCGTGCTCCGCAGTGAAAGAGACAGCTTTATTGATCCGGGTCGGCTCATAAACAAACGAGACAGAATCAACATTCCACCATTCACTTGTATGCAACATGGGTAGCTAGTAGCTACAATCAAGAATGAAAAACAAAAAAAAAATAACTAGAAGCGAATCATTTACACTTAACCAATCCAATCCCAGCCCCCATGCAAATAGCATCCCAAATAAAAGCAAAAAAAAAAAAATCAGGAAATAATCAATACAAGCAAGAGAAAATTGGGCACAAGTTCTCCCTTGTTTGCCTGCAGGTAATATTCCAAGGGGCTTTGGTTGCTATCAGGGACCGGATGCTTGCTCATTTAATGTTGTTGTGCTTTTCTGTTATAGATATTGTACAAATTATTTGTGACCATTTCTTTCAAATTTCTTTATCCTGAGAAAGCTCAGGAGGGAGGTTTTTCTGGTTAACTTCTGTACATGTATTTGCAGAAGAGCATGCAATCACTAAAGCAAGCTTATTCTGCAAAATAATGATGATCCTGCATCAAAATTTGTTCATCTATCGTATTTCATGCCAATGTTCTTAACCAACCAAGCAACCGAAGATGCATGGCATCCAACACCGCTGACTTCTTCTCCAGCCCTGTCAAACAAAAGAAATAGAAAAATGTAAGCTATTTTTAACACATCTCCCAGTCTTAGTAGCATTTCATTCATAGAACGCAATGTATAATGCTAGCAAGAATCCAAACAGAAGTATAAGCTTGTATAGTTTCCAAACATAGAAGAACATAACTGACAGATTTCGAGCTAATGTCGATAAAGGAAAGCTAAGGCTTACCAATATCTGCAGCTACTCGGTGAGCACACATAACTCCAGAAAATGCAACTGCAATAACACCTTGTCCAGGGAAGCAGCTATCTCCAACACAGTAAAGACCATCTACCCCCTGTACATTTGATCATTGTATAGTGAGATTTAATTAGTGTGATTGATAAGCATTAAGTTTTAAAATTTAAACTGCTAATTAATTTTTTTAGGTGAACCTACTGTGGTATTAAATGGCATTCCCAATAACCCCTTTGGAATGCTGCGTGGCATTGGTCCATAGGTTCCCTTATCACGAGCCAGGTATCTCCGGTGTGTTTTTGGTGTCCCCACCTACATTTGCTTTAAATTTCAGAACCAAAACATAGAATCATAAACAGTCAAAAGCCAAAAACCACAGGAGATACTAAAACCATCACTTTAGCAAAGTTCTCATCAATCTAAATAAATTATTCAAAGTTCAGACAATTAAGCTGGCGGAAGGAATCATGTTAGTATCTTCCCTTAAAAAACAGAGGTGCTTCAAAAACATTTACAGACTATTTTTCACATCAAATGGCAAAACAGATTGCTTGACCATGTCAGAGACCATAGTTAGATACATGGTATCTGACTGGCTGCATACTATCCATTAAAAAGTCTACAGAAACAAAGTGTACGGCCACGGTCAAATAAAATAAAAACTAAAATTGCCCATCTGTACATAGTAAAGTAAGTAGCCATATGAACGAAACATGTTTCTAGTTTGCTTAAGAAAATGCAGGATAACAGCAACATTGCTAGGAAATATGAGATCATAGCCTTCACCTCCATAAAATCAATGGATGATCTAAGACCAGGAAACAGTTTCTTCTCTAGTCTGCTTATGATTTGATCTGCTACTTCTTGCTTCTTTGACTCATATTCTGCTCTTGAAATTCCCTGGTATAAAAACAACAAATTTCTTGATCTGGTCAGGGAAAAAAAGCCAAGGGTAGGGAAAATTCAATATTTTTTTTAATATCATATATTTCAGTTTTAATCGGCCACTATTCAGTATTGCCTACCTCCCAGTCCTCTATGGAAGATGTTGTGAATATATGAAGAATATGCCTGCCTTGTGGAGCCAGTGATGAATCAAGAACAGTCGGTATGCTTAAGAATATACTTCCATATGGATCCTCCAAACAAGCCCAGTCACTCTAAAAGAGTATCACAAGGAAACAGCAGAATTCATATAGTGGATTATTCCCATTTCTAAACTTCTGAAAGTATCAAGCTGAAAAGTTTATGCAAAGTGCCAAAGTCAGATTACCTCAAGCACAAAATGATGGCAATCAGTATCTGGAGGCAGAACTTCAGCTTTGACTCCCATGTGAATTGAAAGAAAAGAAGGAGCTTTCACATAAACATTTTGAAAGTTCTGTTCTTCTCTTGGAATGGCTTCACCCTTCAATAACTTTCCTACAATTAACCAATATGTAATTAATATCACTAAACGCACAAATCACAGCAACAAAAGAAACAGCAAGATAGTAAATATTAACAGTGTCTTGTCAAAATTTAAATCAAACCAACCGAATGTATCCCATCTAGTAGCATTAGATATTATGGTTTTGGCAAAGAACTTCTTGCCATCTGAAAGCCTCACACCTACCTGCAAAAAGCAAAGCATTATTATCAGCCCAAAAAGAAAAACACAGCATATTTTTTAAAAACAAAAGGTACATATTTTCTGAATTTATCTCAGTGGTGTCTCACTTACTGCTTTGCCCTGCTCCACTATAATGTCAGTGACATTTGCCTTGTATCGTATCTCACTACCCTGTTTGACCAGACCCTCTGCTAATGATTTTGCAATCCCACCGACACCACCAACAGGATAGTTAATTCCACCAAAATGTCTGTCACAGAGAACCTAGAAGAAAAAAATATAAGTGATGGAGGAGCATGAAAGAGGGAGGAAAACAATGAAATCAACAAAGATACTAGACAGTAATGTTTAAATTCATCTGCACCTCCAGAAGTGATACAAGGACAAGAAGCTATAGATGCTTATCCAAATTCAGTCAGTTTCACATATTGCTATGTAATGCGACACGAAGAAATATGACACGAAGACACTACAGAAAAGCAAAAAGAAGGAATTCTGGTATGTTGAGAGTAGAAAAGATGGGAATAATAAAGAAAGAGAGGGGTAGGGAAATCAAGAACAGTGTTTGAGAGAAGAATGAACAGAGAGATTGACAAGAGAGAGTACTGTCAAGGCAGTCAGTTTTTGCATTATGATCAACGATATTCTTTACAACTAGCCTCAGGTCTATTTATATATCATACACAAATTAGGCCACCAGATGGAAATCTGCCCCTGACATCTAATAAACCCACTAATTCACTTATTAAAATATCATAACAAATTCCTTGAAACTGTAGAAAACCATTTGAACTATTTACCATGCTAGCATTGATCATTGGTGTCTGCAACGCATTGACTGTGCTCACAATGAAACACTGCAATTCAAACAGAATTTGCATGGATGATATGTGTATCAATCATGTGCGAGTAAAAGAAATAAATTAAGTGAACTGTTGACTGGATCAATTTGCATCACCTCTGCATCTATGAAAGACAACAATTGTGGATCCTGAATGTACTTTCGAGCAATCTCTCCAGCATTTTGGGGCAAATAATATGCTGCTAACTAACAACATTGTCAGAAAGGTTGATGGACAAACCAACATAGAATATCAACAGGAGGTGGAGACAAAATCACATATTCTTGCAACCGTTAAATGATTTACCTAGAGTTAGGCATTCAAGCGGCTTTTGAAAAAATTGTCCGAAAAGGTAGAGTGGCTCCTCAAGTGACTTCAGTTCCAGTGAATTAAGGGAATTGAAAATCTAGCCACCATGCATATAATGTTTTGAGTCATCAAGTACAAGTAAAGGCAGAAGTGCCTGAAGGGAGTTGCAGTCACTTCAATAAAGACAAACCTTCCAGCATTCGCCGTAGAACTTGATAATACCCTCCTTTTCATGAGGAAAGTAACTAACGAGCTCTCCAACGAATTTATCATATTCTCTGTGCACTCGAACAGAAAGATTATTGGGGAGATGGAAATGGACGGTTGTTGGATCTGGTATCACCTGCATCTGACAACCAACTGCTGCCAATGCTTGTGTTATCAAGTTGAGATTGCCCTGCCCAAGTTCAAGGTGAGTGATAGTGATTATCCTTGAAAAACTACCAATTCAAGTAGAAAGGAAGGTTGCAAGTTGCCAAACAGCACTGGCTGAATACTAAAGCCCAGGGATGTTCTTGGCTCAGGTATTATAATACAACATACTCCCTCCAGTCCTAAATATAAGGCTTAATTGACTTTTTTGGAAAATCCTAAAAATGAAAAGTAAGTTAATTATAAATTGATTCACCTAATTTTTTCACTTAGACTGGTTTATTTTACATATAAACTAATGGACAATCTAAAAATATATCAAGTATGTCGTAATTTAATAATTTATTTCACAACCTTAATCTCTCCAAAAAAAGTCAACTAGATCTTATATTTAGGACTCGAGGAGGTATTAGACATGCCAGCAAAGTGGATTTTTTGTTAAGTGATGAAAATGAAGCTATTTTAAGCCAGATAGATCACAACACAAAGCTTTCCTGAAACACCTCATGAGATGCTTCACCGAGTAAATATCTTTTCCCATATACGTGCATGAATTTTCATTATAATGTGATGCAATTTCACCCATAAAACAAACTAAATTCAATGGTCTTGATCAATGTCACAGGTCATTCATAGAAATAGCAATACGAGTACAAAGCAGTTTGTTCAATAATATGCCAAACTAAACTATCTATCTCATTCAGGAACAAATTCACATTTATCCAATGCAACTCTCAGCCATTGAAAAACAAACTCATAACATTAAGTCAGTCAGCAGTCCAAAAACAGAAAACAGATAAAAAGAAACCTTATCACTGAAACCAAACATGACAGAAGAGCCAACATCAAAAGTATAACCATCCCTCTGGTAAAAGCCAGAGCTTCCTCCAGGAATCACATACTTCTCCAAAACCAAAACTTTGGCACCCTTCACTGCCAGCTGTGTAGCTGCAACCAACCCTCCAATCCCAGACCCTATCACAATCGCATCAAATTCACTATTTTCACTACTACTACCCACAATCTCAGTGGCTTCTTCCAAATTTGGCGCCAATTTACAGGAAACCCTCCATCCTATTTTTCTGGGTTTGGCCCACAATCCTCCAAAGCTTGAAGCTTTTAGAGAACCACCCACCAAAAAAGATTGAAACTTGTGATTGAAACAAAATGGAAGCTTGTGAGAAGTGAAGTTTGGTGCTTGAATCATTGGGTGGTGAGTGAAATGAGAATTGAGCATGGTGATGAGTGGGTCGGTTTCAAAGAAATAGAGGTGAAGGTGAAATTGGATTGTGCTTATTATGTAGTGGTGGGGATAGCATTATGTATGAGTTATAGTTATTGGTGTGGATTCCACTCTCTTGTAAACACGATTCCTCTTACAGAGAAGACAAAAGTTTCTTTTCCCTGCCACTTGCAAAGACGAGAAATTCTAGGAAAAATGTGAAGTACAGTATGTAACACCCGCCCTTTTTTAAAAAATAAAAAATAAAAATGGTGCCAATTCTAGAAGCCACTTAGCTTTAATTTAGTTTGCAGGATATTGTCAAATTTAAAAATAAAACTATTTGCTTAAGTTTTGGAATTATGATCAATTTCTAAAATGAACACTCAATTTGATGACTCGTAGAATAAGTGAATGTTTGCTAATCTTAGATTATGTGGTAGTGACAAATTGAAGGTGAAGAGATTAGCTAAACTTGCACATGGCACCAGTAGTGCTAATAGCTTCATCAGAGTGAGTGAGTGTGGAGGTAAAATGTTGAATATCAGAAATTTTTTTGGGCAAAAAAGAAATTTAGAATTAGAAGGTGAAGGGGGATTGAGTAGCCACGTGCGAAGTGTGTGTGTGCAGGGTGGCAAGCAAGGACACGTGTGGCCAGTGGATGATGGAGTATATCATATATGGTCATTACTCAATAGTATTTTTTTTTTCATATTTTTGTATCTGACATAATGATATGATCATTTGAGAGCATCGAAGCTTGGAACTTGGGAGAAGGGCTTCCTAGCCAAATCCAATACTCTCCACTTCTGAAGCAATCAAACGCAAGAGGAGAGAAAGATATATTGATCATGGGGATGGGGATTAGAATCGTGTACGGGTTGCTTTTCATTTCCATGTCCTGCGCCTGCGTCATGCTCATGGATCTCATGCTTCGCCCTGTCTTCTACTTCACTTCTTGAAACCTATGGTTTCCTCTAGTTTTTTGTATTTTATTTGCCTCCAAATATTTCAATATTCCTCTATTAGAAATAACATCCTGCTTGTGATGCTATGTTCTGTTTGATTATTCACGCAACAACTAGCAGGCATGTATGTATGGTTGGTTTGATTGATTATACATTCTGGGTTTATCATCCCTCCCGTTCTTGAATAAGAATTGTTTTGCATATTTTGCAACATTTTTTATTTCCTGTCATCTAATAATAAGTTGCACGTCTCTGTTTTAAACAAGTACTATCGTATTGGACTACCATCTGTTCAAATATTTGTCCTAAGTTTTACCTCTACCATGTTGACACCTAGGATATTAACTATGACTATAAAAAGAAAAATAAATTTTATCACCTAATATTGGTTTCCTATTTTTCGGTGATTCTAGTTATTCTTTCTCTGACCATAAAACCAGCCATATATCCATTTTGAAATAGAACGTTTCAATATGGATAGCAACTCTGGGGATAAGAATCAACAATATGGGGGGAGAAGTGAATGAGGGGCTTCACCAAATAAGGCTGCTCCCTTTTATTCATAAAATCTTCCAAATAAAGGGCGTCCATTTTTAAGGTTTATCCATTTTGGTGAACTTTTTTGCCTATGCAAGTCTCGATCAAGCCACTACCATTCATGGGGGATATAAGAAGTGATCGAGTATCTATCTATGTGATTGGTTTACAAGCATATATAATGAAGGTCACGCGTAATCATTGTGATTGTGATTGATCGAATAAATAAGAAAGGAACGTCAGAATATGATGGAAAGAAGAGGGATGGAGGATTCATTGGGATTGGGATTGATGGCAGTATGTGCAGTATCAGGAAGTATGGTGTTGTTGGTTTATCATGTTCACAACCATCTCTTCTCCAATTTCATGAGCAAATTTGAGCTGGAAACAGGCGGTTTATTGTGCCCTCATCATGAGGTCCACCCCAAACTTCAGAAGAAGGTAAGATTCTGTGAAGTGGCATCAACAAAGAATAACAAGAATAATGATGGCAGGGAGAAGACAAAGAACGACACTATGGATATAAGGAGAATGGTTTTGGAGAGGGAAGCTATTCAAAAATGGAAGGGTGGGCCCGTGTTAGAGGACACTATGCCTCTTAATAGGGCAATTCTTTATGAGGGCATCATCAAATACAGGAGTCACATGGGCAAGTTTGGTTTCTGAGTTGTCTTCCCCTCTTACGTAGTTTTCTCCTGCCTAATCTTGTTTGCTTTGCGTGTATGGTGTACATATTTGTCTTGCCTAATTATGTTCCTGTTTGTTCGTGTGTTTTTATTTGAGAGGGTGATTAGGTAGTGGTAGTGATCCGTGGATCACCATTACATCGAACAGCCCCCATATTGTTTCTTATGTGAGTGTAAATACATATTTTTTAAAATCTTCAACACATCTTTGGGCAAAGGTTGCCTTCAACATTGAACAATATGAAAGGGCATTCGAGTTGTGACATATTCTAAAACAAGTGGCAACGAGAAGGAATTAGATAGGATGTGATAAGTTACTAGGTGTCATAAACTATTTTCTCAACATATAGTATAAACTGCGACAAATGATACAACATACAAGCCTGAATCCTACCCTTTCTTTTCTACTTAAAAGTGAGGGTGCATATCCAAAGCCCATTGGATATGTTTTAAAAGTTCAGTTCAACGATTTGAACAAAAAAATGGGCCTGTTACTCCCTCCCTCTATTTCCCTAATCATTCAATATTTGCAGCAATTTTGTGGAGCATGCCATATAATCTTTAACCGATAAAAAATTCTTCAGAAGAAATTAACATTTCGGCTCAATATGTTTACGCGGCTAAGTAAGGATTTTTTTTCTTTTTTTTTAAAGCCAACACCATTCAAAAGGGATTGTCTATTAAATAGTTTTAAAAAGGATTCAGTGATCAATAGTTCATTGCGATGATTTAAAAATAGTCGGCATCTTCAAATTAAATGGATCATGCCGCCACCGTGTCTGGCATCATTAGAAATCAAGACTGATAAGTGGACGTTGATGTTGACCAGCTTATATAATACACAAGTTAATGAATGTTTTGTTGAGTAATGAAAAAAAAAACAGTTTAATTCCAAATTTACAGATTAAATTTCGAGACAATTTATCATTGGGAATAATAGCAGGCTTTTCCATCTGTAGAATAACTGGTGATTATTATATTAGAATATAACTATCATGCACTTCGAAAGGTTGCCATGTGAAGTTTAATGGAGTTGTGCACAACTTTTTCTAAGAATGTTAACTTTTTGTAAAAATTAATGTTTTAAATTTTAACGTCGAAGACATGTATTTCTTTGTTTAATTTTTAACGTTCTTTAATAAAAATGTATGGTGATTCCAATATTACAGAGCGAGGAAGAGTTGTACAATTATATCCTATTATTTCATTACACTGCTCTATACAGGAAGAGTTCTTTTCGTTTGGGTAGCTTTCTTAATATACTACAATTTCGCTATTTACATGTGTTGTAGCGGATATGTAGGATTTACTTATCATAAAAGAAGATGGAGAAGCTGGACATTCTACTAAATTTTGCCGGGGTTAACAGTTTCGTGTTCTTGAAAGTCGAGATCGATCGACATCCATATGCGCGATCTCTCCTTTAAATTACTACCTTTATATTATTCCTCATGTGTGTCATATTCTTTTCTTTTCTTTTTTTTATCGGAATGTCATACACTTTTCCCGCAAAAAGGATGAATAGATAAAATATTTATATGATATATTCCATCCACTTTTAAAAATTTAAGAACCTTATCAAAACTTTTAGAATGCCACTCATATCCTTAAATAATATGGAGGACTTAATTTGCAGTTTGCACATATCTATCAAAATTTATCACGAATTTAGCATGCGCTTCCATATCCAAATGTATTTTGGAAAATGCACTTCTTTGTGCTTAATTAAAATGTTAAAATTATTATTTCCTCAATTCTTGAATATAGAATGTAATTGACTTTTTTAAAAGAATTCTATTAAGTGAAATTATTTATTGACCTATCTGTATTTTTTAAATAAATTGTCTGAATTTTTATCTAAATTAATTTAATTGAACTATAAGTTAATATATATGTAATAAAAAAATAAGTTAATATATAACCTAATAAAACACAAAATATGTTGTGATTAATTAGTTCACCTAATTTCATTAATATCTTTAGAAAAAATTTGTTCTGAAGAGCTTCTTTCTCTTTTTTATAGGTTTCACTTGGGAAATTGCATAAAACATGGTCTTTAGAGATTAAACGATAATTCTTCCATGCCTCTTTTTCTTTGATTCAAGTTCAAATTGATAGCGATCATTCTAGATGTGTTTATTCCAAAGTCCAAACAATGCAATCACAAATATTTTGGCCTAACACGTGCGACTTAATTCTTTCTATGAATATCATCGCGGGCCACTGAATGCAAATAATATCAGAAGTTTTACGTACAAGTGGCACATTTCAGACCGGTCATCAATAATAAATACTAATTACGTGATATGGAGTTTACGATTTCTAACGTTTTTAATCTTTATATATACTGTTAGTCCATTACTCGTATATTAGAGCTTTGCTTTTTAACAATTCCGATGTACTCCTATAATAAAGATTACCCATATATTGGAAAGCAATTGCTGCATCAACATACATGAATTAATCGATATACGCGTGCAACAAATAAAAACCACTGGAACAAAAACAAGTAACAGAGTTTACCGTAAGATTCAGGTATTTAGAAAGTAAATAGCATTATTCGTAATAAATAAGCTTGTAAATAAATACACGTCATTTTTCGTACGTATACAGTGCTTTCAAGTTTCAACTACTATATTGGCCAAAAAAAAGTTTCAACTACTATATTCGACATAACATCGGTATATGATGGCGCAGAATTTAAAAACAAGAAGGCTTCGTTAATTTTGAAGAGTTCCGTTTCAACACGTACCCGTACTAGATGTTTTTTTTTGGAACTGATACTACGTGTTATTCGTTACTCTAACTTGACAATGAAGATAAATAAAATAAGTAAAGAGAGAGATCTTCAACAAATTAAAGTTCAATCATGTGCTGGTTTTTGTCTGTGCACACGCGGGGTTCATTTGACCGAGTCTCCCAGGACTACTGTGTAAAGCGTTAGTGTGACAAGGAAGAACAAACATCTGGTTGTATTTGCTTATCATTAATTTATCCAACTAGATATAAATTAAATTTTATAATATCTTGAATTTTATGTGAATATTGATATAAAAATATAATTTTATGTGAATGTTTTCTAAATAGTTAAAAAAGGAATAGGATTCAAGAATGAAGCCCTTTTTTCTAAATTTAGATACAGCAAAGCAAATGAGTCTTATGACAAAATTGCAATGTTACAGAGAAAATTAGCGCAACTCATGTGTAAAGATGACACACACAAATAAGAAATGAGCTAAATTTTGACCAACACACATCAGATATATCGTTGTACATAGCAATCGACATCCCTCGAATGAAATTCTGAGTTTAAACACATTATAACACACATCTACGTTGGAAAGAAAATCATTAATCCAAAACAGGATTAATTAATTACACAGGTTAGCAGTAAGATTTAAAAAAAAAACGGAAGGGAGCTAAGGAAGAAACCATTAAATCTGCCGTATAAAAGAGGAAACAACATTTGAGAATTGCCTCTCACCACAATAATCTACAAAATCTCTCACTCCACCTCTCATCTTCTTCCTCATGATATTCATCTACGTAAGCCAATATCAATATCAATATTAATATTCATATTCATATTCCTTCTCTCTGATTTTCTCTACGTCACCCAAGAAATTAAACCGTACGTACGGACAACCGTTTCCCGATCATGTCCAGCAACCACCGTATCCGGCGGCCCTCCTCCGCCACCAGCAGCAGCAGCAGCCTCAGTTTCGCCGGCACCGGCGAGCTCATCGGGAAAACCACGGCGGATTTCGCCGGTGTATGCTGCTGCTTGCCCTGCGCGGTCGGCGGTATCCTGGTTCTGGTCTTCTACAAGGTCCCCGCCGGCCTGATCCGCCGCGCCATGAGGCGTCGCCGGAAAAAGAAGTCGCCGGAGAGTCGGCGGCGGCAGCCCTCGTGCAGCTGCGGCGTGACGGAGATAGAGGTAGAGATGAAGGCCAATAATGATAAGAGTGTGGTGGAGACGTTTGATGATGATTTGAAGACGACGGTGGAGATAGATAAGAAGTTGAAAGAGCTTGAGGAGGAGATGTGGGAGATGTTTCATGCAACTGGCTTTTGGAGAAGCCTTTCACAGAGACAATCACCTCACAAGATGTCTCCCAAGTGGGAAATTAAATCTCCCAGGCCGCTTGCTTGCGTCTCAAGTTAGTTTATTCATTAGTCACATGTATGTATATACAGTTATACACCCTCAGCTTCGTTCTATCGATGTGAACAAATATACTGCGACATTGTAATTTAATGTCGTCACAGTTTGTTCTTCCAAGGGACTTGTGCACGTTAATTATTATAGTCTATTATTATGCTTCTTGGGTTGAAAGATGTGGATGCGCGCCATCAAGCAGCAGAAGGAGTCATGAGTTGATTTTTTGATGATGGGAAATTATTGTTGTTATTATTGGTTAAGCTGAATCTCTGCTGTCTTTGATTAAAGAACGGAGATTGTTCGAGTTATTGACGAGTACTATGATGGATGCCATTGAATATGGATTTGTATGTATGTGATGAACAAATTTTTGGTGGGGATTAAATATAAGAACATTGGGAGACGCCGGTTCCATCGGGGAACATGTATACGGTGCCAAAATTTTGTTATTTGAGTGGTAGTAGAGTGTTTTTTTTACTCTTTACAGTAGCAGGTGTTAGGTTACTTACTTCTTATTATATGTGGAGAATTGACAATCTAGTGGAAATATATATATGGAAAACAGTGAAAGTTTTAATTTTGTTGTTCGGTTTATATATAGGATTAAACTAATGAGAAATATGAGAATTGAAAGCTTGCAGGTGATTCATCGGGTTGGAATTTAAGGTTAGTCGGCGAATTTTTAAGTGAGCAGGAACAATCATCTATAGGAATTACCATTGTTCATATTCATGATGATTATGGCTAGCTGATTCAAACATTTTAGATTTTAACTTTTTTTTCTAACCTTTTTCGGTGAAGTGTGCTGATAGTTTTCATATGTTGTGACCTCTGTATTTGCTTATAATTCAATATCATAATTTCCTTTTATATGGAAACGAAAATTGAATTGATTGAAGTATGCGCCTAATTAAGTGCAGAATGACTCATACAGAGTCAAAATTGGGGGTTTTGTCTCAAGTTGAGGGGTTGAGTGGTGAGGCCTGTATATAGTGGGGCCCTACGAAATAAGGAAATAGGGGAAATTCCTACGTGTGGGTGATGGTGTTAGTGTGAGTATATGTCCTTGTCTTTCTTGCAATTTGCCTCTTTCAGTCTCTATCTTTACGCGGCAGCCACACAACTGTGCTGTGTGATTGTGTGAATTGAGTTTTTGTTTTCCTCACCATTCGTGTCCCAATAGACTTGGATTACGTAGCATGATTTTTTCTAGTAAAAGGATGAATTGAATATATTCACAGGCCAAGCCAAAAAAATCATTTGTAGTCACACGTAGCATGATTATTTTGTTATATACTCAAAGCGCTATTTGATAATATCGTTTAGATTCCCGGACAAACTATAATTTCATCAACCCTCTGAAAATTATATCCAAGAGCAGTCTTCTTCATTATTTTTTTTTCTATTACCCCCTCATTATTGTTGACTTTAGTGAACAAAAAAACCAGTTACTGCATCGTAATCCATGACTGTAGATATCAGCCGTTAGTTCTCCGATCCATGGACCATGGTTACGTTTTATCTTAGGTGTGACACGAATTCAACTTGAGATTCGCCCCTATACTACTTTCGGCTATCCTTCCCTCTACACCCACATCTTGTGCTCTTTTAAAAAGCTGATTCTCTTTTTATTCACAAGCAATAGGCCACCCAGTGAGGTCATTGCAGATGGAGACACCTAACTTCCTCACTCCGTCACTCCTATGGCTCCCATTTTTTTTTATTCCGATTTCGTAGGCCCCGAATAATTTATCTGTTTTTTAAAAAGTTAGGCTTTGTTCAATTGCTTGCAACTTGCAAGGACATCGATTCAAGTAAATGACTGCTATGCCTAATTTTGTTTGCTAAGCAATTTTTTTTTTCAAATTAAAAAAAACAAATATGCGTTGATGAACACATATCAAAATGGCTCACGACATATATTAAACCAGAGTGGCGCTGTAGTTGGCAACTACAAGCGATTTGCCAAAAGACACCTGAAATAAAAGCACTGTGACAAATTGACAGAACCATGCGAGAAGGTAAACAGCGAAAAATCAGACACCACTAGTTTAATATCATGCATGTTGATGGAAATGTATTTGAAGTTAAATCAAATCATCTAATTGTCTATATTTAAGTAGGTTAAAGTATATTAGTCATTCATATTTTCATAAGTATGATTTTAATCACTCAAATTTGGAAAGTGTATGTTTAGTAATTTTTTTGGCTAATGCTGTCAATTTCATCTTAAAGATATATATGGACCCAACAAATAGAAAAATGCTTCCTCAACTAAAGACGGATGAATTTATTAAAAAACAGACAGATGGAAAATGATTAAATTTAAAATATAAGAATGATCATAATAAATAATTAAAAATATAAATTCCAGGGGTCAACAATTCCCATTAAATAAACTAATGAAATTAATAAAAAATAAAAGTGTGCTTTTCATATTTAAGAGATATAAAAGAATCTTTAACATAAACAAAAATGATTAAATACATGCTTTACTTAGCCTAGTTGTATATAGCAAATTCTTTTATCAATGCTATCTAAATGCGCTTTTTATAATGGTTAACTTGAACATGTTAAACATTTATATATTGAAGCACTCTATTGTTTTTTCTCCAATAAGACGTGACTCTTATTGAATGGCTTGGACAAGAAGCTATAAATGTGGCCCAATTTGAAAATGGTGTACTCTATGTGGCCCAATTTATAAACGGTGGGGCTACGTTTCTTTTAAACTATAAACGGTGGTGCTATTTTTGACAGTGGCAAGACCCCCAATGACATTTATTGGGCTGCTTTGGTCTTTTCAGCACATCGAATGGCTCATTGCTAATTAATGGCCACTAGTACAGTACATTTGAGCATTCCCCCACGTGAATTAATCTCCTTACTGCCTTAAAGTCCTTTTCTTCCTAGTTACCGTCTTAAAGTCCAAACATATACTATTTTTCTTCACCTACAATTTTCACGCTCATGGTAAGAACTGAACATGTTAGGCCCATGCGTTCATGATATTTAAATGACCGTACCTTTTCTTCCCCCACCCGATTCAATTTTAATTGTTGGCATATATGTATGTATGAATGTGGTTTGGTAATTACATGGAGGTAGAGAGTTTGTGTTATTTTCTTCAAATTGCCCAGTGCCCATGCCTACTTCTGAATTTAATATTTCATATGCACCACTAATCATTATGGTGGCCTTCAATATTTTTGTCGTTGACAACACATTGTGTCTTACCCTCGACCGCACTAATTCCCACCACCATTCTTCACAATGACGCCGTTGGCAATGTGATGAGTACAACCCACCTATAGCTGCTCATGTCTGACCACCAAACTCATGAGCAAACATTTTGTTTCAAGAAAATTAGGATTCTTATTCTCCCGCCAACCATATAAACAACGATATTCACATGAATCAATTATATTTTTTTATTCACCCGTCAAGCTACTTGACTATAGAAACACATGGTCTCTGTAAGAAATCATTTAATTGATCTGAAACAATATTGTTCAATTATTGACATCTGATGAAGTATAAAAGCAAACAATCTCTTGACAGATTTTTTATCAAGCTCGATTTTTTTTTAATTGGCGTGCATTCACCAAGCTAGTATGTTTAATTCAAGTGACACACCATGCATAATCAATGTGAAAATTTATTTCAACAAATGAATTATTTCTCATTACAACGCAATTTTAAAATTTTCCAGTCACAAGGATATATTTCAGGACTTGAGGCACAAATATTTGCACGACAAGAATAATTGCTAAGCTCAATTTTTTTTTGTGTGAAATTGTGCCATAGTTTAATTAACATGAGTAAATTTCATAAGCAAATTGACGAATGCAACTGACGAGACACTGTGTATGCGTATGAATATCGCCACTTTTTTTTATGTGGGAATGGGATCAGCCTTTAATTTAGTTGTTACTAAGAGAGTATATAGAAGACTATTGGATTCTCAATCTAAAACAAGGGAAAATGACAAATAATTGTTAATGACTACTAACAAGTGGTAACAACTCCATGAGATCTCTTTATAATTAAGTCTCTTATTTGTGATCGAAATGTAAGTTGTCCTAACTATAAATCATGTTAATTACTAGTTAAAATATCAGCAAAATGAAAGTAAATTCACTTAAATAGTAGCAGCTCTATACAATGAATGAATGAAGAAAGGTTGGGATTCTCTCATAATCCCTCATAAGCGACTTGGGAATTGATATTTTGGCCTATTGAGATTCATTTAGGAGCTCATAATTTGTCACTTGTCCCATTAAAAATAGAAAAACTGTATTATAATACAAAATAATTTTTAGCATAAAAAATTTCAACTATTTAGACCTATTAATTTCAACTACCTAGACCTATTTCATTTCAACAGAAGATCTATAAGAGATACGGACTTATTCAGTTAACTGTAACATAATTTTACAGTTAACTGGATAAGTCTGTATCTCTTATAAATCATTCTGTTGAAATGAAATAGGTTTAGGTAGTTGAAATTTTTTATGCTAAAAAGTTTTGAAAATTAAAAAATTAAAATTTCTTAATTTATTTTATATTATAGTAATTGCTTTTTTAATTTTTAATGGTATAATTACGTAATATGAACCCTTGGATCAATGTAATGGGCATATATATATATATATATATATATATATATATATATATATATATATATATATATATATATATATATATATATATATATATATATATATATATATATATATATATATATATATTCACACTAATTTTCTCCACTTTCTTGCCACTTCTAAGGTTGATGTCCTTCTTGCCCATGCTGCACCTGGGTTTGTTTGTTTGTGAGAGTGACTTCTTTTTTTTTTACAAGAGTGAATGGTTGTTTTAGTGAAAGGCACATAAATGACATTAGCCCAACATTTCATTTTGGACAAATTGGTAATTGTCACATATTTGTCCAAGTTGGAATTGGATCGGAGACCCCATTTTGTAAGTGAAATTAAAGTGTCATTTTTTTTTTCTCTCATTTTACCAAGAAAAAAGCGGTGGCGGCAAGCAAGTAGTGATGAATGAATGATGATCGCGAACTAGCTAGCTAGCTAGCTTCTCCTCACTTTCACTTTCTCTTTCCCGCGTGGACCCCACCTTCCAGCCTGTCCACTTTCTCCCTGGCTTTTTCAGTCTCATCTCTCCCTCTCCCACACAAACGAACTCAGTTACTCTCTCTCTCCCTGAGCACCATGGATTCTCCTGTCTATGGTGTCTCCACCGTTTTTCTCCTTCTCCTTTCCCTCCTTCTCGCATTCACACCTCCCTCTCTCTCCTCCCACATCAACTCCAACTCCGTCCTCGTCGCCCTCCTCGACCACTCCCACTACACCGACCTCTCCGAGCTCATCGAAAAGGCCCTCCTTTTACCCACCCTCGAGGACACCCTCTCCTCCCACAACATCACCATCTTCGCCCCTCCCAACCTCGCCCTCCACCGCCACCTCAACCCTGAGTTCAAACGCTTCCTCCTCCAACCTCGCAACTTAAAATCCCTACAAACCCTTTTACTCTCCCACATTGTCCCCACCAAACTACACTCCCACCATTGCTCTTCCCTAACACACTCTACTCTCACCGACCACCGTATCCACTTAACCGCCGGAAAATCTCCCGGCATCAAGCTCGTTGACTCGGCTATCATTCTCCGGCCAGACGACGTCGTTCGCAGCGACGGCGTCATCCACGGCATTGAGAGGCTCATCATTCCGAGATCTGTTCAGGAGGATTTTAACCGGAGGAGAAATCTCCGGGAGATCGCGGCAGTCCTGCCGGAGGGCGCGCCGGAGGTTGATCCTAGGAGGAAGAATGCGGCGGCGGCGGCTCATGTGCCGGTGGGGTCCCCACCGGTGCTGCCGATTTACGAGGCGATGGCGCCGGGGCCGTCGCTGGCGCCGGCGCCGGCGCCGGGGCCAGGTGGGCCACGTCATCACTTCAACGGGGAGAGGCAGGTGAAGGATTTTATTCACACGCTGTTGCATTATGGTGGGTATAATGAGATGGCGGATATTTTGGTAAATTTGACGTCTTTGGCTTCTGAGATGGGGAGATTAGTGTCTGAGGGGTATGTGTTGACTGTGTTGGCGCCTAATGATGAGGCCATGGCTAAGTTGACCACGGACCAGTTGAGTGAGCCAGGTGCGCCGGAGCAGATTATTTATTATCATGTGATTCCGGAGTATCAGACGGAGGAGAGTATGTATAATGCTGTGAGGAGATTTGGGAAGGTCAAGTATGATACTTTGAGGTTGCCTCATAAGGTGGTGGCTCAGGAGGCTGATGGGTCTGTGAGATTTGGTCAAGGGGAAGGGTCAGCTTATTTGTTTGATCCTGATATATACACAGATGGGAGGATTTCTGTGCAGGGGATTGATGGGGTTCTTTTCCCACAAGAGGAGGAGACATTAAAGAAACAGGTTAAAGCTGCTCCTGTTGTTAAAGTTGCAGCTAAACCAAGAAGAGGTATATAGTTTAGTTCTTTGTCTATGCTTGATTTTCCTGGATGCTTCTTATATTTTTGCTGTTATAGCTTGATTGCATTGTTTGTGTTATGATTATCATCAATTGCTTATGCTTTTAGAGTGTAGGAAATAATTGAGGATTGAGTTGTAGCTAAGTGTAACACTTGATTGGTGATCAAGGAGTTTGTTGGATGACTGTAGATTTAAGCATTGACAAGTTTAGGCATTTGATGAGGTTTAGATTTAGATTTTAGTCTTGCGGATGAATTTTGAGCTAGGAAGGAGTGATGAGTGTCTCACATGATTGATGGTTACGGATCTTGTTGGGTAGTACCTGTAGGTTTAAGCATTGACAAGCTTTTTAGTGCATGGTTTTCTGGAAAGGTGTAGTGCTATTTATTTAATGGTAACATGGATTGTTCGTGATGGGAGGTGCTTGATTGTGGAGGCCGCAAGAAATTTGCCAAGATTTAGGTTTGGGTGGGGGAAAGAAAACATAGGAGTATTTCAAGAATGGTTTTCTTATTCCAAATAGTCGGTTCTCTCTTCCCATCTCCCAACATGCCCATGTGAATGTGATGGTCAATAAACGATAAAGTATTCGTCATGCCAGTCTGTGAACCCACCCTCCATTAATTTGATTATAGTATGCAACAGTCTGTCTCACCGTTTTTACACCCTCCATTTAGTTGTATTAAAAATCCTCTTAGTATCTTTAGATATCTTTCTCTTAGTCTATTGGCATATTTTTTCCCAGCACTTCACACTTATATGATTCCTTCAACTAATATAAAATTGGTTGTGTGATCCACATTTAGTGTAGCTAAATTCTTTTGCTTCAATCATCTTCTTTAACGCCTACTGGCAATAAACGAAAGTGGTCCACCAATGACATTGTTTTTAGTTGACTTTAACATTTTATCTTATCTCACTGGATGGATGATGCAGGGAAGTTGCTGGAGGTAGCCTGTAATATGTTTGGAGCTTTTGGTCAATTTTGCCAATGAAATCGCTTTCTCAACTAAATGTGGCCCCAAGAAAAGGAGAGTACATTTATGTAAACAAATTGATAAATGGTAAGTTGACCCACTTTCATGGCGTTTCTATTTAGTGTTTAATTTCCATGGATTAGGAATTAACCATTTTTATTTTTAATATGAACGGTGCAGTGGCTGGTGTAATCAGATGAATACGAAGGATGGATCATGAATCTGTAATGGGAGAGAGCGATTGAGTTGGCAGGATTTTCGTGGAAACAACTCACACGGGATAAAATTTTTTTGTCACTTTGTTTCACATATTGTAATTAGATGACATTTTTTAATTATTTTTTATTGTCTATTCTGTGTCTCTGGAATCTGGATGCAATAAACAATCTATGAATACAACACCCTTCACGGGTCTATACTTTCTTTCTTATAGTTTGTGCATGTGAATCAAACAAATACATGAAATCTACTTCTTCCTTAAGTTATGAGTCACTTTTTTCTTATAGCTATCATTAGGTAGTTTCCATAATGGCATTATTGTTCTATCTGTTTACAGCTAATGATGAAAAGAACCTTTGAGGATAGATAGATAAATAAAAGTGCTTTTTCATTTCATGAGGAAAGGGAAAAGCCAGGGGTAAAAAGGGAAGTCAGATGGAGCTTTGCCTGGTTTTGATCATCTTAATGAATAAGAGCGCGTAGCTGATGTTATTGTTAGGCTGGGCCTCCCAGTGTCGGCTAGTATGATGCTCCACAAATTCTTCCCGCAAAATGCCAAAGCAGTATTTATTCTTTTTTTTTTTTGATAAAAAGGCAAAATAACATTAAATAACATTTAACTATTACATCAAGTTACTAATATCCAAAGTATATAAAGCATATTTAAAATTAAACAAGCTGAAAATTAAAACATATAGTAGAGAGACAACATCAAACTCTTCTCGTGCACCAGCATAAAGTGTCATATAGAACCAGTGAAGTAGTTCCGACAGCCAGTGACCTCTTGAGAGCAACGGGCAGCTGGAACCGGAGAAACACGCCACTACGAGAGCTAAGAGAAACTCAAAGCCTCACGACGTCTATACCACAAAGGGCATTGAAATTTTTTTGGGTGTTACAATGCACCAAGGATGTCATCCACAAAGAACTGGAAGATTCTACATAACACGTTGAAGCTTGTGCAGATAGAGAAAGTTGTACAAAACAGAACCCAAAGTAGCAAACTAGAAGCATAAGGAGATAAGACCTGAAATAAACCAAACAAACCATAAAAAAGCATGAGGAAACAAAGGTGAGCAGCACTGCATGATGAACCTCTAAGCGGCTGCTGGAGAGCTTAGAGGTTCCCGTTGAAATCATCCACTCACGCGGAGCTTTTTGACACAAGCTCCGGTAAAACCCAAACTTTGAACATGCATGTCGTCATTCCAAGAACGCTTTCTTGAAAAACAAAGGTATACCATGTTGAAATGAACTTGAAACGCATATAGGTTTCCTAGATTTGTAGGAGGAGAAAAGAGTTTCATTCTCTTGTTAGTAAAGACAGCAGTGAGAGAACATATATTGGAGAACTCATAGCAACTGCCAAACAGTATTTATTCAGTTGTAGTATTTCTTTATTTTTCCAACATATTGTTCCCACCTTCACGTGGTTTTTTTCTCGTGGAAACAAAATAGGAAAATTTGTTCATAAAATTGAGTTATTTACTAGTACCTTGTTTTGGATTTTCTTGATGAATAAGTCATTAAGTTGTCTTTCTTTACCCGTTTGGTTGTGTGAAAGAAAGTTAAGAATTAGAAATGGAAAGGGTAAGAGGTGGAAAATAGGGGTAATGATGAGAGAGTAAAGTTTGTGGGCCCCAGGATAAGTGTGAGATTGAGAGAGAAAACTTGTGGGCCCCGGGATATATGTAAATGACCATATTACCCATTCACTTTTCAATTATTTTCATCCCACTTTCCTTTTCTTCATACATCCAAACAAGCCATTATTGCTCCTACCTTAATTGAAAGAAAAGTTTCACATGACTGTTGATACTTCTTGAATACAGGCTTGTTCAGTTGTTTGTCTTTTTACATATAATTTTTTTTATATACAAAATTTTTAGGAAAGAGGTTGAGCTTAACCATTATTCAAGGGCATGAAAACTAACGCTTGATCGTCTGACCCAACCCAGCGCCGTAGCTTAAACTGATATTTACTGTAGGCATTCTATACATTTACTGTAGACACAACTAAATGTCATTCTCCGGAGACATATAACTCAGTTTGCTATGTGCTTAAAGAAAGCCTAAGTATGCTTTCTAGGACTTGAGGGACTGCTTTTGTTGAAAGCAATATTAGCATAAACAAACTAGAATGGTCTATCCTTGAGAGATTAAGTTAAGATTAAGAATGATTTTCAAGATTATTGAATTTATAACTTTATAGTTAAAGATAAAATCAAAATAAAATATGATAATATTAATATCACCAATCGCTATATGTGCATAATGTGTGTGTGTAAGTATGGTTATTCATAAATTAAACCATTGCAACCTAATATCTCCGAACAAAAGGCACAATCCTTGACGTTGAAGTGATGTCTAATGATGCTCCTACCAAATGTTCATTATCACGAAATTTCCAGTTTACTTTAAAATAATATTGTAGTATTGTAGATCTGGCCTTCAATATTTTACTCCTATTATCTTTTGGTGGAAATTATGAGACAAAAATCTCCAGTTTCTTTTAAAATGAAAGTATATTATGGATCTGCCCTTCGATATTATTTTTTTCGTTGAAATTATGGGACAAAACCACCAAATTCCATAAGAATGAAATTATATTATGCGGCTGACAGCTGTAGGCAGACAGATAAGGAGCTAAGAGTGAAATGGGCTCACCCTGCCAGAAAGCTAGTGTTCTCAACAGGCCCAAATATCACCTTTTCCGTAAACAACGATTAACCAAAAATAAAATATTCCTACCGAAAACCATGAATTATGTGAAGTCAAACTTTTATGCGTCAGTTAAAGTATAGCATTAGCATCAAACGAATGTTTTTATAAAAAAAATCTTGATTTCCATAAATTGATTTATTTAACTTATAAACTAATATATAATCTATTTGATAATACACAAAATACTCTATAAATAATTGATTCTTTTCGCTTCCTTAATCTTTTCAGGAAAAATTAATTGGATATTGAATATTATATTTAGAAATAGATGGTTGGTGTAATAAATATTGCTAAATAACAATCAAATCTTAACCAGCCACATGCCCATATATTTGTATGAACTCTATGAAGTTAAAAGTAAATCAGATTATTCTTCACAATGATTAAAATCTCTTATGGTGAAACATTATTGATTAAAATCTCTTTCACACAGTTTTTGAAATTCAGAATTTGTTACGTTATATTCCTCCATGATATGTTTAAATACTGTATATTGGTTGAGTAAAATATTTTTTGCAAAAAGGAATGATACACAAAAATTGAATTGTAATAAATGTGAAAATCAATTAAACGGATGGCATCCCTCAAACTCAAGCTCAGATCAAAAGTTTAAAATGGAACGAAAGCAGATGGATTAAAAGCAGGCATTTCTTAGAGCACACCATGAGTTAACAAATGAAAATCTAGAGACGAAGTATTTATATATATAATGGCAAGGCAGGTTCAAGACTAGGGACACACAATCTTTATCTTTAGTATCTACAATAATTGTAATGGATAAACTTAATCTGAAAAAGAAACATAAAATCCTAAGTGTGTACGTAAAATATACGCTGGGCATACGAATCTACACTCCAACAGTAACCTCATCAGTTAACATTCTTTGGCATTGTCACAGTGAGCTGTGCACTATTTGAGGGCAATATTTTCTTCAGTTTCAACAGCTTGTTTTGGTTCACCATTGCCATTTTGGCTTATTTTCGCATTACTCTTATTGCTTGCAGATTCCTGAGTTTGCACCTTGACTTGAATCTTCCTGTTTGGTTTTTTGGGATTAACATCTTTATGATCACCTTTTATTTTGGACCTGGATGGTTCATTCTCCTGTTGTTTCACACGTGGGCTGGAACATGCTTTTTCATCTCCATTATTATTAGTCACTCCAGAGACTTTGTTCCGTCCCAGCTTTGGAGATTTTGGTCGGGTCGTTGGAATCTGAAACAACCAATGATGTCATCACAAAAAGTAATATTTCATACTAAGAGAAAGTGAGAAATAAAAGTTGGCCATGACATAAAAAGAACCTTCTTGAGTTCCACTTTTGGTGGGGGTTCCTTGTAGAAAGTTGGCATTGGATTGGCTTTGAAAGTCATGGTTTTCCTCAGCTGCTTGATTTCTGCCTCATGGTTTTCCTGTAACATACTCCACTTAAAAAAACCAAAGCACTTCATAATGGAAATCTTGTGAAGCCCACTAGTGTTGATACTTATACCTTAGATTTGGCTTGCAAGTCCGTTTTCTCCGCTTCTTTTGCCTGGAATTTCTCTTCCAACTTGGAGAAAAACTGGTAAACAGAAGAGATTCAGTACAAGGCATTAGAAATAACAACATTAAAAGAGTACAAGGCTGTTGCAGCAAAAACCTCCTTTCGCTTTTCAGCTCGTTCTTCCAGCCTGGAGGAAAATCCTACCCCATTGATTTTCCTTTGAAGAGTAGTGCTTCTGTTACCATACAAAAAATATAAATTGCCAACAATTCTAGCCACATTAATCCAAAATAGGAAAACAAACTATTATTATAAACGTACGAAGTTGTTGAGATAACATCATCATCCTCTTTGATAACTGGCTTTGCAGTTTTTGCTGTGTTTGAATTCTGATCCACGGTTCTGCCACGAGGTCAAATAGTTGTGATTAATAGGAAATAAAAATTTTAGTGGAGAATTATAAACTTTAAAGATTGAGGTGTGACTTACAAGGATGTCTCAGAAGTATGGCTTTTAGCTACTGCATTCACCTCAGTAGTCCTTCCAAACTGGTACACAACACAGATGTCAGATACAAGGACACCAAACCTAGGAAGCTATGAAGATCACAAACAAAAAGCAAAGAATAAAAATGAAACAAAATTTTTACCACAGAGCGTTTAAAGCTAGGCTTGGATGCCAAAGAAGCTCTCACTTTAGAACTTTCAGTTTTTGTTTGTACTTCCTTTGAGCTTGAATCAGGATTTTTTGTAGACTTAATTCTTGGACGAACAGAAACCTCTCCTTTGATCTCATTAGCATCCATGCTTTTCTTCAAAGATGCAACACGATTTGTTTTGGCTGGAAATGACAAACTCTGAGAAAGGGCTGGCCTTTGTTTTTGTGACACCGAAGTGGAGCCTTTCAAACTGGGTTTATCTCTTCCAGATTTGTTAATCTTTGAAGCAACACCAGTTTCCTAAACATAGAAGCTTGAAATTAGAAAAAATTGTCCTACATCATGTGATTCATTAGTAAATAATCCAATATGGTACCTTGGTAGTACGTTTTGAGGCTTTACTTGCTGAAGAAGTTATTGTTGCAGCAACAGATTTGGCGCCTTCAGCTTCAACTGTGAGTTTAGCCACTTCATTCTTGCTATCTCCTTCTGTTCCTTCATCACAATCCTTGTTCTCTTCCTTGTTTATATTCTCCTCCTTTGCTTCCCCAATGATACGTTTCTCTTCCTCTATAGCAACCCCATTTTCAGATTCCATTTTACTCCAAAAACTCAAGGATGATCTATAGAAAGTTGAGGAAGGATCAGCTGCAAAAAAGAAAAAACAAACATATTCTCAGGCTTTGTGACATTTTGGACATATATAAGTACATCTACTATTGATTTGGATCAAGGGATGTAAACACAATAGTGTGAGAAGTCGGCATTAAATGACTAACAGACAAAGGGTTATAAGCTGGAGAATATAGACATAGAGGCTCATGAACGCAAGGACCAAAAGATATTATTGCAGTGTCTCATAATTGGTAACCCTTCCATGTGCTAAATTAATGTATATATATTTTTGATGAAATGGTTTTCTGTATAGTCCACAACATATGAGAAAAACAAAAGGCATGAAAAGAAACAGAGTCCTCTGCTCCGCCTTAAATGGCATACTCTGCAAAACGAACGTTTTATTAAATATTGAGGTTCCCGGATCATAACAGTGTCTTAAAGAATCAAATTAAAATACAGACCCTCCATTAATGGACCTTTTCAAGACTCATTTTTCACAGTTCTCATTGATCACACTCAATCACTCATCATTCTAAAGTCCACTAGGTGATCGTTTTATTAAGAAATGAAAACGTTCAAAAAGAAGACATTGGAAATGGATCCGATATCATGAAAGACTCCTACATATACTGTGTTCTGTTCACTACTTTCTGCATTTCAGTCCTTATATTTCCTTGCGACATCCATATTAAAAAACACATACAGAAGAGAAGAAGAAGAATGAGAATGAATTATGCAAACTTTTTTAAAAAAGTTAACGCAAATCCACAAGAGACAACAACTATTATTGAGCGAGAACACACATAATCTAATAATAGCAAGTCAGCAGAATCCAAATCAAGGTAATAGAAAAACAGATTACACATGAAAAACCAACAAACAGTACTGTTGGAGATAACAAACTTCAAAAAGAAAAAAACATGAAAACTTGTCCATACCTTTGAAAGGAGTGGCTCTTGAATATGAAGAAGAGGAAGGGGTGGCTTTAAAGTGGGATCCAATGGGATGATAAAGATGAAGAAGAAAAGGGAAGTTGGTGGAACTGAGGTTTTTGTTGGAGAAATGAAGAAGACAGATTCGAGGGAAGAAAGCTCCAAGTGAGACGAACTTTCAATGAAGAGGAATAGAATAGAAAAGATAGATTAATAGCAACTTCCCTTCATGACTTTTCTGCCACTTGTAACTCTAAAGTCTAAACTCTTTGTTGTAAGCAGTTATTTTTTTTTTTCTTTCGGGGTTAACCGAAAAAACGAAGAAGAGTAGGAAGAAGAATTTATAAACAGTGTGGCGGCTTGTTTTTTATTTTAACCGTCACCCCAAGCGTTTTTAAGGTTAAACTACGTTAGGCGGAATCGAAAGGTGACGGCAACATAAAAAAAGAGAATCGAAAGGTGACACTCCTTTTTTATATGAATGATGATTAATGTCCCGCCTAATTACGGATCAGACATTTCATTTAGGGAATTCGTGAATCAATTATATTATATTGTTGACGAGAAAGTTGTAATTGATTAATCATTCCATTTTTATGATTTTGTTTTGAAACATGAAGGGAAGCATATTTTTTTTATGTGAAGACTATCCACGTGTGTCAAGTAAAACTAATATTTTAGGCTCTTACTAATCTTAAGTTTAGGGGTCATGCAGCTGGTGTGTGAGTTTGATTAATCACTTGTTTATAGGATGAGAGTACTTATTACTCACAAGTCACACCAACCTGTTAGGTTAAAGGGGGAGATTATTGGTGCAGACAAGAGGTGATTAATAGGGGAATTAATATTTTATTAAGGGAGAGAAAAAAAAGAATGAAGAGGAGAGGTTTGTCCACATGTACTGAATTATTTTTGGCTGTACATGGCTGTACATATACAATCTATTAATGACAAATCACCATCTCTCTTCACTGGACTTGGTTAGTTTATGATCATGTGCACAAATAGAAATTGGCAAATATTCACCGCCTCTTTTAAAAATGGTAACCCAATGTTTCCTTAATAAGCCCAATTAGTGAAAGAATTTAGGCCCTTATTATAAGTTTTTTTTGGAAGAAAATAGTTTCAGTGTTACATCTTTACCCTTATTAACTAGTGTAGTGAGATAAAATAGAGGTGTGACACAATGTATAAAACATTATTTAAATATTTATGAATCAATTTTGAGTTAACTAATCCTCATTGGTATGTAAAAATTAAGCAACTTGACCTGTAAAAGTCAGGGTGATAAATTTATGCAAAGATGATTTTATTTTTATATACATTTACAAAGCTGAAATTAATACTAGTGGTTCAGGACCGGATTTAATTGAGGTGGAATAATAATGGGAGTGTGGAGGGCAAAATTGTAAAAGAAGGTGGGGGGAAGAACCAATGATTGAAGGAGGAACAAGGACAATGTATGAGAACATGGGAATGTAAAGAGGGAGGGTGATGACGTGGCGGGATCCAAGACCATGATTGGTGGCACGTTAGGCCAGCCATGAGATAGACCCCACCAAGTGAGCGTGAGCTGTCAAAACTTGCGATGATCGGACGGTGGTTGGAATGGAGGAGCAAATCTGAGCCGTGCATATATATGAGAACACACATATCATCATATTCAGAGATAGGGGAGAGAGAGAGATTGATGGGTCATGGCCGTTGTATTCAACTTCAAGCCTTCCATTGATGGCGTGAGGTGCACGCGCCAGCATTGGAGGATGGATTAGAATGCATGAATGACTAGCTTCACATAAAATATAGAAACATGAATAAAGAAATATATGTACATATACAAAGATATGTGCGACCGATCTCCTTCCTCGGATGCCTTTCATCGCCATTCTCCCGACATCACATACGCCATTCTATTCCCCCTCTGTTGTATTACCCATGTTTCTTAAATAAAGGTAGCCCCATCTTGCTAATTGTATATGGCATATGCCCTGTTCAATTCAATGATATGTTCTCATAATAATCTTATATGTTAATAGATCATCAGGATCTCATGTTCACCTAAACCATCTATCTAATTAAGAACAAAGTTTTAATTTATGGGTAGTGTTGACTATAGAAATTGTATGACATCGTTGATATAACTATTACTCCCTCCGGTCCTAAATATAAGACTTAGTTGACTTTTTTTGAGATGTTAAGGTTACAAAATATGTTATTAAATTATGACATATTTGATATATTTTTATATTAATCATTAGTTTATAGGTTAAATAAACTAGTTTAAGGAAAAAATAGATATTAATTTAATTTATAATTGACTTATTTTGCTTTTTTAGGATTTTCCAAAAAAGTCAACTAGGTCTTATATTTAGGACCGGAGGGAGTATATATATACCTCCCTCAATTCTTTACTATAAGATTACTATTTATCTAGTTTGATCGGATTGATTGTATTAATTACATTAGTCAAAGTAACATGGCAATAATATTAAATATTTAGGAATAAGTACACCCCAAAATATGTGAATTAGTAATTAGGGAGTGAGTTTTTTGAGTGCTCTTTGGGTATTTTGTTGCCTCTCTTTATATGATTACATATGGTACTTGACTATCGATGAACCATAATTTACGTCTTAACAAATTTTGGCCTCACGGTGTTTCCATAAGATTTCTTTTTAATGTTTAGAAAAGATATAATGGAATACACACATCTCTTTGCTATTTTTTGTGTAGAAGATTGTTAATGATTTATGGGCCCACTTTACATGCAAGTCTATTAATTAAATGCCCTTTGTTATCTATTCATCTGATCTTTGAGCTCACCTTGCAATAATATAAATGAAAGGAGTAAGGCTATATATTATAGCAAGAAGTTAAAAGCGTCGTTTTTATATGAGACAACAACAAAAAGAAAAAAAGGAAATTGTAATTAAGTAAAACTTCAATCCATCAACGACTGATATTTCGATTTTATCAAAATTGGATGATAGACAACGATCAAGATTCCATCAAGTTAATATTCTTTATGGAACTGACAAGATCAAATCACCTCCATTATAAAGAAAAGAAGAAAGGTAATTAATTAAGAAGATGTACGTGAGGTTGCACATATTGTTCTACGGTTCCTACAATAACTCTTTCTCTTTCTTTGTGTGGGTCTATGTATAAGGTGAGCTTGTATGTATTGATTAATTGTGCATCAATGCTCCATTCCATCTGTGATAGAGAGAGGGGGAGAGAATGGATAAAGATGGATTAAAAGTTCGAATAAATTGAGAAGGAAGATGAATGGAGGGTGTGAGATCAATTAAGGAGGCTAATCCAAGAAGGTAAGGAATTATAGGAATGGGTGAGTACCAAGCAATATCAAAAGACAACATTGATGATGTTACTCCAAACATGTCAACTTAATTATGGCTGACCAGTGATTTTCGTATCTTCATCCTTTCTTCAACTCCTCACATGCATGCCAGTATGCCACCCTATACCCTTTCACCTCCTCCCAACACTTCTCCCTTGTACTCTTAACTCTTTTTTTCAACATTTTTAGAAAAATTGAATATGTCAAATTAATCACTCTAAAATTATTATAATTATTTTTCCCTCAAAACTAATCTATTCTACTTATAAAACAAATAATCTAATTACATTTGCCAATAATATGCCATAACTTAGTGCTCTAATTTACTTCATTAACTTCCAAAAAAGAAACGGATCTTATATTTAGACAGAGAATTAAACCAAAATTAAAATGTTATTTAAGTTAATTAATATGACATCTTTTTCAATATTTAATCATTCTCTTTAATTCTATCAATTTCTCTCTAACCTGAATATTGCAAGTCCATATAGATCATTTAAAAAAATACAAAAAAATATAAATAAATAATGCATTTAAAATTAAGGTTAACCTTCTAGCTAACTCTGAGCACTAAAGTATGATCAATTATCAGTTCTTATTATTGTGATAAAGTGCTCTATCATTATGTGGTGAAAGAAAAGGGAGATAAGCAATCATATTAAAGACGCATATTTTTTATCGACAACTAAAGACACATATTTAATTTACCATATATAAAACCACCTTTTCTTGCTTTTTAAAAGAAAAAATTGTTTAGTATTCTGGTGATTGTGCATCATTTGAGAAGTATTATTTGTCACAATTGTTGGTACATCCATTATTACTTACAGCGATTAACTAGCTATTTAGGTAAATTAACCTCCGTCTTTCTCAATAATCGCAACTAGCAAATATAGCATCGCTTTTGATTAGAGTGTTTGTGTTATGGACGAGGAGCTGGACCATGACTAGCTGATAGATGCCTGCCACCAAATCCTCTAAATCTCTCAACTCAATTTTAGATTAAGCCCCAATCAATACATGATTAAACAAAATTAATAATCCTGCTTCAAATCTCAACTTCATTAATTAGACAGCCAAATCCCACTTAATAATGGACCCAACTCAACCGCCTCATCACAAGAAAGTGCACTGCATTGTCCCTTGCAAGTTAGATCTATGAATTGAGAAGTGTGTGTGTGTGTCCCGATCGAGCTAGTTTCAACTCATAATGAGAGGAGGTTAAAGACAAAATATAAAATAAAAGGAGATCGAAAGGGAAAACATTTATATACTCCCTCCGTTCCTAAATATAAGATCACTTTGGTTAATTTGGGGAGATTAAGGAAGACAATAAAATTACATAATCTTCCCAAAATCCCCTCAATTACTTAACTTTAAAAGGAGGAGGGGTTTTCAATGAAAAGAGAGAGTATAAGGGTAGTTTGGGCAAAACTTGAGATAAAATAGGAAGTGATCTTATATTTAGGAACTTATTCACTTCCCCAAAGTGATCTTATATCTAGGAACGGAGGGAGTATTTAAGAAAATCATAAAGTAAAAGATAGAGGCATAGAGCAGTGATGGGGGAAATCTGGAGAGCGACAAAAATAAAAGAAAGCATATGGATATGCCAAATATAAGACAATGACCGGACAGTGTTTTCTGCTACACATCACGTTCCCATGGCTTCACAAATAATTATGAAAGAATGTCAAAATAAGGCTACAAGACAATGTGAAATGTTTCTCCACCTAAAGCAGATTATGTATGCAGCAAATTAAATGATTCCCCACCAGTATAAAACTTCAACCAAATCATGTCTCTCTGTGATATGATTCTATATTCTTCCTCTTTTGTTTTGATGCATCTCTAATTTTAGACAATGCACACAATATTCCTATGTCAATTAGGGCACAGGTAAGTTTTTGGTGGTAATCATAGATGCGATATATAAAAAATATAAAATAAACAAAATAAGTATATGATATATACTTTAGCCAAAAGAAAAAGTATATGATACTGTGCCAAAACAGTGAAACGTTGTGTAAGAGTCATCTAATTAATTACTTATTAGTTATTACAAAAAAATGGATTTAGAAATAATGGGAATGATGTGAATCATCGGGTAAAAAGTAAAATCACGAATGTGCGGGTGTTAAGCATGAAGATATCTGTATGCACGCCTTTATAAGTTTCATGCTGAACATAATTAAATATTTCATTGCATAAATTTACAAGAGATCAATTCGTACATACATGTTAAATCATCCATTTAAAGAAAGTTCAAAGTATCCAGATGAATTAAATAATACTTAAAATGTATTCAAACTTTCTCATAAATATGGGTTTATATATCACATAAATCTATCGAAATAATGTTATCCAACTCCAAGTGACTCCCCCATTCATAGTGGAGTTTGCATTGTATATTTATAATTAACAATATATACTATAATGGGGATAGTGATGTGTTCTGATAATAGGAAGCTATTCTAAGCCTTTCAACCCTAGAACACAAACACATGACAAATACCATTCAGAAATCCCCCTGCCACGTCCAAGAGATAGCTTTCATCCTACTCTATGAATATGCATGCACTTGCAGTTCTCTGACGTGTAATAATTTTCTAGCCTCCACTGCAATTCCAAGCAATCAAGACCTATTATGGGAAAACACTTGTCTTTCCTTATTAAATGATGCACATTCACGGAGAAAGGAGGGGAAAAAAAGACTTATTCTGTTATAAGATTGATATCTTGTAATGAAAAAATTAGAGTAGAAGGGAAGAAGAAGAGAAATTCAGAGGGTTTAAGGATAAGAAACATAGAAAAGAGGATTCAAAGAAAAAAATGAGGTTCAGATTAGAAGAGGAGACATCAGTCATCGACTGTCACAAAAACAAATACTCAAATAATATTCATAATCCAAGAAAACAAAATATGAAATCCTATGTTAATTTATATAGCACTGAAATCCTATGTCAATTTATTTAACCCTGACCCCAATAATAAAACATAATAATAAAATAATTGAGGTATAGACAATTTTTTCTGGGAAATTCTTAGGTGCAATGTATAAAACAAAAAAGAGTATGATATTGCCAAATTAATGCATGGTTGTGTAAAGGCGCCCCATTACTTACTACAAAACAAATGGATTTGGGCATGATGGAAACGAGGTAAGTCATCAAGTAACTAGTTTAAAGAGGTAAACATGACGAGTTATATGCAGTTAAAATATGCTGCTCTATAACTAGATATTTTATTATTGTATAAATGTATAAATTTACAGGAGAAATTATACATACGTGATACATGTAAAATTATCCCTCAAAAGAAAGTTCAGAGTATCCAAAGGATTAAATAATACAGTACTTAATGTATTCAAGTCTCACTCGTAGTCAAGCGAAACTATTCCTAAATAATAAAAAAAAATGTGAAACTATTCCTCACTGATATAACAATCTGGTCATGTAAAGCTCTCATCTTTCCTTCCATGATTAAATTAACATTTCATGGAGAAAGCAGAATAATAGGAGACTTAATTATATGCCACAACATACTGATGATGATTATTATGCCTCTCTAGTCTCTACTACCTTTTGCCCCTCACACCCTTCTTAACAAAATCTGTGTCGCCTCTCTGCATCACTGCCACAAATTCATCATAGTCTATCCGGCCATCCTGAAACCGTAAAAGTAAGACATTACAAACATTGGTAGATTTGCAATGAATTGTTGAAAATTACAGACTTACAGTTCTAAACCATGTCCTACATTAAGGATTGAAAGAGTACATGAATATGAAGAACACTCACATTATCTTGATCAGCCTCACGGATGATGTCCTCCAAACGAATGTTCTCAAGGCCAAGTTCCTCACAAACTTGTTGAAGCTCGTCTTGAGTGATGTAGCCACTTCCATCTTTGTCAAAATAACGGAAAGCAGCCACTAAGTTATCCTCTCTCACAACTTTGTTAAGGTTTAAGGTTGCAGCTATGAATTCCTGATAGTCTAATGTGCCACTATTGTCTGCGTCCGCCTGCAATAATGTGTATTAGCTCAGACATCAATAGTCATTCATAGTTATAGAGGGGGTTATAACATTAATGAGCTGAGAGAGACCAATATTATACTCGCTCCGGTCCTAAATATAAGACCTAATTGACTTTTTCTAGAAAATCCTTAAAAAAACAAAATAACTTAATTATAAATTGATTTACCTAATTTTTTCCCTTAAACTAGTTTATTTTACCTCTAAACTAATGGATAATCTAAAAATATATCAAATATGTCATCATTTAATAACTTATTTCGCAACCAATCTCTCCAAAAAAAAGTCAATTAGGTCCTATATTTAGGACCGGAGGTAGTATTTAACTTTTTTTCATAAAAGAAATTTCAAGTCACTCACTGCTTGCATTAGATAATGAATTTCAGTTTCATCGATGTTGGCCCCCAAGGCTTTCAGTCCAGACTTGAGTTCCTGATAAGTAATTTGGCCACTATTGTCTGTGTCTATCATCTTAAACATTTCTTTCAACCCTGCTATTTCTTCTTCGGACAGGTTCTTTGCAATAACCTACAAGTAAAAAAAGCCACATTCACATCTCAATTTACCGAAGACAAACACCAAAATTATATATGATTTAGAGATAACTTACTCTAAGAACCATTTTTTTGAGCTTGTTCATGGCAGAAAATTGCTTTAGGCGAGTCAGAACTGCAGGGTCAATGGGCTTATCAGGGGCTGATCCATCAATTCGGATCCAAGGGTGACCTGCATCAAATCACACTTATTATTTGTTATACTCTCGTTCTTTGAAATTATGACGTTCCTGACAATTGAATGGTTAATGCTCTATATCATTTTATCATTTTAAAAAATTGTTTTCATTATCTCCAAAAGCTTTGTCCATCATGTAAATTATAAACTAGGCCATGATACAATGAGTTTAGAAACTTACAAAGTACTTCATGGGCTGTCAATCTCTTTTTAGGATTTCTTGTAAGCATCTTCCTGACCAAATCCTTTGCACTCTCAGAAATCTTAGGCCAGGGATCTATCGTAAAATCAAGTTCAGCTTGCAACACCTCCTTAAATATCTGAGCCTCGGATTCTGAAAATTACAATTTTTAGAATCAAATTCATGTGATATAAGAAAAAAAAGGAAAAAGACAGGATCATCATAAGCTGGATATGATATATGATGAGCTTTTACCACCCCAAAATGGAGGCACCCCACATAACAGAATGAATATGATCACACCAGCACTCCACACATCAGCTTCTGGACCATACATCTTGTTCAAGACTTCTGGGGCAACATAGTATGGGCTTCCTACGATATCAGTAAATATATCCCCTGCATTAACCAACCACATTCACACCAATGTTAAGCAGAATTAATGATGTACAAAGTTTTCTTCTTTCATATCAATCAAAGGCAAACCTGGTTTGAAGAAAGCAGACAAGCCAAAATCAATGGCCTTAAGAGGAGCATCTTCCTCCTCATTCACGAAGAGGAAATTTTCAGGTTTAAGATCGCGATGCATGACTCCTAATGAGTGACAAGCTTCAATGACACCAACCACAGTCCTGGCTATTTTAGCAGCTTCTTTCTCAGTGTAATGGTATTTCTTCACAATCCTATCAAACAACTCACCACCTTTACATAGCTCCATCACAACATGAACAGCCATGGGATCTTCATAAGCCTCTTTTATAGAGATCACATTAGCACACCCTGCCAAGTGATGCATTATCCGAATCTCCCTCCTTACATCCTCCAAATCCGCTTGTGTCTTCAATTTCCTCTTAGCTATTGACTTGCAAGCATACTCTTTCCTTGTACCCTTCTCCACACAAAGAAATGTAGTCCCAAATTGGCCATTCCCAAGCTTCCTTCCCAAAGTGTAGAACTCCTTCAGATTTCCCGTTTTTGTTTGCAACACAGACGCTGTTTTAAACCCTGCCACAGCTTGCCTCTTCACAGTGTAGGCCTTTCTTGGTTCTACAGGTTTTACTGTCTTAGTTGGTCTAGAAGTTGATGCTTCTGAGGCTACCCTTTGCTCCTTTACCTGCCTATTGGGATCTGAAGGGCTTTTAGATTCTGAGACCTAGCCATTTTTATCATCCCTTTCCATTTTGGCCACCTCTGGAGGATTGAAAGCAAAAGTGTTTGAGGGATTTGGGTCATTATTACATGAGGTTGCATTATTCTTATTTCCTATTCGTTTATAGCAAGGAATGCAGTTTGTGCATTGAGAACAACACCCAGGTGACTTTGAAATATTGGATGCTTCTTTGTTATATAAACTTGTCGTTCGACAACACACACAAACGTTTCCCATTTCACGCTACTACTCACGTCTAACGTGTGTTTTTAATTGTGTTCTAAGCACATTTTGATGTTTCCTAGGAATAAAAGAACATAACAACAAAGAGAATATTTTTTGGGCCAGGGAAACACAAAAACGTGATCCCCAGATGCCCAAAACAAGGACAAATGCAGGATTTGAAGGATCAAAGGAAGAAAGTTTGGAATGATTGAAGCTGAAAAGTGCGAAATTGAGATGAAGGAAATGAAATGAAACTCAAACGAAAAATGGGAAAGCAAACGGACAAGAGAAATCTTGAGAAGTAGCTAGATTTTAGGAACAAACATCTATTTTTTTTACCGTTGAACAAACATCTATTTCAGTCTTCATTATTCCTCTCGCGAAAGATACGAATATGAATTAGGTAATATAAAAGGAGGGAAACTATAGGTGGCGAAAAAATCAAGGCATAGGGTGTTAGTTGTTACGGGTAATTCTGTTACAAACTATTACAGGACCCGATAAAATGCACAGGTACATTTATTGTCATTGATTATATAACTAAATATATGTTAATATTCCCTTGATTAGATTTTTTTTTAGTTTTTAAATTTTTTCTAACAATTATTTATTAGGTAAAATGGGGAATAGAAATATTAGATTAATTTTAATTTGTATATTTTAATTAATTCCCGTCCTTCATCCGTTACAATTTTTTAAAAAAATAAATGTTCCATTTAAAAATATTGTTATATCATTATAACTTTCTCAAATATTTGTATTTAAAAAAGGAAAAATTAATTTGTAGTCCCTCACAAGGGACTTAATAGTAGAAAAATCACATAAACTCCACATATTAAAGTAATGTCAAAAGAAAAGGTTTAGATGTGAATTTAATTATAGTGATGGTAACTTGCTTATTATATTTTTTATTATGAAATGTCTTTACAATGTGTTATAATATACTTATTATAACCTAACTTGCGGTAACTTACTTATTATAAATTTAACTGTAAAAGAACTTTTGTACTAACAATTCAAAAAGTAATTAACTATTTTTTAGCTCTAATCTTGTTTAATTCTCATAGAAGAAAGATGATGGAGCTGTTGGAATAATTTATAAACGTAAATATAGAGAAATTAAATAATAAAGGTAGCCTTGAAAATTATTATTATTATTAAAACATGATAGATAGATTTAATGATGTAACTGAACTATTTTTTACTTGTATGTTAGGATTAATCAAAAAAGACTTATAATATACTCCCTCCGGTCCTAAATATAAGACCAAATTGACTTTTTTAGAAAATCCTATAAAAAAGTAAAATAAGTTAATTATAAATTGATTTACCTAATTTTGTCACTTAGATTAGTTTATTTTACCTATAAACTAATAATGTATAATCTAAAAATATATCAAATATGTCATGATGTTATAGCATATTTCGCAACCTTAACCTCTCCAAAAAAAAGTCAATTAGGTCTTATATTTAGGACCAGAGGTAGTAGAATATAGTGGTTTGTCTATTCTTTATACCTGTATGTAAGTAAAATCAATTAAATTCAACAAAATTCCATCAAAATAAAAGTGATATGTGTAAAAATGCGATTTTTTATTTAAATTTGACAATACAATTTTGAAGAAGCAACACGTCAAATAAAAATTTTAATTAAATTACAACAATTCAAAAAATACTTATAACAAAAGAAAATTAATTTTTCCAGTGCAATCCCACACCAACAGGTCAATAATTTAGTTGTGAATGGTGACTGGGTGAGGGTGAGATACCGTGAAACTGATAATGGGGCGAAATTTTTATTTGGGCTTCTATAGCGAGGATGTAGCCCAACTTCCCAAGTGATTGGTTTCCTATTTATTGGGCCCGGAGTTCCCTTCTGCCTTAATAGTGAGTGCTCATTGTCCAGTGTTCTACTCATTTTCAACTCCAGCTTTAAACGAGTGCCGCCTCAAAGTCTACAAGCCAGTGTACCTCATTACTTTGCCAGTCCGATATTTTTATTGCACAATCTTTTTATTTTTGCAGAGTATATGAGTTTTATTTATGTTAGTGGCAAGGGAAGAAAGTGAAAAGGCACCATTATGATGAAGAGTTCACATTTCTTTTTCTTGCGTGGCAAGATTTCAGAGCACGATCAATAAATAAAGCCATTTGTGAGTCAATTTTTCTTTTTAGTGGATAGAGCCTTTCATAGCCTATGATGGTGGATTTCAATTGAAAGTTGCGGCAAACATTTTAAAATCGTTTTGATGGAGGTTAAAATATAAGATGAACTACCAATGTGTAGTTGATTGAGCTGGTAAGTGAGCTACAACCCCGTAAGGATGAGAACGAGTGTTCGAATCCCGTGAAGCGTTCTCATTGGTAGAGGGGACAACCCTACCTATGTGGGCAACACTCTTATCCCTCGAGTCCGGATTAAACAGGGCGGTGATTAACAAAAAAATAAGATGAACTTTGATTTGGACTTCAAAGTCTCAACACATAAAAGTGCGGTGTATAAAGGAATAACCTCCCCGTAGTATAGGCATATAACTTCAAGGCAAAAATGAGTGCTTCACACAACCATTCCCTCAGAGACAAATTTATACTCCTTTGGGCTTGAATAATCTCTCCAATTTTAATTATAACTTCAAGTTGAATTTATTTGTGGAGATGAAGAAAATAAAAATATATAATTACTCTTAATATATGTGACATATAATCAATCTATATGTTAATTTACAAGTAAAAATAAATGGCTTTTCCGAATAAAAAAACATTATAAAAAATTTAAAATTGTTTACTTAGCACTCTTAATTTATCAAAACAAATTAATTTGATAATATAACTAGGGAGGGAGGAAGTATAAGATTAGGATGACATTTTTAGAGGGTCACAACTCACAGTGTAAAATGAAATGATCATTTTAAATGATTTCTATCTATCTTTTTCTTCTCAAAACAAAATTAGTTTACTTATAAAGTAAAATATAATCCAATTGCGCCTAATTTGTGCTGAAATTAAATGTATATTTTACTTCTTTAATCTCCACAAAAAATTACTTTATCTTATATTTAGGATTAGAAAGCAAAGATCACTTACTACCTTATATACCCCTTCAAAATTGTGCCCACATAATATGAAGCTATGGAATTAATTTGTCGTCAAACTAATGGGGAGGCCTACTTTACATGATTTCTGGGATTCCTTCCCAATCACTTGAGGATGAAATTCATTTTTTTTGAACTGGAGGATGAAATTCATTCAAAGTGGAATATGTGGACCTTTAATTTTCCACTCCCTTTTTCAAAACCACCATCATTATGCCTATACCCTTCCAGGTCAAACATATGCACATTCACTCCATTTCAACCTTTCATTTCTTTCCATCTTTACATGTATATCCGCACGCAAAGTATATTTAATTCAGTTCTCCCGTGAGAAGATTTGATCACACGTAAAAAGGCATGGAAATCTAAAGCTTGTGGAATGTGTGAAAAGTGGAGGTGAAAAGTCTGGCCCACGATCTGCAGCCACAAATTTTGTGGTCTCTTATGCACAGATAATTTGTTCTGCAACTTGGTACGTTAGCGTTTGTTAGCTGAAATTACGAGTCCCAAAATTGGCAATTTTTGTTTGGTTTTTCCTCGAGCAGTATATAATCAAATCGAAGCTTATATAAAGTTTGGTGTCTCGTAGTAAAAATGTTGTTTTAATTTTTAAAGTAAGTATTATCCTTTTTGTTGGGGAGGCCGTGTGGCAACAAATTAAAATAATGGAAACAAACTGTTAGGTACGTAATTCACGGTCACATATAGTACACTGTGTTAAATTTTATCTGTATGCTGATGGAATATCTATACATGAATAATGGTAATTTTTTGTCTTGACATTGAAGTGATGAGGGAAAGGCCGAAAGGGATTGGATGAGCATGGATGATAATGATTCTTTGCCAGCTTTTACCAGAATAGAATATCCATTTTGGAGAACTGATTTTGTCCTGGCTAGGTTAATAAATGTTGGGATTTTTTATCTTCATTCTTTTGTTTTGATGCTGCACTTAAAATCTGTTCTTTTCTGGGGCTAAAGTTCTGTCATGAGGTTCCATATTTTATTTATTCACATTAGTTAATGAGTTATTGGGCTTCGAGGAAGTTGTCCTCAATATCATTGTGTTGTTGGCGTTGCTTTCAATGTTTTCCACATAAATCACACCGTTCGATAGCAACGTGGGCTCTTGATTAATACTCGAATGTTTGTGTTGTGGTCGAGGATAATTGCGATTATATACTGCTCCTCCTTTTCTTGAATAAGATGGAACGTATCAATTATACTACGTCCGGTTCTAAATAGGAAAAAACTTACCTCCATTACTTTACCTCCAGTACATCCAATTACCTAATAAGAATTTGACACATGTCCAACTAACCCACATCACTTTCTCCTTCTTTTCTCTCTCCTCCTTGTGTTAGTTTTGCATGAGGTTAGTTGGACATGTGTCGAATTCTTATTGGGTATTGGATGTACTGGAGGTAAAGTACTAGAGGTAAATTTTTCCCTTCTAAATATAGGACCTAATTGACTTTTTTTTGGAGAGATTAAGGTTGCGAATTAGGTTATTAAATGATGACATATTTGATAATTTTTTAGATTATACATTAGTTTGTAGGTAAAATAAACTAGTTTAAGGAAAAAATTAGGGAAATCAATTTATAATTAACTTATTTTGCTTTTTTAAGGATTTTCTAGAAAAAGTCAATTAGGTCTTATATTTAGGACCGGAGGGGAGTATTTTTTATATAGGAACATGCATATGACTATATGTATGTGTAGGGAAAATTTTATGTTATCTATTATACTCCCTCCGGTCCTAAATATAAGACTTAATTGGCTTTTTCTAGAAAATCCTTAAAAAAGCAAAATAAGTTAATTATAAATTGATTTACCTAATTTTTTCTCTTAAACTAGTTTATTTTACCTATAGACTAATGGATAATCTAAAAATATATCAAATATGTCATCATTTAATAACATATTTCGCAACCTTAATCTCTCCAAAAAAAAGTCAATTAGGTCCTATATTTAGGACCGGAGGGAGTATATATAAAAGTTCATGGCGACATTTTTATTGGACACACAATATCATTATACCACATAAATACCTAATTAATTAAAGTTTAAAAAATAAAATACAAACAGTAATATTATCATTTTTCATCTGAATTCTTTGAATTATTAATTTTTATTTTGTCTGTATTCAATTTTAAAATTCCAAAATTCTTGGAACAATACTTTTCTAATCTATCTATTATATACACTAAAAGTGGTGACAACATTCTTATTGGACCATTTGTCACAATATGATTGGACTACATGATTATCTAATTACTTCCAAGTTAGAAAAAAATTAAACAGAATAGTTTCCTTTTTACAAATTTATTAAATTATTAATTTTTATTTTGTTTGTATTCGATTTTAAAATTTCGAAATTCTTATAGCAATATTTTTTTGATTCGCTCTGGATTTGATTATCTCTATATATCTGATTTAACCGTGAACCAATCGCCTTGGGGGTTAAAATCACAATTTAAATCCAAGGATTGCAAATAGGGTGCAATCCCCGGGTCGTCTCACTTTGTGGAGTCCTTTAACTACCCTAATTAAGCTAAATGCAAATAAGAATTGATATAAAAGGGGTGTGATTTTTGGTATTTTGAAACATTGATTAAATTTACTAAAATAAAGCAAAACTTGTTTTTGGTTGTTTTTAGTTTATGAAGAGATAAATTGCTTAGGTTTAAAATCAAATTAATGAAGGAGGGCTTTGGTGATGATCTTATGGTGCAAATGCTTCTTTCAAAGATATGGGAGTTCAAAAGGGTCACCAAGTTTTATATAAAAACCCCCAAGCAATCACTTGGGGTCATCCAACTACAATCAATAATCAACTAAGCAACCACTTGAAATTGATTATTGCTTGCAATTGGATTTAAGATCCCTTGGTGTGTATTAGAAACAAGTTTGTAAATCTAAATCCTCTTTAAGGAAGTGCAACCACAACAACCTAATTGAAGCACTAGCTATTCAAACCAAGCAACCACTTAAAGCATGAAAAGCATCATGAATCAATTCACATAGGAAATAAGGAAATCCATAACATTCAACATACAAACTTAGTATCCAATACATATGATATCAATCCATCACAAATAGAAAGATAAAGTCATGTCTCTACCCAAAATACATGAGGAATAGCCACCACATATCCCAAATATACAATGAAAGAGCATGAAACAAGAGAAACTCCCCTATGAAGCCCATGAAGCTTTGCACCATCTTCTCATCACCAAATACCCAAGAATGTTTAGCCACTCATAGTAGATGAAATCCCAAACTCATCCAAGGGTGCTGCCATGGATGAAAATGGAGGTTGGAGAAGGTGAGTGGTAGAAATGGAGTGGAAATGGTAGTAGAAGAGAGGAATGATGAGAGATTTGGAGTGGAATGAGGTGGATTTGAGTGGGGATTGAGAGGAATGATGAAAAACCTAAGAGATCTTGGTGTTTTCGACCTTGGGGAAGCTTGGGAATGGTTTGGGTCATGATATGAAGCTTTTATAGGCCCAAGAAACCCTAAAAATCGCGTCTGATTTTTTGACAGCGTCAGGCTCGCCAGTGGCTCGCCAACTGGCGAGCAAGTGGCGAGTTACCCGAATGTACTCGCCAGTGGCTCGCCAACTGGCGATCAAGTGACGAGTTACCCGAATGTACTCGCCAGTGGCTCGCCAACTGGCGAGCAAGTGGCGAGGGGCTCGCCAGTGGCTTGCCAGCGGCTCGCCAGTGGCTTGCCAGCGGCTCGCCAGTTGGCCTGCCTCAGGACTAAAATGCAAACTTCATCCAGAAACGTTATTTTGACCATTTTTCTTGAATCTTCACCTTCAACCTCCCAACCTACATATTCAAATGTCTCAAAGGTAGCATCAAAATGTTCTTGAAAACATGTAAAACATTATAGCATGCTAAAAAGCCTAAATTGCCCTTAATTAGAACAAATTCCAACAACTAGTGTAATAGTTAGAATCCATGCAAATTAGGTGCAATTATCATCAAAACATGCATTAATTCAATGGATTTGGCTATGAAAATATATGCAAAAGTCTGGTGCAATCATTTCCCCCACACTTAGACCTTTGTACTCCTGGGCAAAGGGTACATTGCCAAGAATACAAGATTTTAACAAATCAGTAGTCATCAAGTTAGCATGAATCAATAGGCAAGAATATGCATAATGAGAATTGGCAATGCAACTGGACATGACTTATGGCGATGAGAACTCTCAAGATAATAGTGTTTCACACTCCTCACCTAATGTGGAATTTGTCACTCTACTTGCTCAATAAACAATTTAACCATAGGCTTGTGACTACTCTAATATCTCCACTATGCATGCACTCATGAATGGATCAAGAGGACTTTGTGGGGTTAAAATGATGGAGAAGGCCAATAATGAATGATGAATAATGGAATAAAGTCAATGACCAATTATGCAAACAATTATCCACCACATATAAATGCAATACAACAAACGGTAACTCAAGTCATAACAATTCCATACTAGCATGCTACATGTCTCTCTTTTTCTCAATTTTTTTCACAAGCACTTTGTGCTTCCTTTCTTTTCTTTTTGCACTATGCCTTTGGCATACATTAGCACTTTGTGCTTTCACTCTTCTTTTTTTCTTGGCCTTTAGCCGACTCTCTTTTCTTTCTCTCTTTAGGCTCTCGACCTCTTTTTTTTACTATGTAGCATGCTTTTTCAAATCATACAACAATACAAGAACAATGAAAATGCAAATATATGCTATGGATGCATGTTTCCAAATTGGTCAAGGTGGAAGAAAAGAAAGTGATGGCTCAAAGGGGTGAAACAAAGGATATATTTGTTGGTTAAGTGTTTGGGTCATAGGGTTTAGAAATGAATGCCCCAATCATATCCAAACATTAATGCATAAGCTTTGACTAAGAGTAGAAACAAGTTCTAGAAATTGAATAATTGAGCAAGTCACTCATGAAATGAATTAAAGGCTCAAAAATCCTCACAAGAAGGGCTACTCTCATGCCAAAGATAAGTCTAATTGCAAGGCCAATTGACAAAATGCATATGCTTGGTATTGATTCAATGCTAACTTGTTGAATTGGAACTTTGGAAGGAATTTTTTTTTTTTTGAAAAATTGACACTAATGTGGAAATGACACAAACCCAATGAATCAAACATGACCACCACAAGTCTCTCCCCCACACTGAAATGTTGCATTGTCCCCAATGCAACATGGTGCAATAAGAAAATGACATTATAAGGGGTTCTTATTGAATTGAAATACAACTACATCTATTTTTATTAATAGGATGTCCCTCCCCCACACTTGGTCTATGCAAACACAAGATAATATAATGACCACAATTAAGCTCAGATGCACAAAATAAAACAAGTTAAGGGAAAGGGACAACCTGGCCTCATGGAGGCTTCAATGAAGACTCATGGTAGGATCTGAGGAGGTGGCCATTGGAAACAAACTCTTTGCCGCTACTCTCCTCAACTAACTGCATCATTCCATACTTGTTGACCTTGATCACTTTGTATGGCCCAACCCAATTTGATGTGAGCTTTCCATGACCGTGGCGGAAACGGGTTTGGTACATAAGGACTCGGTCTCCAACATTGAAGTTACGATTAAAGATCTTGTTATCATGAAGCAACTTGGTCTTTTCCTTGTAAAGCCTTGAGCTCTCAAAGGCATGGAGGCGCAACTCATCCAATTCTTGCATTTGGAGCATTCTTTCGTTCCCAGAAGCTTCCAACTCCATGTTGCATTGCTTAATGGCCCAATAAGATTTATGTTCCAACTCCACCGGCAAGTGACAAGCTTTCCCAAATACAATCCGGTAAGGAGACATACCCAAAGGGGTCTTAAATGCTGTCCGGTATGCCCACAATGCATCATCAAGCCTATCACTCCAGTCCTTCCTTGATGGCTTCACAATTTTTTCAAGAATGTGCTTTATATCCCTATTTGACACTTCTGCTTGGCCATTTGTTTGTGGATGATAAGGGCTGGACACTCTATGGGCAACTCCATACTTAGTAAGCAGGCTATCAAGAAGCTTGTTGCAGAAGTGGGTGCCTCTATCACTAATCAAACCTCTTGGTACACCAAATCTACTAAATATGTTGGACCTTAGGAACTTGGAGACTGTAGGTGCATCATCCTTACGTGTTGGAATAGCTTCTACCCATCTAGAGAGATAATCAACGGCAAGCAAAATGTAGATATAATCCGATGAAGGTGGAAAGGGTCCCATGAAGTCTATCCCCCAAACATCAAAAAGCTCACAAACTAAGATCGACCTTTGTGGCATCTCGTGTCTCTTTGTCACACTTCCCCCAAATTTCTGACACTTGTCACAAGATTTGCAGAACCCATAAGCATCTTTAAAAAGAGTTGGCCAATAAAATCCTGCTTCTAAGACTTTCCTTGCAGTCTTCCTAGAACTATAGTGTCCAGCACAAACCATTGAGTGGCAAGCAAAAAGTATATCATAGGACTCAGACTCTGGGACACACCTCCGAATGATCTGATCATTGCAAAGTCTCCACAGGTGAGGATCTTCCCAAAAATAATGGTGAGCTTCTTTCTTTAACTTTTGCACTTGGAATGGAGTCATATCCTCCGGAGTGAGTTCAAAAACAAGATAATTAACAATAGGGGCATACCAAGGCTCCTCAACCTCAACCAAGCACAAGGAGGAATCAGGGAAATTGTCACAAATAATGTCAGAAAGATCTACTCCTCTAGTGTTCTCCGGAAGTCTACTCAAGTGGTCGGCTACCAAGTTGGCATTGCCGGCGCGATCCTTGATATGTAGATCAAACTCTTGCAACAAAAGTGTCCACCTCAGGAGCCTAGGCTTTGAGTGAGGCTTGGTGAACAAGAACTTTAGAGCTGCATGGTCAGTAAAGACAACAACCACAGAATGCAACAAATATTGTCTGAATTTATCTAATGCAAAGACAATGGCAAAAAGCTCTTTTTCAGTTGTGGTATAATTCCTTTGTGCACAATCCAAAGTCTTTGATGCATAGGCAATCACATGTGGTTTCCCATTGTGCCTTTGACCTAGCATGGCACCAACTGCATAGTTGGAGGCATCACATGCCAATTCAAAGGGCAATGACCAATTTGGAGCAATGAGAATAGGAGGCTCCAAGAGTGCTTGCTTCAAGGTTTCGAAAGCTTGTATGCATTTTTCATCAAACACAAAATCAACATCTCTTTGAAGCAAATGAGAGAGAGGTAATGCAATATGGGAAAATCCCTTGATGAAGCGTCTATAAAAGCCTACATGTCCCAAGAAAGAGCGAAGCTCTTTGATGCAAGTGGGAAAGGCAAAGACGAAATCACCTCAGTTTTAGCTTTATCTACCTCTATGCCACGATGTGAAACTAAGTGTCCTAGAACAATACCATGTGTGACCATGAAATGACACTTTTCATAATTTAAGACCAAATTCTTTTCAACACATCGGGCCAAGACTCTCTCAAGACTATGCAAACAAGTATCAAATGAATCACCAAAGAGGGTAAAATCATCCATGAAGACTTCCAGGCAATCATCAAGCATATCAGAGAAAATGCTCATCATGCATCGTTGAAAGGTACCCGGCGCATTGCATAGACCAAAGGGCATGCGCCTATAGGCAAAAGTACCAAATGGACAAGTAAAAGTAGTCTTTTCTTGGTCCTCGGGAGCTATAGGAATCTGAAAATACCCAGAATAACCATCTAAGAAGCAGTAGTGACTGCGACTCGCCAATCGTTCCAACATTTGGTCAATGAATGGAAGGGGAAAATGGTCTTTTCTAGTGGCATCATTCAGTTTCCTATAGTCTATACAAACCCTCCAACTATTTTGCACTCTTGTTGGAATCAACTCATTGTTCTCATTTTTTAAAACTGTGATTCCGGACTTCTTAGGCACCACTTGGACCGGCGAAACCCACTCACTATCCGATATCGGATATATAATGCCGGCACTAAGGAGTTTTGTGACCTCCTTTCGCACCACATCGAGAATGAGGGGGTTAAGCCTCCTTTGAGGTTGCCTAAGAGGTCTAGAATCCTCTTTCAGTAAAATCCTGTGAGTGCAAATAGTTGGGTTTAAACCCGGAATATCAGCTAAAGTCCAACCTATAGCCTTACTATATCTTTTCAAAACATCAAGCAACCTAGCTTCCTCAATTACACTCAAATTATTAGAAATAATAACCGGCAATTTGTCATTGGAAGCAAGAAAAGCATATTTAAGATTGCTTGGCAAAGGCTTAAGTTCCACAGTGGGGTGTTCCAAAATAGAGGGAACAAGAGTAGGGAGAGAAAGAGTTATAGAAGCACTCCCCTTTGTAGACCCACTAGGAATAGGTAGACTAGGTCTCATAGACTTTGTAACTTGTCCATTGGTCTTCCCAAGGGCTGAACCAACACTAGGTTGGTCTATAGCAGTAACTTGCCTTGGGGAACAGTCATCCACAACACCTACATCACAACTTGAAACCAAGTCATTCAAGTATTGAAGTGTGTGGGTAGAAATCTTAGGTCTCAAATGCAAATCAAGAGGAGAGAGATTAGAAAGTGGCCCTTGTACCACATGAGACAATTGGGATATGGTTCTTGTTGGAGTGAGGGCTATCCCCTTTGAGCTCAAATCATCCAAATCTTGGCTTCCAACATCAAATTCATACTCCTTAATCAATTTGTGACCTGCATCATTTGAAAACATATCCTCTCCAAAGGTATTATCACATAAAAGGGATAGAGTAGACGAGGCAATGTCTACACTATCGGTTAGTGGACAAGAAGAAACCATGGAGATGGAAATCAAACAATCAATTCTCAAAGGATCATGATCATGCACATCATTACTCATGGAAAAGAAGGAATGAATAGAGGGAAGAGAAGAGAAATAAGAATCATAAGCTTCAAGATCAATTGTGTAATCATATGAATGCATGCTAAGCTCATGTACCTCAATGACATCTTCCAATGCAATATCAATCACATTTAAAGCAAGAAGAGAATAATCCTCATGAGGGTGCCGCATTGCCTCATACATGTTAAAGCTAATTTTGTGGTCCCCAACCTCCATTGTGATTTTCACATCTTTCATATCAATCATAGCACCAGCGGTTCTCATGAATGGCCTACCCAAAATGAGTGTGGATTCACAAGCATCACTAGTCATGTCTAAAACATAAAAATCAGCTGGGAAGACCAAATCTTTAACTTTAACAAGTATGTCCTCAACAATACCTTGTGGATATCGAAGCGTGCGATCGACCAATTGTAAAACAACACTTGTATTTTTTAAACCAGTAATGCCCAAAGAAGTGAAAATCGCACTAGGCATCACATTGATGGCCGCTCCTAAATCCAACAATGCATTGGTGATGGTCATATTGCCAATAGTGCAAGGGACCGTAAAGGATCCGGGGTCTTGGCATTTGACCGGGAGATGTGGCTTAAAGAGGGCCGACACACTTGGATTCAATTGAACTCTCTCATTAGGCCTAAACTTTCTTTTGTTAGTGCACAAGTCTTTTAAAAATTTGCAATAACTAGGCATAGACTTAACCAATTGAAAGAAAGGCACATTCACATGCAACTTGCTAAACAAATCAAGCATTTCTTTTTCAACATTTTCATCATGCTTCTTTTTATTTCTAAAATAAGATTTAGGAAAAGGGAGTTGAGAGATAGTTACCTCCTTGGCCGGAGGCTTGGCCAAGGTATCTTGAGTGTTGCTTGCCTCTCCTTTCTCATGGACACTTGGGAGCTTAACCCTTTTCAAGCCTTTGGGTGGTGTTGGGGGTTGTGCATCCATCGGTTCTTTCAAGGTGTACTTCTTTCTAGCAAAAAGTTCCCTTTCTTTAGCACTTTCATAGGGATCAAATGACATGGGGCTCAAAGGAGGGCTTATGATTGGTGCTTGAGGGTCCTCAACCACTATCTCTTCATCAACCGGTTCCTCCTCACCTTCTTCCTCATCAATCACAAATTGAACACGCTTCTTTGGTGGGGTTATTGGGTGGAGTATCTTTCCACTTCTCAAGTTGATGGCGTTCAAGGACTTGGGATTTATCACCGTGTTAGAAGGAGTGGGGCCACTTGTTCTAGCTTGAAGTTCATTGAAGGAGTTGGAGAGCTTCATCACATACTCTTCCAAATTAGCATTATTTATCTCCCATTGGGCCATCCGATTGTCTACTTTCTCAAGCTCGGATTTCATACAATCCCTTGTCTCATTAGCTTTGGAGGTGATCAAACTCTCTATGTTGTGAAACCCTATAGCAAGACTTTTGCTAACATCATCACCGTCACTTGGTGTCTTGTCTCTCCTCATTGGAACCATGCTTTGTGATGAATCTCCTTGCATGTTTCTTGGAGGATTGTCTCCTTGCCTCCATCTAAAGTTAGGATGTTGTCTCCATCCCTCATTGTAGGTATTTGAGTAGGGATCCCACCTTTGATTGGTCCCTTGCCTTTGTTGGTACATAGCATTGCATTCTTCAGTCTTATGTGGGCAATTGCTAGAGAGATGCAAAACCGAAGCACAAATCTCACATGAAGGGGCAACCAACTCATTACCTTTAGGGCTACATGGTGAAGGAGGGCTAGAGATCCTATCCAACCTTGAGTGAATGGCTTTGATTTCGGCCTCCAACCTATCAAACTGAGGCATATGGGATGAAGTGGTCTCAACCTTGTTCAAAATCCTTGTTGGTCTTCTTGAAGTGTGCTTTTGTTTTGCCAAAGCAAGTTTCTTAACCAAAGGCCATGCTTCCTCCGGGGTGAAGTCAATGAAAGAACCACCAGAAGCCGCATCTAACTTATCTTGATCCATCTCTTTCAACCCATCATAAAATGTTTGAGTCAATTGATCATCTGGGATTCTGTGATGAGGACACTTCTTTAGCAACTCTTGGAACCGTGTCCAATACTCATAAAGTGATTCATCCGGCTCTTGATTCATATTGTTGATCTCTTTCCTTCTTGCAGAAGTTTTGGTAGCCGGATAGAATTTCTCCAAGAATGCTTGTTTGAGGTTTTGCCATGAAGCTAGGGCATCAGGATCATAGATTGGCAAACTCATATACCATTGCTTGGCTTTGCCCTCCAAAGTCAAATGGAATACCCTCCACATAACATCGTCAACATGAGCTCGTGCAGGTTTCATTGTGTTACAGTGAAGGAAAATCTCATCTAAATGATCGGTAGGCTCATCATCTTGCAAACCATAAAACTTAGGTAAGGACTGGATCAATAAACCTTTAATCTCATAATCAGTGTTAACTGTGGGGAAAACATTCATGAAGGGATTATGGTCAACCCTAGTGGAAGTGGCATCCCTAATGGTCCTACGTCTATATCTCTCACCCTCATTGAAAACTTGACCTCGTCCTTGGCCGCCACCATGATCGCCCTCTTCTTGCTCTTCCTCTTGTCTCTCATATTCCTCTTCCTCTTGTCTCTCAAACTCCTCTTCATCATTATTTTGTTCCATGTTTCTACTAGGTTCACTCTCAACAATAGTTTCCACGTCACTCTCAAAACTAGATCCTATTGAATAATGATGCTCAACTATTAGAGAAGGGGTAGAGGTTGTTGCTTTATGTTCTTTCCTTAATTTGGTGAGGTATCTCTCAAGTTCAGGTATATCTGGTATTGGTTCACCCTCTCTTGGTTTGTTTCTAGTCATACACAAGGAACAGACAGCGAGTGTAGACTGAGGCAAAGTGAGATGGACCTGCAAAATTTACAGAGCAACAACATAGAATCTAACAAGCAAGGTCAAGTAATATGTTGCAAGAAGCAAGTCAAACTATAAGTACAACCACAAGATAAGAACAATATATTTTTTTTCAAGTTTTATCAATGCAAACATGCAAACTATGATGACCCAAAAATATAAATGCAAACTATGATGAACTATATGCAACCTAAAGACTCCTAACCCCTTGTCAAACTTAATTGACACTTAGCTACCTTAGGGAGTCAAAAATGACTCCCCGGCAACGGCGTCATTGATTTAACCGTGAACCAATCGCCTTGGGGGTTAAAATCACAATTTAAATCCAAGGATTGCAAATAGGGTGCAATCCCCGGGTCGTCTCACTTTGTGGAGTCCTTTAACTACCCTAATTAAGCTAAATGCAAATAAGAATTGATATAAAAGGGGTGTGATTTTTGGTATTTTGAAACATTGATTAAATTTACTAAAATAAAGCAAAACTTGTTTTTGGTTGTTTTTAGTTTATGAAGAGATAAATTGCTTAGGTTTAAAATCAAATTAATGAAGGAGTGCTTTGGTGATGATCTTATGGTGCAAATGCTTCTTTCAAAGATATGGGAGTTCAAAAGGGTCACCAAGTTTTATATAAAAACCCCCAAGCAATCACTTGGGGTCATCCAACTACAATCAATAATCAACTAAGCAACCACTTGAAATTGATTATTGCTTGCAATTGGATTTAAGATCCCTTGGTGTGTATTAGAAACAAGTTTGTAAATCTAAATCCTCTTTAAGGAAGTGCAACCACAACAACCTAATTGAAGCACTAGCTATTCAAACCAAGCAACCACTTAAAGCATGAAAAGCATCATGAATCAATTCACATAGGAAATAAGGAAATCCATAACATTCAACATACAAACTTAGTATCCAATACATATGATATCAATCCATCACAAATAGAAAGATAAAGTCATGTCTCTACCCAAAATACATGAGGAATAGCCACCACATATCCCAAATATACAATGAAAGAGCATGAAACAAGAGAAACTCCCCTATGAAGCCCATGAAGCTTTGCACCATCTTCTCATCACCAAATACCCAAGAATGTTTAGCCACTCATAGTAGATGAAATCCCAAACTCATCCAAGGGTGCTGCCATGGATGAAAATGGAGGTTGGAGAAGGTGGGTGGTAGAAATGGAGTGGAAATGGTAGTAGAAGAGAGGAATGATGAGAGATTTGGAGTGGAATGAGGTGGATTTGAGTGGGGATTGAGAGGAATGATGAAAAACCTAAGAGATCTTGGTGTTTTCGACCTTGGGGAAGCTTGGGAATGGTTTGGGTCATGATATGAAGCTTTTATAGGCCCAAGAAACCCTAAAAATCGCGTCTGATTTTTTGACAGCGTCAGGCTCGCCAGTGGCTCGCCAACTGGCGAGCAAGTGGCGAGTTACCCGAATGTACTCGCCAGTGGCTCGCCAACTGGCGATCAAGTGACGAGTTACCCGAATGTACTCGCCAGTGGCTCGCCAACTGGCGAGCAAGTGGCGAGGGGCTCGCCAGTGGCTTGCCAGCGGCTCGCCAGTTGGCCTGCCTCAGGACTAAAATGCAAACTTCATCCAGAAACGTTATTTTGACCATTTTTCTTGAATCTTCACCTTCAACCTCCCAACCTACATATTCAAATGTCTCAAAGGTAGCATCAAAATGTTCTTGAAAACATGTAAAACATTATAGCATGCTAAAAAGCCTAAATTGCCCTTAATTAGAACAAATTCCAACAACTAGTGTAATAGTTAGAATCCATGCAAATTAGGTGCAATTATCATCAAAACATGCATTAATTCAATGGATTTGGCTATGAAAATATATGCAAAAGTCTGGTGCAATCAATATCATATATACTAAAAGTGATGGTAACATTCCTATTGGACCACTTTTCACAATATGATTGAGTCACATGTTTACATAAAAAGCCAAAACAAAATAATTAATAAAGCTAAAACATAAAGAAATCATGTAGATTCACAAAATTACAACCCAAGTCATTGTGTTAATGTGGTTATAAATTTTTTATTTTTAAACTATTACAAGATACTTAACTTTTTGGACAATATATTTGTGGAATATTAAGTGCATCGTAACAAAAATCTAGGAAGTTTTGTTCTTTGACAACTTATTAAATACAGAAGGAGAACAGGTAGGTGGCGGGGGCTGATTGGCTGAGCGGCGTCACATTCTTCTTTCAAAGTAGTGATGTGGGGTTTTCATGGGGTACTTTTCATGCGGCCCCATATCTACTTTTTTATATGATTAGTGGCTATCTTTTCACGCGTTACTTTATTTTTAGGAGCTTCCTTTCCAATGGTTTTAATTAAATCCTGCCTTTTGGTCAAAAAAAAAAAATTCCTGCCTTCTGCTTCATCCTAATTCCAATTTGTTTGTTAATTCCCATCAAAGAGCAGATCCCATCATCGTCTGATAATGATTTATTAGTCTCCACTCTTGTCACAGGCACCAGAGTGAGAGTGTATCGAACTGTTCGCAATTCCTGCTGTATGTGTAGACCCCATCAACTAAGGGCTCGTTTGGTGGGAAGGAATTGTGAAATGGAAATGAATATGAGAATTGAGATTGGTAATTTCCATATATCGCTGGACCCACAAACTTTCTCTCTCCATCTCACACTTTTCATGGGTCCTACAAACTTTTACATCACATCATTACCTAATTTACCTCTACTTTCCATCTTTACCCCTTACACTCAATTCTCACCTCCAATTTCTTTTCTCAATTCCAATCAACCAAACAGACTCTAATGGTGTCATTGCACCCAGAACGGGACAAGTGGGAAAATGGGAGGAACCACCTAAGCTAAAAACAAATTAAGAGAACACACTAATGAGAGTCCCCATTCAATATTACACGTTTGTTAAATTCCAAACACCCATCAATCATTTTACGTGTTAAATTCATAATTTCACAGAGATCCTTTCAGATATTATTAATTTCGTTTGAAGCTCATTAAGCACATTATATTGCCTCTGTTTCAATCGTTTCAGCAATATTACGGAAGAGCCAACTAACAAGAAGTCAACAACGTCTTTATCCACACTTATATATCACAGGGCCGCAACGAATCTAATAAGAAGGATGAAGCTTCACAGTTCACACTAACATCCATCATTGGATCTGTTTCAGTCGTTTTATTATTAAGTAATTATAGCTGATTGATATTCAATAAATTAATTATAATTATTAGGAGTCAAATTTTCTGCATCCCTAAAAATATGTGTATGCGTGTGGGGGCTAACCCACTAATCATGAAAGCCATCCGTTGAAAGAGTGGATGATAAGGAGATTACAACCACTAATAATAATTGGCCATATGTATTAGGTTGGGCCGAAAACAGATTCCATAGCCAGCTTCCCCTAACTTGCAGCCTTGTTCGCGGCTTCAAATGATTTGAGTCATTTGTTGATAGTTGAAGTGTGAAAAATTATGTTTGTTTGTGAGTTGAAACTAGTAGTGTCTGTCCCCAAAAGCCACCCTGTAAAGCACTCTTGAGTAAAGTTGGGTAAAGGGCCCTACAGAAGATCAAAATCCTTTGTCGTGATCACAGGAGGGCATCAACGGGGGGTGATTTATATCTGTGTGTGAACACACCGTGGATACGCGTGCAGGCGATCAGAACCCCACGTTGTGAATGTGAAGTACTGAAGCACTTACGATGATGGATATGACTGGAGCGAGGGGACAAGTGTTATTTCTCCTCGACCTCTTCCCTCCTTTTTCCACCCACAATGTTCAATGCTCCACATTAAATGTTTTTGTAAGAGTAAATACTTATAATAATACCTTTAAAAATTATAAATGAGTTTAATAATCGGAAATTTTGATCTTTCAAATCAATTTTGTGTCAGATTAAATCTATAAATATTATTGAATTATATTTATTTTTAAGAAATGTTTAATGTAGAACATTAAATCAAAGATCTAATCATATGATAAGAAAATGAGTGAATAGGTAGAGGAGATAATCCTTGTAGGGTCGGTCAATAAGAGGAGGGATTAGCCCCTCGTTCATGTCTGTGTGCGACTGTGCCTCTGTGGCCCGCATTAATTTTTTGTTGTACTTTACTGATAAAAAAGAAGAAAGGAAGAAATACTAGGTGCATTTATGAGGATGATATTGTCTCCTCTAGGGTTGACTTTCATAAGAATGGTGCATTAATATAGAATTGAAAACTGGCTGAAGGTTGTAGTGCCACCACCCAGAGTGGATATATTATCATGAAAGCCCCCGCTTTCATATCTCAGACCATTAATGTTAATAAATCAACACTATATTAATTAACTCTATATTAATTAAATCGGGGGTACGTACCTAACATATATGGTGAGACGAGAGGGATTTGAGATTGACAAACAGGGTACAATGTGTACATGTGTGTGTGGGTTTCTTTATTCAATTACTTGGTCACTCGTGCCTCGTGGGTGCACTTGCTTCTTCCTACTTCATCACACGATAACTTTTTTTTGTTCAAAATCATACATAACTTGGAAAGATTCAGGATTGTGTGCATATTTCGTAGATATTTAAAATGCCAACGAGCAATTGATTTCTTTCTAACAAAGTACAACACGTGTGTGATAAAAACTCCCTCACTGAAATTCCTATTATAAGCACATCCAATTACCGCATCATCATCGATCATCGAGATTTTTAAAACATAGAGTCCTGTAGTTATAACTAATGACAATTTAAAACGGGAATAATCTCAAAAAAGTGTAATTTATACTTTTCACTTTTCAAGACAATTGACAATAAGGACTTTTTTTTAAGGGCGAAGGTTAAAAAACGATATATAATTATTGGTCACAACTATTCTTAGGTATAAAAATGATACCAAACTTTTACCATGTGACCAAAAAGATATTTTCACTAATATGTATTATACATGAAAGGTCTAATATGTATTCTTTATAAATTAATCGCTGCACAGTAAAATTTTATTTAATTATAAGGACGTTTTGGAATTTTATGCCTAATATTATTGTCATATTAGTGAAAATATCATTTTTGTTCACATGGTAAAAGTTTGGTATCATTTTTATACATATGAATAGTTATGTACTATTATTGTTCCTTGACCAATAATTATGTATCATTTTTGGGTCTTCGCCCTTTTTTCAATTGTCTCTCAGTTCTACAATGCAAGCAAATTCATTAATGAAAAAAAATTAAAATGTTCGTCTTTTTTTCCTCCACTTCAAATTCTAGAATTAAATTAAAATATAAAAAAGAGAAATTTGTTGGATAATAACCCGTTGAGAAATAACATTTTAAGGAGATACTACTGCTCTTGGTCCCTAATATAAGAGTCAGTCGCCAAAAAAGGCGCTTCTTAAGAAAACATGTGAATGTGTTAGTTGGGTGTCTGGAGTTAATGCTTCTTTTTCAATATTGCCCGTATTTATTACTCCCTCCGGTCCTAAATATAAGACTTAGTTGACTTTTTTAGAGATGTTAAGGTTACAAAATATGTTATTAAATTATGAAATATTGATATATTTTTAGATTAGTCATTAGTATATAGGTTAAATAAACTAGTTTAAAGGAAAAATTAGGTAAATCAATTTATAATTGACATATTTTGCTTTTTTACAATTTTTCAAAAAAGTCAACTATGTCATATATTTAGGACTGGAGGGAGTATGAATGTATGATACTTTTAAGAGAGAGAAATACATAAGCATTAATAAATATGAAAGAGGGTTAGAGGTAAAGTAGGAAAAAACACATTAAATAAGGAGAGAATGTGAGATGAACTCTTATATTAGGGACCAATATCATTCAAATTTTGGGCACTTATATATATTAGGGACTGGAGGGGGTATTAGTTTACTAGTGACTATTGTTGTATAGAGGCCCAATAAGACAAACAAAAAATCTAGAATATGAGAAAAATTTTAAAAAGTGTGAAGTATGTGAGAAATTCTTGAGTGAATCTGATGCACCACGTCACTTGTTGTCTGACCAACCTCAAGTAGACACTTAAGGTTTGACGTGTACTTTTTGATTTGACGTGACACCCTAAATTTAGGATTTAACCGACAAAAAAAATTTAAATATCATGTTTCAATATTTTTTATTTTACAATGTAAATAAAAATGTTTTTTAGCGTTAGTTGGGTTTTTTTAGAGTGTCGAATCAAATTAAAAATTACAAGTCAGAATATATGTGTCTACTTGTGATTGGTCAGACACAAATGATGTGGTGCACTGAGTTCGCACAAGAATTTCTCGAAGTATGATTAAATTTGGAGGATTCGTTAAAAAATGGATTAAATTTGGAGGATTTCGTTAAAAAAAATGGATTAACTTTGGAGGCCGAAGTGGAAGAAGGGGATAGTGCACTAAAAAAATATTTGGGATTTACACATTCACACTTTTCTTTTTATTTCTACCACATCTAAAAGAGGAAGACAGCTATGTATCAAAAAAAACAAGGAAGACAGCTCATATCCGGTCATTTAAGAGGACGAAATATAAATAAAGGATTCCCGTATTTCCATGAAACAGATATTGAGTAAAAAAATTGGTCAAAAAAAAAAGATATTGAGTAAAAAGTTTTCGTTCAAAAAAAAACAAAAAAGTTTTCGTTGAAAAAAAAGATATATATTTAGTAAAAAGTTGGCCAAAAAAAATATATTGAGTAATAATAGGAGAAAATTTAAAGGAGAAAGAAAAAATAGAAAAAGTCAAAAACAGAAAAAGAGAAACAATCGGATTGGATTGTGAAACAGTCAAGTCAACTAACGAGGTTACCACTGTGGCTAATAAACTTAACCCTAAACTATAGTACTAAACTAAAGCCTTTCAAGTTTCAATTTCATCTCACATTTCATTATCACCCACCTCACTTTCTCACTTCTCTCGTCTCTCCCCTTTTCAACCCAAAATAACGCCATACATAATATTCATTCTCTCCTCCTTCATTTTCCTCTAACGAAATAAATCCTTGAAGTTTAAATCTTTCTGTTCGTTTTTGGTGATGGTGGTGAATATGATGAGGTGGCGGCCATGGCCACCCCCGGCACATCGGAAGTACGAGGTGAGGCTGACGGTGAGGAGTTTGGAGGGCTGTGATCTGCTGCGGGAGAGTGCAGAGAAAGCGAACAACAACAACAACAATGAAAGTAGATTGAGCGTTGAGATTAAGTGGAAGGGTCCAAAGTTAACGTTGGGCTCTCTGCGTCGCTCTTCGCTCAGAAATTTCACGAGGGAAGAAGTGTGCGGCAAAGGTGATAACCAAAACGGTGTCGTTTACTGGGATGAGGAGTTTCACAGTTTATGTACTCTCTCTGCTTACAAACACAATGTGTTTCATCCTTGGGAGATCGCTTTCACCCTCTTTAATGTTAGTCTCTCTCTCTCTCTCAGCCTCAGTTTTTATTTATAACACATTTATAATTCTGAGAAATAATTGTTGTTTTCTACTGTTTCATGTATTAAAATTAAAGTTAATGAGAATCCATCAATGAGAAATTTTCTGTCTTTCTCTAGTTTCTACCTTTTTGAATTAATTTTTGATGAAAAATTGTGGTTTAGTATGGAATAGGAGGATGTTAATTTTATAATTTGTCCGTTTTTGATGCTTATACTGATAGTTGATTGAAGCTTGGAGGTTTCACTGTTTATAGATGAACATTTTTTTTTGGTGGTAATCATTCATTGTTATCAGTGTCCAACTTTTTATTTGGTTCTGGTGTTTTGAATTTGTTACTGTTTCTCTATTTGATTAGATACTGATGTACTATGTCATGCAGGGATTAAATGTAAGGCGAAAGAACAAGGTTGCTGCTGTGGGAACGGCATCACTGAATCTTGCTGACCTGGCATCAGCTGATGATCAGAAAGATTTTGATTTAAACATTCCTCTCACACTGCCTGGAGGTTCTGTTGAACCCTCTCCAGTGCTTTGCGTATGTATCTCTTCTTTCCCTATTGATATTTTGCGAATTTCATTTTGTCATATTTGAGTGGAAGTTGTTTCGATTACCTCTCATTGCATGTCTTGATCATGCAGGTATCAGTTAACTTAGTGGAGTTAAGAGTAGCTCAAGAAAGTATGGATCAAGCTCAGAGAAGTATAGTTCCTGTGTCATCTCCATCAGAGCCAGGTGAAAGTACGTTGGCGGAGAAAGATGAGCTTTCTGCAATCAAAGCTGGCCTTAGAAAAGTGAAGATTTTCACAGATTATGTATCCTCAAGGAAAACAAAAAAGGCAATCCATGAGGAAGATAGCAGTGAAGGCAGATTCTCCTCCAGGAGTGAGGGTGGTGAGTGTAGTTATTCTTTGGACTCTGATTCGATTGATGATTACGGAGAAGAAAATTCTGATGACGAAAAGGAGGATGCCAGCATGAGAAAGTCATTCAGTTATGGAAAACTGGCACATGCTTATGCTGGAGGGACATTTTATTCCAGCTTGAGGGTGAATGGTGATGATGAGTGCTGGGTTTACTACAGCAATGGAAAATCAGATATGGGGTGCTTGCAGAGGGAGGATTTATCAGTGACATCTTCTGAGCCATCTGTTTTGCAAAGTTCAAAACGTAGTATATTGTCCTGGAGGAAGAGGAAGTTGAGTTTCAGATCGCGCAAAGCTAAGGGAGAGCCCTTGCTAAAGAAGGCCTATGCAGAGGAAGGTGGTGATGACATTGATTTTGATCGTCGCCAGCTCAGTTCTGATGAATCTTCTCTCGGGGTAAGAATTTTATCTTAACTGTTTCCTTTCCATTGGTTTTGTAGTTTTAATTCTTCAAGTTGTTTGCCCACTATGGTCCGTGCCCACTATGGTCTTGAATCTTCACATAAATACTAAATTCAATGACTGGTGATTCACAGTGATGAATTTCTTAATTCTTCATTTTGAGTAAATGTGCTATTTGCCAATATATTGTTAATACATTCTTTAAAAAGTAGTGGGACCATCTTCAACTTTTGTTGGACATAGTTGTTTAACTTGTCAGTCCTTATGTTTTGCTATATCTACCAGTTGTACAAGACTGAGGATGACTCATTTTCAAGTCGAGCTTCAGTATCTGAATTCGGGGATGATACTTTTGCCATTGGGAGTTGGGAGCAGAAAGAAATAATAAGTCGTGATGGTCACATGAAGCTTCTGACTCAGGTCTTCTTTGCCTCAATTGATCAGCGCAATGAACGTGCTGCTGGTGAGAGTGCGTGTACAGCTCTTGTTGCGGTAATTGCTGATTGGTTTCAAAATAACCCTGATTTCATGCCCATCAAGTGCCAGTTTGATAGTCTAATTCGAGAAGGTTCATTAGAATGGAGAAACTTATGCGAAAATGAGACTTATAGGGAGAGATTTCCTGACAAACACTTTGACTTGGATACAGTCATTCAAGCCAAAATACGCCCTCTTAATGTGGTTCATGGGAAATCATTTATTGGTTTCTTCCATCCAGAAGGAATGGAAGAAGGAACATTTGACTTCCTGCATGGTGCCATGTCTTTCGATAACATTTGGGATGAGATCAGTCATGCTGAGCAAGAGTGCCTTAGCAACGCCGAACCCCGTGTCTATATTTTGAGTTGGAATGACCATTTTTTCATCCTCAAAGTAGAAGCAGACGCTTATTACATCATTGACACCTTAGGAGAGAGGCTCTATGAAGGATGCAAGCAGGCTTATATATTGAAATTTGATGACAGCACAGTAATAAACAAAATTAAAAGTGTTGCCCAGTCATCAGATGAGCAAGCAGCCAGTGATAAGCAAGCTGCTAGAGTATCATCAGAGCGCAAAGGCAAGCCAGACCAGCAAGTCAACGATAAGGAGGTAGCTTCTGATGTGGAACCAGAAGGGCAGGTGAAGGATGAGCTGGAAGAAGAGCTTGTGTGTCAAGGCAAGGAAGCTTGCAAAGAGTACATTAAAAGCTTCTTGGCTGCAATCCCTATCAGGGAATTACAAGCTGATGTCAAGAAAGGCTTAATATCATCAATACCACTTCATCACAGATTGCAAATTGAGTTCCACTTCACTCAGTTGTTACCATCACCTTCTGTAACTCCAGCCTTGCCCCCTACATTCAATGCTGCCCCCGAGAATCTTGCTCTTTCAGTGACTGAGGTTCTGGCGTAAATCGCCATTAACATTTAATCATATTTGTGTCACGGTGGTTTGTCCTTGGATTCTGTTTTTGCGGTTTTGAAGTGAGATTAACTATAGAAAAGCCTAACAGTGAGCTAAGCTAGTGTCTGTAATTTTTCATGGGCACTTGCTTGTTTTATCCCCCCTCGTCTTTTCTTTTTGTCCCTTCTCTTTGGAAGGATATCATGTAAATGTCTCGTAATTACCCTTCAAAGTAAAGTGCAAACTCTTGGTGCAAAACATGTAATTCTGGAAAGGTTCTGCTTGTGAATGGTTTATAGCTTCATTATTTTATTTCTTGTCACTTGTCAGTTGCTTTTCAGGCATATTCTAGATGTTATTATCCACGAAAGTCCTTCAGATTAAAAGAAAATGTACTTTGGTCTCATCTTTTAGTCTTTTACATGCCCATCCTTTTTTTCTTTTTCCAACGCCCATCTCTCTTCTCACCCCATCAAATTCTGAACGAATGATTTGATGCCCATGTTACTATCAGAAATCAAACAAAATGAGACGTTCTCCTGTGGTTTATCTGGGCTAAGATTTTGGGCGTGGAAGTATGTAATTGGGATTATAAGTAAAAAAAAATGGATGATTTAAGGCCCAAAATCAATGGGAACGAGAGCCAAGTCTTGTTGCCAGAAGCAAATTCTTGTCTTCCTTTGGTAATTGATGTGTATGTCCCGTCTTCGTATTTTTCGGGAATGACCTCTTTACCATGAATTATCACTGAGGAATTACCTCTTGTATACCCTTGAACATGGGCAGCTTTTATAGTACTACTTCCTCCGGTCCTAAATATAAAATCTAGTTAATTTTTTCTCAGAAAATCTTTAAAAAGCTAAATAAGCCATTTTTATATTCAATTATCTAAATTTTTCTCCAAACTAGTTTATTTGACTTATAGATTAATACATGATATAACAATATATATCAAATATGTTATGATTAACTAACCTATTTTATTTTCTTAATCTCACAAAAAAAAAGTCAATTAGGTCTGACATTTTATATTTAAGGGAGTACTACTTAAGATTGTTTGGTTTCACCATAACTAGTATATCTTTACTCATGCAACAGAACTTTTCTCACATACCTTCTTTATCCAATGCAAAATCACTTAGAAAAAGTTGACAAATGACAGGTACTATATTGGAATGGTATATAATCTTTCCCAGCTAGATTTTTTTTATAACAATTCCCAGCTAGATTATTGGAAACTGAAGATTTTCCTAAACAATTATGTATTGCTCGACAGTTATAGAATGTAATGCAACAATTCTACTTTGAGGTAAAGATGCAATTCCAATTATGCGTCGACTTACAAATTATTACAATAGCTAAATTAATAAGAATTTCATCAAATTTTGTTATACTGAAGGATAGCAATTAATTTACAGCATCAAATCAAATGAGATAGAGGGAGAAAATCCACAGAAAAAAAAAGAACTCTCTATCAATAACTGTGTCTTGGCTCTTAATTTCATAACGTGACGGTGATCATATATATATTAGGATACCCGCAGGGCGGTTAGTGGAACCACCTCGGCTAGAGGTGTTGCCATTGGTGTTGGAACAGGAGATGTTCTGCAGAGAGGACACGTGGGATGCAATCTGAGCCATGGATCAATGCACTTAAGGTGAAACACATGGCCACAATCTGGTAACTCACGTAACATATCCTTGCTCCTATAATCTCCTAAGCATATGGAACAACATGTTCCAGTGGAATCTGCCTTTTGTAACTTGGCTTCAGAATAGAGAAACTTGGGATAGCTTAAAATGGAGGCCTCGTCTATACCAACATCAACCACCACCGTGTGATGTGGCTCAAGGAATGAGTGGAGATTTCTCCGGGAAGTGGAGGAGGCGACGGAGGGAGTGGATGATGGTGACTGTGTTCTAGTGCAGAAATATGAAGTGAGGGTGATGGTGGTGATTAGAAGAAGAATCCCACTTGATATTGCTATGCCATAACCAAAACCACTTATGTTGTTGGATCCTAGGAACCCAGAGGAATTACCCGTACTATTATTGCTCATACTTGTGTAAGTTGTGTTGGTATATATGAAGCTGCATCAGAAAAAAAGTTTACTTGAAATAATGGAGGGGTTTTTAGAAAGGATTTGGTGAGCCATGGAGGGAAATCAATTAAGGAGGTCATGAATGGATGAGAAACAACTGGGTTACGTAGGGTGGGAAGAGATGATATAATGTCAATTGTCAAAGTCAACGGTATGAAGGGGGGCTAGAGAGGGTACGTAGCTAAGGAAGCAAAGGTTTGAGCCTTTTTAATTAGTACCAAGGAGCATGCATTTGGGATATAGTACAACACAAGACAATGAGGCCGCAGGGAATGGGTGTCGCATGTGACGCTTTAATCGGAGGTCAACGCTTGTTGCTATGTGTTTTTTAATTTATAAAAGCTGGATTTTTTCCCATCTGGATATATGGTGTTTTTCTTAGAGACGTTACGTACTGCTGTTGAGTCAATACTTGTGCACGTTCCATGCAATATCATATACTCGTCTCGTCCTAAATATAATAAATTAGTGAAGTTAACTGGATTATTAAATTATAGTAGTATATGACACATTTAATTAGATGATTTTAGTTTTTTTTTTTTGCCAGAAAGATTATTTTAGTTTATAAGTAGAATGAATTTAATTTAGAAAAAAATATTTATAATCAATTTAAAAGGATTAATTTTTTCTTAAATAATTTCTAAAAGAAAAAGTTAAAGTGGTCTTATGATTAAGAGAAGAGGAAGTATAGAAGTGTTTGACTTGTACCAATGAGTAGTTGGTTGAGCTGATAAGTGCCCCTTAAGGATGAGAACAAGTGTTTGAATCTCTTGAAGTCCTCTCCAAGAGACAATATTGACTATGTGAATAATACTCCTAAGTCCTACCTATCAAATTAGTCAGTTGCCAAAGGTGTGTTTGGCTTGTATTATTTTTTCAATTGGCCTTTATTTTAAAATAGTTATTAAGCTGTCCCTGTAGATATTGCGTATCATATGCGGACAGTTGTATTCATCCATATATTTGGTTGTTTTGCCTTCAATTCTAACGATAATATCGGAAATCATCACTGATTTTATAATCTTGTCCTATATATTAAAATAAGCTCTCACGAGCTCCACCCCCACCGGCTACATTCTCCACTCATAAATGGAAATTTTCAGATGCTAAGTATAAAGTGTGCAACGAATCTTTGGTGTTAAGAGTGTTTTTCACGTAAGTCCCTTCATTAAATCTATTTAATGTGAAGCTGAAATTAAGCTAAAATTCCCTGTAAACATTATAGATGTGAGTTTTTTTTTTTAAAAAAAAAAAAAATTCTCAATGTTTCATAAATAAGTGAAAGAAAATATGCAACCCCATATTCATGCAAAAGGATCTAGGCCTGAAGTCAGGACACGAGAAGACGATTAAACAGTGATGACTGATGACTGGTTAATAAGGTTTTTGGTAGGGGTGAGCATTCGGTTTTCGGTTCGGTTATTCGGTTAAAACCAAAATAACTGAAAACCGAATTGTATATATTATGAAAACCGAACCGAAATAACCGAAATAATTTGGTTTGGTTTCGGTTTTAACAGGAATAACCGAATTTTTTTTATTTTATAATAAATTTGATTTTTTTCATTTTCAATATATAAAAATCAACATTTTATATTTGATATATTGCATATCATTTTTAATTTAAAAGAAGAAATAAAAAAACTATAGATTTAAACTCTAAATTTTAATTTATTTAAAGAAAAATATGATAAAATAATCTTTTTTAATTATTTTTTATAATTATTTTTAATTAATTCGGTTATTCGGTTAACCGAATTATTTTTTCAAATAACCGAACCGAAAACCGAAGACCGAAATAACCGAATTATACAACCGAATAAGAACCGAAAACCGAAATAACCGAATTCAATTCGGTTCGGTTCGGTTTTCGATTTTCGATTTGGTTTGCTCACCCCTAGTTTTTGTCTTCTTTCTGGTAATTGACTTGTTGGGTTCTAGTAAAGGCAAGATTTGGGCTGGGCCCAAGATTAATGCAATTCCGATACACACATACTTTGGTTCCATTTTTTAAAGGACTGAGGGGACGTGTTTCTTTTTGTTTTTTTGTTGTTCAAAACTGGGGATGTCCACTAACACCAACTTTATGAGAATTTGCCTAACCCAAAGATGAATGATGATTAATTAGTAGTATTAATTACCTGGCATTTGATATCTTTAGTTCGCCACTTGTGCTTCGCTGGTGCTTCTATGGGAATAAATGATTAAGAACAAAGATGCACACTTAGTTGGAAGAGATTCAAAGGAGGGTTTTTCCCCCATATATTTTTTAAAAACTCCAATAAGAATAACCTTCTCCCAATAGTTTATTGTTGTTCATCAATTAATACGTTAATAAAGATATAAATCTAATCAGCCCCTGACCCTTAAGTGGACATGACTAGTGAACAGTAAACGCAACTCCACTTGCTTAAACCTCAATTAGTGGCAATCCCATCTCATCCAACTCATCATACTTTTTCTCATCATATTACTCGTTCTACAGTCACGAAGAACTGTTCATCCCATCATCTCACCTCAACAGTTGAGTTATAAGTAATAAACATGATAAACCCTTCTGTAAACTGAGAATCGTGTTACTTTATTTATACCTGTGAAGCAAAAGGCTTGTACTTTCTTAGTACACCACATTTGTCAGATATATCGGATGCAATGGGGAATTTTGTAACGAAAATAGAAGAATTATGGTTGAATCAACAGGAGATCTCATGTCATGAACTCTAGAGTCCTGCTAACAAAATATCAATTAGATGCTGACTTATCCTCATGTCCCAGCACTGAATCTTCCGATAAAGTGGATGATCTTGATCAAAAGAATCTGCCTCTTGCTTTATTCACGGTGTGCTAACAGTTTTTATAAACAAATCAGTGCTTGATGATAATCTCGACTGCCTTCCTACCTTTCCTGTACATTAGTGTTTTTTAATCATGCAGCTAGGTCAATAATTGCCTTATTTGTAAGTTGTTACTACTAATTTTAGCATAATACCCCCTTTTTCTGGCCCCCACCATTTTAAGTCCTAGACCACACCTAGATAGCTAGCTAGCTAGAAAGCATGCACAATCTCACACACACAAAGGTGGCTAGCCACTGAGTTTCTGCTTAAATTACCAAACCATAAAGCACTTGCTATGAATTTGTTATTCTTTCAGCATTTGAAAATTAAGTTCATCATGCCCAAGGGTCTCCCACCCCTTCCCTCCCCCTCCCTCTCACACACACAATAATGCATCCAGAGGAATTTAATTTGATCCATTAATTGACACCCCTGTTTCCTTAGATGGCATTCAAACTCATGTCGACAACTACACTAAATTTTATGATCATCTTGAAATTGTTGATACCATGATTTTTTAGTTTGGACCTATAATTAAAAGCTACAGATTATAATAAGGTGAAAGCAGTTTTTTTATGAAAATATAAACTAACTGTATATCGCTCATAAGATGTATCGAATAATGGTCCCATTGAAGTTTCATTGCACCTTTTCAGCAGAAAGTGAAAGAAATCGTTTAATTATTTGTGCCACTCTGACCTATATACAATTGGAATGCTGATTTGATTAATGCAGTCTTTGAGCTTATTCAAAGGTTATGATTCCTTCGTTTTAAAATAATATATGTTATTCTCTAGCTAATAAAGTAATGAAACACGTAACTCACATGATGTTAAAATATGTACCAATTTTAATTAAAATGGGTTATCTAAGGTTATGAAGGATCAAGTGATTGAAGAGATAAACACTCCATGATGTTAAAATATCAATATTGAGCGAATACATTTTACACGTTATGAAGGGCTGGAAAAAATTATCTGTAGTCTGATCGAAAGAAGGTTTTGAGTTTCAAAACCTTCTTTTATAAATAGCTGGTAGAAGCTGACATTGTTGAATAAATTGGTCAGAGGAGAAAAGTATTTTTCTATAGCAGCTGTGGGTAGAATGTGTATTATATTTATCTTCTCATAATACTAAAAACCCTTATGGTTCAAGAGAGACAAACTTATGCACAAACTGGCAGGCCAGGAGGCTGGAGTGCCTACCACATGAAATAAATTAAAACTTCAGGTGGCATTGTTCTAGGCAAATACTACTAATAACAGTTTCTACACTGGACTTAGTAAATGTGTTAGCAAAAAAGAATGAGTAGCAGACGAAGTAAATAAAAAAATTACAAATAAATGATAATGGTTTCTTTGACAGTTTTACTCGTATATATCATGCACATGATTTATTACACGTATTGGGGCTTGTTTAATATAGCTTATTAAACCATGATTTTGTAAGCTGTACCAAACAGGCTTTTACATAAGATTGAGAAAATAAATCTTAAATCCCTTTTGAAAATTTCTTTGCCCTATGCTAAGTCCAAGGTGTCGTGTTCTTTATGACACAAGGGAAATGAACTTATGTTTCACCCACCGATAACGGAAATCTTCCGTCGTCATGTGCATTTTTCTTTTGTGATTGCAACCAATAGCTTTTCAAAATAATTTGTATATTGTCCAAAAAAAATTTATTCCTGCGTTTTCCTGATAAACTCCGCATTAATTATGGCAATTTGATATTTTCACCCTCAACTTCATTCATTCAGATCTTGGTTCTTAAAATGAATTCCATATTTTTAGGACTATTTAAATGGGAGATATGTAATCAATTTTCTTATGAAAATTCTTTGAATACCATGTGGCATAATTGTGAATATTACAAACATACACTGGCTTGTTAGCTAAGTTGAAGATACTGTGGTAGACATTATTAATAGAAATATAATAGGATGAAGTTGATGATGACATGTATTATAAATAATATAAGGTCTTTTTTCCATGACTTTGTTATAAAAATATAAGCTTCAGTTTGACCTTGTTTGATTAATTAATGTGTCTTAACCAGTGTACTCATCCATTAATTTCTCCCACATATTATTTATCATCCTTTCATAATTACATTATCTCTTATTCATTCATAAATAAGGACACTTTTAAAATAAGGACACTTTTAGAGAGAAAAAAAATTTACTGCACATTTACTTTTTATGACTATCTTTAATTTACTTTTTAGTGTTTAGGAACACTCAATTTGATTAAAATGACCTTATATTATGGGACAGTGACTGTGGGAGTACAACGCAAGAGAGTGATTTTCTTGCCGATATGTGTATTGAATTTTAATTGCCCGAAGAACTTTAAGACTTCATCATAGGATCAACTATGGAAAGAAACAACAAAAGTTTGATTAATTATTCATGTCCACTTGAATAAACCCATTGGAAGATGCATGTCATAAAGAGGCCCTCTTTCTCTGTTCCTCCACCACAACCACCTACTTTTCTTCTTGCATTGCGCAAACAAATTAGTTTAAATTGTGAACAAATCAAAGTGAATTAGAGAACAAAAACAGGGAAAGCAGTCTCTGCATCCACATGATGAACACGATGGTTTCAATGCAGGTACAAAAGTAGTACTAGGCTCATTTATCTTATGGAGGTTACTTAAAGGGCAAGGAGTTATTTAATCACTGTGTATTAATCGTCTTTCATGGAATTCAATTTGAGAGATATTCGATTAATTGTAAGATGAAAAAAAAGAACACGCTGTAGAAAGTAGAAATCAGTGTTTTATTGTCGAAAACTGCAAATAGTGCTGAAAAGAGAGGGTTGGTCAGACATTTTTCAAAAGAGGACCTGTATAAAACATCAACCAAAATTCTTAGGTACAAATAAAATTGGTTAAAGCGTTAAATTGTCCTTAAAATTGAATTGCTTTACAATATTTCACAGACAAATTACACTGACTCAAACACAATATCAATCATCACTCTCTTTTTTTTATCCATGATTAAGGTATCCCCTCACTCGACAAGTGAGAGACTAATCCTCCGTTGATTTGTAAGCACCTCAAAGGGTGGGACAGTTGGGCTGAGAGATTTAATGTTTCTCCATACCTAACGCCAAGGATCGAACCCCAGACAATTGGTTAAGGGTAAATGAGTCCTTGTCACTCAACTACACACCCCAATTTCAATCATCACTCTCTTCCACCACCCTTATTGAATACAAATTGCACTAAAATCAAATACAATATCTTACTTCCACTACCCTCATTAAACATTGATGTAGATGAAAATTATATTCAATACTTCTTGAAATTAAACTAGATCGAGTCTTATAAAAAGGACTAAATGAACTGGCTATAGTTTGTGCATTATAATAAGGATTAGAAGAAAAAATAAATTAAGAATATCATAGAGAAAATTTGACGCAGATAATACTTTTTTTTTTATGAAAAGCATATAATAGCTATGAAATAAAGCATTGGCAACAACTACTAAAAAATGAGTTGTACTAATCAATACTTCTCTAATCATATTTATAAAGTACTTTTGACATATTTTACTAGACTGAGCTAAACTTTAAATCCCATTTATTCTAGCTAGCTTGAAATTTTCATCTTTCCAATTTCACACCTTTTTAATACTCACTATACTATATAAAAACAAATTCAACACATATATAATAAATGGAGAGTTAAATAGGATGTTCTAAAAAATTTAAGGATATACTCTGCTGCAAGACTAGATAAAACTTTCTATCTTGTAAACAAGACCACGAGAGGAGTAGTAGTTAATAACATTTGAATAAAAAGATGGATCCACATGTAGACTAAATTCAAAGGCTAGGAAAGGATCGAAAGGAAATCCAAGGACAATTATTATTTCATAGGGCTACAATTCCTTTTTTCTAAACAAGGGCAGATGTATGCGGGGTTTAATTTGTATACACTCTCATTATTAACTGGAAGACCCGGCTAATTCAATTATAAGATTAGAAAGCTATATTACTTTTTACGGTTTCTTAGAGGATACTTTGAAAATGATGATGAAGTGTCCGATGGAGTCTTGATGTATGGAACTCCAGAAAATATATTTCTATATATATCATACATGCATATATACACACCCACCCACCCACACACACATACACACACTGAGGCTTATTATAATTAATTGATTAATTGCAAGCTTTCAGTGGCTATGAACAGCCAAAAAAGGGACATTAAGGAAAAGGTTGTCCGCATTTTGCTTGAATCGACAATCAATCCTTCTCAATCAATTTATAGAGTGAGTTAATAATGGCCCCCATCATGGTGATTCCAGTTCATTTTTCTTTGTCCTCCAATTTGTTTGTACACATCCTTTATCTCGATGGCCCTCAGTTTCCTTCAACTAAATCATTGACTTATCATCATCAATCCCCACTGTTTAACTCCTTAATCAAACCGTTAATTACCATATAAATCAATTAATTAAATGTCCACCCGACCTACTCAGTTGTTCCCTTTCACATCTCATCCATCGTGTTATATGTGTCATCAATTTATTCCGAAGTTCAATCCATTTATTGCGTGCCTCCAAATGATCGATGGCACGTACATAGCTTAAGAATATATATTGTACTCTTTGTTTCACAAGATACAGCATTAATGACTTGTTTCATCATAGGTTCCAATATGTCAGTAAAGGATAATTAACCAGTGGCACCAAAAACATAAAAAGAAAGAAAAGAAAAGAAACTAACGGCCAGCCCGGATTCATTCACTGCTAACTCGCCAATAATGCATAAGAGGTCTAGCTATTAGTGTGTAGAAGAATCCATTGTCATATGTATGTTATAGGTGCAATTTATCTGTCCAATACATTAATTATATTCTCCAATTCGGAAAAAGGAAATAACAAGAAATCAGCTGATTATTTCAAATGGTACGCTTAATTATTATACTTAGACTTGTACTGTTTTTTGATAAAGAAAAGCACGAAGGACAAAAAGTGAAACTAGTGGCGATGGTGTGCGTTTTCTTTTAATTTGAACAGCTAGCACTTTGATTTAAAAAGCATAACTAGCAAAGTTCCATCAGGATTATACTTATCTGTCAGAGCAACAATAAATGAGACTAGAGAAACTCTAATAATGAAGCAAATTAATACAATATGATGCAAGCATGTTAGAGTGCTAAGAATCCAAAAATCCGCGACAGAATCCAGCAACTAAACAATCTAGTATCATATTACTAACCTCTATACATTTATTATTAATTTTTGTTTTCAATAAACATACACTAAATGAATTATATGAATTGAAACAAAGCATGTATGTCATTTTGGAGAGACAGAAATGGTTCTTGTCCAAAAATAAAGGGGAAAGAAAGTGATATAAATATTTAATATATATGTAGTGGCTTATGGAGAGGCAGAAATGATATTTCCAGGAATCCAAGGAATAATTAATAACTGCTAGGCAAAGAGTATGGAGAACGACATTGGAGACGTACTGTGTGTGTTAACTATAACAATTTTATTAGAAGGTTTCTCCCCGAAAAAAATAGTGTTAAAGGGCAAACGGAAGTGGAAATGTACTAATTAAAAATAAGAAATAGAATATTATATGTCAATTTATTGTCATTTTTTGAACATGGATGTTAGTATGTGACCATTACAAATATGTAGTTTCATATAATATATTCTTTTTTCAGTGTCTCAAAACTTTATATTAGCCGGCTAGCTAAATATTGAAAGTGAAGTCTGCAACGTGTAAATGTGAAGAAAAATCACTAACCAAGCCATCGTAATGTGGATCACATAGTAAAGGCGAGTCTAAAAGCTAAGAGTCATCGTGAGCCTTTACATATATGCATAAATATAATTTTATGTATTATTAACACTGAAAAAGCTTGGGGCCGGCTTAAAAAATGACCCCAGCTCGAAACGGGAAGGCAAATACGCTTTGACAGTTAAGTTATATAATTATATATTGTGGAGGGCTAAATTTACCTTTTGATGCGGTCCTATTTAACTGCTCAGTGATTATTTGAATATAATGCAAGTTAACCAGTGATGCTGGCCACTTATACTCATTGCATCATAGACTAAATGCCTAAGCTTACAACTTTCATATAATCTTATAGCGGCTACTACATATACTCATTCATGCAACCCATCTTACAAGTAAAAATACTTTAATTTAATCTCCTTCAAAACTTTCAGAATATTTATACGGTCATTTTCATTAATTAACTTTTCAGTGCGAGGACTTTTATTTCTCCGTATTTTTCAGAATTAAAACTTGTGAGTTTAATCGATGTTATCTTAAATCTAATTGAAGTCCGTCCTTTCACAACATGAATTACGGTTTAAATCTCCCCATCAAGAGAAATTTACACATTTATTAGTACCCCACAACAACAATACTTCAAGCAAGAATATCTATAGACATGTATACACGTGCATGTAAAAAAACAGAGTTGTGAGTTTTTTTTTTCAATTGAAATGACATAGACTAATGGTTTAAAGTGCCCAACAACACCTCAAACATAAATTACATCAAATAGAAATATATACACTTGCATATAAAATAAGAGAATTATCATATTTTTACCTCATCATCGGATAAATGCTTTAAATTTAATATTTTCTAGTCTTTCTTCTTGAAAGGATGCAATTGAAGTACACTATTGCACACGTATGAAGGTACGGAACGAGGTTGTTAGAAGAAGAGTGAAGATGAAACCTATTTAAGAAAGCGAGTGTGTGCGGTGGGTGCGAGAGGCTAGAGATTATTACTTGTTTATAATTTATAAATAAATAGCATGAAAGCACTTGTTCATTGGTGATCTCCTCTTTCCACTTTAGTGAGTTCAGTCCTCTCGTTCTATCTCTCTCCCTCCCTCCACTTTCATCAGTGTCTCTACTTTGCTTCATATTGTACCGACATGGTTCCAAGCTAACGGGGTTTCTCTCTTCTCCTGCCTAACATTTCACACTCTTCCTCCTTCTTCACATCTCATACTCCCATGTAAGTTATTTTCTCCTCTTCTTCATGTGCAATTAGTGCTTATATATTCTCTTCTCATCTATTGCTTCACTTATGTCTCTCTTTGTGTAGGCTTTCTCGAGTCTCTCAAGTTTTTTCATATCTTTGCTGCTTAATTTTTTGTTACTATTTATATAAACTTGGTTCATGCATGTGGCTTTTGTATCCCACTCTCATTTCTACTGCACTATATGCTTTTTTTGTTGTTGGGATTATTGTTGGATAGTGTATTTTTTTCCTCTCAAATAATTTCTTCTTCCTATTCATCCTACAACTGTGTCCTTTTTCACACTGCATTCTGTTTTAAGGTTTGTGAACACTCCACTTCTATGTGTTTTATGGCTGAGCTTTCCACCAAGGATCCATATTAACGTCATTTTAAGATGAAAATGCTACCAAAGAAACAGAGTTTATGTTGCGATGCATTTCTTCACAAGGGCTTTTGACTGTGACTTTATTGAAGACTGGGCATCATGTTAAGTAGTAGCAACGAGCTTTAACTCATTCAAAATCCAGTCTTATATTTTCTTTCTTTCTTTCTTTTTTAATTAATCTTTTAAATTCTTCTTTTCACTCACGCAATAAGATGAGTACAGGTAATAACTCACAAAGACCTCTTTATTTATATGCTTTCCAGACAGAATAGACTTATAAATAATCGTTTGAATCATTTTGGAGAGTCAAAATGGCCATGCAAACTGTTTATTTCAAAGAACATGAAGGAATTGTGCACAACTCCATTGGGCAATTATCGTCTGTAACCTCAACCCCCTGGTGGGCTGCCCTTGGATCACAAACGGTTCAACATGAGTCTTTGGGCCAAATGATGAAACCTTTTTCATTGGACTTTCACAATTATGTCGACCATCTTAGTGTTCCCAAACAGCCAGAAGGAGCAGCTCGTCAAGCCTTGGATAAAGGGCACACAACACAGTTCACTATCTTCCCAGGTAATTTTCTTCTCTGAATCTCCCCACTGAAATTATATTGTTTAGTTTAATACTTGTGCTAATTCCAATAGATGTCAACACTTGAAAGCATGGTAACTAATATACCAATACGATCATTCTATGAAAGGAAATATATAGATAGGATAGAGTGTCTAATGGGTTAAATATAAACATTGACTATCTTTGTTTTTAGCTTTTGTATGTAATAGAGCAGGGCTTCCACCCCAGTTTGACCCATTATGGGATTTTGTAAAGATAAGTGCAATGCAAAACCGTGAACATGTTTCCTTAATACTAACTGCACGTGAAGTTGTTGGGAGATAAGAAATGGGGTGGAGAAAGATGATTCTAATCTCAACATATGATGATTTCAACAAAAAGGTGGTGGTAATAACGTAACGTTGTGAGAGAGAAGTTTCTTGAAAATCACTCGAAAAATTTTGTGTCCCTTTCATTATGTTTTTCTCACGGGAAGTCATTCTCAGGCCTTTTCATCTGTATATCTCAACTCTTACAGTCTAAACATGACTACTTTAATTTGGCAGAAGTAGATATAAGTTTTTCGTACAAGTTGTTGCTAATCCAATTATCAGAATCTTATAATAGCTTATTTAGAAGATAAAATGAGGCTGTCGATTTAATGATTTACCCAGTAGTAAAATACTTGAAATTTGATCATTCTCTGTTTTTGCTTTATGTTATATATACAAAAGAAAACCTATTTATCACTTTTCAATTCTATTTATATTTTTTCCACATTTTCCTTAAATTATATGTATTAATGCTCCATAATAATTAAAAACGAGGGAGAATGAGAATAAATAAATGTGGTTATGATGTTTTGACAACATTATGTGATTTTAACTAACTTAACTAACATAGTCAAAAATGAAAAATGAATAATGTAAATTAGTCTTTACAATGGAAGAGTAGTAACTTTGAGTATCTTATTTGAAAAATTGATATACACACCTCTCTTTGGCTCATCATTCACTTTTAGAAAGTCGTTTAGTACATTGGCAACTTAACATCTCAGATTTATTATTCAGAAGATTGCGAGATGTCTGACGATACGCAAAAGCATCAGGCAGTCATGTCGCTTCATTCATCTTCTCCTGAACCTCGTGGTCATTTTGAGATAAAATTTAGTCAGCCTCTGGTAAAAATTCCAATCAAACAAATCCATTGACACTTCATTATTTTATATTTGGGCTTACTTTATGCCTGTTATCCTTTCTTTGCAGATTTGTTCCAAATATCCTCACATGGATCGATTTTATGGGCTCATCTCAGCCTATGGGCCTCAGATTCCGGTTCGTACCTCTTTACTCTAGCAAGCTCATCATTCTACTAAAATCACGTGATTCTTGCAATATATGTTTACAGAACCATGATCAGTCCGTTTATATTATTTGGTTGTTCATGATAATAAGGTTATCAATACAATTAAGATGACTTAATGTTGCCTATCATGTTAGATAAAGGGACTTAAAATATTACAAGAGAAATGAAAGGGAAAGATTTTGAAAAGTGAAGTGCTACATATACAAAGTAAGAAAATAGGAATGCACGTTTGTATAGCCTCTTCATTGAATTATATAAGATGCAGTTTATGCGACATTATTTGTTTTTTCTTATAATCTGCCTTACATATTCCACTATCTACAAATTCATAGAAGCGTTCCATCGTTGTTGAATCAGGGCCGTTTAATGCTGCCACTTAACTTGACATCCGATGATGGGCCAATTTATGTCAATGCTAAGCAGTATCATGGGATCATCAGACGTCGGCAGTCACGTGCCAAGGCTTTACTAGAGAACAAATTGACTAAACGGCGCAGGGTATATGACTATGATTTATTTATCACCTTCAAAAAAGTGTATATCTACTATAAATTGAATTTCATTTCACTTCTAATAATACTCCTTTAATGTTACAGCCCTATATGCATGAATCACGTCACCTCCATGCAATGAGGCGACCAAGAGGATGTGGTGGTCGCTTCTTGAACACAAGGAATCTGAAGAATGGGAATGGTGAAAGTGGGAACACAAAGATCAAAACTGGGGAAGCTATATTATTCCAGTCTAGTGGTTCACAGAATTCTGAAGTTCTGCAATCTGAAGGTGGAACTCTGAATTCATCAAAGGAAACAAATGGAAGTGGTGGGTCAAATGTTTCAGGGCTAGAGGTGACCAGCATGTTTGCACGTGGAACTTTTGATGGCTTTTGCCTCAATCATGTGGGACCCTCTGTGCAGTCTCTTGCAGACATGATAGATAGTGGACGTGGCATTCCCATGCCTGCAAAATGGGCTGCAGCAGCAGGTAATTGCTGCAAACTCTAATCCAGAAGGCCAAGGAAACAATTGCCGTGACCAGATGATTGAACCATCTGGTTTGAAGGCAAATCATCCTTGGCTGACTAGGCAAACCATCCCTGGCTAATTCTGAGGTAAACCATCCTTGGCTAATTCTAAGGTAAACCATCCTTGGCTATTTGGGTGAGCCATATCTTTGGCTCATCGTATGTACTCTAGTATTGTATGTTTTGGTCTTTCTGAAAGGATTAGGCATGTCAATGGCTTGATGCATGTCCTGTTCCTGTTGACTGCAGTGTGTAATAAGAACATGATCCTGATCTAGTTTGACTATGTGTGTGCTTTTTAATTATGACTCTAGGTGTGTTCTATTGTGGAACTTGTGAGCTTATGTCTATGTATCATAATAAGACCTTGACTTTTGATTATCCCTTTTCTGGGGCTAGCTTCGCATGTGTCGCTCGTTATTTTCCTGTACAATGATTTGGTTGTATGCTGGTGTGTTTCAATGAAAAGCTTTCTTGTATTTGATTACGGTCTCTTTGAAATAGCTATAAGCACACCCCAAACGCCAAAGACTTCTATTTAGTTATGGCAGCCGCCAAAGCTGACTGCCGATCTAATCCCGTTTTTTACTTTGCTTATGTTCGTTAGAAATCAATGGCGAAAATGTTAGCCAAATTGTAATCAAGTATCTCACAATGCTTGCGGTCCAAGCAGGTTAGTACATATCTTACGTGCAACAGAAATATAGGCTAAAACTATTATCTTTTTGAAACTATTTAGATTATTTGATTATAACTAATTTATTGAAACAGACAAATCATTTTATAGCTTATTTATTTATTTTAGTTTTCCAAAAACCAACTAAATCTTATTCTAGTGGATGAGGAGGGAGTGCATAAAAGAACAGATAATTGAAGATTCTAGCCTGTAGGAGCAAGTTATTGGGACTTGAGAGTGAAAATAAACATAAATGCAGAGAGAAGGCCCGGAATTTTTTTATACAAAGGCTACTATAGATAGAAACATAACAAAAAATCTGAGAAATAATCAAGCAAATAAATATACATGTAATTCCCCCCACATGGTAAGAGCTGTTGAAAATTTCGAAGACTCTAAACATGTGTGCTCCTACCTAAAAACAAGCAATCTATAAAACCTTCGTGTCTTCCCCCACATAGCTCCATGGTAGTAGGCCCCATCAGATTCTAGAAACCACTCCCCTGAATCTTCAATCACACACATACTCACTCATAAAACATAACAAGAATCAATAGCTAATTTATATCGCAGCACCCGACCAAAAAATAATACTCCGTATAATGAATACAAAAAGAAAAAAGAAAAGAAAGAAAGGGTGACTAAGGAAGGGAAGAGGAGGCCTGAATAAATTGACCAAATCAAAGCCGCCATAAGCCTACGGAAGCATCATGTTGAGAAATCTCACTTTCTTAACACAATAGGCAGAACTATAATCAATATAATAATAATGAGAATCAAGATAGCAATGCAGGTCCATTTTCTGGTATTCTTCTGGTGCTTCCTGGCAACATGCAACTGCTGGACCCCACCCCTGACGTAGGAATCCGCCCTTGCCACGTGGCTCTCTATATCATCCAACTGTTCTCCCTGTGTCTGAACGAGAACCGCCATGTCCAAGAACACCTGATGCAACTCGTTGAGATTTCTCTCTATCACTTTCACTGCATCATGCCTCTCCTGAATCTCCTGAATTGTGTCCATCACACTCGCCCTCCCTTGCTGTTCTATTGCTTTCCTCAGAAAATTCTCACTCTCCCCTGCCCCAACCATACATATTTCCCACCATCATTATTGATTTATTTCAATGTCATAGAAAGTTGTCTTTGATTGCAATAATAACGTGATGTGATATTTAAAGTATATATTTCTTATATTTAAATTAAGACGGTACTAAGTAATGGAAGAAGTCCGAAAAACATATACAACCAATTGTAATACTCCCTCTCGTATTATGGGAAGATGAGTTTGGTCCTAAATATAATTATATATACAATCAAATTAGTTAAAATATCATGTCACTTGGGTTGATTTTTTTAAGCTAATTAACCAACTTAAAAACACGTTTATTAAAAAAAAATAGACAAATTAATTAATTTACAGATAAATTATTTAACTTATTAATAATAATAATTTTGCCAATAAACTAGCAGTTTACCCCGCGCTTTGCGCGGGATCAATTCCTTCAAACGACGCCGAACTATAGGGCATGGGCTCTCAATTTTGTTGCAATATCAATTCGCCAATGCAGCTTGAATGACAAGACGGTGCAGATCAGACAATAAGGACAATAAGGGCATGTGGTTTTTTTCTATGTTTGGCTGAACTGATTTTTCACCAGCTTATTTGAAATAAGTTATCTTACACTCAAGGTAGCTTATTTCAGAAAATAAGCCAGCTTATTTTTCTACATGACTTAAAAATAAGTTAGCTTAGAAATAAGACCCTTTTAAACAGAAAAGTCATCCAAACATGTTTGTAGGTATAGTGGGAAAATAAACCACTTTTTTCAAAGTTTATCCGAACATAAAAATAAGCCAACCTAGAGCTTATTTTCTAACTGACTTAAAAATAAGTCACTTTTCCACAAGTCGAGCTAAACACACCCAAAGTCACCAACAAACCCGAAATCAAGGAACCATATCTTGCAAAAAACAAAGAGTGGGGAAACATGAAATAAAAAAAAAAACAGAACAGACTTTTTCTAGTCCTCACAAACTTTACTTTCTCATCATTACCTAATTTACTTCTACTTTCTATCTTTACCCCTAACACACCCATTTAGTACCTTGCCGTCACACACAAGGTCGGCCCAAACACAAATAACCCTTCTATGAATAATAATAATAATAACTAAAAAGAAAACAAAAAACATCACACCTACATTAACCCACCCAGATATATTGTTGTATTATTCTCAAATTTTTTACCTAAATTATTCATATTGGTGGCAATACTTTTATTTATATATTATTTGAGTGTCTCTCAATTTTATTTCAACTTACTGTTTTGATTTTAATTTTTTATAAACAATTTTATAAAAACACCACACCCTCTCAAGCACCTAATGAATTGTGCATGATATAAAATACTTCATCCGTTCCTAAATGTATTAGCTTTCTAATTTTTCTCAATTTTTTTTTTAAATAACCCTAATAATACTCATCTATAATAAATAAGTAAGAGCTAGAGGGTAAGGATAAATGTATATAGTTAATATAAATTAGTAATATCATGTGTTAATAACTACTACCTTAATCCTAACTTAAATCTTTAATCTATCAAATTAAGAAAGAAAGGAAGTTAGTAGCTACAAAATGCCTACCTAATAAGCATAATACAAAACCGCACACGTCAGAAAAAAATAGTCAACAACATCTCTGCTAACTTCAACGCAAAGATTGTCCACTTCATTTTTTTAATGATAATTGAACAACACCACATGCAGCGACAAAGCAAAATGGACAAAAAAAATAAAAGACTGCAGAACCGAATGACCCAAACGGCTAAAAGCAAGCTTATACTGTTCATCAAAGTAAGCCGACTCAATGAACAGTATCCAACACGTAGAAGCCGAAATAAAAATGGCTCAATGAACAGTAAAACAAAAAAGATTTAAAGGATATATAGATTAGATCTTGTATATACGTACGCAGAATATATAGGAATATACCTAGAAGCATTAGGCCAATTTAAAACTTGATGCTACCAAAATTTTGATAAAAATATCCGCAAGTGTACGGATCGTATTTTAGTAAAGTGGTAGTTCAAGGTCGATCCCACAGAGACTCAGACAATTAATAACTAAGCATTAGATCTCCTATTTTCATTCAAGTTGAGTAAACAAGAAAATTTGATTTTACTTACCTAATAGCTAAGAAAATAAAATAAAACAAATATTCACACAGATGAAATTCACGAGTCAAAAGAACAACTTAGAGCCACCAATCCCTTATCTGCTTCTTAGATTTTATTCCCCACTAAATTAATTATGAATTAATTCAACTAGCTAATCTAGAGTACTAGTGTCTATAAATGCCTTCCGGTCCACTTACATCCTTGCCTAGCTTAATTACACAATGTCTTGCACTAATTTACTAGGCCAATTTATAACGGTTCCGCTCTAATGTGACTATGTAGGGCTTCTAGGTATATTCCTATCCTAGTCGCAAATCAGATTAAAATCCAATCCTACACTATTTAATCCCATGGTCTATTTAAAATTCCCTCTTCCGAGTCCAATTCTAAATTCCCTAAACATGTCTAATGGTGATCAAGCACTAAACAAGTTAATCAATAATAGCAAGATTAAATAAGCTAAATCAAATTAATCATGACTAAATAGTGGGAAATAAAATACTAAGTTACAAACAAGTTCATAGTACTCTAGGTTGTAAAAGCAATTAGCCACACATGAGTTCCAAAATCAATCTCAACAATAATCAAAATTGAATATGAAAGCCTAGAGAATAAAGGAAACAAACACCCACAAAACCAAGAATAGTGTGCTGCTCAAATCCTTTTCGTCCCTCTCGCGCAAATGTTCTCTTCTTTCTTGTTCAACTGGTGCGTGTGTATATGTATGATAAGAAGAGAAATCATCCCACAAGAAGACAAATTGCTGACACCTTCCTTCTTTAATCTTTCCTCTTTCCTACGTGAATAGTTCCCTCTTGTGCCTCCAATTCTGCGTGTGTCTAATGTAATTCCCCAGCAGTGCTGTCACCTCTTATTTTCTTTCCTTAACTCGTGTGTGTTTAGGCTTTAGGAATAGGAAGAATTATGACCAGCCCCTCTTCTCCTCAATTGCATGTGTATATTTATAATAAAATAGTCCAACACCATATTGTCTTTGCCTTGCATGTTAAGTTTTTTTCTTTCCTTTTCTTGTATGCCCCTTTCTCTTTATTTCCTTTTTTTAAAATCTGCATTCATGAAGAGAAAGAAATAGGAAATAATCACAATGACTCAATCACATAATCTCATTAACAGGAAACTTCTCATCAAAATATTTCTTTTAATATATTAAGTTTCCTATTTCAATTAAATTTCATATTTTCCAAAAGAATCACTCATATACTCTCAAATTACTTTCTTTCCAATTCACATCAAAATCACTTAATTATTTAATTCATGACTCCCCAAATACAACAAAATATTTCCTAAAACCACTAAATAGGGGGAGTCATCACACCCCCACACTTGCATTAAGTCTTGTCCTCAAGATTTCAAATTGTTAACACCTTAGCATAAAAATGAAATCAAGTTTTTATCATCACAAAGTTGGAATCAATTCAAACTCTCAACAATTAAATCCTCTTAGAAATCTCTCTCACCATCCCCAAATGCAAGTAATAAGGCAATCAATTTGATATAGATAAATCACAAAAGCATGTCCCTCACCGATCAAAGTGTTTACACTCTACTCTCAAAGTATATAGGGGTTGTGTTTCACTCAATTCCATCTATGTAGTCCAGCTACCATAGGCTTGTTTATCATCTCGATATCCACTCTTATATCTCAATGCACACACAAATCAAAAGGACTTTTAAGGGTTGTAATGAAAAAGGTAGGATAATGAAATGAAAATGAGATGGAGGTATATTTGAAAAGTGCTAAATCATTTCAATTATAGTAAGAAATGAAGGAATCACATAACCTAACAAGCACATAGGGGTTGACTCTTTTGAACTCCACAATTCTTCAATTCTTTCGATTTTCATCTTCTTCTTCTTTTTTTCTTTTCTTTCTTCTTTTTTTTCACACTTTGTGTGATTTTTTTTTTCTTTTTCACCTTCACTTTTTTTTATTTTTTTTTCTTTTCTCCTTTCTTCAACACTTATATTTCCCCTTTTTCTTTTCTAATTCCTTCACCCCTTTCCATATGAATATAGTATAACACTTTTCAAAGCGTAAATGGAAGAAACAGATAAGAGATGAAAAATTGCATCAAAAGAATTCAAAGGCTAAAATATGCAATCTTTCTTTTTTAAAAAAAAAAAAATAGGCTCAAAGGGGTTAAGCAATGGAAATATGTAAAAAGGATGGCTATTTGGCTAGACTGGCTATGAAACGAAGGCCTTAATCATTTTTGTGCATGCAAGAGACTCGAGCGTCAAAAGAGATTCAAGACAAGTTCTAGAGGGGAAGTTACAATAGATGTACTCACTCATGAAAGAATAAAATTAAGGCTCAAATTCCTCACAGGGCTTTTTGACATACTAGAGTAATTTATCTAAATCAAATAGTTTGCCTTTTCACTTACATTCAAAGAGGATGAAATCAAAGTCTAATTAAACCCAATTGTTTCAAGTCCAAATCAATCCCAAAATTGGCAAAAAGATTTTTTTTTAAGAAAATTTTACAAAATGAAAGCTTGAGGACAATCTTTAAAGAACAATGATACCCTTATACCCCCACACTTAGATGTCACGTTGTCCCCAATGTGAACATGTAACACAAGTAATGGAATTACAAAAATATTCATAGCAAGTGTAAATATGACAAATATTTCAACGTTCATATCAACCAAGTATAGTACTCAAGAGACACACCATCAAATCTAACCATCACACAAGCACATATCAATAAGCACCATTACTCATTACCAAAATAATTCTCAGTCAAATAATATCAAGAAAAAGTTAGAAGAATACTCCCCTTCCTCTTCTCGATTTCCACTCTTAGCTCCTAGTCCATCAAGATCAAGTTGAAGCATCCTTTGGGGTCAAAAGAAGAAAAAACAAATCCTACAAACTCAAAAACAAAGCATCAAATACCAAAACCTTGGGTTGCCTCCCAAGAAGCGCTAAGTTTAAAGTCTTCAGCCAGACTTTCCAAACAAATCCTAGTCATAAGTATCAAAAACCATAATCACCTCATCTTCATTCCTTTTCAAACAGTATAAGTGATCAATCAAAGTAATGACTTGTGCCTTTTCAATTATAGACAATTTCAAAGAACAAGCAATCACTGATTTCAAAGGAATTAGAATATGCTCATACAAACAATTAGATGTATGTCTTTCTAAGATTAATGAGCATCCAATAAAATCAATTTGACTCTCATCAGTAAGAGTCACAACAGTAATAGGAGAATCATCCAAAGCAGCTATAGGAACACTCACATCAACATGTATATCAGAATCACAAGGAGTTAAATTCACACTTTGAAGATCAATTAAACACCCATCAATTTCTTCTAAACAAGTTTCAGGCTCTATGACAATCTCTAAATCTTCTTTAACTTCCTGTTCATCCCTATCCTCAACTTCCTCATATTCAATCTCATTAGATAACAAAGGGGAACTATGATTTAAGGAGGGATTTTGTTTCACTTCTTCAAGGTCTCTGCACATTTGACTCATCTGTGCTACAAGATTTTGTACTCTTGATTCAAACTTAGTCTCAATTGAGTCTAACCTTTTGAAACATTTCTCTTGCCATTTCAAACACATATCGGCTAATCTTTCTAATATGTCAAATCTTTCTTCTCTATGAGAGATTTCACCATCCTCAAAATTGTTTCCTTGAACATGTGAATAAGATATGAAGGGTGTGTTTATTGCATGTGAATAAGGATCAACATGTGGGTTCCAACACTCATCCTGCTCAAAATTCCAACTAGGCCTAGAAAAATCATCAACATAAGTTTGTTTCCTAGTGAAATCATCTCCTATATAATTTATGGTAGGCAAAAATGGACAATTTCCTGGTATATGATTATTTCCACAGTGATAACATCGATACCATTTATAATAATTAAGCTCTGAAAAGTCCATCTTTCTATTTTTTCAAAAGAAAAAAAAACTCAAACTAAAACTACTTAAGAATTTCTAATTCTAATTACTAATTGCCTTGAGTCCCCGGCAACGGCGCCAAAAACTTGATGCTACCAAAATTTTGATAAAAATATCCGCAAGTGTACGGATCGTATTTTAGTAAAGTGGTAGTTCAAGGTCGATCCCACAGAGACTCAGACAATTAATAACTAAGCATTAGATCTCCTATTTTCATTCAAGTTGAGTAAACAAGAAAATTTGATTTTACTTACCTAATAGCTAAGAAAATAAAATAAAACAAATATTCACACAGATGAAATTCACGAGTCAAAAGAACAACTTAGAGCCACCAATCCCTTATCTGCTTCTTAGATTTTATTCCCCACTAAATTAATTATGAATTAATTCAACTAGCTAATCTAGAGTACTAGTGTCTATAAATGCCTTCCGGTCCACTTACATCCTTGCCTAGCTTAATTACACAATGTCTTGCACTAATTTACTAGGCCAATTTATAACGGTTCCGCTCTAATGTGACTATGTAGGGCTTCTAGGTATATTCCTATCCTAGTCGCAAATCAGATTAAAATCCAATCCTACACTATTTAATCCCATGGTCTATTTAAAATTCCCTCTTCCGAGTCCAATTCTAAATTCCCTAAACATGTCTAATGGTGATCAAGCACTAAACAAGTTAATCAATAATAGCAAGATTAAATAAGCTAAATCAAATTAATCATGACTAAATAGTGGGAAATAAAATACTAAGTTACAAACAAGTTCATAGTACTCTAGGTTGTAAAAGCAATTAGCCACACATGAGTTCCAAAATCAATCTCAACAATAATCAAAATTGAATATGAAAGCCTAGAGAATAAAGGAAACAAACACCCACAAAACCAAGAATAGTGTGCTGCTCAAATCCTTTTCGTCCCTCTCGCGCAAATGTTCTCTTCTTTCTTGTTCAACTGGTGCGTGTGTATATGTATGATAAGAAGAGAAATCATCCCACAAGAAGACAAATTGCTGACACCTTCCTTCTTTAATCTTTCCTCTTTCCTACGTGAATAGTTCCCTCTTGTGCCTCCAATTCTGCGTGTGTCTAATGTAATTCCCCAGCAGTGCTGTCACCTCTTATTTTCTTTCCTTAACTCGTGTGTGTTTAGGCTTTAGGAATAGGAAGAATTATGACCAGCCCCTCTTCTCCTCAATTGCATGTGTATATTTATAATAAAATAGCCCAACACCATATTGTCTTTGCCTTGCATGTTAAGTTTTTTTCTTTCCTTTTCTTGTATGCCCCTTTCTCTTTATTTCCTTTTTTTAAAATCTGCATTCATGAAGAGAAAGAAATAGGAAATAATCACAATGACTCAATCACATAATCTCATTAACAGGAAACTTCTCATCAAAATATTTCTTTTAATATATTAAGTTTCCTATTTCAATTAAATTTCATATTTTCCAAAAGAATCACTCATATACTCTCAAATTACTTTCTTTCCAATTCACATCAAAATCACTTAATTATTTAATTCATGACTCCCCAAATACAACAAAATATTTCCTAAAACCACTAAATAGGGGGAGTCATCAATATACATAATACATAACAGCAAGAGGACTTTGTCTTGGAAAATTTAATAAAGAAACAAAATAGACTACTCAATTATATATGCATTGCAATTAATTATGTAGATTATACTCAGTTTATGGCTAAAGTTGATTAGTTTGTTGAGAGAAAATACAACTACGTACAAGTGAAATAACTTCATAAAGTGAAGACACATGATTATAAATATTGAAATTAAATTGATTACCAGTGGAGACAAGAAGGTCGACGGTATTGTCGTCAGGATTCTCGCCAGTGACGTTGTAATATCTACGTCGTACGGTGTCTCTATACTCGGTGGAAATCTGTTCCCTGAGGTTGTTGAAGCTGTCCATGGATTCTTTCAGCTTCTTTCTCAAGCCGTTGACCAGGGAGGTTCGGGTCCGATCAGATGACGAACCGGGGCCTGAACCGGGCACTGAACGGTTCTCTTGGTTGGACCGGTCAAGAGCCTCAAGACGAAGCTTGATAAACTTGGCTTTGTTGAGGGCAAGGGACACGTCAGCATCCATACGGGAACGAAGGTCTTTGATGGCCTTAGCGTTGTGAAGAGTCTTGCTTTGCTCATGGGAATTTTTGAGTGATTGGTTTAGACGTTCTAGCTCGCTAAGTTCCTTCTTTAAGGAATCTATTTCTTCGAAGAACTTTACGAGGTTGTCGCCTTCTGTTAACTCTGTCATCTCGATGACGTGGCGGTGGTTTTCATCGTGCTCTCGTGGGAAGGAGGAGCTTAAAAGGTCGTTCATGGTGGAGGCTGATGAGAAGGAAGGATTTTGGAATGAAGGTATAGAAATACAAAGGGTGTATATGGGGAGAATATATCTGAACAGATGATAATATAAATAGATTGAATGGTGTTTTGAAGATTGAAGAGTCTGGTCAAATGGTTGTTTAGGTCAGGGGCTGCAGAGGAAGATATGTATAGCAGGTCAATGGGTTTGGCATATTGCAAGTTATTCAATCATTTCATGTTTCCTTTTCTCGCCAAAGGTTTAAACTTGCTTCCAAGATGTTTCCTTTGATTTTATAATTCTATTTCTTTAAACGAAATCAAACAGTTCATTCGCTTTCTTTAAAAAACTATTTTTACAGTTAGGTGATATTTAACTTAATGTGTCGTCAAGGATTATAGACTTGGATGTGTTTGCGTGTTTTTTTAATCGTAGAGAATTATTGTGCATGGGTGGCGAGTCCTGTTCAATGAGGAGGCTAATGAAAAACAGAACGGTGTTATTGGATGGTGCAATTTTTTTTTAATCTGAGAGGGTAAATTTGAAGAAGATAGATGAAATCTTTCATATCGTTTTTTTGACGTAAGTCAATGAATAGAAAGTCAAGTGAGAAGGGTTTGTAAAACATCTGAAAGCGCTTAGTTTGGAGCCATTTTAGAAAAAACATTGGTGACAGTTGCATTCGCTTTTAAAACATGCTCAGATTATTATGATCCATATCACTCGTTGGATGATCCTAAGCCATAGTTTTCAGGCCAAGTCCTAGCTAGAAAACCACTTTTTTTCATAACTTACGTGCTAATAAAATAACGCGCACCTGGATCAGAGGACTATGGTATGTGCGAAAGTTCAAACGATAGATTAACCAGTCATGGGGTATTGGTGTACTGTGTTTTCATACGGAGAGTTATAAGGAAGCGCGTGGACATTTGGAAAAAAGAAACAAAGAAAGGGATAAGCGCTTGGATTTTATGTGAATTTTTTAAACCTTTATAATTACTGTCTCCATTAAATATAAGGTCACTTTAGCAAATTTGAAGAGATTAAGGAAGACATTCCAATAAATTAGGATTACATGAGATTTCCAAAATACCTCTCACCTAAGTTTTAAAAATATCCTCTCACACGAACAACTATTTTTGGGTGAAGGGAGTATAAGGGTAATTTGGAGAAAACTTGAGTCAAATAAGAAAGTGATCTTATATTTAGGAACAAATTCTTCTCGCTAAATTGATCTTATATTTAGGAACGGAGGGAGTATTAAGCACGATAACAGATAACTATAATTTTAAATAAAGAATTAGAATTGAACCAAGAGGCCAGAGGAGCCTATTTTTTGGTCTCATCCAAACAAGCATACCTAGTAGACATTAAAATGTATCAAGAGCATGGTAGTAAAGTCATCTCATAGGATTTCAGGATTTGATTGGTTGTGGGAGTGTTGAGATTTTAGGTGATTTAATTTTGATGAATATTCATATATTTGTTATAGGGTTGAAATATGATATGTGTCTTTGATTTGAATGTATTACAATATTGGGTTAACCTATCGTTTTAATGAATGTTTTTTTTAATCACCGCTCATTAATTCAATTTCTATTAACAACCGACTAATTCAGACTTTTGTAGAAGTATTACCCACAGCTTTAATGAATATTTATATGAACACTTTTTTGTACCAGAGAACTTTTATGGGAAAATGCCTTTTAAATCCCTCCAAATATACAAAAGAACAATTCAGGAACTCAAACTTTCAAAAGGACCATGAAGGAACTAGGACCTAGTTGACATTTTAAAATTGTGTGAAAAGACAAAATTGCCTTAATCATAAAACAAAAATTACTAACCACCCTTACACCCACCATTTTCAATAGGGTGGTTAGTAATTTCTGTTTTATGATTAGGGCAATTTTGTCTTTTCACACAATTTTAAAATGTCAACTAGGTCCTAATTCCTTTATGGTCCTTTTGGAAGTTTGAGTTCCTGAATTGTACTTTTGTATATTCGGAGGGATTTAAATGGCATTTTCCCAACTTTTATTCTCTCTTGCTTTCATGTTGCTGAAATTCATCTTACATTCTCTCATGCTTTCATGTTGCTGAAATTTATCTTACATTCTCGCTCTTATGTAGTATAGGAATAATAAATTCTAATTCTAATTTATTCATAAAAATGAAACACTTTAAACTCATTTTCTAACCACATAACTAAAAACTAGAAATAAAAGTATGAGACCATTTTAAAAAAAACTTTCGCCCCAATTATTTTTCACTCTGTTTCAGTATTTTAACTTTGGGCATCGAATGTTATTCTCTAATATCAAACTCACGAGCCTCAATATAAAGTTGAAAATTGTCGGAGGAAGTTAGGCTCATCAAATGGAGGCTCACTTTCTTTTACCTTTTATTGCACTCAACAAAAGATAAATAATGCACAAAAATAAAGAATCAAGAAGAATAACCAGGAAAAGTTTAAAGTTCCACAAAGAATAGACATAAACTACCGATAGTAAAAAAATACAAGTGATCCACTCGGTAAGATTATCTGCTCATCCGAAGGGATAGCAGTTGCCCAGATCAAAACATGGGACAGTCAATATCAAATGCACCATGGACCTTCATCTTCCTCAGCCTGCAGAAATATTTGTGTGTATCTATATATAATAGGATCACATCCAACAATTATCTTCTAGCCGGAGTTGGAGGCGGCGGAGGAGGAGGAGTTTGAGTTGGAGCTGGCTGATTGCCGCCGCCGCCACCACCACCATTATTTTGCCATGGTCTAACAGTGAAGAGAACCACAAACAAGATGATCACTAGGAGAATCATGATGGCAATACAAGTCCATTTCCTTGTGTTTTTCTGATGCTTCCTTGCAGTCTGCAACTGTTCTGCTCCACTCCTCACAAACGATTGGGCTCTCGCCACGTGGCTCTCTATGTCATCCAATTGCTCCCCTTGAGCTTCCACCAGCACTGCCATGTCAAGGAACACTTGATGCAACTCCTGCAGATTCTTCTCTATCTCTTTCACAGCATCATGCCTCTCTTGTATCTCATTGATAGTATCTAGAATCCTACGTCTGCCCTGTTCTTGTATGGCCTTCTGCAGGAACGTTTCACTCTCACCTGCATTTATGTTCAATTTTCTCATCACAACATCATTCAGATTCGCACTAAATCATACAAGGATGACCGACTCTAACATAAAAGAATCTGTCCACATAACTTTTCTAGGCAAAATAATCTACTCCCCGCCCCCCTCTTATCCTATATAGGACATGTTTAACTAGATTTGATTAAATTAAGGACAAGGATATTTGTCATGTTAGTTAGTTTGGTGTGTATTTTTTTAAAACACCACAATTATATTTTCTTATATACTCTACCACTTTGACTTGATTATTGTTCAAATAGCATGAGATAATCTGAAAAATAAAAGGACAAAAATTGGAATTGGACCCAAGGCTAACTCCCCAAGATATTTTTTACATATAGGACATGAGGAAGTATGCTTTACTAGCAATGCATAACATCCAACACTATAATTTGAAGGGCCAATATGAGTATTAATCAATTTCCTACTGATTTACAATGATGTGAATGTCTGTAAATTGATTGGGCAACAACTAAACAAATGCCTGTACTTCAAAACAACTTCATGCTATGCAATATAAGAGAATATTGAATTTCTATTTCCCAATTCCACATTTACCATCTCCAATAACAATTCACAAATCAAATATTATCATTTCAGCAATCTAAATTCTCTAATGATAACATGAGAACAGAAAATTGATAACCTTACCAGTAGAGATCAAGAGGTCAACGGTCTTCTCATCAGGATTCTCGCCGGTGACAGTAAAATACCTACGCTGTACGGTCTCACGATATTCCGAAGAGATAATCTGCCTCAGAGAATTAAATCCATCCATAGAATCCTTCAGCTTCTTCTTCAACCCGTTGACCACCGAAGTCCTGGTCCGGTCCGACGACGACCCGGGCCCACAGCCCGGCAAACTCCGGTTCGCCGCGTTAGACCGCTCAAGAACCTCAAGCTTGACCTTAATGAGCTTGGCCTTCTTGAGAGAAAGCGACACGTCAGCGTCCATCTGAGAACGAAGGTCCTTCACGGCTTTTGCATTGTGAAGCGTCTTGCTCTGCTCGTGTGAGCTTTGGAGGTTGTTTTTGAGGCGATCTAGCTCCTTCAGTTCTTCTTTGATGGATTCTACGTTGTCGAAGAACTTGTCTAGGTTCACGCCGCCGGTGGGCCCCGTCGTGGTGGCCATCTCGATCACGTGGTGCTCCGGCGAGGACTGCTCGTGGCGGAGGCGGGAGAAGGAGCCGGAGAATAGGTCGTTCATTTTGACTTTAATGAAGATATTTTTTTAGCAGAAATTCAGAATGATGAAATTGAAATTGAAGGATTTTGAGGAGAAGTGAATGAGATTTGAAGTGAGGGATTGGTGAAAGGTCAAAGGGGGTAGGAAGGGAAAGGAGTACGGAGGAAGGAGAGGAGACCACTTGGACGCTGACGTGGACAAAAAAGGAAGGCGCGGAGAAAATAGGAAAAGTCTAGGGAAAATTAACTTGTAGTCCCTAATACTCCCTCCGATCCTAAATATAAAACCTAGTTGACTTTTTTTGGAGATATTAAGATTATAAAATATGTTATTAAATTATGACATATTTGATATATTTTTAGATTGATCATTAGTTTATAGGTTAAATAAATTAGTTTAAGAAAAGAAATTAGGTAAATCAATTCATAATTGACTTGTTTTTCTTTTTTAGGATTTTCCAAAAAAATCAACTAGGTCTTATATTTAGGACCGAAGAGAGTAGTAGAAAAGTCTCATAAACTACACACATTAAAGTAGGTAGGGACCCTACTTTAATATACTTCAAATATAAAAAGACTAGATTGTCTCTTCTTCCCTGCCCATGAACTTGTTATACGTGCGCATAATCTTGTCATTCATGCTTATGACCTCGTCAATGCTTGCTCATTAACTTGTCACATGGTGGATCATGACCTTATTAGAGTTGTCTATGATCTTGTTATACGTGTGCATGACCTCTTCATTCCCTACCCATGACCTTGTCACGGGGAGGGGCAATCAAATCTTTTTGTATTTGAAGTATATTGAAGTAAGGTTCTGGGGACCCTACTTTAATATGTAGAGTTTGTGGACTTTTCTACTATTAAGTCCCTGTGAGAGACTACAAATTAATTTTCCCAAAAGTCTATCAAATATGGAGGGATGGGTGGGGATTAAATTTTGGATATTTCCTAGTTAGTTGCCGGGACATTGAAAACAAAAATGGAGACTTGGTCTATGATAAAGAAAGTACGCGTAAACGATGGATTACGCAGTTTCCTGTCACTTGTCATGGTGCCCATTTTTTTACTTCAAGCTGGCAATAGAGTTCGTTTTGTAGAATGAGATACTTTTAAGTTAAGGACATTTAAATGAGTTGCTATTGACCCGATTATGGCCACCAAGCTGCTCTATAATCTGCTTACTATTCGTCTTTTTTAAGGATAACGAGCAAAACCTCACGCGTGATGCATAGGAAGATTAACTTATGTCTGAAATTTTTTGTGTGATGACAATTGTTTCTGCAAAACTAAAAAGATGAATACATTTTCAAAGGAAAAAGATTTGCAAGCAAAAATACGAAAGAGTCATCTTCCAATGACCCATTTCGGCTTCGCCCACAAAGAATGACTAGTCTGTGTGGAAGGTTCAACATAGTTTATCCATTTCCACGTGGACACAATCTTCTTGGACATTTGGCAAAACAGGTAAGTTATGAAAATTATGAAACAAAGGAACAAATATAGTATGACAATGCAAAATCTAAAATACAAAAATAATTAGGAGTGATAAATATTTGGCATCATACAAGATATTAGTGAGGTGTTTTATCCAAATATTTGCTTGGTTGGCCTGTTCATGAGTTCATCCAAACATACACGTGCACATTTAATGTTGATACCAGAGTATAAATACCCACTCGGTGGTGGTGGAGAATAATGCAATTTGTCTCGTTAATTAATTATGCGTGTTGTAGTTTATCTTTTTCCTTCGCATCATGCCATCATCTACTTTATTAATTTTCAATCCATCATCATGTGAGAAACAATCAGTGCAAACATCATTTGATGCGTATAAAAACCAAGGGATTTATTTAATTTTTTTTCAGTGGAGAAATTCAATTTATCATCTTGAGGTCATTAATTATTTAATGATATTATTTTTATCATTTTTCTCAAGAGGCGTCCCTCTCTTTTCTGTCCTTAGAGGATTGCTAGCTAGATTAATTAAAAAGTGACAACTATGTGTTAGTACAGCTCTTTTAAACTTTGAGTACTGCTGCATTCTTGTGAAAAGTACTATCATTCTTGAAGAAATTTGGATATTTGTAATTTGCAATCATATCAATAACATTGATACTAAACGAGGAAAAAATCTCACTCAGACTTTCTGATAGGCCTCGTCTCAAATGGGTTTGGGCTGAATTTTCTTGGGCTAATTCGTACTGCTTCACACATTCTAGTATCTAGAAAAACAAAAGATTTTTTTATAAGTCATTTCCTATTTTTTTTGGATTTATTCAATTTGGGTTGGACTGTTAGAAAAACAAAAGCTTTACTGGCAGAAGAAGCAAAAATTCTACTCGTGTCCTGATGCTGGAGTTGATCTCAAGTTACAACCATGCATGTGATTCGTTGCATGAGATGAATTTTTATGCTTATTTCCGTGAGGATTGAGTTGGGATTTGGAGTCTTGAAGAGATTTGAGCTTCTTATCTTAGTTTTTCCTCTCTATCTTTATTTTCTACTTTTGTTCTATGTTTGTGTTGATGTATTATATGTATATTATCATGGATTTGCTGAATATGAGTGACTAAATACTTTGATTGAAGATGGTTAAAGATTAATTGTTCAAAATTCTGTATTTATTTGAAAGTTAAATCACTAAATTGAAAATTTATATAAAATTGAAAAATAAAACCATTTTTTATCCATAAGATAATACAATGTCACCAATTTTACATAAAGTCTAATGGTAGTACCATTAGATTCGCAATATACCAGTGTCAATTTTTTGTTGTATACAATCAAACAAAAAAAATGTGACCTCAAAAATAATTTTTTGATTTACATAAAAATCATTTCCTATTATTTTGATTTATTCAAGTTGGGTTGGGCCGTTATCTTCTAAGTTCAAGGGTGAGAAGGAGATCCATAATTTTGATTCATACGGAAGAAGCAAATCTTCTACTCACATCCCTATGCTGGCACGGATCTTTATTAAGTTATAAAACCATGCATGCGATCCGTTGCCTAAACATGGATTTTTTTTACCAATGTTTCATAAGATAGATGAATTTGTATGGCTTTTTTTGGTTAAGCATTTAGCCGATGAAAGTGAAATCTGAAATCACATAGGAATAGCCCCACATCAATAAAATAAAACATTTCATTTATCACGTTACTACCTCCTCACCTGTTGCCCGTATATGAGCTAGTTTTAGTGCAAATTGTCTTATGGATCGAGAACTATACTCTTTTTCTCCAAGTGAAAAGTACTCTTATAATATGATTTACTCTCCCTGTCTTTTTTTGACCTGTAATTTACTCTCCCCGCCATGTCTTATAAATAGATACATGAGCCCCTCATAATGTACTCTGCCTGCATAAGCACGCTCCTGCTTGCACAATTCATAAGCTGCGGTAAAACCCAATATCTTGCCAATTTTTTTTTTTAAACCGAAACATCTCTCTTGTTGAGAGTTTTTCCTTTTATCACATATATTTTTTTTGGCCAGTTACCATTCAGTATATCTGTTTTTTTAATTACAAGTATATCTGTTTTATATGAATGTCATGTATTCTCTCTCATAAATGTTTTTTTTACCTAAAAGTAGTTTTGTAATTTGAAACTTGATTTCTAAGGTAAAAAAAAGTTGAAACTTGATTTCTCATAATTTAATCCGAACAATATTTCCATAACCTAAATTAAGAGCTAGCTGACATTGATTTTTAATCATTATATAATTTTTTAATTTATGTATGATTATATATATATATATAAATAGATATCATTTTTCTCCGAATTTATTTAATTAACTTATAAACTGATATACTTATATACATATATACGATTTGTATAAATAATCTGTCTAGAATTATACCTTACCAAATGTTGTAATTATTGTCGAGTAATTTCATCAAATTATATCTCATACATGACTTATATACATGGAAAAAATAGTCTTAAATTGTTAAGTAAAGTTTTATAACTTTATTTATCTAATCCAGACTCACCATCATTTATCTACGAATACAATTACAAAACGCCGATTTACAATCACCGACCTTTTGGCCCTTACTCAAAGGCCACCAAATTTAAAGGAAATCGGCGGCGAGGGTTTAAGCAAGCAAGTCACACTAATTTCAGCAATCTCCACTTCAGCCCCAAACAGAGGCACCACAAACCCTAACACAGAAGATTGAAGTGCATGTTTCAGCGTCACGAAATTCAAATTCAAAGATTCAGAGTCTCCCATGGGCCGACCCGAACCATGCGTCCTCTTCTCTCAGACCTTCGTTCACCCTCATCTCGACGAATACGTCGACGAGGTAAATTCATTATTCTGATATTCTCTTGAGCATTATGAATAGTGAGCTTCAATTTCACTTCTCGTTACAGAGGTAAATTACTTTTTTGCCCTTGTGTAGGTCATTTTTTCAGAACCTGTTGTTATCTCCGCCTGTGAGTTATTGGAACAGAGTGCGTCATCGGTTGCACAATCAGTGACGCTTGTAGGGTAAGCTGTTTTTGTTTTTTTTTTTTATTTTGAAATTGATTTTTGTGTTTATGTTGAAGATTTTGTGATCTGTTTCCCTAATGTTGTGATTTTTTAGGGCTACTTCTCCTCCGTCTTTTGCATTAGAAGTGTTTGTGCATTGCGAAGGCGAGACGAGGTTTAGGAGACTTTGCCAGCCTTTTCTTTACTCTCACTCTTCGTCAAATGTACTAGAAGTAGAGGTATTTGCTGCATTTTACATTGTTGTATGCTCTCACAGTACTAGCCTGACTCAGTTAAATGTTGTTATAGGGATTTAGGGATTTTGGATTACGCTTCCTTAGTTAGTCGATTTTTGATGGACCATTATCATGTTAATATCTGTCGGATTTATTTCTTGCGATACATGGTTCTTCGGATTGAACAATTTATATATTGGTTTGAAAAATAAATATTGTGATTTTTTTACATGCATCGAAACAGTGTAAATAGAGAGTGATTTCCTTTTGTTAGAGAAATAGCAGAGTGAATAATTGTTTGAAGATTTTGGATTCCTGCATTTTCAGATATTCATGAAGCACTGTTCTAGTAAAATTGGATGAGCAAGTGCTGTTTATTAGCATTATCATTAATAAAAGGAAATATTAGTCATTAGGTCTCTATGGGTTTGACTCAATTCTCTCAAGTTTCTATTGTTTAATGTCTATGGACTAAATTATACCAAGTTAACTTCCATGACTGCGTTGTAATTGAGTCAAACGTACAAGAATTAAATGATAAATTTTCTCTTCCAAAAGATATTATGTTCAGAATATGGGGGAATGTGATTATAAATTTTCTTAAAACAGTAGAAGAACAACAAAAATTACATATTTTGAGTTATGTATGAAATAACTTCATATATTTTAATTGATCGTTGTTGTACCGATTGCCACCTTGGCTTGTTGATATTTGCTTAGTAGCCTACTCAACTTAATTATTGATGCACTAATTGTTCTCTTGACCAGGCTGTTGTAACTAGTCATCTAGTTGTAAGGGGAAGCTATCGGAGTTTAAGCTTGGTTGTTTATGGAAACACAGCAGAAGATCTGGGCCAGTTTAACATTGAATTTGATGACAATGCGTTGACTGATCTGGTTGATTCTTCCGAAGGGAGGCTTGAAGACCTGCCTCTTGCATTAAATTCTGCGAATTCAACAATTGAGGATTCAATCTTCTCTTTGAATATATTGTCTATTCCAGTACCTGCAACAGATATATCCGATGACTTCAAGCTATTTATACAAATAATGTTGAAGATTTTGGAGTTTCCAGAGCTCGGGGATACTGGACATAAAGTTGTAAGCACTGTGGTATCAGCAGTCTCTTCTTATGTTTCCTCCGAAATATGCTATTCAATTAGAGGAAGATATCATATGTCGGAGAGATCTGAGAAGTTTAAGGAGTTGCGTAGTGTAGTTACTGAAGCTAGAAAAGAGCTTCTCGAAGTTTATAAAGTCCTTCAGAGCAAATCAGGCGGTGCGTCATCTGAATGGTCATCAGAGGGAAGTTATTTTGAGTCACAGGCTGATAAGTTGGACTCCAAAGAGCTGGTGGATTTGTTTAATCAATACTTTAATTTTACGAGGGGATCTCCAAATGTATTAGATCCTGGCCTTTTTCAGGTAACCTGTCATATATTCTTGCCATCTAATTCATCGATAAAGTTAAATCAAAGAGATGCACTTTGAACTTCTCTCATTTTCTAACCTTAACTCATATACTGGAATGCAGATCGAAAATGTACTTCTAGGGTTGAGCATGTCTCTTCTATTGTGTTCTGGTAGAGAGAGCAGTTTTCATTTTGTTAATTGTGGGGGCATGGAGCAGATTGTGACATTATTTTCCAAGGATGTGCAAAATTCTACTACTACTATGCTCCTGCTTCTTGGTGTTGTGGAGCAGGCTACAAGGTATTCAGTGGGGTGTGAAGGCTTTTTAGGTTGGTGGCCACGTGAAGAGAGAAATATCCCTTCTGGTATGAGTGAAGGTTATAGTGAACTGTTGAAGTTGATACTGGAAAAGCCTCGTCATGATGTTGCATCTTTTGCAACCTATTTGCTCCATCGGCTGCGCTTTTATGAAGTTACTTTAAGATATGAGGTATTGCTTTCACTGGTGTGGCTGATTTTAATGCTACATTGCATTCGTGGACTCTATCTTGTGATAATATGATCTTTGCCAGTCTGCAGTTCTATCTGTGTTGGAAAGCATCAGTACAGTTGAAAGGGTTACAAATGCTACATTGAACACACTCACTAGTGCAGGAATTCAACTAAAAAAACTCCTGGTGAGTCTTAATCATTGAATTTAACCTTTTATTTTTTCCTTATCCTTTTCAATTTTTAACTTGGACAATGCTATTTGATTTAAGCTAGAACCTCCAGTTGTGAAATTGTTTTAATTTTAGTTGACAACTACTAATGCAGAAATTGATAAATTCACATGGTCCGATTGAAGATCCTTCTCTCATGGCTTACGGAGCTAGATCATTATTTACTGGTGCAACAGATAGCTTGTTGTCATATAAAGCGACTTCTGGCCTAATTAGCTCTTCAAGTTGTTGCTTTTCAGATTGGGATATTGACTCGCACTTGTTGGGGTTGTTGAAGGTATATATTTTAGTCACGAAATATATTCTGAGTATTTTGAAAATGTTTCTTCACTGTGGATTTAGTATGCATCGTTCTCAAAATATCCTGCTCTTTTTCTTGCTCTATGATCTGTCATGTGTTTCCCTATCATGTGAATGTGGACAATGTATGCAAATACATTTTTTGTCTGTTATTCAGTGTACTGAATGGAGGGATTTTTTTTGGTTCTACGTTTCTTGTTATGTGGTATCTTGACATATATGCATGTGTGTATAAATAATTTCAATGGAGACAGGAGCGTGGATTTTTGTCCTTATCAGCTGCACTATTGTCATCATCTGTTTTGCGAATGGAAGGAGGATATGCTGCAGAAATATATATGGATATTGCATCATCAATTGAAGCTGTAATTCTTTCCTTTCTTTGTTGTCGTTCAGGTGGGCTCCAATTAGTTTTAGGACTTAAATACATGTATAATTATTTAGACAATCACTATCAGTTGGATCTTGTACTAGAAATATTCTAATGATACTTAAGTTTTTATAATAATTTTTCTTCGCCTTTCTAGGCTTGATATTCCTGCTACAGGATCCAGAACTTTCGACAATCTTAACCCTTGCCCTTAAGGGTGGTCATGTTGTCAACAGGGAAGATTGCATTCCTCTTCGATATGCAACAGTCTTGTTATCAAAAGGTTTCTCATGCAGTCCACTTGAGATAGGACTGATAGTTGGGATGCATTTGAGGATGGTTAGTTTCAATTTCCACGTCTCTCTTCCCTTTCACCTCCTTTCCTTTATTTTATCCCATCTAATTGCGGTCATTCTTATTCTTGGCCTAGGTTAATTCAATTGATCGTTTGCTTTCATCAGATCCACACTCAGAGGAGTTTTTGTGGGTTTTGTGGGAGCTTTGTAGTCTCTCTAGGTGGACAATTAGACGTTACCTTATGAACTTTCTTTTGGGCTGATTTGAATCTTAAATATGCCAATAGTTTAGAGTTTTAAACAAATCTGTACATTTTGCAGGTCAAATTGTGGACGCCAAGCTTTGTTTTCTTTGGGTTATTTCCCTGAGGTATGCACAACATTTTGCTGTTAGAATCCATATTATGCCGCGTTTGGAAGTTCATGATCTTGAGATTAAAAAATTGTGCGTTCTTGATTATAATTCCTGGCTTATTCATATATTTTGATATTTGACATCTGATAGAACAAAAATTCATTTTCTTAGTAAAAGCTAATTCTGACACTAATATTTTATTAAGTAAAATCAAATATAAATTATCTGAAAGACAAATAATCAATGAATTTTTAAGTGAATGAAATTCTGTGGATTTTCTTAATGCTTGTATATCCCTCACTATCATCTTTAGCATAATTTATTGATTATTACATTTAAGAAATAGGATGATATGCAGGAAAAATGAGGGCTAATTTTCAAGTCAAGGAGGTATTTTTGAGTTAGCAGTATGGGTAATTTGTCTTTTTAATATGCAAAAGGGCCAGCTTAGCTCAATGGTGAGCTCGCTTGCCGGGGGGTCTGAGGTCGTGGGTTTGAATCAGCCACTCTGCAAAAAACAGGGGTTAGGTTGTTTAGTATAATCCCTTCCCCAGCACCCAAGTGGGGACTAGAACTGGGTTGACACTTTGTCTTTTTAATATGTAGTTGTTTGACATTGCTTTGGAACACTCTCAATATCATGTGGGCCATTGGCCCATGTATCAGATATCTAACTGATGAGAACAGAAACTACTGGTGTGGAGTTGGCAAAAAATAAAAAGAAACTACTGTTGCGTAACTTGTGGAACACCCAAAGCTTGCTCGAATGTGAAGTGACTTGTGCATTTTCTGTTAAAAATTTTTTATTTGAGAAAATACATTTTCTGTGAAAAACTTTTTAGAGAAGCTTAAAGTTCGGCTTCTGAAATTGCTCTTTCTTGGTCACTGTTATTTCAACATGCAATTGCGCGATATTGCTTTCGAACATATCACGTGGGCCAATGGCCCACATATCAGATATTAAATTGATGAGAACAGAGACTATTATACTCTAAGCTTGCTCGAATTGAATGTAGCTTGTGCGTTCCAAAAAAAAATGGAAATCTTGATTTGATTGGATAAAGATTTCATGTGTGAAAATACATTTCCTTGGAAAAACCTTCTAGAGAAGTTAAAATTTCAGCTTTTGAAAATAGCTGTTTTCAGCTGATCATTAACAATATTCTGATTTCAATTAATTCAAATGAGTGAAGTTCATCGTTTTCGATTTTCAGAAAATGAAAATGAAGACAACTTTTTGAAACCCATTTTCTATGAAAACAACATTTATTTTTTAAGTTTTTTATTTCTGGATGATAGTAGTATTTTTTTCCTTTAGTCGAGGGATATATCTTCCAATACTGTGAAGGGGGGGTTTTGTTATTACATGAGTAGAGTTTATTTGTCTGTGATGAATTATATTGTAACATGTGGTTTTACTATAATGAAAAGATTTGAATTTTGTAGTATGATTATCTTTTTGTAGGCTGTTTCCGTCATCATTGAAGCATTAAGTTCGGTCAAGGAATCTGAGTTTGTTGGAAAAAATAGTGGTAGCCAAGTTATTCTGTTATCTCTCTTTTTGCAGTAATGACAGTTTCTTGTTTAGAGTTTGAATTTTTTGTGCCTATCCTGTTTGCATACAGGATCATCACCAGTGAATCTTACGATTTTTCACTCTGCTGCTGAGATTATTGAAGTCATTGTTATGGATTCCACATCATCATCTTTGGGTTCATGGATTGGACATGCTGTGGAACTTCATAGAGCCCTGCATATCTCCTCTCCCGGGTCCAATAGAAAAGATGCTCCCTCAAGACTGCTTGAATGGATTGATGCTGGTGTAGTCTACAACAAACATGGGGGTATTGGTCTGCTTCGTTATGCTGCTGTATTGGCTTCTGGAGGAGATGTTCAGTTAACTTCAACTAGTGTCCTAGTGTCAGATCTGACTGATGTTGAGAATATTGTTGGCGAGTCTTCTGGTGGTTCTGACATTAATGTTATGGAGAATCTGGGGAAGTTCATATCTGAGAAGTCTTTTGATGGGGTTGCTCTTAGAGATTCTTCTCTGACGCAGTTGACAACAGCATTTAGGATTTTGACATTCATTTCTGATAACCCAGTATGCAGCAGTTTTCTAATGAGTCGTTTTGAAGGATAATTATTTTTTTAATGAAAATTTTGTTGGATTTGTTTTCTTAAGAGGTTGATATTAATGCAGACTGTTGCTGCTACTTTATATGATGAAGGAGCTATAATAGTCATCTATGCTGTTTTAGTCAACTGCAGATTTATGCTTGAGCGGTCCTCAAACAATTATGGTGAGCAAATTTATCTTGTTATAATCAGTAGTACATGTGATTACTAGCTATGTGATACTTAGTGTATTAAGTTATGATCAGGTCAACTCTCTTACTATCGTTTTGATAACTTTTGTCATATTAGATAATTAATGTGATGAGTAGTTTGCTGTCTGCTGTATTTCAGGGGATAATTTTGAAAACTTTATTTGCCTTTTATTTTTCTTCTTTACTGATTGTTTGTTGCGAAGGGCTAGCTTGGCTCAACGTTAAGCTTGCTTGCCGTGGGGTCTGAGATGGTGAGTTTGAATCAACCACTTTGCAAAAAGCAGGGGTTAGACTATCTAGTATATTCCTTTCCCCAGCATCCTCACCAAGTGGGGACTAAAAGTGGGTTGACCCTTTTTTACTGATTGTTTGTTGCCTTATTGTTCTTTATGCTCACAAACATGTATATCACTATATACTCCATTGATATTCTGTATCATATGCAGCTCAGAGCCGCATGATTTTCTAACTTCTCCCACCAATCTTCTTTAACACTATGCTATTTTATATTTATGGTTTGATGTTTTATATGACATGATTTCTCCTCTAAAATTGTGTCATTTATGATTGAACAAATCTCTTGGACAGATTACCTTGTTGATGAGGGTACAGAATGCAATACTACGTCAGATTTACTTTTGGAACGTAACCGTGAACAGAGTATTGTTGATCTTCTAGTCCCTTCTCTGGTTCTACTGATTACGCTTTTGCAGAAATTACAGGTTTGTCTTGGGGAGCTTTTGTATCTTCCTACTATGGTACTTGTAAATGATCTTGGAGTAATTTATATTTGAGTTCAGAATATGTATTTTAATTATTAGGAGAGTTCTTCAAATGATTTTCTAGCTTTTCTTTAGTTTTAATTTGATTATTATGCAAGGCTGACTAAATCTTAGGTAACTTGTGGCTCATGGTTATCTTTTTCTATTTTCTTTGCCTCTTGGGCATTGCTGTTGATCAATAAAGCATTTTTTGTTCCTGAGGTAACCGGTGAAATCAATATGAAAATATGGCATGAATTGGAAATTTGTTCCTTATAAGTTGTTTCAGTTTGAATGCTTCCTTTTCATCGGTTGTTCTTGGTGAGGTTTTATTTTTGGGGTTCTTTTAAAGATTCGGGCATACACCAAAAATTTGCATTTTAACTTTATCCACTTCCATCATTCTTGGGAATTGAAGTTTTCATCCTTATGGCTTTTGTTTTTCTCCTGAGGAGACATGAAAAGAATCTGATTGATGCACTTTTAATGAAACCAGAAAATTATTGCTTTTAGATACAGTGATTTTTTCCTTATTTTTTCGGGTGACTGAGAGAATCTGCATGAAATAGTCTGATAGATTCATAAATCCTTGTCCTACATAAAGTGATGAGGAATTCTATAATGTTTTTGTTTGGTTGCAATTAATAGGAAGCTAAGGAACAGCATCGGAATACAAAATTGGTGAATGCCCTTCTACGGTTACACAGAGAGATTAGGTATATTCTGAGCCTTATTTGGTTTGTTTCATTTCAAGATTTTGCTCTCAACTTTGAATTGATCAAAATCTGGTGATTGCAGCCCCAAGTTGGCCGCATGTGCCGCAGACATATCCTCTCCATATCCTGATTATGCGATTGGTTTTGGAGCTGTTTGTCATCTAATTGTGTCAGCTCTTGCTTTTTGGCCTTTACATGGGTGGAGTCCGGGTCTTTTTAATACCCTTCTTGCTAGTGTTCAAGCTACATCAATGTTGGCTTTAGGTCCAAAAGAAACATGCAGCTTGCTTTATCTTTTGGTATGCACAATTTCTTGACTATGAATAACTGTAGTGCGAGTATTATGGTCATGTTTCTCTAAGTGCTCTAAATTTATGATTTTTATTTGAGCTGTGGATGTGAGTGCGGATGGATGGATAGTTTGGCTGTACATCTTTTTCAATTCTTATGCTCTTGATGTGTTTCTCTTGCAAGAGTGATTTATTTCCCGCGGAAGATATATGGCTTTGGACAAGTGGAATGCCTTTGCTAAGTGTCCGCAGAATGTTGGCCGTTGGGACTATACTTGGGCCTCAAAAAGAGAGACATGCCAACTGGTATCTGGAATCTGGATGCCCAGAGAAGCTGCTTTTCCAGTTGGCACCACACCTTGACAAAGTTGGCCAGATTATTCAGCATTATGCCTTTTCTGTATGTAATTTCTGCTCACACAGTGAACTGCTTTTTCTTGTTCTGATGGAGATGGGTTTGTTGGTCGGGCTTATAAGTTCTTGTTATCTTGTGTCGTCTGATTTCCTGAGCAGGCATTAGCGGTCATTCAAGATCTGCTACGTGTTCTCATAATCCGTATTGCTTGTTTAAATGTTGACTATGCATCTGGGCTTATAAAACCAGTATTGTCATCAATTAATCATCACATTTCTGAAGCGTCTCTGCTATCAGATACAGATTTGTACAAGGTGATTTTCAAGCTTAAAAAGTTTAGTGATTTATCTAGTTTGACAGCATGAAGAATAATTGTCCTTTATTGTCAGGTTTCCAGGCTCCTTGATTTTCTTGCCAGCTTATTGGAGCATCCACTTGGCAAGGTGCACTTGTGGTCCCTTAGGATAATCACACTTTCTTATATTAGTATTGCTATAATAATAGTAGAGTAATTTTATATTTTACAATGGTGGTCAATTGTTCTTGTGTCAGGTCCTATTGTTAAAGGATGATGCTCTTCAGATGTTAAGAAAAGTGATGGAGAGATGTTTTGGCATTCATGATGTAGATAGAAAGCAAATTCCAGACAGTAGAAATTTTGCTTTGTATAATTTCAGTTTCTTCACTTGGTATCTACCGGTATTTAAGTTTATTACTCTTATGTTTCACTCGGGGACTTCACAATCTTCTCTGGAGATGGATGGGTGAGTTGATTTTATTTCTTAGTTATTGATGTTGTTATATTCTTTTGGGGTCTGCCGGCTGAGAAATGAACTCTGATTGTATGTTAGTGAAACTTCGGTGAAACTGAATGCTGAAGTGTGTGCTCAGATTTTGCGCCATCTCTTAAAATGTTGTCAGGTTAGTTTCTGAACCTGTTCATATATACTGTTATATCTATCCGAGTCTCTATGTTGGTCTTTAAATGCTTTTTTATGCATATGAATGACTTATAATTAGGGAGACTTGCGATCAAACTTTGAAATTTTCTTTATCAAATATCAGTAGCTTCTCTTGCAAGGAGTAAGGATCAAGGGTTTTAATATTTGTAGGCTCTCCCTGTCGGAAAAGAGTTAGTTGCTGGCCTTATTGCTTTCAGAGAAGTAGCTTCTTGTGGTGAAGGTCGATTAGCTTTTGGAGCTATAGTTGAACCTCATGAACATGATAAGGAGGTAAACTATTCCAATCACAGTGAAGCAGAATGGAGAAGTAGCCCTCCTTTACTTAACTGCTTGATTAAGTTGTTGAGGTCAATTGACACACAAGAAGATTTATCAAGTTTGGTAATTGAAGCTGTCTGTGCACTGTCAGTTGGATCTCTGCGGTTTTGCATGGATGGAGAAAGGTTAGTTTTATTATTGGCTTTTGCATTGACGCATTTAATTGACTTATGTTATTTTATATTCAAATCATCCCAAAAAATGTCATGCATATGTATACAAATTTACAAAGACCTGTTCAGGTTGAATATTGTTTTCTTTCATAAATACAAAATTACTAAGACTTTAATGTTTCAACTGTCAATTTGTATTGTCAATGGCCACATGAAATGAATTTGATTAGATATTTTATCATTTTCCCTTGCTTTCACTCCTTCTTTGGTTTCTTTATGAAAGTGAGGATGATGATTGTTTTGTTAAGGGGAAGGCTTTGGTGAAATTGTGGTTTGTTGTCATTAAGGTAGTAGTTTTAGCACCCTGATTCAAGGTTTGATTGCCAGATCATGACCTAATTATGGTCAAATCAGTCATGACTAAATTAAGCTGAGAAATATAGTTTGTATTTTTTAAAAAATACAAAATTGATTGGTTCAAACTGGTTTGTTGAGTTCTCTGGTTTTGAACTGGCTACAAGCTTCCCCTCAATTCCAGACTCAACTAAGCACTGGTTCACCAGGTTATTGGTTGTAATGACCATTCTGGTATTAGTTTCAAAACCCTAAAACCATGGCATTTTGGCTAGCTTCATTGCTAATCAAAATCCATCAGCAAGTACGTTTATTTTTTGACAAGCAGCAAAACAACGAATGGATAGTTTGAATACCCTATCACCAGATTGCTGTACTGTTATTTGGTATTGTTGAAGACGTGGAACTAACAGTTTGTTTGTTGGATAGTTTAAATTCCAACAGAGTTGTCATATTGAAGTACCTTTTCGGGCTTTCTGATGATACGACAAGATCAGCTGGTTTTCATGAAGAAAATATGAATTACGTGGCAGACTTGGCTGCTCTGTTCAGTTCAAAAATTACCGCAGACAGCCATTTGAACACCTCTGACAGACATATCATGTTTCAGGTATATAATTTTATTGCTTCTCTTTTTTCTTCTTATTTCTGTGGGTTGTCTTGTAACTGCTTGCTTATCCCTGATTTGTAGGTTTCAAAAACTGTTGAATCATTGGCCTCAGTCTTGCAAGGGCCTGTTGGTTCAGGGAAGGTGGATGACAGTGTTTTGCCTTCAAATGATATTTTAGATTTCTTAAAGACGCATCTGACACTTGAAAACAGTGTTGATAGGACTGATGATCCTCTTAATCATGTTGGACTTGGTGATAAATTTCTTTGGGAATGCCCAGAAACATTACCCGACAGATTGGCACAGGCAAATGTCAGTGCCAAAAGGAAGCAGTCTTCAATGGATGTGAACACAAGGCGTACTCGAGAAGGTCCTCAGGCTGAGATGTCAGCTCAAAATGCATTTCAAAGGGGTGCAACACAGTCTACTGTTTCTTCTGGTCCTACTCGTAGGGATGCTTTCCGGCAGCGCAAGCCAAATACCAGTAGACCACCATCTATGCATGTGGATGACTATGTGGCAAGAGAGAGAAATGTTGAAGGTGTCACTAACGTAATAACAGTACCGCGAGCAGGATCTACTGGGGGTAGACCTCCATCAATTCATGTAGATGAATTTATGGCAAGACAAAGGGAACGTCAGAATACTTCTGTAACAATAGCGGGGGAGGCAGTGGGACATCCCAAAAATGTTCCTGCAGATCCTAAAAATGGGGAGAAGTTAAACAAATCTAAGCAGTTAAAAACAGATCTTGATGATGATCTTCAAGGAATAGATATAGTTTTTGATGGTGAGGAGTCTGACCCTGATGATAAGTTGCCCTTTCCTCAGCCAGATGATAATTTACAGCAGCCTGCCCCTGTTATTGTTGAGCAAAGTTCTCCCCACTCAATTGTTGAAGAGACAGGAAGTGATGTTGTTGAGAGTGGTCAGTTTTCTCATATGGGTACTCCATTAGGGTCTAATGTTGATGAGAATGTCCAAAGTGAATTTTCCTCAAAGATGTCAGTTTCACGTCCTGATATGCCCTTAACTCGTGAATCAAGTGTTTCATCTGACAGGAAGTATGTTGAGCAGTCTGATGAGTCAAAGAATGTCTTTCCAACCAAGACATTCGATTCTACAGTGGTGACAAATAGTTCAGGATTTCCTGCATCACTTTATAATAATCTATCCGCATCACCAATGCAATTGCCAGGTGATTCGAGGATGGCTTCCCAAAATTTCTATTTAAAGAACAGCCCTCAACATGGTGGTAACATTACAATTGTTACAGGTTCTCAAGGTTTGTATGATCCCAGATACTTGTCAAATCAGCCTCCTCTGCCCCCTATGCCACCTCCACCAACGGCCTTACCTGTAACATCACATGCTTCTGATTCTATTTCTAACCAGTCATCCCCATTTGTTAACTCTCCAGCTGACCCACAACGTCCGGTGCTGTTTCAGGTCAGGAGCTATGTCTTCTCTGCTTTTGTTACATGAAATTTTTTTGCTTGACATCGTTTTTGTCTCCTTGTTTAACATTTACTGCATTCATATTGCTTCTATTTTTGCAGGGTCAGGTAGAATATTCATCTTCCATTCCGTTATCAGATTCGAAGTATGCCAGGACGTCTGTATCTTCTCCTGGTGGACCTAGTAGACCTCCTCCTCCACTTCCTCCTATGCCGCCTCCTTTTGCATCTAGTCCATATAATTTACCAACTGGTAAAGCTTCTGCTCCTCATTCTTCTGTATATGGTCAGACAACCATTGGGACAACTGAAGTTCCCCACTCCTCTGGTGCACCATCACAAGATGCCTGGTTAGGTAGTCATTCAGCATCAGGGGGCAGATTGTCATCTTACCCTCTGAACCCATTAATTCCTTCCTTGGGGTTCAGTAGGCCATCTTCCATGCCACTGACTATCTATGGTAATACCCAAAATCAGCAACACAGTGAAAACCAGCCAAGCACCATGCAGGGCGTTGCCATTCCTTCGGCTTCTTTTCAATCAATATCTTCTGTTACTCAGTTGCAGCCCCTGCAGCCTCCCCAGCTCCCACGCCCTCCTCAACCTCCTCAGCACCTTAGGCCACCTGTTCAAGCTTTACTACAAATGGATCCTGGTATGAGTGTTCAAAGTGGGGGTCAAGTGCATCCAATGCAGATGCTGCAGCAGCCGCAGGCTTCAATGCAGACCTATTACCAAAACCACCCACAAGAGTTCTCACAAGCTCAACAACAGGTGAGGCAAGTTGATTATCCTCAACAATCAGCAGATGCCCAACTGCTGGAGCAGGAACAAGATCCTGGGATATCTTTACATGAGTTTTTTAAGTCTCCAGAAGCAATCCAGGTTTTTGTTTTACACATTACTTTTATTATTCAAGTGGTAATCTCGTTGGGCTGGCTTTAGACTTCATTGTATTGCTCTTTCTGATATGGCAGTCTTTGTTGAGAGACCGAGACAAGCTTTGCCAGCTTTTGGAGCAGCACCCTAAATTAATGCAGCTGCTTCAGGTGGTTATGTTTATTTATTCACCATTCTAGTTCTGATTTCTTATATCTGCTAAGTTAGGTGGAAGAGAAATTGTTTGAGGCTGTTAGTTTTTTGTTGCATTCTTTTGATAGTAGCTGAAACTCTATGTGCGGGTATGTATTCAAAGATACACGTAGACTCAAGCTGTTACTTTTTGTTATATACAGGAGAGATTGGGGCAGCTGTAGTCAGTAGCAGCATGATGTTGGGGTGGAATTGAGCATTCATTCATTGGCCTCTTACAAGTTCCTTGCAAATGCATCGAGTTACGTAGCGAGATGAGAGTTGTTTTGCATCGATATGCATTCCTTACTTGTATATTTGTTGTACATAACTATTACATTCATCTTCATTTATATCATAGTCCCGTAAAAGGCGATGAAAGAATTATATGAAGGAACTGGGGAAAGGGGTGCCACCCGCTCTCTGTTGTGCTGCTCGAGAAATCATGTGCATCACGCTTTGTAATGGAAAATTAACGATTTTGTCGATAGGAGAATTTTGTTTTTTTTTTTTCTGCTTTTATATGGTTAAATATCAATTTATAGGGCTAAAGTGTGCAAAAATGTCGATGTTATTGAAGTTGTAAAAATACCATATAAACTTTTTTGGATGGGAAAATTGTGCATGTAATTGTCACAATTACTTCTTTTTTTAGGCCGAAAAAACATAAATTTCTTTAAACCAATATTAGATACAGGTTCACAAGTGGCCTAGTTGACATAGGTTACACAGCTAAATGAAATGTAGCCCTTCCAAAGTTGTTTTCAAATCCTTCCAGTTAACCCACTGGTTGGCCTTGAACTCAGCTGAACGACATCTAACAAGTAATCATGTAAATCAAAGAAAGCGTCCATTAATAATCAGCGAGTCAGAAGAAGATAGAGATTGTGTGCCAAATGGTTGGCCTTTTTGCCCCCATGCGAAAAATAAAAACATATTTCCTAAAATCATACGTAATTAATTTATTTATCTAAATACTACATATAAAGTTCATCACACCCAGATGAACTTCACTCATTCTTCACGTGTCTCCTTGTCCCTTCACTTAACATTTATAATCTTTAATTAAAAAAAAGTAAAAGACTCATTCTGATCTTAAATATATTTCCTATTATAAAAGTTGATTTTGATTCCAAATATAATACATAATTCTCATTTTTATCAACTCTTTATAAATGATTCCCATCAGTATCTATCCAACAATAATAGTTTAAACTATTGAGAGTGTAGTATTTGGATAAATAGTTCAAATTATGTTCTAGAACTTGTGGAAATATTTTTCTGCTTTTGTGGCGTGGCTGTAAAAAAACCCAAATGGTTCCACAAGCAGTGGCAGTTTCCATAAATCATGAACAGTGCGCGCCAACTGTTCATGGAGATAAAGAGAAGAGTATTGTGGTGAGGGCATTTTAGCCATTTCACTCAAATTCATATATCCCCAGAAGGTTCTGATTCCATAATAAAGACTTTATGATAAAACCAAAAATCTGTCTGTCATATCCACAAAATGAATCACCAAACAAGGGTTTTGCCAACCAACATAACAAGCTCGACTTGAGATACGAGGTTAGTTCATCTTTTATTGCCACCCATATTTGCTTCCTTCGATTTAATGTTTCCTTCTCTTAAATTTCATTCCTTTTAAATGAAACTCATTTGTGCTCATAAGGAAACATAATATGCAATATCAGTTACAATAAAACATGTAAAAATACTGAACTAGAGCCAGTCCTTGAATTTAGAGATCCATTTGGAAAAAAATTAAAAAGTTCGTATTTTTAAAAATCGCAGCCATCAATCACTATGTGAGAGGAATGATCGGTGGTGATAGAGTTGAGGGCGATTGTCGAGGGAAAATTTTGAGGGGTATAGTTGACTTTAAATATATGCATTTCAAATCATTATTACTCCTGTGATCCTAGATACAAGACCTAGTTTACTTTTTTGGAAAATTCTAAAAATGCAATATAAGTTAATTATAAATTGATTTACCTATTTTTTTTCCTTTACACTAATTTATTTTACCTATAAACTAATGGGTAATTAAAAATATATCAAATGTGTCATGATTCAATAGCCTATTTTGCTACCTTAACCTCTCCAAAAAAAAGTCAACTAGGTCTTATATTTAGGACCGGAGGTAGTACTTTGACTTTTTTCTTACAGTTAATTTCCTACTTTGAATTCCTTTCCGTACACTTCTACAAAAATAAATATTCAAGTTTTCCCCTTTCCTTATTCCATAATAAAAAAAAAGGATTGCCCCATAGTTTCTTTCCCTTGATTTTTGTTGAGTTTCAATATAGGAGGCAAGAGTGTTTTACATGGATTAAAAAGCTATATATATTTTGTGAAACATGAGTGATATATGATGATTTTTTAGCGATACATGTGAGTAGAGTGGTGAGGTCCATTTTTTCTCTCTCTATTACTAATCTTATCAAATACTCCTATGTAGAGTGACAATGAATTCAAGAAGACCTTCAATTGCTTAATCATAAATACATGTAATATATTATTTAGATTATATATCATCTCATAATTCAATGAAACTAGTTTGAAGAATCAAGCAAAACAATTTATAAGATTTTCTAAAGCAGTTAACTATGTCTTATGTTTTGAAATGTGCGGAGTTTAAAGTAACACCTTATTTGTCTTCTAGAGAAGCATACCAAATATTATCCCTGCAGTTACTATTGCATTGCAATGCGTTGTAGAGGACAATGGCATTGCAGGAATTGGGCCCTGCCTCCTAATAGAAAATGTGAATGAGGTTAGATTGTGATACAAGCTCCTTATATTTGTTAGAACCCAGTTGTTACATTAGAGATTTAGGAACTCGTGATGCAAACACTTATGCATGTAAATTAGTGTGTAACATGCATTTGTGTGTGCCCTCTTTGTAGGCTTATCAGTTTGACGTTCTTGCTTGATTGAGTTTGAGTGAGTAGATTAACATGCATTTATTTATAATACTTAGAAGATTTGGTAGATGTCTTATTAATTCATTTTGTGCTACTTACATAGAGGTCAAACTCTTACCATTGTATAATTGCAGCTGCAGGTGCTATGATTTGTGAACAATTTGCTATTGTTCTTGGCTCCAATGGAGTCTTTTGTAAGTTATTTCTTCGCCCTATCTGCATTTACCCTATTTTTAAATCATCAGTGATCCATCTTTACAAAGCTCATCCTTTTCAGGTGTCAATTGACTCAGTGTTTTACTGCTGTAGTTCTTGAATTAGAATATTTCAAAGATAAAATAGCACATCTGGAAATGCAATTTAATCTCTTCCATCTGAAATTTTGCTTTGAGTATCTTGTTTCCAAGTCTTCTCACCATAACATACTACTGTCTTTCCTGTAGGTTAAGGATGATAAGTTTACCTGCAAGCTAGGTGATCGATCCACCAGTGATGTAGTTGTGAGGTTACGCACACAGGATGGTCGAGATGATTGGCTTTACTGCCACACAAAAATTCTTAAAGAAAAGTGCAATTATTTTGCTGAAAGGCTGTCTGATAACTGGCCAACGTGTCAAATTATTGATTCACGCAGCTGTGTTGATGTTTTCTGCCAAGAATCAGATTTTGATTACCATGTGAATCTTATACGCCTTCTCTATGTTGTCATGGACGGTTCTGTCAATGACTTGTGGCATGGTGTTAGAAATGCCCTTGGTATTCTTCAGGTGGCTGTTGAGCTTTGTTGTCCTGAGATCATAACTGCCTCTGTTAATTATATAGAAGCAGTTGCATGGGAAGAGTCTGAAGAGGAGGAGATTTTAAAAATTGTTCCTCGACTTGGATTGCAAGCTGAGCCTATCCTAGCTAGACTTCAACCAGTGAACCAGTCAGCAATTGTAAGCATTTTTGTCTCCACCATTCGCTTTGCTACATCATCTCCTTCACCATCATTGAATGATCTTAAATCTTCAGCTCAGGAGCAACTCGAATACATGCTAACTGAAGATGATGATGCCCCTCTATTGACAGCTGATGATGGCATAAAATATGACGTGAAAGAATGTGTAAATAAACTCTTTGCCAGATTCAACAACTCATTGGCAGTTTTGTTATGTGATACAACAGAGTCACTTTCTGAGGCAAGGAATGTTCAGTTGTTCCAGTCCTACCTGACTGATTTGTCATGGGCGTGTCAGATATTGAATAAGTTGGAAATAATGAGGGAATTTGTGGAGAGTTGGTTTGATGCATCTGAAAAGATAGTGAAGGTACTTGAACTAGGGAGTTTAGCAACTGAAACCATTGAGATAAAATTACGGGCTATAGAGGTGACATCAAAGGTTTTAGAGGCGATTGGCTATGGAACTGTAATAATGCCAACTGCCAAACGCCTTGAGATAATGAAGGTTTGGCTTCCGTTTGTGAGAATTACCAAACCAATGATTGATTCTGTGACTATGGATGGTGATAATGATCTGGCATTCAAATTCGACGGTGAACTGTGGCAGTCCCTTGAATCAACTTTTGTTTCTATCATTCTGGCATTGCCATCTGGGGATCAAGCTGAGGTTTTGACTGAATGGTTAGCAAATGACTATATTCGGTATCCAGACTTGACAGAAGCGTTTGAAGTATGGTGTTACAGATCCAAGGTTGCCAAAAGAAGGCTATCATTGCTGGGAGATGAGCATGGTACAAGCAACCCAATTTGAGATTTCCTCAAATTCAGTATTTTTGTATCAAACTGTTGATTGAGGACTTCTTCTCCAGTGAAGGCACTTATCCCGTATTTGACTTGGTGGTAATTTATGCGGCATCTCATTTTGACCATGTGTTGTAATTCTAAGTTCTAACTGTATAGAGTGTAGTTCCTAGAAATAATGACTTGCCAATGTAAGATTAGCCACATAAATTATGTGAAATATGTGTATGACTCCAGCTTGGCTCATTAAGGGTAAGCTCGTTTGTCTCTATGCATAAAAACTTAGGTGAGACTGCCCATTTTATTCCCTCCCACAACACTCTCACCAAGTAAGGATTAGAATTGGGTTGACCTTTTTTTATGTACCCTCATCAAGTGAAGACTAGAATTGGGTTGACCATTTTTTATGTGTACGGCTCCAAAAGTTGGAGTCGTTATCTTGTGAATGAATCAACTAATTTGTTAGCTATCTGGTTTCACTTGTGCCTCATTCTCAATCTGAAACCTTTTCAGTGGGATATCACACCTGTATTCTAAAATTCATACATAGGTATATTGTATGGTGATTATATTGAAAGTTAAGCCAATTAAAGGCATCTACAAATTTATGTTAAACTCGTGCAGTATGAATCATGTTTATTTTCATCAATATGAAATAATGCATTCACTGACAAGGAGAACGTAGTAGAGAATTGACCTCAACCTTTGCAAATAAAAAACATAGCCCCGACTAATCAACTTAGGAATGGTCTTAAGTTATTAATATACCAGTGAGTACGATCAAAGATTTCATTTTTATTAAGTTGCAAGAAAGAAGGGATCAGATATCAAAGATATTTTGCTCTTTCATGCCCAGCATCTGTAATAATATAGAGAACTTGCATATATGGTGAAAGCGTTTGTGTAAATGTGGAAATTAACAAGAGGTGATAACTGGGGGGAGAATTTCAAAGTAGTTGCAAGTACTGAGGGATGGGTTTTTGTCTGTGGGGATGTGCTTCATTCTCGTATTAAGGAGTTGTCTGCTGTTGAAAGGAAACTAATAAAATTAAAATTGTAAAACCGAGGCCTTTGCTTCCCAATCACCCTCACCTCCACCAATAGGATCATGCCACATAGGCGAAACACCAACACCGTGTATTCAGAGGTGTGACACGCACCTGGCCAACTTACCCTTATGCATCATCATGTGCTTATGGCTTTGGAAGCAGCACACATTTCCAAGATTGGCTCTCCTATCACATGTGCATCCCAAAAATACTAATCAACTTCTACTCAACACTCAATATAACTTTTCCTCTTAACCATCCCTTCTGTTTTCTAACAATTCTCCCTGCCTGAGAAAGAATTGTTCCTCAATTCTGTGGATTATATAGTCAGATGCAGGCAGAAAGCAGAGGAAATAATCATGGAGAGTGGTGAGTGGAAGCCTAAAGTTGAGATATCACCAAATTGTCCAAGGTGTGGTTCTTGTAACACCAAATTCTGTTACTACAATAACTATAGTTTAACTCAGCCACGCTACTTCTGCAAGGGCTGCAGAAGGTACTGGACCAAAGGAGGATCACTCCGGAATGTTCCTGTAGGCGGTGGCTGCCGGAAGAACCGCCGTGGTAGTAAGACCTCCTTCAGACAATTACCATCTATGGAACTTCCTCCAAAGAATATGTCACCTCATGGAGATAATTGCACTAATCCTGCAACAAATCCAACTTTAAGTAGCTCCTCAGGTGTATGTGATGCTCCAAGTATTGATCTTGCACTTGTTTATGCGAATTTCCTTAATCAAAAGCCAGATTCTTCAAGAGCATCAGTAATAAGTGGTGAAGATCATGGTCAAATTATTGGTGTAAGTGAGTGTTTGACAACAGAATCACAATTGAGTGAGAGTGATCAAATGTACTTGTGTGGATTCAACTCTGTGCAGAAAAATCAGGAAGAACATGGGATTGAACAACGTTGTAGTAGCAGTGGTAGTCATGATGATGGTATCATGAATTTTGAGTTGCCGCCATTACCAGGTGAAGAGGCTACCTTGCATGATGATATGATGTGGTCTAATTCTGCCTTCCACCCCTCTTCTTCTCAGTTCCCTATTTTTGGTGCTGATAATGATGCTCATGTTCATGATGCCGACTTCTTATTGGATAATTGGAGCAACTTCCATTTATCCAGGCCTTGACAGTATATGATGATTCTCTTCGATCATTAATTATTGTCCTCGTTTTGCTTTTTATTCTTATATATATGTATATGACTATATGAAATGCATTATATTTCCAACATGTAAACAGACACATACAGTACTTTCGAAGGTTCTGATAATGAAGCCCATGAGCTCACATGAACCTTTTAGTTTTTTATATATGTATACATAAATTTAGTTTTATCATTTCTGATGTTTCATGATAATATAATTCTGGGGACAAGCATTATTTCTTCATGTGATCTAGTTAAAGTTCTTTTGATGCATAATATTTCTAGTTACAAGTCGGATTTTGAATTAGCTCGAAATCGAGATATGCTCTCCCACGGCTCCTTGATCGGGAACATTATATTATTGATGATCTAGAAAACCACGATATACATGCAGAGACTAGTATGGACATGCACAAATAAAAACGTATGTACATGAATAAATGAAATAGTATTTTAGACAAAAGAATGGAAATACTGAATAATAGAGGGGCATGAGTTTTTAATCCACGTACGGCCGGATAGGTTTGAAGGTGGCCTTTAAGCATTAACGTTAGATGAACTAACCCAAAACCATAATTTGACAAGTATTCGGATCTTCACGACTTGTATATCCCTGGAAATTTCAAACGTCAACTCTATGAAAATATAATTAATAAGATCGATCGCTATATAATATTGGCTGTGGAATAGTCATAAGTAAGATCGAATGTACTGAGGTTTTAATTTTCTCATTTTTTTCAGTTGCCAATTTTCAAGAGAGCTAGCTTTCATCCACTCACTATTTGGAGTGATGTAAACAATAATAGTATCCAAATCGATGATGTTAACACATTCCAAGTTAACGAGCCACATAAATAGCGAGTTGGCTACTCACACATATAGACCAAGCTCACCATACGACCAATGAAGTTTTTTTATTTTTATTTTCCGGTGAACGGGGAAAATATTCAAAGTTTGAAAAAAAGGACTTGGAAAAGAGAGCAATCACAAACTTCAAACTACGTGCAGCACATGATCCCAGAAGGCACATGATCCAAGAAACTATTCTCCCACGTACTATCAACTTCGAGTCAACAAATGTCCATAGTTAATGAGTAAAGTAATTTATTACATGCTCCCTCTGCAGCTATGTAAATTAAAAGATATTGTGATCTTCTGCTTGGCTTGTTGCTTGAAGCAAAATGTGTTCCCGCCAAAACATGATTTTCAAGAAAACATATACAAGTAATTAGTTGGTGTTTGAAATTTTTTTTTCAATTTATCCCTTATTTAATTAATTTGTTGGCATTAATAAAAATAAAAGAGAGTTAGAGGTAAAGTAGAAAAATTCATTAAATAAGAGGAGAATGTGAGGTTGAACTCTTATATATATTATGGACTAAAATATTTCAAATTTTGAGCTTATATATATATATATATATATATATATATATATATATATATATATATATATCATAGACTGAATATATAGTGGATTATCTTTTTATCCAACAATTATATGTGAAATACATTAATTAATCGCAATTATATTTTTTAAAATTAGCTGAAGACTGAATATCATAGCCTAAATTAGAATATTGATATAAATCATTCAGGTAGATTAATATTCTGCATATACAAATAAATTGCTGAATTTGCTTTATCTTTAATTGATTGGCGTACAGTTGTATTGGAGTAGTATAATTTTTAAAATTTGTTGTTATGAAAAAAATAATTTCTTAAATTTGTACGTATAATGTACCCTTGCTAGTTCAATTAATGCCGTGTGTAGTCATCCCATAAGATTCCTCGCATATGACGCCGTTGATGCGCCAAGGGCGAGATTTTTATGTGCAAGCTGTGGCTTAGCTAGCTTTGCCTCTCACCATGTGGATGTGAGGATGAGATCCCTCTTTAATTCTCTTTGTAAATATAAGAGCAGTTTAACTCGTAAGAATATTTGTCATAGATAAAGATATTAAAGGGATCCGCACGGCTTCCTCGTCATTCAGCCCCAGCTTCATCCGCATGCGTGCTATTCTTAATTTATGTTGCTTGCATTTATTACATATTTTTGGGGTCAAACAAAAGCGCTATAAGCCTATAACGTTCATTAATTCATTTCCAATCTGCTTTTCCTCTTTTTATTATTGAACTTGCTTTTCCTCTTTTCGATCATGAAAAAAAAAAAACTTGCTTTTCTCCTCTTTATAATATTTCAAAGTAAACAGCCAGGTCTCTGAGTTTAAATTCCGTAGTCTTTGTTGTATTTATCGCGTATTCCTGGCTAAACCAGCATAAAACTAAGTTTGCTTCTTGTTTTTGTTTTAAGAAAACAAATCATATATTAATTTTCAATGCATGCACACATGAGATTCGCAGGTGTGCACTATGGAAAGGTTTCTGCGTCAATTGTCGGAGAAAACAAATTATCTCCATCATCAACTGCGTATATATAGGAACGTGAAACTCTTATTAAGTGATGAAATTTGTTAAAAAGTTATGTTCTTGCATTTACATTTATGACCAGATGGTGGAATGGGCAAGCTTTCCTTCATGCTGCTTATGTTTTTTTCGGCTACTTTTTCAATTCCGTTCATAGAAACGCGGTTTCCATATCACATCTCCAAAATCCTCTCCTTAAATTTGATGTCGGAATTATTTTTTATCATTCAGAATTTACCTCATCAGCTATTTTAATTCAATTGTGTACTTAGTTCTTGCAGCAAATTATACACATGCATTTTTTTTTATTTCAAGTGGCTAAGTTATACTCCCTCCATTCCTAAATATAAGATCGCTTTGGTTAATTTAGTGAGATTAAGGAAGACAATAAAATTACATGATCTTCCCAAAATCCCCTCAATTACTTAACTTTAAAAAGGATGAGGGGTTTTCAATAAAAAGAGGGAGTATAAGGGTAGTTTGGGCAAAAATTGAGATAAAATAGGAAGTGATCTTATATTTAGAAACTTATCCACTTCCCCAAATGATTTTATATTTAGGAACGGAGGGAGTATATAATACTCTCTCCGATCCTAATTATAAAATTACTTTGATTTTTTCAGAAAAATTAAGGTTGCAAAATTTATCACTTTAAATTATACTACCTCCGGTCCTAAATATAGGACCTAATTGACTTTTCTTTGGAGAGATTAAGGTTGCGAAATAGGCTATTAAATGATGACATATTTGATATATTTTTAGATTATCCATTAGTTTATAGATAAAATAAACTAATCTAAGAGAAAAAATTAGGTAAATCAATTTATAATTAACTTATTTTGCTTTTTCAAGGGTTTTCCAGAAAAAGCCAATTATATCTTATATTTAGGACCAGAGGGAGTATATAGTTATCTCATTCTCATCTAAACTAATTTTAATCTACCTATGAAAAAAAATCTTGTGTATAGTCGTGTTTATGGTGAAACAAATGGATATATATATAAACAGGAAAAGAAGGATTATTCGATAAGAATTGATGAAGGAACCAAATGGATCCTGCTTGGCAATCTCCATTGTTATTCATTTGACACAGAACCTTCCCTTAATGGGCCACATTCGATGCCCATAAATGCAACTCGCTTATATACATGTACTAGTCCAAACGACTATGTTAACTTCCTGTACAAAACAAAACCATAAAAAAGAATGACTTGAACTATATAAAATCAAGAGAACACAACCAAATCTCCGTCTATGTCGATCAAGCTAAGTAAGAATCCAAACTGGTTGGCATGCATGGAGAATTGTGGCACGCATGAGCGTGGAGTTTAAGAATCTCTCTAGCTTTCTCCTTCGTCTTACTTCCACTCTCCATTTGCATCACCAAACACATCTTCCTCATCACGCCCACTTCTATCATTTCCTGCACCACACTTTGAGTCCCAGAAAACTTCGATACTGACAACAAAATCCTCACTGCCCTCTCATTGGCCGTCGTCGAAACCCTCAAAATCTTCTTAGACACGACGGCTATCCCCGCCGCGTGACTCAAAAGCTCCGCCCTACCCTCAGCACAACCACACAACATGTCCAACACCACCATCATCATCTCACACACCTTCCTCTCCTCACAATCCACAAGCTTTTCTATTATTGCCCAAACACACCCTACCTTCACAGCCCTAAACCTATTTCTTCCCCATGGACAAAGTTGGATCAATATTTGCAACGCGGAATTTGTAGCCTGCTGGGAAATTTGATCCTTAAGAATCTGAACTAACTCAACGAATAGTTCATATCTTATATTGAACAAGCGTGTGGGTTCAGCAACCTGGAACATGGAGCTAAGTAAATGAACAGCGTAGGCACGTGACTCGTAGGTTGCATTGTGCATGATTGTGGTTAAGGAATCTATGATGTCTCCGTTTCTGAGGGTGATGAGAGATTTTAAGGTGGAGTCGGACACGTGGAGGGTGTGGAGGATGGTTAAAGCCTCCTCTTGTTTGTTGGGGTCCACTTGGGATATTATTATGGAAGCTAAGAACTCGGCAACACCTGAAGCTTCCATGCAACGTCCGTTAGTTTCGCTATCGGATGCGAAGGATTTGAGTTGATGGAGAGATTGAGTGAGGGAGTTAGGTGATCGATAAGAGTCTCTGATGAGTTTAGAAATTTGTGCTTTGGTGATGGGAGGTTTAGGGGTTGGAATTCTCTGGATTCCGTGGGAGGCGTTGATGGTACACCAGGCTTGGATTAAGCGGCGAAGGGTGTGATTAGGGGTGAGATCCGTGTCGTTTGAAAGTGGTTGTTTGGTAACGGGGCATGTCATGTTGTTGTTGGTGGAGAATAGCCATTTCTCTATGCTCTCACGGTCGTAGGTGATACCTGTTGAGAGGGTCACAGGATCTTTCATGATTTCTAATGAGATAGGGCAGATTAAAAAGGTAGGCACGTCAATCTCGTAATCCATATGTATGTGTGTATGATCTATATGGAAAGGTTGAAAGGATATATGTTGATTTTGATGAGAAGTTAAAAGATTGAGGGATATATAGGAGGGGAGATCGTCAGAGAGTTGAAGTTTGTTGGAATGGAATGAGTTAGTTATGAGTTGTGAGAATAGGAGAGGGGGAAAGTGGTGTTGTTATATATAGGGGAAGTCGTGTTTGGGCTGTGTGAAAGTCGTCCCTAAACGCAGAAAAAACGAAAAGCCTCCAGCAGGGAGGGTGCGGTCGAATGACTTATTCAGAGCGTTCGATTTTATACGTGATATGTTCAAAATGTTGTTTTAGTATTAACTATTATATTTCATATATAAATTAATTAAATATGTGTGGTTTGAATATGATTGGCCTCAATAGGTGTATATTATTTTTAATTAACTATGAGAAGATAGTTTTAATGCCATTAATTATTACAACAGCCATTCATATAGTTATATTGGTCTATAGTTCATAAGATAATTTAGTTTTGAGAAAAAATCATGAGTATAAATACTTCTAAATAAGTGATTTCTGTAACATTTTTAATCTATTTAAAAATTAATTTGATTTTATATTTATCATTGGAATTGATGGAGTTTCCACCCACTCCAAATGTCTCACTCTCTCATTTTTTTTATCTAACAGAAAAGGAAGGGCCCAGAGGATGGACAACATTGCCTTGTCATCATCGTGTGATAATGTTGAAATGGTAAAGACATGAAAGTCATGTGGAGGTAGAATAAAGACACGTGGGGATTTAAGTTGTAAGAGGGGGTGGGGGCAATTCCTTTGACTATCTAATCTCTCTTTAAAAAACGGCCTTCTAATCCAGTTGGTGGGTTTTGACTGCGCTTGTCATTTCAGCGTAGAGATTAGAGAACCAACTATGATTTCTGAATATTCCATTCCACTGTTCATGCACTTTTCGGTCTTCAATGTTCATATATATCATTCACTCCCTTGCCTCAGTCTTATCTTGCCTTGACCCATTCTGCCTCAACATTAGTATTTTTTTCTTTTTTGACCTTCAACACTAGCATTTCATTTACATGCATACCTATATTTTTTATCTAAGCGTTATTTATGTATTTAACGATATTAATATTATTATATATACTATAATTGCCTTCCTATGCTATTTATAGTTTTTTTATTATTGGATAATTTTTTGTTCAGAAAACAAATGTGGTCTTAACTTTCTTACATGCAAATATTTGATACTATATATTTTAAAAATGATTAATTGTACGATTATTATTTCTTAAAATTTATTTTCGGAATTTCGAATACATATTTCAAATAGTTTGTTGTGGATTAGTGGTGTTCGACAGAGAAAGTTACTTTTATTCATATATCCTGTTTACATTGAAAAGGAGGGCATATTTGAGGGAATAATATTGCGTGTATATAGGGCTGGCTAAAAGAACTCTACCTAAATATATGTTTAAAAGAAGATGACTAACCGTGGATCTTCAGGTTTTAAACCCTTATTATCTATGGTGACTGCTGATTATTAATCAATTGCCAATCGAAGCAAAGGATGATAAGAAATGACCATAAACGTGGGTTTTGCATTACACTTTACACACTAAGTCGTCATTTGTGCCCTGTACAGTTTCAAACATGCATCGCTTTTTAGGAATTTATAATAATTGTCTCGAGGAGGTTAGAGCGAATTCAGGTCATTTCCCACTTAAGTTATAAAATGACTAATGATAACTTATTAATCAACGTTAAGTTCCATTCCTAATTTGCTCGATTGACTGCTTTTAATTACTTGTCTTGCCTAACCATTCGATTTCTTACAATAATTACTACACAGTAAAACACAGAGTGTATGTGTTATATTATACTACCTCCAGTCTTAAATATAGGATCTAATTGACTTTTTTTTGGAGAGGTTAAAGTTGCAGGCTATTAAATCATAACATGTTTAATATATTTTTAGATTATACATTAGTTTATAGGTAAAATAAACTAATCTAAGGGAAAAAATTAAGTAAATCAATTTATAATTAACTTATTTTGTTTTTTTATAGGATTTTCTAAAAAAGTCAATTAGGTCTTATATTTAGGACCGGAGAGAGTATATACTTAACAAAATAATTTTGTAAAATAAGTGTATAAAAAACAACGGATAAAAACACTATCAGTTTTAATTTAAAGTAATTGTTAGTATTTGAAGTTATGCGCACAAAAAAAATAATGTAGAACGATTGCATGTATTTTGCAGAGTGTATTCTTTTCCACATTAGATTTTTCAAAAGCAGTGTGATCTGTTAATATAATAACTCTATATTCAAACTGGTCATGAGGCGTATGCTTTAGTATCTGTTAATTGGAGAATATTGGTTTGTAACTTTCAATATTTATTTAACTGGCTAGCTAGTTTTTTTAAGAGATATCAAAACTTATAGGATCTTTTTTTCTAAAAATATTTTATGTATAAGTTTTGAATAAAAAGTTTTTGAAAAAACTTTTAACATATATAGATGGATATAAGAATCTAGTATGTAAGGAAAATGGGTAGCATCATCACAGATGTTGAGTCTTTATGACAGCATTTACCATTCTCACATAATCATCTTCCATGTTGCCTGCTATAATCACTTTTAAATGTCTTTGATATTTAGAAAACCCTCAATTATTTGTGGAACAGATATAAAGTAACATGGATATAACGACATAATAAGCGAAAAGAAAAGAAGTGTAAAGGAAAAGAAAGAAGTAACAACAGAAAAAGTGAGGCATGGAGCTCGTGTAGAATCAAATGTCGGCCATGAATTGTGGCACGTGGCTTACTCAGTCCTCACGCATTATTATTAAATTTAAACTATATGGGATATGTGTTCGGTTACACGAGTAATTTTTGATATGTATTATTAAATAAATATTTAAGGGTTCAATTCATAATTCCTCGATTAAACTCGAATATGACTGCAAATTGCGCATATTCTGATCACTCGAAATTTAATTGATTTTTTTTTTCGAATATGAGCTACTTGGGTTGTTCACTAAATTCAATTGATTTCTAAATATAAAGCTCTATTCACTAAATTCTGATTCTTTATCACCCATATAAACCTCAATGGATGCAATCATGATCAATTTTCTAACCACGAAACACATGATCAATTCAACCACTAAAAGAGTGTTGTCCTTGGTCAAATGCAAAACAAATTATTAATCGGACGCATGAGTGTAGAAAAAAGTGTAGAAAGATTATAAAGTTGTATTATCTCTTTTACTTGTTTATTAACGATAAATATTATTAGATTTAATTTGAGAAAAAGAGTAGAAAAATTATAAAGTGGTATTTTTACTAATTTATATTTAGGAAAAAACAAGAATTTGAAAATAGTCTTATATTTAGGAACGGGAAGTAATTTGTAGTATAAATTACCTTACAAATTACATCTTTTACATAGTTGTGTGGTTATTAATGGGATTGCTCATAATTTTGTAGAACGATATCATTCATGCTTATTTAGCTTTTATTACCGAAGTCCCAGCCATAAATTCGCCCATCAAAGATTCGTTTCATGTATTAATTTGGAAAAGTGATAATAGTAACAAAATATAATGAAATAAACGTCTCACGTTAAGATTTGCAAATATCAATCTAAGTGGATGAGAATGAGATGCTAGTGTGAATGGATGTAGTCATGTAGTAGAGCCTCCTCTCGATAAAAAAAATGCAGTAGAGCCTCCTTCTCCCTATTAAATAACCCAAAATGCTAGTAGATGTTTGCTTAACACATACACTCACTTTATGTAACTCCAATTAATCTGTTTCTCACGTGTATTAAAGAAAATTAATCAACTGATTAAAATGTTCTATTGCATTTCAACTCTTTTTTATTTCTATGTTTTTATTTGTAGGGGTCAAATTATAAATTTACTAAATTATCCGCTGAATGAATTTATGCTCAGAACTAAACTTTCTTACAGACTGAACTGCCGGACTTATAAAAAAGAACAATGATAATAGTAGAAAGAACGTTCTGACACAGAATTGTGAGTTTGGGTTGCCTAGTTAAGTTTTGACTCATTCTATGCCAACCCAAGATGAATTGGGCCAAGTTAACTGGGTTAACTTTACCTGAGGTCCTAGAAGAAAATGTACTACTATGTAGAAAATATTTTTATCGCAATCTAACGCTTCACAATATCTATAGAACAAAAAACCACCAACACCAACAATATTAATTAGGCTTGGCGTGAGCCTACCTTTTGTTTTGAATTTTCAATCAAGCTTTTGTCAAGCTTTTTATGGCTCCCCATCGTAATTTTTCCTCACCATTCCAATCGTTCAATTAATTTTTCCTTCAGACAATTCAGTTGTGAAAGAGTTGTGAGCATTCGAAAGTTAATTCAAAAGTTTTTGGGATTGATGTTGCAATATTAACATTAGGAGAGCAGAGTAGCCTTATCTATTGAAAAAATAATGTTTATTGTTTAAACAATCAGTATTTGTAAGATAAAAGTTTAAAAATGATCAATTCACGATGTACTCTTATGAACTTCTACTCAATCTACAGCCACTAAAAGTTTCAATGACTCTGACATGTTTTGCTTAGGCAGCAGAGTTGTAAAAATGGTAAAATTGTTGCGTCAACTCATGAGTTTAAGAAATGATACTAACAATGAAGAGTAAAAGGTCATTTTGATCATTTTTTAACACTTACAAAAAAAATCCAATTTTATTACAGGTCTTGCACGAAAACTTCCAAGAGAAAATTTAACATCAAACTTATTTTTCATAATGATATGATGCATAGAGGGACTTTGCCGTGGACCAAATTCTTGAATTGTCTGATCATTGTGGTTGCAAAGTGCTATAATGTGTAAGGAGTTTTGCTTTCACATTGGAGTCAGATGTGGCACTGTCCCACGCTGCTATCAAACATCAGTACTCCATTTTATTTTTTACAATGTTCTGTTTTCTCGAATCTTAAAAGGACTACTCTTGCACAGTTATTATTTTCTTAGACACCTAGCCAGCTTGGGACCACAATGATCTAGTTACTCTTCAAAGTAAAGTGCGCGAATGTGCTTGGTCCCAAAAGTAAAAGAGTCGTTGTCCTGTGAATCGTTACATCAAACTTGTGTGCTTCCTTTTTCCGTGCTTACAGATTTAAACTTTACAGATTTAAACTCCTCAAGGAGCCTAACTACCAACTAACCGTAACGGAATCTTTTGTAATTATGGCTTTACTCATTCTTTCATTGATGCTCAACTTCGAGAGGCAGGTGAGAGTAGGGAAATTTCTGTACTAAGGAGAATTCTTTGGGCAGATTCAGAGGATTGGTTTTGTTATGGTCTTCAAGGTTGTTTTACGTTTGGCCTTATTGCAGCAGTTGGGTGCTCATTCTCATCCAGTGACCAGCCCCTATTGATGGACTCGATGGACACCCAATAAATGTGGTCAAATTATTTATTTTTTAGTGTCTTTTTACTCTGGAAAATGAAAAAAAAAACATCTAATGCACCAACTTGAGTTTAAAATGTCACATACATGCTATAAAAAATGTTTCATATGTTACAATGTCAATTCTGATCAAAGAATTGGCATTGTAACAGAGACAAATAATAGGCTTGTCAATTAGCCTACCTCTTATATGTGCTCCTTTAAATCATATAAATAACAATTCCACTTAAAAGTGTATATTTTTAAATGGGGCTATTATAGGTCACACAGTAGCAATAAGAAGATAAAATAACACTCAACGTGAGTTCTATAGTTGAGTTGAATTTCTCAATGGTCATATGATCACCGTGAGAAATTTTGGCGCCCCACACAAATTTTTAATCAAGATATATCTGTACCCTCTTTTCAAATAAAACTTTAAGACACCAATCCATCTATCCCCATCTTGAAAACCTGACAAAAACAATATACAACCCTCAACCATATACTCTCAAATTCTAAGCTATCTAAGAACTCCAAAGGTTCAATGAAAAGTATAAGCCTGTACTGATTCAAATATTGTATCTATACATATTACCATGGAGGATCATGAAGATCCCTTATTCCCATGCTTGACCGGCTTGCTGTGCCGGAAGAAATTTGTGAGATCCAGAAATAAAAGAGTATTACCTACCCTCACACTTGATCTCTCTTTAGGTGACAAAGTCTGGTAACAACTGTGCAGCAAACCTCTTTGGGTTCTGCATGTTCATGTTCTCAAATGCAGCTGATGAGTGAGTAGTGGAAGTGTTCATGGCTCCATACTCATTTGATTCACCCAACTGATCCAGTCTTCTTCCCAATTGAATGTTCTGATTTGGGAGAAAAGTTTGATGGCCTCCTGACAATGTGTCACAGTGGGGTAGACCAAGAGTCAAGGAAACTCCATTTCCTGAAAATCTTTGAGTAAACTGGTCTGCCTCAAACCTTCCAATTTCCCCTATTGGATATTGTCCAAAACCTCCCATAAAGTTTGCTTGAGTTCCCATGAATGAGTATCCCTCCCTCCCCTGCCTCTCCTCTCCAAATTTTATTGTAAGTTGCTCGTTATTGCCCTCATTGGCCTTCACATCCATGTTTATTGGAGATGGAAAGTGTATGATTTCTTGGTTTCTTGGCTTCTTAGGACTTACTTGGGTGATACCCTCTAACTCTGATGATCCCATGAAACTGAAGTTGAACTGGTTTCTGACATTATCCCCAGTTGGTGATGATATCAATGGGTTAGAAAGTGAAACTGTAGGAGTGTTTTGGTTTGAAGGAGTGTCTTGGTTGGAGTTGAGGCTTCTGGCGTCTGTTTCAGTGGCAGGGCCTTTTTGTTGTGAAGATAAAATTTTAATAGCAGGATCTTCATCACTCTTGCCCGACTTATCTTCAGATCCATTCAGTTCTTGACCCTTCATCTCCTCCACATACATTTCTTCCACCATTGGTTTCCAGAGCCGAACTCGAGCATTTATGAACCAATTTGATACCTGCAGTAGTGCCAACCCCATTCAAGTACGTTAAGCCACTTGATCAAATTCCAATAGGGAAAAATGGTACTTAATGATAGTAGTATACTATATTTCTTATCTATTAATTATAAGATCAAGTTGACTTTATTAGATAAATTAATGGTGTAAAATAAATTAGTTAAATTGATTGGATTATATTTATACCTTCAAACTAAGTTATTTTACTCATAAACTATTGTATAATCTGATTACATATTTGTCAACATTTTGTGATCTAATCTATGATGTTTCCTTAAACTCTGTATAAAAGATAATTTGATCTTATAAAAGTATATATTAGGTCCATTTTACCCTCATCGAGCTTAAACTAATACGAGTGGATTAGCTTCAATATTATATTATATACCATTAACTCAACTATAATATTTTCAATTAATGTGAGACTTTTACGTTCTCTTTTATACTTGTGCATTAGATTATACTCCCTCCGGTCCCTAATGTAAGAGAGCTAGCCGTAAAAAAAACGCTTCTTAAGAAAACATGTGAATGTTAGTTGGGTGTATGGAGTTAATGCTTCTTTTCCAAAATTGCCCATATTTATTATGGTACTTTTAAGAGAGAGAAATACATAAGCATTAATAAATATGAAAGAAAGTTAGGGGTAAAGTAGGAAAAAATGCATTAAATGAGGAGATAATATGGGGTGAGCTCTTACATTAGGGACCAAAACCATTCAAATTTGGGCTCATACATTAGGGACCGGAGGGAGTATTAGTTCAAATAACAAAGACTAATTTATGAATACCTGACTCCTAGTAAGGCCTGTTTGCTTGGCAAGCATATGCTTATCAGAATCCTTTGGATAACTGAGACAAGAGAATATAATTTTTCAGGACACAATTGATGAGAGATAGAATCTGTGAAGTTGCTAGGGAACATATTAATGAAATGGGATTATATTCTTACGGATGGAGGAAGTGTTCAAAGAGCCAAGCACGAAGAACAGACACAGATCTTTCAGGCAATCCTCTCTGGGGTCTCCAAGCATTGTGCTGGATCATTCCCAACTGTTGAAGAGCCCTCTGTTGGCGAAGGTGATGATCCACATACTTCAGCCTCGAGCCTTCACTCTTGCTTCCAAAGCAATAATCTTCTTCTCCTAAGCTCTTATTTGCAGCTCCAATTTGAGCTGCTATTGCATCCTTCAAGCACCTAAACTGCTTTGATATTGTCTTCAATGCAAGGGCCGTGTATGTTCTTGCTGACCCAATTCCCGCCGCTTGCTCAAATGACGCAATCACTATCTGCATCTGTTGATGATACTGTCTGTACCTTTGATCCACCTACACCACCAAAACACAATTTTTATAATCAATCTTTAAACTTGAAGGTGAGCTTTCCTATGAGCTCCCCCACTAATAGATATAATTATTCTACGTTGATTATCAAAATCCAAAATTCATGAGCTTAACGTGAACTTATGGAACAATTGTTGTTACACCTTTCTCCTTCAAGTGGAAGTTGCATTGAAAATATCAAAAGGGGCAAAACAGAATGAAAATATAGTACTTAATTCCTCATCGATTCCCAAATATATTTAAAATTAATTGGATTTATCAAAAAGATTAATGAAGTTAAATGAGCCATTTAACTTAACATATTTATGTATTATAACCCAATAAAAATTATATGCTTACTTTTAAGTTAACTAAACCAATTTAAGAAAAACTATTTAATTAAGCAAATCAATTTATTATTAATTTATTTACCTTGTTTTTAAATTTTCCAAAACAAAATTCAGTAGTAGTATACTCCCTCCGTTCCTAAATATAAGATCATTTTGGTTAATTTGGGAAGATTAAGGAAGACAATAAAATTACATGATCTTCCCAAAATCCCCTCAATTACTTAACTTTAAAAGGATGAGGGGTTTTCAATGAAAAGAATGAGTATAAGGGTAGTTTGGGCAAAACTTGAGATAAAATAGGAAGTGATCTTATATTTAGGAATTTATCTACTTCCCCAAAGTGATCTTATATTTAGGAAAGGAGGGAGTATATATATACCTCATCCAGCATGTTGATTAGCTTAGCCTTCTTCATCTGAATCTCTTGTCTCTCCGCTGCCGACAGCTCAGAAGCCTGCTTCACACTTCCTTCATCGCCGCCACTGGCGGCGGTACCGGAAGTCTCTCCTGTGGCTTTACCATGGGCCCCACCACCCTTTTTTCCCACCATTTCACTAGTCTTGATACCATTGTTAACATTAACCGCCTCGTCAAGAAGTTCCTGAGCCGCCTTCAAGTACTTAGAGCTCACAAACACACTCTGATAAATCCCCTGAACTCCTCCGTTCACGTTGGTCACCGCAGAAGCCGAAGACGGCGAGCCACGTACATCTTCACCTTGAGATGCCACGTCACGCTCAACACGAAAAGAACCTATCCCCATCCCGGCTTGCTGAGAAGACAGACTCAGCGACAAACCTTGTTGTTGGGCACGTGGAGTGTCACGCGCCGTGGCGTTAGGGTCCACTGGGGTCCAGAGGTTGGAGTGCATGCGAGGCACAAGTCCATGCAGGGTGGAACCGTCGGATGTGGCGGTGGTCGGAAGAGGGATGCCGACGAGTTGATTGGGTAGCATGTGGTGGTGGTGGTGGAGGTTTTGGTGAGGGAGGAAAATAAGGTTGCCGCCGGGGTGGGGAGGCGGCTGCGGCGGCGGAGGAGACGTGTCGGGGAAGTGGTGGATGTAGGTGGTGGGGTTCATGAGGACAAGAGTTTGGAGGGCGTCCGGTGGTGATGGTTGTATTTCAGGTGGGTTACTACTATGGAAGTATGTCGCCATCGATTTTGGGTAGTGATCTGATGAGTGAGTGGTTGATTACTTGATTATAGTATTCTTTTGGTGGTGATTTATCTGAAAAGAGACTACGTTAGTTAGGCCTGCCTTTCAAACCTCACATCTTTCACATACTCCTATATATTACAAACAAATATCATCACCTATCCCCGAACATCAAGGCACTCAATTATTGATTCATGAAAATAGAAAGAAATTGAAAAGCTCGCAACTCTTGGACTTCTTCTCTTCTAGTTATTTTCTATATATATGGAGGCACGAACATGAGCATATAATCAAATCATAAGGGTGACACACACACGCTCCATATATATATTTATGGAAGTACTATATATATATATATATATATATATATATATATATATACATACATATATACATACCTTGGAGTTGGAGAGAATCTGAGGAGTATTTGTGGCTGTAGATTAACCCATCAAAGAGATGTATTTGGAGAATCGATACTTATTTCGCTCCAGCACGTCACCTTCTTCTCAAAAGAATCCTGAGGAATAGGAACAGAGAAGAAGATGGTGAATCAACAGCAAGGTACACATCCACCGGGATAGATCGAAGTTTAGTTTACCGCAAAACACGTCTGGCTTTCAATTACTAGATTTTCTTTAATTTTATCCAGCTATGTAAAGAGTTTTAGAAGCCTTTTCTCTACTAGAAGAAGCGGTTTTAATTTTCCTTGATTTGTGTGTGGATTTTTGCTGACAGAATTTGGTCGACGAGTTCAGGAGGAGTACGGAATAGTGAGGATTTTATAAGGAGAGAAAAGAATAGGAAGGACAGAGAAAGATGGTGCAGGGACTGATTGACACGGACAAAGAAAAAGGCGCAGAAATTGATTAATATTATTTTTATGAATAAATTATGTTGGCCTGGTGGTAAGATATAGAAGTACCTGGTGTGTGATGGAAATCAGAGTGCACACGTGCTTCATCATCATCTTCAACTGCAAAGCAAGAAGAAAGAAGGATTTCAATAACAACAACCTCAAACCTATAAAGAATGGATATTGAGTCATCTATATAGGCAGAGAGAGAGAGACGCACAAAGCTACTCATACACACCAAAATAATATAGTTATTATAGGTAACATAAAGAGTAAGAGAGATGCAGGAACCTTAGCTATGAACCCGTGCACAAGAATATGTATATTATGGGATGTATCTATGTTAGTTTGGGATCTTATCACTCTCTTTCGCTCACAAAGGGAAAGGTCTGTGTGTCAGAGTCAAGTCTCTGCAACGCTACCTCCACTCAAAAGGGGAAAAAAGGAGTTAAGAGGGAGGTGTGGTTAAAAAGACGTGTCATATATAGAAAGATGCTCGTTTTTATTCATCCCCTCATTATCCACACATTTATTCCCATTTTCATGGCCTACAGCAAAAAAATATATGTGATTCATATGTATTTAAGAAAGGAAAAGAAAAAGTGGGAGATTCTGGGCGAGGGAAATTAAGAACATGAGGATGAAGAAGTGAAGACTAGTAGGTTACTAGTTAAGTGTACATGTACATGTTTTCATTCTTTATCTTTTTGTGTGACTTTTTTATGAGAAGTACCTGTGAAAGGATCTATCAAAACACGGCAACCTCTTTCGATATGACCCTTTATCTTTTCAAATCACTTGATGCAACCAAACACTCCTAGCTGAGCATCCATGAACTTTTTGAGAAAGAGAGAGGGAGAGGAAGGGAGAAGAAGAACAAATTGTGTCAGAAGGTACGGAGAGCTGAGAAACGAGGAAACGTCAACAGCTTAATTAATTGTTTTTTGAAGGAGAAAAAGAGAGAGAGGATGGTGAAGAAGGAGGTAGAGGCACAGGGGTGGAGGAATCTGATTGCTCATTTCTCCATTAAATATCTGCTTGTCGTTTTCATGATTTTCGTGTTTTTCTTTTCAATTTATCCAACCATTTTTTGTGGTTGGATGCCTGAGTTTGAAGATAAAGCAATTAAATTACGGAGAAACCAACTACCATATAACACCAACTTTAATGCTTTCAAATTTCAATTGCTTAAAATAATTTAAATTAATGAATCTGGCAACGAAATATCTCCACGTTTCTGTGCCTCATAGAAATTTATTTATATTTACATTTATTTTAAAAAAGCAGACCAATCGGGTAATTAGTAGAAAAAGAGTCCGGAAAAAAGAAATGAGTAGAAAAAGAGAGAAAAGCAAAGGGGTCCCAATCAAAGTGCATGTATGATGTGTCTGTGAATGATAAGGCCTTCAATAAGTGGTCCCCCCTTAGCTCTCAAGCATCAGACCTACTGGCGGCATCCCCAGCCAGGCCTTAATTATATTCCAATCACAATAAATGGATTAAAGCCCCCTAATTTAATTAATTACTGCGATCAGTGCTAATATAAAGCTATTTAAAATTGATTTTTTAATCTTAAATATAATATTTTTTTCATTATATATAATTTAAATTAATAAATTTACAAAATTAATTTATCTAATTTATAAACCGATAACATTATGGACGAACCTATTCAGATTTAAATTATAACATTACACAATTAATAATTGAAAGGTATCATATATTCATATTCATATTATTATTATTATTATTATTATTATTATTATTATTATTATTATTATTATTATTATTATTATTATTATTATTATTATTATGTCTTTGACAATTATACGGGTGTATCTTCAAAATTCATCATTCTTTCTTTGGCCAAAATTAACCCTGATTTCAAAATTTTTTCAACTTTTCCGTTAATACTCTTTGGTGGCTCCCAAAGGATCACTTTTATAAATGCGGAACATTCTAATGGAATAATCGAATAGCAGTACTACAATTAATTAGTTTTCTTATGTATTAAAAAATCGAACAAATTAAATTGAAAAGATTACGAAAGACCAAACAAAATGATGAATTGATAAATAACCTTTCCCCTGCGATTGAGGTAAATCCATCGATTCATTCATGTGCATGGAAAGACCCCCAATGGTAATTAATTATAAATATCCTGAACATTCAACACCCATTTTCAACATCTACGTCCCCATCAACAAACCATTATTAATTAATTGTTTATCATTACGGTCATGGACAAAATTCAAGATCCATATGACGAGCCTTGATCTATTTTAGCAGGACGATTGCCTTTGATCCTGATTGCTGATTAGTTTCAAACTCTGTCTAGTTTAATCTAGAAAAGGTATAAAAATTAAATCTCGGTTAAAATTACAAAAAACCCCCAATGAAAAGTTTGGATTTTTTTTTTGACCAATAGTTTGGATTTTTTTTAAACCATGCGTTTTAGGCGTAACTATATGGTCGAGCGACGGTCTAAAATATACATTAATTATAAATGCTTGTGTGTGTGTGTGTGTTATACATTATAATCACCAAGCATTGTCATGGATACATATGCGTACGTACCCGTGTGTGTGATGGGATATTGATTAATTGCGTATTAAAAGGAGCAATGAAATGGTGGATTGCACAGTTCAATAGTGAATGAGATATGTAAAATGTACGTGTGCTTTTAAAAAAGAAGTCCTTGCCAAAATTTGACTTTGGAATTTGGACAGGTCACTTCCAATCTTTAGAAAACTTCAGACCCTATATAAAGCTCGTTTGGTTGTTTGAAAAAAAGTTAAGAATTAGAAATGGAAAGGGTAAGAGATGGAAAATAGGGGTAATTATGAGAGAGTAAAGTTTGTGGGACCCAGGATAAGTATGAGATAGAGAGAGAAAACTTGTGGGTCCCGAGATATATGTAAGTGACCATATTACCCCTTAATTTTTCAATTATTTTCATCCCACTTTCCTTTTCTTCATACAACCAAACAAGCCATATATTTTCTAATACTTTCATGATTGAAAATATAAAACACGCATTTTAGTGTTTTTTATGAGTAATTAATGATTACCCAGGTTTTTTAAGAATATCCTTTCACTCTTATTTATTTATAATTAAAGTACATCGTTTACCATTAACAGATAAATAGTTTTTTATGAAATCAAGTATTTTTAAAACGAAAGTTAGCTAGTTTGAAATGGCCAGTAATTTGAAAGGAATGGATTGATAATTATCGGACTATGAAATTATTTGTTGGATTTTAATGAGATATTTACTTTATAAAATCCAACGATAAACTATACCTACCTTAGGATATAACTAAGCTAACTGTCGTTTCAATGAGGAGAGTCCACCGATTTAATAGGAGGGTAACGTTCAATAAAATACCTCTTTGGCAGTCAAGCTGTCATTAGTATATAGGAGTTATACATGTCAAATCTATAACTAATAACAGAAGTATATTAGAATAGGATATTGGAGTTATCATTTAATCTATGGAGAAATCAAAGCAGTCACTATTTAGTTTACCTGAAAAAGGATTTTTTTCTACAATGCGTCCTTTTTGGTAATCAAGCTGTCATTCTCGCATAGACCAATGCCAATAATATCTATCTTTATCTCGTCCTTTGTCTTGGATTCTTTCAAAGAAACCTCTCACTGGAACTGGAGCTTTTTGTTCTCACTTGAATGGCCATTAACAACCTGGTTTTGTTAATACCCATTGATTAAAAAGTGCATTGGATCTACCTAAAACTCAGAAAAAAGGACTTCATTACTTGCTTATGATTATTCATACGTCTGCATGTCAGAAGTATTCCTGGCTGTTTCTGTATGTGTACTTTGAAGGAAGTCATCCGTTATTGCAACATTTGCATGCCATTATCCTTTCCTTTTCCTTCTTTTCTTCACTCTAGCTCAAAACCCAAAAAAACCGGCCTTCTTTCATTTTCATGTGTGATCTCATTCAATGACCTTGTATATTGTGAACCCTCCATGCAATCATTAAAAAGAAAATAAAAGCATGTCCTCATGCTGGGCTCAAATAACAAAGAAAGAGAAAAAATATACTCCACCGGTCTTAAATATAAGACCTAATTGAATTTTTCTAGAAAATCCTTAAAAAACAAACAAAATAAGTTAATTATAAATTGATTTACCTAATTTTTTCCCTCAAACTGGTTTATTTTGCCTATAAACTAATGAATAATCTAAAATATACTCCCTCCGTTCCTAAATATAAGACCTAGATAACTTTTTTTTGGAAAGATTAAGGTTGCAAAATAGGTTATTAAATGATAACATATTTGATATCTTTTTAGATTATTCATTAGCTTATAGGTAAAATAAACTAGTTTAAGAGAAAAAATTAGGTAAATCAATTTATAATTAACTTATTTTTTGCTTTTTAGGATTTTTCAAAAAAGTCATCTAGGTCCTATATTTAGGAACGGAGGGAGTATCAAATATGTCATCATTTAATAACCCATTTCGCAACATTAATCTCTCCAAAAAAAAGTCAATTAGGTCTTATATTTAGGACTGGAGGTAGTATAACATATATAATGGATACACACACTACACACACACATTGGCGAATGGATTGAACAATGAGTGTCGGATTGACCACCACGTCGCGAGTTCGATCCTGGGGAGTGACACTTTGTTGTGTCTCCATCGCGGCGCTTGGAGAGACATCTCCGTAACTAAGTGAAGCTAGAGCCCACAGGGACAGGCCCCAGTGGATCATGAGTTAGGTGTCTTGCCCTTGGATTGGGTTGAGCCCAAACTCCTTCCTAAAATTTTACCACCTTTAATTAAGGTTGAATTGCTTGTAATGAGGCTGTGATATAAATATTTTTAGTATGCGAATGCGCACCTGTATAATGCATGGACTACGTCACAATATAGAGGCCATTTAATTTTTATTACATTCAATTTAATAATTAATTAGCAGTGAATTGCTTATATTGTATTGTAGGACGCTTGTCCTCTGACACGAGTCATTATTTTGAAACAACTAGAAAAGGTAATAAAGCCATTATTATGGGCTGCCAGAATTTAAAGGGCAAAGGTAACCATCATGATAGTGACACAGAATTCAGTTACCTTGGATTATTTGATTTAATAATATTTGAATACAATCAACAAGTTATGGCAGACAGGATGTACAAAGGTTTAGCCATAGTAAGGCCATTTGATAATATATTTAATAATCACTCAGATTTAAATTATAGCAATGCGATGACATAGGTCTGCAAAAACATGGACAGTGCCGTACTAACCAGAAGTGGCCGGCTCGCATACATACATACATCACATCATATTAACCCCAAATGGTCAGTGACACTTTGCGGTGCTCACTTCACTATGGGAGGACTATATATATATTACATGTAAAAGGCACTTGTTAAGTGGGAATATATATGGACCCTTTGTGCCCCCATCGGCCATCGGTTTCAATATAATTTACCAGGGGACTTCCTCCCTCGCTTCCTTACTAGCAATCATATCATGAAGAAAATGACTCGAAAACAACATAACACTAACCATTCCTACTTCAAGTGTATATTTGATTGTACACCCTCCGGTCCCTAATGTAAGAGCCCAAAATTTGAATGGTTTTGGTTCCTAATGTAAGAGCTCACCCCACATTCTCTCCTCATTTAATGCATTTTTTCCTACTTTACCCCTAACTCTCTTTCATATTTATTAATGTTTATGTATTTCTCTCTCTTAAAAGTACCATAATAAATATGGGCAATTTTGGAAAAGAAGCATTAACTCCAGACATCCAACTAACATTCACATGTTTTCTTAAGAAACGTTTTTTTGGCGGCTAACTCTTACATTAGGGACCGGAGGGAGTAGTTTGTAAGTGAGAGAAAATGGACAAGAAAAGGATTGCATTGGTGACGGCGGGCATCCGTACAAACCAATCATTATTAGAACAAAAACCTTCAATTATATATCCTATTCTAGTTCACGAGCCTCAAAATCACTCGAAACATAGGGATGAAATATGAACACAATCTTCGAAATTTGTCTTGTAAATTGCCTTTTTCATTGAATGCAATGGGATTCAAGGAGATAGGAGTAGAGATACAATATACAGATTGAATCCGATCGAAACCACCCGCAAAATTCTCTTCATAGAGTGGCACTAGAAATAATAATTCTCAGCGATGGATTGTATTGCGGCAGAAGGACCAATTGAAAAAATGAGCTGAAAATTATGAGCAGAAGATTGACGAAGAGGGATGATATATTAAGGGAGTTAAGTGTCAAATACATTTTTAAAGAGTGGACCGCCCCCCAAGTTTTATTGATTAACCATTAAAGTGGTTGTTTGGATGGTCGATATATGCTTTGTGATTCTCGTTTAATTTAATTTCTTCGATGCATACCTAATCAAAACGCAAACTAGCTATATATAATATTGGGTTTTAATTTGGTTGCGAAGATTTTTCAAAAGGATCCCTTTATATTGCCATAAAAGCAATGGGGCCATACCGTTTATGCCCACTCACCCCTACTCCAACTTCAACTGTAGCCACAACCATGCCAAACCCCACATACACACATTTACCAGTCTATCTATATCAACGGTTGATTAGCAATTTCTAATGTCAATTATATGATCTAACAAACTAATCCATATGTGACAGCACTAATATTACGATTATTTCCAAGAAAATTATACTTATTCAAAGAAAATTAACTGAATAATATAATGATGATGATGATTACAGAAATATGTCAATGAAATAATTCCATTAAGTTTAGAATAATGAGACAAATAAAGCAACCCTTGTATATACAACATTTGGAACAACACAGTAAGTTTCATGGACAAATAATAACAAACTAACGGTCATGTTTAATAAAATCTCAATCAAGAGCTAAGATTGGATAACTAAACAAAATGGTAAGATTTTGGAGAAAAACACATAGTGTTCATTTAATTTACCACATGTGCACCCCTATATCACCACGCCTGATCAATAGCATAAAAAACATTATGCTTCCATTATATTCATTAATAATTTAGAATTTATCTGATTTATGCGTCTTTTGATGAAGAAGCCAGCTTTCATATGTCCCATATAACCTCGCCTCCTATGCGTCCACTTGGACCTAATATATATTGTAACGGTCGCTCTTCGTTGATCTACAAATGCAACTTAAATAAATGACGGAAACAATGTCGTGTTTGTTGAATTAGCTAGTACTTTTCGATCAAAAAAATTAGCTAGTCCTTTACATTATTTCTCGTTCGCTCCTTTATCTCTGGTCTACACTCGTGTCATCCATTTTCAATGTCAATCAGTTTAAACGTAGCTAAAAATATCAAGTCGTCTTGCACAGATCTAATCACTGACAAGTAAGAAATGCATATAACCAGTGATGCTTTTCTTATACCGTATTAAATAAATAAGTAGATTTGGTTTTTCAAGCATTTATCTCACACACACATGCTTACATTATATTCTTATGTAGTATGAATTGCTGAGATAATCTTTACAGCTAATATTGGAAAGAGAGGGGTTGGGGAAGACAAGTATGGGACAGGTTTTCCGTTTATGTCGCGGCTCATTGAGGTCATGCACACGATATTTTTTTATTGGACTACCCCATAGAGATGAATGATGATGACCCCACCTTACTTTCAAGTTTCAATATGTTGACTCCATGGAAATCGTGGCCCGATGGCTTTCCCAAACACTGTTGTTACCCACGGGCATGACACGATATAATATGGGTTGGTTACTTTGTTTCGGAATTAAATATATACAGCTTTCATTCAACCACTTCTTTCCCTACTTTTCTTTTACCTTGCATTACTTTTGTTCTTTTTTTCCTGTTTGCTTTCCAAATTTTCTCCACTCATTCCCACACACCACTCTCGCTTTGAAAAATGATCGAAATAAAGGGGGTCGGGAGCTTTTTTCATCATGCTTAATTAGTTCAATGTACTTTGGCACTAGTCTATGCATGACTGTGCCCAGTCGAACCTAAATTAGTCATGCGAAATTGAAAACAAACACGAGTGATGCTCATGTCTTTAATGAATTGACGGGGTGTGTTTGTGGTGTAGCCAAAATTCATTAGTTTGAAAAATTAAAACTAACAATCGGGCGTGCATGGTTAGGTGTAATGATTGAAAATTAGAATGACCAAGTGTTAAAATGGGACCTAATAATAATGGACTAATGGAATCAAGATAGGGATGCAGGCGTACGTCGTCGCAGTTAATAAAAATAAATAAGAAAAAGTACAGGGCATTCTGGTTTGAAAAACGTAGTACAGTCATAATATAGATAGAATTCGTCCGTATTGACAAAATCATGGATGGATGATGAGGGAGCTCGGAGTAGACATGCATGCACTAGAGATCTAACGAAATCGCCTATCACAAGGCAATAATCGTGGCCACCAACTAATCACAACCAAACACGACTAGCGCTTGTTTGGTATAAGGCCAGGGGAGGCAAGGGAAATTTTAGGCGAACTTAAGAAAAATGAATAAGCGACTTTTAGTTTTTAAACAAATAGTAGTTGTGAGATAAAAAAACAAGGAAAAGTAATTCAGAATTGTTAACCTTACTTCTTCTTCTTTTTTTTTAAATCATTATGTCATACTATTACAAAATTTCCACTCCCACTCATATTTCCTACCCTGTGCCAAATAGGAGAGTTTATTCTATGAATTTAATTTCTTATATGATTTATATTCCCCAATTATTAACAAACACGCAAGGTTTGATGTGAATATTTTTAATTATCTGACCACACACTTTAAATAAAGATTGGTTGTTATAGAACTAATTTTACTATTTTTTTTACATTTGACAAGTATGATCGTTTAAAGTGTCCAATCAGATTAAATTTAAAGACATCAGATCTTACATGCTTGTCATCGTAGAAACTACAAATAAAAGATTGAAACATGCCTATAGAAAAAAAAACATTATTTGGGCTTTTGGGGTAATGTAAGTAAGGCTTGTGATAAGCACGAGGGAAGGAGGTGTGGGACCCTACGTTGGGGGTATGTTGGAAGTCACGTGGCAAGGAGGTGGGGGCTAAAGGCTTGATAAGGAGTGGTCCAGTGTGGGAGTCCAAAACAGAGAGCCTGAGGGAAGGAGGTCCCTCATTATTGGCTTTTTCAAAGGAGGCGTGTAAGGTCAGGCCATCAATAAACGGGCCCCACGTGGGAACCCTGGTCAAGCTTTGGGCCAATCACGTTAGAGTCTGAGGTCTATGGGCATCTCTCTCCTTTCTCCTCCTGACCCCCTCTTTACTTGCCCCTTTCGTTTTTTCATCATCACTCTTGTGACCCCCCCTTCCCGTATTTTGTTTATTTCTTTTAAAAAATCTGTAGAACAAATTCTTTTTCCATTACTTCAAGTTATCAAATTGATGAGTGTGTTTATTTATTTTTTTTAAATAGGGTCATTATTAACTAAAAATCCATATAGAATAAGTACTAACACATGCCCTTTTGTATTTAGAGAACTTGAAATAATATATTTAACAAAATTTATGTTAACTGAAGGACACCGATTTAGCGGTCGGTGTAGTGTGCCTTGGGCCTAGTCCTTCAAGAAATTTTAGAACCTCAAGGTAAGCGGAAGCTACCCTGGGTATAGTTCGCAAGGAGCCTTGTTTAATCTAACTCTATCCTAGTAAACTATATATTTACACACATCTCACCATTTTGGGTTCATTTATACTCTCATTATCCACTTTGGTACACATCCTACCATATGCTTGTAGGAATTCTAAGGTCTCTACTAAAACATAAAGTGCAATGCATCAAAAGGACTTTTGAGGGTTATGGTGATGGATAGGCCAAATGATGGAATGAGAATGAGATTGAAAAGAATTGATGTTATGCATGTTTAGCCATTCATTCACAACTTGAAGTACCAATTGCACATTACTAAACTACTATGTATGCCTTATTTTTCACTTTTTTTTTTTTTTGCTTTTTCTCATTTTTTTTTCATTTTTTCTTCTTCTTTTTTCCCTTTCTTTTTGCCTTCTTTTTGTATTTTTTCTTTTCTATACATAACATGCTTCTTTGAAACATAACAATGACATCTTTTTTTCATTTTAAACAAAGCAATTATGCAACTTTTCTCATATTGACTAAACAATGCAATAACATCATGTGAAGGGCTCAAATGGGTAGCAAAAATGGTATAGTGTTTAGGGTTGATGTTTGGGATAAAAGGGTATGAAATGAAAGCCTTTATCATATTACATTACACTACATGCAACAAGTTTTGACCAAGAATGCAAACAAGTTCTAGAGAATGGTAACCAAGTGGATTTCACTCAAAAATGAATAATTAGGCTCAAATAAACCTCACAATATATGGCTAATTCTCCTAAACTCATAAACAAATATTCAAGACAATCAAGATTAACCATAGGGCATCAATTCTATTCACAAGATTGCAAATCAAAAGCATAAAAACAAATTCTCAAAATTGCCAAAAGTCTAAAAGTATGTCATGTCCAAGGTTAACAAATGTAAAAGTGAGGGAAAGTTCAAAATTTTTCAAAAATTTTGCCAATTTGAAGCTAGAAACATATCCAAGATGAAATAACCCAAAACTTAACCCAACTACAACCCCTCCCCCACTCTTAATTTCTACATTGTCCTCAATGTAGCAAAATCATGGAAAAATCCAATTAAATTTCAAAGCATGTGGAAATCAAGTGTGGTGGTGGTGATAGCACTAAGCACTTTATTCTAGTCCTTGAAATGGTAAAAACAACTAAATCTACCTTTTACTACTAGTTTATGTCCCTCCCCCACACTTATATTCCGTACTCAACAATTAAGCAAATCACATGAAGAATAACTAATAAGAAGGAAAACAAGTGAGGAAAGAGACAACCTTTGTTATGGTATCTTCAAATGCTTGAAGGAGAAGTTCTCATCCTTGATGAGGATCATGTTGGACTTTAGAGCTCCAACTTCTCCTTTGTTGATCTTCCTTAGTGGTGGTTGAAGTGGATATCTCATATGGCTCCTACAATGGTGTCCATGCAAAGAAAACAAGCCAAGAGAAATACCAAATCCAATGGAACAAACTTGGAGAGGGTTAGAGCATGATTTAAGCAAGTTAAGATCGAAACTCTCCAAGTATGAATCACAACCAAGAAAATCAACATTACTCCTATTTGTAGGAGTCAAAGACACATTTATGTTTTTTAAATCCTCTTGTGCTTGCAACCGGAAAGGTGAGGAACCCAACTTGGTGTTGAGGTACACCACATCGCATTTGCAATCACAAGAGGTGGGAGATATAAGAGTGGAAGAAGAAGAGGATTTATGCAATATGGAAGATGAATGAATTCCTAAATCGGGAGGTAGGTCACAGGACAAAATCAAATGGAAAGATTCATCCTTTTTCACAATTTTATCATTTAAAACATGAGAATCTTCCCTATTTGACCTACCTAAAGGAAGAAATGAATTGAGATCTAAAGATATGCAATTTTCATGTCCATTCTCAAGTGTAGCATGTGTCATGTTATCAATCAAACTAGATGAAGGGGTAACATCATATGAAGTGGAAAGCCAATTATCAATTTCCATACAAATAGCACAAGACTCATCACAATCACATGTGTTAATGAAAGAAGAATGTGGGGAGGAGGGAGAAATGAATTCTTCATCATGTTCAATAGATTTAAAAAAGCTCAAATTATCATGCTTATCAACACTTGAAAAGGAAGACAAATGTTCACAATTATAATGCCTAGACATGACAATTGCAACCAAATAATCTCAATATGCAAATGCAAGTAACTAAAAAAAATTAAAACAAATAAGAATGCAAAGTGAATTAACCTAAGATGCACCTAAACTAAATGCAACCTAATGGCTCACTTTAACCCAAATCAATCTTGAAGATCGACACAAATTTACTAGGGAGTCAAATTAATGACTCCCCGGCAACGGCGCCACTTGAAGGTCACCGATTTAGCGGTCGGTGTAGTGTGCCTTGGGCCTAGTCCTTCAAGAAATTTTAGAACCTCAAGGTAAGCGGAAGCTACCCTGGGTATCGTTCGCAAGGAGCCTTGTTTAATCTAACTCTATCCTAGTAAACTATATATGTGCAATGTAAGATGGATTTGGGTAAAATGAAATATATTTTTGTTCATTTTTAAATATGAGAATGAAGGATGCAAAACAAATAAATATTTTTGGTATTTTTGGATAAAAGAGTGGAATTGAAGTGAGTTGCTCTTGGAAATGAATTTCAATGGCTATCATAGCTCTCTAAATATTTTTGGGGAGTTTAATGCACTAATTTCCCAATTTACCAAACCTCATGAACCCATGAGTCCAATACCTAAATGTTGAGACCTCATCCAATTAGGCATTGTTAAACTCTTTAGTGCTTGTGGACCTATTACTTGCAAGGAACTATTAATCCTACGACCGGGACCCCGAATCGCCACTTAATTAATCCTATGATTTTAATTCACTATTGGAACCCCACATAATAAAATAAAATCTAAGGATTGAAGTCCAATGTTACTCAAGCAATTAATAGGTCCACTTTGAGTTTCTCTAGGTTTCCTAAAATACCAAACCTCACCAACCGGCAAGTCTAACACCTAATCTCATGGACCCATTAAATTAGGCATTATTAATTACCCTAGAGTGTGATTAGTGATTTGTAATGCATGGTTCAATTACAATTCAATTCAATAAACTATCTACCAATACCATGAGTAAATAGAAATATCTAATGAATTATAAAGAACATATGTATGACCATACATATTGTTGAGTCCAAATCCCTCATTACAAGTCAAAATCACAAATACCCATAATAACAACCAAGTCCAGTCCAATCTCAAAACATAAATGCTAACCTAAACCTAGGCAATCAAAAATATAAAGAGAAAGAAAAGGAATTGGGACTCCCCTTTGAAGAACCATAGCTCAAGCCATCTTCAAATCAACTCCAAGAGCAAGGTGGAATTTTATTGAGGCATGAATGGAGGAAGGAAGGTGGAAGATTGAAGAAATAGGATGAGAAGTGAAGAGAAGAGGATGAAGGGAATGGAGGGAACTAGGGTTTTGGGGAGCACCCAACCCCAAAACTTGTGTTTCTAAACCTAATTTACCACCTAATATGCATAGGCACTTGGGCTTAATGTTTTGGGTTTATTTTTTGGTCCAATTTGAGCTCAAAAGACCAAAAAATCAGAGAAAAACCATGCTGGAATTCTGCAGTTCGCGACAGGGACCAATCTGCAATTTCTGGAAGTTTTGGGTCAGCTTCTGTAATTTTCCCAGCATTGTTCTACAGTGTTTTCAGAATTCTGGGCAGTTTCTGTAATTTCTGCCAAATGTCCAGAATCACCATTTCAGCCCATTTTTGTCATTTTCTGCAAGGGAAAAATTACAACAACATAATTCCTTTCATCCCAAAAATTAATCACTTAAGATAAACAATTAAATGTGACGATTATGCCCTTATTTGACCCCTTTTCACACAAAACCATTTTTAATTCAATTAAATTATAATCAATTCATTTTGGTTCAATATTGCATCTCTCAAATGTTAATAACTTCAATTTAGCACACTAAAAACATACAAATCCAAGGATTTGTCATTAACTATGACCAATTATTTCATCATTATTAAACTTTTTTTCATGTTTCCTTTCATGTGACTCTGTCCACGCTCAAGCGGGCCTTTGATTTTTTTTTTAATCTTTTCTGAGTTAGAGAAGCAGACATAAATTATACAGATATATGTGTTAGAGACAATCAGGCTAAAGTACCGTAAGAAACAATGTTTAATTTTTGAAAGACCATATTATACATAACTATTTCTCTTGTATTACCGTGTTACCCCATGCTCGCTGGCCTGGATTCTAAATTAGCCCAATACGGAAGAAGCCCAACAGACGCTAAGTCAACTGATTGGAAGTTGTGGACGAGCATAAATATGAGAGAAGGGTGCAACGAGGAATGCAGAAGGTGGAAGGAGAAACAATTAGAAGGTGGTTGAGTCAAGATAACTGTCCGAGGAATCAGACGGTGATCTCGGGCTGAATACTCGGACATGCTAAGGACCTGGCAGTACAACGACTCTTTCATGCGGACACCTGGCATAACTGTTAGGAGAAATAAGTGGGACCGCCTAGGCTATATAAGATAGGTCAAGTTAGGGTTTAGGGTACGGAATATCTGAGAGCAGGAATAAAATCACTTTTTACTTTCTTGTATTGAGAGATTCCTTGTAACCAGCTATTCATCTTGTACTCTGATTATCCAATTCAATAAATCTCGCCAGGTTCTATCTGTTAATATTTGTTTATATTTTATTGTTCCAGTTCTTATTACATAATATCTCAACTATTCTTTATTATTTATCATATCTTGTCATATCTCTGGTCATTCCTGTTATTTCCAACTCATAATTCATTATCGTTATATTTAATTCTTAGTTATCGTTTATATTATCGAATTCAGCTTACGTGCTTAATAATTCCAGATCAAGTTTATACCTCGAAATAGATAATCTCTGTTTTATTCATATATCATGTTAACCAATCGTTATTAAATCCATAGTATGTTTATTTTATTAAAGTTATTTAGATTATTCGAAATCTAGGTAACACAATTACCTTGGTCATATTTAGGAGATGTGAACGTGATAGGATAGAAGAGTTAAAAAGGGATGATTGCATATTTTGAAATTTGAACATTCTAAATACTAGCCATAATCTTGAAAGGAATAATTTATCATAGTTTATGCAATAAATATTACAAAAGAAACTTGTTTATAGCCAAAAGTTTTTTGAGTCATAATGATACGCTTGAATATGCTTAAATAATACTCCCTCCGTTCCTAAATATAAGATCTAGATGACTTTTTTGAAAAATCCTAAAAAAACAAAAAATAAGTTAATTATAAATTGATTTACCTAATTTTTTCTATTAAACTAGTTTATTTTACCTATAAGCTAATGGATAATCTAAAAAGATATCAAATATGTCATCATTTAATAACCTATTTCGCAACCTTAAACTTTCAAAAAAAAGTTATCTAGGTCTTATATTTAGGAACGGAGGGAGTAATATTTAGATGTATATATTTTAAAACTTATTTTAGAGTTTATATTTTAAATGGGCCTTGAATAAACTTTCAAAACTTGTTATGCCTTTTGTACAACCCTAGCTAAAACCTCAAATAATTTTACCTCAGGCTCAATGTCATGCTTAACTTTTATATATTTAAAGCAGACTTATATAAACTTAGTTTTTTGAACTGAAGCTTATACTCCCTCTGGTCCTAAATATAAGTCATGGTTGACTTTTTTGGAAAATCCTAAAGAAGCAAAATAAGTCAATTATAAATTGATTTAACTAATTTTTTTCCCTTAAACTAATTTGTTTAATCTATAAACTAATGACTAATCTAAAAATTTATCAAATATGTCATAATTTAATAACATATTTTGTAACCTTAACATCTCCAATAAAAGTCAACCGTGACTTATATTTGGGAGCGGGAGTATAAACTTAGTTAAGACCTATTGCAAAGTCATTTACTATTGAGTGTTTGATTATGGTCGTGATGGACTGATGGATGCGGTGTCGGCCAATCGCATGGTGGGCAATGGGCGCGTGAAGCGTGATACTGACGTAACACATACGCAGGGCCCCCAAGGGCACTTGAATTATAGATCACGTACGCGTGATCTGCACGTGTTATCTCCCTGGCCCCAAAGTCACATATGCCATTTTGCCTTCCACATTTCTCTTCATATATCTTCAAGCTCAACTGCAATCCTCCAGACAAAACTAACAAAGCATACAAGCAAACGTAATTCTGGTTTTTTTCCTTGACTAAATATAGTAACTCAGACTTATTTATGTTATCTATATCTACTTACAACTATATATTTATATCTCTCGTCTCATAATATACTCCTCCGATTCTTATTATAAATCATCAACTAGCTACAATTTTTTGTCCCAAATATAAGGCGTCAACCGTCACATTAAATGTTTTTTCCCACTTTATTTAAAATTGAAAATTTGACATACATCATTTAATGAAGGGTGGAGTTGGAAAAAGTAGCAAAATTAACATGAATTTTAAGACTCAGCTTCCATTTCTTGTTATGTATAAATAAGTAATTGGTGACTTATAATAAGGATTGGAGGAAGTAAATCTAAGTTTGTTAAATGGTCTTTTCCTAAAATATAAGTTTGTGTTTGAGTTTGTCAACTTAAGGTAAGATAGAGATAGCACTCCAACAAAAGCACATCATCTATTCTCCACACATTCTATTTTTCTCCTCCTTTTTAAATAGCGACATTTTTCGGAAATCAAATTTCATCCCCTACATAATCATTGTTTTTTACCATACTTTAAATATTTTTTTGGGAAAGCATTGTTTGCCTTACTTGAACTTAATTATATTATGGAATAAATGATACTCCCTCCGGTTCTAAATATAAGACCTAATTGATTTTTTCTAGAAAATCCTTAAAAAAGCAAAATAAGTTAATTATAAATTGATTTACCTAATTTTTCCATTAAACTAGTTTATTTTACCTCTAAACTAATGGATAATCTAAAAATATATTAAATATGTCATTATTTAATAACCTATTTCGCAACCTTAATCTCTCCAAAAAAAAGTCAATTAGGTCCTATATTTAGGACCGGAGGTAGTATTAGATTTCAAATTTTGTATTATTTAAAATATTTTCAAAAGAAACAAATATAGACCATCCTCATAGGATCTAAACAATTAAATATACTACATTCATTCGTAAATATAAGATCTATTCACCTAATAGTTAAGTTAACTAAAATTATATAATATGACAAGAGTACTCTCATGTCTTGCCTTTATTGCAAATCCCTCACTCACTTATTTTTTTTTATTGAATAGAAATATTAATAGGGCTAATTTTTTAAAAAATAAGATGAATAAAAAATAATTATTGTATTTAGAAACAAATACACTTTTTAAAAATTCTTGTTGTATTGTGTACGGAGGGAGTACACACTTTATTCATTTCTTTGACAATTAAGAAGCACGGCCCCACAATTAAGGAGTAATACCCTCGGCATGTGATGCATATATTGATATATACACTGATCGATATACAAATCCATCCAGTACGAAAGAGATCGGGCGCTTTTCGACCTGCCTCTCAATAACTGGACTCACACATGGCACAACAATAGATCAATCATTTGAGAATTAAGGAACTGATGGAGGACAAAGTATTTTTTTAAGAAAACCGGAGATTATTTGAGGAAAAAATAGATGAAAAGAAGAATAACGAGAATGGAGGCGGAACAAGGTGAAAGGACATGAGATGATGTAAATGAGATTTTTTTTTGGCCAATGATGTAAATGAGATTGAAGGCAGTATCTTTCTCACTTTTCTATTCAGGATAAATCATCAGACTACTACTATCTCAGTGATGTAGACCGTCAAAGCGTAATAAATAAACTCTCCAGTCTTTTTCCTTGTACCACCCCAAAAGTTAACCCGCTACCTATCTCTCTTTTATTGTGCAAATAATTACCAAATTCTACATATAACATCAAATTATCCTTTTTCAGAACAAATGAAATGTATATCACCTTAAAATATTTATATTCAAATTTGTTTTCAAACTATTATTTTTTTCTTATAAACTAGTTGTCACGTAATATAATTGCGTTTAACATATATATATATATATATTTAAATTAATCGATCCTTTTTTCTTAATGTTGAATAAAAGCCAGTTTTAGGATAAAAGTAGTATTGCCACTTTGAAAAGTAAACGGACAGAATTGTAGTCAACCCATTGACAAGTGGTTACCCCTTATCCCACCCTTTCAGGGATATTATTGAAGATGCCAAGCTCTTATTGGCGCAGGATTGACATGTGATGGGGGAACATATCCCTCAGGCGAACAATGCCCGGGCCGATTGGTTGGCCAATCTAGCTAGCTCATGAGATGAACGAAAATTTCTGTGTCTATGATCAGCCGCCTCACTCCCCACCAGAGGGAGATGTGGAGTGATGTAACCACCTTGATTCTCTTATTTTCTTAGAGCGAGCTCTCTAGAGCCATATTTCCAGTCATGTACTCCCTCCGGTCCTTAATGTAAGAGCTAGCCGTGAAAAAATCGCTTCTTAAGAAAACATGTGAATGTTAGTTGGGTGTAAGAGAGTTAGGTGTAAGAAAAAATTGCCCATATTTATTATGGTACTTTTAAGAGAGAGAGAAATACATAAGCATTAATAAATATGAAAGAGAGTTAGGGGTAAAGTAGGAAAAAATGCATTAAATGAGGAGAGAATATGAGGTGAGCTCTTACATTAGGGACCAAAACCATTCAAATTTTAGGATCTTACATTAGGGACCGGAGGGAGTATTAAAAATAAGGAAACCCAGCACCACAAACCATTAAAAAAAGTTAAAGGACCATCTTAAATAAATCGGTTCCACACATATAGCTATGCTTTTAATGTGGGAATGGCTAGGCCACCACCACTAATACAGACCATTCTGCTCCTCTTTCCTCCGGGACCTACCCATTTATTGCTACATTACCATACTCCTTCACTATCCTCTTTTACAATGTCGTCCTCTCCAATTCATCACCACTCTCACACAAATTAAACCCTGCGTCGTTGTCTTTTCTTAAAAGATGATTAAACAGCATAAATTCAGCTATCATGTTTCAACTTACCTGGCGTTATTATAAACATTATGGCAACGCTGAAATTAAACCTCATACCTCTACACATTCGTCTTCTCGTTTGACTTTTCATTAACACCGGCCGAGAGTGTCCGGGTCAATTTTTTCTCACATCTGGATTTGACCTTTGAGGAGTGCATGCAATTAAGGTAGCCTCCCATGAGGTCATGACTCATGACTTACAATTCAACGATAAAGCTTTCACTAATTAATGACATTTTAAATAAAAAGTGGGGAGGTAATTATCGATGAGGGTCGTTGATTTCAAAGGGTTCATAATTACGCCATCATTGTTCAAATAGAAAGGCATGATTTGGTGTTTGAAATTTCTAATACCACCAACAAACGTGACATCATAAATTCATAATATATTAGCTAGCTTCTGATAAATCAACAGTTATGTACTAACATCACATTGTAACAGTGATTTTTTTGTCAATTTATCTTAACCATATACTTCTACTAGATAAGTATTATAAGGATTAATTTGGGAAAATTATAAAATGATTTTATATTTTAGAACAAATTAAAATTTGAAAATGATCTTATATTCATGAACGGAGGAAGGGATTATATAATACATGTGTATATATATAAACATTCAAACACCTACCAAACAGCCTTAGCCAAAACAGAGGATAATTAGGTTTCATTTGGAATCTGTTAACGTTAGACGTGGCTTGTTTGCACCGACGGATTTCAACAACTGAACTCGAATTAGTCTTATTTCGCCTTTAATGAATTTAATTTAAAGTTTTTTTCCTTTTCATTTTGCTGTTTTTTTGCCGTGAGATTTCTGTAAGAAAGACGTATGTACCCTAGGATTAGCAGAAAAGGCCCAGTTCAAGGAAAGGAGCACTGCAAAATGGTCATCAAGATGAGGCTACTAGTATAGCAGCATATATGCGTCCCTTACAGAGTTGGACTTATATATCACAATAAGCAATAGGAAAAGCTACGACATAAAACAATAAAAACAAAGATGACCTGCCTAACTTATTTAGGTTTTAACTACTATTTTTTGTTCCATGTACGTGCCTACCCTCGCATAATCCCTATTTATGTATTCAAATATTGATGTAAATTAAAAGACAGGAGCAAAGGCAAGCATGAAAAGTTTCCAAATTATGAAAGCACTAGATAGTGACGTTGAAGAGGTTATCCTAAGCAAAGAACTTGGAATATTGAATAATGTTTTCTTAAAGAAGCGATAGAGGGCACTAACATCAATTTCTTATCAAGGGGATGTGTATTAATATTATAAATAACTGGGCAGTATAGGAAAGTGACAGTGCGTGAAAGATATTTGAGTGACACTCTTTGAAATTTAAATACATGTCTTTGTATTCTGGAAAACAGATCTCCCAGCATTACGAAGCTAAAGAACAGAAAGGCCTTTTTAACTCACCCAAATTGTGATTTATTGGCCTAACAAGGGCATGCGCTGCCTTGTTGGCGAATTGAGGCAAAGATTCTCCATTTTTTGTTTTCAAAAAAACGAATGGAATTTGCTCTTATTTGATTAATGGGATTGTATGTAGCATCTCATTTAATTTTCATTTTAGGGAATAATGAATTTTTTAAAGCCATATGCCTCGAAAAGTTTGTACAATTCAAAGTCCCTGGTTTTTGACCAAAAAAAGTCCCCTGTTTAATACATATGTGTGTTTATGTATGTAACTTACCTTATTCCTTTAAAGCGCCACGTAGCCAACTTCACTAACAAGATCGGTCATTCAACTCATACAATTAATTTCAATTAAAAAAAACTCATACAATTGATAGGTCATTTTTGTTAGGTATGGTAAGGGTCGTTTTCCTGCGACTTATGATCCCTATTTGAAGTTCCTTTTGTTTGATCCCCTCATGTTAATATAATGGGATAATTGCACATTTATTGGTCATAAATAAGAGATTTAATTTTAAAGAGGTCCTAAAGAGTCGTTGATGACCACTATTAAAAACCACAATAGCCTGTGTTAATACGTGAAAGAGTTGTCAATGAACTTATGTGGAATTAAATATCTTATTTGAGATTTAATTGCAATTGTCTCAAATTTAATTTTGAAATATTCTTGCACCTAACTTGATATATTCATAATTACAATTTATGACGCGCTTGATTAAAAAGGATGAAAAGGGAGATTGAGATAGATGGGAATGGTTCTCGGTGAATTGAGAAACAATAATGGAGAGGGAGATGGGGACTCCTTTACTATTGTATGTGTGATTGTCCCCCAATAATAAGATTCCAATGTTCAACTTAGGGCACTGTGTGTATCCTACATGTCTTCACACGCAACTCCTTTCCAACAAATCATTTGCCTCTTTCCCCCTTTTTTCTCACCCATCATTGATTCCCAAATATTCCCCCTTTTATGAATTCAGCAAATACCGGATTACTACCTCCTAGGCATAAGTAATGAACTATTCGTTTCACTGTTCAATAAGTGGCAAATGTTTTTTCCCACGAGCATTGTTCATCTCCTTCTCCTTGGCCAAGTGGAATAACTAAGCGTGAATTTATAACTGGAACGTCATTCTATCAAATTTAATTGGAAATCGAAGTCATTTTATAAATGGTGAAGCATTGACAAGTTAATGGAAAAAAAAATAAAGCACTAACAAGTCCATTAGTTCGTAATAAGTTGAGCTAAATCCATCAACTTTATGTCATCGTAAAACAATTCGCGGGTTCGTAGGTTATGGGCCTCCAATTCAAAATCAGCTCATGAATTTCGGGTCCATATATCAGTTGTGAATACGCTATATAGTCCATTTTAGTAATTTTGGGATTAGAACTTACTGCATTGGAATTATTTAATACTGCTATTTCTTAAATATACGAACTATTCAATGAGATGAATTTGTTATGCTTTTTATAAGACATTTATATTTTTAATATATTTTTCTTCGTATTTATGTAAGAATAAAAGTTAGCCCAATTGTTAAAGGAGAGTTGGCTTCAACCATAAGTTTGTTGTTTCGAAATTTGTTGACGTGAGGATGTTGTTGGTCAACGATATTTAAGTACATTTGTAAGCTTGTTTCAATTCATATAAACTCTTTTTAGAGAAAATATTACTTTTATTTATAGTAATAAAATTAGTGGCCAGCATGGACATAATCATTACACTGATTTTTCAGATGCGTTATACTAAAACTAGCACCTTAAAGGGGCGAAGAAGCAAGCACCCTGCTAGCTTAGGCTTTACCCATGAAGTTAAAAGTGCTGAGGTTTTTTTAAACTCCAAAAATGTGAAGTCTCACATTATATATATGTCGAGACTTGCATTGAGAGATATACTTCTAGTGCCTACGAATACTTTTTTCCTATTACACATGGTAGGCCTATTTAAGAAGCTGATGATACACTTATACAGTATATTTATTTTCCCAATCACAAGTCACTTCTGATTGTACTGCCGAAAAGAAAGAGAGGAACTCCACTCCCGTGCATAGATCGATTCTGCCCATGGGTGATTTTCTCGCTTAGAATTAGAGGCTGCAATCGAAGTTTTGGGACCCCCACGGTCTTGATGTAGCTTGGCTGCTTTGGCTGAGTTTGTTAATAGCACTGCCCCATTCTTTCCTGCAAAAACTATAGTTCAAAGTGAATAGGGGAATATCTAATAAAAAAAGTGAACAGAGGAATATAATAGAAATATTAATAACATTAGAAATATTTGATCGGATCTACACTCGATTGGTCGGATTGTCCGATCACGTAATTAGAAGACCTATAGGAAATGAGAAAGTTGACTAATAAGCATTAATATATATGATTAATTATGATTGATTTGAAATGACAGTGACATTCTATTCATAGTGAAGCTTCTGAGAGGGTGATTCGATTCTAGTAACATGGTTCCACGTACGTGAGTAGGAACATTTTGCTTGAGTTTAGGTTCAAATTCAAAGTTTCAAGATCCGGGAATATCCTTAAGTCGGGTAAATTTCTTCAATTAAAATCATGAGCATAATGGAAAATTTATGTTATAGGAGTATTTTTTATACTGAAATTTTATGTTATATTACTCACACATGAAGAAGAGACCCTTCAGTCTTCACGCGAGTCGACCTTTTACAGGGACATAAGATTGTGAAAGCATATGATCGAGTCATATCCTACACTATGCCATAGTGGTGGCGGCTGACGGGGATAATAAGCTACGTAACCAGCTTATTCAGATTGTTATCAAGTCATCAGTAATAATTTTTTTTTTTGCCAGACGTCATTAATATATTGGGATTATAAATATATTATAATTCCTTGTTCGGCGAAGACGTTTTTTTTTTGCCATCGGTGAAGACATGTTGTAGTTATTTATTTACTTATATTTAGTGCTGTGATTAAAGTTCACGAGTGACATGAAATGATTAATGTATTGGGCCATTATTATCAATTACTTAATAACCTGCTCTTCTTATATTCCTCGCTTCTCCCTATTTTCTCATTTTTTTATGTATGTTCTGCTTATATAATCTCTCTACTTTCAACTTTGCACATGCGAGCTACTTTCAACTTTTTTCAATAAATTATTCAAGGCTTTATGAAAGTGGATTTTTTCTCAGGTGATAGTTGGGTTCTGACTGATTCCATTTCTCACTATGCAATTATTTTTTCCCTTTATTTTATCGGCCCATTTCAACAGACGTGTATTAGGTTCATGAACCTTAAATAATTTAATCGTCCTCAACATTTGACTGTGTCGAATACATTGTTGTGTTTTTTGAACTTGGCTTCATTATAATAAAATATTGTGTTATTTAAAGTTCACGGAAGGAGCTCATGAGATTCTTCTGATAGATGCTCTCACATATAAACATATGTTGTAATGGATACATCAAGTCACTTATGAACTCAGTCAGCTTATAAAGTTAGCTGACTGACCCACAAATAGTGGCCCCACGAAGAATTAGAATTGAGTAGACACCAGCCACATACTAAAATCAGTTGAAAGAAAAATTAGAATATCATTTCCCAATCTAATGGGCTATGGTCTTTTAGATGCGCATCAAAGTGACTGCATCCAAACTAATCCATTTATTTTGTCCACTTTTTCAATTTTTCTTTTATACTCCCTCCGGTCCTAAATATAAAACCTAATTAACTTTTTTGAAAAATCCTAAAAAAGTAAAATAAGTTAATTATAAATTGATTATTTACCTAATTTTCCCCTTAGACTAGTTTATTTTACCTATAAACTAATGGATAATCTAAAAATATATCAAATTTAATAGTTTATTTCGCAACTTTAACCTCTCCAAAAAAAAGTCAATTAAGCCTTATATTTAGGACCGGAGGTAGTAAAAAGTAAGGACATATGTTAGGATTCAAATTGAAGTGCGACTTTGTAGATTATAGTAATTCTTTACTACCAAACTTTGTTAACATAAGCGTTTTCACTGCATTTAATTTAACATGCAAATATTTTTTATGTTTAAGTTCTTTAATCCACCTCTCGTATTCTTTCCGGGGAAGTTCAAGGTTTCTTCTCCTCTAATTGCTTAATTCATTTTACTTACTCTTCCCACTTTCACCGTGTTTTGACAGGGACAAAAGGTGAGAAACAATTAAATGGGAGGTAATGTTGGCTTAGGAAAGAAATAAAAAATTCACCCATTTTGGCACGTTTTTTGTTTTGTATAATTACCTCCATTTCCTCCCAATCTAAACATGATTAGAGTCCTACCTAGTGCATGTGTTGGGTTAAGAGCAAAATTATCATCCCACACTACCCTTGAAAAAAAATTCTTATCCACGTTCGTACAATCATAATTATTTGTTGGGATCTTGAATGGAGGTGATAACGTGGTTGTGAACAACTGGCAGCGTAGCATAACAAAGAAACCTTACACACACAACATATGCTCAATAAAAGCTATAGCAAACCATATAACTCGATAGTTTTTAAATTTAATGGAATACAGTAAAAAAATTACATAATTTGATTGTCTCTAGAATCTATCGGTACTCTTGGGTATATGCTTGCTTGTATAGCATGGCAGTAAAAGCTTAATCCCACTATTGTGTGTAAATTCACACACCCATGAAAAAACACACATTCACACCTCCATTTTATTCTGATCTCAGTGGGGGTGAATTCAATAAGCTTCAGAGTCATGGGCCTCTGTACTTGTATTTATAAAGAATTGCCTCTGTGCCAAGTATTAAAAAATTTAAAAGCTTAGTCAGCCACAGTTTTTATACATATATGATGCTGCGGTAAAATAAATAAAAAACAAAGAATCTAAACTAAATCAAACTTTTTGTTTGTATAAATATGATGGCAAAGAAGGACTTTCGTCACTGGACCATATCATCCCTCTCCTTTCTATCCAGTCACTCACTTCATAGAAATTGGTGATTTGGACCCTTGGTGGTCATTTACTGGTGTAGTTAGTGACTCACGACTTACAAGTCATGGATATTGAACCAACAACACAAGCTACGGAATGTAGAGTTTGTGGTCGTTGGTGGGGTCATCTCAAGGCCTTGTCTGAGAAATCCAAAACCAAGTTTTTGAACGTCACTAGCAACATAAAGAAGACAGCACAAGCTGACCCTAGGCGAGTAATTCACTCACTAAAAGTAGGAATGGCCCTCACATTAGTGTCTTTGTTTTTCTACATAAGGCCACTATATGATGGCTTTGGAGTTGCTACAATTTGGGCCATTCTCACTGTGGTCGTCGTATTTGAATATACCGTAGGTAATAATAATTAGGAATAATCTTGCCATCACCCATTATTGTCCTTCAATGTCAAATAAGTATATAAAATAACGCGTCCAATAATTTTTGCTTTTATTCAGGTGCCACTATTAGCAAGTGTATGAACAGAGGATTTGCTACACTATTGGCAGGTGCCCTAGGGGTCGGGGGTCAATACTTGGCCACTTGTTTTGGAGAATCAGGAAAACCTTTTGTCCTTGGGATCCTCGTCTTCGTTCTTGGTACGTAAATTTTCTATTTGCATGCACTGATTTTGAGTCCACAACATGTATAATTGTTATATGAAGCAGTGATTGGCTAATTCAACAGTGTTGTTTGCAGCCGCAGGATCAACCTTTTCCAGATTCTTTCCTAGAATCAAGGCAAGATATGATTATGGGGTGTTGATATTCATATTGACATTCAGTTTGGTCGCTGTGTCGGGCCAAAGGGTTGAAAATATTATTGAGCTTGCCTATCAAAGACTAATGACCATTTTAATTGGGGCAGCAACTTGCATGGTCATCTCCCTATTCGTTTTCCCAGTGTGGGCAGGCAAAGACCTTCACAATTTGATTGCTTCCAACTTAGAAAAGCTCGCCGATTTCCTCCAGGGTATACTGGCAATCTATGACACTATATTAGCCATCAATGTTATTCATTTAATATTCTAAGATCTGTAGGCCACATGTTTACAGGATTCGAATTTGCATATTTTGAGTGCTCAGAGGGTAAAGAGAATCCTTATAAGTCAGTTTTTCAGGGATATAAAAGTGTCCTCAGTTCCAAAGCAAGTGAAGACTCATTGGTGAGTGCCAATTAAGGTCTTTCAATTCTCTTTTTGAGTGAATTATTACAATATTTTCATTTTGAAGTCCATGATATATTGATCTCCATCTTCTCTGTATTATCACAGGCAAATTTCGCGAGGTGGGAACCAGGTCATGGCCGTTTTCGCCTTTGTCATCCTTGGAAACACTATGTTAAGATTGGAGCACTTGCTCGAGAATGTGCTTACAGAATTGAAACTCTCGACCGTTACCTCAACCCTGAAATCAACGTATATTATATACATATAAATCTCTGCTTGTTTTACCAATATTATAGTACTATTATTTTGAGCGAAGACCCAAAAATGATACATAATTATTGGCCAAGGAATAGAAATAGTACATAACTATTCCAAGGCACACAAATGATACCCAACTTTTAACATGTGATCAAAAATGATATTTTCACTAATATAAAAAGTCCAAAATACCCTTAAAAATTAATCGCCGTCAGGTAAAAAAAATTATTTTGGACGCTTCATGTCTAATATTATTGTTATATTTTTAGTGAAAATATCATTTTTGATCACATGGTAAAAGTTGGTTATCATATTTGTATCTTGGAATAGTTATGTACTATTTTTGTTCCTTGACCCATAGTTATGTAGGAGTATCATTTTTGGGTCTTCCCCCTTATTTTAACTACATAAGCTAATATGTGTTTGACTTAATGCAGGTGTCAATGGAATTCAAAGGTAAGGTTCAAGAACCATGCAAGAAGTTGTGCATGGAAGCCAGCAAGGCCCTGAAAGTGTTGTCATCATCCATCAAAACAATGACTCACCCTTGTGATGCAAAAACTCATCTAGAGAATTCCAAAGCCGCTATCCATGACTTAAAAAATGCACTAGGAACCACTTCATTAGAAGATGAAGACCTCATAGCTATTATACCAGTGGCCACAGTGGGATCAATACTAATAGAAACCACCAAGTGTGTAGAGAAAATTCATGACTCTGTTTCAGAGCTATCTAATTTAGCTCACTTCAGGAATGTGATTAAACCCAATGTAGATGTCTCAGCAGAGAAACCACAGCTTCTTCATCGAGGAATAGTAAGACCTGTTAAAGAGAGTGATGGATCCAGCCATATAGAAATCATCATAGAAGAGCCAAACACTGACTCATTAGAAAAAAGCGCCCAAGTCAAACTTAGTGGGTCAACTGCATGTAAATAGTTGTAAATGTTCACTCCACCTTGTTTTTAGCCATGGTGTTGTTATGTGAACTAGTCTCTAGCTTCCGTTTATATATCCTCTTGTACTCTTGGATCTACAGTACTCTAAGGAAGAAGCTTTCTCAACTTCTTCCGTAACTTGTACTGTATAACTAAATATGTTCGCTTCACTTTCAATATTTCCACAAATTTTGTTCGTTTTCTTTGGTCTATGTGCTTGTATTTGTATATGGTTCCTACATGACAAAAAAGGGGATTTATTCTAGTATAAGGCTGCAAAGATCTCTACCCGATAAATAAAACTAATAAAGTAGCCACAAATTCCTCTGCTATGAGAGTTGAATTTTTTCTGCATGAGTAAAACAAAAACTGAATTTGAACCTGCACATGTACTCTTTTTTAACTAATTATAAAAGGATGGCCAGTACAAGTAAAGCCAGAAGGTATATATTTTAAAAAAATGAACGTGCGTAGGCGACATTCAAAGCCAGAAGGTGCAAAAGCTGACATTCTACAGCTGCGAAATCACTTGGATCTGAGATGTTGATTAAAGACCATTAGATAAATTTATTTTTGTCAATACGATATAAATAAGTAACGGGATAAAAGAATGCATGCACGAAGAGTTAACAGAAGAATTCAGAAAGAATATTCTCATCGTAGGCCTGGTAGGCTTTCTGCTTGAGCTACTTAAATTGGTTTTTTTTTTGCCCTGAGCTACCTTAATGTCATATACATACCGTGTCTTATGTCAACATTTTAATAAAGGAATCCATTAATATGAACATGAAATAGATTTATACCGCCGAGGGTCGTAAAGCTAATCATATATCATAATGAATTATGAAGTTTATAACAATGATAATTCCAAAACTTGAGCTTAATTTTACAAAATGACAGAAGCAGCAGGTTAGGTGGAAGGAACATGCGGCTAAACATCATCAGATACGTGTATGCAAGTGATGAATGTGTGTGTGTGTAGGAATATAGGATATTACACATAATACATGTGGAGAGATGGGTGTAGAGGGAAGCAGAGCAAGAAGGGGCATGGGCTTACTGGGATTGAAGTTTAGATTTTAAACGTAGCCAGAAACTTCGTGAGCCTAATTAATCAGAAAATTAATATCACAGCAGTGAACAGTTTGATATGGATATCACGTGCTCTAATTCTGTGCCAGCATTTCAGTCTAAGCATCTGCCAAAGGTTATTAGTTCATTTATTCACAAAGAAGAGGTTATTATTTGTTAGTTAATTAGTGAGTTGCACGTGCACCACAGGCTTGAAGGAGGAAAAGTTGCCTAAGGATTGAAAAGGCACACATTATTCAACTCTTACGTCACTAGTTGGGTGTAATGATTGGAAACACTATGTTCAAAATCTCATGCTCAAACCGGAGTTGATTTGATTGTTATGGTCAATAAAGAGTTAAACGCTTACAAACAGAAGGGTCGGATTCTCTCATAATCTCACCCTCATAATCACCTCTATCGGATTCATTCTATCCATTAAAATTCATCTAGGCTCATAATTTGTCATTTGTACCATTAAAAATAAAAAAAAATTGTATTATAATATAAAATAAATGAAGAAATTTTAATTTTTTTATTTTAAAAAAACTTTTTAGCATAAAAAATTTCAACTATCTAAACCTATTTCATTTCAACAGAAGAATTTATAAGAGATACAGACTTATCCAGTTAACTGTAAAATTTTTATAGTTAACTGGATAAGTCTGTATCTCTTATAAATCTTTCTGTTGAAATGAAATAGGTCTAGATAGTTGAAATTTTTTATACTAAACATTAATTTATATTATAATACAGTTTTTTTATTTTTAACTATATTATTTTATACTTGGTGCACCAAGTATAATTTAATATTTTATAAAAATATTAAATCTGAACAATTGAATCTTTCATCCAATGATGTCAAGAGGGTGATAATGAGGGATTATGAGGGGGAGGGATTCTGAGAAAATTCCTTCCCCAAACATAAGGTTTGGTAAATTCACTATCTTTGATTAAAAATATAGATCCATTCACTTTTACACTTACACCTTTTGGTAATTAGAAGTTGTGTGTGTGTGTGTGTTTTTTTTTGTGTTTTAAAAATGCTTTTAACAAGTTTTGGTCATGTCACCACGGAACCAACACCTTGATAGTTAGAAAAGGAGAGATAAGATATCTTTCCACCTTCAAGTTCCTGAGTTCAACACTTGATGCTCCTTCTCCGGGCAAACTTCAGATTAGTCGATACTCAAATAGTGTCATATACCGGAGGTTCTAAGCAAAAAAAACAAGTTTTGGTCATGTCACAATCGCTATGGTTTTGGATCAATTTGCCTCATGACTAGATTCCATCGGGTTGGGTCGGCCCATCTCAAACTACCAAACCTCCAGGTTTTTGTGCAGCCCTAGTGTAACATAGTAGTATTTGTTTCCAATTGGGCATATTAGTATAATCAATTATAATCTCCGATTAAAAAAAAGTATAATCAACTATGATGCATTCATTCAGTTAAAAAGAAACTATATTCATTCATAATTCAATTGGGCCACGGCCCATCATACACTGAAATCCAGTTTTGACTTTTGAACCCTCCGCCCCTCTTGCGTTGCTTCAGCGTGAAGGTTTGTGGGTAAAGGGCGAGAGCGTCATTTCATTTCGTAGATCAGAAGATCAGTTTCTTCATCCATCGTCAATTACATTCCCTTTTTATGTTGTCCTCCATGTTCTAATTCTAAAGCTAGCGAAGGAAATCGAGATGGGGCTTCTCTCTAACAGGCAGGTTCCCTCTTCTTTTCAAGCTTTCTTTTTAAGCATCTCTATTGCTCGCTGAAATTTGCGATAATTTATGTGAAATTTTGAATCTTTTTCCCCCATTCATGTAATATGATAAATAATAATAATGGATGAATTATTAATTATGGAGGAACAGAGTTTGTAAAGAGAGGCTGAAGCCTGGGGATCATATATACTCTTGGAGGACTGCCTATATCTATGCCCATCACGGTTTGTTCTCTCTATGTCATTATTCGTTTTCTTCGCTTCATATTTATGTATGTATGCCCATGTGCAAAATATGGTGCAAAGGAAAATACTCCAATAAATAGGATGCATGACGTAGTTGTTAAAAGAAGATTTGTTGGTGACACTTGGGACTTCTGGAGCATTAAAAAGTTTGCGTTTTTAGCAAGGGAAATTTTATTTCTTTCCTTGATCCGTGGAGGTGCTTGTACCCTGGCGGAGAAAGGAAGAAAATAATGGAAATGTGAGAAGATTGACTGAGAATGCCGTGATTTATTCCATAGTGTTTACTTTAGGCTTTAATGCAGACTAATGATCTGAATTCCTGATATAGGTAATTCAGAATAGCAAGCTAACAACTTTCACAGTAAACTGGGTTGCTAACTTTATTGAGTCTTGACAAGACTAAGTGAAGGAACAGATAATTTGGCTAGTAAACTCTTAATATTTTGTTTATTGTAGGTGGTGTTTGTTATAGTCATTGTCCTTTAAATACCTGGTTAGATTGGAAATGCTGATAGTTCATTTTATGAACTGCATATTCAAGGATCTGCCACTCCTGTACATTTTATCTATATAAGATTGAGTCTGAGAAAGCAGAAACATTTTTCTCTTTCGTACTAGGTCTGCTGCTGATAACTAGATATACTTTTTGGCGGAGAATTCAAGTGCTCCGTGTAGTTATAGTCTGTTAATTTATTATTTCAAGAACTCCTCTCCTCATTTACAGCTCTTTGCCTCCTCTCTCCCCTTTTGTCATTATTAGCATCAAAAGATGCATTGTGAGGCTCTACGGCAAATGAACTAATTTAAGTAGTATTCTTGACACAACTATCTTTTATCTGTTGGCAGTTAGGAAAGGCGTGTGTGAATTTTCATATTGGAAGAGAGATGTGTGATGGCAAAAAAAAAAGGAAGAGAGATGTGTGATTTAATCATCTCTTTGTGAGATGAGAGAAATGTATGCTTTAGATTAATTTACTCAATTCAATCACATGACGTTGAATTATGCTGTATTTGATGGTCATGGATGGATTTTTGACAGTTTCATTCTGTGGACAGGAATTTATATTGGTGATGGCAAAGTGGTTCACTTCACAAGACGTGGACAAGAAGTAGGAACTGGTACAATGCTGGATATTCTTCTCATTAGTTCAGGGCCAGCTAGATCTCAAGAACCATGTGAAACTTGCACCCAACCTCAAGGGGAGCATGGGGTTGTCTGCTCATGCCTCAATTGCTTCTTGGCCGGTGGTGTCTTGTATCGCTTTGAATATGCTGTCAACCCTTCTTTGTTCCTTGCAAAAGCCCGTGGCGGAACATGCACCCTTGCAGTCTCTGATCCAGATGAAATTGTGGTACATCGAGCAAAGTATCTGCTTGAAAATGGCTTCGGTTGCTACAATGTTTTCAAGAACAACTGTGAAGATTTTGCAATCTACTGCAAAACGGGGCTTCTTGTTGTTGTAGAAGGAAGACTTGGGCAAAGTGGACAAGCAGTTTCCATTATAGGGGGGCCTTTAGCTGCTGTTCTGTCCACTCCACTTCGTCTTGTTACAACTAACGTTTATGGAATGGCAGCAACAGCAGTTGGGGTGTATTGTGCAAGCAGGTATGCAACTGACATTGGGAAGAGGAATGATGTGGTGAAAGTGCAAGTGGAGGAGTTGACTGCCAGGTTGGCTACTGGCATGTTGCAGGTGATCTCTCCTCAAATTCCGGTGGCCCCAACAAGCGATCCCCCTTTGCTTGTTACTCGATGATGAGCAGTGTTTGTATCTATTGTCACACTTCATCAAGTGAACACGATTGGCAAATGTTTGTGTAAACGATCATAACATGCTATATATGGAGTTGCATGAATAATGTTATTCCGTTTTATCTATCTTCTTGTGACAAGCATTACTGAGTTTAGAAGCTTTTAAGGTTTACATCTAGGCCCATGTTAACAAAGTGTCAATGTCTAATCTAGTATCAATATGACCAGCTCTAATCTCAGTATTGTCTATGGGGGTCATTTGTATTAAAGATAATCATCAAAGTAATATATATGGACATGAACATTAATTTTTATCAATACGTCTTAACAAAATGAAGTATTTTTGACAATGAAATTAAAAGTTTAAAATCCACCAAGAAAAGCAATTTAAAATTTAGAAGAAAAACTTTACAAATAGAGATATATAATGAAAATTGATTTCTTGTTGATGGTGAAATCAAAATGAGAAAAGCAAAACTTTCCAAGTAAAAATGTATGACCAAATATATATAACACACGCAATTAAAAATGACATCATAAAACATGTGGATCTATATAAACATTTATGGAAAAATATAGATGGGAATAAACCCAAATAATTTAATTCCCCTTCGTCTACCATCCAAATTTTGCACTCTCTTTCAAAACCCAATTATTCTCTTATTTTTGGGCTGAAATTATCCATGTGAATGAACAAAATTACAATACCACGGAGAATAAGGGCTAAAAGGCCAATAAAAGAAGAAAAGGAGAAGAGCCCAACAGGAAAAGACCAATACCATATCATAATCTCATTTTTCTGTAGTTTGGAAACTCGTGGGGAGGGGTAAAAGCGGGAAACTCAAATGAAGCCCAAATTTCACTCTAATTTTGGCGCCAAATAATTTAAATTCAGTGCCAAAATTATTACTTAAAATTAAAATCCCTTTCTTCTTCGTATTGTGAATTGTGAATTGTGAATTGTGAATTGTGAAAACCTAAATCCCAAATCAATTTCTTCTTCATCTCCTCTGATCTCTCACACACAGCCCAAATCAACTCAGTTTTCTTCATTTTCTTCACCTCTCAAGGTTTCCTTCTTATTTTTTTCTCTGCTCTGCATTTTCCTCCTGTCTTGCTTCGATTTTTTAATCATTCTCTTTTCTTTCTGGATTTAAAGTTATCAATCGAATTGAATTTCTTTGGCTCCTTCTATTCTTTCCCTCTCAACTTCTAAACTTTTCATCTCCACCTGAGTAACATGTGATTTGGATTGACCATTCAAGCATGTCATTTATGAAAGGCATGTCTTTGATATTCATAAGTTGGGGCAACAACATTATTTTAGAATCCATTGTTCTTTTCTGCTTTATACCCTTTCTTACTTCAAGACAATTTGGTTCTTGGATTGTTAATGTTGAATTAGCTTCCGGGTTTAAATTGGTTTATGTTTATCTTTGTATGTAAAGTCATTGTTAATGTCTCGGCCATATGAGTTATCTGGTGAAAGTGGATTTTTGTTTTTTTGCTATTAAACATTGACACTGTGATGCTTTTTTATTGATATTTTTATATTGTTAGCTATGTCTTTTACTTTTATATATACAACGTCTTGCATTTACACTCTAAAAGGTACTCCTTTGTTGAAAATAGTGATTTATCTCAATTGTAGTGCTAAATTCACTTTTTCCTTTCACCAAATGCCTCATGATGTATGGAGTAATTCTAAAATCTTAGAGGAGGGAAAAAGTGAGGCTAAAAGTCTGAGAAAAGAACCGAGAGGAGAGACAAATTGAGAGAAAACAGTCACAAATCTTATTCCATACATTCATACCACACATTGCAATGTTGGGTATTTGTGGTGTTTTATAAACGCTACATATTAATAACAGAAATATAATTGCAATCTAGCTTCTGTGTTTGGGCTGAACAAGAAATGAAATTTCAAATAGCTGAAACTTGGCATTGTTGTCATTAATGAGGAATTGAGGTTGGAGCGGATAAATGTCATATTAAATCCTTTGCTCTATTCCGTTTTTGTTAGATAGTTTTAAGTTGTGATTCGGTTCGTGCAGTATTTATTGGTGCTGTTTCATTGTGAGAAAATTGAAGTGATCATAGTCTGTTTAATGGAGCCCAACAATTTGAATCGATGTTTCAGGTTTTGGAATTTGTGGTTGAAATTCTAAAGCTATTTTTGAGACATTATATAGATAGAGTTTTCATTGTTAAGCAAGTGTTGCAAGGTAGTAATATACATGAGTTTAGTTTATCTGCATGATTAGAGTTTAGTCTTTTAAAGTTGAGTTGATGTTTTGGTTCATAAAGCTTGGTTTCAAACAGGATTATTGGGAAGGATTTCATAACACTGGCATTGGGGCCTCCATGCAGTCCAAAATCAGTGCTTTCTTCAAATCTCCAGCTCATGCGCCAAAATCTATTGAGTTATCTTCTGTTATTGACGACAACAATGACGAACTAGCAATCTGGGAGAAGAAAAAACACTGCATCCTCCATACCTACCAGCGAAAACGTTTAGATCCAAAAATGTAGGCCCTTCATAGATTCCGTCCTCCATTTCCAATTTCTATATTTTGAAACCTGTTTAGTTCTTCAGAATCTGCTCAGTTACTGAGAATTCTTACAAACTGTATTTGATTTGAAGATATTTACACGTTTCTGCATTTCTCAGACTCCTACCAGGGCATCCTTCTTCAGAAGGCGTTGCACTTTTCTTAAGATATTAGGTTCTTTCCTTTTTCTGATATATGTTTATTGCTGTTTTTTTGGGCTAAAAAGAATTCAAGGCACCACAGAGGAAGTTCACCCCACAAAGAATATCACGCCCGTAGAATCGTGTTCAAAACAGGAATCAATTATAACAGGCAGGACAGTTATCAAGAATAAGAAGAGGAGCTATGCTCAGTTTCATCTAGACTGTGGTCAATCTAATTTCCTTTTACACCGTTGTTCGACTTGTGGTGTCAAATTTACTCCGGGAGATGTTGAGGATGAGAAAGCGCATAAAGAATTTCATACAACATACACCAGAGGGCTTCCATTTAAAGTAAGTTCCCAAAAGAATTTCTTCTTGAACAAGGGTTTACATGCTTGGCTGTACATCATTTGACGGTTATCTTTATAATGCAGGGATGGACTAACGAAAGGGTTGTTCATATGCCTAACGTCAAAGGGGGTCGAATCATTTTGGTCTTGCAAAGTGACCCTCTAGCTCAGAAAAAAAAGGTCTGGTCCTTAAAATGTTTCAAATTTCCATGACTCTTGCTTCATATTTTCAAGGTGCTATTCTGCATTTATGAATGGTGACTGACTCTTAGTTTTTAATGGAAAATTTATATTTCTGACAGGTTGAAGAGGTTGTAAAAATGATGGAAATTGACCTTGGAACTGGATGGATGACTCATCAATACTGCAAGGTGGATATGCTATGCCCCTACTTTGCTATTTTCGTTAAGCTTGACAAGCTCATCTGTAGTTAGATGAAACTAATTTTACTTTAAAGTATTTAGCTCCATGTATTTTTTGCTGGTTATATTCTTTAGATTAATTCGTTGTACTTATTTTTGCAGGTTTATCTGTTTATTTCCATGCAGAGGATAGTTGGTTGCCTTGTTGCTGAACCAATCAAAGAAGCGTTCAAAGTTATCTCTTGCTCAGTTGCTGGAAGTTCGGATAGCAGCAAAAAGAAGGAAACGAATTCATTTTCAAAAACTCTCCAATTTGGGGATATAAATTTTCGAAGAGAAGTAGAAAAAAAAGCCTCTTCGGTGAATGAATCTGCAGAATTGGACCCAATATATGGTGGTGCAATATTATGTGATGACAAACCAGTCACTGCAGTTTGTGGAATCAGAGCCATATGGGTGACTTCATCCAATAGAAGAAAAGGCATTGCCACCCAAATGCTGGATGCCGTGAGGTAAATTAAACAATTTGCGCAGATTTTCGCCCTTTATTAGTTGCCTTAAAAAAAATATCTTTTCCAGTTTGTAGTTGAACTGAAATATCTTTGGAGGTCTTTATGTAGGAAGCTTAAAGTATTTGTCAGCTTACAGGACTGGTTGGCATATCGCTAATCCGTTAGAACTTTTCCCCAACTCAGTATAACTTAAAAACTCAATTTATGTGTAATAAATCAATATAAAAACGGAGCTTTATATTTGGTTAGAGTTGAACTCTTGTTATTCCTCAATGAGCGGCTAACTAATTTGTATCTGAATCTCTAGTATTGTTGAATTCTTGTCAGGAAAAGTTTCTGCGTGGGTTTGGTGCTTGGCCATTCTCAGTTAGCATTCTCTCAGCCAACATCAACTGGAAAGTCGTTAGCATCAAGGTACACTGGCACTGGATCATTCTTGGTGTATCCAGCCAACAAAGCGGAGTCATAGAAATTGAATAGGCCAAACCATATTTTGACTACTTTATGGAACTATGGACATTGCAATTATCACATGAGGTGTTTATCTATAATAACAAAACCTAGAGATGCTTTCAATCAAAAGATTGGAGGTTTAATCTTTGAGCTTATATATTGGAGGTTACTTTGCTCGCGTTCTACATGATCCACTTGTTTAATACTAATGTGGAAGGCATTTGCATGCTCACCCCTGATTTTATCAACTAATTCGCTCACAAACGGCACGCATATTTGCGATTTCCAGTTTTCTCTTTTAAATCATCCTATGATTACTTCTTCCGTCGCAGGTTTACATCTACACTTCATTAAAAGCCCGTTAAGTGATAATAGAACTTTATTTGCATGTTTGGCTAACAAAGATAAAACATTTACTTATCTTATAAAAGCATATAATCACTTTTAAAATTCTTATCTCAAAATTTAGGGAAAAACTCAAAATTTAAATGGTTTTAGTCCAAAATATAATAGACTATATCACATTCTCAAGACATACTTCCCTTGTCCTTATTATTATTACTCACTTATCAATAAATTTGGTAAAATGTAATATTAAATTTGTTTTGAAATACAAGTGATTTCCAATACTACTCCGCCCCTAGTTTTCATAAAATATTGACTAACTCTCTTCTCCTTCTTTATAAAAGGCTCTCTTTTCCTATCTTTATTAAATATGGACATATATGGAAAAAAATAATTAATGCACCGTGAAAACTAACAAATAACTTATAAAAAGCACCAAGAAAAGTTGGTGGTTTGTGTCTTATAATAAGGTTTATATTTAGTATTTCCTCCGTTCCTAAATATAAGATTACTTTGGTTAATTTGGGGAGATTAAGGAAGACAATAAAATTACATGATCTTCCCAAAATCCCCTCAATTACTTAACTTTAAAGGAGGAGGAGTTTTCAATGAAAAGATGGAGTATGAGGGTAGTTTGGGCAAAACTTGAGATAAAAAAGGAAGTGATCTTATATTTAGGAACTTATCTACTTCCCCAAAGTGATCTTATATTTAGGAACGGAGGGACTATTTAATAATTTTAAGTTAATTTATTGATGGATTTGTAAGAAGTTATAGTTGGTGTCTTATAATAAAAATATAAGGGAGTACAATGTACTAACTTCCAATTTTCACAAACTAATGAGTGGTATATTGAGTCCTTAAATATAAGCTTAATTACTTTCTTTTCAACTTCATATACTCTCCTGATCCTTATTATAAGTCACTTAACTAACTTGCTCACATACCAATAAAATTGGTTAAATACATTTAATTTGTCTTACAATTCAAGTACTTCCCAATATTACCCCTAATAATTTTACTTATTCCCTAAACTATTAAATATCACTCTCTCCTATTACCCCTATTAAATATTAGTATATATGGAAAAAAATAATTAATGCACATTGAAAACCATGAAGTGACTTATAAAAAGGACCAAGAAAAATTGGTAGTTAGTGACTTATATTAAGGGCCTGAAGGAGTACATAGTAAGCTTTCAACTTTATTACATCTATTAATTAAAGATAAGGGTAAAAAGAGAAAAACAATTAATAAGACAATTGTTTCCTTATATATATATGGGACCAAAATTTTGTTAGTGTTTGGTAATACTACCTCCGGTCCTAAATATAGGACCTAATTGACTTTTTTTTGGAGAGATTAAGGTTGCGAAATAGGTTATTAAATGATGACATATTTGATATATTTTTAGATTATCCATTAGTTTATATGTAAAATAAACTAGTTTAAGGGAAAAAATTAGGTAAATCAATTTATAATTAATTTATTTTTCTTTTTTAAGAATTTTTTAGAAAAAGTCAATTAGGTCTTATATTTAGGACCGTAGGGAGTAGTAAGGATTGAAGGGAGTACGAAGTGAAAATTACTATGTTTTTTAAACTGAAAGTGAAAAATTAGGGGGTATTTGCAGTTTAGTCCCTGGTAAGGGAAATTAATACTGGAAGGTCCCAATACATTCCAAAATAATTATAAAGTCCCAAGAGCCCTTTCCTGCAATTGTTTGCTTATCTTCAATGACCATTTTGCCCTCATTAAAGATGGTTGTCATCTCACTGGTCCCTACAGGGGGACTATACTTTCATCTTATGAGTTCAAAATAGTCATTGAAGATAAGCAAACAATTGCAGGAAAGGGCTCCTGAGACTTAATAATTATTTTGGAATGTATTGGGACCTTCCAGTATTAATTTCCCTTACCAGAGACTAAACTGCAAATCTCCCGAAAAATTAGTATGAAACTGTGAAAGACTGTTTGGCAAAAAAAAAAACACTGTGAAAGACTCAAGTAGAGAAGAGACTAGGATAGAAAGAGGAATGCGATGCGTGATTTGGGGTATGAAACGATCTTGTTTTATGGAGGAAGTACCTGCATGTTCCTTGGGAATGTCCCAAGTTCAAATTACTACATTAAATTGTTTTCTATTTTAATTAATTAGTACATGCACCGGCGGGGTGATTAGTATACTATGTTTACTAGTAGTAAATTTTGTGAATTCAATACAAATACATAAGGGTATTAATTTTACAGTCTCTCGGCATTATCTGCACACAAATTAAACTCTCCGGCCCCTAGATAACCACAAAATTTAAACACGAGATTTTTTAAAATAAAAATACTCTGAAGTCTGAACAATATAAATCCATAAAAAATGTAGGGAAAATCCCAAATAAATCCCTTCGAATACCCAAAAGGACAATTAAGGAACCTAAACTTCCAAAAGGACCATGAAGGAACCAGCACCTATCTGTCATTTTAAAATTTTGCGAAAAGACAAAATTGCCCTCATCCTAAAACACAAATTCCTACCTCACCCTAAACCCACCCTAGCACCCACCCTCTTCTCGCAATTTGTGTTTTAGAATGGGGGCAATTTTGTCTTTTCGCAAAATTTTAAAATGACAGATAGGTGCTGGTTCCTTCATGGTCCTTTTGGAAATTTAGGTTCCTTAATTGTCCTTTTGGGTATTCGGAGGGATTTATTTGGGATTTTCCCAAAAATAATATACTCTTTCTTTTTTGCCTGACAAAAAAAATGTACTCGGGTAATGATAAATTGCGACGTTAATTCATATTATCGGGTGCTTGCACAATTATCACGAATAAATTGAATTTCCAAATTAATGGTAACCGAATGTACTATTTAAAATTAAATAATTATATTGATATGATATTGTATTTCCTTTTATAAACGCAGTTTCTGAAGAAAAAGTGGGAAAATGTGAAAGGCAGCCTGGCAAAACTGTTTAAAGGTTTGAAGAGTAAGTTTTCTTTTTAATAGGATGAGAATTCAATTGGGCAAAAGACTATATAGATTATAAACTATTAAGAGAAAACACTAGACACCATAATCCATTTCCCTTTTTTCCTCCCAAACACGTGCTTTTGAGATAGAAGGTTAGCCTTAAAAGGGAGAAAAAAAATAAAAGGAAACTGATGACCTTTGGGGTATTTATATATTTTTTGTGAAGGAAGGAAGTCATGCGGTGGGAGATTAGAGTTGAAAAACCGAAGACTATGCGGAGACAAGAAGTAGTAGTATGCTCCCTTCCCAAGGTTTCTCTCCACACAAAACTCTATTAATATTAATTCTCTACCTCTCTTGTACACTCCTTCAAGTTGCTCTCATGGCGGACCACACCGCCACCAACCGCTCATCTCCACCGTGGCGTATGCCTCTTCCGGTTCCCCCTCACCAACTCTCATACTCTCCCTTTCCCCCATCATGCCCCACCTTTTTCCAAGGAGGAAGAAGCCCCCAGCCCCAGGTCAACTATAGTATCACCTTCATTTATTGTTCTTCCCGTTTTGTCATTCTTCTTTGGTTTATTACCATATTTATTTTTTTAATGCCCTTTGGGTTTTCAGGGTCTCCCTACTACTCTTCCACCGCCTGCGTATGTTTATGTTGACACCTCCGGTTCCGTATTTTACGGCTACCTCTATTTCATTCCACCACCTATTCAACCTCAACTCAAGGTGTGACATGTGACATATACATGCATGATTATATTCAGATTCACACGCCTGCTAGTTTAGGTCTCTTACTATTTAATATGTGCAATGATTTTAATTTAAAGGTGTGTGGGCGTGTGCAGGGTGGGCCTTCCATGGAACATCAGAATCAGCCCTCTTCTAGTGTGAAAATCGCTGAGCTAGATGGGTGTAGTGGTGGGACTGGCGTGTTCCATCCTCCATATATTATCCGCCGTCATGGAACCAAGAACAATAACAAACGCAGAAACAAAAGAGGTGCTCTCTCTCTCTCTCTCTCTCTCTCTCTCGTTTATATATTTGTCGGTCCCTATACTTAGTCACCCATACATTATTGAGTAACGCCAAACTGGGTTCTTATTTTCAACATAGCCCAACTTTTTTCTATACGTCGCATATACGCATGCTTACGTTATTAATTAACTGAGGCGTCAACATTATCATTGCATTATGAACTCATCTTTTCCGCATTTCATTATAATTAGGAGATGAGTGTGTGTGTGTGTGTGTGTGTGTTAATAAATGTGATGGCGGCAGGTGGTGCAGGAAAGAAGAACGAGAAGGCAGTGAGTGTTAATAAAGAGATGGTGGAGGGAAGCAGCAGCAAGGCGAAGAGAGAGAAAGAGGCGCCTCCATCATCTCATCGAGAGGACGACTATGAGGTGCTCTTGCCCAGCGAGTGGCCTTACTAATTAATCATCAAGTCATCCTCATCTCCTTTAATTAACCCTCTTCGTAATCCAAATCAATAAGAGATTCTTATGTATTACTGACATAATGTCTGCTTCATGAAATTTTAATGAATCTCGTTCATCTGTTCCTTTAGTTTAGTCTGAATCGCATTTATGTGTGTGTGTCATGTGTGCTTCAGGAGAGGTCAACTAGGTTGCAAACAAAAATAAGTTATTAAATTATAACATAATCCTTCTGGCAAAAAAAAATTATAACATAATCCAATGAATATATTTTTCCATTAGTTTATTGGTCAAATAAATTAGTTTAATAAAAAAAATCTGAAGAAGTCAAATAGTATTTATATTTAGGTTACTAGTTATTATATAGTACTCCCTCCGGTCCTATTTATAAGTCGTCAACCGCCCAAATTGTACATACCAAGGAATGGAGGTTAATGGAAGTTGAATCATTAAATTGGTCTTACTTTTTTTGTCTTTTCCATTTTTGCCCCTCCGACCTTTATTACTATGGCCCACTACCTCTTTCATCTTTATGAGTATACATGTGGCTTTTTCATCTTCTCTCTCTTCTCATCTTCCAATGTTCATTTTTCAATGCTAAGGGCATGTTGGGAAATTTTTAATAAATGAGTTAGTTAATGTTAGTTGATGACTTATATTAAGGACCAAAATTTAGTGGCGGTTGGCGACTTATAAATAGGACAGGAGGGAGTACTACTTTAATTTTATCATATACATTCTTTATTTAATATTATTTTTTGACAAAATAAATAAATTAAATACATATTCTACCCTCACAAAATTACTGAGAAGCAGATTGGGTCAATGAGAGCAATATGTGATGGAGTTATGGAGGCCCAAATGCCTTGTGCTAGTTAAGTGAGATTTTTTAGTGTAAATTTCCTGCCCTTTTCTTCTTACTGCTGAAAGTCCCAGTTCCACACACATCATTTAAAGCCCATATTTTTGGATGGGCCTCGCCTACCATAAAACTTAACAAAGTAAATCCATGCTTTTTCAGGGGATTCCTCATCCACAACACAAATAGTTGTTACGAATTACTTTAATCATTTCCAACAAAAGGTCTTCAAATATTTGCTACTCCCTCCATTCTTAAATATAAGATCACTTTGGCTAGTTTGGAGAGATTAAGGAAGACCTTCCAATGAATTAGGATTACATGATCTTCCCAAAATACCCCTCACTTAAATTTAAAAGACAAATAAAGATTTGAGAGAGGAGTGAGGGAGCTAAGAAGTATAGGGGTAATTTGGACCAAAATTGAGACAAAATAGAAAATGATCTTATATTTAAGAACTTATTCACTTCCCTAAAGTGATCTTATATTTAGGAACGGAGGGAGTACTTCAAAATAATCACCTGAATTTCACTGATTACCTAGTTTGTTTAGGTGATTATTTAATGACGGATGTTCAATTGAGAAACTCTTGATGTTCAATTGATTACCTCATTTGTTTAGGTGATTATTTATCGACGGATGTTCAATTGTGAAACTCTTAATGTTCAATTGATTACCTAAACAAACGAGGTAAACAATGACTCGATGTTGACTCACAGTTGCCTATAGCATCAATCATGTGTTTTGCAATGCGAGAGGGTTTAAGAGGATTGGGAAGTGAGAATGTAGATTTAGCAGAAAACAAGTGCATGAAACAGCCATGAAACAAATGAAGAAGCTATCACCGTGTTTTTATGTATAGAAAACGTGTGTTATTTTTTCTATTTATAACAGGATTACTATTTACTAGTACCCGATCCAGAAACTCTTGATGTAAGTCAAGTCCTTTTATTTATAGCTAATTTAAGATTTTATTGCCGCCAATTTCTTTTGCTCCAAAAGAATAGCGCCACCGAATTCAAACTGCAAACAATAAACAGATTATCATCTCGATCTTCTCGTGAATTGTCAAAAGTAATTCATTTGGATATAAGCCCCCACTATACAGTCACTATAATAATAATAATAATAATAATAATAATAATAATAATAATAATAATAATAATAATAATAATAATAACAATAATAAATCATTTTATCAGAAAAATTGTATGAGCTTAAAAACCAGAAGCCCTTAATAGTCCACACAAACATTGATATTATTCGAAATTATTACTCAAAATTTACGTCTACGTGCATCTTAACGGGAGAAAATTCTATTTAAATCTTGAAATTTAAAAAAAAAATCTAACTTTAACTCATCTCAATATCCATACACTTACACACAAAACATAATTATAAAACTTATAAATTGAATCAAGCAAAATCTTGTCTTGAAACGTATAAATAGCAATACAGGAGTATTATTTTATTCGGGATTTTAACCTGAATCAACCAAAAACAATATGTATTATTTGACAAAAAAACTTGACCTGAATATATTTTAATTTTATCAAATAATATATTATCTGACAAAAAAACTTTTTTTTTTTTGGACACCAAACTGAAACATATTATTGCTCAACCAAAGAGGAGTAGCAACTTATTACAAGGTCTGATTCAAGAGTTTTAGCCGATGCCAGCTCTCACCTGGTCATCTACACTCAACAGAAAGTCTGTAAAAGAAATAGATAGAAGAGGGGTTGGGGCAGCACCCAAAGGGGACTCCCAAGCCAACCCCTTTACAGCATTTTTGGCTACCCAGTCTGCAGCCAAATTACAAACACGGGGAATATAGCGGAGGGAGAAAGAACTATGCTTTTCCAAACGCCATCTCGCCTCCTCCACCAACCCATGCACCTTCCATTCAGGACATACAGCTCCATCATTGATGATTTGCACCAAGTTTAAGCAATCTGATTCAAACTGCACCTGTTCACCATGCCACTCATCCGCCGCTTTGATAGCCTCAACAAGCGCCAGAGCTTCACTCTCAAATGCTGACTCCACCTTCACGCTTTTGCCATAGTTAAGGAGTATGGTACCTGGGCGGCCGGGCAGATCTCCCTCCAAGCTCCATTACAGAGTGCACGATCCAATCTTTCCCGTACTTTGGCATCATTGGCTCTGTTGTTGGACCAAGTGAAATGCAGTCCTTTAGCTCCAAGATCCATCAACTGGCAGTTATCCATAAATAATTGGAAGTTAAGAAAAGAGATTTCAGACCGGAATCTACCACCCTCTTTCTCCGTGTGGGCCACAATGTCGTTAAAGTCACCAAAGCACAGCCAAGGAACACTCGGGCCAGGATTTAATCGTTGAAGTCTCTGCCACCACTGTCTCCGCTCTTGTTCAGTAGGCGGACCATACACCATGGTAATGTAGCCAGTAACCGGGCTTAAACCTTGTTGCAATCGGACATGGATGAGATTTTTTTCCTTTATCAAATACTCAAAGCTAACCCCATTCTTCCACCACAGAGCTAAACCACCTCCAGTTTTAATTGGCTCCACATATTCAGCAAAATCAAAACCCAACCTCCTCCGAATACCATCTACCTTCTCAACATTAGCCCTGATCTCAGACAGGAAAACCAGGGGAGGGCGATATTTCCTACATATAAACCTTAAGTTCCTACCTGTCAGGGTCGCCCCCGCCCCCTGACAGTTCCACCCAATGATACTCATGGCCCTTGGGTGGTCGTATTAGGACGACCACCAGACCCTGGAGCAGCAGAGAACACTAATCCCTCGGTTGGAATAGTGCTGCCCCTACCCTTCCAACTCTCATGGGAAACCTCCACCGGAACCTCTACAAGCTGACCAACACGAGCTTTACCTTTACTCCCCTTCTTTTTGCTGCCAGCTGCTTTAGGAACAACTATCATTTCATACACGTCTTCTTTCCTCTTCTTTGCCAAGCTCTCCCCTTCCAGTATGGTATCATCACTCTCCAACTTCCTCTTTAGGGACACCTTAGCTAACTCCTTAGCTAAAAAGCCATCAACATGCCCTTGTTTGAATGGGACTATCTCATCCATAGTGACTTCCAGTTCCTCACCCGGTATATCTACAAAATATCCCTTCTCATCCCAAATACCGCTAGGATGCGCCACCTCCGTCTCAGCAAACAATTTCCTCCTGGCGCCAGAGCCTTCCTTTGGGGGCTGATCAGAATTAACTGTATCCGGTTCTGGTTGCTTAAGAGGTTCCTCACTGCCACCATGTTCATCCGTCGGAATCCTCGCCTGTCCCTCCACCGGCCCCTCTTTCAATTCTTTATCCACATTACTGGAATCCTCCGAGCTCCTCTTCCCACCAGAATTCCTGCCATTATCAGTGTCCTTTGAGGAGCCGCTTCCACCACCTTCCTGCACCTGCATCACCTTTTCCGGTACAAACCTATCACCTTCTGCATCTTGTTGGAGTCCTTGATAGGGATCCACAATTTTTGCAGGGCTATTCACTTCCTCATCTTCCACCAGTCTACCTTTCCCACCCCCTCGCTCATTCATTTTAATACTTTCAGAGATCTCCATCATATCAGGTCTTTCAGATTCTTCATGCACTTCAATTTCCTCCCTCTCCTCATCCCTCTTACCATCCCCCATAGTGTCAGACTTGCTCTCTCCCTCACTCTGCTTGGAACGAGAGCTATCCCCGAACATCTTCACCTCCATGGCACTACCCCTATCCGGCTTATACGAGATTAAAGCTGCTTTTTCACGCATTGGCTTTGCCCGTAACTCAGCATCATATAACGGTTGTCTAGGATCATCTCGTTTCATTTGGTAGCTCTTGGCACAAAACTCTTCAGAATGCTCAACAACCCCACACTTGAGGCAGAAGTTGTGTAGCTTCTCATACTTCACCCTCGCCCATACCCTCGCCTGTTTCAGCCTCGGTATCCAGAATCCAGTCAACAACGGCTTGGTTATGTCCACTGCCACCCTAATCCGAACAAAATCTCTATCTCCTACACCGTCAGGCTTCGGATCCTCATAGCAAACAACTTCACCAACTAGTTCCCCCATACGCAGCATATTAGTCAGAGTTTGAACTTTCCTAGGTACTCCATGGATCTGAATCCAATATTCACACATATTCATTTTAACTTCACTCATAGGACTCCGATCAGACCACTTTGTAAGATTAAGCAAATCACCTTTGATGGTCCATGGACTATCCTTCAGCACTCGGTCACACAATCTTTTTGTATCGAAAGTAAAAACATACATATTACCTGGGTGGGGTGTCACCACAACCCGGTCCTTTATGCCCCACGCCAACTGGACCAGATTGGAGAATCCACTCAGTCGAATAGCCTTCTGAGAGAACCACTTCCCCACCAGCTGCCTATCTTGTTCTTCCTCACCCTCATTCCAGTCAAGATCAGCAATCGGCTCCTGATGACTCGGCTCCCCCATACCCATTTGCATTTCCATGAAAGAAGCAGACAACTAAGCTCGGATGAACAGAAAATCAAATTTCCGTCGCACAAAAATTCCTTCCGTACCTAAAAACTCGCTAAGCTAGAAATCCCAGCTACACACAGTTCATCGCTCCCCGCCCCGTAGCTAGATGCGTCGAACCGAGCACCACCACGTGAAGGCCGCCGCCGTTTATCAGAGGGAAGACCTAGATCTACCTCAGTTTTGGTCACTCTCACAAGAGAGGGTTTTTCTCTCTCTACAAGTTAGAGAGAGGTGTTATATATATCTGACAAAAAAAAAAAAAAAAAAAAAAAACTTGAATCAACCAAATGCCCTCTTATTGCCCAAAAAAAAAAAAATGCCCTCCGAGTGAAGGAACGATTCAACGGAGAAGCAATGCCGAAAATTGGTTGCAAAATAAAACTGAATATTACCTATTAGAACATGCAACTCGATCCCACCCATCCCACCTCTTTACTTCAGATATTGTGAGGAGGCCATCAGGCCAACAAAGTATATAGCCAGCTAATTTCACATTTTTAAAAAAAAAATTGTTAAGGTAATTCGCAATGACCAAAGTTTTATTGAATCTTTTTTTTTTATACAAGTTTTATTGAATCTTTAATTTGGAATATAAAAAACAATTTATCTGACAATATTCCAAATGTGTCTGTTTAGTTATGTGATGAAAAGCTAAAAATAAGACCGAGCAGTAGAACAGGGGAGCAATCACAACCAACGAAAAATCAGTTGGGAAACATTACAATTCACAACAACCGATATTTTATTTTTGCACACACAATAACTGATATTAGTTATAGCTAATTAAACTCCTTATACCTTGCCCATGCTACAAACCGAAGTGGTTAAAAACCACGTGTCTCAAACAAAATCAGTTTTTAAATTCAATCCACATGTTTCCCACATTCCTATATAAAACGAACACAACAATCTAAACTATCAATTCAATCAGAATCACAGCAATAACAAAAGCAAGCAAAAGCAAATGGTTTCCACATTTGAGTTCACGCCTATTCCTCAAGACATTGAGAAAGGCAACACCCAAATACAAATCCAAACACACCCATCACGTTGTCATTGTCGTAGGTGGGAGACATTACTTCGATTTGCCTTAATTACATTATTCATGGTCAGCGCCGCCTTCCGTCTAAGCAAAACGCCGCCGCCTCCGTTACCTATCTCACCAACGTTGTCCCTCAATTCCCTCTCGGTCCCACATTTCAACATATCAGATGGCGAGTTATCTGCCACGTGGGATGCCAGCTTGACCATCTCAGACAACCTCAATCTCACCGTCCATCGCATGGACGCTTCGATTTGGTACGAGGATCAAGAAGCACTTGCATGGATAAGTCCCATGCATGAAAAACATTTGGGTGTGATACCGAAGAAGGAGAAAATTATGAAGGTGAGATTTAAGACAACGGGGTGGGAGAAGGATCAGCCTATTATAGATGATACTGTCATTGCTGAGATGGCGGAAAATAGGAAGAGAGGAGTGATTATGTTTAATTTGAAGGTAAGGATGGAGGGTGAGCTTAGTACGGGCGAGTGGGCATTGGGTTTTATTACGTACCAGACATGTCCTGATTTGGAGGTGCAGTTTCCTTCGCCGGAGGAGGGAGGCACAGCCGCGTTGACTCACGGCGGCGATGTCTCATGCACCGGTTTGACTGAATGGGGTCATGTTCGGAGCTTGTTGTAGGGGTAATCAAAATGGTGTGCTTAGATGTGATTGTACATGTTTATATCAAGGATATTTTTTATTATCCCATTTTGTAAATAGATTATATTCTTCTTGTCAAGAAAACCAGATGCGAAACAAAGGACTGGTTGGATTTGAAATTGTATGAATAGCTATTAGCTAAAGTGATAAGCGAGTGTTTTTGTAATACTAATATATGAACCGGGATTCTTCCACAGACTTTGCGTATAAGATCCTCGACTCTTTTTTTTTTGTGAAGCTGAGACAATTATATTAGACAAAATCATAATTGAATAAAAGTAGAGTTACTAACAAATAAGTTTCCTACAATTAATCCATATTTTCAGATTATTCCATTTTTCTTCTTTTTTATACAATTCATTTTACCAATTTATTACCGCGTGTAAACATATTTGTATTGACCATAATAAAAATCTTTCAGTTTTCAAGAAAAGAAAATTCTAATACGGGTTGGGCGGTGATGGGCTTAAAGTCTAGTAGAGTTGTAGTAATTCTCAATCCGCAATCATAGGTGGGCTTTATGTTAGACATGGCCCATTGAAGTTGTAAGATATCTCATTATTCGCTACCCATTCAGTTTTCTTACTCCCCTTTATCCAATGAAAAACAACCTATAGCTTACAAAAGGTTGATTCAATTAGTAAAAAATGTCAGCTTATAATTACCGTGACCTTGAAGACGAATTTGCGATGAAATTGTAACATTAATGACAAGTTAAGTTGGGTGTCCTCATGCCTATATCACTGTTCAAATGTTATAAGGAGGGTAAAGCAGCATAGGCCGGTGCTTCGAATGTTAGGTTAGGTTGGTAGATAGTGTTTTATCCTCATTAGCGCCTCCTTTGATTATTGTCAAATACGGAGTACATGGTTTATGCTCATTGGGAAAGTCTCATTCCAATCACATCACCATCATTGCATTTTGATCTCTCTTTCTAATCAATCACTTTTCTTTTACATATCAGTGTATATAGTGAAAGTCCATTCAATAAAAGCAGGGGACATAAATGGGTGCTTTGACGTGGATATGGAAAGGAAGATAATGATATAAAAAGGTGCAATTTTAATCCACTACTTGCAATGTATAGATACTATAACAATAAAAGCAAATGATCTATAGGCTTATGTAAAGATAAAATGGGCTCCTCTTGCCAACAATTTTGTTTGTGTATACAGACTCAAGTCCCTCAAATCATATTATTGGAAGTTTGAAGGTTGCTCATTCAGCATCTCCATGTAATTGATAAGCTCATCAATAGTATGCATGTGTAGACAATTTATAAAAGAAGGAATATAATAAGACAAATTCTATTTTCATCATGCGGTTCTTTGTTTGTTTCCTCGTGTCGTGAAACATATGCCTGCTGCTGGCCGATAACAAAGATAAAAGATAGAATCATATATTGTCGCCCTAAAATTCGAGAAGAAGGATGAATATGAAAATAAGTGGTTGCGTGCATCCAGGTGACGTCCTACGTGGCTAAGTCTGGTTGTTGAGTGGGATGTGACTTATTAATTAATTTAAACGTGGTTAGCGAATGTGGTAACTGATGGGATTGATTGGAGACGAAAATGCAATGGAGTAGTTGCATAGTTAAGTTAATTTAACTAGAAATGAAAAAGAATTGGGATCTTGAGGTTTGGAAGACAATGGTGTAGGGACATAAGCATCTCCAACCTTGAGAATTTGAGGTTGAAACCATCACGTAAGTGCGAAGCTCGAGGTAAGAATCTTCTTGCGTGTCTGTGCAGGCGCGTATACACACATATTTCGTCCTTTCTCGTCTCCATTACCTTACCTAAGCAATGGACACTGTTATTTGAATTCACATCTAGTACTGCATATTAGTTCTGGTCAATCATAATGATGACCATTAAAATCAACGACAATTGCACAAGTTTCAACAAAAAGATTTAAGTTTATTTGTATCCAAATAATTTTGGGAAAATTAATTTGAGGTCCCCCACAAGGGAATTAATACTAGAAAAGTTCCAAAAGTTGAAAATATTAATGTAGGGTCCCAAAGGACCTCACATTAACATATTTGAAAAGTGAAAAGACAGTTTTGCCCCTAGCCTTAATAAAAAATTACCCCACCCTCCTCCTCCCTCACCCACCCCCACCCCCTCCTCCTCACCCCCACCCTCCTCCCTCCACGCCCCCCCACCACCCCCACCCTCCTCCCTCCTCAGCTCACCCGCCACCCTCCTCCCTCCTCAGCTCACCCGCCACCCTCCTCCCTCCTCAACTCACCCGCCCCCCATCACCCCTACCCTCCTCCCTCCTCAGCTCACCCGCCCCCTACCTCCACCTCACTCCCCTGCGTTCTCTCTCTCTCTCTCTCTCGGCACTGAGGAATGGCGGCTGCAGCCGCCGTCGGCATCGACGTCGGCGTGGGTGGACGTCTGTCCTCCCCTTCTTCAATTCCTTCCTCATTTGCCTCACTACACTCTTCGTCTCTCTCCCCTTCGTTCCCTTCATTTTCGGCGAACCAGCGGCGGCGAATCCGACAGAGAAGCCTACCGCCAACGAGCACCAGCTTGTCTTCAAACCTAGGTAAGTTTCTCCTTCCATTTTTATACCTTTTCTTTTCTTTCTCTGTGAGATTGTGAGGGGATCTGAATTAGGGTTCTTAGTTTTAGATCATATAATGAACCAAACAACTATTAAACTTCGATTCATCATGTATAAGTCAGGAATCAAAGGCAAATTTGAGACTTTTAGTTGATATTTTGCAAATCATTATTTTGGTGCTATAAGGCCAACTGGTTTTGTGGGGTTAATGGAGTGAAAATCTTTGAGCCGAGGAGGGTGAGGAGGGTGGGGGTGGGGGTGGGGGGGCGGGTGAGCTGAGGAGGGAGGAGGGTGAGGGTGGTGGGGGGTGGCGGGTGAGCTGAGGAGGGAGGGGGTGGGGGTGGTGGGGGGCGTGGAGGGAGGAGGGTAGAGGGTGAGGAGGAGGGGGTGGGGGTGGGTGAGGGAGGAGGAGGGGGTGGGATAATTTTTTATTAAGGCTAGGGGCAAAACTGTCTTTTCACTTTTCAAATATATTAATGTGAGGTCCCTTGGGACCCTACATTAATATTTTCAACTTTTGGGACTTTTCTAGTATTAACTCCCTTGTGGGGGACCTCAAATTAATTTTCCCAATAATTTTTAATGACTATTATAAATAATTAAAATAACATTTGTTAATGAGTGAAGAAGTTATTAATGAAATCATTTGATATCAAATATTTTGCTTAAGAAGGAGCTAGAATTATCCCATATAAATTACCTTATGGGGTTCAGATTTTTTGTATTGAAGTAGATTAAAATTCTATGAGCAGGTGGGAGTCGATTAAATTAAAAGTTTACGGTAGTTACAAAGGCACAGCCACAGCGTTTGTTTGTTTACTTACTTATGACCAATGTTCAGAGTTAATTAAGTTACCCTCATTGTTCTTATTAACCCATGATCCGATTGACTTTGTTTTATGTTTTAAGCTATAAATACCTAACTTTCACTGTTCTCATTATTTCAAAGGTTGGGAGTCTGCGTTTTCAAAAAAGCTATACATGCCTAGTTTTTTTTTTTTTTTTGACCATTGAGATATCACATGCCTAGTTGACTAACAAAAAGATTGAAAGAATTATTCACAATGTGCATTTAATTCTAGTTTCATAAATTAAATTAAAGGATTATAGTGCAAAATACCCATGTAATTTACTGGCCAAAAAAAAAAATACCCATGTAATTTTGACTACGGTGCAAAAATACCTATGTAATTGTTCTTTGCATTGGACAAATTAAAAGTAATCATAATATTTCAAAACAAGGGCAAAAGTACCCATAAAAAAATCACATGAGTATTTTTGCATCTTCACCATAATCACATGAGTATTTTTGTACATTATCCCTAAATTATATGGTCTTTCTTGGTTAGAGGAAACTTTTACTCATAGTCAATCTTTGCCACTAGATTGATTTCATCTTATTTGGTCTTCACAAGTATTACTTGTTGTTCAGCATAAAAATAATTTTATCATTTAAAACTCTATAAAAAATCACTTAAACATAAATTGTTCAAAAAATTTTGAATAGTTTAGATCCATATGCTATGAATTTCCAACACGAAGCCATTGCTCTCTAATTATTTTTTTCTGGGTGGGGTTTGATGATAGGTGTTTAATTTTTCGAATAATTGTGTGCTCTATGATTAGGTGTTGCTGGCGTATATTGATGTTGAAGTGGTAACAAGTGATGGATTAAGAGGGGACGTACAGAGTGAAGAGTTGGTGGTGTGTCAAGCTAAGGTACCGAAGAAGAGGCCTTGTTATTATACACATGTATGTATGTAATTAATTAGAGGCTGACAAGGACGCAATGCATGTCTCAATATGTAACGCCACTCTCACATATCCATCAGCCCGCTCTTAATTATCTCTCTCTGTCGGTGCTCTTAACACATCCACTACACTCACTTTCTCCCTTTCCCGTCTTACAATTATATTGCACGTAAAATATATTAAGAACGACCTGGATGTCTAGATCAACTACCACTATGAAGAAACAAAGTCAAATACCAACATAAGGCTTTAATGTATAAATGCTTAAATTTATAAATGAAGCTCTTGAACCTATGAAGGTCGGTGCAGCATGAAGCTTCTCGCAGGTGATCATAATTCACTACGTGGGCCTCATCCTGACATTTTAGTTTTAAAGCTCTTGTTATTATTTGTCTCATTTTTAAAATACCCTGCATCTACCATCTAAACAGCTATTTTGAAGGCAAACTTTCCTTGACTTGGCAGCGCCCACTCGCATTGACCGAAGGTAGCTCACTTCCATTCAAACTAGGCCTCATCCTATCTTAATTATTCTATTGTATTTCGACATTATTTGACCCCATCCCATCTCTTGCTATCTATACCTAGGGCTGTTCAGATGGTCCGGCAACCCGGTCAGCCCGACCCGGCCCGGTCCAGTCTTGGTCCGTCCGAAAAGAGGAAAAGCAGCCCGACCAGATATTGGATTGGACCGGGTTCTGACCCGAAGTTCGGGTGGGACCGGGTCTCGGGCTAGCATATCAAACCAGGAGGTCTGGTCTGGCCCGACCAAAAAGAATATATTATATATATTTTTTAAACATTATATATATTCAAATGTACAAGGGAACACTTCTGGCCAAAAAATTGTGCAAGGGAACACGTGGCTCTATGTGAGCCATACATAAAAAAAAATTCCTTCTTCAAAGTACACATCACGTGATTGAGTCTCTGACTATGGGGTATGGGATGTCCTTCATAGATGAAAGAGAGAGAATACTCAATAGTCAATAATACCCTTTCACTCTTTCCTTCTCTCTGCCGACAATCACTTTGGTTTTAAATTTTAATCCTCCATCATACTTCAGTTTCACTTCTACATTCTTCAATCTTCAAATCAAATGTTAGAATACTAAACTCAAGTCCAAAAATCTGCTCTTATCGTCATCGTCACTTCTCTATCTTGCTCGAGTTGCTGTTTTAGAACTCAGATTCTCTGCCTTTTCTTCTTCCAGATGTTGTATTGTTGTATTGTAAGTCTTTATTTTTTTTTGTAAAAAGCTAGAGTCTTTCATCTCTGTTGTATGTCTTTACATTTTAATAAAAAAAGTTAGAAACTTTCTTCTTGTAGATGAGTTTTTTTCTCTAAGATGGGTCTTTTTCTTCCATATGTTAGTAAAAAGTTGGAGTCTTTTTTCCTCATAGACTCTAAGAGATGATGAATTTTTTTTGGTAGATGGACCATTACCCGGCCTAGTCCGGTCTGGTCTGGCCCGACCCGGTGACAGTCGGGTTTCCATCGGGTTGGTCCGGGTTTCGGGTTGAGATACTCAGCCCGAAGACATGACTGGACCAGACCTCGGGCTGAGGGGGAGCCCGGTCTCCCCCGGTCTTTGTACAGCCCTATATACCTTAACCACACTCTATTTTCTCTTAGTAGGTTCTATTCGCATCATCATTACATAATAGCTAGCTGGCTCGCTCCCGGCCCCGTTATGATTATTAATTATCGTCCTTCCTTCTATTAGGCGTATGTGCATCTAATGACTGATTAAGTGCAGTAAATCTATACGTGAGAGACTACTTATAGACAACAATTTACAGTAAATATCAAAGTTTCTCACATTTAATCGTGTCCTTCAGCTAAAAAAGTGCATAGACGACGGATATGTACACAAAATTACGAGTGGCTAATAGTCCTGTTTTGCATTAAAAACAAAATTATTCTTAATCATTCCTCGTTTAGTAGTGATTTCTAACATTTGTGCGTCCGTAGATATGTCTCGTCTCGAAATTACATGGGAGTCCAATATGTATATTAAATGCGAACAGCTCAACCATAAATTATGTACAATGTTAAAAACAATGGTTGGGGAAGAAAATTTTTGTACATACTTAAGAAAACAGAGCAACTCAAACTCACAAAACACAAGACGAAGATAACTTGAACTTGCGAGATGACAAACACGGGCTATCAAATTAAAACTTCTAGACAAAAGTATCTGCATCATTTAATGATAATAAAAAATAGGCATTAGTTGGTAGTAAGAACTGTGTGTTCACGCCTCCATAGTCCATACAATTCATACTAACTCTAATAATAACATCATACTCCCTCACCTCTTGTCCTGTAAGAGTATAGTCACCAAAACACACATATTAAAAAAACAAATGGAAATTAGTTGAGTATTTGGAATTAATGTTTTATTTCCAATATTGTCATATTTATAATGATATTATTAAAAAAGAGAAATATATAAACATTAATAAATATAGAATATAATTATGGACAAAGTAAAAAAAATATATTAAATGAAAAAATAATGTAGATGAATTCTTATATTTTAAATAAAAAATCATAATATCATCATGTGCTTTAAATTACAATATTTGATTTCATTATATAGCCTCCAAAACACACTCAAATCTTTACACCACACCAACCTAACCCATACTTCATCTTCTAGCTCATTCACTACTATCCCTCTGCTTCATTTACTTCCCCGCCTCTCTCGCTCTTCCACCCCACCAAACATCCACCTCCGTCCACCGTGACACTTTATCGATGTCGGTGAAAGAGTGTGAACACCACAAGGGGTGTCGCAGAAAAATATTCCGAAGAATCTTCGCAGGGATCCTTATATTCCTCCTCATAGTTTTGTTAACAATACTTATAATATGGGCTGCCCTTAAGCCTACAAAACCATCCTTCATCCTCCAAGACGTCACCGTCTACGCCTTCAATGCTAGCGTTCCAAACTTCCTTACTACAAATTTCCAAGTGACCATTGTGTCCCGCAACCCCAATGGAAAAATAGGAGTTTACTATGATCGTCTCGACACATATGTTGACTATCGCAACCAACAAGTCACATATCGTACGGCCATACCACCATCATACCAGGGCCACAAGGAGGTCAACGTTTGGTCACCGTTTGTCTACGGCAACAACGTTCCCGTTGCTCCCTTCAACTTCGATGGACTGAGTCAGGATCAGTCAAACGGCAACGTTTTAGTGACCATCAAGATGGATGGACGGGTGAGATGGAAAGTTGGGTCCTTTATTTCTGGGCGTTACCATATTTATGTTAGGTGTCCTGCTTATATTAGCTGGGGATCACGTAGCTCTGCTTCAGTTATTGAAGGTAACGCCGTTAAGTATCAATTGGTCCAGCGATGTTCTGTTAGTGTCTAAATTAGCTGGGAAATTCGCAACTATGTGTTTAGAATAACAGACCTTTTTTTTTATTCTCGTTCTGTTTTTGTACAATTGTAATCTCTGCATGCCAGTGTTGGATAGATGATAATTCTGGTCGTTGGAGGGTTCAAAACCTTAATATGTGAAGTTACTGGATACAGAAAGGCGAAAGCAAAATTACAGTTCGGTGGTGAACCAATTGTTGTTAGAAACACTGAAATGAATATAATGATTGGTTGTTTTTTTCGGTTTAGCACACGAGAGTACGAATACCGGGGCATTTTGTATCACTCTTGTGTTGTTTACTTGTTTTTATTGTCCTATTTGGTTAATTGGATTTTTTGAAGCCTTTATGTGATGTGTTTTTGTTGCGCAAATGATAGTGATTAATGGTATTGGATGTGTCATGCGAGTAATTTTATGAAAATAAGTGGTGATGTAGAGATGTACAAATATGCAAGGGAAAGAGAGAATAATTGTAAAATGGATTGGTGCGATGAATGATTAAGGAGGAGGCATTAAAAGTTGAATTATTGGGGGTGAGGAGGGGAAGCTTTTTCTCCCCAGCCCACGTAAATATAATTATTAGCCTAGATCAATAATTTGGATACATAAATGATGAAGATGGAACTTATTTTCGTCAAAGGCGTGATGAATGATGATGCAACACGTATGCCGCTATATATCTTAAAGAGAAAAGAAGAAAGGCCACTTAATTTGATAAAACCCTCCATGTGATTTTATGTCCACTTTCTCTTGTGATGGCCCCACTTCCATCCCCAGTTTAACAAATTCTGCCCCTCAATCCCACCTTGCTTTATTACCTGCCTGCCCTCTCCCATATTACTTTTTTTTTATCAGAACCCTCTCCCATATTACTACTTCCTCATTTTAAGGCTTTTTAGTTTTTCCCCACCCAATAGGTAACCCCCAAGTAGAGCTTTCAAGTCTTAGCTATAAATGCCATTTCACATGGCCTTTACTCACAAGTCACAAGTCACAGCCTCGCTTACCAACCCACTGTTACTTATTTGGGCCGCCTCGGCTAAAAAGTGATCTGTTTTTCAAATCATCCAACAGTTCTATGCCCAGTTTATGCTATTTTTGGTGATCAGGATATTGCACCTCCCACATGCACAAATACAAGAATAAAATGGCTGTTACTATTTCGGTCCTCCTTTTGGGCTCCCACTGGCCATTTCTAACGGTGATTTTTTTTGCCTGAAAACGTTTTGTGCAATAGACCCTCCCAGTCCTTATCCAGCACCCTCTCCGATTTACATGCTTCTATAATTTATTGTTCAGATTATCAATGAAATTACTGTATACACACACACATATACTCCATTGGTTCTATTTATCTTATTGGACGGGATAACGTTTATTTTGATATTTTCTATAATTCACATCATAAAATTTTCCATACAGATATTCAGTTTTACACATTCGCTTATTATTATGTTCACTTTATTTTATTTTACTACATGTTAAAGGTATGATCAATGAGATTTAAAGGTTTGATATCTCCATGTTCTCAGCAATAAAAGTTTGGAATATAATGGGCATAAAAAACAACAGAACGGATCACAAGGGCATGTGACATCGCTCAAAGAATGATAAAGGCATTTGTGGTGAATGGGCTCACCCTCTTCATTCCAACAAACTCATTCAGATCCCTGGAGTAAGAAAGATGAGCCCACTCACTTTTCTTGGGTACAAGAGCCCACTTATTTGAAATTTTTGTTTACAAGCAGCAGCAGCAGCAGCAGCAGGGCAATTTGTGGTACACACTTTAATATTTCCTCCTCAGTTCGTAAATAATGAGTTAATTTAGGAGCTAGACTTGTTCCTAAATGTTCTTCCCCCACCTCAATGACATCACAACGGTGAACAACCACCGCACAGCTTAGGTATATGGAGTATCAATTATACTTGGTATGTCCTATAGGTATTTAAAAAGTGTTCATATGAAAATTTAAGGCAAATTAGCGCAAATTATAATTTGTTCTACTTTTGTTTGCATTCTGACTCGCTCCGTACATATTTGTGGAATCTATTTCTGATTGCATGAGACTTATTCCCCATGTTTATGAGATATTTAGATAAATTATAAATTTGGGAGTCATCAATTCAAAAATGAAGATATTTTATTGTATTTTAAAAAGACATTGATTTGAGATATTTTTTGGAGATTTCTTTAATGCTTAATAAATACTTCCTCCAATCCTAACTATAAGACGTAGTTGAGTTTTTTTGGAGAGATAATGATTGCGAAATATGTTATTAAATTATGACATACTCCATCTGTTCCTAAATACTACCTCTGGTCCTAAATATAGGACCTAATTGACTTTTTTAGAGATTAAAGTTGCGAAATAGGTTATTAAATGATGACATATTTGATAGATTTTTAGATTATCCATTAGTTTATAGGTAAAATAAACTAGTTTAAAGGAAAAAATTAGGTAAATCAATTTATAATTAACTTATTTTGTTTTTTTAAGGATTTTCCAGAAAAAGTCAATTAGGTCTTATATTTAGGACTAGAGGGAGTATAAGATCACTTTGGGGAAGTGGATAAGTTCCTAAATATAAGATCACTTTCTATTTTGTCTCAATTTTGGTCCAAATTACCCCTATACTTCTTAGCTCCCTCACTTCTCTCTCAAATCCCTATTTGTCTTTTAAATTTAAGTGAGGGGTATTTTGGGAAGATCATGTAATCCTAATTCATTGGAATGTCTTCCTTAATCTCTCCAAATTAGCCAAAGTGATCTTATATTTAGAAACGGAGGTAGTATTTAATATATTTTTAGATTGTTCATTAGTTTATAGGTCAAATAAACTAGTTTAAGGGAAAAATTAGGTAAATCAATTAATAATTAACTTATTTTTCTTTTTTAGGATTTTCCAAGAAAGTCAATTAGGTCTTATATTTAAGATAAAAAAGTAATTAAAATAGAAAATTAATAAAAACAAAAAGAAAGAACATTTGGAAGAAATGTCTGAAATAAATTGAACTAGATTTTCATCCCCCGGGCAACGTCTGAAATAAATTGAACTAGATTTTCATCCCCCGGGCGTTGCCCGGGAAACATACACTTGAGCTAAGTTGACATTTTTTCGAGGAATGATTGTTCATAACGCATCAACAAAAACCACTAATTAATTTATTAAACAACAATTTATGATTAAAGTAACATAATGTGTAATAGTCAAAGGGCTATAAAATATACAATGGATTAAAACCATGAAATATAGAAAAATAACCACACAATGAGGGTGTAGTTTGTTTCCATTTAAGGTGATATCACAATAGGTCTTATATCCACATGTGGTTCCCATCACAAAGGGGTCACCAAACTTTCAAAATTATTCTTCAATACCTGCATGTGAGAATCCAAGAAAACTATAAAGGGAGGAGAAATATATCATGGATACTCTAGCCAAATTTGAAAGCATGCTAAGATCATGTCAATGCATATTGCAAGGGACACACGTTAAATCAAAATTCTATTGCCTTCAGTTTGCAAAGATGTCAGGTGTGACTAAGTAAAGAGAAACCACACGCTCAGTAGTAATTAAGATAAAGAAAATATTTTAAATTATACCTAAGCAGCATCTCCAGAGTGTTCTTTACGGGTGCATAGGCAAGTCATGCATCCAATACCTACATAAAATACATGGATCCAGTAAGCTAGCACTATGCATGACTACCAAAACATTTGCCGATGACATCTCTACACAATGTAAAATTATTTACTGTGATGTCATCGAAAGAACAACATGGAAATGACTGTGCATGTCCTTCCCATGCATAAATTGAGCTATCATTCTTCACAGTGACCATTTGCACTTGTTAAACACACAAAATGATAATTGTGTGCTATTTTACCAAATCAATCAACCTAAAACCATGAAGATGAATTAATGTCAGCATTAGTATTCAAACTATGACCTTAATAGGTACTGTTTCCTAACAACCTAAAAACATCAAGATGATTGAATATAAGCAATAGAATCCAAATTCAAGGTCTGCTTCAAATCATGCACAAGGTATCCGTACTTACCATCAATATATCTCCAGGCTCCACATCATTAACAAAATCATCATAATTTATACTAACTGTGTCATTTGTGCAGATCCATCTTTTAATGGTGAAATTGAATTCATGGCCCTCTTTAAGCATAATTGGTAGAGGAACATCCCCACTCGTAACTTCAGGACCCTGTGAAGAAACTTCATTTGTAAATTTGCTGTAACTTCAAAATTTATATGGAACTAAAAGAAGTCAAAGGGCAATAAATAGATTGTGCAAAGGGAAGAAGTGTGTTGTATAACCTGAAGATATTAAGCAAGATAGTTAGATCCCTAAATTTCAAGCACCATTATTATAAACACAAGTGACATGCGAAGACTTTTGTGAGATGCAAGCAATATGGAACTGCTCTCAATCAAGAATTTCATGTCAACAGGGAAGTTTTGAATCATAAGACAAATTAAGAGTGATTTATAACAGTAACTCATCAAACAATGAGATAACAATCAGCATAGAACAATTTTAGCCCACTTATGATGGATGAAACACTAGATAGAGAAAGTAAAGAAATGTTGAATAATATTATTACCTTTGTGTCTAGCATTATAGCAATAACCTTGTCTTCAAATTGAGCATTGTATTATTTGACCAAATCTATGGTTTTCTTGTGCGATGAATGGTCTCCATGCAACATATTTAAGTGTGCCACAATCATTCCAGCTTCAGCCAGTTTCCATATCATTTCACGTGGCTGGTAGGACCTATTTTACTTCATATCTTAGTTTTCTGAGTGAATGTAGATTTGCCTCTGCCAGTCCTGAAGCAAAGCTACCCAACTTCAGCTCAAGTGAAAAATTTTTCTGGTTCTTCCACATCTATAGAGAATATATATAATAGAATCCAAATTAGACAATGGGAAATGAAAATACTTTACATAAAAATTTGTAAGGTTCAATTTATCTCTCTCAGATAAGCTACAACAAAACCTCCCCCTTACACAATTGTTTCTGTTATTTTATCAACTTTTGCAGAGACCATATTGAGCATCAGGATACTCTTCATAAACAGTATAGATCATCTAAGTTTTTACCACAACCTATATGCAACATAGAGACATCAAAACAAATCAGCTAAATTAAATAGCATTGGGGCTTCCTTTTTCAAATGATGAAGACATCAAAACCAGTCAATTAAATTCATTATAAACAACTTCTTTTTCGATGGACTTCTCACACTTGTGTTCAACTTTTTCTGTTTGCGCTTTACTCAATTGTTTTGCTTTTCTGTTTGCGCTTTATGTTGACCAACAACATATTACTAAGGTGGGTAGCAATGCTTGGAAAATCAAAAATAGAAGACATGGCGACAAAAATTGCCTTTGTTCTTTCTTTTTGAGACCATGGTCAAAAAGTCATATTTGTAATGACATTATATCCCATCTCTAGCTGTGCCACCCCCAAACCCCAAAATTTCAGTTTCCATTTGCAAGAGACATACCATAGAACACGATTGTAACAAAATTTTCAAAAATTAAATATACATAAGCACACAAAGTTAAGATACATATATATGTCGCAACACCATTGTAACAAAAGCAAGCATACCATGATGGCAAGCCTCCAAAATGAGACACAATGTATGATATTGTGTATGTTTTTTTAAAATTTTGGAAACTATGCTTAGATATAGACTCAGCATTGCTATATTTCCAATAAGGATAAGAATATATAACTGATGAAATAGCAAATCAGTGAAGAAAAGATTAAAGATGTGACTTAAGCAAGTTGTATTTATGAAACAGAAAACAAAGACATTGGTTTAAAAAATTACCCATTTTCCCCATTCCTTCATATGAAAAATCTAATATTCTGTTCTTATTCTTCTCTGTTTCATCAGCAATAGAGAGAAAGCTTGAGGCTACCTGAGTCCACACACCATGCTCCCTCTAGTTTTTGCACTTGATTTATTACACAACCCATGGCATCACCGTCTCCAGCTCAAAGTAGTGTCCTTCTGCGTCATTGGAGTAACTGTCCAGGCAAGCATATCCTTTACCACTTCCTGCACCACATCTGCAGATCTGCACAATTTAAAATAAAGGAAAGACAGCATCAGGATCTGAGCTTGGAAGTTAAAAAAAGAGGAAGGGTAAGGAACGAAGGAAAAATGACACCAACAGAGTTCCAAAAATACATCAGATGAAGTTATGAATTATGGGGCACAACTGAAAGTGCATATAACATATATAGAAGGATGATGAGCGTGCAGGATAATAAAGGAAAGAAGAAAAAAACGGCGTCACCAGTAATGCCCCATTTGCTGTGCGCATCTATCACAAATCAAATTCAGTAAAACCCACAAGAAACGACAAATGAATTCCACAAAATATAATGTTAAGTCATCGGTACAAAAATTAAAGAAAATATTATTAACAATATAGCAACACTAATTTTTTTCTCAAGACCTCCACCTTACCCTTTTAGTGTGCTTTGCATGATTATCTGAATCTAGTGATTCTTCTTCAATCAGCCCTCTCCTCATGTTATTCATGGTGCGTAAATGAGAATGAGATGGGGATGCCGCACGAGATGCCAAAGATGAAATTAAATCACCAAGTGAACCCCATCTTTCTCACAAAACCTAATCCAATTGCTAAGTTGCTTATCATACTCACATGAGAATGAACGAAAGAGAGCTTATTGATATAACTTACTACAAAGCTGCATTAGGACTCAAACATGCTTTCAGCTTATGAGTAGAAATGAAAATCAAAGAAAACCAAAAAAATTAGAGACTGAGACATCAGAGGGTTATGAGAAAGAGGTTTAAAATTTGAAACAGGCTAAACAAAACCTGCCCAAGTTGGAGACTGAGACAACCCATAAAAGCAGGGATGGGACCACACCGTTTTTTAAAAAAAATGCAAAAGGAAAAGGAAAATCCTACTCGGCTAAAATGAACAGTAAAGCGTGAGAGAAGCCGATACTAAGCCAAGCTGATCTCCCATTGCTTTAAGGTAAAGAGGATTGTGTTATTTAAGTATTTTGGTGTCAGATTTTTTTATTCTCTTTGCCCCGGTGGTGTTGTTACGTTTTGTATGAAGATGAAGGGAAAAAAGAAGGTAAAATTAATTTGAGGTCCCCCATAAGGGACTTAATATTAGAAAAGTCTCAAAAGTTGAAATAATTAATGTAGGGTCCCAAGAGACCTCACCTTAATATATTTGAAAATTGAAAAGACACTTTTACCCCTGCCATTTTATTGATGGGAAAAACCTGACAACTTAATGGGCAGCAGTGACAACTCGATGGGCATAACTTGGCAACTGAATGGGCAAATGTGGCAACATTTTTCCCATTAACTTAACAGAGTTTGGGCAATTAACTTAAAGCACATGCCCAACAAGTTGTCACATTTGCCCATTCAGTTGTCACGTTATGCCCATCGAGTTGTCACGGCTGCTCATTAAGTTGTCAGGTTTTTCCCACCAATAAAATGGCAGGGGCAAAAGTGTCTTTTCAATTTTCAAATATATTAAGGTGAGGTCCCTTGGGACCCTACATTAATTATTTCAACTTTTAGGACTTTTCTAGTATTAAATCCCTTGTGGGGACCTCAAATTAATTTTTCCAAAAAAGAAAGGAGGTATCATGATGAAACTATGCATCTTGGGATGAAAGGTGGAGGCCCAATCTAATTGATTTTGTATATATTCGAATAAAAGAATGTTTAAATTAAATTAAATACTTAAACAGTATTAACTATTTTTCTTGGCTAAATTCCCTCCATTGCTCTTGATCTGAGTTCACAACTTCCCAGTTAAGTTTTCCGGAAACGGGAAAATGACAAAGAATAGTGCTGACACACCGCTACCTTGTATTGCAAAGCCCAACCTTTCTTCATGCCCAGCTTTCTAACTTCACCTTTGGTTCGTATTTCATATACTATGTGTCTGTTTGGATACATTTTCAAAAGTTATTTTGACTCCCAAATTTAGGTTTCACACAAAGACACTTAAACACTCAATTTTTTGGATAAGCTATTTTGAGAAGAAAAGTTAAGTTGGATTCCAAAAGCTATTCTGAGAGAAAACTATTCTACTCAAAAGAAACATGAAAAGTTATTCTTTGTGTGAAACCTAGATTGTGGAAAACACTTATTTCAAATTAAAGAAACATGAAAAGTTATTCATCAAAATTATTTTTCAAAAAAACTATTCTACTCAAAAGTTATTCTTAAAAAACTATTCTCAAAAAACTTAATCCAAACACTCTTATTTCATCAAAAGCTATTTTTCAGAAAAGTTATTCTATTCAAAAGCTATTCTCGAAAAGCTATTTTCCCAGAAGCTATTTTCCATAAGCTGAATCCAAACAGACCCTGTATCTTAATTTTTTTTTTGGTCTAGAGCCCTATATCTTAAATAAAATCGTATAAAACCAGCTTGTTTGTCTTCAATATCTTTTCTCCATCTCGTTAGCGATAAAAACTGGGAATGGGCCTTTTTTTAGTAACAACCAATCAAAGGGCTTTTGCATAACCTAATCGCCCAAAGAAAGATTATGAGACTTGTTGGTTATGGGCATCCCATGAAGCCCAAGCTGATCCCTGAAGAAGTAAAAGTGAGCCCACTCGTTTTGTATTGTCATTTAGATTTAGAATATAAAGTATAAACACTAGTCACGCTCGTTTTGAATGTGTCATGACAATTGTGAGCGGCTTCATCTTTCAGTGGCTTCGGCGGTAACGAAGTGCGCCTTTCCCAACATTAGCTGTTGGATTCTATATGCGGCTTTTGCATAGACACATTAGAGTCAAAAAAAAAAAAAAAAGGGTCACTGGGGTGCCTATATTCGTGTACAATGTATTAGGTGCTACTCAACCCAATAATACTCCTCCTATATTGACATTACAATTCACAAAGGATGAGCCATTCAAAACGTCTAGTGCAACAGTCCTAAAATCCGGTTAAACCAAACCAATGTCTAATATTTTCATTGAAAAAATGTGAGATGCTTCCATGAATGTTCATATAACAACGTTGAATGGGACAAACAATCCCGCGTTGTTGTACTATAGAATAATATTTTGCATGGTCAATTCCATCCTCTAAGCCAATTAATTCCTCTTTTCCTCATCAACTCCCAACCGCGTCCAATATTCTCCTTCTTCCTTTTGAATTTTCAACTCCCTCTTTCCTTCGTCAGTTCCCTCCATATATAGATGCACCCACCTTCATATCCTCCTCACAACTAACAAACGTACAAAACCTAGCCTCCCCACAAACATCATAACACACATCTATTAATAACTTTCTCTATTCTCTCTATACTTTCCTTGTCATCATTAACTAAACCATGGCTGATAATAAGCAACCCCACTTAAACGGTGCCTACTACGGCCCCTCCGTTCCTCCTCCACAGCCACCCCAACCCCGTTACCGTCGCGGCAGAAGCTGCTGCTGCTGCATCTTTGGGCTATTCTGGAAGATCCTCCTTGCCCTCATCGTCCTCGCCGGCCTCACCATCCTCATCTTCTGGCTCGTAGTCCAACCAAGCCCCTTCAAGTTCTATGTCACCGATGCAAAACTCACACAATTTAACCTCCAAAATGGCAACAACCTAAATTACGACCTCACCCTCAACTTCACAGCTCGTAACCCCAACAAAAAACTCTCCATCTACTATGATAAAGTTGAGGCCAGGGCTTTCTATGACGACCAGAGGTTTGACTCCCAATATGTCATCACTCATTTGAACTCTTTCAGACAGTACACCAAGAGCTCCGACCCCATGAGCGTCCACTTCTCAGGGCAGCGTCTTGTGGTGCTTGGTTCTGGTGAGGTGGCTCAGTATAATGAAGAGAAGACTAATGGGGCTTTTAACATAGATGTGAAGCTCTACTTCACTGTAAGGTTTAGGCTTGGCGATGCCATCACTGATGACTACCATCCTATGGTCAAGTGTGAACTCAGGCTTCCTCTTACTTCTAATACCACCACTTCTTCGACTGGGTTTCAATCCACTGAATGCGACGTCGATTTCTTCTGAGCTTTGCGTCCACTATAGTACTACTCCTCCATGCACGCTCACGCTTCATTTCCTCCTTCTTTATTATGTATCGTTTTGTTATTGTTTTTTTTTTGCCTTTATTTCATTCTTTTAATTCGTTGGCCCTAAGTTTATGTGATGTTATCCTTCTTATTACATTTATACGTTGCATTGCTTGTTATTAATTTTTTGTCATTTTGGACTGCCAAACAACAAAGGATGGTATACCCTATAAAAAACAAAAAAAAAGTACGGTATAGGTTATTAATTCCTGACTGTCTCCATGGGTGACAATAACGTGGATATGTGTATATATATCACCGTTTTAAAAAATCAAATTTAGATGAATTACATATGTTAATCTTTCTATATGCATTTTTAGTGAACGAAAAAAATTCATATTTATAGAATGAGGCGTATGCAATTTTAATCTAATTAATGAAGAAAAATAAAAAAGGGGTGAAAAAATATGTCATTAAATGCATGCTTCGTAGTTCGTACATGGATTATGTGATTTGAATATTCAAATATTCATACATTTTCAGGAAACGAATAAAATGCCATTGTTATAATGACGAAAAATAAAACATGTACATTGATGATACTGCCATATTCGTATTTTGTTTCGTTCAGAAGTCAGAACTTAAACGTAACTAGCCAGTTTCCAATCAAGGAGTATGTATAATTTGGCATTCAAATGTACCCTTTGTGAAAGTTAGGAGTTTAAATACTATCATTTAAATTACATTATAAATTTTTTTTAAGTGAGCATAAAAATTTTAAATTTGACCCAATATTGTATAACAAGTGTTAACATACATCAATAAAAATGCCGCATGCTTAATGAATTGGCTTATCCAACACGAAGAACGTTCAATTTTGTGAATTCGCGGAGGCCGATTCAGTTAAAGAAACAAAACCAACGTGGGCCGTTCGAGAGCCGAATTGAAATTGAGAGGACCACAATGAAGCTAGATTAGAATTGAAATATTCAATTGATCGATGATATATGCCTCAGCTTCGACCCAAAAAAAAAAACGCCTCACCGGTCATGGTACGTTTCTTCTGATGATATGAATTAGGAGTTGCCTGTTGCTGGAGTGTACGTAATATAGCACTAAGCTACAAAACTATATTGACTTTTGCATTTGGATTCTATACATGACAAAACATATGCCTCCTAGTTTCCAAAAGTCAGCTTTGAATAAAAAATTTTCTGCCTAGTTTAGTTGCAATCCAAAACTATCCTCTCCCCATAATGGAGACATTAAGTATTGGAATATACACAAGTGACTAATGCAATATATGTGATGCAGTAATAACGGAAGAGTAAAGAGATGGATGGAGAGATTATTAATTAGATGATCATAGAAGATGGAATGATAGAGGAATGAGAGAGATAGAAGAAGAGAGACAAAAGTAAAATAATTGGTGTTCTTATTATTCAAAATCATTTAATGTATTTGATAAAAAAATCATTAAATGTAGAAAGGAAATAAAAGAAAGAAAGGAAATAATTATGTATTATTTAAAAACCTCAGTCAAACCTAAGAAATTATGACAAAACATTCTAAAAGATACAATTCACAATAAATGTTAATTAATAACAATAAAATCAAAATAAAACTCACACTTTAATAGAAATTAAAACTAAATGCAAATTACAATCAATACTAATTAATAACAATCAAATGCAAACATGTTCCTACCTCCGATCCTTAATATAAGACCTAGATAACTTTTTTTTTGGAGAAATTAAGGTTGTGAAATAGGTTATTAATAATTATGACATATTTGATATATTTTTATATTATCCATTAGTTTATAGACAAAATATACTAGTCTAAGGGAAAAATTAGGTAAATCATCAATTTATAATTTACTTATTTTGCTTTTCAAAAAAGTCAATTAGTTCTTATATTTAGGACCGGAGGGAGTATTACGGTAGTCTTCAAACCTCCAAAGAATATCTCTTATTCTTCTGTGATGATTCCCGTAAATATGCATCTTAAAATCTAAAAGAGTTTTAGTGAATATGGAATTGAGGCTCGCTTCACATATGCCGCCAATGGTGGAATCCCTGATTAAACCCTTGGAAGATATATATAGGTAAATATATATCAATTAAGCAATATAATTGGTCTTGAAAGCGGATTTTCTCATTTTGTCTTCCCCTCCATTTTTTTCGACAACATTGAATCCTTGACTAAAAAACCAAATTTAAGGTTTTTATAAAAATACATATTATTATAATAATACTTAAAACTTTTATAAATAAATTTAATTTGTCATAATTTGGTGTCAACCGTTCAGAATTGTACACTATTACTATAAATTTATATATATGATTTATTTTTACTATAGTTGTGAAGGGTTCAAAATTTTAACATATCAAATTTATTCATAATATCTTTAAGTATTATTATATTTGCATTTATTTTTAATAAAAACATTAGATCTTGACTATTTCATCAAAAGTCCAATGCTTTTAAGAAAAAAGAAAATGAGAGATATCCGAATCCGAACCCATTTGATCTCATGGTTAACCGGTTATACTTTATGATGTTTAAAAAGGATTCTTATGAAAATTTAAGGCATGTTAGGGAAATCTTTGTTCGGGTGTTCTGCATTCTAGTAGCTCCCTATAAATCCATGCAGCCTACTTCCAACTTTGCATGATATTGATGTTAATATGATTATATATATTAAAATTTGAACGGGTAAGTAAATAATATTATTAGCGAGTTGGTTTTATCTAACATAACCTCAAAGTCAAACACCTTTTTTTAAAAAAATGTTCAATAGTCAGCAATTTGAAATAAAAAATTTAAAAACCATAAAAAACCTCCCTAGAGATCCCAATTCCTAAATCGGCCCCTTGCTAAAGGGGCATTGGCATTTTTTAAATATTGTGTCAATTTGGACGCACTATACACAATGAGTTGATGAAGTAAAAGTAGTTTAGCAAAAGTTCCTTTCCAGAAACCCAATAAATTATGAAGTTTCAGCTCAATATGGGTGTGCAATACCTCAATACAGTGAGATGTATATATAACCTTGCAACAAGGCAACGCCCTCCTCCCCCTCTGGCCTCTCTAGTCTGTACACGACACAGTTATAAGCAATTTTAAAATGTAACCCAAAAATTAATATTATTCAAAAAACAGTGGGAAGTCCGTATAAAAATATTTGAATCGGTCATGAGTAATGATCATTTTGGATTATCTATCTATTTAAGAGAAAACCAAGAAACCTGCCACAAGGGTGAGTAGAGTCACAAAAAGAGGGCAGACGCGTGGCACCACATGATTGAAGGAAAAGTAATGAACTGTGAACAAAAGAAAACCAAGGGCAGTCGTTGGCGACTTGGCGTAACGCGTCCTAATGTAAAAATTGACAAAGCTTGACTTACCGAACCTTCGGAAGCTTCCAAGAAGTTTCACCGCACACACTTGATTCCGTTTTGCTTCCGTTTTTCTTCTTTCTGCAAACACTCACGCTCAATTTTTTTTTTGCTAAGAAACACTCACGCTCAATTTTTTTTTTTAAGAAACACTCATGCTAAATTTCAAACATGTCATTTTAGTTAAAATATGTATTTATTCTTTTATGTTCACATCAAATTTTAATTTAGTCATTTATATATATAAAATATATTTTTAGTCTTTTTCCTTTAGCAACGTTAATTCTACCAAACGAAAAATTCTAACTTAACAATTTTAAATATTTAATTTAGGATTAAATATTGTAAAAATACTTAAATTAGAATATTTTAGTGTAATTATTTTATATTTTCAAAATTTTCATTTTTTACCCATTTAATTATGAAATAATTTTTTAAATTTAAATTAAACTAATAATTTAAAAAAAACTAAAAGTGTAATTTTTAAATATAAAAACTAAATTAAAACTTAATATAAATCTAAACTATTCAAGATATATTTAAACTTTTTCTTTAATTTCGTGGGGGCATAAATGCAATCCTATCTAACAAACCTTCCCCAGAGAAATTAAAACAACCGCGTTTTCTTCTATTTTTTCCCTTTTTGAGTTTCTTTATTTTGTCAATCACCCAACCCTCACGCGATTACTTGCCATTACCTAGTTCCCATTGGCAGCCGCACGCGCTTTTCCAAATCCCACTTTTTCTATATAAACACCTTCTCCTCCTTATCCCTCAATCACTCCTTAGTATTTCACTGTTTTATTATAATATTGAGAGATTTTTTCTTAATCTCACCAAACCCTATCACAATGGTCGATAAAAGTCCCCAATTGAACGGCGCCTACTACGGCCCCTCCATTCCGCCACCCAAATCGTACCACCGCCCAGGGCGTGGCGGCGGCGGCGGCCTCTGCTGCTGCCTAGACTGCTGCTGCGGCTGCATCTTCAGCCTCATCTTCAAACTCCTCTGCACCATCCTAGTCATCCTCGGAATCGCCGTCCTCGTATTCTGGCTCATCGTCCGCCCCAACAAAGTCAAATTCCACGTCACCGATGCCACCCTCACCCAATTCAACTACGACAACAACACCCTTTATTACAATCTTGCCCTCGACATGTCCGTCCGAAATTCCAACCGAAGGCTCGGCATTTACTACGACTACATCGAAGCCAGGGGTCTGTACGAGGATTCTAGATTTGCTTCTAACAGTACCATCTCGCCTTTCTATATGGGCCATAAGACTACCTACAATTTTAGCACGGAGTTGAAAGGTCAACAGGTGATGTCATTGACTGCTGATCAGACATCGGATTATAATAAGCAGAAGAGTTCTGGGGTTTATGATATTGATGTGAAGTTGTATCTGAGGATTAGGTTCAAGTTGGGTGTGTTCAAGACCGGTAAGTTCAAGCCCAAGATTAATTGTGACCTTAAGGTTCCGTTGACTTCTTCCAGTGGAACTTCCTCCACTGCTACCTTTCAGACGACTAAGTGCGATTTGGACTACTGATGGGGCCACACTTTACCTCATACCCCATCCATGTTTGTTCATATGCCCTTCTGTGGGTTCCATTTATTGTATTTATAGGACCATATTTCGTTATTCCCGTCGATTTTTTTTATTATTATGAGTTCCAGATATTTGTTCATTTCTGATTTATTATGGGACACTGTCTCTGGTCATACTGATTTTGTTACTGTATTGCTGCTATTCGTATTTTTCTATTGGATTTAGAGGGTCTTGCCTTTTTATGCTCTTTGTTCATAAATAAAGCATGCTATTATGTTTTTAAGAGTTGGTCCTTTCTAGTTATAAAAAAAAAAAGAGTTGGTCCTTTCTAACCAATGGTCAAGTGAGTTGGCTCAACCCTTATAACAACGACAACTCGGGTTCAAATTGCCGGAAGCCCTCTCATTTAAAAAGGGAAATAGTGTTATGAATGAGTTGGGCCAGCAGAATATTGATGTAGCCCAAGAAGAGCAAATTGGACAATTGAAGCCCATTACCAGTGATTCTGTTATGCCACGTAGGAGTAACCGTATGAGGAGACTCACATGGAAAGAGTTAGAGAATAGAGAGTTTGGAAAATGGACTCAACTGAATGATGTTGAGGATCCAGATATTTATCATTAGTTAGAGTCATTACAGCCTGTACAATCATAATTGAACCAGTAATCTACTGACACGTGTACAAAGTATAACAGAATTAAGTTACTCTAACATAAGCTAAGACATTAAGCTTCCTATCCTGGTTGGATCTGATGTTGGGCCTGATATTGGGCTTGTATACTCTTAATATCCCCCCTCAAACGAGACGAGGTAGACACGAGTCCTAGTTTGCCACGCAGAAAAAGAAACCGTGAGGTTCCAAGAGGTTTAGTAAGACAATCAGCTAGTTGATCTGTAGTAGGCACATATTGAACCTTCAACTTTTTATCCAAAACTTGATCTCGAACAAAATGAGCATCAATTTCAATATGCTTGGTTCGTGCATGTAACACTGGATTGGAAGCAAGAGCAGCAGCGCTTATACTGTCACACCAGATCACAGAGGAAGAAAGAAGAGTAGTCTGAAGTTCCTGAAGTAAAGAACGTAGCCACATAAGTTCAGCTGTGGTATTTGCTAATCCCCTATACTCCGATTCAGCAGAGGATCTAGATACAACTAATTGTTTCTTAGACGACCACGAGACCAGAGAGGCACCTAGAAACACAAAATATCCACTAGTAGATCTACGATCAACTGGGCATGCTGCCCAATCAGCATCTGAAAATGCAGTAAGTTGTAAGGAAACAGAGGGCTGCAAAAGAATACCAGTATCTAGAGTTCCTTTCAAGTAACGTAGCAACCGCTTGACTGCTTGCCAATGAAACAGAGTGGGAGCACTCAGAAATTGACTAAGTTTACTGACAGTATAGCAAATATCAGGCCTGGAGTTCACTAAGTACTGTAGACTACCAACAACACTCCGATACAAATGTGGATCTGAAAAGAGTTCACTATCATTTAAGGCTAGCACTCGAGTAGTAACCATAGGTGTTGAACAAGGAGTGCAATGTAGCATATCACAGCGAGAAAGCAAATCAGTGACATACTTAGTTTGAGAAAGAACAAAACCTTTCTCATCTCGGAATACTTCAAAACCAAGAAAATAGTGAATAGGTCCAAGATCCTTTAAGGCAAACATATGATTCAACTTGGCAGTAAATTGATCAATGCTAGCAGAATTGCTCCCAGTAATTAAGATGTCATCCACATAAATCAACAAAATTAAAATCTGAGTTGCATCCTTATAGAAAAATAAAGAAGCATCAGACTTACAGTTCTTGAATTTCCAAGCAAGAAGAGTACACCTCAAACGATCATACCAAGCTCTTGGAGCTTGTTTAAGGCCATAAAGAGCCTTTGTCAGCTTACATACATGATTCGGGCGCATGGGATCAACAAAACCATCAGGCTGCTTCATGTACACAGTTTCAGTCAAGTATCCATTTAAAAATGCATTATTAATATCAAGTTGCCTAACGGACCAGCCATAGCAAGAAGCTAAAGTAAGAATCACACGCACAGTTGTCATTTTCACCACCGGACTAAACGTATCACCAAAATCAACACCCGGTTCTTGAAGATAACCTTTAGCCACAAGGCGAGCTTTATATTTATCTAAGGACCCATCACTCTTATATTTCTTCTTAAACACCCACTTACTTCCAACAACATGTTGACTAGAAGATGGTGGGACAAGAGTCCATGTATGATTCTGCATAAGAGCATTATATTCATGACTCATAGCAAGTTTCCAATTGGAATTAAGTAAGGCTTCTTTTGCAGTTTTGGGAACAGTAGATAAGTCTAAAGTAGCAGCACCTATAAAAGGATACTTGTGCTTAAAAATACCATTCTTAGCACGAGTAATCATAGGATGTCTATTCAGTAGCTAAGGAGAAGAGGTTGAACTAGAGGCAGAATCCACATGTGAACCAGACCTAGATGTAGAATCCGGAGACAATGGTTCAAGTCTTTGAATAGAAACAGGATCAAGAGAGACATCTATCCTAGACAAGTTATTGTCACAGGGAGTGTCATCTAAACGAGAACCAGAACTATTCTCAGAACCAGAACTATTGAACTCAGTAGGAGAAGGAGGACTTAAGAGTCTCAGACTATCAGCACCATTCACTACAGCAGCACTATTATCAGAACTTGAAGAAATTGTTTCAGACTTCTCAAAAGGAAAGTCATTGCAATTAAAGACAACATGCCGTGAGATATAAATTCTACCAGAGGAACTTAGACATTTATATCCCTTATGACTTCCACTAGGACCAAGAAAAGTGCACTTCTCCGACCTAAATTGCAATTTGTGATTATTATATGGTCTTAAACAAGGGAAACAAGCACAGCCAAATAGTTGAAGACCCTTATAATCTGGTTTACAACCAAACAGAATCTCAAATGGAGATTTTGCAAGAATTGGAGTTGGTAGTCTATTAATAATGTGAACTGCCATGGAGAATGCTTCCCACCAGTATCTTGTAGGCATGTGAGCTTGTGCCAATAAACTCAAACCCATTTCAACAATATGCCTATGTTTTCTTTCAACTCTACCATTTTGTGCGGAAGTGTGAGGGCAAGAATGACGAAAAATGATCCCATGTTCAACCAAAAAATCAGAAAATGATCTAAACTCACCTCCCCAATCACTTTGAAGTATCTTAATACGTCGATCAAACTGATTTTCTACCATGACCTTAAAATTCTTAAAAGCACCAAAAGCCTCCCCTTTATTATGTAGGGGATAAATCCAAGAGTATCTACTAAAATCATCCACAAAACAGATATAATATTTGAAAGCATTAACAGATGAAATTGGAGCAGGTCCCCACAAGTCAGTATGAATAAGATCCAAAACAGCACTAGCTCGCGATACAGAGCGAGGAAAAGGCAAAGCATGAGACTTGCCATATTGACAAGAGTCACAAAAACCAAGTTTATCCGTACAAGGAAAAGAAATATTACAATCTTTTAAAACCTGTTTCACAGTACTAATAGAAGCATGTCCTAGCTTCCTATGCCAAGAATCCAAAACAGAAAGAAAAGTTACTCGCGTGTCTCCACGATCCTTGTGAAAGGCTGGGACACGATCAAGCTTGTAAAGGCCATTAGACTTTCTCCCCGTTAGTAGCACCTTTTGTGTTGCCTTGTCCTTCACAAGACAATTCACAGAATCAAATACAACTACCACATCATTCTCATCTGTGAGTTCCATTACGCTAACCAGATTTTTCTTAATTTCAGGAACAACAAGTATCTTATTCATGGCCACATTATCACCTATTACAGCAGAAGCAGATTTATGAATTTTCAAACGAGAACCATTACCGACAAGAATGTTACCTGATCCACTAGTGCCAGGAACATCATGATGTGTTATGTGATTTGTAGCTCCGGAGTCCATATACCACTCTGGATCATCAACCATATCAGGAGTAGCAATGTATGCTGTAGAATCATGATTCTTATCAGAAGTATCTTCTGAATAGGAGCGATCAAACCTGTAGTAACACTGTTTTGCGGAGTGACCATACTTATCACAGACTTGGCAAGTAGGTTTGGAGCGAGAGGAATTTGAACGGCCTCCTCTTCCTCTATTATTATTATTCTGTCCACCTCGCTGCCCTGAGTTGTACTGAGAGCGTCCACCATTACCATTTCCACGCCAAGGTGGTCTAGAACCAGAAGAACCAGTGTTGTTATTATTAATTGCCACATTAGCAAACGATTTGCTCACAACATTAACAGAAGAAATGTGTTCTAGGTGCCTTTCAAAAGTTAGAAGTCTGGAGTGGAGATCAATCCATGTCAGATTCTCCTTATCAGACAAGTATATAACAATTGGAGTATACTCCGAGTCTAAACCAGCAAGAACCTGAGTAATCAGATCAGCATCAGCAATTGGACTTCCTGCCATGGCTAGATTGTCCGCTATAGCTTTCATCTTAGACAAATATTCATCAATAGTGCTAGTTCCTTTCCTAGTTTGCTGAAGTTCAAACTTATACATTGTAATTCTAGAGCGCGAGTGCGCACTCATCAGTTCAAGAACTGACTTCCAGAGTTGAGAAGATGTCTTACAATGCAATAATTGCGAAGCTACCTCTGTAGTCATGGTGCTCAGCAGCCAACTGAAAATGATGGAGTCGGTCGCGAGCCATTCATCGAACTTAGGATGAATGCGAATGCCTAATTCATCTGTGATGAACTCAGGAGGGCAAATTTTCGTTCCTAGAACGAAACCTTCAACACGATGTCCTCTAAGTGATGAGAGAACAACAGAATGCCAGAGTCTGTAGTTAGATCGATCCAGCTTGATCAATCCGCTCTGGTTCAAGCCGCTCATGAGTGAAGCTGACTTGGATTGCATCGTCGCTGAAGAAGACGAAGCTACAGTGCTTGTTGTTGAAGAAGATGCCGAAGACGCCGATTTCTCTGCCATGGAGAACAGAGATTCGAAGGTTAGGGTTTTCAGAAAAAGAAAGAGGGCTCTGATACCAAGTTAGAGAATAGAGAGTTTGGAAAATGGACTCAACTGAATGATGTTGAGGATCCAGATATTTATCATTAGTTAGAGTCATTACAGCCTGTACAATCATAATTGAACCAGTAATCTACTGACACGTGTACAAAGTATAACAGAATTAAGTTACTCTAACATAAGCTAAGACATTAAGCTTCCTATCCTGGTTGGATCTGATGTTGGGCCTGATATTGGGCTTGTATACTCTTAATAGAAAGCAAGGGAGCACAACGCATAAGAAGGCCCTAGAAGGGAGGTTTGGCTTTTCATGGAAATTGTTGAGAAACCTTCTCTCTGATATGTCTCTCCTTCTCTGATGTATTTCTTTCTTATTGTACTGTTCTGATTTCTTTATTTCCCTGCTTTATTCACTGCATAGTCAGTGTGATTTTCCCTTGGTTCTTGTTGTCTCTTTGCAATTCAATCAAGGACTCTCTGTATTTGGTATTTTGCCATATTAATATCAATAAATAGAGATAGATTGTTTTGCTGATATTGTTGTCTTGAGAGTGATCATCTCATTGGTGCTTTCATTTTGTTCCCATGGCTGAGCACACTCGTTTGCAGACTATGAATGCCGAAATCCAGCGGCTGGCTGAAGCGTTGGAGGAGGCGGATCGGGGTTACTCGGCTCGTATGGTTTCAATTGAATCCACCCTTGCTAATACTTCTACCAGAATGGAGGCTATTGATCTGTCATTGGCTTCGTTGTCTCGTTCGGTGGATGCGATGACTCGTGGGTTTGAGAATTTGCGTGTCGATCCTCAGTTCTCTTCTTCCGCTTCATCTTCACAAGGTACGCACACTGTTGGTCAGAATTTTACTCGTCAAATTAAGCTGGATTTACCCCGATTTGATGGTACGGAGACTTTGAGTTGGTTGTTTCGAGCTGAACAATATTTCTCATTTTACCAAATTCCGGATCATCAACGTATCATGGTTGCTTCGGTTCATTTTGATGGGTCTGTTGTCCCTTGGTTTCAAATGCTACAGCGCACTAATCAGATTCCTTCTTGGAGAGCGCTAGCATTAGCTATTGAACGCCAATTTGGACCCTCTCAATTTGAGAACCCCAGAATCCAGTTGTTTAATTTGGTACAAACAGGTTCTGCAATTGATTACCATACTTCCTTTATGGCTACCGCAAATAGAGTGGATGGGTTGACTGATGAGGCTCTCCGTGACTGTTTTATCAGTGGTCTTAAGCCCGTTTTGCGTACGGAGGTACAAGCCCAGGAACCAGCTACTTTGAACAGAGCCGCTGCTTTGGCTCGTTTATTTGATGAGAGAGCTAAATCTGTATTTCACAATTCTAAGTCATCATCGCCCGTGACAACTTCCTTCACTTCATCATTTTCGAAACACTCTGTGGCTTCATCTTCCGGGTCTGTTAGTCCAGTGTTACCTCCGAAGCCTACTGTGGGCTTGTTACCCACACCACCTTCGAAACCTGCTGCTCCAATCCGTCGTCTTACGGCCGCCGAAATGCAACTTCGACGTGAGAAGGGTCTTTGCTATAATTGTGATGAGAAATTCTCTTGGTCACACAAGTGTCCCAATAAACACTTCCTCACGTTACAAGTGGATGAGGAGGAACATCCACCTGATACAGTCCTCATTGAGTCTTTGCCTTCATCTCCTACAGAAGAGGTTAGTGGTGTTGAGGTTGCTGCGGTACCCCATGTTTCGTTCCATGCTTTTCATGGTGCTACTAATCGCTCTACCATTCGGTTCAGTGGTACTATTAATGGCACTACAGTACAGATTTTGTTGGATGGGGGTAGTTCCGATAATTTCATTCATCCACGTCTTGTGGCTCATTTGAAACTGCCACTACAGTTCGCCAATGATAGAGTTATGGTAGGTAATGGGCAGATTATGAAGGGTGAAGGTATGGTGCAAGAGTTAACTGTTTGTATTCAGGGTCATGCTATTTCTTTTCCTGCTTATGTACTGGCCATTGCTGGGTCTGATGTGGTACTGGGAGCATCTTGGTTAGCTACATTGGGGCCTCATATGGTGGATTATAGTACAGCCACAATGAAGTTCTATTTGCATGGTGCTTTTATCACCTTGGTTGGTGAGCAGAGGTTGAAGCCTACTTTGATTCAGTACCACCATTTTAAGAGATTACAGGCCACCCAATCAGCACAAGAAATTTTTTCCGTTACTTGTTTCTCTATGACAGGGAATTCTGGGTTACAATTTCCTGAGGACCTACCAGTAAATTTGTTAGAATTGTTGAAACAATTTGCTGGGGTGTTTGATACACCTATTGGTCTTCCTCCTACACGCACGCATGACCATTCGATTCCCTTGAAGCCGGGAATTCAGCCAGTGAAAGTACGTCCTTACCGTTATCCCTTTAGCCAGAAGGCTTTGATTGAGCAGATGATCAATGACATGCTCCAGCAGGGTATCATACAACCAAGTACGAGTTCATTTTCTGCTCCGGTACTGCTGGTTCGTAAGAAGGATGGAACATGGCGCTTTTGTACTGACTATCGTGCCCTTAATGCTGTTACCGTTAAGGATTCTTTTCCTATACCTACAGTGGATGAGTTACTTGATGAACTGCGGGGTGCATCTTATTTTTCAAAGCTGGACTTACGCTCAGGTTATCACCAAATTTTAGTCCACCCGGAGGATAGACATAAAACTGCATTCCGTACGCACAATGGTCTCTATGAATGGCTTGTGATGCCTTTTGGGCTTACTAATGCCCCAGCTACCTTTCAGGCTTTGATGAATGATGTCTTTCGCCCGTTCTTGCGTCGGTTTGTGCTTGTTTTCTTTGATGATATTTTAATCTATAGTACTGATTGGGCTTTACATTTACAGCATTTGAAGTTGGTTTTGGAGCATTTATCACAACACCAACTTTTTGCTAAATTGTCCAAATGCTCTTTTGCTACTGACAGAATTGAGTATTTAGGTCATATAGTTTCCAGGTTTGGAGTGGAGATGGACCCGATTAAGGTAGCAGCAGTCATGAAGTGGCCAGTCCCAACCACGGTGTCACAATTGCGTGGTTTTCTTGGATTAACAGGCTATTATCGCAGGTTTATCAGGAGTTATGCTTCTATTGCTACTCCACTCACTAATCTGTTGCAGCGAGACGCTTTTATGTGGACTCAAGAGGCAGAGACTGCTTTTATTCATCTCAAACAGGCCTTAGTGACAGCTCCAGTATTGTCACTACCTGATTTCTCATTACCTTTTATTGTGGAAGTGGATGCTTCAGGCACTGGAATTGGGGCTGTGTTGAGTCAAAACAATCACCCAATTGCTTATTTTTCCAAGAAATTATCACCACGGATGCAACATGGATCAGCTTATGTTCGTGAATTATATGCTTTGACTGAAGCTGTTTCTAAGTTCCGTCATTATTTGGTGGGACATCCTTTTGTAATCCGTACTGATCAGCAGAGTTTGAGGCACCTCACTGACCAAGTGATTCAAACCCCTGAGCAAGAGGCGTGGCTACCAAAACTACTCGGTTATGACTTCAAAATTGAGTATAAATCTGGAAAATCTAATGTAGCGGCTGATGCCCTTTCAAGGTCGTTTATGGCTATTACCTTTGTTACTAATGATTTATTTACCCAGATTTTAGCTGCTATTTCTAGTTCTATGGCTCTACAGGAATTGTTTGAGAAAGTGCACTCTCAGCCTAATGAATATCCAGGGTTTCGAATTCAAGATGGCAGACTTTTCTTTAAACAGGGTCTAGTATTACCAGCAGAGAACGCTGCTCTTATCCAGACCATACTGACTCATTTTCATGACTCTAAGATAGGGGGACATGCAGGGACAGTACGTACACATGCTCGAGTTGCGGCTGAGTTTTGGTGGCAAGGCATGCGGAAGGATATCAAGACCTTTATTCAAAGGTGCAATATTTGCCAGCGAGCTAAGTCAATTCAGACTTCTCCTTATGGCTTATTACAGCCACTTCCAATTCCTAATCAAGTTTGGGAAGACATCGCCATGGATTTCATTGTTGGACTTCCCAATTCCAGGGGCTTTGCTGTAATATTTGTGGTTGTTGATAGGTTATCCAAATTTGGCCATTTTCTACCGCTTAAAGCTAATTATACTGCTGAATCTGTGGCTGATCTTTTTGTGCAGCACATAGTGAGATTACATGGCATTCCTAGATCTATTGTCTCTGATAGGGATCGTGCTTTCACCAATACATTTTGGAGGAAATTATTTCAATTGCAGGGAACTGAACTTTGCATGAGTTCGGCCTATCACCCTCAAAGTGATGGTCAAACGGAGGTTTTAAATCGTACTTTGGAAATGTATTTGCGCTGCTATGTTCATCAACAGCCACGTAAATGGTCTGTTTTTTTACCATGGGCTCAGTATTGCTATAATACTTCTTATCACACTGCTACTGGTGTTACTCCTTATAAGATACTTTTTGGGCGTGACCCTCCCATGCTCTTACGAGTTGATCAATCTGTTACTGCTCCTGTTTCGGTAATGGAGGCTCTCACTACACGTGACAGGATACTGGCACAACTTAAGTTGAATCTAATGGCAGAACAGAAAAGGATGAAGCATTATGCAGACCAGCATAGAACCGAAATGGAATTTGCAGTTGGGGACTATGTATTTGTTAAGTTGCAACCTTATCGACAACATTCTCTGCGTGATCATCCAGCTCGCAAATTTTCCTTGCGATATTTTGGCCCTTTCAAGATTCTGGATCGCATAGGATTAGTGGCTTATCATCTGCAATTACCTCCGGAAGCTCGCATACATCCCATAATTCATGTATCATTTCTTAAGAAATGTTATGGTGATCCTTTGGAACAATATCAGCCTTTGCCATTGTTTACTAACTCGGAAGGTCCTGTGACACGCCCTTTAGAGGTTCTTGAAGTTCGAAGGGTGAAAATACGGGACTCGTTTGTTTCTCAGGTCCTGGTCAAATGGGAGGGAATTGAGCAGCCAACATGGGAGCTGTTAGATTCATTTCAAGAGCTGTATCCTGAGTTTGACCTTGAGGACAAGGTCCAAGTTCATGGGGATAGCATTGTTATGAATGAGTTGGGCCAGCAGAATATTGATGTAGCCCAAGAAGAGCAAATTGGACAATTGAAGCCCATTACCAGTGATTCTGTTATGCCACGTAGGAGTAACCGTATGAGGAGACTCACATGGAAAGCAAGGGAGCACAACGCATAAGAAGGCCCTAGAAGGGAGGTTTGGCTTTTCATGGAAATTGTTGAGAAACCTTCTCTCTGATATGTCTCTCCTTCTCTGATGTATTTCTTTCTTATTGTACTGTTCTGATTTCTTTATTTCCCTGCTTTATTCACTGCATAGTCAGTGTGATTTTCCCTTGGTTCTTGTTGTCTCTTTGCAATTCAATCAAGGACTCTCTGTATTTGGTATTTTGCCATATTAATATCAATAAATAGAGATAGATTGTTTTGCTGATATTGTTGTCTTGAGAGTGATCATCCCAAATAGGAGTCGAATTATCTTACACTGTTTAACAAAAAAATAGTATGTAAAACAGTGAAAGTAATCACTTTAAATTGTTTGTGATAATTTTTTTAAAAAATATTTTATTCTACTTATAAATTAAAATTTAATTTCTTCATATTTTTCAATATCTTATAGTTAGAACCAATGTTGTAAGAATCATTTTGATCGGTCCAACTTTGATTGCTCCACATTTCATCTAAATGATTATCACTTCGACCATCAACCTGAGTAATCCGACCGAAGCTTTCTTTTATAACATTGGTTAGAATTGAAAAAATGAATAATCTTTCATCTTTAGCTTGAATGATCAAAAGCGCTTTGTTGTGCTTTTGTGTGACGTTTTTATTTTAAATCTGTTTTAAAAATTGATTGTAGGGATCAGTAAAGAAATTCAGTTATAAGAAGATTTTGAATATAAACATAAAGACTTTTGCATATGTATTGTATACAGAGCATGTACCTGACTTATATTGAATTTTTTCCTATATATAAATGTAAGAATCAAAGCAAGTTATATGTATTTCAATTCCAAAAAAAATCAATTATATGTATTGTGACACGTGGCTTGGCAGAATAAAGATCCCAACGCCTTCAATCAATTGAGTCAGAGCTAAGCCTGTGCGATTAGATCAGCTGGTTGCGACTATTTTAGCTCAACCACGAGTCTTGAGTTCAATGTGTGAGAATGCAACATCTTATGGGTTAAGGGCATCAACTTTAATGGTTCCTGTCATGTTTCAATTCAGATAAGTCTAAGACCGTTGATGTGCCTGAAAGTTAATTTGCTCCATAATACCAAAGGAGAAAGAAAAGGCATTTCGTCCCCCAGGTGATGAGAGAAAACAGGTGGCTACCCCCTTTAGTCCGTAATATAAAAGTTCAAGATTTGAATGATTTTAGTCCAAAATATAAGAGTTTGTCTCACATTATCTCCTCATTTAAGGAATTTTTTTTACTTTGTCTCTAACTTTTTTTCATATTTATTAATGTTTATGTATTTCTTTATTTTTAAAGTATTATAATAAATACCGACAATATTAGAATAATGCATTAACTATTAACTATAGAAACCCAATTAACTTCAAATTGATTAGGTAAATTGGATGGGTGAGATTGAAAAAATGCAGAGAGAAAAGGAAATTAGGGAAATGCAATGGTTCCGGGCCAGGTTTAATAATAGTGCATCGACGATTTCAAAAAACAAACGATTTCACATAAGAATCCAAGAAGCTAATAACTAGCTTTTTAGAAGTAAAACAGGGCTGGAGGCGGGTTTTTTTATTACACAGAAAATTGGGCTTTAGTAACATTTTATTCGTGTGTGGGCAATTCAATAACATTCTTCATTGGATCTGGCACATACTTGCTTAGAACCAGAAGCCCCATTAAAATGGGCCTCGCCTCCGTTCCGCCACGACAACTATTTTGTTTTAGTTATCAATGGCCTTTTTTTGTCAAATGTTTTAATTATCAAGGATTACTATGTTATGTTAATGCCCTTTTTAGCCGAAAAAAAAGGGAAAGCTATTATGCGAGATTCATATTCATTCACTAACACGAATAAGGAATCAAAGTAAAATATGACGACAGACGTGAGGAAATCCCAACGCAATCATGCTCACCCTATTATGCTTCACGGAAAGCAAAAAAAAAAAAGGAAGAATAAAAAGAGAAAGAAACTAATCCTAGAAGTAATTCCTACTCTGTAACAGAGAGCACCAAAAATAAATAATTAAACAAACAATTAGAAGAAAAGTTGTCCGGTAAAAGATGTGGTATTGGTGTGAGATGAAGCTGATTTGGCCAAAGCTTCCAGGATCCATAATTTGTTGATACACATATATATGTATGTATACACATAGCATCCTAAGCATCTAACTTATCTAACTTAAAACATGATCCACTTGCAGGGTTTTGGGAAGAGAATCTTGTGTGATGCACTCTTCAGCATTTGGCTGCACATCTCGAAGAGGGGAAGAAGAAGGAGTGAAGTAAGGAGGAGAGGCACATGGAGTTGAAAACGGCGACGTATCAATAACCACCGCCACAACTTCATCAACAAGAGAGTGATCGTGATCATATTCATCAGAGTGAGAGTGACAAACCCTTTTAATATCCGCAGAGCTAAAGAGGTCAGAGTCAAAGCCTTCTCTTTCTTCCTCTTTTATGGTGAACAAAACTCTGGAGGGGCCATGTAGACACTGCCACTTCATCACCTGCTCCGCCAGCTCCGGCGGAGACGGCGACGGAGCCAACGCCGGAGGGGATGTCCGGTGGGGTCCCACTCTGGACTTGCGTTTCCAACACAGGAAAAGGTGGCGCCGCCGCAGGAGGAGGTAGAGGACTTCAAGGAAGAGGGCGGCGAGGGTGAGGGAGATTATGACTGTGATTGCTATGCCAAGTTTGCTTAGATTTATCATCATGCACAAGTAGAAGCCGCTTTTGAGTTTTGAGGGGTGAGTTGTTTTATCTTTCCTATACTTTCCTTTCCTTTCCTTGGAGATTCAAAAATAAAGTCTAGAGTGAGAGAGTTGGAGGCTTGGAGGTGATACAATGTTGAATGTGAGGGAGTGAAGGTAAAGTGGGAAGTGTTGGGGGAGGAGAAGGGGAAAGAAGTTGTGAGGACAGGTGGGTGGAAAAGGATGTTTTTGTGTGTGGTCTCGAGAAGTGCAAGGGGGGTTATTATGGTGAGGTCTCCTTTAATGGCTTAATTGGTTTACGAAAAGGGGAAACAGTTGGGTGGAAGGTAAATGAGATAGAGATATGCATGTAATCGTAATTCATATGACAATATAATGGTCAGTTTGGTAAAATAATTGATAGTACTTCAAAGGGTTATAAACTTGTGAATTTATTTGTAATAAAAAAATTTGTGAATTTAAATATATCGGTTAAATGAAAAAAATGTAAAATCGTCAATTTGTAAACTCGTAGGAGCTTATGTTTATTAGTAGTATTAAATACATATTTTTAATATATAATCAAATAATACTCCCTATTCCTAAATATATAAAACTGTTTTCAAATTTCAATTTGTTTATAAAACCAATTTCTGCTTCTTCTCAATCTTTTCATAAATTAATCTCAATAAATTTTATATATAATAAATAAATAAGAGAGAGTGAAGATAAAAAAATATGATTAGGGTAAATTGGTAATAGCACTTGTTAACAATTAACTTAACGAACATCATTGTTGTAATCAAATTTGAGAAGATGATTTTATATTTCAGAAGAAATGGAATATAAAAGAATAACAATAACTTGACTTAAATATATTTTAAATATAAATAATTGATTTGAAATATATCAACATTCATACTTTAAAAAATATTTCTATGAAATTATATGAATTCTTTAAGTATGGTAAAAAAAATTAATTAAAAATGGTTTTAGAGCAAATTAACATAATTTTTCTAAGGCAAAAACATAAAAACAATACATTTTGCATGTAAACTCTTGAGTTTTCACTATGTTTATACAATTATACACGCATCACGAATTTAAGTGACCCATAACACGTATTAGCTAATTAAGTGGAACAGTAAAAACGTTAAGATTGGAGAGTCAACTCGGGAGCTTAACAATAATATGAGACTTTATTAACTGTTAATTTTTAAAATTCATTTATTGATACTCAATTTGATATGATATATATACAGATATTTTTGGCAAGATCATACAACGTTCTCCCCTGGTTCGTAATATAAGAGAAAAAATTTTGAATAATTTTAGTCTAAAATAAAGAGCACACCTTTACATTCTCATATCATTAATTTGTTTCTTCCATAACTCTTTCATATTTATTAGTACTTATATATTTCTCTATGTTAATAATAGTATCATAATAAATAGGGGTAAATGTGAAAAAATAATTAATGTCAGATATTTAACTAACTTTCACACGTTTATGACAAACTAATGATGCGAGTTTTGATACGTGTTGGGACTTTGTCGTGTGGCAAAGGGTTGTATGCAATTTTTATTATGATTGTTACATAATAAGTTCAATTATATATTCAATTTATATTTAAATCAAGATAAAATAAACGTGTATCCCTTCGTGAATTATAAATGGTACCCTTTCTTCTTCCGTATCAGATAATTGAAAGTTTGGAATGTTTTCTGCGCCTATTGGTATTTGATTGGGTATTCATATAAAGAAATACAATTTTTTGATACAATAAAGAAATAAATTTTAATATAATATATAAAATTGACTTTTTCAAAAATAAAAAAATCAATAATGTTTATAAGTCAAATAAATAGGTTTCTAATAATCAAATAAATCTGATTAATGCTAACTACTCCCTCCGTTCCTAAATATAAGATCACTTTGGGGAAGTAGATAAGTTCCTAAATATAATATCACTTCCTATTTTATCTCAAGTTTTGCCCAAACTATCCTTATACTCCTTCTTTTCATTGAAAACTCATTCTCCTTTTAAAGTTACATAATTGAGGGGATTTTGGGAAGATCATGTAATTTTATTGTCTTCCTTAATCTCCCCAAATTAACCAAAGTGATCTTATATTTAGGAACAGAGGGAGTATTTAGCTTCATTAATTATTTTATATGAAAATAAATCCAGGTCGTGCTCATTAAAAAATGCATTGAGTACATAATTAAGCCATTTAAGCGTTAATTCAATAATGATCATATTTATGAGAAGCCCCCAAGATTTAGCGTCTGGCCATTATTGTGTATTATATTGAAGCATGATTCTATCTTCTCTTCTAAAGATTGTACGGTGGAATGCAGGGCTATTGTGAAATACGATTAGAAAAAAAAATTGTATTGCATTTGCATTAAAATAAACCACGTCTTATAAAGGTTAAAAAAACCCACATCTTATAAGTGAAGGCAATAAGAAAATAAATAAATAAATAAATCGAAAACAGCAAATAAGGGTGAAATATGACCATAAAGGGTTGGGATTAAGATGTGAATAATTAACAACCAATCCTTTGTGTCATAATGACGACGACGAGGACATTTGTGCTTCCGGAGACGTTCATTAAGATAGTGTCAAAAGAGGAAATGGTTGGGGGGTTGGATATGGAAAGGAAACAAGTAAACAAAACAGAAGTGGTTGTTAGTATGAGGATATGATACTGATTAGTAATCAATTAACATGTATGGATGCAACAGTCAAGCTTTTACGTATCAAACCATGCCTTCCCTGAAATTACGCATATATGCACGTTCAATTTGAAGAAAACGCAATGGCAGCAGTATTGAGTTCAAATCGTTTGCTCAGCAAGCAATAACTATTGATTTGCTTTGACCTTTTTGTTTAGTTTAAGAAAAAGAGAGTTGAAAGTGGAATGATGAGGCGAGAGATGGGCCAGGAGAGTAGAAGGAGAGGATCATGGATCATAATGATTAATGGAGGGGAAATTTGCAGTTTAGTCCCTGTTAAGGGAAATTAATACTGGAAGTTCCCAATACATTCCAAAATAATTATAAAGTCCCACGGGCCTTTTCCTGCAATTGTTTGCTTATCTTCAATGACAATTTTGCCCTCATAAGATGAAAGCATAGTCCCCTGTAGGGACCAGTGAGATGACAACCATCTTTAATGAGGGCAAAATGGTCATTGAAGTTAAGCAAACAATTGCAGGAAAGGACCCTGAGACTTTATAATTATTTTGGAATGTATTGGGACCTTACAGTACTAATTTCCCTTACCAGGGACTAAACTGCAAATCCCCTTAATGGAGCATGCCAATCCACGCTATGATTAGTGATGTGCACCACGACACACGCCTGCTCTCCCCACCAAACAATAGGGCTATCACGCTGGCCTCAAAATCTAGCCCGGTAGCTGCTGGGGTGGGCCCTCTAAGCCCAAAATTAACAGCCCACATACACAACGAAACAATGCCACGACTTTCTGAGGAAGGAGCATAGGGAACAACTGTACATCCTAATAGCAACTTTTTTGGCCCACAACAACATTTCACAAGAAAATTATAGTCATTATATGTTTTTCAAATTCGATTTCATTATTTTGGTAAAAAATTAAATTTCATTATAAATATTGTTTAACTGCTTAGATAATGACGTGCCATCTTTAAAATTATTAAGAGAAACATACTTAATGCGAAATAAACAAAAAGGGTCAAAACGCTCCAAGACCCAAAAAACCACTCAATAGATAACCATGCGTGGCTCTCTATTCTACTGGATATGTGCATGGACATCTAGATCTTGAATAACAATGCCAACAGGCCTCCACAGTTCTAGAAGCCCACAAATGCAACTACCTAAAGTCCTATTCCTATTGATTTCTCTCGACTTATATTGTTTGCTACTTGAAATTTGCAGATAACACACTGTAAAATCATTTAATTTATTTGAAAGTATCCAGACTGGATTATAATCCTAAAACCCAAAAATTAAATGGTGATATTCATATTGCTCTTGTGTTTGATATATATATATATATATATATATATATATATATATATATATATATATATATATATATATATATATATATATGACCTATTTGAAAAGGTGAATTTGTTTCTAAATATAAAATATCTTTTCAGTTTTATTCACATTTTTCTAGAATTATTCCTATTAATGGTAGTCAATGATAAATAAACAGGAGGGAGATTAAAAATAGAGCCACATGTTTAAAGCTTTTTAATAATATCACGCGATTTTAACTGATTTAAATAGCATTGTCATGCTAATTAAATCAGGTAAATACATGCATGTATTATAAATGAAGAAGGGAGTACAGCTCAATACTCACTAGAGCTGAAAAAAAGACGACACGTGGACCCGTTTAAAGTTAAGCCTAATTAATTGTATCTCGCGCGCTCTGAATTTTAATGCATAACAAACGTAGAAATGAATTTGGAGACGAATGTGATGTGCTTTCATTTGGGATAACGACCAACCACTCTTAAGAAAAGCATCACCCTCATCTTGCAAAAATCTAACGATATCGTAGAGACTTTGAATTTGGATTGGCGTGATCAGCTACCCCCACACCATTCCTTTTTGGCCACCTCATTCTCCATCAGACGCCACAGAATGAAACGATTAAAGCACACACATAGATGGTGGTGGAAATGGTGGTTTAGTGGTACCTCCCGATCTTCTCAATTCTCCAAGTCCAAGCCTGAAACAGCACGCAGCACATGAAACTGCCTCGGATCCCTCGCTCTCTCATTACTTTGGATTTAATGATAACGTCCTCAAAAGCATCCCAAAAGATGACAAAGACTAAGAATATATATGACGCTACCTAACAAGGAATTTAAGTGAGTGAGTGTGTGTGTGTGTGTGTATTCATAACACTACATAAATTGCAAGCCACTCTTGGATCTGGGACTTCCCTTACTTTCATGCACAAGTCACCCCACAAAAGAGAAAGATGAAACATAGAAATGAGATATGGACAGTGACCTTAACTAAAAGAGCCATACGTCCATCTCCCCTTTTTCTTAAAGTCTGAGAAAGCTTCAAATGTGCGTGGAAATTTTGTCTTCATCCTCATACACAATTGTCTTCATCTTGTTGTGCCAAGACACATTTTTCTTTTCCTTGTGTGGGTCTCTCAGGCTATTACTTTCTTATTAATTACCAGCTCTTCCTTTAATATCTACAACACCACCTCATATTCGACCGATCTATGCATGCATGATGCATTCCAGCTAGTCTGTCGTCTCTTTTGCGCTGGGGATATATACTCTCAGATATCTGGATTTTGTACATATGCTCGCAAAATTCAAACTTATAAATCCTTATATATCCATTTAACCTTGTGTTCGTCTTAAGACATTTTCAGTTACGTATTATGACATTTCAGATTTAGGCAATAGCCAATATAACTAAAATTCTATGCGATTTATTTCACATTTACATTCAAAAATTAAGCATTCTCGTATAATTGATCTTGTCAGTTTCAAAAAGTGCCATAGTGATGACCAGCTAATAACATGAGTTTCGGCATGTGAGAAATCGTATGCTCACAAAAATGTGAGGGACAGATAAATCCCATTTCGCACAGAGTTTCCAAAAAAATGATTAAGTGTGGTATTTTAAATTTTAATAAGAGTGTTGTTTGGAAAAAGGTTTCTATAGCCCAAACATGCTGGATGGTCTAAAAAGAATAGATGCAGCAAGATCCTTTGCGGAGTTGTCATGCAAGGAAAGACAGATTCCCTACATTTAAAATATAGGATTTAATTAAAAAAACTTAAGAAAATTGGATACTTTGATTTACTGATTCATCTGAATTTTTCAAAACTATTTTGTCTACTTTATAAGCTAAAATGTAATTAACAACACAGTTTATTTCACGGCCTAAAAAAACATTAAGATTTTTATTCAGAGTGAAGAGGAAGTGTATAGCAGCCTAGCTATATAGACGCCCAAAATTAGCGGTAACACGCAAGACTGGTAGCTAGCACTAAATAAAAAAGACAAAAACAAGAAACAGAGCAAAGCATATAAAGATTTTATATGGAGTAAAAACTGAGCCCGATATGGATTAGATTGGACGTAGATGTATGGATCAGTCTTCCTGCAAAATTAAGTTACATGCGAGCGCGCCTTTTGAAATATTGGGGTATTTGAAGTGATTATCAAGCAAAACAAAAAAAAAAACAAGAAGAAGGGGAAAAAACTAGCTATTGAAAGAAACTCATAATACGGGTTTTGAAAAGATGGCCGTAGAAGAACTTTATCCTTAGCGTCAAGATCTAATGCCGCTTCATTTGACTGGAGACATATATTCACCTCTATGGAGTATTAATCTTTTGATTGCATTCCTTTATAAAAAAGAAAGGTTTTCTAAAGTAAAGTAGGCCAACAAGAAGAAATAAAGAAGGGATAAAGAATGGAGATGATTGGCCTCTACAAAAGGAGAGGGTCCTATATTCACATAATGAGTATTTATTTTTTCTAAAAAAATATTCACAATATTAACGCAAGGCTTATGATTTAAGTTTCGTCCATCAGATAGGGCCCTTGGTGACGCACCCTATTTGCGATAATTATTGGATTCAGTAATTGTCCTTATGCATTAGCTAATGGCTCCATCAATGCATTAGCTAATGGCTCCATCAAAGGACCCCATAGGGATAATCCCTTTCTATTTATCTCATCTCACCTTCCACGAGGGGGGACACTATAAACACGCCCCTACGTACGGACACATTTTTATGTTCTTTGTCTTATATCACATTCACACAAAAACAGGAACTAATAATTTTCACAATCAAAAGACATTACATGCACATGGATGTTATTAATGCATGGCCCTGTCTAAAGAAAAGTGATTTTCCTTTTATTTTCTTTCCTCTAAAGTTTTAAAATTTAAAGTGTACGTGGTTGTAGGGTCAAATCCTTAAATAAATTTAAATACTGTAGACATGAATGATGAGACAAGTGTGAGATAATTTTTGCCGCTGGATTGATGAGGAAGTAAGTTATTTAGTAACGAAGAGAAAAAAATTGAAAACACGACCTAATTTGGAAGAGTCAGAGAGAATGGAAGGCATCGAACGAAAGATATTGGGCCTAGGCCCAACATCTTTCAAAACACAAATAATGAAGGTCTCCGCATGACTATTATGCGTAGCATATTTGGATCTCTCTAAACTTCACGTGCATCGATCTCTGCATTGCATGTGACATCACTCATCATTGCGCCTGTTATTCTTCAAAAATCCACGATTCCTCTTTCTCCTTCTCAACCTTTTTTTAAGTTTCTTTCCCTTCTAAATACTAACTCCGGTCCTAAATATAAGACTTAATTGATTTTTTTTAGAGGTTAAGGTTGCAAAATGAGTTATTAAATCATGACATGTTTGATATATTTTTAGATTATCCATTAGCTTATAGGTAAAATAAACTAGTGTAAGAGAAAAAAATTAGATAAATCAATTTTTTTTTTGATCAAAAATTAAAATGAGTATGAAATTATATATTTCAAAATAATTAACTTATTTTGCTCTTTTTTAGAATTTTTCAAAAAAATCAACTAGGTCATATATTTAGGACCGGAGGGAGTATGAAATTATATAGAACAAAAGCGGGTCTCAACACATGACTCCATCGTCTGATCTTTTGCGTTAAATTAAAATTAATATGAGAAGTAAAATGATTATTCGAAGGTACGTGATTAGATTCAAACTTTGTGAGCTTTATCAAACTTTTAATTTCACTCTCACATCTTATATCCTTATATAATAATATAATTTCTTTCTACTATAGTGCCCCTTGTTGATCTCTATATACTCCCTCCGGTCCTAAAAAACAGCAAAATAAGTTAATTATAAATTGATTTACCTAATTTTTTCCCTTAAATTAGTTTATTTTACCTATAAACTAATGTATAATCTAAAAATATATCAAATATGTCATGATTTAAAAATTTATTTCACAACCTTAACCTCTCCAAAAAAAGTCAATTAGATCTTATATTTAGGACCAGAGGTAGTATATCTTTATGTAGTTAGTTGCCTTTCTCCCAAAAAAAAAAGGTGACGTGTTTTGGCGTCCAAAATTGGATAGTAATAACATCTCACATATGTCGGCAGCAAATTAAATTTTTGATGGTCCGTCATAATTTCTATCTCATGTGTGAAAATTAAAGACCATGTATGCATCAAAAAGAAAAGGTAAAAGTAAAAGACTATCACATGCAAATAAAGAACGATCCTTTCAAGTTTACAACTGTATAATTATCTCCTTGGAAGGGCAGTTTTCTTTCAGAACTGAATATAAATATTTTTATAAAAGATCGATGCATGAGACGATGCCTTTCAAAAATTTCCGGATTTTCTCATTCAAATGTACGTGTTTCTGTGATCATAATCTATGCATGAAATGTATTCAACTCGCATGTGTCCGTATACTTAAAGGGAATAAATGGCTATTGTGAGCTTTTGTAAATTACACGAGAGCCTTTTTTTTCACTAATTTACACGAGAGCCTTTTTTTCACTAATTATTGATTACTACTAGAATTATTCCCATAGTCAATTATGCTTTTGAAAATATTGTCTTGAGCACTGGAATGGAATAAAGGAATAGTGGAAAAGCCACTGTATAGTTAAAAAGGGAACAATAGAAAAGCCACACAACAAACAAATAGTTATCCCAAATGCGCTTCATGTTTCATTCTCAGAGGTAAACATTAGAAAAATAGGCGTATTTTCCCGACCAAACATGTTACAGATAGATCACTTTCAGCTGCATAGTGGCACCTTAATCTCTTCCCATTTTGTGTTATTCTAACGACATCTAATTACTGTACCACAAGTGTCTTTTTATGTTTAAAAACCGATATACATTCCCTCTGATCTTAATTATAAGTCCTATTTGAATTTTTTGAGTTAATGAAATGAATTAAACTAGTAAATTATAGCATACGATCCATTTAGATTATAAGCTAATTTATGAGTAGAATAATTAATTTTGAGAAAAAATTATTATAAACATTACAAAATGATTAATTTTGCATACTTAATTTTTTTAAAAAGGTCAAAGTGATTTTATAATTACCATAAGGAAGAGGAGGTATACATGATATATTCACAATCATACCTAGCGGAGGAGCATGAGCATCTATATCGAAGTCATTCAATTCCTGAAAGAAATATTTAAAATAACAGCTACAATCGCATGTTGCAGTTAATATGCTGAAAGGGGAAACCACTTTCCACAAATTAATAATGCCTGGTCTACTTTATTCTTCTCTTGTAATTTTAAGTACATCTCAGTCAGGTGCCAACTTTATATCTCCCTGCTTTTAACGGAAATTAGATTCCAACTCCATATGTGAATGCTCTCATTCAACATATTTGAGAAGGAATATTATTTGCAGTACACGCATGGATAACATTGAAATGAATTAAATGCGTCGATTATTGTTTTTTCCTTTTGCTATAAGCCTACTTGGAGAAAGAATTAGATACCAAAAACAATTTTGTCAAAGAAGATTTATTAAACGTTGTCTGATCTGTTGCCATCTGAGCAGGTAAGTGTTGGAAAGAAAGTAGAAAGAATTAAAGAAAAAAGAAGAAAATTAAGCGATGGACAGAATAAAGACAGTCTAAGAAGGAGGCTTCACAGTTTGCGTAAAAAAAGAAAGGAAAAGGATAAAAGAGACAACTAAAAGGTAGAAGAGCATAAAATAATACGTTTAAGTTAGATTTAGCAAAAGAGAAGATAAAGCATTCACTGAAACCCTACATTTGTCCACCACAAATGACACTAATTCTCGAAGACCCCTCCATCTTTTTAAAAGACACACGTAAGCGACAAATTCCCAACTTACGCTTAGGCTGTAATTATTGTTGCGCCAAGATTATGATCTTTTTTAGTGATTCTAAAGTAGCAACGTCTTTGGGGTTTAAAGAGGAGATGCTTATCTATCATTTTCTCCATGCTTTTCCATTAAACTAATTATTTTGAACTCTCATATACCGCAAACTTTTATTGCTTTCCGAGGATGAGAGAATGTTTGCGTTTCGAAATTCCAAGAAAGTAAGTTATTCTTTTGCAAAATGCATCATAGCATGAAAAGTTGTGCTCTCTTGGTGAAGATTTTACTTTTTTCTTCCGAAGTAGAAAAGTTGATTCCTCTTTGCAGAAACCTTACGTTATGGATCGCACAATAACTATGATATTTCGTACAGTTACATAATAAAGCAATTATTCGCAGAATGATGAAGATGAATTATGTGATTTAGTAATCAGTTTAGATTGATATAAGAAATTAAACATTGATTTTTGTTTAAGATATTAATCATGGAACTCGGTATGTATTTTAAAATGCAAGAAAAGAGAAAACTAATACTAATTATTTTCAAGGTGTACTCCAAATATTATTTTTTATTATGTCTACACTCTGGAGCGTGCTTTACTGTACAGGTGTGCGCGCTCGCGATGAAGAAACGAAAATCTATAGTTAAGAAAACGTGCATGCTGAAGTCTTGGCTGAGGACTAACCAACTAATAATGACGACCGGTAGATCTATCATAATAACGTATAATGTTGTGTCATTATATCTATTTTTGTCCCTCTTTTCTTTTTTGACCATTTACTGTTTGTCATTTTTGATGCTACCATACAGCATATAAATTAATTTTTTGCTAACACTCTATATAATCAGAATAATGATTATTAATGGATAGAGAGACAAGCGAATATATGCTCACAGAATAAAAAAGTAGGTTTCATGTTGAGTAGCGTTTGGTCACATAAACTTGAAAAAAATATTATACATATAGTTGATGTGCCGATGAGAATAAATAAAAAAAGGAGAAAAGTTTAGCTAGTGTAAATGTGTGCGGAGTGTTTAGAGTACAATTTTTTTTGGAATAAAGTGGAAAGTGAATTCGTCATCATTAGCTCCTTGTCACAGATCTATCGTTCAACCTTAATATAATATAAACCCGATAAACACGAGGATGGTGGTCATCCATTTCTACTGTCACACTTTTTTATGATTTCTAATGACATACACTTGAATTAAAAGACATTAGAGTGGCGTATGTTATAGGGTGGGTTAAACTGTACATGCATGTCCACGACTTCCTATCATCCTATATATCCACTTAATTGTCACGATAAGTTGACCAAATATTTGATAATTGATATTAGGAATTACATGTGTATGTCTCTGTTTTCTCTGACGCGCTTATGAAACTTTCAGGTCATCATTTAGATCATACATGCAAGTATGTAGTGGTTGGGGTTCATTTATAGTTAAGCTTTTGTTAATGTTATCGTTTCATTCACGGGAATCATAAAATCTAACGAATGAACCTTTTGAGGCAAGAAATTAAATGATCCCCACTATCCCAACTGGATATCGTGCTTGCTGGCACGTGCTATTCTTTTATCTCCAATATGCCCTAACAATAAGCACATAGAAATTAATTGAGCTATGGTTTCAAGTAAGCATTGAACCTGCAAAATGTCAAAGATAATCAAAAAAGGAAATGAAGTGTTTCTTCATCAAAATTTAAGGAAACATGCATCATGATATTCCACTCAATTCAAACCATCACTTAGAAACGGAAAGGAAAAACCTATATATGATGCACCTCACTGAACTATTATATCCAGCTAGCGCACGTCGGTTTCATGCACATAAGATTTGAAATGACCTAGAGTGGAGGTTCCCATTTACTGTAGTAGAAAACAATTCTCATCATTGTAATGAAATTTGAACCAAATAAATTTGATATGAATGGTTTAAATTTAAAGTTTTTTAATGACTAATTTGTTTAAAGATAAGTTTGGTTTTAATTAATTAACAAATGACATAGTTATAAGATTAATTATATTCTTTTTAATTTTGTATCCATTAATATTAAATATTTTTTAAAAATATTAAAACACATATCACAATAACTCCGGACTACTATTAAAATAAATATGATCGAACAGTATAAATTAAGATAGAAAACATATTTCTCATCTGATGAGGGGTATGTAATATGATTCCCCCAGGGTTATGGATATTTTATTTTATAACACCTTGATCAAGTTGGAGTCATGCACGTCGCTAAATATACGATTTAGAACAAGTTGAACTGTTTCACTGTACATCCTTCTTAATGTGGTTGAAAATTAATTTATAAAGAATCCAGTTTCTCCACCCATCATTTCGATGAGTGTAGAGATTGAAACATTTCCTACCGGTCTAAAATGTCTATTCTATATACACTCAACTTTTCTTATCCATCCATTTTTTTTGAATAGTAAAACTGGTAGTTTCATTGGAAAAAAATCGAGGAAATTAAATAAATGAATGATAAAAAGGAAACAAAGAAAACCCCCAAATCGAACTAGGTGCTACCACATAATATATATAAAAAGGGAGGTAATATATACAATATAGTTTTACACGATAAAGTTAGTTAATGCCTGGAAATCCAAAGAAAGACATGCATGTCTCTGGATGTAACAAAAAAACCATGATACAAGTTGTAACCCCTCATAATATTTCCTGAGCTTTGAAGACAATCCGTCTATCTACTGATTCAAGAAGCCCAACATAATCCACTTGCCCATCCCCATCACACTCATCATCATCAATGGATATGTTCAAATCTAAGGACACACAAGGACTCGTCTCCCCCATATTAGCAATATTTTTATCCTTCTCTTCAGATGACAACTTTTGCCTTACCTCAGGAGAGCACGCTCTTGATCTCGAGCTAAAACTTTCACAGCTGAAAATGATGATTGCATCACAAAGACTTAACTCTTTTCCTTTAGAATCCATTATTCTTCCTTTTTCAATAGCCCTTTTGAAACCCAATTGAGAACTATAATCCACTTGATCTATGTCCTCCACCACAAACACCCTGTGTGGATTGATACGAACTGCATCCCCTAATCTCTCCACGTAATAACTCTCTTCGTCTCTTGATCTCTTGTTTCTGCAATATTCCTCTGTTAAATCTGCTCCTGTTGGTGAAAAACTACTCAAAGCTATTAAAACAAGGTTATTGTCATGTGACCCAAATACTTGCGTAGCCAATTCTCTGGCTATTTTCTCCTTAGCCTCCACATCAAATCCTTGGAACAACAACCAAGTTTCTTCCTTGGCCTCGCTGTCTCTTATGTTACCTTTTCTTCTTAACATTCCAGAACGGCACTGTAGAACAGTGGTTGCTATGTCGGGAACTATATCTTTCTGCCACGGCACTTTTTCCTCCAAGGCATTGCATAAGGTTTTCAAATTCTCTGAGTTGAGTTCTCTGAACTTACTCACGTATTCCGTCTCCATGAGATCACTACATGAAGTGGAATTATTGTTTCCACTCTCAGGTATCCAGAAAGGCTGCAGCTCTCTTGATGGGTTATGTGAAAAGCCTGAAGGAGATGAAGAAGGTGATACAGGAGAGAATGTGAAGGCTTTCTCAAGATGATAGGGTTGTTTTTGAACTGGGCTATTGCACACGTAATTCCACTTACCATGGTCTCCCACTGCAACACAGTTCTGTATGTAACAAGAAGAAAAATTAATTAGTGTTTCTTTTTTTATCAAAAAAAAAGAAGAAAAATTAATTAGTATAACTTTCTTATCTGATATTTTGCACGCACCGTGTGTGTTTGTGTATACATTCAAATCATATAGAATGCTCATTATAAAAGCTCTGTTCGTAGTATAATTAATTGAAACCTGATCGTTATTGGAGGATGCTCTACTCTCATGTTTATACTGTTGGAGCCATGCAGGAAGAGTTGTTGTGGACGGATTACTATTACATGTATTGTTTTGCAAGCTTCGAACTTGAAGTTCAAACTTGGGCGGTGAAGACTCTTTCTTCTCTTCCACTGATTTCGGCATCAGCCAGCCAATTCGATTGCCCTCGGCTTTCTTGTCATTAGAGCACTGATTTTGAAGGCCACTGAATCAAAAGGGAGAGAAATTATTAATTTTTCATCAGATAATTTTAATATATATATATATATATATAGAATTTAATTAATAATTACATTTCGCCTTCTATCTGATAAAGTCATTCAAGAGAGAACAGTACAATCATAATGTAATGGAAAGGGAATAGAAGAAAACTAAATAATTTGAGAGGTTCGATGATGTTAGTGGGGGGAAAAGAAGGAAAACCTCTTTTCTCGTTACTTCAAATCAATCAATGAAGAAAACAAGACCATAATGGCTGACATCGCTTTTCACAACACGCTTTTTAATCAATCCTCTTTTGCTATTGTTTTTTTTCCAATCTCCTCCACTCATATACAGTCACAGAAACTACTTGAGAGAAACAAAAGAAGATGAAATTAAATTAACAGGAAGAAATGACAATTTTTTTCCGTTTCGTTTAGCACTTGTATGTAGATATATCTTGTGTAACCAAAGTACACTTCTTTTTCAACCCACTAAAGTAGTAAAACACTACCATAACTTTCTAAATTTTCCCTCGCAACTCTTATGGCTTTATCAATATAATTATATGATGAGAAGAAGGAAACGTTTTAAGAGAGGAAGAATGTAAAAGCAAGAATATTAAAGGGGTAAATTACACCCGACTTTACCAAACTAGGATACCTGTCAGTGTCAGTGATGAGACTCAAGTGCAAGCTTCCTGCTGGAATAGTAAGAGGATGAAGTCCCCAAAGAGCCTCCAGCGAAGGATTCCCATTTTTACATCTCATATATGTCTGAAAAGTAGCCATCCCCATCACCCTCAACCTCCCCTTACTATTCTCTCCATCACTAATCAGCTTTCCCACTTCCCTTATCATATGCTCCACTGGACAATAATAACAACCCCTTCCACCACCACCACCACCACCACCACCACCACCACTTCCGTACTCAAACAACCACTTGAGATCTCCCACATACAAAATAACTAAAGTATTATTACAATCATTATTGTTCTTAATAAGAATGTTCTTGACCTCCTCAATCTTGTTCTCCACCTCTACTTTGGAAAGACTCCCAAAAGAAGAACGAGTAAAAGAAACAAACTTGACACCTCTCATACGCTCATCAATTACCTCGTTCTTTTCAACCTTATCCATCACTCCTCGTACGACACCTTCAAGAGTAGCCTCACACTCTCCCACTACCACCGTACTCCGCCGCCTCTGACTCATCAAACTATCCATCAAACTCGACACATCCTCGGACAGTACGGACGATGTTTTGTGATTGTCGTTATTATGTTCCTTTTGAGAACATATTTCCAAAGACACGGTTTGTTCGATGTTACTCTTGACTTGTGTACTAGAAAACCCTGCTTCTCTCATGACACGACTCACACTCGGGTCATCCAATATGGAAATAATGAGTTGTTGAAGCTCTATCTTGACGGCCAAGAGAGGCTGTTGTTGGGTCTCTATGGATCCACGGCGTTGGTGGGCCTGGGCCCGCTTGAAGGAGGCGACGAGGGCGTTGGAGATGGAAGGGAAGAGAGGGAGGGTGGGGCCCAGCATGGTGGGGGTGGCGGCGGGAAGGCGGTTGAGGGCGACGTTGAAGCAAAGCTCTAGGGCTTTGCATTGGAGAGGGTGGGAATGGGATTGGAGGCAGGCCGTACGGAGGAGACCGTTGGCGGCGGAGAGCATGGTGTTTGCCACGTGGAGGGGTGTCACTTGGGCGTGGCCTCGCCGTTTGGCTAGTGTCACCGCTTGTTTCACCACGGTGGCGGCTTCCGCGGTCAGGCCCTGCTGGACGGCGCAGCTGCCTGCAGTTCTCATTTCCGTGTGTGTGTGTGTGTGTGTGTGTGTGTGTGTTTTAGTAGTGATGAGGAGTTATATATTAGGTTGTGGGTTTTGGAGTGTGATGAACATGCATTAGCTTACGTCTTGTATGAAGAGAGAGTAGGGAGAAGAGTGAGGAGGAAGTTGTGGGTTTTGAGAGTAATAATAAAGGAAAGAGAAGGATGGGGGAGGGTAGCTAGGAGGGATGTGCTTTTCTTGAAGGGGAGGTTAAATTTTGGGGGTCCAAAGTGGATTTTCGTTGTACAATGTGGACTGCATGTGTGCTGAGAAGCACCAATAATAATATTGCACCTCTATAAAAGCCAACTCAGCTTTCATATCTTTGGAAAATAAATTTTAACTTCATTAAAAATATAGTATGAAGTGATATATCATATAACCAAATTTATATCGTCTCGTGGAAATAGGTCAAGCAGGCAAAAGGCCTATCTAGCTTTAATTTAGTTTAATCTGACCCATATTACCCATATTTCACTCATAATTATTGGTCATGCCTTTTTGTAATTAAGGCTTACCCAACAAGGATCAATATATTTTTCAAAGAATAATATATTGATATAAATTATTTATAATATAATAACATTACCCACTTATTTTTAATTTTATATTTCATTCAATAGAAACTCACCCTTTTTTATATCTTCTTTCTCAGTCATATGATTATGATGCAATGCTAATGCTATTGTTTAGCTCAACTACTCTCTAATTTATATGATATTCATGAGCATATACAATAATTGTTACAGTTTACAATTTTATTTTCGATTATACCTTACAATATAATGAAGAGAGATAGAATATATTTTTATAGCCATAAAAAGTTAAAAACCTTTGTTGGATTTAAAATTATTTATATGTTTACATTTTAAATAGGTTTTTAAAAAGGATTTTAAGTCTTATCAAGCTTTTTAATTGAAGGCATAGACTTGTGTCAAAAATAAAGCGTCAAAAATAAAGTCTAGATATAAGCATAGACTGCGCAGGCTTAAACTTATAAGTATTTTCGTTGCATACATATACAAGCATATTTGACTAAAGTCATGTTCCATCTGGCAGCATGTTTTCACCCTAAAGATTGATTTACTGTTATTTAAACGGTATAAATTTTATTTTAAATTCTGCTTCGATAAAATGTTTGTAATGAAGTCATATATATACTGTACAGAAGATGAGACCTAAATTATCTATATATACTTAAATCTTCATATTCATTTGTCACTATCTTACACGCTATACTCATATACTGTATATCTCGTCAAAAGAATGAGAAAAAAGAAAGTTACGGTATTTAATTTGCCACTGTCGGTCGGCCAGTTATGAACTTTATTTATACGGTTCATAACCGGGACAGCTAATATCTGTTTTATCACATAATATCCTAATAATGATCAATACTACCGTCATAAATCATATATTTTCTTAACCTTTGCTTTGAGGAAAAACCAATATATATAATATTGTATATTATTTTCCTATAAATTATAAGGTAAGAGAGACAAGTCATCAGGGGGTGGTATTTTATTAGCTTGGGTTACATCAATATTTTTAGAGGTTGAAAGAGGCAACTCCGATCATAGTGAGGAGTGTTGAAGTATTGCTATCAAACTCGAATCGTATGGCAACTTTTTACTAACAACAACACGGAAAGCAAATTAAAGTCTATAAGAGGATTGCAAGTTTGAAGTTACAGACTTGAAATACCTTTATGGACATATACTCTATAGAGAGAGAAGCTTTTATCAAAAGAGAAGTGTTTGATTTTGAGGAGAAGGAATCGGGAACGGTGTACGATTTTCTTCCGGACCCAAAGACGAGGGAATAAAGCGTTCCCAATTGCATCCCTTTTTTTTATGGAACTTCAACTAACTTAAATAAACACCTTTCGACTTTCAACTTTGAACGCATCACCCTGCATGGGGATTATACCCAACATTCTCTTCCTAGTATCCCACATTCTCTTCCTCTCCTTTCGTTTTTTAAATATTCCCTCACCTCAACTTACCACTTTTTATTATATTCTTACTGTAATTATTCATTCACCATATATATATATGTGTGTGTGTGTGTGTATATATATATATATATATATATATAACAAATCAGAAAAAGCCTTCAGCTAGCTCGAAATCTCTAACCGTCAAAAACCCAGCTGACTGATAATTCACATGGGCTCATTGTTTTTCAAAAGTTCGACTCACACGGGCTCCCCCGAGTAAGTTGATTTACGTCTCAAATATGCTATACCACATTATTGGCACTGTCAGATATACGCCAATACGTTGTGAGCAGGCAGCGAATGAGAAAAGTAAAACCATAACCAAGTTAAATACAGAGCTGCCACCTTTTATACAAAACGAGGCTTGTTGGATGACAGATTAATTGACACTTCATTCTGCTCTAATTGACAAAGTTTTAGAGACCAATTTAATTTTAAGTGACCGACAAAAGATATAGTAATTAATTTTCTTGGTATTATCCCTTTAAACAGATTGCATCAAATTGTTGGCATGCTTTTAATTCATATACACACTTTATTGTGATATTAAATTTCAGTAAAATGCAAAATTAGGAAGTCACCTATCCTTTCCATAAGTTATGTACATATTAATTTTGATAACTTTTTTTAAATGTAACTTTGTTTTACAGTAATCAGAGACCAAGGAGAGTTAGCCATTCCTAATTGTAATAAGGAGTTTTTACTTTTACTGCTTCTTCAACCTGGCAATCATTCAGAGGTGTGTAAGTTTCAATTGAATTTGCCCGATAATGTTTCAGCCACTTGACTACAATCAATCATCGTCGATAGTTCGATTCTGTTTTGTCAAATATCGTACTATTATTTTTATAAAAACAATCACATTTTTGACTTTCTTCGATGTAACTATTTGATAGCACAACGCCACAACAGACGAATAATTGAACAAAAGTCTTATCTGGCCCAAGTTGTATTAACCATATTATCATTGTTTTCTACCATTTTTAAAATCCGAACAACACTCATTTTTACTAAAAAGGTCAAGCCCTATACTTGAAAAAGAAAACTAGCCTATGATAAGTAATAAAATAGTCATTCAGAATGAGAGCTACAGCAACAAATTAACCAAGAGCCACTAACGTCTGGGAGAGAGGTGAACAGAGCAAGGGGCTAGTAAATCTTATTATTCGAGTTTAATTTGTGGGCATCTTAGAGAGGTGTGTCCAATATTTCAGTCAAGCAAGGATTGGGTTCAACGTTGTGCTTTGCATAGAAAGCAGCGCGGGCATTACCACAACATGGTGCTCCCCTAACGTCTAGGTGGTCACGAAAAGGATAAAAAACACATCGAAATTACATAAAGACATGAGAGCATACTTCTGTATACACACATATCACCCTTTCATTCCTCAATCATAGAGTCCACTTTCTCTTGTTTTATACACTGACGTTTGACGCATCAATATCTTTAATCAACGGATATTTACTATGTTACAGCTGCATCTCTCCTTGAAAAAAGAGTGGCAAGAGAAATATATGTGCCTTAAAAAGATCATCATACAAAAGAGAAGATGCCAATATGATCAAACAATTATGAAACAAAGTGAGTGGAAAAATATAAACACTCAATACAGAAACAGAGGAAGTCACTCCAACAAGTAAGCATCCCAAATGTCTAAACATAACCAAGAACTATTCATCAAGTTTAAGAGTCTCCCAATTAACTCCAACATTTCCAATTTTGTTAGCTTTTCATACAAAGAGATTAAATGTGAACGTAGAAATAAACCTCTTTTGGGGACATAAGGACATTGTTATATTAGTGGTCTACTTGATCAGTGATGCTACATGTTTTTCAGTATTCTTTCATGTGAGAGTCGATAATAAAGCATGAATGAGAGACAGTGGTAGGGTGTCTGTGCAAGTCATCGCATTGCACATGACTTGGACGTGACTAAAAGGATAGATAAAATAAAGAGGTTGATTGGATTCTAAATTGGAAATTACTTTACAACAGTAGGTAAGCCAAATGTTGCAACCATGTATTCTCTCATGGATGGGTTGGCGAGAGCAAGCATAGGCATAGAAGCTAGCAGCTCGAGGTTCCAGTCAAAAAGGTCTGTCCTATCTTTGTTAGCCTAAAAAGACTTACACAAAGGGAAGCAAATTATTTGAACACCTACAAAGAATTGATATGCTATGCTAGCAAAGGAGTGTTTGAAAGAAAAAGGAGAAATGGAAACTGATGCTACCAAAATTTTGATAAAAATTCCGCAAGTGTACGGATCGTATTTTAGTAAAGTGGTAAATCAAGGTCGATCCCACAGAGACTCAGACAATTAATAACTAGGCATTAGATCTCTTATTTTCATTCAAGTTGAGTAAATACAAGAAAATTGATTTTAATTATCTATGATTTAAGAAAATAAATATAACAAAATATTCACACAAAAGAAATTCACGAGTCAAACGAACAACCTAGAGCCACTAATCCCTTATCTGCTTCCTAGATTTTATTCCCACTAAATTAATTATGAATTAATCTAACTAGCTAATCTAGAGTACTAGTGTCTATAAATGCCTTTCGGTTTTCACCTATATCCTTGCCTAGCTTAATTACACAATGTCTTGCACTAATTTACTAAGCCAATTTATAACGGTACCGCTCTAATGTGACTATGTAGGGCTTCTAGGTATATGTCTATCCTAGTCGCAAATCAGATTAAAAATCCAATCCTACACTATTTAATCTCATGGTCTATTTAAAATTCCCTCTTTCGAGTCCAATCCTAAATTCCCTAAACATGTCTAATGTTGATCAAACACTAAACAAATTAATCAATAATAACAAGATTAAATAAACTAAATCAAATTAACCATGACTAAATAGTGGGAAATAAAATACTAAATTACAAACAAGTTCATAGTACTCTAGGTTGTAAAAGGAAATTAACTAAACATAGTATGAATCAACATGGCAATTGTTTTAAAATACACATCCAAAAGCATACTAAAACTTGAGAATGAGTAAGAACTTGATGAACTGTAGATCTTGATGAACAGTAGATTGCCTCTTCAATTCTCCTCAGTTGCTGCGTGTGAATATTTGTGTTGCGAATGAATCCAACAAAATGACAAAATCTGCCTCTTTCTCCAGGTCCTTGCTCTTCCTCTCTTCCTTCGCGTATGGCCGCTAAATCCTCTTCTTTCCTTTTACTGCGTGAATGTGTATAGGCTTATGGGTTGAAAGAATTAAAACCAGCCTCCTCTAGACTTTAGAAAATAGGAGAATTATGACCAAGCCTCCTTTTCTCCTCAATTGCATCTGTATATTTATAATAAAATAGCCCAACACCATATTGCCTTTGCCTTGCATGTTAAGTTTCTTTTCTTTCCTTTTCTTGCACATAATCAAATCCTCTCCTTCTCTTTATTTCCTTTTTTATTAAATCTGCATTCATGAAGAGAAGGAAATAGGAAATAATCACAATAACTCAATCACATAATCTCATTAATAGGAAACTTCTCATCAAAATATTTCTTTTAATATATTAAGTTTTCTATTTCAATTAAATTTCAGATTTTCCAAAAGAATCACTCATATAATCTCAAATTACTTTCTTTCCAATTCACATCAAAAATCACTTATTTATATAATTAATGACTCCCCAAATACAATAAAATATTTCCTAAAAACCACTAAATATGGTGAGTCATCAGAAACACTTAGTTACAACACACCCTAACCCATCACTTCTCTCTCCCCCTGCCAATAACGGTTCGCTTTTTGAAAATAAATAATAAAGCATGCCATCCTAATTGTTGAGGGCTAGCTAGAACTATCATTTCTCTTCTTTCGCTATCAGACTCCTTGATTTTCCTACAAGCACAAATTTCACTTCGAGCTCTAAATTTAATATATCCTCACCTATTCTTCTGGTTAAAGTGAAGTGCTCTATCATAAAGCAATATTAAAAGTAAATTATGGCATTATCTACTCAAAAGGGCTGCTCATTTTATGCTTTTTGAGCCTTCAAATGAGCATCTTCGGTCTCTACGTGGCCATGTGGCTTAAAGCAATATCCGAGAGAGGGAAACCAGGCTGAGAGGGAGTTAATAGTATGGGGCAGGCTGGGCAGCTTTTAAACTTTAAAGGCTACAATAGTATGAAAAAGTTTCTCTAACTTTGACATGACAGCCTTGTTAATGCAAAGGCAATGGAATTACGTACCGCACACACCCTCCTTTTCTCAAAAGTTTCTTAATATTTTATGCTTAAATATCTGCACTGCACTAGTGCACTCTACAAAACTTGTGTTCCATTAAAAACTTCAAATAATGTCACATCATTAGACCTACGAAATATTACCTAAGTTCAGGCGCAACTTCAGAAAAATAAACCAATCAAGTATTACAGTACGTACTATTGCTGCACCCAACGTGTTGCCAAAAATTCAGTGAATGGAATAAAAGTCTAAGGACCTAGGGATCCTCTTGACATACCAAGTTGGTTAGTGGTTATAATTCTTACAAATAAATTTGTCCTTATTTTTTTGCCAGTTCGCATACCACTTTACTGCGTACTGCAGATCAATAAATTTAAAATTCCCTCTCAAATCACATTGAGAGTGAAAGTCTTTCACTGTTCTTAGCCAAATTTATCATTTTCTAGCTAGCTGACTTGAAGATCCAACGTAAGCAATTAAACAGAGATGATAGGAAATCAATACTAATACAGTAAAAACCACGTACTGCAACATTATATGCTGCGAATGCGTGAGAAATTTAATAGCATACAAATATATGGATTCAAGTATCACAAACAAACGCGTTTCTCCGTAAAATCAAGACAAACGCGTTTCTCCGTAAAATCAAGCTTACATGTCAAAGGCAGTGATTAGTCCGTAAAAACAATACTCGGCCCAAAGAAAAAAACTCCATAAGATAAAATATACAGCCGGGTTTAATTAATATGAATGATTACGTATTTACATTCCTCACAAGCAACCTTTTGCTGGTGGTAATAGCTGTATAACATGGTAAATCTACGATACCAATATTCAAAGTAAAGGCCCTTTTCTACTTTATAGAACCAAAAAACGAAATGAAGAAAGAAAAAACTTCTGACAAGTAAAACTGAAGGCAAAAGAGAAGAAAGAAAATCAAATGAAAAAATAATTGTGAGCTAACCTACAGTCATAGCTTTGATCACCTCAGCTTTCAGTTACAGTTAATCCAATATCATAATGAAGTAGTGGCGCAAGTATGAACTCCACTGCTGATCTCTGCTTAGTAATCTCACTCATAATTGTTAGTTTAGCAGACTCACACGCTTTTCTATTTGGAAAACCAAGAGTCCATCTCCCGTCTGTCACATGATCGGAATGATTGAGGTGCTTTCCATTTCCTTTGTTAGTATAGAAATCAGCATCAAACTCTCTTATTTGAAGACGCAACCATGAAGGGTGATCCTCATCTATCTGAGGCTGCATCAACGATGAAAAGGAAAATAATGAAAACATGAAATGAGCAGATGCGTCAAATATGCTCAGAAGATACTAAATATGTAAAGAGCAACATCCACAGATGAGTGGCTATTTGATGGTTTTTACTTGAAATTTGGTTTTCACAATTGGGGGGTGGAGAAAATTTATCATTACGAAAAATGAGTCATTTAAGTTATCCACAATGTTTGCGTGTGTTTTTATAAGCACATCATCTAGAATCGCATCATATACATTGCAATGCATAAGAGTACAGAGTATACTATCCTTGAGCCTATCTGGTATCTAGAGTTTATTTGGATAAGAAAGTAAAGTTTATAAAACCAACCATGAAAAGTGAAAAATTCAAATGACTGCGAATGTCATATAAAAATATGACAACTACGTTCTGACATTAGAAGTTTGAGATATCATCAAGCTTACACTCAACCCCGCCAATGGTGCAATTGCAATAACAACTCCACGGTGACTGCGAAAAGGATGTTTCTCAGCAAGAAGCAATTTTCCAGCCATTCCACTAGCCACCGGTATCACATATATATCCCTGATTTCAGAATTGGAAAATGCAATTCTGCAGGGGGTACCAGATTCTGCAACAGCCTCATAGGGTTAGATGATTGAGAAAAATGATGCCAGGGACAACATGAATTTTGATCAAATGATGCCAACCTAAGGAAACATCTGATCCAAAGCTAGCATTTGAAACATATGAAGCATGGGATGCTGCTCCAGAATCATAGGTGATATGACTGCCCAGCAATAATGGATTCTCAACTAATACACCTTTGGAAATAAACGACTTCAGCTAGATATGGAGAATAACAACCTGCACATTTTAATTAATAAGATATGTACCCTTCTGGAACTTCGATGAGGTTTAGATAATTATATTAACAAAATATCACTTGTTTATAAATAATCCTAGGAGTCTTTTCTTATATATACTCTAGCCTTAGTAGACTAGTATTTTAAGATTTAGAATAAAGTTATTATTTGTCCGTTAACTGGAGATTCTCCTTTGACTTGGCGCTTGATGCTTTGACTTCTAGTTTACCCTTATAGCGATATTCTTGATAGGATAATGAATTAGGAGAGATTTGGCTTCAGGTTTATGTTACTAGTGAGATTCTTACTGGGACTATAGGTCAGGAGAGAACATTCTATTTCTGAGTAATGAAAGCCGCCTTTATCATATACATGGCAACAACAAGGATAAACAAGTCATGATACCTTCACTGCATCAGTCATCCTTTGCCAAGCAATACAAGAAGATGTTACACCTGTCATAATATATATTTATTTACTCTTCTCAGAAGATCAAATAATAACCATTACTTTATTAAAGAAGCCATGAATTCATTCAAAGGTGAGACTACCGTCAATTGATTGATTATGAAGAGCCATCTCCAACAAGAACAGTGGATCTTTATGCTGAGAAGATTCCTCAAGAACTGCATGCAACATGAAGCATGAGTTAGTTATTGGTTAAAGCAATACTAGGTTCAATCACAAAGTGAATCAGGTAAGACGTACCTCTTTTACAATTTTCCCATTCACTTCTTAAAGCATTTGGAATATGATCAAACCAAATTCCATCAAGTTCTTTTAGGAAGCGTTCTCGGGACTGCTTGCCTGAAGTCTGTTGATAAAAACTAGAAAACATAAAACTTCAGAAACTCAGGGTGCTGCAATACAAATTGTTTTTCCTGAAGTGACAATAATAAAATAATCTTTTCTTCCTATAGCTTGTAAATCACATCCAAATTCGAAAAACAAGATATATTCCATCATGTAAAAAACACGTCAATTTTCCTTGGTCATGCTGTTGAAAGAAAAAGGAGTTAAACATCCACATCACCAGAAAAGAATACTTACATTAAACAGGTGAAGATTATCACCATGGAGTTCCACCCCGTGAATGCTAAAGAGCTTGAGAAAGCACCATCCTGTATGCCATAGCGTCATCACAGAGAGGGATTGCTGAAAGGCTAAAACCTCCAACAGAGCATTTAAAATCTGCAGATTCCAGAGGAACACATATTTTGATTAAATTCTTAGTACGGAAACAAAATTCAAAACCTAAAACAACAAGCAAAACTTATAGTGAAATATAATTTGGTTGAACTAGAGAATTGATAGTACTGTTACAAATACCTGAGGCATAAATTTAATGAAGAGACCTCCATCTGCAGACTTAGAAGTTGATGCATCATTAGTCTGCAGCAGAAACAGAGAGGACAATGAAAAATGAAGCACATTAAATTCTAGTTAACAAATACTCCCTCCGTTCCTAAATATAAGATCACTTTGGGGAAGTGGATAAGTTTTTAAATATAAGATCACTTTCTATTTTGTCTCAATTTTGGTCCAAATTACCCCTATACTTCTTAGCTCCCTCACTTCTCTCAAATCCCTATTTGTCTTTTAAATATAAGTGAGAGGTATTTCGGGAAGATCATGTAATCCAAATTCATTGGAAAGTCTTCCTTAATCTCTCCAAATTAGTCAAAGTGATCTTATATTTAGGAACGGAGGTAGTATATGTTAGTAGGAAGAAATGATCCAATAGTAGAATAAAGAGCATAATGCCAGTCATGTAAATCTCAAGGCAACATATAACTAATACAAGACATACAATTACATTTCGCACCTTATATAACCTGATTGCTGGAGCAATGGCACAATCAAGATCTGCAATCAAAAGATGGAGTTAAAATTTAAATTAACCCAGATGAAGATTACTGCCAGGCTACACACACGGAATAAAATCACAATACCTTTACTTTCTGACAAAAAAAGTAATAAAAATAGAGAAGCTAGCAGCACAACGTAATGGTCAGAAAAAATATGTGCAAGTATTCCATCCCTGCAGCAATAACTATTTCATTAGTGGATATCTAGGTACTCATCAACTTTCACGCTAATAAAACCCCAACAGAAAATGACATAAATTATGTGAACATACTAGAATTGGAGAAATGTATACCAAAAATTGCAGCAAACCGCTAGAATCAGATTTGACATTTACACAAAAGATGAAATATGCAGAGAACCACTAAATCATGCTATGCCTTTAAGATACAAGCTATCTCCCGCACAAACTATACTGCACTTTTTGCACCAACTAATTCTCATTCAGACCCTCCAAACTCCTTCCAAAAGCCAATGTTTGCCCTATCCTAGATGTAAAGGTTGGTTACAGATTCCTCATCGCAACCTCCCTGAGCCCCCTATGGTTGCTACTTGGCTTAAAAATCACAATTACACAATGAAATTCTCCCTCCTCTTGATCAATATTTGCAGAACAATCATGTATCATGAACATGAAAAACCATGTAAAAAAGGTACTAGCAGAAACCCATTCCATGAATAGTTCTATTATTCGCAAACACAACTACAACAACATAGTAAAGTAGAGATAGAATAATGATTTTTTAACAATATGATTGAACCCGCTCATCAATCAACATGTGAGTAGACCACAGGAAAAGGTGAAAATTGAGAAAATACCGACCTTTTAAGATAAATATCCCCATTGGAGCTGCTAACATTGAAATTGGACATGAAATCTGCTATATGAGCATCATCATAGTTCCTGTCGATGTCCTCTGCTCCTTTGCACTCAGAAGCACAACACATAACTCTCTTGATTTCACTCACATGCTTAGAGAAAGGATAAACATCACAGCGCTCATGAGATGTTTTGTCTTCATTCAGATGTCTCACATTTAAGGTCAAGAAAGGATAGAGGATAGTTCCAGCCACGTTATTGATTATACATCTTCCACCAACAACTTGAAGAAGAAGTGACAGGATATATAGAGATGTAATTGCGGATAGATCTATGTCCTGAAGCACATAACACATTGCTTGAATGAGGATATCATATGGAAAAAACTCTTTCCAGATAAGGCAAGTTCAAACTGACATGCAGAAGTTCCATCGACATGAAATTTTCACTTCTATTTCTACTTAAGTAATTTTATTTTAAATTTTCATTTATTGTATCGTACATTAGCTATCTACGCCTTTTAAAAAAAATCTAAACCTTATTGTCGATAGTAACCTTTAGCATTATCAGGAACCGTACAAAATAGGGGCTAGACAAATAATGGAATATTAATTGTCAGGAAACGTGATTAATATTTTGTATATAGAACATGTGATCTCACATTGATCTCTTTAGGAGCCAATAATGAGATTATTATTGGAAATACAAGCCTGTTGAGAAGATTTTCAGTGACAAGTCTACTCAAACAAGGCTTGCCCACACTAAGAATGTCTTTAAGGTAGTATAGATCATCCACAATTTTCTCAGATTCGACAATCAGACTGTTTATTCCCTCTTGCTTGTCCTTCTCCCTGCTTCACATAGAACATCCATCTCTTAAAAATTTACAATAATAATCTTTTAAAAAAATATAAACTAGCTAATAGAAATATACCTTCTAGAGTGGAGACAAGCGTCTAGATGAAGGCAAATATCTCTTAGCCCACAAACCAGGTCAGAGAAGTACTTTGAAACTGGAGGAGTTGTAATATATTGAAAGACCATGTCATCGCTAACTGTAGAACCAAGGTCGTGTTAATATACAATATAAAAGCATGTTGCATAAAAGCATGCTTTTGAGCAAGGAGAACAATATACCTTTGTAAATGTTGAGAGTTAATGAACGTATGGCAGTCTTTATCATACTTTCCTCGTGATGAGCAAACCTAAGAGCCTCAGTGTACAGGGGAAAGGAAACAACAACATTCTGCGGATGATTTGAACATCATAGAAAAATTAGACAAGGGTTTGGGTGAATTCTACCGTAGAAGCAAAAGGCAACAGTAAACTGAACAAATTGCCAATTCATTGCAAAACTGATAGTTAAAGAAAATTGGCAATTTTTCCCCAGTCCAGAATGGTAATATTCATCATAAAATGCCTCCTAGAATACATGATATTGAGTGGAGAAATGTGTAACCCTTGTTTGACTGCAACCTTAATAAAAATAACATTACATCATATCTGCTAGTGTCATGATTGATATGCTAAAATTAGATCTTTAATACTCCAAGCCAAAAAAACACCAAGATCTACTAAATGCAACACAGAGAAATTGCGCCCTAGGTCCCATTAAAAAGTCAGACAGCAACAACAATGTTGGTTAAACGTATAGCAGCAAGAGTGCAAGACAATGAAATTATGGTATTTAACTCACCCCATGAACTTTCACGAGTAGGCAAAGTGTGTCTCTGTTTACCTTATTGCTAACAGATCTGAATGAATAAATAAACAAATTGAAGAAGAGTAAAAACAAAAGTGAGGGGAAAGAGAGAAACATAGGAAAGGATGAATAGATTAAAACCTTAGAAAAGAAACGTAGTATGGAGCTAGGTCTCCCCCATCAAAGATATATGGATGTAAAATTATGTTGTTAATATAATCATTGCTGAAACAATAGTCTGCAACATGTAAAGGTGTCACGTCAATTTTACTAATCCTAATCCGCTCTTGCTAATTGAACACTTTCCAGATAATAGTTCAAATATGCAGAAACAGGTCAAACTTAAAATTTTAGAGTATTGACCATGCTAAGAGTTAATAAGGTATCTTACAGATGGAATGTTCACTATCCATATTTTGGATCAGTATGCTCAGATATTGAAGCAAAGGCGCCTCAATTTTTGAATTTTTACTGATCTTTAGTATGCGAACGAATTCTGCTAGCACTTGGTGTTCCATGAAACATCTGAACAATTGCATTCAGTAAGGAGTATGCAGATTTCATCAAATAAAAAAAAACAAAAAAGTTGAGATGAATGTGGAAATCATACTCAAAGATGAATGGATCTTGTCTGTCACCATAGGTGACTATCTCAACAACGGACTGCAATAAATCCATCACAAGTTCCTGAAATAAATTGCAACCACAATAAGTACATGCCTTTTCTCCCCTTCTATGACCAAGGGATCCAACAACTCTAGCATAACTTCTTCAATAGAATGAGGAAGGTCATTTTTAGGGGATAAATGAACAATGTGGATTAAAATTGAAAGTTTACCATGTTCTGTTTGTTCACAACTTTAATCCGCTGCAATTCATTGATGACAGATCTGTAAGCTCAACATCATCATACATACAGCCCATGAGTACAATAGAATGACCAGCGCAACTGATTAAAAAATAAAAACAAGCAAACAAACTAAAAGTAACCTATCTAGATACTTAGGATCACATAAGTCATAACAGTCATTTTTGTTGAATAGAACACAGGTCATAACAATTACTCCCACACTTTTCAGCAAGACAGGTTGTATTTGGCGCCAAGGTTTGATTATTGGAGAATAAAGACAGGGAATAAAGACCTCAATTTAATTTTTCACTTACAAGTAGAATACAATGAGTAAATTAGGAAATTCAAATGTCCCTAACTTATTTTGTTAGAAGTTTATTCAATAGAGGAGATGACAGCATTGGACAAGTTCATTGAATTTCTATTAAGACTTCCAAATTAGGCAGTGATCTTAAAGCCAGATAACTACATTCCATGGAAAGGAATAATCATTAGGAATAATCAGAAGTCAAAGTGAAAGATTAACAAGTACAAGTCTGAAAGCATGCACAAATAGTACAGACATGATACACCTCGACATTTTACGAATCAATGCACTGTTTGCTACACTGTGTTTAACTAAAATTGGAATTGACAAGAGGCAGCTAAATTCGAGAGCGAAGCCTAAAGATTGGGAAAAGGAAGAGAGAAATAAATACTTGAAGTGTTCGATGGAGAAACGATCGACGGATCGCCAGAAGGTATGCCACATGGTGAAGGAAGAGGATGAGATGTATGGAACATTGCAATGTGAATGAAATTGTGGCAAAGGCAAAGGCAAAGGCAAAGGCAAAGCACACTGCTTTGGCTGTTTGGTAGCTTGCTTCCGCGGTAAACCATTCCCCAACAACCCTTCAAACTCTTCCTTCGCCTATGTCAACAAGTCAACTCTTTTGTTTTCACCGCCCATCTTGGCTTTTAAAACAAGTTAACATGATTTTCCATAACATAGAAATGTACACACGTTAAATTTCACATGCAAACTCGTGAGTTTCTAATGAGTTTACAGTCATTACAATTTTAAATGACTCTTGACATATTTTAATTATATAGAATCATAAAAAAGTTAAAATCAAAGTATCAACTCACGAGTTTAATAACACTAATTGTAACAAAAAAAAATAACAGTGTGATTATTAGATTAACTGAGAATAAGATGGGTAATTCGTCCAAAACATAGAATCAAGATGGGCAACCAGAAATGCAGAATAAGGAGAAGATCATCCATATTTCATGGATAATTAAATATAGGCTAAAGTATACTTTTAGTCCATTATATTTGCATCAAGTTTCAATTTAGTCCTTTATGTTTGGAAAGTATACTTTTAGTCTTTTTTTATTAACACCGTTAGTTTAACTTAACGGAAAATGCTAACTCAACAATCTTAAATGATTATTAAATATTAAAAAAATGTTCAGATTAAATATTTGAGTGTAATTATTCTTATATTTTTAAAATTTATCATTTTTTGTACAATTTAATTATAAAATAATCATTTAAAATTGTTAAGTTATCATTTTCCGTTAAGTTAAACTAACGGTTTTAGTAAAAAATGACTAAAAGTGTACTTTCCAAACATAAAGATTAAATTGAAACTTGATGCAAATATAAGAGACCAAAAGTATACTTTAACCTTAAATATTTAAGTACATGTTACGGATTTAATTTGTTGATGGAATACGTATTTCATTTTATACTATACTAGACTTAAAAAATTCACTGCTTAGAAGTTACAATATAAAAATTCATATTTCATACTTTCTCAATTAACATTGACGTGATACACGGCCTTTTTTAAAGAAACAAAAGAAGTGATTATGGATTCTGTCTTCCAAGGGAGGCACAAATTGACAAGTCCCATCTGCATTATTATGGCCCTGCGTGAAATGGGCCAACCCACTCTTTCTCCATGGCATATTTTTATTTCCCAAAAAACATTAATAGCCTTTTCGAAGTGGGGCTGGGTGAGTGGGTAATTGTCATTTTCAAATAAATGAATGAATCTTAAATTCAAATTTGGGGTCAATATATAAATTAGCTTGACAACTAAAAATGAAAATTCCAAACTCTAAAATGTTAAAATTGATTTTTACTATAATTTCAGTATATAGTTTCCATCACAAATGTAATACCCAACGTGGACCCCAAGTTCTTAATTAGTTTCATAAGTGGTTCATTTGGTCCCAATAAACTAACCCAATCTATCGTCAGCCCATCACAATGTTTCATATTAATAACGACTTCTGTAGGCACTTGTCATTAATGAGTTCACATCCAAATGCACTTCAAACAGTTGAAGCAGCCTTACATTGTCCCATGATCACTTTTAAATTTGTAAGTCCTTGGGGGAATGGGTGTATAATAAAGGTGCTATGTTACAAGCTGTATTTTTCAAAAGAAACCAAAGTAATTACTTGATGTGAGTGCTCACCTTGAAAGTGGTACTGATCCACTACATGAACATGGCTCGAAATTAATGAAACACGTGAAGACAAAAAAGCGGAAATGCATAAGGACTAAGATCAAGACAGCAGAAATCACGTCTTGCAATGTTTCGTTAAAGTAGCCAACTTGCTCCAAGGCCTAGTGCGTGTACGGGTGCATGATCAATCAAGCAATATGTCTTCCATCTTATATTTGAGGATTTCTCTATAAAGTTTAACCATGGCACAGAAACAATATGTCTTGATTACACGCAAAAAGTGAACCATGATTGTTATTGAACTTTACTTGCAGATTTCACGCCGTTTCTCACACACATGAAAGAATTCGGTCAAATATTTAATGGCTTTAACACTGAACTTTTAGCATGCGCAAGTGTCCGATCATGTCATGAACATGCATAATTTCCTAGTTTCTTTTTTATAGGATATGAGGTTTGTGGTTTTCGTACATTATATTCAAGGCGCATAGAAATTATTACAACTTCTTATGCAGCGACAAAATGATGTGACTCTCTTTTACATTCCTTCATTACGGTTAAGTCTGCAAATGAATTATTGCCTGCGGGTTCTCATCAGTTTTGCCAAGCATTTCCAAGGAAAAGCAAATGAAAAACTCTTAGCTGTACGTTCTTTTCTGTCACTCAGTTATTTTGTCTCCTTGTCAACAGGATGACATATAATCGATTGTGAGTGTATGAAAACGAGAGACTGAGAATGTGGAAAGAATCTTTAGTTACCCGGAAACTGGTTGCTGAGAACCAATTATTGAAAACCTCTACGGGGAAATATAGGGCTGTCCGTTTATCCCCATTTTTTGGATTGCAATATGTACTTTTTGAAGGTAGTTTTGCGTACTTGTAGTTGAAAAGATAAGATGGTGAGCGGGCAACTCTTAAATGGTTTGGTAAAGTTGACCCACCAAGTTTTGCCATACTCGTGTATAGGAACCATAGTCCTACAATGCCACAAGAGGTCCACAGCACAGAGATTAGCAATAACTTATGTCTGATATGATGCTTCGAAGCTCAAACCAAATTAACTCGCACAGCTCAATTAATTAGACTAGAGTTCAAGGTGCATGATTTATGTATTTCATACATAGTGTATATTTACTCTGTCGATTATTTTCTTGAAAATATTGGGCTTATAATATACAACTGACAAATTAAGATGTCTATAGTGCTTTTAAGGCTCATGTGTAACAATACTATCTAAATAACGAGTTGACGTAAGTGGTAAGTACTCTTGAGTCTCGTCACTTAAACAAGTTGTTGAGATTCAATCGCTAGTCACACGTGGGTGATATACCTAAGAAACAAAAAAAAAGTCATGCTTATAAAAAAAGTCAAGGATACTTAATAGTTCTATGGCTGCACCGGCAAGGCAAAAAATGTGGGAATAAGTAGGAGCTCTAACTCCTCTTCCACTCCTTCAAAGAGAAATTTTCCAAAAGACGATCATATAAAATTGACTCTATCCAGAGAGGAGGGTGGAAGTAAAGATCAAATGGTCATGGTAGTAAACGCTCGCTTCTTTGGTAAGAAATTAAAGCCATACACGACAAGAATCATATGAATTACAGCAAAAAGAAACAACAATGCCCTCGTCACGAGCTCCTAACTTAGTACTATCAACAATAGCATTGGTCTTATTATCCTTATCCTTTGCGAAAAAAGAACAAGCTTTCATCCACCCACGTCCACTAAATATAAACCACAGTCAATAATGCATTTATTAAATCAATGACTTTATGACATTTTAAATCAATGAGTTCCGCCAACTCATTGTCCCTAATTAAAAATTAAAAATAAATAAATATCACAACACCCACTTATTACCTGCTACATACTCTCACTTTCAACACTGCCATTAACTACAACACTTAAACATTAGCTACTAGTAATTCCTAATTACTCTTATCACAATTTTGAGGTCGAAATCCAAGCCTATTATTTTCCAAGTCATATTCCACATGGAAATCCTGCTGCTGATAATTACCTAAAATAATCGCTGGCCCTCCCGCCAACGCCGGACCGATCACATTATCAGATACAATGGTCAAACATAAAGCACCAGACTTACCAACCAGTGAGAAGTAATTCTTTGAAGGAAGCACCATTTTAGCACCACCTTTGAATTGAAAAATTAATTCCGGCAAATGAACTGATTTCTTGCTAGCAATAACATAACACGGAGTCAAACCAGATTGTGCTTCCACATCCCTAGCTCTGCTAAAATTACCCATTTGCCTATTAAACTCTTGAGCCACCAAATCAAAAACAGGCCTTTCCATGAATGTGAAGGTAGAACCAGAATCCACTATACAACCTCCGTCTCCTTTGAAATCTGGCTGAAGAAACTTATGAGGAATTTTCACTTCCTTGCCTCCCACGATAACTTTTCTAAGTGTTATATAGTAATACTGACGAAAGGCTGAATTTTTCATTGATGGGTTTGGTTGAAACGGTGCATAGCTTAAACCATTAGTGTTGGATTTGGAGGTGGCACTATGCAATATAAGTTCACTGCTTTTTGGAGAGTCATCAAATCTATGAGATAGCAAACAATAAGAGAATCTAGTCAGACCCATCTGGGAAGGCAATGATTCTAGTCCACGTCCAAAGCCAGCAATACCAGCAGGTTGACGAGTTGAAACAATAGAACAACCGACAAGAAAGTTGGGTACAATTTTTTCAGGGAAGTCTAGATTTTCTGAGAGTAAAAAGCCAGCCGTTGACCCTAAACCATATTGAATGATATAAGCTGGGCAAAATTGTGAACAAGTTTTGGCATTGGGTTTGCATCCTTGGCATCGAGATTGAACATCAGAGCCGAATATCCAACTACATTTTGGGTTTTGGCAGCCAATGATCTTAGAAGAAGATGAATTCTTGGGGATGAACTTGGGGATTGTGGTGGGGTTAATATTATTAGGGAAGGAACATTTAGAACATAAGTAACGAGAAGTACATGGGAGCCAGACAAGGCTACTTCCTGTGTCCAAAACAAAAGGGAATTTTTGAGGTGGGGTTCCAAAACTAAGATGAATGGAGTAACCACCATAGCTTTTGGGATAAGCTTGTGTTTTGGTGAGGGGAGATTTGGAATTTGAGTTTTGATGTTTCAGATGGTGGGCTCTGCTTCGAGTAGCAGAGGAGAGTACTTGTAGGGTCTCAAATATATCAGAAGATGGCTGTGTGGTGGATAAAGGAGAGAGTGGAATGGTAATGGTGTCAATTGTGGATAATGAAGATGAAGTGAAGGGGATGAGAAAGAAGAGGCAGAGAAAATAGAGAGAGTTTGAAGATGCCATTGAAGAATGAGAATTGGCATGGTTTGGTCGGGTCTCCTTGTATATATAAATTAAAGTAGCTATCTTTGTTATTTAAATGAAAATGATAAATAGAAATGGTAATTTAGTAAGTTTACCGTTTTGATGCACATAAGGATAGGCGAGAAAGTCAAAAGGGGGAAAGGTGAAGGGGACATGCGTCTTCCTCCAATGGATCTGTTACAGTACTGGATCACATGAGTGAAGCTTTAAATAGTTGTTGCTGCGTGGCGATGGTACGTGTGAGTTGATACATCATCTTCGTGTAACGTAAATTTTGGCGCTTTTCTCGATTTTGGTTGTGTCTTGCATGCAGAGCATGGAAGAATTATTAACACTTTTTTTACTTGGATTTTATTCTGGTTGAGAGCAATTGAGGTAATTATATTTATTCGGGGGCAATCCAGTCCAGTTTCTATTGCATTAACTGTTCGGCCTAAAGCTGGATAATCACTTGAGCTTGTCGTGTTCCTGCGGCACAGTTGTAATCCGAAGCTCCCACCAACTAGTTGTACCTGATCCATATAAACTTCAAGTTTTTTTCTCTTTATATCTTACTTTATGTTGGGTTTGCTTAATACTGATACCTGGTTTGTTATCATAAATCATAAATAAATATAAAAGGAAGATCCAATATGGAAATGAAAATTGAATTGATATTCACATAATCACTTTCAGGTTTTGCCAGAATTATAAAAAGGAAATTTTTTCCTTTGTAGTAAAAATAAAGGTAGTTAGTAGTTTAGATGCATGGGATTGCTACGTACTTGGTAAGAAATTAAACACACACAAACACATATATTTCCAAAGAAGACCACCTCTGATTTTGTATTATTACTCATCTATACATCAGTTGAATTCAGCTGAACAAGAGAAAATGAAATTACACAAGTACTCCCTCCGTTCCTATTTATAAGTCGTCAACCACCTAAATTGTACAAATCAAGGAATGAAGATTAGTGGAAGTTGTATCATTAAATTGGTCTCATTTTTTTTGTCTTTCCCATTTTTGCCCCTTTTATCTTTATCATTATTTCCCACTAACTTTATTCTCTCTTCATTAATCCTCTATCTATAAAGGTGTCTTTTTCATCTTCTCTCTCTTCTCATCTTCCCATGTTCATTTTCCAATGTAAGGGTATATTGGGAAAATTTTAATAAATGAGTTAGTTAATGGTAGTTAGTGACTTATACTAAGAACCGAAATTTAGAGGCGGTTGTTTGTGACTTATAATAAGGACCGGAGGGAGTAATCTAAAGGAATTCTCGCAAGAATTCAGTATAGCAACAAGAATGTTAGTAAAAGAAGGGAATGTATGGAAGAAAATCATATACAGGCAAGAAGTTGTAACAGAAATTACAGAGGGATGAAAAACATGAGAGTAACAGAATTGAGAGTAACAAAAAGAAGAGAGAGATAGAAGCAAGAGAGAATGACCTTCTCTAAAATTCTTCATTGTTCTTGTCTTGCTTATTACATGTATATATAGTTTATAACTCTTTCCATGTTAGCCCCTTTGACCCAAGCCCAATACCATTTATAATAATTGTATCTGTTACAAGGATGTGGTTCCGAATATCCAATGGGTAGCTCGCAACACATTTCAGGTCTTTACCTCGTTCGGAATATTTTCTGAAGTTTCTGTTTTGTTTCGTAAGAATGTCGAATTGAAAAAAATCAAAACAAGGTTCGAATGGAAGAAAAAAAAAAGAACAGTTTAAGGGATTTGCATACAGTGCATGGGAAGAAAATTAGTACGTGTTTAAATTAAGATCAAGCATATGAATATGATATAGTGAGTAAGGAAGAAGAGCATGAGCATCCTACATTGCTGTCCTCGTTGCTTTTGGGCCATAAACTTGGATTACTTTTTTGGAGGACTATAAAGGGTCTCATATTTGGATTGGGCCTTTGGTCTCAGGAGTTCGTCCATTGCCATTAGGGGAACAAGTCCAAGCCCAAGAGTTATGGTCCTCATCATCCCCCAATCCTCGCAATCATCTATTAGTAATATGGGATTTTAGACCAAGGAAAAAGCGATAGGAAAACAAATGAAAGGGAATATTAAGGATGAAAACTTCACAAAATATCTCAATTTCATTATTTTTGGGAGCTTATCTCTCTGGTATCATTTCTTCCTGAATTTCCTCTCATCCAGATGTTGTCTACCCTATAGCTTCGGCTATGTCTCTACTCAACTTCCAGTCACTTCACAACGTTGTGAAGACGGAAGAGACTAGTCTAGAACTCCCTCGGGTCCAAATATAAATAGTCTAATTTTCATAAAAAATTATATGAGGATGATTAAATAACTAATAATTGTTTTTAACTTTTACATCATGTAAGAGAAAGAAATTTATATTCGGTACTCCATTTTTTAGTTAATGAAATTAAATGAGCCTTTTCATCATAAATTCTTTTATATTTAAATTATATATTAACTTATACATTTGAAAGAAGACATTCTCATCACCCATCTCTCTATTTTTTTTCTCATAATCACTCGTTCACCTATAGATTAAAAAATGAATGGTCTATATGTAATGTCTCATTCAACATTTTTATAATATTGTTAACATAAATATTGATAATTTTAACATGCTAAGTTTAAAACTTTTAATTTGAATTTTTTACATGCTTGTTATTATAAAAATATTTAACATATAAAATATTCGAATAATAAATTTAATAACGCAATAGATGTTAACCGTCAATGGGTGTGTTTGGTTCGGCTTGTGGAAATGTGGCTTATTTTTAAGTCAGTTGAAAAATAAGCTCTATGTTGGCTTATTTTTATGTTTGGATGAACTTTGAAAAAAGCGGCTTATTTTCTCATTTGACTTATAAACATGTTTGGATGACTTTTTGCTTAAAATGAACTTATTTTTAAGCTAGCTTATTTTTTAGTCATGTAGAAAAATAAACTGGCTTATTTTCAGAAATAAGCTACCGTGTGTGGCTTATAAATAAGCTGACTTATTTCAAATAAGCTGGGTGAAAAATAAGTAGAACCAAACATAAAAAAAAGCCACACACCCAAAATAAGCCAGCTTATTTTGAAAAATAAGCCCAACCAAACACACTTAATATTTTCATCTAATGTTCTGATGAAAATAAAAGAAAGATGATTCTCTGATCACATAATCCCCAAATAAATTGGTTTTAAAAAAATTATTTAAGTTATAAAACTTAATTAATGTTTTGATGATTTTTTTAAGAAATAAATTAGGCACTATGTTTTGGAATATAAAAAGTGTGTAATAAATAATTAATACAAATCTAACACACATCAAAGACAGAGGTTTGATTGATAAAAAAAAGATAGAGGTAATGGTTTGGGGTTAAAGATTTTAGCAGGAAATACTGCAGTTCTTTGGTTAGGAGAAAATTGCATCACGTGATTTCTGATGATTTGGTATTTAATTAGTTGTTCGTTATTGTATTTTTGACTTATAAACAAAAAAGGCGGAGGCGCGAAAAAAAAAATTAAAAAAACGGAGGCGCGCAGGGGTTCGAGTGTTCAACCATAATATTCATGTTATTTTGCTCCTGAAACAATACTCTAACGCTTTTTATTAAATTTCACCACCGTGTATTGACGACTGAGAATGTAACACGAATCACGAGCAGATTTGTTTGGATATACTGCTGATCAAAAAAATATTCGTTTATATATACTATTATTATTATTATTGAGGAAACAGATAGAGTATCATTCAACAATAACGTAAGATGTCAAGAAAGAAAACAATAATGTGAATAAAGCTTCGCTGTATTGCTGTGTGATGTGCACATATGTTTTTAAACTGCAGATTTTTCAGAACATCATTACGCAACAAATCAATTTTTCTAAATAATTTTTCTGTTAAAAAATAGAAAAAAGGAAGTTAGAAATCAAACATACTCGTGTGTTCACTTGTCTTGTGGAAAAGGGAGAAAGAGGGCCGTATAAGGGCGAAAGAAGGGATACAAATATCGCATCAATCCAAATCCCAATTGATGAAGGAAGTCGACAGTGAAAGAGTGTTGAATACTGAGAACATAGACACAGAGACTAGCCCCTGCCTGGCCTTCCATTAACGTCACTTCTATCACTTTCCTCCCTCTCTTTTGTTCCCTCTTTCGTGCACGTGTGCTACCGACGCTTTATCCACGAGAGATAGACATACAAGATTTTAATTCATCGAATAATTCGCGTTATTGAATTTTATTTTATGTGTCGATCCACAAGTTTGTTTCATTTATTATATGTTAATTTTATTTTTATGCAATGAACTAGATATTACATAATAGCTGTAATAAAAAAAATATATTACATAATAGCAAAGTTAAAAAATTATCGAATTTTAAAGTAAAATTTAATAAAATTTAAAAATTTTTTAGTCTCTACAAAAATATATATTAAAAATGCTTTATAAACAGAACTGTGGATGTGGGTATTATTCATTTATCGTCCTTATTAGCATATAAAAATACTAATTTAATTTTCTATTTAGGACAATAGGAAGTATTTCTTAATTCGTTATTATTTTCATACAACATTTGTTCTATTACAAACAAGAGACTAGTAGTATTCGATCAGCTTAATGTATTCAAAATCAGTTTATTTATTAAATTTTAAACGGATGGAATGCATGAGATGTTATATTTTTACTTTTTTAGGATATGTGAAAATTTCTCAATCTTATTATGATGAAGTCCAGGGTTTGAATTGCTTGAACCTGATATCTATTTAATTTTTTAATGAAAACTTGATATATCTAGTTGAATTAAATTTTTAGAGTGATTGTCGACTATGCAAAATACATGTGTGAGAGAATTTGTCATGGCACACAGAATAACAATTTTTTAAATGGTTTTGGGTTTCCCAGAAACAGGCACTTACTTAGTTCAGCTCACATTCAAAATCCCTTCTAAAACAACCCTTACTTAAACAACAATAGTATTAATCTGATTGCCTATACTATGTGTTATAACATACATATCATAACCTAGTTGGCAAAAACATTATTATTAATAGCCAAAACACATGTAAGATTGACGCTGAATATTGCTTCAGCCAAAAAAAATAGTTCGCGTGAAAGCGTTGAAGATTATTTTTGGAAAATGTTGTAAGTATGCATGTCATAAAGATCCTAATCAATTCACCTTTCAGTTCAAAAAATTTCACAGTTCAGCCGCGAAATACACTTTATTGATCATTTGCATTGCCACATTATATAGACAAATGACAAGAAGTTTTGACAGAAATAGCTGATTGTTAGAAAAAATAGAAATGTCTGAATTGATTTCAAGTTCTAAACAAGTAATTTAAATCGTCTCTCAAAAATAATCCCCCGGCATACTAAGCATTACTTTACTGCTTTATGCCCAATTTCTTTTCAAATCCATGCCATAGTTTTTAATTTTGACCAACAATCCTGGCTTTTGTTGATTATACCGGTATGAGTTGTTTGGTTTGATTTAGTTATGGTATAGGTAAAACGTTAAGTTATCTTTAGCATTGGTTTTGTTGTGTTTTGATTTAGTTATGGTGTAGGTAAAACATAACTTAATCTTTAGCATTAATAGTTTTAAAAAACATTATTATTAATTATATATACATGTCATTAGGTGTGGGTTTATTTAATAACAAAGAATATTTCATTTGCAAATTTAAATTACTTACGCTGTCTCTAATTGTAAGTGCATGTCTGACACATTTTGAAACCTAAGTTTCAAATCTAGGTTTGAGTTAAAACTTATATTTTAATATTAGGGCAGACAAACACTTAAAACTTTTTTAGAATAATTTTTTCTATCAAAACTTAGGTTTCAGTTAAGCTAGACAAATACTCACATCTTAAATTTTCAGAACAGTTTTTTTAATTGAAAACCTAAGTTTTGTCACAAATTATTTTTTCAGCTTTTTATGAGTTATTATCGAAAATCTATTCTTCAAAAATCTTGTTGAGCTTTTTTACTAAAAGCTATTTTTCAAAAAGTATATCCAAACACAACATAAAATATACTTCCTATAAGATATATTAAAAGAGATGTGATTGACTTAAATGCAAAGCATTTTTCTATTTATATACATTTTTATTCAAACCATTTTTATTAATCATCTTCAATGATAAATAAGTGAGTGAGAAGGGTAGGATAAAATTACATTAGTTAGGGTATTTTAATAACATTATGCAGTTTTAATTAATTTAATCAATAATTTTAATTTAAATATATTGTGTAAATATACCTTATATTTTGAATTTATGTAAATATTTAACAAGACACTATCTAAAACAGAAAAAAAAAAGAATTAATAGTAAAATGAAAAGATAACAGACAAAAAGAGATAGTAGCCTGCAGACTCGTGTTGGCCTGTTAGGGGCGGAATCATGAAGCTGATGCTATGGAGAAATGCTTAGGTACTCTGGAAGTACCACAAAAGTTGTGCTCCGCCCAATGAAAAAAAAGCCATATTTGAAGTGGGACCCATAATTTTGACAGCTCATACCATGCTCTTTTCTCCACCAGGCCCGCACTGTCCAAATTATGGGTCCCACTTTGAAATATGGCTTTTTCTCATTGGGCGGAGCACAATTCTCGTGGTACTCTCAGAGTACCTAAGAATTTCTCCTATGCTATGGCTCCTCTTCAAATCATAATTAATGCGCCACTCATCTTTCAATCTCCACGTCACCATCTGCTTCCACTCTTATGCCCCTCTAATCATTATCTCTACACCTCTACTTCCATGTCTTTTCTTTTTTTGCCATACTTCCATGTCTTTTCGCTTTATAATCGAAACAGGCACCTCTTAAGTTCTGCATCAAAGGGGACATAGGAGTGACAATATTCAACATCTTATCGAATTAGTCCGAACGAGACGTCTGAAAATAAGGATTTCATGAGGTTCCATGGACGATGAGTATATATAATAAGTTAATAACAGAAAAAATACGGCATTATCAAGGGTGTTTATACAGATAAATTACCTATAAGCTATCATGTCTTGGAGTTTTTTAAGTTTAAATATTTGAAAATATAATAACATTGCTCCATTTCATTAGAATTCATGTTAACCATTAACATGTTACATTGACAGATAATATGGTAATGGTAAGCAAAACAGGCAAGTTTCAAATCTTTTTAAAGCAAAATTTGATTAAAAAATACTTCCAACAAAACAATTTTTAGCAAAACTTTTCGGGACACAATAAGCCCATTAAGATCCATTTATATAACAGAAAAGAGATTAAAAAAAAATATTTGAATATAAAAAAGACACATACCTCAAGTTTTGGAAAATCCAAATCATATATGTCAGGGGGGATTTAGGATTTTTCTTAGTTAGAAGACATAAATGCACTCTGTAGAATTTCTTGAAAAAATATGGTGTTTATTTGTAAATTATTATCATTAATTTAAAATTGTTATAGTAAAGTTATGAATACACCTAGAAAAGCAGTTAGTGAAAGTTAACACTAAATTATTTTCATTGTAAATACCTACTGAAAAGTCCATTGTAAAACTATGGTAGTTAGGTATGGTGCCATGAGAATTACTATAATCAACTTAAAAACTATATAATAAAGCTGTGAAAAGTAACACCGATTAATGCTAAACTTAAACTTTGTCAAGTGGTTATTGCAAAAACAATATAATTAGTTGATCTACTAATAACTTATTCGCCACTTAATTAAAACTATTTTAGTTGTTAAAAACAGTTATTGACAATGAAATAAAGTTTTCAGCTTAGAACTAGTGTTAGTTTTTTATTTGGTTTCTTTTGTTTTTTCAAATCACATAAATCGGTGTTATTAATAATTAGGATTCAGATATTAAATAATTTTATGGGAAAAAACTAAAAACAAAGTACTATGTCTTAATAAACTCTTAATAAACGTTTGAGGAGGTGGGGAAACAAAAAAAAAAGGGAATTTACACTGTAATCCCTGGTGAGGGAAATTAATATTGGAAGGTCTCAACACATTCCAAAATAATTATCAAATCCCATGGACATTTCCTGCAATTATTTGTTTATCTTCAATGACCATTTTGCCCTCATAGATGAAAGCATAGTCCCCTTGTAGGGACCAGTGAGATGACAAACATCTTTAATGAGGGTAAAATGGTCGTTGAAGATAAGCAAACAATTGCAGGAAAGGGCCCCTGAGACTTGATAATTATTTTAGAATGTGTTGGGATCTTCCAGTATTAATTTCTCTTAAACAGTAATTACAATGCAAATTCCCAAATAAAGGTGATCAGGTGACATTAACAAACAAAAATGGGGGGAGGAGTTCCAATAACTGCAGAAGAAGAAGGGGAAAAGGTCCCAAAAAAAACAAGAAGAGGGGAAGGGGAGGGCGGCATCAAATCACTCAAAACTGTAATGATTACTGTGTTCTGCAAACATCCAGAAAGGATGGATCCTCCATTATTCTTAAACGCCCCACGTTTCACACTTCCCCATGCCCACCCTTTATTTCACATCATTTCACACCCACAGTTACTGATTTGCAAAAGAAAAATTGTTAATTGCTGAGCTAGTAATTGGATATAAATCTGTAAAGGCGAGAATGCGTGTTTGAATTTCGAGAAGAGTTCTCATTGAGAGTGGGAACAACCTTATTCATGTGTGCAACACTCATACTTATCGAGTGTGGGTAAAATCGGGCGGTGATTAAAAGAACAAAATAAAAATCATTCTTTAGTTACTATATCTACATTTCGTTCAATTTAATGTAATTTTTATTTTAAACTACATTTTAAAAGTTTAATTTGATAACATATATAGTTGGTTTTCATAATCTTAATTATTAGCCCGGCAGAAAGGCCAATTAATTAAGGAAGCAGGCAAAAAAATCATTCCAACACACTATATAAAAATGCGATAATAGCTTAAAAATTATAACAATTTATAAAGGAATTAGAAAGTTTAGAAAGTATTTGGTTTTTAGTTAATTTACATATATCCTGGGCTCACACCTTTCTCTATCTATCGCACACTTTTTCTGAGTCTCACAAATTTTACTTTCACATCATTTTTCTACTTACCTTTACTTTCCATCTACACCCTTTCACTTTCCATTTCTTCACTTTCTTTCCTACAACTAAACGGAACCTTATAGTTTGCAAGATAAAATGGAGCTTCGCTCAGCAATCACGACTGTGCGATGGAGACGTCAACTTCTTTTCTTAAAAACTAAAAATAAATTCCCGCGTCAACAATGGTTGTTACTTTGGTTGATGCTGTTGCTGTTTAAATTTTTTAATAAAAACAAATTTAAAATAATATCCATGTTGATCATGCTAGGTATAGTTAATTTTTGTGGATATGTGTTTCTTTTTTGCCAGATATCAATATGTATTTTTATTGACGTAGAATAATTACAAAAATATTTACAAGAAAAGAAACCCCCCTTGAAATTTTAAAAGGGATAACGTTACAAGACAATGGAAAATACTTTTGGGGAGGTTTCTAATAAAAACATACCATTCCGATAAAAAAATAAAAATATAGTACTGCCTCCGGTCCTAAATATAAGACCTAATTGATTTTTTTTGGAGAGATTAAGGTTGCGAAATAGGCTATTAAATCATGAAATATTTGATATATTTTTATATTATACATTAGTTTGTAGGTAAAATAAACCAGTATAAGGGAAAAAATTAGGTAAATCAATTTATAATTAACTTATTTTGCTTTTTTATAAAATTTTCTAAAAAAGTCAACTAGTTCTTATATTTAGGACCGGAGGGAATACCATTTATTAGTCCATAAAAATATACTCAATTTAGTCATAATTATAATACCACTTTTTAATTGTCTCAATTTTTCTTTAAGTTATCACTATTAATGTTCTTTAATTTAACGAGCAAGAGAGTGACTAGGGATAAAAGTATATGACGATAATGCATTGATTATATCATATAATTCAATTCAATTTAATTAATATCTTTAATTTGATTAAATGAGATAAAATAGTCTTATATTTAGAAAATGGTAGATTATATGTGAACTGTGATATTTCTTTTTTTGTTTAGGATTAATGTGATAGGCTTTCTTCGTCCAAAAAAAATGTGATAGGCTTTCTTCGTCCAAAAAAAATGTGATAGGCTTTCTTCTTATTTCGTCGATTCCGCCTCAAAAATCAAATCGCGAGCGTTTTTCTTTTTTTCTTTTACCATACAAAATCACGAGCCTGGAGGGCTGGAACCGCATCGTGAACGCAATGCTTGACTCACATTTCATAACTTACTTCTAATTTCATGTTTCTTCATAGAAACTATGAAGGACACCGATTTAGCGGTCGGTGTAGTGTGCCTTGGGCCTAGTCCTTCAAGAAATTTTAGTACCTCAAGGTAAGCGGAAGTTACCCCGGGTATCGTTCTCAGAGGGAGCCTTGTTTAATTAAACTAACCTAGTAAATTAAATGCAATGAAAGATGAATTTGGGTAAAGAAAATGTATTTTGTTGATTTTTTTAAAGAGGAAATGAAGGATGCAAAACAAATAAATATTTTTGGCATTTTTGGATAAAAGGATGGAATGGAAGTGAAGTGCTCTTGGAAATGATTTTCAATGGCTATCATAGCTTTCTAAATATTTTTGGGGAGTTTAATGCACTAATTTCCTAATTTACCAAACCTCATGAACCCATGAGTCCAATTACCTAATTAGTGGAACCCCAACTAACTAGAAATTGTTAAACCCTTTAGCACCTTTGAGTTTTCTCTAGGTTTCCTAAAGTACCAAACCTCACCAACCGATAAGTCTAATGCCTAGTCTCATGAACTCATTAAAATAGGCATTATTAATTACCCTAGAGTGTGATTAGTGCTTTGTAATGCATTAGGTTCAATTACAATTCAATTCAACAAACTATCTACCAATACCATGAGTAAATAGAAATATCTAATGAATTATAAAGAACATATGTATGACCATACATATTGTTGAGTCCAAATTCCTCATTACAAGTCAAAACCACAAATCAAACTCACAAACAAACAAATCCAGTCCAATCTCAAAACATAAATGCTAACCTAAACCTAGGCAATCAAAAATATAAAGAGAAAGGAAAGGAATTGAGACTCCCCTTTGAAGAACCAAAGCTCAAGCTATCTTCAAATCATCCCCAAGAGCAAGAAGGGTATTTTAGTCACTCATAAAGAAGAGCTTAGAGACCCCAAACTCTAATTTATAAGCAACCATGGTGGGTGTATGGAGGCAAATAGAGAAAATAAAATGTGGGAGAGGGGATTGATGAAACAGTGTTTGTTCAGCAGCTCCCTCGCGTCCAGCTCGCAAGTCCGCCGCCCCCAGCATCTTTCTCAATTCATTTCTGTTTTTTTTGCGTCCAGCCCCCTCCTTCCATTCAATTCATTTTTGATGTACCCTGTTTCAATTTTCTCCTCTGCTTCACGTGGCTCTCCTTCTCACTCCTCCTTTTTTTTTCTTTTGCAAGTTAGCCCATAATGTGTGAATAAACATTCCTCTTCACAAGCCCAACTACACAAATCAGCCCATTGCTCACCTCAACCCAACAAAATCAATTTTGCCTCCTCTTCCTTTCTTTTATCTTGGGCCTTTTCCCTTCTTTCTTGCAGCAGCCCATTCTTTTAAGATGTGAGGATAATGCAGCTCAAAACTTTGGCACTCATACATCTTGTTCCAATCAAATATAATTTTAAATTAACTCCCAATTATAACAAAATATATAACAACATAATCCAAAAGAAATTGGGAGTTATTATGGACAATATTACATCTTAATCATATTAATTGCTCCAAATTTAGCATATAAAAATCATACAAATCCAAGGACTTGTCAACTCCCCCACACTTAAACCTTTGTACTCCCGGACAAAGACAAGTTTTAAAAAAGCTTTGAAGTACAATGACAAGACAATTATGAGAATTCTAGGATTAAAAATGGAATGGAATAACGCTAACAATGATTAATAATGATTGTAGTGAATGTGAAGAGTATGAGTAGAGAAGAAAATCACTCAAGGATAAGTGTTTACACACATCTCACCATTTTGGGTTCATTTATACTCTCAATATCCACTTTGGTACACATCCTACCATATGCTTGTAGGAATTCTAAGGTCTCTACTAAAACATAAAGTGCAATGCATCAAAAGGACTTTTGAGGGTTATAGTGATGGAATAGGCTAAGTGATGGAATGAGAATGAAAATGAAAAGAAATGATGTTATGCATGTTTAGCCATTCATTTACAACTTGAATTACCAATTGCACATTGCTAAACTACTATGCATGCCTTATTTTCACTTTTTGACTTTTTCTCATTTTTTTCTCCATTTTTTTTTCTTTTTCTTTTCACCAATTCCCTTCTTTTTGTATTTTTTTTCTATACATAACATGCTTCTTTGAAACATAACAATGACATTTTTTTTTCATTTTGAACAAAGCAATTATGCAACTTTTCTCATATTGGCAAAACAATGCAATAACATCAAGTGAATGGCTCAAATGGGTAGCAAAAGGGTAGAGTGTTTAGGGTTGGTGTTTGGGGTTAAGGGCTATGAAATGAACGCCTTTATCATCCTACATTACACTATATGCAACAAGTTTTGACCAAGAATGCAAACAAGTTCTAGAGAATGATAACCAAGTGGATTTCCCTCAAGAATGAATAATTAGGCTCAAATAAACCTCACAATATATGGCTAATTCTTCTAAACTCATAAACAAATATTCAAGACAATCAAGATTAACCATAGGGCATCAATTCCATCCACATCATTTTCATTCAAGAGATATATCAAAAACATCAATAAATTCTCATATTTGCCAAAGAGAGTCCAAAAATAGGTCATGTCCAAGATCAACAAATGTATTAGTGAGGGAAAGTTCAAAATTTTTCAAAATTTAGCCAATTTGAAGCTAGAAACATGTCCAAGATGCAATAACCCAAAACTTAACCCAACTATAACCCCTCCCCCACACTTAATTCCTACATTGTCCTCAATGTAGCAAAACCATGGAAAAATCCAATTCAATTTCAAAGCATGTTGAAATTAAGTGTGGTGGTGTTAGCACTAAGCACTTTATTTTAATCCTAGAAATGGGAAAAATAACCAAAGCTACCTTTTGCTACTAGTTTGTGTCCCTCACCCACACTTATATTCCTCAATCAACAAATAAGCCAATCACATGAAGAATAGAAGGAAAACAAGTGAGGAAAGAGACAACCTTGGTTATGGTATATTCAAACTCTTGAAGGAGAAGTTCTCATCCTTTATGATGATCATGTTGGACTTTAGAGCTCCAACTTCTCCTTTGTTGATCTTTCTTGGTGGTTGACATGGATACTTCATGTGGCTCCTACAATGGTGTTCATGCAAAGAAAACAAGCCAAGAGAAATACCAAGTCCAAAGGAACAAGCTTGGAGAGGGTTAGAGTAGGATTTAAGCAATTTAAGATAAAAACTTTCCAAGTATGAATCACAACCAAGAAAATTAACACTACTTCTTTTTATAGGAGTCAAAGAAACATTTTTATTTTTTAAATCCTCTTGTGTTTGCAACCGGAAAGGTGAGGAACTCAATTTGGTGTTGAGGTACACCACATCGCATTTGCAATCACAAGAGGTGGGAGGTATAAGAGTGGAAGAAGAAGAGGATTTATGCAATATGGAAGATGAATGCATTCCTAAATCGGGAGGTAGGTCACAGGACAAAATTAAATGGAAGAATTCATCCTTTTTCACAATTTTATCATTCAAAACATGTGAATCTTCCATATTTGACCTATCTAAAGAAACAAAAGAATTGAGATCAAAAGATATGCACTTTTCATGTCCATCATCAAGGGTTGCATGTATGTTATCAATTGAACTAGATGAAGGGGTAATAACATATGAAGTGGAAAGCCAACTATTAATTTGCATACAAGTAGCACAAGACTCATCACAATCACATGTGTTAATGAAGGAACAATGTGGAGGGGAAGGGAAAGAGAATTCTTCATCATGTTCAATAGATTCAAAGAAGCTCAAATCATCATGCTTATCAACACTTGAAAATGAAGACAATTGTTCACAATTCTCCATATTTTTAACACACAAGTTTGATGCACTATTAGTATTAGTAGATGAAGTATGCACATCACCAACGTTCTTTTGTTGCAATGAAACAAATTTATCATATTTAAAATCAATGCAATCCATGCACATTGTATCATCATCACAAGAACAAGGTGAAGGCTCATGCAAATCAAAATCATCACCACAACTAGTACTTAAAGCATCATGATCACCACTCATATTATTTTTGCAAGCAACATCATCAACTACACAACTATCAATGGAAGTATCACAATAAGCATTTTCAACATCAAGAACTTGAGGTGATTCAACAACAATTTTTTCATACACCTCATCATCATTTGCAATATCAATCAAAGTAGTATGAGGAAAGGTAAACTCTTCAAGAAGAGGAGAAATAGTACCTAAGTGTGAAACCAATTCCTCTTGAGGTTGATAATGTGTTTGCTTACCATTTGCAACTTGTATGAGAATAGACATTTGTTGGGGGTCATCCACTTGAGAAGTGACATTTAGCTCTAGGCCCTCAACCCCTTCACAATCATTGGAGTCACTAGGCCATGAAGTTCCTTCCTCTCCATTAGTCTTCTTCCATAGCACATGTTGCACAAAAGCCCGAATAAACTCTTCCATCTCCTCCAAACGCTCTTCCATGTCCTTTGTGAGCTTATTAGTCTCCTTTAGCATAAACAATTGAGAGTGTTGGACCTTAAGCTCATCATACACTCTCCTCAAAGCAAGGGTTTGGGAATCCATGTTTGGGAAAGTTAGGAAGGCATCTAATCCACTAGGTTTGGGTGGAGAGGGTGGGGATGATGGTATATGATAGGTGGGAGGGAAAGGATTGTGGTAAGAGGTGTATGGTGGTTCATATGGTTGTATGTATGGTGTAGGGAAGTGGGTGGAGTGGCTTTGGAAGTAGGTAGAGTTGTTTTGTGGATAAGATGGTTCCAAGTATGTTGGGAATTGGTTGTGCATTTGGTATTCAATGGTTTGGTAGTAATTGTGCAAACGTTCTCTCAAGGAAGGTTCCTCATGGCTCAAAGAATGTGAGTAACTTGGTGTTTCTTCATTCAAAGAATAAGAATGCATAGAAGAATCATCATAGAACAAAAACTCATAATTATATGGCCTAGACATGATTATTGCAATCAAACAATATCAATATGCAAATGCAAGAAACTAAGGAAAAAAAATCAAAACAAAGATGAAAACAAAGTGAATTATCCTAATATGCACCTAAACTAAATGCAACCTAATGGCTCACTTTGACCCAAATCAATCTTGAAGATTGACACAAATTTACTAGGGAGTCAAATTAATGACTCCCCGGCAACGGCGCCACTTGAAGGACACCGATTTAGCGGTCGGTGTAGTGTGCCTTGGGCCTAGTCCTTCAAGAAATTTTAGTACCTCAAGGTAAGCGGAAGTTACCCCGGGTATCGTTCTCAGAGGGAGCCTTGTTTAATTAAACTAACCTAGTAAATTAAATGCAATGAAAGATGAATTTGGGTAAAGAAAATGTATTTTGTTGATTTTTTTAAAGAGGAAATGAAGGATGCAAAACAAATAAATATTTTTGGTATTTTTGGATAAAAGGATGGAATGGAAGTGAAGTGCTCTTGGAAATGATTTTCAATGGCTATCATAGCTTTCTAAATATTTTTGGGGAGTTTAATGCACTAATTTCCTAATTTACCAAACCTCATGAACCCATGAGTCCAATTACCTAATTAGTGGAACCCCAACTAACTAGAAATTGTTAAACCCTTTAGCACCTTTGAGTTTTCTCTAGGTTTCCTAAAGTACCAAACCTCACCAACCGATAAGTCTAATGCCTAGTCTCATGAACTCATTAAAATAGGCATTATTAATTACCCTAGAGTGTGATTAGTGCTTTGTAATGCATTAGGTTCAATTACAATTCAATTCAACAAACTATCTACCAATACCATGAGTAAATAGAAATATCTAATGAATTATAAAGAACATATGTATGACCATACATATTGTTGAGTCCAAATTCCTCATTACAAGTCAAAACCACAAATCAAACTCACAAACAAACAAATCCAGTCCAATCTCAAAACATAAATGCTAACCTAAACCTAGGCAATCAAAAATATAAAGAGAAAGGAAAGGAATTGGGACTCCCCTTTGAAGAACCAAAGCTCAAGCTATCTTCAAATCATCCCCAAGAGCAAGAAGGGTATTTTAGTCACTCATAAAGAAGAGCTTAGAGACCCCAAACTCTAATTTATAAGCAACCATGGTGGGTGTATGGAGGCAAATAGAGAAAATAAAATGTGGGAGAGGGGATTGATGAAACAGTGTTTGTTCAGCAGCTCCCTCGCGTCCAGCTCGCAAGTCCGCCGCCCCCAGCATCTTTCTCAATTCATTTCTGTTTTTTTTGCGTCCAGCCCCCTCCTTCCATTCAATTCATTTTTGATGTACCCTGTTTCAATTTTCTCCTCTGCTTCACGTGGCTCTCCTTCTCACTCCTCCTTTTTTTTTCTTTTGCAAGTTAGCCCATAATGTGTGAATAAACATTCCTCTTCACAAGCCCAACTACACAAATCAGCCCATTGCTCACCTCAACCCAACAAAATCAATTTTGCCTCCTCTTCCTTTCTTTTATCTTGGGCCTTTTCCCTTCTTTCTTGCAGCAGCCCATTCTTTTAAGATGTGAGGATAATGCAGCTCAAAACTTTGGCACTCATACATCTTGTTCCAATCAAATATAATTTTAAATTAACTCCCAATTATAACAAAATATATAACAACATAATCCAAAAGAAATTGGGAGTTATTATGGACAATATTACATCTTAATCATATTAATTGCTCCAAATTTAGCATATAAAAATCATACAAATCCAAGGACTTGTCAAACTACTTCTAATTTCATGTTTCATATAATAAATATTAAAGCAAGGTTATGTTGGATTAAGCTATACTCGTCTATCCTTATTTGTAACTTACTTCTAATTTCATGTTTTGTAAAAACAAAGAAAAACCCTTAAACTTCTTAACTTTTTATTAAAATATAACAACCTTTTAATTTTATTCATATTTAATATTTATCATATAACATGAAAATAAAATCAATGCATATTAAATGAAGGTGAACTTATACATTTACACTGAAAATTTAATGAATTGACTTATATATAAAATTAAATTAAATATTTAAGTATCTCTTTGCCTCATAAAATTTTGGTTATTTATTTATTTACATGACACTTTTAACACATTTAACACAACTTTAAACTTCATTGATTCTACCTTGAAATTCAAAAACTCTAATTCTACCCATATTCAATATTCATTTTACCGCAAAAAAAATTAACAACATACAATAAATAAAAAGAAAAATGTGCATCACATACAGGAATTAGAGAGATATATAGATGCCCTATATATAGAGTGTGACAAATAAGCATTTTCTATTGGCCTTATAAATACTTCATCCGATCCTTCATATACTGTTAACCTTTCCACACATATATTCCAATAAAAACATGGTGTAATTATTTGTTACAAGTGGGTTTGATAGAGTTTTACATTTTTACCCTTACTTATTTTTTTATTAGATACTCATACTTATTTATTGTAGACACTTTTCTCCCCTTCTAACATTATATTAACTAATATGTGCGTGTATGGCCATTTTTATTTTGGTTGAAAGCGTGTTATGGCAATTGAAAACAAAAGCAATTACTAGTTTGAGTCTTGCATGTTATCTCTTATACTTAAGACAGAAAGATTGCCATACTACTTCTTACATTTTGGAGTAGATCAGATCAGAGGGAGTAGGATCAGAGGAGAATTTAATGAATTAAATGTTTAGAATGTTTATTTAATTTAACGCTAAAAAATCCGAAAATTGCAAAATCCCATATTACATTTTTGTGTGGACTGAAATCCCATATCACATTTAATTCCTACCTTGATCGATCTTTGCCTTTTAATGACGTGGTAAGTGCAAGTTGGCCTATAACCAGTACAATTTCAGGTGACCAACAAATATAAGATATTGACGGTTCAATCATTTTATGATAAATATTTAATTTGGGATTTTGCAATTTTATGTCCTTAGTATTTTCTCTATAATATATTTATAGATAACCCGATATGAGTAAACCTAACAACACAATACGCTTGTTTTATTATTTATGCACTGACAGTTGGGCATATTTTTTTCTGTTGGTCAACATTAAGTTTGAAGAGGATGCCCTGTTATAGCCGAAACAATAGGGTATACACGTGAGCGTGCATGCTGCTCACACCATCGCTCAATCAACTATGAGTGGTTCAATTTTAGTTGAAAAAAATTCCCCACTCGCATAACGAGGAGTTGTAGGTATGATTATTTAACTAATTCAGTAATAAGCCGAATACGTCTTGCCATTGATATAATAATAATTCACATCAAGTCCGGTCACAATATCATCAGGCCCTGTGAGTAGAGGCCGGAATATGGGTTGAACCCACGGGTTGAGCCCGGCAACCCGAGGGTTTGGATAGGGTTAGGATTGGTAAAATCTCAACCATTTAAAACGGGTCATTTTGACCCAGCCCATTCAACCCGCGGGTTAACATGGGTTAGCCTGACGGGTTGGCGGGCCAACCCTTTTTTTTTAAAAAAAAATATATATAGTTATATATATGATAAGGAAACTCTAACCTCTTCCTATACACCAAATCTGTCGGCTACCCTCCCTCAAACCTCAACATGGGTCATCCAAAGAGCTTTATTTGACCTTTGTACTTTGTATTTTTGGTGCACTAGATTTGTATTATTTAGTTGAATTTGGCTATACTTGATTTATTTATGATATTATTAAAATGAAATAACCCTTAATTTTTAGTCGGTGTTGATATTATTAGAATTTAAAATGTTCATATTTTCTATATGCATCGTATCGCATTATCGGATTGGCAGTGAGTGACTAGGGCGCTCATATGTTTTTGGTCTAGATTTTTTTTAAAAAAAATGAAGTGTTGGGCGGGTTGACCCTGTAACCCTGCAGGCCGGGTCAGAGTTGGCCAAATTTCAGTCCATTTAAAACGGGTCGTTTTGACCCTGCCCATCTAACCCTTGGGTTGGGACAAACCAACCCATAACCCGAGGGTCAACCCATATTACCGGCTCTACCTGTGAGGGGTGGTTACTGGTGAGTATGACACTCTTCGATCTGAATTTCAGTGATTTTTTGGGGAATTTTGTTGGCTAAATTGTGTAATTGATTTTGTACTATTAGGTTTGTTATAACATTAGATTATTTTTACTATCACGGTGATGACCCTGAAGGCTGAAGGTTCAATATTTAATTTTATCGCGGGTTTAAAATTATTATATAACAGCGTCACATAAAAAACATGGCCAGTAAAATGTCGTGTCCGGTTTTGTGCTGTTTTCCTTTGTCAAGGAGTAAATTTGCACTTAATCCTTTTTGTAAAGTAACAAATAACAAATAGTATACTTAAAAAAATCAATTAAAGTACTATATTTGTATTTTATATTCAAGTGATTTCTAACATTACCGATACTAAGTAGAATGATTAAATAAATAATATACACTCCAACTACAACCCCACGCCTTTAATTATAATATTATTGGATCAATGAGTAGTTGATTGAGCTGGTAAGTGGGTCACAGCTCCATACGGATGAGAACATGTGTTCAAATTGCGGGAAACACTCTCATTAGGAAATGGAAAAATTCTGACCATGCAGACAACACTCTTGACAAATTCATGAATTTGTATGATTTTAGTGTGTTGAATTGAAGTTATTAACATTTTAAATATGCAATATTAAATTAAAATTCATTGATTATAATTTAATTGAATTAAAAAGGATTTTGAGTAAAAAGGGTCAAATAAGAGCATAATCGTCACATTTAATTGTTTATCTTAAGTGATTAATTTTTGGGATAAAACGTATTATGTTGTTGTAAATTTTCCCGTGCAGAAAATGAAGAAAATGAGTTGAAATTGCTATTCTGAGCATTTGGAGCAAATTACAGAATTGGCTCAGAATCCTGAAAATGCTTTAAAACAGTCCTGGGAAAATTACAGAAACGGACCCAACACTTCCAGAAATTGCAAATTGGTCCCTGTCGCGAACTGCAGATTTCCAGCACGGTTTTTCTTTGATTTTTTGGCCTTTTGAGCTCAAATTGGACCCAAAATTAAACTCAAAACATTAAGCCCAAGTGTCTATGCATATTAGATGGTAAATTAGGTTTAGAAACATAAGTTTTGGGGGTTGGGTGCTCCCCAAAACCCTAGTTCCCTCCATTCCCTTCATCCTCTTCTCTTCACTTCTCATCCCATTTCTTCAATCTTCCACCTTCCTTCCTCTTCCATGCCTCAATAAAGTTCTTCCTTACTCTTGGAGTTGATGGGAAGTGGCTTGAGCTATGGTTCTTCAAAAGAGAGTCCTAATTCCTTTCCTTTCTCTTTATATTTTTGATTACCTAGGTATAGGTTAGCATTTATGTTTTGAGATTGAACTGGATTTGGTTGTTATTGTGGGTATTTGTGATTTTGGTTTGTAATGAGGGATTTGAACTCATGAATATACATGGTTATGTATATGTTCTTTATGGTTTATTTGATATCATTCTATTTATTCATGGTATTGATAGATAGTTTGATTGAATTAAATTATAATTGAATCTAATGAATTACAAAGCACTAATCACACTCTAGGGCAATTAATAATGCCTATTTGAATGGGTTCATGAGACTAGACATTAGACTTACAGATTGGTAAAATTTGGTACTTTAGTAAACCTAGAGAAAACTCAAATGTGCTAAATGGCGTAACAATTTCTAGTTAGTTGGGGTTCCACTAATTAGGTAATTGGACTCATGGGTTCATGAGGTTTGGTAAATTAAAAAATTAGCATCCTAATTAACTCCCAAAAATATTTAGAAAGCTATGATAGTCATTTAAAATCATTTCCAAGAGCATTTCACTTCCACTACACCCTTTTATTAAAAATAACAAAAATATTTATTTGTTTTGCATCCTTTATTCTCTCTTTAAAAAATCAACCAAATCCATCTTGCATTATATATAATTTACTAGGTTAGTTAGATTAAACAAAGCTCCTTGAGAACGATACTCGAGGTAACTTTCGCTTACCTTGAGGTCCTAAAAATTTCTTGAAGGATTAGGCCCAAGGCACACTACACCGACCGCTAATTCGGTGTCCTTCAACTCTCCTACCCCTTGAGTCCAAATTAGCTAATGTTAGTATGTATTGGATTATGGGACGTTGTTTAACAAAAAATAATTCTATTTTTTGGCCACAACAAAATATAATTCTTGGAACCAACATGAAATATTCGTTGAAACGAAATATGTTGCATTGATATATAAATATAAATAAAATTCAAAAATGGAGCATTAACCAGTAAAAGTAAATTCATAAGAATGGAATGCTTGCTTTCATCTATTCCAATGCTGGAAGAAGATCTTAAGCTTTGGTCATGTGCTGAAATCCAAAAGGTTGACTCAAAAGGTGAAAGTTTGGTCCTAAAGAAATGAAGGCAAAACTTTGATTAACAAGGAACAAGTTACAAGCATGAATCCATTGAAGTACCACCGGAAGGCATATAAGGTGAAACTGAGTTGATTGTGGTTTCCTTACCCAGAGCCTCTGAGATGGGCCAATTTATGAATAAAAATGCATTACCAATATAAGAGAACCGTGATATTTTTATACTATTCCCTTCATTCTCACACATGAAACACATTTATTTAATTTACTTAAATTAATGGTTAAAAGGACTCAATATTGCCAAAAAACCTATAACCACCTGTCTTAATTCATACTCTCTCCCACTTTTTATTATTGAGAAACAATAATAATAGAGATAATTTACATAATTGTTGAGAAATTAAGAACAAAGTCATTTCCCAAAATAGATTATATATCTATGAATAGAAGGAGCAGTGCTTAATGCGTAGGCATCTTTGTAAATGAATACTCCCTCCGGTCCTAATAAATATAGGACCTAGATAGAGACTTCATTTTGGTCCTAAATATAATACCTAGATATATTTTTGGTCACATTTTTCCTAAATTACCCTTCTTCTTCTTAACATTAGGGAAAATGAGCTCGCAAGAAATTTGATAGGGGAGGAAGGACTACTAAATATTTAAACTAATTAAGAAGGAGTATTATTGGAAAGACATCTAAAATTAAGCTTTCCTTAATCTCCCCAAAAGAAGTTATCTAGGTCCTATATTTAGGACCGGACGGAGTACTATTTTTCCATTTACAAACTTAATGAATAAATGGATTTTAATTAACAATTGATAAATGGGATTTTTCACAAATGATTAATACTATGCCTTTTTTAATAAAAACATAAAAATCTTAAGAGCTCAGTATGGATTTACGATAACACCCAGTTTTTTTAAAAAAAAAAATGAACGTGGAAATGAATATCCATCGCCTATAGATGAATATCCATAACCTAGAAATGAGTTGGTAGATGATTTTTCACTGAAATGAATCTATTCAAACTAAAACTAAATCAGCCTGTACTCGTATCTGTTTTTTTATTAATGGCCCGAACTGGTATCTTATAACTCCACACTTTTATAGCACAAATTTACAATCAGTATATTTTTAACAATTACAGTTTTTTAAGCAGTGACAGTTTTATTTGCTGCACGTCTAAAATTTTAATGTATTATCTTTAGTCTCTACCCATAATTAATTATATAATCTGTACCTTTATAGATATTTCATACTCATGCTCTCCCTTGTTGGATTTTCTGTGAATAAGGATATGTTTTATAGTTGAAAAATCTTTAAGCCAGAGGTTCCAATTACAAGTTGTCTTATTATTTTTGAAATAAGATCAATGTCCAAGCATAATTGGAAAATTTTATATATATATATTATATATATATATATATATATATATATATATATATATATTTGCGTGTGTATATATTAATGCAAACTTTTAGTTGTAAGAATTATTTAGAGGTCTCTTAGAATAATACAATTAATATGATGTCTTACAAGATTATATGTAGTAACTCTGGATCAACAATAACAACTTTTGATATTGGGATTAAAATTCATGGGACCTCTCATTTTTATAGTGTTTATGTTTATTTGACTGACGTCCTATGAGTTCTTTTAACACACACATATATGTGTGTACCAAGTTATATTTATATATAACAAACATTTTCTATTTTTAAATATTTTTATTTTCACAATAAAATTTGTTTTCAAACAACTCTTGATTGGACACTAATTGCCCTTGAAAATCAACAGTGCATTAAGGAAATCCTTCGTATCTACTCCCTCTGGTCCTAAATATAAGACCTAATTGGCTTTTTTAAAAAATCCTTAAAAAAAACAAAATATGTTAATTATAAATTGATTTACCTAATTTTTTCCCTTAAACTAGTTTATTTTACTTATAAACTAATGGATAATCTAAAAATATATCAAATATGTCATGATTTAATAGACTATTTTGCAACCTTAACCTCTCCAAAAAAATGTTATCTAGGTCATTGACAAGTCCTTGGATTTGTATGATTTTTATATGCTAAATTTGGAGCAATTAATATGATTAAGATGTAATATTGTCCATAATAACTCCCAATTTCTTTTGGATTATGTTGTTATATATTTTGTTATAATTGGGAGTTAATTTAAAATTATATTTGATTGGAACAAGATGTATGAGTGCCAAAGTTTTGAGCTGCATTATCCTCACATCTTAAAAGAATGGGCTGCTGCAAGAAAGAAGGGAAAAGGCCCAAGATAAAAGAAAGGAAGAGGAGGCAAAATTGATTTTGTTGGGTTGAGGTGAGCAATGGGCTGATTTGTGTAGTTGGGCTTGTGAAGAGGAATGTTTATTCACACATTATGGGCTAACTTGCAAAAGAAAAAAAAAGGAGGAGTGAGAAGGAGAGCCACGTGAAGCAGAGGAGAAAATTGAAACAGGGTACATCAAAAATGAATTGAATGGAAGGAGGGGGCTGGACGCAAAAAAAACAGAAATGAATTGAGAAAGATGCTGGGGGCGGCGGACTTGCGAGCTGGACGCGAGGGAGCTGCTGAACAAACACTGTTTCATCAATCCCCTCTCCCACATTTTATTTTCTCTATTTGCCTCCATACACCCACCATGGTTGCTTATAAATTAGAGTTTGGGGTCTCTAAGCTCTTCTTTATGAGTGACTAAAATACCCTTCTTGCTCTTGGGGATGATTTGAAGATAGCTTGAGCTTTGGTTCTTCAAAGGGGAGTCCCAATTCCTTTCCTTTCTCTTTATATTTTTGATTGCCTAGGTTTAGGTTAGCATTTATGTTTTGAGATTGGACTGGATTTGTTTGTTTGTGAGTTTGATTTGTGGTTTTGACTTGTAATGAGGAATTTGGACTCAACAATATGTATGGTCATACATATGTTCTTTATAATTCATTAGATATTTCTATTTACTCATGGTATTGGTAGATAATTTGTTGAATTGAATTGTAATTGAACCTAATGCATTACAAAGCACTAATCACACTCTAGGGTAATTAATAATGCCTATTTTAATGAGTTCATGAGACTAGGCATTAGACTTATCGGTTGGTGAGGTTTGGTACTTTAGGAAACCTAGAGAAAACTCAAAGGTGCTAAAGGGTTTAACAATTTCTAGTTAGTTGGGGTTCCACTAATTAGGTAATTGGACTCATGGGTTCATGAGGTTTGGTAAATTAGGAAATTAGTGCATTAAACTCCCCAAAAATATTTAGAAAGCTATGATAGCCATTGAAAATCATTTCCAAGAGCACTTCACTTCCATTCCATCCTTTTATCCAAAAATACCAAAAATATTTATTTGTTTTGCATCCTTCATTTCCTCTTTAAAAAAATCAACAAAATACATTTTCTTTACCCAAATTCATCTTTCATTGCATTTAATTTACTAGGTTAGTTTAATTAAACAAGGCTCCCTCTGAGAACGATACCCGGGGTAACTTCCGCTTACCTTGAGGTACTAAAATTTCTTGAAGGACTAGGCCCAAGGCACACTACACCGACCGCTAAATCGGTGTCCTTCAAGTGGCGCCGTTGCCGGGGAGTCATTAATTTGACTCCCTAGTAAATTTGTGTCAATCTTCAAGATTGATTTGGGTCAAAGTGAGCCATTAGGTTGCATTTAGTTTAGGTGCATATTAGGATAATTCACTTTGTTTTCATCTTTGTTTTGATTTTTTTTCCTTAGTTTCTTGCATTTGCATATTGATATTGTTTGATTGCAATAATCATGTCTAGGCCATATAATTATGAGTTTTTGTTCTATGATGATTCTTCTATGCATTCTTATTCTTTGAATGAAGAAACACCAAGTTACTCACATTCTTTGAGCCATGAGGAACCTTCCTTGAGAGAACGTTTGCACAATTACTACCAAACCATTGAATACCAAATGCACAACCAATTCCCAACATACTTGGAACCATCTTATCCACAAAACAACTCTACCTACTTCCAAAGCCACTCCACCCACTTCCCTACACCATACATACAACCATATGAACCACCATACACCTCTTACCACAATCCTTTCCCTCCCACCTATCATATACCATCATCCCCACCCTCTCCACCCAAACCTAGTGGATTAGATGCCTTCCTAACTTTCCCAAACATGGATTCCCAAACCCTTGCTTTGAGGAGAGTGTATGATGAGCTTAAGGTCCAACACTCTCAATTGTTTATGCTAAAGGAGACTAATAAGCTCACAAAGGACATGGAAGAGCGTTTGGAGGAGATGGAAGAGTTTATTCGGGCTTTTGTGCAACATGTGCTATGGAAGAAGACTAATGGAGAGGAAGGAACTTCATGGCCTAGTGACTCCAATGATTGTGAAGGGGTTGAGGGCCTAGAGGTAAATGTCACTTCTCAAGTGGATGACCCCCAACAAATGTCTATTCTCATACAAGTTGCAAATGGTAAGCAAACACATTATCAACCTCAAGAGGAATTGGTTTCACACTTAGGTACTATTTCTCCTCTTCTTGAAGAGTTTACCTTTCCTCATACTACTTTGATTGATATTGCAAATGATGATGAGGTGTATGAAAAAATTGTTGTTGAATCACCTCAAGTTCTTGATGTTGAAAATGCTTATTGTGATACTTCCATTGATAGTTGTGTAGTTGATGATGTTGCTTGCAAAAATAATATGAGTGGTGATCATGATGCTTTAAGTACTAGTTGTGGTGATGATTTTGATTTGCATGAGCATTCACCTTGTTCTTGTGATGATGATACAATGTGCATGGATTGCATTGATTTTAAATATGATAAATTTGTTTCATTGCAACAAAAGAACGTTGGTGATGTGCATACTTCATCTACTAATACTAATAGTGCATCAAACTTGTGTGTTAAAAATATGGAGAATTGTGAACAATTGTCTTCATTTTCAAGTGTTGATAAGCATGATGATTTGAGCTTCTTTGAATCTATTGAACATGATGAAGAATTCTCTTTCCCTTCCCCTCCACATTGTTCCTTCATTAACACATGTGATTGTGATGAGTCTTGTGCTACTTGTATGCAAATTAATAGTTGGCTTTCCACTTCATATGTTATTACCCCTTCATCTAGTTCAATTGATAACATACATGCTACCCTTGATGATGGACATGAAAAGTGCATATCTTTTGATCTCAATTCTTTTGTTTCTTTAGATAGGTCAAATATGGAAGATTCACATGTTTTGAATGATAAAATTGTGAAAAAGGATGAATTCTTCCATTTAATTTTGTCCTGTGACCTACCTCCCGATTTAGGAATGCATTCATCTTCCATATTGCATAAATCCTCTTCTTCTTCCACTCTTATACCTCCCACCTCTTGTGATTGCAAATGCGATGTGGTGTACCTCAACACCAAATTGAGTTCCTCACCTTTCCGGTTGCAAACACAAGAGGATTTAAAAAATAAAAATGTTTCTTTGACTCCTATAAAAAGAAGTAGTGTTAATTTTCTTGGTTGTGATTCATACTTGGAAAGTTTTTATCTTAAATTGCTTAAATCCTACTCTAACCCTCTCCAAGCTTGTTCCTTTGGACTTGGTATTTCTCTTGGCTTGTTTTCTTTGCATGAACACCATTGTAGGAGCCACATGAAGTATCCATGTCAACCACCAAGAAAGATCAACAAAGGAGAAGTTGGAGCTCTAAAGTCCAACATGATCATCATAAAGGATGAGAACTTCTCCTTCAAGAGTTTGAATATACCATAACCAAGGTTGTCTCTTTCCTCACTTGTTTTCCTTCTATTCTTCATGTGATTGGCTTATTTGTTGATTGAGGAATATAAGTGTGGGTGAGGGACACAAACTAGTAGCAAAAGGTAGCTTTGATTATTTTTCCCATTTCTAGGATTAAAATAAAGTGCTTAGTGCTAACACCACCACACTTAATTTCAACATGCTTTGAAATTGAATTGGATTTTTCCATGGTTTTGCTACATTGAGGACAATGTAGGAATTAAGTGTGGGGGAGGGGTTATAGTTGGGTTAAGTTTTGGGTTATTGCATCTTGGACATGTTTCTAGCTTCAAATTGGCTAAATTTTGAAAAATTTTGAACTTTCCCTCACTAATACATTTGTTGATCTTGGACATGACCTATTTTTGGACTCTCTTTGGCAAATATGAGAATTTATTGATGTTTTTGATATATCTCTTGAATGAAAATGATGTGGATGGAATTGATGCCCTATGGTTAATCTTGATTGTCTTGAATATTTGTTTATGAGTTTAGAAGAATTAGCCATATATTGTGAGGTTTATTTGAGCCTAATTATTCATTCTTGAGGGAAATCCACTTGGTTATCATTCTCTAGAACTTGTTTGCATTCTTGGTCAAAACTTGTTGCATATAGTGTAATGTAGGATGATAAAGGCGTTCATTTCATAGCCCTTAACCCCAAACACCAACCCTAAACACTCTACCCTTTTGCTACCCATTTGAGCCATTCACTTGATGTTATTGCATTGTTTTGCCAATATGAGAAAAGTTGCATAATTGCTTTGTTCAAAATGAAAAAAAAATGTCATTGTTATGTTTCAAAGAAGCATGTTATGTATAGAAAAAAAATACAAAAAGAAGGGAATTGGTGAAAAGAAAAAGAAAAAAAAATGGAGAAAAAAATGAGAAAAAGTCAAAAAGTGAAAATAAGGCATGCATAGTAGTTTAGCAATGTGCAATTGGTAATTCAAGTTGTAAATGAATGGCTAAACATGCATAACATCATTTCTTTTCATTTTCATTCTCATTCCATCACTTAGCCTATTCCATCACTATAACCCTCAAAAGTCCTTTTGATGCATTGCACTTTATGTTTTAGTAGAGACCTTAGAATTCCTACAAGCATATGGTAGGATGTGTACCAAAGTGGATATTGAGAGTATAAATGAACCCAAAATGGTGAGATGTGTGTAAACACTTATCCTTGAGTGATTTTCTTCTCTACTCATACTCTTCACATTCACTACAATCATTATTAATCATTGTTAGCGTTATTCCATTCCATTTTTAATCCTAGAATTCTCATAATTGTCTTGTCATTGTACTTCAAAGCTTTTTTAAAACTTGTCTTTGTCCGGGAGTACAAAGGTTTAAGTGTGGGGGAGTTGACAAGTCCTTGGATTTGTATGATTTTTATATGCTAAATTTGGAGCAATTAATATGATTAAGATGTAATATTGTCCATAATAACTCCCAATTTCTTTTGGATTATGTTGTTATATATTTTGTTATAATTGGGAGTTAATTTAAAATTATATTTGATTGGAACAAGATGTATGAGTGCCAAAGTTTTGAGCTGCATTATCCTCACATCTTAAAAGAATGGGCTGCTGCAAGAAAGAAGGGAAAAGGCCCAAGATAAAAGAAAGGAAGAGGAGGCAAAATTGATTTTGTTGGGTTGAGGTGAGCAATGGGCTGATTTGTGTAGTTGGGCTTGTGAAGAGGAATGTTTATTCACACATTATGGGCTAACTTGCAAAAGAAAAAAAAAGGAGGAGTGAGAAGGAGAGCCACGTGAAGCAGAGGAGAAAATTGAAACAGGGTACATCAAAAATGAATTGAATGGAAGGAGGGGGCTGGACGCAAAAAAAACAGAAATGAATTGAGAAAGATGCTGGGGGCGGCGGACTTGCGAGCTGGACGCGAGGGAGCTGCTGAACAAACACTGTTTCATCAATCCCCTCTCCCACATTTTATTTTCTCTATTTGCCTCCATACACCCACCATGGTTGCTTATAAATTAGAGTTTGGGGTCTCTAAGCTCTTCTTTATGAGTGACTAAAATACCCTTCTTGCTCTTGGGGATGATTTGAAGATAGCTTGAGCTTTGGTTCTTCAAAGGGGAGTCCCAATTCCTTTCCTTTCTCTTTATATTTTTGATTGCCTAGGTTTAGGTTAGCATTTATGTTTTGAGATTGGACTGGATTTGTTTGTTTGTGAGTTTGATTTGTGGTTTTGACTTGTAATGAGGAATTTGGACTCAACAATATGTATGGTCATACATATGTTCTTTATAATTCATTAGATATTTCTATTTACTCATGGTATTGGTAGATAGTTTGTTGAATTGAATTGTAATTGAACCTAATGCATTACAAAGCACTAATCACACTCTAGGGTAATTAATAATGCCTATTTTAATGAGTTCATGAGACTAGGCATTAGACTTATCGGTTGGTGAGGTTTGGTACTTTAGGAAACCTAGAGAAAACTCAAAGGTGCTAAAGGGTTTAACAATTTCTAGTTAGTTGGGGTTCCACTAATTAGGTAATTGGACTCATGGGTTCATGAGGTTTGGTAAATTAGGAAATTAGTGCATTAAACTCCCCAAAAATATTTAGAAAGCTATGATAGCCATTGAAAATCATTTCCAAGAGCACTTCACTTCCATTCCATCCTTTTATCCAAAAATACCAAAAATATTTATTTGTTTTGCATCCTTCATTTCCTCTTTAAAAAAATCAACAAAATACATTTTCTTTACCCAAATTCATCTTTCATTGCATTTAATTTACTAGGTTAGTTTAATTAAACAAGGCTCCCTCTGAGAACGATACCCGGGGTAACTTCCGCTTACCTTGAGGTACTAAAATTTCTTGAAGGACTAGGCCCAAGGCACACTACACCGACCGCTAAATCGGTGTCCTTCAGTCATATATTTAGGACCTGAGGTAGTATTATTTTAAAATAAATTTAATTCAATTAACACGTGTCTTCATCAACTCTAAATAATTTAACACAGTTTTTCATAAAAGGTAATTCGATTCGATTATTATTTGAAAACTAGTACAGAACCCGCGCGATGCGCGGGGCAATATGAAAAGTATACATATAAAGTTTTGAATATTTGTGAAAATACTTTATAGAAATATGATCTTGTACAAAACACTTTAACTTAAATTCTTAAATTTTGTAACTTAATAATGCTAGCTCATGTATATTTTGGTAATTCATAGAATTTAAATGGTTCAATAAAATAGATGTAATTGCATGAAATCCACAATATATGAATACTCATAATAGTTACAACATGGTAAATCATTACATGGATTAAATAATGAGTTTGATATCATAGACTTCTATAACAACATCCTTCATATTGAGACCTGTACAATTGACAAAAACATAATGGGTTAGTAGTTTAAATAATGTGGTTGGTAATAGTAAACTCAATGGTCAAATATGAGTTTTAATTTTGATTTTACCAAGTGAAAATTAATATGTGTGTGTGAAGGATTTTTCTATGCAAGTTGATGTTTATAACTACATTTTTATTCATTTTTTATATATAACTACATTTTTATTCAAGAAAAATCATTTTTTAACATTTATGATAAATTAAAATTAATTGTTGTGGAATCAATAGTGAAAGACATTATGAGTTTGAAATAACAGTACCTGAGATAATAGATGCGGTGTTGACTAAACGATGACCACCAAGAGATTTTCCTCATAAAAAAGTCACTAAGTAGGAATGTTATAAAAAACCTCTTTGTACACAACATTGTTGGTCTTGTGTGTCGGTGTTCCATCACTATCTAAGATTAACGAAGTAAAATACTGAAACATTGAAACCAAAAAATTATAATTGAAGTGTTACGTGGGTTAAGAAAGTGGGATGGAAATATATCAGAATTTATTTAGTCCATGTGCCTTGGAAATAAATACTTTTTTTTATAACTGTAATTTTTTTTTGTACAGAAACATAGGATTGATTGAAGAAGCTTTAACAAAAGAGTAAAAAACCACAATATTTTAATTATAAATTCTGGAAATTTAAAAGTATAAATTACCAATTAAATAATTGTTGTCGAATTGAGGAGACAAAATCTGTGTGAAAGAACGGACTTGGAAGACATTGCGATCGATTTGACCGTCGTCTTTGAAAAGGCGAACTGTAGTGGTGTGCACAAAATGGACTCTATATGGATGAGAAGTTGTTCGATAACTGCCTCCATTATTTGAGACGTTCAAGTTTGAAATCACAACTGTGTTGCCTTCTTTCAAGTAGTTTGTGTGTCGTTTCACAAACACCGATTTAACTGAAGCATGTATTTGATCACCCTGTGAAAATTTAAATGAAAGTGTAATTATAAAAAGCATTTTTTCCCTTACACAATGATGGATGGTTTGGTAAAATATACCTCGGCATCACATAGAATCATTTCAATCGGTGGATTATGTGTTGAATTTTCAGGAACAGGAAGTTGCCACAAACGTACGATTCGTACTCGACATCGACAATGGGGATTTGAGGGTGTGAGATCTCGAATTGCATGGAAAAAATTTTTGGCCATGGAGGAAGAGTATGGGAGCAAATGTGAGGAATACAATACGGTTTGTGCCTGTGGAAGTTGTTGATGGTTATTGGTTTGTTGATTTTAACGTGTGACCAAAAAATCAGTAGTGGGGTTTAAACAGTTTTTTTTGTTGAATTTTTAAAAAAAAATTAAGAAAGAGATCGTGGGTTTGCAAAATTTTGTGGGGGAAGAGAAAATTCTGATTTATGTAACTGGAAATATCATTGATTAAAAAATGTAATGGAATAAATAAATAAATAAATAAAATAGTATGTAGTTAGTGGGTTAGTGGGTATTTGTAGAAACTGAAAAGATGTTGGATAAAGATAAACAGAAAATCGGTTGAGGGGATTGTTTTTTTCTTTTAAAAATAAATAAAGAAATAAAAAAGTAATTTAGTTAGTGGGTTAGTGGGTATTTGGAGAAATTGAAAAGAGATTCGATATAAATGACCAGAAAAATCGGTTATGTGGAATTGTTTTCTCTTTAAAAAATAAAATAGGTACAGAGTTATTTGGTTAGTGGGGTTGTGAAGAAGTTATAGGGAGAAGGTTAAAAATTAAATAAACAGGTGGCAGACAGAGGGAGAGACATGTGTCAAACAGAGAGCATACCAGAGGTCCTGTTATTATATAAAGATAGACATGAGGGGGTAATGCAGCACTATTTGTAAGGGATGCAGCCTGCATTGATTCTTCACGCGCTTGAGTTACAATATTACAATACTGAAAAACGACAAGCTTTAATGAATTTGAAAAAAAAAATATCAGGCCTATTTTTTTTTCCTTCCTTTTTTATTTGCGATTAAAAATATTATTATTTCCACAAGTGGACAAGGATGGGTATATATAAATACACACACAAACACACACATCTATATGCTGGAAATTAATTAACAAATAGTCACCTTGTTCTCATTTACAGCCATCCTCCATTTTCCTCCCCCTGTAACTACTGGTATCCTAGCGTCTCTCCTAAACGACAATCACAGACCCCATGGAAGAGATAAAATCCAGGTTCAAGCGTATCTGTGTTTTCTGTGGAAGCAGTTCTGGCAAAAAACCTACCTACCAGGAAGCTGCTGTTCAGCTTGGCCAGGAACTGGTATTCATCTTTATACTTTCTTTTCCTTTTTTCTTCTTTCAATGCCGCGTCCCTTTACAAGACAATATATATACACATTATTCTTTTGGGATGATTCTTCTTTAAGAAGCTCTCAATATGTTTCCGATTCTTTGAATGTAATATAGCAATTCTTTAATTCCTAAGAAGCATCGTTTGCATTATGTATGTGTGTTTTCCTATCTGTCTTTCTTCTTCATTTATTATTAGATTTAATGCATGATCTCCCTTAGCTGGCCTTCAAATTTGTTCTTTTGATCATTTTTTCCCATTCGCTCCTACTTTTTATGGGTTCTCTCTCTTCTTGAGAAGTGTGCGGCTGGTAGTTTCTTCACATGAACAACTTCTCTAGGTGGGCTAGCTTATGATTGGTGAGGAGTATGGGGAGATCATTTAGGGTTTCAGTTTAGCATGAGAGAGAGAAAGAGATTGCTAGCTGTAATCCGCCTGTCAGATGAGCAGCATTCTTGCATGATCTCTCTGTGTTTAGCCTAATCTTATTATTCTAATTCTCCCAAATTCCAATATATTTTTATACAAATGAAATAGAAAAAAAATACATTTTCTGCTGCAAACCTGGGGAACCAAACGTGCAACCTTGGCATGATTACTCTATTAAGCGTGTTCCTCGTTTTGCCATTCCCCACAAGTTTCCTTGACTCAAACTCCATGATTTTTGCCTATGGTGTTGCACCCAAATGAGTTCATCTCTGTCACTGGCTAGTGGCTAGCATTCCATGGTTTTTTACTTTTAAATAATGTATAAAAACGTTATTATTACTGTCATCTCTATAATGAAATACTATTTCCACTGAAGCTAATAAAATTTAATATATTTTGGGTAAACTCTAACAGTACGTTTGGTTTGGTGTTCATGATGAGTAGTGACACGCGTCTCTTTGTTTTGCTTTTTCAATGTTTCTTTGAAGGTGGAGCGAAGGATTGATTTGGTTTATGGAGGTGGAAGCGTGGGGTTAATGGGTCTCGTTTCTCAGGCAGTTCATGATGGTGGTCGCCATGTTCTAGGGTTTGTCTCTCTCTCTCCCTCTCTCCCCCTCGCTATGTGCTTATGGATAGTGATAATAACCTAGGTCACTTTTACCGGACCTACGTTATTATTTTTAAACAAACAAGCTATGAAGTTCTTATGGACACAATGGCCCATGCGTGTGTGCGTTAGGTAACATTGAGCGTTTCTCATATCTTATTCTCCTTGATTGGCCTTCTTATGTGAGAAGATTGGGAAGCATTTTTGAAAGTATAAAATAATTGCTTGCGGTTAATCTGTCTCTTTGTGCTAGTGCTAAGTTCAAAGGAGTAAAAGAAAAGTATATGACCTTTATCGTTGGTAAGAAGCTTTTAAAGTGTATGATAAATAAAGCTGAATACCTTTTGGCTCTTCCAGAAAGGGACGTTGCTTTTTAGCTATGCTATGTGCAGCGTTTGCCAATTGGACCCTCCATTGCCTTTTCTCTTTACGTGCTTGTGAAATACACATACATAACTTTTTCCCCAAATGTCCTAAATCCACTGATTCAAGTTAAAGTTTCTTTTTTTTAAAAAAAAAAAAATCTAAAAAGGTCATTATGATAACATTATCTTTTCCTTATTGGTTGGGTCTGACGTCCATTTGGGTTTTGATGTACAGGATTATCCCAAAGACTCTTATGCCGAGAGAGGTACAGTACTTAACTAATGAATTTAATAATTATCATATGTTATGTCCCTCCTAATTTTAAAATTGTATGGTGACACGGGATTCATGTTTTATTGCAGATAACTGGCGATCCTATTGGTGAAGTAAGAGCCGTATCTGATATGCATCAAAGAAAAGCTGAGATGGCTCGTCAAGCAGATGCCTTCATTGCCCTTCCAGGTTAGGGAACATACGTTTGTGTACACATCTCACTTGAGCCAGCTGGTGAATGTCGAATAAAAAGATTACATCTTATCTTATAGTCAATAAATATGTGTACCCTTTCAACGTTTAGGTGGCTATGGAACTCTTGAGGAATTACTTGAAGTAATTACATGGGCTCAGCTTGGAATCCATCGCAAACCCGTAAGATAATATTCTTCATTTGTCAACTACTATTTTTCGTAAGATAATATTCTTCATTTGTCAACTACTATTTTTGTTCTTTAATTCGAATTTGTGATAGTCAAAGTATAGGAAAGGCTTCTTATTTTCCCCTACTTAAACTATAATCAAAAGACAAATTTAATAAAAATAATATGTTGATAGAGGGACGAGGGACAAGAAAGAGAGATGCCTATAGTAAGATGCCCGAAAGATGGGAAAGGATTAAAGAAATAGAAAATCGTTAATCATGCTTCATTTGCTCTAAAGATCTCTCTGGAATCAAGCATTTGATATGCACATTTAAATAAGATGATCCCAAAGTCAAATTCCTCTTTTCTCTCCCTGCCTTTGATTATTGTGACAACACTTGCTGTTAGCAACTATATATCTTCCACATGAGACATTGCCCCCCATTGCATACATAATAATTAACGTTAATAATACTCTTAATATATGTGTACGTTTGTTTCGGTTGTCATGTTACTTGATACGCGTTTGGTTTAGGTAGCAAGTTGACTGCACACATATCTCAGACAAGAAAATGTTAATATGGGAGTATTTATGTATTTAAGCAACCCACAGGAAGCTTCATTAAAGAACCAATCCATGTGGGGTATTAAATTCAGATTCACATTATAAAGATAGGACAAGATTTTTGTTGTTCTTAATTGTTGTCGAGTTACATTATTTGGAGGTTTTCCGTTTGAGCGGGAGAAAGATATGGTGAGCAATCCTCATCATTCACGAAAAAAAAAAAGATAAAACTAGAACTTAAAACACTTAAGTTGCTGGTCAATGCAAGTGTGCTGGGCTATATATATATATATATATATATATATATATATATATATATATATATTGTATTTGTAACAAAGTGCTTTTTTGCGTGGGTACAGGTGGGGCTACTGAACGTGGATGGATACTACAATACATTGTTGTCGTTCATCGATCAGGCCGTTGATGAAGGCTTTATCTCCCCTACGGCACGTCGTATTATCGTGTCAGCACCCACTGCCAAAGAATTGGTCAAAGAGCTGGAGGTACTCCCCCCTTGTAATTATATATAAGCTTTATTGTGTGGTTCACAAAGATGACACATTTTTCTACATAAAGCAATGTCAAAATAATTGATCGATTTTCTTTTCTCGTCCAATACGAGATGCTAACCTAGTGGTTTTATTTGTTTTGTTTTTCTGGGGAAGCAGGAACATGTGCCTGAGCAAGATGAGGTAGTATCCAAATTGGTGTGGGAAGATAGGCTAAATTTCGTGGCTGAATCAGAAGTTGCCATGTGATCCGTTTCGAGGTTGAAGGTGAAGGGGGTAGTTTTTGGGGTTTTGGTTATTTTGGTACATAAGAATTATATACGGCCTTATATATAGGAACCGTAGAAAAAGCCAACACAGGATCGTTTTTTTTTGTTTCTTAGAAAGATAGGACCCTTGGCTAATGTGATGTCCTAATCTTGTAGCATACAGAAAATCAGCGATGTTCATCAAATGCAGAATCAATATCAAAATATTAATGAATCTATGTTATCATCTCTTTTGGTATCCTTCCCTTTTTCACTCACGTCAAACGGTCTAGTCGTGAAAAATATATAGTAATCCTCATATAGTAATCCTCATTAATTAATTAAGCAACTGATGTACTCCCTCTGATCCTATTTATAAATCACCAACCGCCCAAATTGTACATACCAAGGAACAGAGGTTAATGGAAGTTGCATCATTAAATTTGTCTTATTTTTTTTGTGTTTTCCATTTTTGCCCCTCTCACCTTTATCACTATGTTCCACTACCTTTTCTCTCTCTTCATTAGTCCTCTACCTATATGATTATATATGTGCCGTAGCTTTTTCATCTTCTCTTTCTTCTCATCTTCCAATGCTCATTTTCCAATGATAAGGATATATTGGGAAAGTTTTAATAAATAGGTTAGTTAATGGTAGTTGGTGACTTATATTTATGACCAAAATTTAGAGGCGGATGATGACTTATAATAAAGGCCGGAGGGAGTACATCCCAAGTGAATTGTAAATCTTTGGTAATAAACGTGTACCATCTTCGACTAAGTATATACACCTTCTAATCCAAGTAGGGATACCATATTCCTGCCCATAATTCCTCAATGAGGATGATATAATGTTTAAGATTAGTTATCTGAATATGAATCGAATGAGGACGATATAATATTTGATAAGAGGTTATGATATCATATATTTTAAAAAATATTCTATCTAAACTTAAACAAATAAATCATATATTTAGGGAAAAAAAAATCCAAACTTCAACAATTCTATTTGATTTTAAGAAAAATAAGCTTATTATATTAATGAAATGCTTCATTCTATGTAAAACAAAATAAATGTAAACTGTTTCATGCAACTAAGATTGAAACAAGTTTAGTTGTTACATTCTGATTGGTTTAGAGTTCAAATGATATAAGCTATCCTGCATATTATTATATATATAGATTCCATTATCCATTGAACTATTTTTAAAAAAAATCAAATATAAATATTTCACTGAGATAATGCCGATATAATTGAGACGGCCGATTTTGTCCGGAAAGATCCGATACTTTCGGTGAAACATGGGGTACGAATTGATGAGAAAGAGTTCTTATTATGCTAGCGTTAGCTATTGCAAACTTGCAACTGGCAGGCAAGTTACTCAGGCGAATATTTAAAACTTAACAGAAGGGTCCCTGAAAAGTTGTTTCTTGCTTATGGAAAGTTGTTTCTTGCTTATGGTGGGGTCTATTATGTTGGGTAGCTCCCATGCAATCAATATCTAAAAGCCAGTCTACCCACTAAAAAGAATGATTGCCTTTCTCTTTGCTTGTTCCAGCTCAATTCTGACTCCAACATCTTTAAACACGAGTTGAATTTCATCTCATGAACTTCTAATCAAATTTTCCGTCAGTTTATTTCTTTTGGATTAGATTCGTATCTGCTACAGTATAAGTTATATGACGCCATATTCAAATATTTGCGCAGACCAGATCTCAGTCTTTCTCGCAATGGCTCGTGATATACATGATTATTCGTTCATTAATTTGCATATTATAATTATTATAATATAACTAATAGGATGTAGCATGTCATTTTTGTTACATATGTCGCCACATTTGTTGGAGAAAATTGCTTGAATATTACCTTTTGTACGTTCAGGTTATGTGAACATGATCTTAATTAATTACTGATTATTATGCACATTTTTTATGGATTTTTAATTTGCCCAGAATCAATGGCATATCTTTGACCGTGTTGCTGGAGGTGAATTGGATTGGTCTGGAGGCAAGTAAATTGCTCCTGCACACGGCTATATTTTTTAAGAAATTATTTAAAGCTTAATTATTTCATGAATGAATATACAATTAAATTTCTGTTTAATAAGTTGATCCACACTCTAAAACCAGATCTAATCCAATCTGCTTAAAAGATTCCAGTATATAAAAATAAACTCCGAACGCAAATGATAGAATGAGAACAGCTAGCGCGTCGATGTCTCCTCGTAAGCCGATTATAATTTAATTCAGTTCTCCCATACATTGGCTAACATACAAATATAAAAGATAAGCAGTCTTATCACTCGAATGCCATCCAACAAATTGGGAATTAGACAAGGGCATTTGAGTTCTATTTTCTGACTAATGATAGTTTTTTTTTAAAAAAAAAAAACTACCAACCACACAATCATTTCTAAACACAACTAACTGGCAAATCATTGCCAATCGGAGCTGAAGCCATAGATCAAAACGCAGTCAAAGCATATTTTTCTAGAATAATCATCCAGCCGAAGTGTTTAGGCTTATCTTGGAATTCTAGAAACACTTTTCTTATAACAACCACCGTTTGTGTTGGGTCCATTTAAGGCACCTACTCTTTTGGATTATATATGTTTACCTCCGTAAGTATTTAACCCCGATTAACCGTCGTTTGATTAAATTTCTAAAAGAAAAGGAGAGGTTAAAGCTGGAAATTGTAAGGTGTAACAAAAATATATTACGGGGGTGGCGGAATCAGTGTGAATAAGAAGACGGGACCTTGTTTATCAGCCTTAGCTTTGCTCGTGTTCATTCATATGCTAAGGGAACATACTTGTCGTTTCGCTTGATGTGGTGTGGGCAAAGTACCATACGAAATCCATAGATATGAAATTCATCATTCACATCATCTTCAACGTAAAATAGAAGTTTTATGTAACTCATACTTCACACCCCGTAATATATTACTCCATCGTTTAATGTAATATTCACTAGACCTTTTTTCTAAGAGATTGATGAAGTTAACTAATTTAATCTCAACATGTTTTTTTATAGATTACAAGTTTAGATAATAAATTTTCCCTTCACCCACTATCAAAATTTTGAATCCTTTACTTCTAAAATTATCTGATCCGTGTAATAAAAAAAATTATTTTATCCCCTTAAATATTTTGATATTCTAAAAACACGCTCATATACTCTCTTACCCTCCTCTCAAACCAAACACGCCCTAAATGACTGATATTTTCTATAAATTTTTTAAGGAAAGCAATTATTTATTAGAGAGCATTATGAGATATTTTTTCCTAAGAAAAGGGCTGGTTAGTTTTGAAGTGGGTTTTAAGGCATGTATGAATAAGCCTACTTCAAAAAAGGCGTTTTAGCCGAGTCAAACTTAAGTTGCTTAAATGGGTTGGGCTCGCATACTCAAACTGTACCCAAATTTCACTAGAATATGTAATTTTGTAACACATCTCAAAGGAAGCTTTCTCAGGTGACAAAACTAGGCGAACTTGAGTGACATACTCAACCATTCAAAACGCAAGTTAAAGGTCAAATTATTACAAGTAGGTTTGAGACAAGCACCTGATATGACTTTGATGTCAATTAGCTGCTTCTAAACATTTGTTTATACAAACTTCATATCAAGAGTTGTGTGCATAATGCATACATAATATGTGCACAAAACTATTGCTGCTCCGAGCTCCAAACTGAACATACAAATTTCAAATGCAAAATATTATCGAGACCATTATAAATAAAGACGATAAAACTGTTTAAAACTCAAGATGAGCAGGCTCATTTAAAATAAGAAAACTCACCCACACTCATTGATACATGTTAAGAGATTACAAAAGAATTTATTTGTATAGGATAGAAGTGAGTAGACTTATTAATTTTCAGAATTTGATTGTATAGGTATTTGTTAAATAATGGGCCCTATATTATAGGCTTAGTAAATTAGGCCTCAAGGTATGGTCTGGCTTCTTATATTAATATAAAAGACCACAATAGTCTATGCTGTGTGGATGATTAATTCATCATTCTTTCAATATAATTCTCCCAAAAAAATTGTTAACATTGTATGAGAGACACTTTTGGTTTGTTTGAGGGGAGTGTTGAGAGTATGAGATATAATTTTATTTGTATATCAATTGTCACCCGGCTCACGAACTTTTCTGGATACTAGAGCTCTAAACCCGAATGAACCCAGGAAAACCGTGAGAAGGAAAGGAAAAAATGCAATGGATGAGGCAGGTTACAACCGAACGAGACACCCTTTATATAACATTTGAAATGACATTGAAAGGGTATAATATCATTGTCATAATTGCAGCTCATCATGCTGATTTGTCAACTCCCTTCTTTCTTGCAGCTGTCGGATTACACAATCAGACGATCCAGTCTATCAAAGGCGAATCCAATTAAATATTTCCAACATATATGATAGAAGTATATAGATTTATCTTATAGCATTTGTTAATTTTTAGAATTTAATTATATAGTTATGATAGAAATATAACATCGCTTTCTATTGTTAATTCCTTGATGCCCAATATATAAGCCCATAATATGGATACATTTATTTTGGGAAGATCATATAATTGTGATCTTATATTTAAGAATGGAGGAAGTATTTGATACTAAATGTACCCATATTTCCCCATCCTGTAACCAAAAAAAAAAAAAATGTACCCATATTATGGGCTTATATATTGGGCCTCAGGGTAAGGCCGGGTTCCCTGTATTAGATAAGAGGATATATCATGTAGTTGGGACTAGTTTATAAAAAGAGAAAGATAGAGAGGTAAAATGGGAAATAAGTAAAGTGTAGGAAGCGGGCGTTCCCTCCACATCTATCCGAAACAAAATTCCCTCCTTCCCTCGTTTTCTGCTCTTCCCTTTCCGCCCTAACTCTCTCCACTTTCCCCCCAAACCCTTCCCTCCCTTTCCCTCCAATTCCCTCCAATTCCACTCTCATTTCCTAAACCCTCACACTCTTCTCTTCCCATTCACCTTCTAAACCAAACTAAACTAAACTAAACCTCACCTTCTCTTATCTCACTTCCTTTCTTTTTCACGCCGTTACGTTACCGTTAACGTTAACGTCTCCCATGTCTGCCGGCGTTAGAGCTTCTAACGGCACGGCGTCGCCTCCGCCGCCGCCTGAGAGTTCCTCTCAGAATCGGCCGCCGCCTAAGCGTCATCTAGCCTTCGCATCTACTAAACCGCCCTTTGCTCCTCCCGATGACTATCACTCTTTCTCTTCACCTAACTCTGTAAAACCCTCCGATCAACAGCCTGAGGCTCTCGTCGTTCGATCTCCGGTAACTCATTGTTATTTCCGCTTATTAACTGCTCTTGCTTTTCATAATTGTGCATCGCTAAATTATTTTATTTTTTTACCGCCGCTTGTTTTTTTTTTTTGCCTTTTATTTTGGTGAATTAGAAGTATTCTTTTGCGAATGGTCTTGACTTGTTGTTTTCTGAGTAGGCCTTTGGTTTTGACTTTTTTTTATACTGTGAAATAATTACGTTTATTTCCCGCTCCTCTTAATCCCGTTGATGTGAGAGGTCGTTTTGCTGAAGATTAGATCACGAAGCTGCTTTAATTTTTAAGTCTAATTTTTAGGTCAACTTTGATGTTTGCTTGCTTTGTTAGTTGTTTACAGTTCATTAATTAGGTGGGGGAATTAGGTGAGAGTAAGGAGATATAGCTTATTTTGTGCTTGTTTTTCTTTTTTGTACTTTGTTGTTAATAATTATGAGCAGTTAATATGTGATTAGTGATGGATTAGTCACATGTTGGGCAGATTGGTTAGTTATGCGTTGGTACTTGCACTTTCAGATTAGGTTATTTTGGTCATTGGCATTTTTTACCATTTGTTTGTTGTTACATATTTGATACACTGACCAGTTTGAACCTGCACGACTCTTGTGTTGATGATCCCTGTCACAACACATTTTTCTGGCTTCACTTTTGATGAGTTTGAATTGTTTTTGTGTGCTTGACAATGTTTTCTTTTAGGGGTCTTTTAATGAAGCGTGAAGTCTTATGATTCGACATTGTGGATTTGAGAGGAGTAGTTTCAATTGTTTCCCATGCTTGATTAATTGTGTTTTGCCTTCATCATTCCTTTATATCTTTGTTTGTGTTTGTATCTTTATTCTTCTCTTTTCTTTCCTATACCATAACTTGTAAAATTTTCTGATGATCTCAGTTCATGAAACGGAAGGGCATAGTGAATGATAACAATGGAGACTCCCAGGTATGGACTAACAGCCTGGCTACAAATGTAATGAGTAGTCCCCTCAAAACACCTGTTTCCGCAAAAGGCGGAAGGACATACAATAAGTCCAAGTTTAAAGAAGGAAAAGCTGGTCCTCAGACTCCCATCTCAAATGCTGGTTAGAAAATCATCCCATTTTCTTTCTTGGCTAACTCCTTAATTAGGTTTCTTAAGTTTGATGAATTTGTGATTATTGGAATCACTTGTTTGCAACTTGTGAGGGTTGTGAAAATTGCTTCTTTCCTGCTGCACCCTTGCCATGTTAGGCTTTAACATTTTTATTCAATTAGTGTCTTTGTATTTATATTTTGATTCTTTGTTGGCACACAGGTTCCCCTTCTCTAACTCCTGCTAGCAACTGTCGTTATGATAGTTCCTTGGGTAATTTTTGAAGCATTTGTAATTATTTCTATGTCTCTTGATTTCCACTTCATGTAGCTGTCAAGGTCATTCTCCAGAAAAAATAATGACAAAATTATGGCATAACACCACAGGTTTGTTGACTAAAAAGTTCATCGATTTGCTTAAGCATGCAGAGGATGGTGATCTTGACCTTAACAAAGCGGCTGAAACTTTGAAGGTGGTATTTATAAACTATGGTGGCCAATATATCTGCCTTATATTTCCATGTTAAAAACATATGAATTTAAACTTTTCTTGTGCCACAGGTGCAAAAGAGGAGGATATATGACATAACCAATGTTTTGGAAGGAATTGGTCTCATTGAGAAAAAGCTCAAGAATAGAATACATTGGAAGTAATGTTGTGATGCAATTTGAAATTCTGCCATATTTAGTTTCTCTTGTCTTTTTGGCTTGTACTTCTTTTTAACAGAGTATTAATGCGCCATTTTTATGTCAATTCTTGTGGAATTCTAGGGGAATCAAATCTTCTGCCTCTGGAGAGGTTGATGGTGATGCATCTATGTTAAAGGTATGTGGCTTGTGTGCTTTGTTGTAAATGATATCACGACAGACAAGGTATCAATTGTTGTCAAATTATCATTGTTGTTAGCTTTACCAAGGAATGACTCTATCTCAATCTATCATCTTTGGAGACATACTTTTAATATAGTGTGGTGGGGCATAGTGTTAATTATGCCGTGCCTTATGGGTCTTCTGATGTTTTGCAGGCAGATGTTGACCAACTTGCTCTGGAAGAGCAAAGATTAGATGATCAAATAAGGTTGTATAGTTGTTTTGAGTTGGAGAAGTAAATTTGCTGTCTCAACTTTTGACTAATACCGTTGCTTTGAAAATCTTGGTAGAGGAATGCAGGAAAGGCTAAGGAATTTGAGCGAAGATGAAAAAAACCAGAAGTATGTTCTTCTTGTCAAGAAATGGGATTAACTTTCTCTTTATAAAGGAAAAAATAATTGTCACCGTAATAATAATTCTGTAAAATTTTCACTCAGGTGGCTTTTTGTAACTGAAGAAGATATTAAGGGCCTACCCAGCTTGCAGGTGAGTTTATATCCACAATAGTGCTTGGTTGTGCTTATTATGACAATTGCTATATTCTCCTTCTCACACTGATTATTGCGAGCATTCAGTTTTATTTTTAACGGATGGCCTTTGTGTATTTCTCTAAATAGAATGAAACTCTAATTGCAATTAAAGCCCCACATGGAACCACCTTGGAAGTACCTGATCCTGAGGAAGTAAGTTTTAAGCAAATATTTTGATGGAAGGTTATTGATGTTTTGAAACTGGTGTTTCTGATGCATGATGGAGGTTGTTGCTTCTATATCCACCAGGCTGTTGACTATCCACAGAGAAGATACAGAATAATTCTTAGAAGCACAATGGGTCCCATTGATGTCTACCTTGTCAGGTATTCCTGCTGTGGCCAATATATTTTTCCCTCATTTTTTTTGTTTGGCTAGAAATCTACTTGATTTTTTCTGATTATAAATATGTTGTGGTAGTTGTACTTTCCTACTATTGTTTCATTGTTAATGCTTTTGAATTGTTTATTGTTTACTAGTCAATTTGAGGAGAAATTTGAAGAGATGAATAGTGTCGAGCCCCCTGCAAGCCTTCCACTTGCTTCAAGTTCAGGGTCCAATGAGCACCTAGTAACGGAAACCGCTCCTCTTGAAAACAATGGAAAGGGTCTTGAATCTCAAACTCAACCATCTTCTCATACATGCTCTGATGTAAATGCTTCACCAGAGTTCGGTGGGGGCATTATGAGAATCGTCCCCTCTGACGTTGATGTAAGTTTATCATCATTTTCAATTTGTAGCAGTTCGGAAGCATCCAGAAAACCTAATTGTTAATCTGTGAAGGGTCTAATTATGGTCCATGGTACAGTTCAAGAATTCAATAAACCTTGTTATTTTACCTTTTATATCTAATGCCAGAAGTACTATTTTTTATGTTTGCAGAATGATGCAGATTACTGGCTACTATCAGATGCTGATGTTAGCATTACAGATATGTGGAGAACAGATTGTATCCGCCATTTCAAATGTTTTTATGCTTTCTATTTACACTTGCCCTTCTTCCATACTCTGGTCTAGTAGCTCTTTTTTGTTTTTTTGAAAGTGGTATATTTAATTCCTTAACTCCAATTCAACAGCCAGTGTTGATTGGAATGGGGTGGATATGCTTCCCTCGGATTTTGGAATCATCTCAAGGCCACAAACTCCATCATCTGGGTTTGCTGATGGATCATCCACATTAGCTAACTCTGATCAGAGGTGAAAGCTTGCATTTAATATTATGCTGTACGAGAAAGCGTGGTAGGCCCTAGCCATTTATTCTTTGAAAGGAAACTACTTCGATAAAGTACCCGTATTCGGCACATTTATGGACATTGAAGATGGTCTCTGGAGCCACTGAACGTGAAGCTGGGGGTTTATGCTATGCTATGCTATGCTGTATAGTTAACATCATTGACAGTCTCATTTGAATAAATTGGTAACAGGTTGTGGTTGATGGAAGATGTAGCTTGAAGGCAGATCCGCTGATTTAAGGGAAGTTATTGTAAATTTGTTGCTCTGTGAAATACAGTAGACGCCATCATATTCGTGACCTCACCTCTTGAATTGCCCTACATCAAGTTTCAGGGGTCATGGATTCCGTTATTTGCAAGGTCTGCAATATAGCGCAGCTAGATAGATGCTTCGGAAACTTCAACCAAGTTGCAAGGGTGTACTGGACATCATTATCAAGAGAACAGCCTTGATCTTAAATATTCATTTAAGCTGGTTGTATGCATTTTCCAGTGATGATAAAATATCATGTTACTTGAAACTAGGTGGAAACTTCATAACCAAAATTGCAGGTAATATTAGAAACTTGGTAGTCTAGTTTATGGGGTTGTGATGGAAGTCCCAGGTGGATTGGCCTTACTTTGCTTGGATGCTTTCAAAATCAAAGATGTGGTGTATTGGAGCTCGCCATCTTAAGAAGAGTATGGATATACAAATTCACAAAACGCCAAGGCCCATAAGCCGCACGTTTTAGTTTTGGCATAACTGCACAAGACGACAGACATATTCACGCACTTGTTCAACGTCGGTCACTAGGATGCTGCTATTAGTGCTATGCGCCTATGCCCTCTTAATATGGAAATCACTGCATCCTAAAATTTTCACTTTTTTTGGACAATTTTTTTTTCACTTATTAAGGTTGGCCCATGATTTAGAAGGGTGTTATAAATTGAATAAATTAACAATATTCAGTTCAAAAAGAATAAGTTGACAACATTAGTAGTAGAGGGTAAGTAAAAAAGTTAACCTGACGGGTTGACGTGAGTGATAAGTACTTTCGTCCCTTAAACAAGTGGTTGAGGGTTCGATCCCCAGCCCTTGCGAATGGAGCAAATTCACAGGCCAGCTGTCTACCCCCTACATGGGACTTCAGAACAGCGAAGGATTCGTCCCACTTGACACGCGGGTGGGATACCCTTGAGAAATCAAAAAGAGGGTAAGTAAAAAAGTTACCCGATAAAGCTTTGTTACAAGTTCATAAATAAACTAAAGGAATCCAGAAAAAAACGATGTTTCTATTCAGATTGATTAAAAGATAGTGTGCGTCCGTTTTTATTTGGCTGTTTGTTTATAGGTCGAATTGAAAATCCATTAGTTATGGTATGTTTGATTGAACTTATAAACAAAAAGTGACTTATTTTTAAATTGACTTATTTGAAAATCCGTTTGAAAATAAATCATACTCCCTCTGTTCCTAAATATAAGATCACTTTGGGGAAGTGGATAAGTTCCTAAATATAAGATCACTTCCTATTTTATCTCAAGTTTTGCCCAAACTATCCTTACACTCTCTCTTTTCATTGAAAACCCTCATCCTTTTAAAGTTAAGCAATTGAGAGGTATTTCGGGTAGATCATGTAATTTTATTATCTTCCTTAATCTCCCCAAATTAGCCAAAGTGATCTTATATTTAGGAACGGAGGGAGTATTCCGTAATGACTAATGAGATTTATGTTTTGTGCTAAATAAATGAAATTTATGTTTGAATTAGCTGTGAAAAATGAGTTTTTTTTGGCCAAGTGAAAAAATGAGTTATAAATAACTTATTTTCCATAAGTTAAATTGTGTATACTTGGATTAGTTGTGATTCATTGTGTAAAATAAGTAAGAATTTGCGGGGTTTACATTATAAGCTACGTATAAGTTGAAAATAAACTAATGTTTTCTACGTATGAAATAAACTACCTATTTCTAATAAATTAATTTAAAAATAAGTCAAAGATAACATACCTAAAACACAATTGACGTAAAATAACTACTTTTTTAAAATAATTAGAAGTTCAACCAAACACAAACATGCAATACAACTTTCTTGGGTTCTTACTTTTCCACTTCATATTTCCATAAAAACCCTCAAGTTGCGTATTATTGAATTGATTATTTATCCAACGGATAGCGCCGGATAGGGTATGGCTCTTTTCTTAAAAAGAAGGAAAGAAAGAATGAAAACCACGCCACGCACATTTCTCGCTAATCATTTGACGCTTCACCAAACACTAATACAAGCCCAGTGCAATTTGAAAACATGCCAATTATTGGCAATAACTAGAAAATGAAATCTTGGAAGTGTAACTTGTCATATCTTCTATGTATGTTAAAATGATAAAAAAAACTGGTATTATATTTTATATAAGCACGAAAATAATGAATGACAATGTGGAGATTATTTCAAAAAATATTTTTAAGAGTTTTAACCCCAAAACTACCCACTTATGTGGGTAGGTGAACGTGATACATATGTTGCGCTTAATTAAGCTCATATACAAGACATACAGATGGATAAATAAGCTGAGGCAAGGGACTAATGATCCTTTTTTAAGCCCATATAATTTTGTAACATGTATTACAATATTAAAGAAATCACGCATAGTTAAGTACAGTAGCTATATTTTACAAACATAAAAATTTTAAAAGTGTATACGCAATATTGGTTGGTTTGTAGGACAAAAGCCGACATGCAGTATGATCCAAAACTCAGTGGAAAGACGGGCATAATCCATAAGTAACTCAGATCTTACTAAAATGATTAGCAGTGTCCATTTAAGTATATTAGTAGTAATAATTAAGTAGCACGAAGAAGGGAGGAAGGCGGCCAGGTCAAAGCGAAGACTAGAGTGAAAGCAGTCAAAACAAAACACAAACACGAGCACGACAGTCCAATAATTACCAAAACAAAGCCAACAACATTGGAGCCAATCTTCCACTCTCTCTCCTCCCTTATGGATGATTGCCTTCCTTCACCAAAGTCCACGTCACCTCTCCGCCGCTCTCATTCCATCCCCACCTCCGTGGTGGTGCCACCACGCGCCATCACAACCACCCACGCGCCACCTCTACTAGACATAAACTTGGTCAACCTAAAGTCCCCCCTTTCCTACATCTCCCTCAGAGATGTTCTCCCCTCCTCCGCCGCCGTCAGCTCTCCCACCCCCTCCTCCTCCTCCGCCGCCGCCAACTCCTCCTACAACATATCCATCCGCAACCGCCTGGTGAAGCAGGCCGCTTGGGCCTACCTCCAGCCCATGTCCAACTCCCCCCAAAGCTCCTCCTCCTCCTCCTCAGGCCCAAATATCTTACAACGCCTCTCCTTCAGATTCTCCTCTTGCCTCCGCTTCGTCCTTCATCACCTTGTCCCGGGCTTTACCCGACTCTTCTATCGGACCCTCCGCTCCATCAGGCGCCACGTAAGCTTAGTTATAATACTACCTCCTCCTCCGGTCCTAAATATAGGACATAATTGACTTTTTTTGTAGAGATTAAGGTTGCGAAATGATGACATATTTGATATATTTTTAGATTATCCATTAGTTTACAGATAAAATAAACTAGTTTAAGGGAAAAAATTAGGTAAATTAATTTATAATTAACTTATTTTGTTTTTTTAAGGATTTTCAGAGAAAGTGAATTAGGTCTTATATTTAGGACTGGAGAGAGTATAATATAATCCTCCATTGCTAAATATAAATATAAGATCACTCTTACGCTAGAATTTGTTCCTAAATACTCCTAAATATAAATATAATATCACTTTCACTTTTTAATTTGTTCCTAAATACTAAATATAAATATAAGACTACTTTTTAATTTTTCACAACTTTTTCTCAAATTAACCTCATAATACTTATCAATAATTAGAGAGTAGGATTGTGGATAAAAGTATATGGTTAGGTGAATTGGTAATATCATATGTTAATAACTAAATTAACATCTTTAACTTAATTAAATTAACCTCATAATACTTATCAATAGTTAAAGGTATAAATATAAGTAGCCTTATCTATAGTTTTTTTTTTGTTACAACGTCATCTATAGTTGAAGTATAAATCTTTTTCCCATTTTCGTGCTTTACAAATGAATCAATCAACAATTGAACTGATCATGTCAGAAAGGATGTGGAAAAGGAACTTGAAAGATAGTTGTGTGAAATTTACATGCCATCAAAGATCAAACAAAAAATGAAAAAAAAAAATCAATATAATGTGGAGGTATTATTGGTTTTTTTTGTGGAGGTGGGAGAATATAATCTGATTAATCTGATGCTTAGGTTCTAAGTATGGTATTGAAATTTAAACTGTACATGACATTGTTACAGTTCACGAGAATGTGGAGATCGTGGGTTTCCTCCTGTGTTTAAGCGCCTGAGTCTTGACCTCACTTGGCTGAGGGCATCATTGGTGTACCTTTCTTGATCTCCCTCATCCTCCTCTTGCACTTCTTGTTGGACCCTCACACTTTTGTACTTTGAACTCTCCACTTTCTTTACGCTAGGCGATGATGGAGGAGGACCTGGAGGCGATGACTTCTTTATCTTCCCCATCCCACCATTCTCCGACTTCCTTGATCCATTCATTTCTGCAGTGCTTTCTTCCTGCATGTACCTCATTCCCAATAAAACTCTCCTCACTCACATAAACATGGTATAACTAAATAGATTATTATACACACAAAAATGGTTTGTCTTTTGCTTGTTGTGCTTATATATAACTAGTGCCATTTGGTGGGATTAATTAGAAGATGTGGGGGAGTGAAAAGTTTGAGACTTGACCTGAGAAGTGGGATTGGCCTTCATTCTAACAGATTGGGCGGCCAAGTACTCAAGACCCTGGAAAAATGCGGAGTGTCCCATTTTTGCACTTATTTGCCAGTAATGAGTGAACAAATCTCGTCCTTTAGCTTTTAGCTCCATTAATTGTCTATCTATGTCGTTTTCATGTCTTGATACCAATGGGCGCAGCAATGTTTGATACACAAAACTTGTCCCCTGAAAAACAAACTTGTATTAGCTCTCTCTCTCCATTTTCATCTGTATAAGAAAATAACCCCAGGAGGTATTGAGGACATACTCTTATTTTGGGGTACCACAGGTAGACAAAGAACGCCACCTTCATCTCTCCATACAATGGCAGCCTTCATAAAGTTGGATGTACATTAACGTTAGAAAAACTAAATTTAAATTTAATAGTTGAGGGCGAACAAGGTACAGAAATTTAACATACCATCCAACAAATACATCTGCAAACCTTTCCAGAACTGTGACAAGTGCTATAATGATCCTGCATATTAATGATGCATACGTTACAATTTGCTCGAGTAGGATCATCAAGAACAAAAGAAGATAATCTTGGTTATTATTCCTAACTCCATTTGGAAGAAAACGGCACATTTGGCCATTTACGGCGGGTGATTTAATATTACCGCACTGTAAAGTTAAAAAATCTGTATTGATGCCTATGTGGCATCATAATCATGTGCACATGAATCGGTCCTCACTCCTATGATTACTCTGCTTTTCAAGGTAATAATGTCCATTTGAATATTGCAGGGCAAAATATATCCTTCCCTTAATCGGTGGAGTTCCAAATCTCCAATTTTTTTAAATGAAATTATCTTCCAACATCTTGAACATGATGAACATGCCCGATTTCAATGACATGAACTTAGTAACAATCATAAAACTAATCAGGAGGCAATAGGATAATATAAAGGAAAAAATAAATTCATTTCCTGAGACCTGAACTCAAAAGAAGGCGAAGACGGATAACTCTTACCAGTATTGGCACCAGAAGCGAAGTTCCACAACATCAACCTTGTTCTTTTCCACAGCCTTGTAGCATTCAAATCCAGGGTACGCATACCCTAGAATAAGACTGCAACCAAATAATATCATAACATGTAAACATCACATAATGACTCAATCATCAAAACCATAATCATCGAGGAAAAAAATATACGTACATGAGAATCCGTGTTAAGAAATCGCCCAACATTTTCAATCCCTATTAAGTCACGAACCGAGGGAACTCTGAAACCAAAGAAAACCCATCAAAATTATTAATCTACAAAAGCACTAGGCATACGCAAAATATCAAATTCCTACAAAGATAGAAACTTGGGAAGGATATGATCAAAATTACCTCTTATTTTTCCAATGAGTGCCTTGGTTAAATTATTAAAGAGGCACCCAAAACCGTCGATATTGGAATGGGGTGCCCCTTGTGATGAAGTTATTGACAAGATGAGAAAGAATATAGATAGATGGGATTTCCTTCGCGGGAAGAATGAACTCAGATTCTGTCTGAAACAAAAATGAAACAGCAGAAGTCTGAGATCATAAGGTAACAAATGTTCGAGTTTTGTATATATTAAAATTGCGATATAAGCTGATGAATGTTTTTTGATAATATAAATAGAAAATCTAATGAAAGAGAGAGGTGGAGCGAGATTTCTTCGCACGGACGCTTCTCTTTCGCTTGGGACGCAACTCTCTTGAGAGTGTGGCGCGTTCAAAAAATAAACGGTATTAAGGTGTGACAGTTGGGCTTTATAAACACATTTTCCATCATTTTCAAGTGTTTTATGTTCATTGTCAGTAAGGTAAAAAAAAAATGTTCATTGTCAGTACTCAGTACCACTCGAATGATTATTTCCACCCTTAATAAGGATGGGACATTAGATGAAAATGAAATAAAGGAAAATAGAAAAAATATCAAGAGAGGAAATTACTGATTGCCTATTATTAGATCTTTTTTCAGTTGATCAAACAAAAACATTAGATCGTTCTTTGTGACAGTTTAATCCGTTACGACCTTTTCAATAGTGTGCGGCAAAGTAGCTTTCACTAACACTCCTACATCTACAATTTAAATAGAGAATTTAATGCATCTAAAATTGAGATATGATTAGCACAGTTGAACACGAATATTGTCAGCATTAGAGTTGTTTTCTTGCACCGTTGCACGTGTATTTATTATAATTAACAAAGAAAGAATTTTTCTGGCAAAAAAATTTACAAAGAATATGGTAAATTTCTTGAACAGTTCAGAGTTCAGACATACAAAAAATCAGCCCATGTTTTTTATAATGTGGCAATTTCAGAGATATAAGCTGTTTAAGATTTTTTGAGTATTATTCTTTAGATTGAAGTGCGGTGTGATATTTGTCATTTGGGACTAATTAAGTGGACTAGTGGAGTGCAAGTGGATATTGGAAGTCCAAATTGGTATAATGAAAAAAGTGTAGGGTGGTTTTTCTTGTTTGATACAGGCATATAGCTTTACTATTCCAACACAGCCAGGTGTTTGGTTCATGTATGTGTCGCATAGAACTTGGTCTTGTTGCATTGTTGATCGCGGCTGTGAGAGAAGTACAGCTCGTGATAGTTTATATCTAGATACCGAGTTAACAAAAATATGGGTTAATGTAATGGTTAGCATTTTTAGTTTGATGAATTTTGGTTTTATTTCCATTAGATTCATGTTGTCACTTATAGTCCCTATATTTTTACAACATTTGGATCTACATTTGATGACTAGTCCATGTGCTTTTACTAATATGTTTGATTTTGGTCCTTACATTTAAATTCATGCTAAATATGGAACTATCACAATCAAAATTAAGCATTTATCCATAATAATAATAATATCAACTCATTTTTATATGTAAAATAGTATCAGAAAAAACCCCCAAAAAATATGAGAACAGAAATGTGAATGTGTCTTATATCCATGATATCACGTCTCTGATCAATCGAGGGGAGGAACGTGTGATGATAAAATGTTTCCAAAACACACCATTAACTAAGTTATAATGAGTAGGCATTAGGTAATAACAAAATCTAAATAGGCATAAAAATGATAAAAATAGACAATAACAGAACCATAATAGGCAATACCAGGGGAAAGTCGCGGCTGTGGGTGGGAGGGGGAAGAGAGGAGAGTGAGTGCAGAAGAGAAGAAAAGAATAGGCGAGTGAGGTTTTATTCCAAGTTATGCAAATTCCAAATTGATGCTTGTGGCGCATTCTCAATGATAACTTTTTTATATTCTAAAGTTTTTTATTGGGATTTTCCCATAATATTATCGCTAGAATTATCCAACGTGTTAAGAAATAAATAGCACCAACAACAACCAGTACTGTGGACAGTGTTAAGTGCTGAGTAGTTGAAAAACATGTATTGGTCCCAATCACACTCCTCTTGTAGTAGAGATTGGATAGTTGAGGTTCTGGTAATGGAAAAAAATTGAAGTTATATGTATTTGAGTAATGGAGCTCTTTTAATCCACAAAAATACAATTTTTGCAATATGACTTTCAAATTTGAATTTTACATTCATTGCACGTTGAACATCTACTATAAAACTGCTGTTTAAAAAACATGCACGAGATTTTTTTCATTTTCTTCAGTCCTTTTTCATTTTTTGCCCTTCCAGTCTCGATCAGAACTAGCTAGAGATGATGTCATGCAAAAATATTAAATCAATATTAAGTGTTGTTCTCATGCTAATTTATTTGAAGTTATATATCACATGTTGCACCGCATAACGAGTAGACTAATGCGCGCGCACACACACACACATATATATGACGGTGAAAAGTGATAGATACACCATAATGGAATGAGCAGACGTGAAGAAGTGCATAGAGCAGCAATCGAAAGCTTGTTCTCGCTAATGCTCTGTTTTACAAACCAATGAAACAGAGCTCCGAGAAAAGGTGCTCTGAGGCACCTGTAAACTGAAAGTATAGCTTATGATTAAAAAATAGAGATAAATTTCAGTGAGCAATAAATTAGTTTCCCAAATTGGATTATTCACAGGAAATTCAAGGTAAATCACATTGAAAAATCAGCTTCAGGTCAAGGGCATCCTGCCACACACTACACTGCTCCCCTTCTTGATACTTCATAGGATTTTTAATATAAGATGCTATGGACTTATTTATAGATGTTAATGAAGTAAAAAGAAAAAGCTCAAGCCATGAAGGCCACGCCACGGTATCAAATTTTACACCTACTGCGGAAGTACTCGAAATTTTGTATCTTATAGAAAAGTATATACTATTATTTTCACTTTTCAAGGATGAGTTTTCTATTTTATTTTTGACCAGCAGCATCATGAGTTCGTAGATGGACAGAGTCAAAAAATGACGTCAATAGTTGTACAATGACCTAAATTATGCATGATATAAATATATGGGGAGGATATTCTTATTTTCCCTTTTTCTCCTTTTCTCTCATAATTCCATCTCCATCTTTAGAATAAAGAATAAATGGATTATATTTAATACTGTATAAAAGTATTTTTAAAACATTTTATAATTTTTTTTTCATTTTCTTCTTATCGCAATCATGAACCCAAATATGTGTGTGTGTGTTCATCAGGATAACCTTATTTGATGCCACACACATATTTATTTATATAAACATGTGGTTGTTTTTTTTAAAAAACTATGAGATAATTTTTTTTATGAATATCTTTGGTTTGGTGTTTTAAAAGTTAATATTTTGAAGTGTATATATTTATACATGCACGAGTTTTTTTAAGTGATATATTAAGTGTTTATATTTGATAAATTTATAAATTTAAACAACACGCTATTTTCAATTGTTTAGTTTGAATGTTGGAAAGCTCAATGAAAAATGTTATATTTATCTACTTAATGATTTATCATAATCAAGTACAATTGATATTACCATGAAATTATTATATATGCTCTCAAACATAATAATTTAATTAGAATGAAAGGGATTATGTGGAGCCTCTCCATCATTTGACGTCTCCACCATTTCTCCACTTGGGTTTTCCTTCAATGTTCAAGATCTATTAAAATGGGAAGGTGAAAAATTCGAGGTCACGGTCTAATTGTCATTGGATGAAAGTACGCGCCAAGAACCAACAAGTGATCAGTTTTTTTTGAAAAAAACAAGTCACCAATTTATATGATTCGAAATCCGTTAAAAATAAAAAAAAAGTCACCCAAGAAATTATATATCTGCCTATCTGGTTAAAATTTAGCTATAAATACATAAATACATTCAGTTTTTTATAAAATGAATGGATAAAGTTGCAGGAATCCACTTCTTCTATCTCATATTCTTATTTAAGCACACACTATTCCCATTATAATATAAGACTTTTCTGTAGAGATGTGCTTGATCCTAAATATATAATTTTTTTTTAATTGTTCCCAATTTCCCCCTAACATTACATGTCAAAACAAACAAAAGAGGGAGGATGAGATAAAGACAAAGAATTAGTGTGAATTATTAATTTCATGTGATAATAAGTTATTTAACTAATATCTTGTATATCTAGTGTATATTTCTAATAAAAACTAGTTAGGTAAAAAAGTTGAATAATTTATTGGTCAAAACCTTGTATGAATCATAAATCACTGGCATTACATTACCATACCACATGCTTCGCTCTCTTGCTTCATCCAGTGTCCGATTCTTCCCGCACCCGCCTCGCATTTTCAGGTAATTAATCTCCATTCCTATTACAATCTCAAATCCTCAATTCAATCATATACGCATAAGCATTTCCGATTCATTTTTGCTCTTTCATCTCTCCTATTTCGTAATCAGATTGACGTATTTTCTTTCAGGACCTTTTTTATCGCAAGCTCCGCCACTACCAACATGGTTACTCAATCTCTACTTTCCCAAACTAGAAAGCGTGCCAAATTTCGATTATGCAATGTTTCCAGGTACACTACACTATTTTCATATATCTATTCTGCTATTCTGCTACAGTACTCCTCCAGTACTAAATATAAAATTTAATTGAATTTTTTTTGAAATATTCTTAAAAACACAAAATAAGTTAATTATAAATTGATTTACCTAATTTTTTTCCCCTTAAACTAGTTTATTTTACCTATAAACTAATGGATAATCTAAAAATATATCAAATATGTCATCATTCAATAAACCTATTTCACAACCTTAATCTCTCCAAAAAAAAAGTCAATTAGGTGAGCGGAGGTAGTATTAAATCAACACTTTGTTTCTACTATTATTTTTTAATTTCGAGTTTCGTTTCTTTTCTTTTCTTTTCATGTCCTTGTTTAGTTACACAACTGAATTATTGGAGATTCCTGCCGACGATCCAACTTTTCATGTTCTGCTTATACTCGGAAACCCAGGTGTGCTCAATATGCTTCTGCTTTTATGTCTTATCTTTGCTCATGTATGACATTTGTTTTTTTTTAATTATCTTAGGTGTTGTCACATTTTATGTGGACTTCGTTGAATTTCTATATGAACAGCTTGGAGGCAATGTATCTATCACTGGCAAGTAAACTTATGCTTTTACATATTGTTACTTGACATGAAACCGCCACTGATAGTAGTCTAATTTTTATGATGTATCAGTTATTTCCCACATTTCCCACACAATGAAGGTACATTGATGATGTTTATAACAAGGATGTGATGTTTTTACGTGTTTTTTAATAGTTGTGAGCATGTCTAACGTAGAGCTTTGTTACTAGGATTGGGAGCGTGGGCGATTTTTCTCGTTAGAAGAACAGATTAATCATAAGGTGAATTCTATGCTGCAATGCATTTGGCAGGATGTCAGTGAGTTTGATAGCTTCCAAAAATGGTTATTTTCATTTTCAATTCGACAACTTGGTTGGCTGTTAGACTACTATAATTTAACAAACCAGAATATGTTAAAACTCTCGAGTTCTTGAATTTCCCTAAATTGTCTCACATTTATCAAATTGCTGTGTCTCAATCTGGAAACAGCTGTGATATTGTGTGTCTTTGATTCTACATAATTCAATTGTACGTAAACTTGGTTTAGAAACAACAACGTTTATGCTAGTATGGTAGATGCGATGCCACACTTGTTTTTTGAATACGCATGTTGTGACTTAGTTATTGTATTATTCCCTTTTCTTTTGCCCTGTAGGTTGTTTTCATCAGGGAAGAGTTGCAAAACACTGACGTTCCTATACTACTGGTGGGTTCTTTTCTATTGACTTCTTCCTTTCGGCATTCAAATCTACTCTAAACGTTTAACATCTTGTTTGATATGTTTGTATTTAAATGACTAATTATGTTATGAGTTGGATGGATAAGAACACCAAATCATGTTAATCAAAAGCATTTGTGCTGCATGGACAAAAGTTTTATTAAAATTAATGGATCAAACATTTCGATTGCTAATATAGCGATTTTTCATCAGGTTGGACACTCTATTGGTTCATACATTGCCCTTGAGGTTTTTAAGCGGTCTCTAGATAAGGTGATTGGGACTTTATATGTATTTAGCTTAGATTCTGCTACCTACCCTTCACTCAAATGATTTGCTCTCCTCTCTTCTGGGTTCTGTAGGTGAGATATTGCATTGGACTTTATCCGTTTTTGACATTAAACCAGATGTCAAGAAAGCAAACTAGTATTGGAAAGTTCGCAAGGTAAGTTCTTTCCCTATGGCCAAATTGTTTTGACTTTGTCTACCTTGCATATCTAAGAGTGAAAGAGTGAAATTTTTGGTGTTTCAGATCCCCATTCAAATCCACTGCTTTCAGTTACACGGTAGCGTTGTTAGGATTGTTCCCTGCATGGGTGTTTAGGTTTTTGGTTAGAAAATCTCTTGGGGCATCTTGGTCTACCAGAGCTATTGAGGCTGCATGCTCTCACTTGTCTAAGGTTGGTTTTTGCTATAGGAAAAAAGATAGAAAGGTTACAGTATAAACCTGTAAACAATTTTTTTTTCTATTTGGAATTCCACTTTTACATAAAGAATACTGATGGACAGATTTTTAGCTTTCCATTATTTTCATTTGTGGTTTTTACTTTGGAATCATGTCTCTATCGTCATGTTAACTTTTTTTTTTTAACTTTAAACAACTTTCAGTATCATACTGTGCGGAATATCCTATTTATGGCAAAGACAGAATTTGAAAAGGTAAAGTCACTTCTTCTTTGCAAGATTTGTGGTTTCTAATTCAGTTGTCATGACATGGACATTTTCCTCTTCAATTTTTATCACGTCTATCTTTCATTTAATTTGACTGATCGTGAGATTGTTAATATTTAGTCAATATGCGAGGCTTAGATTATTGTAACCTGTCATGAGATGCAAACACTTGATAGACTTTTACAAACAAAACAATGAGAATCTGATATAAAACTATTGATTTTACTGAAATAAACAAGATATTCACCTTCAATGAGTATAAAGCCTTGTTTTTGAGAGATCATGTTATCTCCTACTCTCATGAAGGCTGCTCCATTCCCTCCCCCACAAAATGCCACCTACTAATAATCACAAACTGATGCTGCCAGTTAGGGTAGTTGTTCTTGAGTCATACCATTTGGCTCTTCACGTTCCAGCAGCATATTGTTTTTTGTGAGATGGGTTGGATCTGTCTTCCTCTTCTTCTAAGCCTTGTAGGCTCCATCTGACCCACTTTACATCTCCTTTGATAAAACTTTCCGTACAACCAAGTGAGCAAATCAGAACCGCTAGCACCACTTTGATATGGTGACATTGAAACGTCGTGCATTCACATGCATATGCCATGTTCCATAAGTTGATATGATGCGCAAAATATCTTTGATATAGTGTTAGACATTGACATGACTAACCATCATGTGCTTACCAGAGCATTCTGTGTTAGCTTTCAGAGACACCAGATTGGGCCTTCATGAGAGAAAGAAAGACGCAACTTGCATTTCTATTTGGTGTTGATGATCACTGGGGTCCGCTTGAACTTCATGAAGAGGTATGGGGATTCGATGGTTATAGTTTCCACTTTTTTTAAAGATGTAGATACCATTGTCACCTAGCATGCTTTAAAAAAAAAAGCTTTATACCTGCAGCCTCTTTGCATTATGCAAGGTGGCCGATTATGTCCTTGAGTTTATATGTCAGTATCAGCATCATTTTATGGTTTCGAAATGTTGCTCCCATCTCCCCATATTTGAGGTTAGCTTGCAGGCTGTAGGGGTGGAATGAAATCAGCAGACAACAGCTGAACAATCATATAATTGTGTGCTTTTTTGAAGAGGGTTTTTAGCTGAGAGTCAAATGACGTTTGTAAGTCTCTAGTTGGCACTAGATCCACTAGGATGAACTGCCATTGTTCTAATGAGCGAAAAAAATTGTGGAAATTACTCATGTTGAGATATGTGGTTAGAAATTATTCAAACTGCTTTTTGGAATGAATCTTAGAGCTGGTTTTTGGACGAAGTATGTTTTTCTGTTTGTGTTATACAAAATGATATAAAAGTAGAACAATCACTCGAAACATGTTGCTGAAACTAAATGATGGTAAAAGAATGGTATAAATTATCTTTCTCATGCTCTCTGTAATAATGGTGATTCTTGATTATCACTATGCTTGTTTGTCATGATTGTGGTGTTTCTGATATTAGCATTAACCGATAAGCTCCTATTGAAAATTTTCTCTGTTTGGAGTTTGGACAGCAACTTCTTCAAGTATAGAGAACAATGAATGATTGTCTTCGTTTATTATGTAGATTTTTTTCTTGTCACAGCTTTCCATACAGGTTCCAAATATAACCTCAGCAATTGAAAGAGAAAACCACACCCATAGTTTCTGTTGCACAGAGGAAGGCTCACTTTGGGTGGCTCATCACGTTGCTAGCTTACTCAAGGATCAGATGGCACGCAAAAGCACATAAGGTCCAACTTTCTTTTCTGATGCCTTCTACTACCCGAGGTTTTCCTAAAGTTATTTTGCATATTGGGCTTACAACGTACCCATTATGTGGATTCTGTTTTACTATATCTTTATTTGCTTTAATATTCCTCTATGGCATATTAGAATTTGAGATTAAAACTTACTAGAGAGGATTCTGGAAGTAACAGGCGACGTGGTCAACATTGGAAAGGGGGAAATCCGTGAGGATCAACAGAATCACGTGGATTTTTCATGAAAGTTTTCATCTAATTAGGCCTGTAATGTCCCGTGACTATATTCTCAAATTGCTTTTAAGTGATACATCTCCGAACATGAGCATGCAAATTGCCAAATTTTAGTGTGCGGCTATTTATTTACTGTATATCATTCATGATATCAATAATATTAATTTATTGCTTCGGCTGCATGGCGGTAACAGTGATGTGCCATGCCTGCCGTTTTACTTGCTTTAGAGTTTAGCCAAAATATTCGATATTCGATGTATGAATTTTAAAGGTTAACTTGGAATCAGCTGTTTCCCCCTCTTTTTTTTTTTATAAAAAGAACTACAAATATAAAACAATTACTCAACAACAATTACTAAGTTTCTACAGTAAGACAACAAACTCAAATAAAAAATCAATAGACTATGAATCAGATCTGGAGGGTCAACATAGACCAAAAAATCAACTTTCATATCTTGAGCTACTCCTGCAAGCATATCAGCAACACATTTGGCATCTCTTGGGCATATCTTAAGGATCACTGTCCATTTCTTTCTCAAAAAACTTTTAATTTCCTGCAAAACCTCGAAATCTGGATGACAAACTAAAATCGTCTTTTGCAAAATATTAACTAATTCATGGCAATCACTCTCAACAATCAAACTTTGAATTTTCTTCTCCCATGATAACTTGAGAGCCCATAAAAAGCCTCAAGCTTCAGCAGACAAAGAAGACTCAATACCAATACGATATTGAAAAGCCTGTATGAAATCCCCATTATGATCTCTCAACACTCCTCCACACGTACAATATCCTGAACTCAAATTTCTTGCTCCATCAATATTGAATTTCAAATACCCATAAGCAGGACATTCCCATCTATCCAAATTATTTTCCTTCAACTCTTGATTCAAAACAGGTCTGCCCCATTCCAAACAAGCATAACTTCGAGCAATTACATTATATTCACCCCACAAATTATTGTTAAAAACAAACTCACTTCTCCTTAGCCAAAGATTTCTACAAATAATAGCAAACAAAGTTCGAAAAATGGCACAATTAAGGCTATAGGCGTAAAGTTTCTTCTATTTAGATTCCCACGTAGCTTCCCAATTTAGCATTTTAAAGGATATTGATAATCTTAAGAGTTAAGACTTAATATTCGTTCAACTGAAATGATTTTCTAAAAAAGAAGCATGGATGAAAACCATTTGTAATATTTGTATTGCGCGTTGAAACGAAAATAAACCATAAAGAGAGCTAGCTTTGTTTATCTATAGTTCCGATCTATCGTCTCGGGCAATTTTTAATTTGCATAGAAACACATTTCTTGCATTGAAAACTACTATTTCAAATAATAGAAATTAATAATCACAAAATGAGAGTTAACGAAGCATATGAAGAGGATATATTAATTTTACTTTATTGGTTTCACTCAAAAAATATTACTTTATTGGAGCGAAATGAGGGTAATTATGTCGAGGGTTTGAATCTTGATATTAGATATAAAAAACATCAAATCTTTGAAGCCAATTGTCGCACACTTGATGTGTTTATAAATCATCAAGGATTAATCTCTCACTTGTCGACTAGGGATACTTTGATCATTGAAAAAAATCATGCATATTGCTCTAATTTAATGAAAATTACTTTAGGCTCGTGATAAACATGTTTGATCATAAATTAACTAGACAAAGTTGTAGGGCTAAGTCTAGTTTAAACAGAATTATATAAATCATTTAAATTATATCGCTGTGCTTTTTTTTTTGCTAGAGATATTGTTGTATGTGTAAAGAACAGAAGTTTTAAAGTCATTAACAAATTTAGCTTCAATTAAATCTATTGTTATATAATTTTTCTATAAATATGTCACCGAATAGTATTTGCATCTAACAGTTAAATTACTAAAATATATGTACATTCGCCCTCACGGTCATGTCATGTAGACGGATATGGGGTACAAGTTGAAAACTCCTCTCAATATTGACTTGGGGAAAAGGATGGGGAGCTCTCATATGTAATTCATGGTTACTCTGTACTTCCTGATTGTCATGGATTCCATGATGTAAAAGGCTACACCTACAACTCTAATAAATTAAACATGTGATCAGATTAAAATGCAGCCTCTTAAATAGATCAAGAACAATTTTTTTTTTACCCCTCAGAGAATCTGCGGTCTAGATCCCTCCCCCATCATTAAAAGCTAAACAGATTGGTTATGACCCCATCAAAGCCTCAAGGGACCCATTAAGCTCTTGTGCTCACTATGCACTTAAATTCAGATCACTATCTCACTCACTCACTCACTCACTCACCCATTAAGCTCTACAATTCCCTTTGACTCCCAAAATCTCCTTCCCCTTCATTTTCTTTTCCCACACACATTGTTCCTTGCTCTCATAACAAAAGCAAAACAATGTCTCACCCCAGAAAGAAGCTTATTTTAAGCTCAGTTTCAGTCAAACTTGGTTGCAGCAGCTGCAGAAGACCAAAACTTTCTCATATATTCCATCCAAAACCCAAAGCCAAGAATCCAACTTACCGAAAACACAAACTTCACAATCTCTCTTCTTCAAGTCACTATGATTCCACCACCACCACCACCACCACAACAACTCTCTCTCCTTACGTTGACTCCTCACACTTCTCTGACTCTGATAACTATGGTAATGCTTCGAGGTCAGTAGGAGCTTTTGGCAGAGTAGGTGGTGAAGGCGTGGCTGTGGAGAAAGATTCTGGCGACCCTTATCTTGACTTTAGGCACTCCATGCTTCAAATGATATTGGAGAATGAGATATACTCAAAGGATGATCTTAGAGAGCTTCTTAACTGTTTTCTTCAGCTCAATTCTCCTTACCACCATGGAGCTATTGTTAGAGCCTTCACTGAGATCTGGAATGGAGTCTTCTCTGTCAAAACCAGCTCTCCCAGATTTCACTTCAGTCGCAAGTCACGTGACTTCTGAGCTCCCCACGTGTCTGACAAGATGGATAAGTAGTTGCTTTGTGCTCGCACAAACTTAGTTCTGCTATAGTGCTATGCTAACTTTGTATTATTGTACACATGTCGTGAGCTAATGATCACTCAAATGTAAAAAAAAATGTCTATGTTAGTTTTCACTTTTTGTTTCTTAGTGGAATTTTACCAGAAATGAATGGTTAGTTGTTCATGGAAAGCATTGCCACGTTCGGTTCCATTAGTCTTGTTCTATGTTCTGTCGTCCTCAGAATGCACTTCAGGGCACCCTAATCCATGAGTCTTGTTAACTTTGGGTCAAAAATTCTTGCTAAGTTTTGCGTGTTGAGTGTTAAGCCCCATGGTGGGAAAAGATAGACATTGGGATTTGAATTATAATAATTAGAGTGGTCTGAAGGGGGAGGACAGTTGGTTTAATGCTTATGAATGGGATTAATATAATAAAGGTTGAGAGTGACTTGGTTCATTTTCCAACATTGGGTTATATAGCTTTCTTGCCAGCTGGTATCTGCAACTTACATATGAAGTTATTCCCTTTACTTTACTATTTTCTTTTGGATCTCAGCACTCATTGCTGTATTGCTTGCATTAACTTATCGGCTGTGAAACTATATGAGCCTATTAAAGGGTGGAAGACTTCATGGGTGATTAAGGCCTGCAAGCATTCATATCTGACAATATTTATTTTACGTAACTTCCACCACACGATAATTAAATTATCAGGGGTTCCGAATCTTGATTCGTGATCTAAGAAATTCAGACCATCACCTGTTGGGTTTTAAAAGTGAAACATAATAACAGTGCTTTCATGCATCCAGAATGCTATCACACGCTATGCTACAGTAGTACCAATATACACAGTATTACACACCCATATACGTGAAAACTGATTACCACACGCAAAAAACCTCCTTATCCTTAGTCCCTTGTTATAAGAATTTATTAGATCGGTAAAATCACATATATTAAGAAAGTAGTTGATAGAGTTAAATATATCTTTAATAAATTTCCTTTCCCGGGTTTAATCTTATTCATGATGGGTGTACAAGAGAAAGATATATAGAAAAAGCGGCAGGAGTTAGCATGAACTATTCACAAATAATGGGATCAAAATGGGAAAAAAAAAGAATTCAAATATTGTACCATTCTCATGCATACTCTTATAATAAAGGAAAATATCATTTAAATTTTGAGATTTTATAGTGTGTGAAGTAAGGGTAAGGTTATCTAATATAATCTCTTCCTCATCACCTACTAAGTAAGTGAAGACTAGAACTGAGTTTCAACCATAGTATATATGTGAAGTCAGTGAAGGATGGAGTATAACAAAAACCAATTTAACAAGTTTTGGATTAAATTTTACCTGAATTGAATAGAAAATTACTAAAGCTGGATATTATAACATGAACTTGAGGACCGATGCCACTTTTTCTTTGGCAGTGGATGTCCTAAAGGTGTGAATAGTGATTTGATCAGAAAGAAAACAGTTCAGGAAACGATACAACTTTTGCTTGGATGATCATATCGACTGAACTGGAATAAAAAAAGGATAGGTAGAGACTGTTGAGGATTAGTTTACACTTTTCATAGAGTTAAACATATAAAAGACAAAAGAGGGCCCATCAAGGCGTGATTTCAAAATTGCTTGTCCATCTTTGTTGTGTGGACTCTGAAATGTAGATACGTGAATCATTGATTGCACTTAAATGTGGTCTACAAGCAGGGGATGGTCAAATCTAAAACAGTACATCTTCACAGTGGAAACATAATTCCATCATTCAAAAGCAAGAACCATATACCATGACTCAAAATGCGACAAAGATATATAATAACCAACAAAAGCAAGCTATGCACAACAGCATCTTCCAATTTTTGCTATGCATAGTAACATGTTTTTGTTTCACTGCATGTGGCTGACTTGTTAACTCTATATCACAGTAAGTTGATTTAAGTTGTAAAAAGGATGTTAAGACTTATGATTTTCATACATGACACAGCATCATCAAAGAGACATAGGAATCTTGATTTAATGATCTATTGGCATTTCACCTAATTGTGGGGGACATCGGTGTACTTGGGTAGGCCAGGATTAACATTATGTTGTTTGCCTTGGGTCGTTTTATGAGTTATCCTCATCACAGATAGCTTAAGCAATTATCAACAACTTAAGTTGGTCTTGTCTTCCTGACAAGAAAAGATATGACCACCACTTCGTCATGTATCATATATATGAGCTGGCATTTCGATTTGCCCAAAATTAAGTTATCTATTTCTACATTAATCATTTTCTCATGTCTTCCAGGATGCCTACAATAAAGCATTAATCAGTTTTATGATATGTTTTTTTCCTCTTTACTGTTCTACGAGAGGCAATGCAGGGAAAACGAATTTCACAAAGGCAGCTCATAAAATAATTAGGATGAAAATAACTGTTGAGAGAATTACTTAAAAGGCACTGGTTTTCACATGATATAGCGAATTGGGGAACTGAGAAATATTCATGTTTTCCCTTTACTGGGGAATGCAAGTTCGTGAACAGATTCAAAAAGAAAAAAATTAAGTAGCAAGTTGCACTTCAATTCGAAGTGTAAAGAGTTGTAATGAAGGAGATATTAAATGAGGGGGAAGAGAGACATGATTTTGGCAAAAAGGCTATAATGGTGGTGGTGGTCAGAATCTGCCAAAATTAAAGATGAGAACAGTGATTGATTTTACAAAGCCATAGTAAAGATTTCATCATTACCAACCCACTCTCTTCATTACTTTTCTGTGGTAAATGCTTAGCAATGAGAGCACCACTAGCTTCTCCCTTTATGAATGAATTGAATGCAACTTTTTTTTCATCGAGTTTACCACTTTCTGAATTACCTATCTAATTATAAATGATAGAACTGGAGGGAGCATGAAGAAGTGACAATACATGGAAACATGTGGTAGAAAAGGATTAAGTATGTGGAAACCGGAGAGGATAAAAAGCAGACAAGACACTTATCCACAAAGAAAGCATGGTATGTTGTTAATGCTGTGTTCTTACACTACATGACACGGCTTAATGAAAAGAAAGAAAAGCCAGTTCCCTGTAGCGTCCTCAACAACCTAATTTTATTTTCATTGGTATGATATCTCTATTAGATAAAAGGTTATAGGTTTAGTTTCACTTATAACTTTAAATCATTAGTCTTTGCCCTTTAATTAAAAAAACCCCAATTTTAGGATGGTATAATTGTTACACATAATCCTAAAGATTAATGGTGAAAGTGGGAAAAAAGATGAAGAAGAAAGTGAAAAATATTTTTAAGACATGGGCAACATGTTCCTTTAAATTTAACACTCACACATATCATATCTTATAGGATGCATTCTCCTGCAGGATACCAACGAATACTCTTGTGTGGTTTGCACTCCCAACAATCAAAACCAAAACAACAATGTCCTTTATAAACTTATAATAATATGACTTTACCTGATGTGTACTCAGAGAAAGACGTTGAATTGTATGTGTTGTGTAGTATATATTGTATTGTATATGTTAAATGGGATCATGGAGACTCTGTTTATATTTATAGACCATAGATTGGTGGCTTGGAAAGGTGTTTAGTCAACCAATGTCTTTTCTTTGAAAGTCAAAATCATGGATAGGATTATGCACCTATAGGTAGAGGTAGATTCATGAACTCATATAATGGTTCATGAAATCATATGAAGAGATATCTTTTCATATATGACTCTAAGAACTAAAGATACATAACTTAAGAGTTATAACTCTCTATACATATTTTTATACAGGTAGATTTTCACATGTGTTTATAGGAACTTAAAGGACAACTTTTAGAGTTATGACTCCTTAAATACCTCTTCATATAATTTCAAAATTCCTTAATTTATGAAACTTTTCAAAACACTCTCTTCATTTTAAAATATTCCAACAAAGAAAATCTGCAATTCAAACTAGTCAATAATTTGTTGAGTTGAATTCATATTTTCATAGCTTCTTGAGTTCTAAAGGCCTAATGTATTTCTCACTGTTTTGGGCTGGTTTGTAAGCCCGTGTAATAGAATCTGAAATGTGAGTATTGACTAGCAACAGTTTGCAGTCCAAAAAAAAAAAAGATTAGCAACGGTCTAAATAATTTTCCCAAGAAAAAATGAGGAGCGAGGAAAAGTCACAGAAGACGACAAGAAAAATGGCTGACAAGAAATCATGAACTTTTCTTTTACATGAGTAGAAAATTGACTTGTCATAGGAGAGTTTACCATTTAGTGACAAGTGATGACAAAGAAAACATTGGTACAAAATATAATGAAGTACGATGACTCCTAAAAATTTCGTCTATAGAGGGGAAGGCTGGAACATAGGTCCCCATCTCATCAAAGTCTAGGCTGAGAAAAGGGTACAGAAACACGGGCAACATTTTCATGAGAATCAAAATCTTAAAAGATGCTAATCTGATCGAGTACGTAAAGCTGTTGCCCTTTTGCTTGTTCGTATGGCTTCCAATAGGGTAAGCTTTTCCACGACTCTGATCATCTCTCATGGCAATTGGCAAGTTATAGCTGCAGCTTCCGAATTTCATTTTTGAATGTTGTACCTTGCTTCTATGTATGTGGCAGTAAGGCTTGCGTACCTTCTTCACCCTCACTGAATCATGCTGCTTTTAACCCTACAAGTTGAAATGTCGCATTGTTTCACTTCCGTGAAATTACTTATGTGTGACGCATTGACCAGCTATTTGTGCAGTAACGTTAACACACACACACACACACACACACACACACATACACGTCAAACAAGAAGTAAGAAGGTTCGAACATTAATATTTACGTTTGCATGTAAAAGACAGGTAAAGGATAAGTCTCGGGAAGCAGGTTTTAAATTTACAAAAGAATAATTAAACAGAGAATGCGTGTTAAGTAAATAACTGAATTTGCGGAATGTGAGTATGGGAGTAGTTCTGGTAAGTAAAGAGGATGCGATCATGAAAAATACATTCGGTATGTTTGAAACTTTGAATATTAAGTGAAAAGAGTAGATTTTAAATAGATTTGATTCATATACATAATATTGGGTCAAGTAGATTTGTATATATGATAAGGGAGAACATCCTAACATCAACTTGGAGATCTATATTCTCTCAAGCTCATCTCAACTGTTAATTTTTAAAATATTTTATGGCATGATTTGTTGGCTCTTTTCATGGCTATTCTTTCTAACTTCGGAAACATATTATTTTTATTTGTGCTGTTTTAATTTTTTTCTTTAAGTAGTTTAATTTAGATACCATTATTAAAATTATGTATCAAAAGATACCATTATTAAAATTCATTGGTCTTTTTTCTAGACATAATTTCAAAATGAAACATTTTTTGAGCCAGTGAGAGATTATGATTAAGAGATTATGAAAGATGATAGTGAAAAAAGTGCCAATGAGAGAAACCTCATTTGATGTGATAATGTTTAAATCATAGTTTTATGGAAACATCTCATTAACAGAAAAGGGTTTAAATGACTCTTAATAAAATAATTTTTTATATGTATATGACCAAAATTCTGTAGAAGTTAATGTGTTATTCCCTCTTTGGTAAAAAATATGGTATTTCCTCGGGTCTATGTACCTAATTATTTAATTTGATGAGATCAATATTTTTAAATAAGTTAATCAAATCACATGAAATTGCCAAAACATATTCATTATCTACCTTATTCTCACCACCCCTCTTATTTATTAGTGAGAAGCATCCGTGTTAATAATTTAAAAGTTTAAAGTGAAATGAAAAATGACTGCTATTTGTGATCAAAATTGCCTATCTAAATAATTCATACGTTTTGAACCAAATGAGTATTTACATAACTTGCATTGGGGAATTTGATTTCTTTAGTTTTTTTTTTCAATTCAATCAACCAGATATAAATTCATAAATTCAAAATTTATCTTTTTTTCTCTCCCTAGACAGAAAAAGTCTACTTTCTGTTGATCAACCAGTCCAATGTTGTACAGACCTGAACTCAAATATAATATTGATGAATTTTTATAAAAGCATAGTACATTAAAACAAGTGGTCGAGTTTGTCCTTGCATCCCAAGATGGGCCTTTTATGGAAAAAATAAATGGAAAATAGGAAATGTCTGGTCTTTATTTCACTGATTACAACAAACATGTGATAATTGGCTAAAGTATGTTTTTGGTCCCTTAACTTTGGAGAAAGTCATGTTTTGGTCCTTTAACTTTGAAAAGTGTGTTTTTGGTCCCTTAACTTTGAAGAATGTGTTTTTTTGTCCTTAACTTTAAAAATTGTGTTTTTGTTCCCTTAACTTTGGACAAAAATGATGGTTTTAGTCTTTTCAAAACAGGATAAACTATTTTTTGGTCCCTCATTTTCAAAGTTAAGGGACTAAAACATGACTTTGTGCAAAGTTAGGGGATTAAAAACATACTTTAACCGAATTTAAAAGGACTAAAAACACACTTTTTAAAGTTAAAGGACCAAAAAATACACTTTCTCCAAAGTTAAGGGACCAAAAACACACGTTTCAAAGTTAAAGGACCAAAACATGATTTTTTTCAAAGTTAAGAGACCAAAAACATACTTTAGCCTTTGATAATTAGATAATTATATGTACTTTGTTAAGCATTATTGGCTCCTCTCCCCCCTTTTTCCCTACAAAACTCGCCAACTCTGTAACTCGCCAACTCTGTCTCACAAGTCACATCTGCTCATTTCCCCCACCAATTTATTTTGGGGCGTTCTTTTCTGTTTATAACTCTGGCCAGACCAGGGATTAGAAATACGTTAGACACTAACTGTTTGAGGTTGTCAACAATATAAAATTGAACTCGACACCTCCTCCTAGTTGAATTTTCATGACACCATGTTAATTAAATTATTTTATTTTTTCTTAACGCTTTTGTGGAATTCCGTATCCACCCTCAGCCAGAAAACATAGCCTATCAAAACCTCATTGCACTCAATCACCAACTTTTGGTACATAATTAATTCTCTAGTGTCACACCCAATGTGTGAGTGCCTTAACTCACCAAATACTCTTGGACTAGTAAACATATTGACGTAGAAATATGGTTACTACCTGCAGCATAATAGAAGCTCCTGTACTCCAAAGCTGCGGGCAACTAGTGTTTATATATAATAGAGTCTATTATATTTTCATTACTGACCGTGAATCCGTGATTATAGAACCTACATATATAATCACTGGGTTTAGATTTTAGAAGTTTCTCAGTGAGACCGGAATCTTAGGCGAGGAATCTATGCAGACAAACTCTTGATCTAAGAGCTTTCATTCATATTTAACTCATTAACTTACTTCCAAATTTTGTCACCTTATGTTCATCTCGTTAAAATATGTGTTTCCCTGACTCCTTGCCAATCCCAGAACGGCATGTTCATTAGTAGTTTAATTACAAAGCCCGTCATGTTCATTTTTTAATTACAATAGAAAAGTGACCAGAGTCATTAAGAAGGATTATCTTCTAGACATGCATCACAGCTTAGCTGTCTAATCTTACTTATCTGATTTTCTGACACACACAGATCAGACATCATTTATTTTTCTGTTGATCAGTGAAAAGAGCTGGATTCAAAAAATGGAGCCCATAATAAATATCGAATGGATATTTGAAATCTAAAGATGACAAGGATCTAATTTAAAAAATGGAAGTGATGATGAGTTGGGTGAAGAGGCCCATTAATGTTTTTGTTTTTCCATATTGAGAGATGGTGGAAATGGTATGCAAGTGGAGGGATATGATTTGGCAATGTATTCCTCAAAGGGACCATTGAGTTTCAATGTTGGTAGTGACATTCTCTAAACTCTTTCATGAATATGCACACCACCCTCCCTTTCTTCTTTTTGTTTTTTCTGGAACTTTGAAAATGAATGATAAAGATATATAATATCTCATGTGCCATTAGGAGGTTGTGGTAGGCTCCTTCCGTGTCCCTCCAGGTCAGCAATTCACGGAGAGGAAAAAAAATCACAGACATGAAAATTTTCAAATCCATAGGCTTCCCTTCCTCCTTATTCAATCATTCTAGCCATCCCTGAGGTAGTAGAAATGACAGTAATATGTTTTGTACTCTTCCTGAATGTTAGCAGGCAACGACATCAGATTCTCAAAACCATGAATTATCTTCCAAAAAAAGTCCCACATAAGGACAATATTTTTCAACACAAGTCCATATATAAACGCACATATATTTCTAAATTTCATGACACATATATAACAGAACGCTATCTGCTGCTTATGTTGCAGGTGAGTTCAGCTGGACCATGCCAAAATTCTGTGCTGGATCTGTACATATATTTCATGACTCGTATCTTTTTTAAAAAAGACTGGCAAATTCAAAATGAACGGCCACGATCTGTGCCATCTGACGTGTGAAGCATCTAATGGGGGTGTTTTAGCGACTAGTGTACGTGGGGTTGCATTGGATCAAATTCAGCGTCATATACTATTTTATTGTGTCCCCAAAAGATGAATATAGTAAATGAAAGTTGCAGAATTGCGTAATGAGTTACCTTTTCTCATGGAACTTTGTATGTGTCATAAATAAATAGAATGCCGTTGAAGCAAAGTCTTACCAAACCATCCCTCTACGTTCTACTTTCAGTTTCTTCACTTACTCACAAATGGAACGTTTCATTAATTGCCAAAACACTCATGCCTCTTTCCTCTGCCTTTTGTATCGAGTGCGACTCTCTACTTGGAGCTTCCACATTTGACTTCATCCGCCTTTGAACCTCTCACAATGACAAGAGTTTATGCTTTTGCCAATTTTAGATTGGACCATATCTATACATACATACACATTAAACCGTAAAAATAAAAAGTATCTTTCCATGCTGATTAGGATACATAAAGGGTCAATAATCTTTAATTCTGATACTCAACTGTTATGTCTGTCTCCCGTCATTAAGTTCTTTTAGTGTAGGTAATTTGTACTGTGTTAGTTGGTGACAATAAATTGTAAGTTGAACAATCAAATTCAAATAAATCTAATAATTCACAAAAAAAAAAGATTAAACCAGAATTTAATTTCTTTTCCCCATAGGTGTGAGTTACCGGCGTGAACAACAAAAGTGCACCACAGAAACAAAAGAAGGCCTACCAATTTGTAGTTGAATGAACTGCTAAGTGGACTACAACTTCTTAACGATAAGAACGTTTGTTCAAATTTGGAGAGTACTCTCATTAGGATAGGGGACAACCTATGCTATATAGCAACACTCCTACACCCTCGAGTCTGGATTAGTCTGTTGCCAATAAGCGCCGAATTACCGGGCGATATTTAATCAAAAGTAAAAAAGAAACAAAAGAAGGCCTTGGATCAAAAGTAAAAAAAAGTAATGTAAATAAATGTACATACAATACAATACAATACAACTCTCTAAGCATTAGAATTAGAATTAGAATTAAAAATTAAAAAAAACATTCAAACAGTTGAAGACGATGAGGAGGCCTCATCTTGAGGTTTAATCCCCTGCTTCCCCTGAACATTTTCTTCAGCTCCCGAACAGGAAGCACAAGGTGTGGTAAAAGAAGACGAAGAAGGAGAAGTACACATGGAAAGAGGAGAAGAAGGAGATTGAGAAGAAGTAGAAAGAGAAGAAGACTCAGAAGACAAGGAAAGAAGAAGCAATAAATCAACAAAAGCGCCCATAATATAACCATGATTAGTCTTAGCGTTGACCCTCAAATACCAACACAAAAGCTCCTCAAGACTATCCCAATCCTTAACACCATGAGCCTCCACCATCTCCTCCATTGAGTTACGAAAGTCCACGAAGGGATCCTTGGAGTCCATGGAAAGTACAAGCGTGTCCTTGAACGTTAACGTTGTGGTTGATGACTTCATTGACTTGGCCTCTAGTATAGAGCTGGTTTCGTTTGACTGAAAGAAGAAACGGTCGGATGATCTTAGAGTTAAGCCACCATCACGAACCATGGCTTCGATGGGGTCGGATGATGATGACGTGTCAGGGTGTTCGGGGAGGTCGAGGTAGGCGGAGTTGATGGTACGGAAGAAGTCAGAGGGGGAGGCTCTGAAGGAGAGAGTCTTAGGGTGGTGACATGAAGGCCAAGACCATGAAGAAGAAGAAGAAGAAGATGAAGATGAGGACTTTGGTTCTGAGGTTTTGAGAAGAGAGGGAATGAGCTTCATTTTTTTCTTGCCCATGAGAATTGAGATGGTGTGTGGGGTTGGATTCAAAAAGGGTGGTTTTTTTTTATTAATTTGGAGGTTCAGAGAGTGGAATGGTTATGAGTTATGACTATGAATATAATCCATGAAAAGCATTGATGGGAGTTCCAGATACTGCTGTGGAGAGAGAGGGAGGTTTTTAAAGCAGTGGTGGGTCAACCTTTTTATAGCTGCAGGCTCTGCTGTGGGATAGATAACTTCATTTTCAGTTTCAGCTCTTATTAATTGGCTCTTCCAAATTAAAAAACTTAATTCTGGATCACGTAAAATATTTTAATTTGGTATTGGAAAAAAAAAATAGTCTATCATGCACCAAAAAGTTATAAGGATATATTAGTGTAGTTCTTTTTAATAAAGGCTTGATTTGGATTTTGGAGAGATGCGGGAATACATTAAGTTCAATTCCATAATAAAAAAAGTTTTTCTTTATCGTAATATTTGAGTTATTATCAAATATGCCACAATAAATAGGCGACTGTTTTTTTCTTGTGAGGGTGAGAAATCTATATTTTATACAAAAGTTTTAGAAGGTTGTTTATGAAAGATAGTTTTTTTACTTTATTATTTTGTGTAGAGTGGTTCTGGCCATTGCAGTTTACGGTTTCTACAGCCTTCAACATCCAAATTTGAATAACTGCACGCTCAGCTTAAAATATTATTGCCAATGGAAGATTAATTAAATTAAAAATCCCTGAGCCAGAATATGTCATGTTTGAATTTGGATTAGTTTATTTGGTAAACGTTGTGAGCCAAGTAATCTGTATATGAGTTCTTTTTTATAAGCGTAGAAAGTGAAACTGCGCATTAAAAATGAGGTGAACATGAGATTATTGTCTAATCCTACTGTGAAATTCGAAATTAAAAATGAAATTGAAAAGGAAAAAAAAGATTCGTTCGCTTTCTGATCGAAGCAGGCAATTGAATGCTGTTAATAATAACTTCCCATAAACATATTTCCGTCCAACGAGGTGTTATGACAGATTCTATGAATAATAAATTTAGCGTTAAATTTATTAACGAATTCATTGCCCACTGATTATTGCAACGTTCATTCATGCACCACATGTGGGTGAGGACAAATTTTTTTCTAAATCATGGAAATCATAGGCCTTTACTTAAGGATCAAATGTTCCTCCAAATAGGGTCATGTCTTTCTGATAAAAAAAATAGGGACATATCTTTCTGATTAAAAAATAGGGTCATATCTGAAGAAAAATAATAGTAACTTAAACATCATGAATTAAAAATAAAATCATTTTTCATAAGATACCTGATTGGTCAAAATTGTAAAACGTAGAGGGATGGACTTAGATTTTGTCCTCATCTTTAACAGACAGAAGCAAACCTCGCACTCGCCCCATTGTTTTTAAGCTAAAACTCCATTAAAATTTAAAAGCCAACAGTTTCGTGCAAGACTCTGGTCTTTTATGGTGCTAACTAACAATTAGGAAATCAAATTTTAACAAAGCCACTCCCCAGTCCTTCTATATCAAAGTATACTTAAATTTAGCACTTTTATGTTTTATACCCCCTCTCCTCATATTATAAAAGTCTAACTAATAAGACACGTTTCTTAAAAAAATACTCCCTCCGTTCCTAAATATAAAATCACTTTGGGGAAGTGGATAAGTTCCTAAATATAAGATCACTTCCTATTTTATCTCAAATTTTGCCCAAACTACCCTTATACTCCTTCTTTTCATTGCAAACCCCTCCTCCTTTTAAAGTTAAGTAATTGAGGGGATTTTGGGAAGATCATGTAATTTTATTGTCTTCCTTAATCTCCCCAAATTAACCAAAGTGATCTTATATTTAAGAACGGAGGGAGTATATAGAAATAATGAATTGTATTTGGGTTATACATATTTTTGCAATATTTTCCTTATTTAAGATGAGACTATCAAAAGAAGAGAAATATGAGTTTTAATGAATATGAAAAAGAGTTGAGGGTAAAATAGAAAAAAAAACATATTAAATGAGGAGAGACTTAGAGAGTGTGAATAAACTCTTATATTACAGTATATCAAATCAATTCAAATTTCGGGCTCTTGTAATATGGATAAGAGAGACTAACATTCAACTTCAAATTTTGTTTTTGAATTTACCACTTGAAATGACCATTAAATTAAGTTTAGCCCAAGGGTGAAATTGCAGAGGAAATAAAAAAAAAATATACCATACTATATTCGCCCACTTGTGCTAAATTTAAGACTTATTTAGAGAATTTATTTTGCCCTAAATATTGGATATAATTCTAATTTTTGTCTCATTCCCATATTAACCTTATTGGTGCTCCTACAAAAATAATGAAATAAAAGATGTGGGAGGAAATAGTGAAACATGATTAGGGTGTTTTAGAAAGAACATACCATACTAATACATCTTACATCTTTAATTTAAATTAAATTAATTGAATAAATTTTTTATTTAGGGCAGAAGGGAGTATACATGTGCGCGCGCGTGTATCATATAAATAAAATCATGAATGGAAGATGTAATATTATGACAACTCTGTTGTCAACAAACAAATCAGCCAAATAATAAAACGAAAGAAAGGGAGTACAAGAACTGAAATATATGAATGTATGCAATATGTTTCCGGGAGGGTGGCAAATGAGACAAAAAGGCCATTTTTGTTGGATTTAATTAGTGAAATGCTCATGGGAACGCACACCATGTATTTTAAAGGGGCTGAATATCAACATTGAAAGGTCTCTCAGAATTGGATAGAATCTCCCAAGGTCCCCCCATCTTTCATGGTTTTGAGAATTGTAATCTCAGTAATATATATGGTGTGTGCAGTGAGGAGTTTCAATTTCTCTCTGGTTTATATGCTCAACAGTGACTTCTTTTTTTTTATCATGACTCAACAGTGACTTCAATCTCTTTCCTAAACAGAACCTCAAGGTTAATTTTTGGAGGGAAACAAGGATTCAAAATAGGTGGATAAATGGCCAAAGGATCATAATAACTGATAATTGATATTATACACAAGAAACGATTCAAGTGTGACAGACAAATTAAGATGGAGCCCTTCACGTGCCTCACGGATGAAGCGGTCCTCACACCCGATTAAGACTTCAGACACTGACATTCAAATTGACCATCTCACATTATCCTCCCATAGTTTCAAAATTTTCAACTCTCCATTCTAACCCACATAGATAAAGATTCGCCCCCTATTTTACAGTTCGTTTTTATTTATTTTCTTAAAAGGGAAAAAATCTGATTCATGTATGACCGATCAATATAATTATGGCTGGCATTAGATTCTAAACAAAATCTACAGAAACAAGTTGCACAATTCATATACTCCTATCTTACAAACAGTACAACCATAAATGTATCCACCAGGTACTAATGTTAGTATCACCACCAATGCCCTACAACACACGTGTTAAGTAATTTCAAAACTTCTTAATCCCTCATGTAAACTCCATATATGGGTTGATATTGATATGCTTATGCTTATCTCAGCTGATGATAGCCATTAACTGTCCTAGAGAGATTTTCAGACCTCAAGCAATTTGGTCATTTTCATATTTGTCAGTTATCTCTGGTCAATTTTTAGGCTAACATCAGTTGGTGCGTGACCCACACATATGTGACGCACAGGGCATATAATTTTATTTTTAAGAATGCAAATTTAATGTCAAATTTATTTAGCCTCGTAAAAAAATAAATAGACAAAGAACAACAGAATTTCGTGTTACACATTGATGGGTCTCCACCTCTACCAAGGTGGAAGATAATCAAAGATGGAGAAAAAAATCATTAACAACCACATAGCTATATCTACCTAATCAATCAACGCAGACATTAATGTTGTTGACCAATAAATGTTTTAATAAAACGCCAGTCTTAAATAATTTTCTGGGTTCAAACATGAGGAAGTAGATAAGTACATATGGATGCTTGAACTAGAGAGAGGTGGACCGTAGCTAAGTTTATGTCCGAAACACAGGATAACCTCCAACCTTGACTCACAGGAAATAAATATAGTCACTGCTAGGCCTAGGTGCTAGCTCCCACCCACTCTACAACAAAACCAAATTTACCGAGGGATGAATTCCCCACAACCGCCAAAAGCTTTGCAGTGATATTCAATTATTAACATGATGTAAATATCACTTAAAGTATTTTTCGAATAAAAAGTGATGGGAATTATCAGAATGCACAAGAAACAGGATCAACAAGTTACTACTGGCTAGAGCAAGTGATACTTCGAAGCAGGAAAAATTTAATGAAAAAATTCCAGAGACATGAATAGTATAGTATTACTCAGACTAAAAAGAAAACTTACAATATAAACTGCAGCCTCATATTGAACGCCATAGCTTTGCCTGCACAATGATAGGCTCCAGAACGCCACTTAAATTGCAGCTTTCTCAGTGGAGGAACATGAGAAGGAAGTCACCAAATCTGATATTTTCCATGTGTGAACTTCACGTGGTTCCTTAAGAGGCCAACTCAAAAGAGAACACACATCAGTCCCAAAGCCTGCATCATGCAAACTTTCATTCATCCACTTGTCTAGACTATTTCAGGATGAAGCCAATCCTTCTCCACCAGAATCAGAGCCCACAAAATATTCCCAGCCTGCTCTACCAACTACTGATATAGGATAGGACGAAGAATGCCAAACTCAATGCAATAAGAGGGAACCATAAGGTGGACCACGTCCAACTGCATCGATCAACACATCCTTGAAGGGTACTACTACGTTATGACCCCATTGCCACTCCAAACTTTGACTCAAATGTCAGGCGATATCCTGCCATCCTTTTAACAAATAATTGTTCATGCATTCAAGAAACATGTACGTGATTGCACACCAAAGTGTACTGCATCTTCATAACTAGGTTCAAACAAGCTACACCCGAGTTTCTATAGTCTAATTATACATAGAGATACATGCCTTGTCCAGTTCAAATAAGGGGAGCTAGTCTATTAATAATACCCTTCCAGAACTGTTGATGCTCTCTTTTGAGAAAGTTAACTTGGTGACTCTCTGTTTTTTTTTTTTGGCCAGAAACAAACTTGTTGACTCAAAATCTATAGTCCTCTGCATTCTATTGCACTGGAGATAACTATGTATATATATTTAAAGCAATAATAATTAATTGAGGCTTTAACAATTACTAGAATACTTCAGCCTCAGGTATTGTACACGAATCTTGGTAGTTTGTTCTAAATGAATGTCAAGCACTGACTTCTTTAAACTAATATATTCAAATTCCTTTCACGCCTAAAACTTTTTATACAGACATAGGTTTGCAGTCCACGGTCATTGTCATACTGAAGATATAAAGTTACGCTTAAGCTTTATAGCACCGAGTTTAGGATAAAAGAGAGCTCTAAAAACTGCATAATTTAGCTACTGTAGACAGGATCAGTGTTATATCAGAAAATAGATACTTCGAATAACAAGTTATATCAGAAAATAGATATTTCGAATAACATGAAACAGCAGTTGGAAAATAGAACGTGAACAGATGTCAATATCTACTGTGATTTAGTGCCACAATCTTTGATGAAAATGATAATAGCAGCAATACTCGATATCATAATATGTCTTTTCAGAAGCAAAATCTGGGATATGTGGTTGCAATCTCTATCAGATCCATAAACACAATACAAATTAGCATCTTCCAGAACACCGCCTACAGCCAATCTTTTTCTAAGTATAGATAGACAAATATAAAATAACAGTTGATCAAAACCCTGTGAGAGGGGCAAGAAACTGTCCATACAATCATTCACTCTCTTTTCTAAGCTTAGGTAAATGATTCCCTTAACTGTCATTATATTTTAGAGCAATGCTGATGGCAACACCAGGAAAGGAATAGAAGACCTCTTCTAAGCTATTTACAAAGCTCCTTAACATATGTAGACTCATTGAAGTTATCACATGAATGCACAATTTCACCCATAATTTATTGCTCTCAAACATCTCAATCCTCCCTCATCCTTTCATATTTAATGAGAGTGAGGTTGGAAATTATATATTTTAAGAGAGTTTATGAAGTTTAATGTTTTCTTTTGGTTCTAGGCTTCCAGTAAAGCACGTTAGAAGTGCCTTATAAATAGGACTATAGAAGTATTTAACTTCATTTTATTTATACAATAGCAGAATTAAAAGGGACTTATCCAACTAAACTAACAATTTTATCTAATCAAATACAGCTCAAACACATGGATCAACCCACCGTCAGTGAATTCATAGCTCGTTCTCCCATGCCGTTAATTCATTTGACATGCCTATTCACATTATCAAGAGTCACAGGGAAAAATCACAGGTAATCAAGAACTATGAAGTAAAATTGTAAAAAAGATCATACGCATTGACATAGACTCAAAAGAATCAATATTTCTGAATCACATTGATAAAGCCAAAATTGTACAGCTTTCACTTGATACTAAGCAAAAAGGGGACAAAAAAAAAAATCTACAACCAAGAAGATTTCAAAGAAATATCAAAGAACCTCTAAACCATATAACACGCCAGCATGTTTCTTCAGTTCATCTTCGTCCTGAAATCGAATCTCCTTGATCCTCTTGAAAACATGCAAAGTCAACAAACTATCAGAACCAGACTGATGACTCTTCCCTACAACCCTCTCCACATTCAAAGACTGACTAAGCCTATCCAATCCACCATGAAGATCAACACAAAACTTCATCAAATGCTTCACATCATAAACCCTATCCCCAAAATACACCCTAACAAGCGCAATAAAATCCTCCAATTTAGCAGGCAAAGGCCTCTGCGTAAACATCTTCACCAAATACCCAAAATCATACGCACAATGAAACGTAACCCAAATCACATCCATATTACACACAAGCCCCGATGACATCATCAACTCAGCGAACTGTACGGACTCAATCCCAAACTCTCTGTTCTTCTCAAAATCAATCCCCTGTTTCCTCAACAACTCAATCGAATCCTGCGCGTGCGCGTCACGTGACACGTCGAAATCCTTGAAATTAAATTCCCAAATGTATAATTCGTTGGTACCTAGGGACGGAAGATTTCCGTCGTGATCTGAGAGAGTGAGGCCGAGCTGGATTAGGTGCAATTGATCGACGTTGGCTTTGAGGACGGAGTAATTTTCGACGGAGGTGCGAAAGTTAGGGTTTTCGCGACGGACGACGACGCCGGGAAATTCGGTGTCCATGGACATTAAGGGGTGGGAATCCAATAGGGAGCAGATTAATTGGACCTCGGAGTGGAGATTGAAGGAATAGACGGAGCGAACGACGATAGGTTTTGGAGGCGGTGAAAGCATAGCATTGATGTTTGGAGGTTTCTAGAAGAAAGTGAATGTGAATGTCATGAGAGCAAGAGAGAGTGCGAGAGAGAAGAATATAAACCCCAAGCACAAGAAGAAGGCAAGAAATGAAACTAACTGTATTTATAGTTCTGATTTCAGATTTCCGCCTTCTAGGGTTGATAGTCAAGATTCAAGAAAGAAAAGGTATGCGTTTCTTTAATTTTTTTTTTATCCAATTATGAATAGACATGAAATGACTTTACGTGATTTGTATTTGTAATTCCGTGCCGTTCTTACAGATTTTGTTGTCGTTATAATAATGTCAAAAAAATGATGTCTATATATTAAATAAATTGTAAGGAATGTTGGATAATTGTGTGATATTTTGTTTGTGATTAATTAAAATTTAGTTAGCTGAAAAAGAATTAATATTTAATATTTTCATTGATGGAAAATTAAATTATTTTTTATTTTTTGTTTCCCATTAATTTAGCCTTAGTCTAGACTCGCGTCGTGTACCGATTTGATTTTTGCATTTTTTTACCAAAGATTTTATTTTTGCATGAATCTACCTATTTCTCACTTTTAAAAATGAGAAAAATTTGTGCGGAGAGGATTGCCTATAGTGGGTTGATGGGTCAGATTTTTTTTTTACCAAACCTGATCATATTTCCTATTATTTTTACATGATGAATGCACACAAATCCTTTAGATTTTTATTGATGAATCAAAGTTTAGATAAGTTAGGTCCGGGGCTAATCAAAGCCATAGCAGGGCTCAAGCTTAAAGAGTCACTGAGATATTTTCATATTGCCCACCAATTAGGTTCTCACGAGATTTAAAACCTCCCTAATCCATTGACCATTAGGTTATGCTAACCTGGGATAAAAATCACCAATGAATGTGGTACCAACTTCCAAGCAAGCTTTATGGCTGATAAATGAATTTGTAGTTTGAAATTCATACTTAACTTGATTTTATATTTATGGTTACAAATAAGATGAATAATGTTGGCATTCATAGCAAATCACTCTTTTTAACTTTTTTGAATATGTACTGTGTGAATCAAGTTGTTTGGAAATTTTAAAACATAAATATAATTTGAATCACAAGCACTGTAGGCAATGTTAGTTTTGTTTGTTTTCCCTTTTGGTTTTACAAAGACAATTCACCCAACAGGAACATTTAGTGCTACAAATACCCCCGGAATGTAAATACAAAAGTCACTAATATTTTTATTTAAGACCTCGATACAAAAATTGCATTGTTCTATAGGTAAATTGATCTTTAGTTTTTTATTAATCTTTGAAAAATCAAATGAGCCGCATATACAAGACACATGCATAGACGTCCACGTGTTATTTACAGGCATTTTAGTCTTCCCCAAAATTAGAACCCATCGGCCAACTTTTAGCACAAGGTCCACTCAGAAGTTGAACAATAAAAGAAGCTCGGGGAATTGAAAGATCGAGAATGTTGAAAAGGGACCAGCAAGTCATCACTTGCGGAACTCAATTCATATTTATACTTTTCTAGTAAAAACTCAGAAAAAAACTGAAACCAATGTACACGTCCAAACGCAAGAGTGATTATCCATTCAGCTCCTGCTCACTTTGAATGCAGAATGAGAGCAAAGGAAGAGATAGAAAGACATACTGAAAGCCCATATACAATGGTAAGTGATTACAATTTCGAGTAGGCCACTTTCAACAGTTGACACAGATGATTTCAGATAAATCAAACAGCATCCTTCAACGCAGTTGATAAATTATGAAAAAAAACAACTCTGGAGACACGATGAGAGAAAGAACTTTAGGGGATTCCCCTATATGTTTCTGAACAGAGCAGTACAAGCTACATATAGCATTTTGCAAATGCGATTCGGTTTGATCTGTAGGATTAAAAGTAGGTACCTTCTGGGGGTTGGACAAGCTTCCGATTATGTGGAGCCGCCATCTCCTTCTTCAGCTGGGTCAGAATATCCTCCATGGTGTACTCTCGTTGCCAATTTGCCAGAAGACCAAACTTCTTTGGTTCAACCTGATTCAATTGCAGTTCTTAATATCTTGGTGCACAAGTAATTTCTTTTTAAATTTACAAAACTACGGGTAGTTTCACCAAAGCATGTGTATGCCGAAAATGAGCGGAGAGCAGATAAAAAATAAATAAGTAAAACTGATACCACTCCAGTTTCATGATTAACACAAGTCATGTTGATACGTGAATGAAATCGAACACTAGGAGGCTTCTCTGGGTAATCTTTGTCACAGAAGAGCTTCAACTGATAAATTCTTCCTTCATGTACAGTCTGACAGAGAGGAAAAGAAATTACTATTGAACCTTTAAGAAGCATCATAATTACAAATGAAACAAGAGACACGCAAACAGCCCAAAAAAATCTATTGCAAGTCCATGTGTATAAAATGTCAGATCAACTATTCAAACTCCAGACCTGTTCATAGCTCGTTCAAAGAAGCTATATTGCAAAAGATTCAGCAGGAATTAGAATGGCCATCTACAGAAGACAACTTCAGTTTTACACTATGATGCGTGAAGCATATATTGAAAGCAAAATATAGTTCTTGAAGTATATCAACTCACCAGCTGCAATTTTCTTACAGTCAATATTAAGGATGCTAGAGGTGAAATTTCATAGCTTATAAGCTATAATAACCTATATTCTTGTCAACATAAACTTACCAACAGTAAATTATATGTGCACAAGCAAACGTCCATTTAACCCAACTCTTGAAATTGACATGGTAAATAGAAAGGTAAACTTATGCACACATTAACAGCATGTGCAAGGATGCACAAAACACATTCGTGGAATCAGGACTTCAGTTCTATAATGCAAAGTTTTCTGCATGAGCTGATGGTGATAAATAAATTAGTTGCTAAATGAATGTAACATTTTTGAAATTAAGAAAAATCAGACTTTAAAAACTCGTTCATAAAAATGAATATAAGGGTGTGACATAAATATTTACATTGTGGGGACCAATAATGGTGCCAGTCCAAGAGCGCATGTAAATGTCATCACCATCATCCATCCCATAGCTCACAGTGCCATCTCCAATACCTTTTTCTCCCCGTTCCAGCTCCTCCAGCAATCTGAAATTTCTCGGAACTGCATGGAAATGACATGCATTCAACAACACAAACAAAATTGGCCAAAAAGAAAAAGAACTACACAAACTTTAACATATGACCAGATATGATATAATCATTTTCACACATACAAACAAACCAAACTCAAGATTGAATGAAGGTTAACGTGTTCCATACTGATAACAAGAAAATTGGAGTGGACAACTTCTTCTACAAACTTTGACACAAAGAAAGGGCCTCCAATTGATATACAATAGAACAACAACGACCATTAATATTTAACAGCACGCTTAAATTACTTCAGAATATATTTTGCCATAATCATAAAGGATTATCACCAATAGACAACCCATCAGAGGTGATAAAATTAGTATAAAGACCAATTAAGTGTCAAGATGTTTGGGTAAACCAATTTTCTGACGAAATTCATGAGCCATAATAAGTTGATAGCGTGAGGACTAGAGTTATGAAATAAAAACCAGATGTTACTAGCATGATCGGGACAAAAGGGGGTAAACTGGGAAAACAGAGAGAAAATCAGAAAACATAAAAACAAATATTGAGTGGGAGTGTTCAAGGTCAGTGATAACGAGCGATGAACGGAATTCATCGTCTACAGAGTAAATATAAATAATTGAAAAAAAGGAAAGTGAGAAGAAATAAAAAGCAAGATGGTAGGTCAGGAACTCACCAACTACACCGGATCCAGCTGAGCCAAGCGTCATGGAAATCGCGGATCTGATGAAACAATCAGAGTGGAGATATGAGAAGAGGTCGACTCGATTGGGAGGACCAAGAATCTGGCTGCACAAAAAGCTAAGGTACGACGCCAATTATGTATATGTATGGGAATAAGAGAGAAGAAATTGAGGCTACTTGTCCTTCGGGTTTGCACTTTGCACCACTACTACAACTGCAAGCCTAATCATTGGCATTTCAGGCAGGGTATGAGTGGTGGACTTCACTCAATGGCCCATCTTACCCTTTGGCCCATTGCCAATTAGCCTATTTTTCACAACACAATACACAATATGCATGTGCATGTTAAGATGTGTGATGAAGTGTGCTAGGAAGAAAGTTGTGCAGTCTTGATATTAGACCCACATTCTCTATAAATTCAAATTGACTATTTTTTATCCTGTGTCTAGTCAAAACAATGATTGGGTTCTCCTGACCTCTAAATAAAGTGTTTTAATCAAATCACCCCATGTGGGTAATTGCTTTTATTCCTGCCTTTACTTCTCTTACTTTTTTATTAATAAGGATTGTCAATATACGCACAGAGGTTCTATTTTTAGGGAAGTAGGGAGCACTTTTTATTGTAATTTAACCAGTCATCTAACATTTAGATTTCAAGCTTTTGGTGATGGAATGAATTAAAATATTAACTCATCTAACTTTGTTACATTAGTATTGTAAATAAAATAAAATTAACTGCCTTGCTTTGTTTAGTACGTAGTACAATAAGGTTGGTACAGAGGTTGTTCATTCTGTAATATTTGGTAGGATGGACTAAGGATATGCGGGGACTAGGAGTACCTCATAAGTGAGATGGTTGCAAACTCATTTTCACCAAGTGTCGCTTTTATTATGTATTTTGAAGTTAAGATTGAATATTTTTTCACACAAAAACTATCTATATTAAAATAAATCAGTCATATATAATATTTAATAAAAAAGATGGTATAGTTTTGTCCTTAACTCTATAATTCCCTTGTTACTAATATAAAATCTAGTTGATTTACCTAATTTTTTTCTCTTACTAGTTTATTTCATCTATAAATTAATGGATAATATAAAAATGTATCAAATATGTGATACTCTCTCTGTTCCTAAATATAAGATCACTTTGGCTAATTTGGGGAGATTAAGGAAACCAATAAAATTACATCATCTTCCCAAAATACCTCTCAATTACTTAACTTAAAAAGGAGGAGGGGTTTTCAATGAAAAAATGGGTATAAAGATAGTTTGGGTAAAACTTGAGATAAAATAGTAAGTGATCTTATATCTAGGAACTTATCCACTTCCCACAAAGTGATCTTATAATTAGTAACAGAGGGAATACTTTTTTTTCATCAGATAAATATATCATACTCCCTCCCGTCCTAAATATAAGACATAATTGACTTTTTCTAGAAAATCCTTAAAAAACCAAAATAAGTTAATTATAAATTGATTTACCTAATTTTTTCCCTTAAACTAGTTTATTTTACCTATAAACTAATGGATAATCTAAAAATATATCAAATATGTCATCATTTAATAATCTATTTTACAACTTTAATCTCTCTTGAAAAAAAGTCAATTAAATCATATATTTAATACACGTCGCACAGGAGCAGCTAGTATATTATAAGTAGGACAGGGTATAAAGTTACGTGTGAGGTGTGATGCTCGTCCTGTGTCTCGTTTCCACTTCTTCAGCTTCCTTCTTTGCATACCCACTGGCCACTGCCCCGAGTTCCGGTGATTCCAACTCAGTACACCACTCGGTCTTGGACGAAAGAAGGATCCACCTCGTGTGGTAATCAAAGTATCCACTCAAGCATTTTCCCCACTCTTAATATTTTTATTTAGGGTTTTCATAATATACATCATCATTTTTGTCCATTCCTTTCTGTTTTCATCAATTATTTATTTCAGCTGTTACTATTCTTTTTTCCTAATAAAGGAGTGCAGGATATCATTTCCACTAAGCTCAGTATTAGTGTAAATGCGTTACATGCGTTGCTTAGTTTAATTAGACTATACTGCTGTGGTGTAAATAAGAGACTTCGGTTACTTAACGGACTAACATGCATTTTGTCTGAATATTTAATAGCTTATTTTTCTTACGAGTGTTGTTGACACATTATTATATGCCTGCTATTTCATTTCTATAGTGACTTGCTGAAAAAATATGCAGTTGTTGGCATACTACTCCCTCCAGTCATCACTTTTATTTTTTTTTTCAAAGTTAAGAAAGCAAAATACGAACTGCTTATTTAATTTATAGTAATGTATACCATAGTTTATGTGTAGAATAAATTAGTTTGGAGTAACAGATAACTATAGACAATTTAAATTGTTTAATGTTTCATCCTTAATTTGTCAAAGTGATCTTATTATTTGACAAGCGACTTCCCTTGGATATTTGAATTATTTTTGCTAATGATATTATGGATCATTTTGGGTTTTTATCTGACTTAGCAGCAAATTATGCTGTCACACTATCAACTGCATTACCTTTTCTGTCATGTTAAAGATATTCCAAACTTTGCCAATTTCCTTGGATTTTCTGAATTTGGGACCTTTTCTTAACTCAAACCTATTCCTTTTTCATACATTAATATTTCTGTGGTTAATTTTGTAGATGTCTCTTCACATTGGTAATCTATCCGCACGCACTCGGAGGGATGATCTTGAGCGTGCTTTTTATAGATTTGGACGATGTAATGTTAGGCTGAAAGGAGAAGGCTATGGTTTTGTGGTATATGACTACCCTCCAGATGCAGCGAAAGCTTTGAGAGCACTGCAAGGTAGAAATATATGTGGGGAGCAGCTAACTCTGACATGGTCAAAGAAACAACCCAAAGCTTTTCAAAGGTTTAATAATAGAGATCAAGATTATGAAATGCGACAAGGAAGAAATCCTGACGTGGCAGGCTTTGCTAGGAGGAAAGTGAATCTGAATGGATGGAAGAATGACAAGGTCGATAATGATATAAGGAAAAATTCTGTTGACATACCAAGCGGAGAGGTGGAATATCATCATGATGAATTTAAGGAGTATGATGGGGAAGAAAAAGATTGCAGGCAGGACTTTCCGGACGATGAAGCTGGAGCCCCTCATAACTTTGAAGAGAATGGTAGATGGGGTGAGTCAAATCACGATTCATCAATTGACAATGGGAATGAAAATGCCACCGATTTTGATCAATATGAACCGTATCATGGATTTGACAGGAAACATGAAAGTGAAAATGATAACTTAGGTTACTCTGGCAGTTCTCCAGCAAAAAGCTCATCTAAAGATGTGGGTAGAATAAGGATTGGTGAGGAGACTTCAAATCATCCTCGTGGCTCGGCATATGTGCAAACCTGTTATAGATGTGGTGATTCAGGTCACAAAATGCGTAACTGTCCTAGAACAGGTTCATCTCAAAGAAAATATAAAAGGTGGGATGATGGCCAGAATGGGAAAATAAATTGGAAATATAGGTCTGAGGATAGTCCGAATAAATTTAGATTTCACTCTCGGGTGAAGTTGCAGTCAGGTGGGGATGCTTCATTTAACAGGCATCAGGCAAATGAGAGTAGGATGCCTGGTTCACGACATAACCAGATGCAAGAAAGTAAATTATCCCCTACTGTAAAGGGGATTGAGCCCTCTCAAAGAAATGAATATGAAGGAAGGAAGCGTAGCAGGCAGGGAATTGGATCTCCCAATAGATCTTATGAGAAGAAAGCAAGAAGGTCAATCACACCCTCTTTGCATTCAGATCACATGGCATCTCATTTAAACTCAGTTTCTCAATCTTCCAAGTCTTTACAAAGGTCCCATACCCGTTCTAGATCAAGATCAGCTTCTTCCCATACTCATTTTTCATCCCCAGATTTAAGGTCTTCAAAATCTCACTATTCTATTGGTAGAAGTCCAAATTCTGAAAGGTCATGCACCCCCTCATCTCTATCTGTATCACTTGGTCAGCCTCAACCATCAGCTTCAAAGAAATTATTTTTGAATTTAAATGGCCCGACTTTGGATGCTACTACTGCTCCTGAATCCTTGGATAATTTGGTTGGACAGGGGCAGCAGACTGCCAGAAATTTGAAAAAAGAGAATGATGAATCAAAAAATACTACTGCGGTCAATGGAAATGATGCATTATATGTCAGCATTGTGGATGACATGGGAAAGGACCACCAAACTTTACAAGAGGACAATAATGAGAATGGTACCCTCTTCGGTAAGTCTGACATAGGAACAAGATTCACCAAAGCACTCCCCGATAAGGATGCTTTTGATGCTGAGAATTTGTCTTCAGAGATGAAGCAAACCGAGAGCTTCCAACGTCCTGGACCCTTGGTTATGGGTGATATTCCTCCAGGAGTTGAGAAACCAGCTTCAGAAACTCTTGTTAATGATGCTTCTGTGCATTCAGCAACCATATCTTCTGAAGAGATGTGCATGGTTTTTAAGCACTATGGCCTGGAGCTTCCCAAAGATGATGAAAAAAGTTTAGCAGTGGATGCTTTCCTTGGTTGCTCTCGTTTTTGGCCCTGGCATATCATCTATTTCCGCAGGCTGAAGAAGGGTCCGATTTCAGTTGAGAATTATGCCCGGCGGGTTGCTCAAAATCAAGAATTTGGTATTGTTGATAAGTATATTAGAAGCAGCAGTGGATGGGGAGAGTTCAGCCTGGGGAACCCACAATAGTGCTTCCTGTTAGCGATAGTGCCCTTTCTTTAGTGGACTTGTCTGCATAGAATATCAGTATGTGTTTGAGCTTGTTAGGATCTATCTGGTGTTCAGATTTGAATTCCTTTTATGGGCTTGGCAAGAGTTTTGTACAAGTAGCCGGGTAGGTAATTATGCAATTCTCTATTCATATACATACTTGTAGTCTTCACCATCAGTATCTTCAAAAAATTATGAGATATATGAAAATAACAGTGCTTTGAAAAGTCTGTGTTTACGTCTTTTCTGTTGTTTTGTTCATTTTTGGATAGTTCATAAGGAGGGAGTGGAGCTTTACTTTAGAAACTGCATCACAGTTTAACAATAGTAGTACTGGATGTTTCAGTTATAGTAGTGTAGCGATAAGCAAAGGTACAATGTTGCCAATGAACTGTTGTGATAGGAACACTTGACACAAATATGTTTTGAATTGTGCTGCTAAATTACAAGTAAATGTTAAAAAAACAGGGCAAAGCACTCTTCAAAACAGATGGGCCTTGATTGATTGTAGTATCCCTTTTTTAAATGTTTATAGGTAGTTTAGCATCCTTTAAAATATGTCGGTGCTAAACGCCCCTACCGCAACACTTCATTGACAGAATTGTGCCTATGATTGTTCAGCAATTACCAATACGTGCATACACTTCAATCCCCAAATCATAATCCTTTGAATGCATTAACTTTTGGTCTTGCTTCTATCTCTACCATGGATGTTGGTGAGGGATCAGTACTTGTCACTCAATTTAAGTGAGAATCACTCAATATAATCCTTATTCCTTAAACATTCGAATCATGTTTGCCCGCTAGAAGAGTTGTTAATCATTGTCCTCTTTTTCTACTGTTTCCTGTTCCTGACAATTTTCCCGTCTCTTTTGCTATTCCTAGTACCGTTAGAGGATTTGTTTTCCTTGAGATTGTATTAAGCTTTGAATCACCATATTACCATTTTTTTCTGACTATATATATTCCCTATATATAGATTCACGTGAAATAAACACATTTAGATTGTAGTTCACAAGAATAAAATTTGAGTGGAACGTCTGGACCTTTTTTTTTCATCTTCCTTATTCTTAGTCATCTATCAAATCTAATTTCTGAAAAAACAGAAAAAAAAAATGGAAGAATAGAGAGATAGTGTGTGCAAAAGAAAGTATGAGTGAGAGATCTGTAGTATCCTATTTTTAGGGGTGAGTGTGGATAGGGCTGGGTAGGATGAGACCCCCTGTTTGATGTCGGCCCAGAGAATAAATGGATGGCATTTTATAACTTGATGCCCATCCTTTTTAGATAGAGGCCCAACTAATATGGGTCAATAAAGCTGTTGGGTGGGCATTTTTATGCCTAAGTTGTAATTTTCAACCCACATTATATTAGAAAATGTATATTATACATCCGGATTCAATTATAAGACTGCTTTTTCTTTTTTTTGAAAAATTAAGGATAGAAAATCAATCATTTTAAAATGCTTATAATTATAATTTTTTTTAAAAACCGATTTATTTTACTCATAAACTAACCTATAATATAATTACATATAACATATTAGTTGTTTAATTTGTTTTCTTAGCTTCCAAAAGTCAAAGAGTTTGATACTTAGGAAAAGAGGTATATAGATTCAGTATACATTAGATAAAATATATAAGTTTTAATATGTAATTTTAAATAAAATAATATATTGAGTAACAATTATTTTGTATAAAATAATGGGAAATACATCATGTTCCTTTCTCCAGGTTCTCAAGTTCTTTCAATATAGACCATTAGATTGAATGGATGATTGTTATAAAATGACACATGTCACTCCCATATTAAAAGAACTTGAGAACCTGGAGAAAAGAACATGACGTAAGTAAGGTCCTAAAATAATACATCAAGAATAATATATCATTTAAATTAATGTTACGTAAGTTTAATTTATTTGGACTAAGGAATCTTCCTAAGCATCAGGGCTTCATGCTCACCCTGATATTTTATACTTTTTCAACTATGAGATTTATGAATTTGCCGTAATGAATAACAGGTGGTCAACTCAGGAATAAAATATGTCTTTTCCTACAAAATGCTACTTGGCTGTACAGTCCTATTTAATTAAGAGTTATTTCTTCGACGTGATTTTTCTACTAACCCATAATACTCTTCTAATCCATCGTGTTTCACAGAAGTTATATGCGATGTGAGGGTAGGTTGATACATAGACCGCCTTTGCATAGAACTAATTATGGAGTTACTGTATCCAAAGAAACAATTGAAAGGATCAAAGGAGTTATGCAAGGTGACGAGAAATAACTGAAGGGAGAGGTATATTTTATAATCTCTTATTTAATAACACATCTCTAATCATCTCCATTCTCAACACATAAATGAGGAGTGGTAGTTAAATTTTCAAGTGTTCTAAAAATAATATTTAAAACTATGAATTGCAAGATGAGGAGGGATTTTAGAAGCTGCATTAGACTTTAAACAAGGCCGAGTTTAAATTAAAAATATACGCTTCCCTTGAAATAAAATTTGATTGTTTTTTTAAAAAATATTATGAAGTCTGATAAAAAAAAGATCATGAAAGACAAAATTGCAATTTTTTCTTAATTTTTTCTTTGGACTAGTTTGTTGAACTTAATGAACTTATCTAATAATATACAATATATGTTATAACTAAAGAACTTATTTAATTTTCTTAATCTCTTAAAAATAAGTTTCTATAGAACATTAAGGAATAGAGGGAGTATATTATAGTTAATATCTAGTTGGTCACTCATTATAAAAAGGACTGTGTATTCTTTCTAAAAAGAAAGGACTGTTAATTACTCTATTTCTGAAAAATATTTACTATAGCATGTGAGGGAGTAATAGATTAGGGAACAGAAAGGTCAAAGGGAGCATTTGAGCAGATGAATTAGGTGAATAATGAAGGAAAGGAGGAAGCAAAACGGAGAATATAGGCAAAGTGAAGGGAAGAAAAGAAAAGGGTGGTGCATTTATCACCTGACGTAGGAGTAATACCTTCATTATTCTCAACTGTCTCAATTACTCTTTGCATTTATTTAGATTTTAATGTTCTTAATACAATCCTCTCCTTTTTTTTCAATGCTCGGAACTACCCAACCCATCCTTCTCATCCAAACTAGCCTACATGTTTCTATTTCACCACAAAACTTTCATCTTCCATTTTCTTCATTTCTGTTTCCACTCCCTTAGAAAATATCGTTGCTTGTGAGTATAAGTGTATTGTTTAATATAGTGTATTGTTTAATATACGTTCCATCTATAGTGGTTAGTCCTTGCACTTTCACTCCTTTATCACCCCATATCATGTCGACTTCCTAGGATGCTACCTACGAAAAAAGTCAACCTTTTAACTGTAAGCTTAGGATTAGGATTTGGACTCTCATATCAGTCTCGGGCGTCTGATTATATTTCCAGCTAAGATGATCATCAGAATAGAGTGAAGGCCAGCACGTTGAGGTGGAAATAAGTCATTATGTTGACTTTTTTTTTTCAGGAAGTCATTATGTTGACTTTACTGCTAGTTTGTGATGTAAATCATAAATACATACATATCCCCTACGAAGCTTAGTATAAATTGAATCAATATTTCTGACTATTAAATGTACCAAACTTAAATACTCTTGATGAATATTGATGGTACCGTGGTAGTAGTTCACTTCACAAGAATGATTCATGAACAGCGCATACTAAAGAATCATCACCTCGGCCTACTCACAAGTGGGCCTCCCCTTGAAAGCCATTTTTGCAGCTAGTTAAGTACAGAGGATTTGCCAGTTACAACTTAAACGGGTGAAACTTTTTTTAAAATTTGCAATCTTGGTTAAAATTACATCAACAAAACAAAATAAGCTTCAGATGATGAAGGTTTACTATTATATATGTCATTGAAACCACGGTTACATTGTTGCAGCTAACAAACTAAAAAAGCTGAACCCAGAAAATAGCAACATATATAGATACCCCCAATTAGCATAAAGAGAAATCCCCCTAACTTTGTTTCTATAATTATATGATTAGAATAGAATAGTGTTATTCACGCTCCACTTTTGAAACCCCGTTTGACACCACTTGAGATATCAGAAACATTACATAGTACTAAAAGTGGAGCGCACTTAGCACTACTCTTGAAAGGGAAAAATCACCATAGAGAATCTAAAGATAAAAAACAAAGAGATGCCTAGTAGAATAAGGAAAAACTAGTAGTAAGTCCTAGTAACATAAGATAATAAACTGCATAAAGTGAAGCAGGGCAATGCTATTGGTAGTCATGCTAGTTGCTTTTTGAGGAGGGGTTGTTGGTGTCATGAAGAAAATCAAGCAAAACGGTGCTTTTGCATTTTGGGCACTTTGGATCATCCTCACTAAGCATTACATACATGAGACAACGAGGACATCCCACTAACACCATGGAAGTAGCTTCAGGACTGTTTAAGTATGTTTGACCGTTGTTGTTCTCCTCTTGGTTCATCTCAGAAGACACACATGAGCTCATAGGAGATGACGGCGACGCCGTGGCTGATCGGATCGGAGAGTCAACTCTCCGGTCAGCCCTTGGTGGGGACAGGTTTAGCTTCAAGTCAAGCCTTGGACCGCTTCCGTTTCTGCGGCTCATGGTTTATGTGTTACCTGTTTCAAGTGAAAAAAAAAACAATAGGGGGGTGTCAGACTGAAATACCCTTTAGTTAATCTTATAGTACCAAACAAAATATTATATTTTTAAAGGAGAGAATTGGAATTGATGGTGGTGGGTACCTTGGTGTTTGTGGGGATGGACCTCAGGAGGAGAATGGAAAAGCTTGAAGAAACTTATGAAGCTGTGGGAACACCAATGATATGTGATGTGTGTGTGTTGTGGGGATGATGGTATGAACATTGGAGGCCATTTTATACAGGGGAAATGAAGGGAGGTGAATTAAAGTTTAAAATTTTAAATAAATTGTAGGAGAGAGGTGGAGAGAATAGGGGAGAGAGATGGAATTGAATTGAATTGAATAGAATTGAATTGAGTTGAAGGAGTATTGGGTGGAACAAGTGTAGATTGAGGGCAGGAAAAGAATTAATTGTTGGAAAAATCCCAAGAAGTATGCAGGAATGGGAAATTTGGAGTAAATATTGCAATTACGAAGTGCAGAGAAATGGCTTTTCTTCATTCATTGCTTGAGGGCAGTCGGTGTTTTAAGAGTCTCACACCAATTCATTACACACCATAACCTAAAACCTTATTTAAAATCCCAACCTCAGTACCCCACCCAACAAATTTAATATCACCAATAACCATAATTTCTTTTAGTATCCAGAGAAAACCAAGTGCAACTAATTCCCTCATCCCCATTTTAAAATTATTCAACTTTAAATGAAGCAACGATTAACTAAATGACACTCCATTTTCTTTCTATATGATGAATGCTTCTAGTTAATTTTTCCATGTTACTAACATGTGAGGGAACAAACATGGCTTTCATCAGATTAATTTTTCCCACTGGCCCGAACATCAAGTGGATGACAGATTTGAATTTAGCAGCAGATTCTGATGCGAGAGGGGATTTCTCACTGTTTTATTTGATTGTTCTGAGTTTCTTTTACGCAGTACAAGGATTTGTCCACTGTCCAACAGACATCACATGAGCCCTCGTGTTTTATCATGGGGACCATTGTGTTGACTCTTTCTTAAAACGCTGGCCTGCTTCTTTACCATGATTCTGTTGTCATGATTTGTCAATGTAAAAACAGTGACTGGCAAAAAAAAATGTAAAAACAGTGACAGCCGCTCTAGTATGCTAGGGAAATAGAATATTTACTAGATTAGACTCCACCTCCAAATCAAAACTTCATCATAGTCAGGAAATTAAACAAAAATATGGACTGAAGTTTGAGTACAAATCATGTAATTGTTCATTAGACATTACTACTGCCATTTAAACAGTGTAAAGGGCAAGATGAGGACTTTTTCAGGATTTACTGATGAAAAATGGGGGGAAGGAGATTATAGAATGTGGGGAGGAGTATGGTGATTAGTGTGAGAGATGAAGTGCTAGGCAGGTTCTGTTTCCATACAAGGAAGTTCAGGGTCAACGTGGCATGTGTTCATGGAATTTGCTTTAAATGATGTGTTGCGGCTGACTATAAATAGACAACTGCAATTTCATCTCTTGGGTGACAAACAAGGACAATACTCTACTATCTATCTCCACTTGAACCATTATATTGTAAGATGATAAGATGAATATATTCAACTTTTGTAAGTCAAAGTACACCAACCTCTCAAAAAAGTAGTGCTTCCCTCCCACCATTTCATCTACCACTTGCTTCTTTTATGTTTTTTTTTTAATACTAGCGTGTACAGTTTAACATTTTTCCCCTATGCTATTTTGTGTCTATTCCATTCTCCGCATATTCTTACGGTTTTTTTGTTGTTGCAAAAGTAGAATTTCTTATTGAACTGAATGGACAGAAAAAAATGAGTTTACTTGCCATATTCCAAGGTTAATTAACAAGAACATACCTTGATAAATCATAAGTTAGAGACCATGATGTCCTTGGATTTTATGGTGAGAGCTCTATCCCTTCCTCAAGTCTATTTCATAAAAAAAATATAAAATTACTTAAGCCAGAACTTGACATAAACAAAAATTCAGTTTCAAACTCTATCTGGTGAATTCGAAAGTTTTCTTTTTTTTTCCTCCCCTGGCTTTTTTAATCTTCTGCAAAAGATAGAGTTCTTTCGAGAGGGGTGAATTAGTACTTCACTGCTATTCCCTACTAACCCCTTTTCTTGCAGTCCTACTGACCCAAAATATATTCCTTGGTATGGTAATAAATATAAGGGATAATTGCATTAACGTGTTACTGATTATTCTGGTTTATTTCATAAATATTAAGCTGCTTTACCAGAAATGAGTAATGACTAATGAGTTATTGGATCTTTGATGGGAGCCACCAGAAATCCAGAAGCTAAATCACCCGTGCTATCTCGTTTGAAATTTACGGATAAGTACGTAATGATAATGTATCGGCCAATTCATTTATGAGAATATGAGGCTTTCAAGGCAAAACAGTCACCTGCTGCTCCCGTTTAATTTTTCCAGAAAAAAATGTGTCAAAGGGTAAACACTAGCAAGTGAAAAATGAAACCAGGAACCCAGACACATCACACTATACTACTACCTCCGGTCCCTAATGTAAGAGCTAGCCGTCAAAAAAACGCTTCTTAAGAAAACATGTGAATGTAAGTTGGGTGTCTGGAGTTAATACTTTTTTTCCAAAATTGCTCATATTTATTATGGTACTTTTAAGAGAGAGAAATACATAAGCATTAATAAATATAAAAGAGAGTTAGGGGTAAAGTAGGAAAAAATGCATTAAATGAGGAGAGAATATGGGGTGAGCTCTTACATTAGGGACCAAAACCATTCAAATTTTGGGCTCTTACATTAGGGACCCGAGGGAGTACATATTTGTATCAGAACGAGTAATAAGAAAAAGCTGGCGGTTGGAGGCAATAATGCGAGGGTAACAAATTTTTATATGACCATGTAATGAGATCGTACTTTGAAAATGGACTAGGTGGTCTATATCTTTTTTTTTTTTTGGTCAAAACTAGGTGGTCTATATCAAATGAGTACAATAGCAGCGAATTCGTTTTGCATTTAAGAAATGTCCTTGTCTCTTGTGTACGCCCCTGAAATTCTCATGTGGAGTATATTACCAACTATCTCGCAACTATGATATACTAATTGATCAAGAAAAAAAAAACTAAGATATACTACATGCACATTTTATGGGAGATAGGTATTAAGAAAAAATTAATATTTTTGTCCCTAAACTTTTTTTTGGTGATCTTTTGTCCCTAAACTTTAAATGAATGCATTTCAGTTCCTATAACATTGACTCAATTATAGTTCAATTCATACATTTTACTTTGACACAAGTCCATCTTTGTAATATAACCACTTAAAATATTAGTCCCTGTATTTCAAAAAATGATTATATATTTTATGAAACTGGAGGATTAAATTTTAAATCGTCAAAATTACATGCACCACAAGAAGTTGAAATTCATAAACCGAATTAGTTTCACCTGTGTGAAAAACTACAAGGAGATATTGCAACCAATTGAATTTTGGTGACTAAATTCTAACTAGATTAAAATCATAGGGATGAAAGGACTAGTTTCTCTTCAAGTAGTTATACAGTATACTCTATGTGGACTTCTACATGTACAACCCAATTCTGTTGGATCTTGTTCTCTGAATTATATATAATTGCATGATTGCAGATGATTACTTGACCAAAAATATTTAAAGTGAGATAGATATAGAGACGGCTGGGGCCGGGGAAGAGTTTAATTTCTTGACGCATCCAAAGGCTTAGCAATTTGCTTTGATTTGGGGCTGTTATTAACATTATTATAAGTGGTTGACCCAGCTTTTCTGGATCTATCAACCTCCGTGAAATTAATTTCTCTTCGTTACGTGATGTTATCTCTTGGACATTCCTAAAATATCACAAACTTGATGTAACGCATTAATGCTCAGTCCAATCTTCAAAACTTCAAACTCAAATAATACTCCCTCCGGTCCCTAATGTAAGAGCTAGCCGCAAAAAAAAAACGCTTCTTAAGAAAGAATGTGAATATTAGTTGGATGTCTGGAGTTAATGCTTCTTTTCCAAAATTGTCCATATTTATTATCTACTTTTAAGAGAGAGAAATACATAAGCATTAATAAATATGAAAGAGAGTTAGGGGTAAAGTAGGAAAAAATGCATTAAATGAGGAGAGAATGTGGGGTGAGCTCTTACATTAGGGACCAAAACCATTCAAATTTTGGACTCTTACATTAGGGACCGGAGGGAGTATTTATTATTCATTCCCCGTAAACACAAAAACAGAACAAAAATCATGACAATCGACGGGGAAAAAGAGGAACAACTAGAAGCTTGCAGTACACACATGTTTCTGTTGTATTTGTGTGTGGTATTATAGATTTGTCGCTTAACAGGGTAATGTTATGGTGAGACTAGTTTTTAAAAGAAGATATATAGTAGCACTTTACAGTCTTTGTTGAATCCTGAGAACCGCAAAAGAAGGTCTAGAAATTACTTCGAGTTTTATTTGTTCTGAAAAATTTGTTCTTTTTTTTTTCAAACAAAACTTGTTCTTCAATGAAATGACATTTACATATAATTTACTTCACAGACTTTTAATCACAAGCCCTGCAAAGAAAAAATAACAGATAAAAAACAAGGCGGAGTGTGCAATCAGATTTTTTGAAGTGGAGTAGGTGCAGTGGTACGGTGCACACACCAAATTGTGTAACGATTAATCAAAAATTCATATGTGTATTGTTGGACTGGCGGCGTAATGGTGAAATAATAATGTGAAGAAGATTTCCCGTTTTTAAGCAAAACTAATAAAACAAATTTTGATTCGATGAACAACACATAACTCGCAGTCATGACCTTAAGTGCATACTTGATTATTGTGGACAACGATGTTATGGACGAAGGCTTTGGGCACCAATATCCATGGTTTGCAGACGGTAATACATTTATTTTTTTTAATAAATGACAATTCATTAAAACTAGATAAAAAAGTTATAGTACAATAGTAGAGTTTAAATAGAAAAAGAGGAGAGAGCATACTCATAAATTCACAAAGAAGATTGACATCTACTTGAAAGTAAGAGCAGCTAGTAAAAGATTCGAGTATGCAGTAGATATCTTTCCCTACAATGTCAGCTTGCAGACCGAACTGAGATAAGATTAGTTGGCTAGAGAGATCAGAAAAAACAGCAAGAGATTGACCGCTATAAAATAAGTCAGAATCTTGTATCCAATGAATGACAACCCTCACATATCTAAGGAGGAATTTTAAGAATTGATGCTTGAGCTTGTGCCAAATGAAGCATTGGACGATGGACGAATGCAAGAAAATCTGCAATTTACATAATGAACCAAATCTGGATTGGGAACGGTGCATTAAGATATTCCAATCATGGTGAAAGACATATTGGTAATACATTTATTTAATTAAGCTCTCATTATATAAAAGCATTAAATTTCTTCCTTGGATATCAATTCCCGCTTAAGTTTACGTCAATGAATTACTAATGTGGTAAGATATTGGGATATAGTGTTATAATAATTTTAAAAAAAAAATTATTTTGAAAGTTTACTCTAAAGATTAATTCATCAGAATTGAATACTGCACATGTGCAGCAAAACATAAAACGCAAGTTTACCATTTGTATAGCTATTAAATCACTTTTTTTGTTTAACTAAATAAGAAATATTATTTATTTATTGTGATGGGAAAATTTGTGACGACGTTTTCATCTAAGCAATAAAAAAATTAAACATTATTCCTTTCACTCTCATAAAATAATTTTTTGGAGGGAGAAGAGTGGAACAATTACGTCCGATATAGTTCAGGACGGGGCGTGGGCAATTTGAATTTTATAGGGTAACTTGCTATAATAATTCCCTCGGTTTTAATTATAAAACTAAGTTGATTATTTTAAAGATTAATGAAGTGAAATATACCGCGAAATTTTAATATATGCTACAAACAACTAGATCTTAATCTAGTTTATAGATGAAATAAATTAGTTTCTTAAAAAAATAGATAAGCATGACTAATTCAAAGTGATTTATTTTGTATTATTTATTCAAAAAAATCAAGTCAATCTTATAATTAGGATTGGGAAAAAGTATATTTTTGTTGCCTCATGGTTTGGACATATGTGTAATTGATTTTTTTTTATTCGAGGTCCGTATATAATTCTCTAAACTAATAATACTCCCCTCCGTTCCTAAATACTCTATAAGATTACTTTAGGAAAGTGGATAAGTTCCTAAATATAAGATCACTTCCTATTTTATCTCAAGTTTTGCCCAAACTACCTTTATACTACCTCTTTTCATTGAAAATCCCTCCTCCTTTTAAAGTTAAGTAATTGAGGGGATTTTGGGAAGATCATGTAATTTTATTATATTCCTTAATCTCCCCAAATTAACCAAAGTGATCTTATATTTAGGAACGGTGGGAGTATTATTATAATTGTTCGCACCGCAAGTGCACGGGTCGCGCCAAGTAATAAAGTGTTAAGTAGAGTATCGTTCCCACGAGGATTTGGTTCCAAAACCCGGTCAAGTAGAGATTATCGCACTCTCGCTCAATTTGAGTGATCCAAATGTCAAGAGTGAAGTGTAACTATATAATAAAAAATAAGAAAAAACTATGAACAAGTGATTCTCCAACTTCAAGGATAAATTGAGACTTAAGATTATCTATCCCCCTTGTATCTCCTACCCTTAAAATGTCTCCTCTCACAATTGCTTTTAATAGCTATATATGTGCTAACCTAGGGTTCACAATGTACTTGTAAATGCTCCGTCGAGTCAAGAACAAGTGTTTAATTCTATTAATCATGCAATCTCTTGTCACAATTAATAAAACCCAATTTCTAAGTTTCAACCCTAATGTGGCTATGTGAGGCTAATAAGTATATGTCTATCTTATTAACAAAACCATTCATTTGTCATGCAAACTTCAAGTTCTCACACTATTCCACTCAAGTTCTACACTTAACCTAGCTCTCTCAAGTCATAAGTCAAATGAACAAACCAACTAAATGGTGATCAAGCATTTAGAAGCATTAGGGCTAGAGTAAAATAAACACATATATAACATTAATCACAAAAGGAGCGGAAAAATCAAGAGTTAATCCATACAAGGGTTCAAAATAATCCTAAAACAAAGTGTTTAGCTACTCATGTTCAAAGACCCTAAAGGGAAAGATACAATAATAATCATAAACATTGAACAAAAGTAAGGGAAGGAGAATGGAGAAGAAGGACCAAGATGTGTAGCTCAAATCTCTTCAAAACTTCAAACCCCAACTCAATCTCCACCAAGCTCCATGCCCTAGCACACCACTAAGCTCCCCAAGAAGTCCAAGAAGTGAAGAATGCCGACCTCCCACTGTTTTGCCTCTTTTAAACCCTAACTTTCGAGTGAGAATGATGTAAAAACGCAGAGTTCGCTGTTCGTTCGCTGATGGCTAACGTTCAGCGAACCCATTTTTCACAGGTTCGCTATGCGTTCGCGAAATGCGAACCTCCAGCGAAAAATTTGGCAGAATAGGTGCATTTTGGGGCAGATTCGCGGTTCGTTCGCTGAGGGCTAACTTCCAGCGAACCTTTTCTTCCCTTTTTCTCTTCTTTTGTTTATTGCTTCCATTCTTTTGATGTACCTATGCTTGTCCATTTGTTCCTACTCACATTAACTAGAAAGGGATGGTGAGCTCCTCAACACATATATATATAAAAAATTAAGCAATTTCAACTCATAATCTCATGCACATGTATTTCTTATCATTTTTTCTTTACCATATGAGTATTGCTATATTTCTATCTATTTATTTACCAAAAACATGCGATAAATCAGGAAATTCAGATGAAATGTGTGTACAATTATGGAGTTTATCATTAATGTGAAGGTTCAAGAGAGTGTTTAAATATTGTTGCGATAGAATTGGTAGGTGGAGAGTTTAAGTGGGAGATGCCACTATAGGGAGTTTATTCCAAGAGAGTAGCAACGCACACTGCAAAAACATCTCCGTGCAGCTCACCTTAATCACTTAACTACTAGTACTATAATTTTTATTGGGTTTCAGGTATTTGGTTGCTACCCGAAAATTCAAAACTATTACATTATTTTCCTAATATTGCTTCTGCATATAAAAGCCATTTCTAATTTTAATGAACAGCTATATTACCCAATGGGTCATCACGAATATACCTGGACCCCAGTTAGTTTATTTAAGAAAGAATCACTTACATTTTTTATTAGACAAATGTGTTTAACTTTTGAACTGATATATAATTTAGTAGTAAAGTGCGATGTATTTTACAATCAGTAAGCTTATTCTTTTGATTTATTGATCTTCCCAAAAATGAAGTTAAACCAGAAATAAATTAAATAATTCATCCGATCCTAATAATAAGATCAAATTGACTTTTTCCCCTAAAAACTGATTTATTCAATTTGTTTGTATTCATGTTTTTTCCTCAAAACCGATTTATTTCACTATAAACAATCATATAATCTAATTAATGTGGTATAGTATGATTTGTTTCTTTAGCTTAAAAAAATCAACTTGATCTTATAATTAAAATCAAGTAAGTATTTTATAATGTTACATCCACTTGTTTAAAGTACTGTATGTTAAGAAAAATGTTCGTCGTGGTTGAAATGATGACGGTGTTAAGGAAGATTTAAAAGTTTAAACTACCATGCAATGAATGCTGCAGCATTAAGGCTGGGGTGTAAAAATAATAGTACTAATAATCAAGCAGATGCAAGGCCATAAATTACAATGCTAGTATATTGATTGTTCTGGGTGAACCAATCCTACATCATCAACGGAGTATTTTTTGGACTCTACTCAAAATTACGGATTTATTTTTTATGTGCAGACCAAACTCACCAAGTATCTGATGTTTTAATAAGAGCCCGTAACCAAGCGTAGTTCATCTGAGTTTTTTTGGTTGTTTGATCGAGCTTTTAATGCCTGGAATCTCAGAAAATAAATTAGACTTTAATGCGGGAGTTTGTTGAATTAAAACAATCACCATATGTAAAATCAAGTTGCAGATCTGAACAAGGGATCCTTCAATGCTTCCATTAAACACTGAAAGCACCAAGAGATTCGGCTGATCGCAGGATCCACTTTTCACGTGGCCCTCGTTTAGAGTCTCCTTGTTTCACAAATATACTTATTCTTGTCATGAATTTTATCAACAGAGCTTTATTAAATTGAAGTGACTAAGCTCAGTTGTTTAGAGTAGGATACGGCTAGGCTCTGCAAATAGAAAAGCCTGGTTAAAGTTGGGCTAAAGCCCAGCAGAGGTTGTGTATGAAACGTCTGTTTTTCTAAGTGGCCCATTTAAGTATAAATGGACATACCAAGGTGACAAGGGCCAGATCATGGGGACAATGCAAGGTCTAAAATTGTCCTGGGACAAAGACTACAAAAAGGTAATAGGATCAACCAACTGTGTGGGTGCTATCAACCTTGCCATAGAGGATGTGCATGGGATCACCCTTTCATAGCTATCATAGAGGATATTCGTCAAGTCATTAATAGAGATTGGTTTGTAATTTTGAGACAAAGATAGTGAGGACTGCTGACACCCTTGCGAAGGCTTCACACAACATGACAAGGAGTTGAGACTGTTGAAGAGGGATAGGAAAAACTTAAATTTTGTTTCTAGTGTCTTAGATAGGACACAGTTTGTAATCCAGTTTGCATTAAAAAAAATCTCTAAGTGTGTGTTTCGTTTGAGGGCCGGGGAGGGAGAGAGGTGTATGTATTTTTGGAATGTCAAAATATTTAAGAGAATAACATAATTTTAGAATGAATTAATTGAAAATTTTAGTAGAGTAGCGGAAAAATTTAGAGGGCCCCATCTCACTCTTTCTAAAAATCCATCGTCTCCACGGATCCTCTCCCTCTCCTACCCTCCCCTCAAACCAAACACCCTTGTCTTGTTTTGGTTTTGGTACTTAAAGTTTTAAATTAATGGTTTTCCGCTAGACTTTGTAAAATCAATAGTTTTAGTCCTTGAACTTTCAATCAATTTTGGTATTCTCCATCAACTTTATGAAAATTAATATGCCCAATAATTTTTAAAAACGAAAATGCTAATGTAAACAAAACAAACATGCCACCGTAAATTTATTGGGATTCATCTTAAATTACTTCTCTGGAACTCAATACAATTTTCTAAATTATGAGATGGTTAATGTTGGATTAAGAGGTACCACTAAATGGGAATTCGATCCAGCAGCAGTGTTTAAACGACTTTAGGATTTTACCTCCTTTCCATTTTGATCCCAAGGTTTCTTTCTTTTTCTCTCCCTTTTCTTTCTTCCACCAACCCATTCCCTTTTTTTTTTCATTTTAATAAATAATTTCCATATTTTTCATTTTAATACTTTTCATTCTAAATTTTGAGAAGGGCCAACTTATCTCAACAAGAAGCTCATTTACCGTGTGGGTATGAAATCATGGGTTCGAATTAGTCACTTTGTAAAAAACAGAAGTTAGACTGCCTAATATATTCACTACCTCAACATCCTAATCAAGTGGGGACTATAATTTAGTTGGTCCTTTTTTTAACACATAATATAAGACCTATTGATGAGATAAATTAGGTACTAAATATAAAACCTATTAACTAGCAATCTAACATCTTAAATCTAATAAAATTAGGGAAATAAATATATTTATGACCGCGAAGGCGCGAAGGAAGTATATTTTTGAGAGATCTGAGAAACTTCGGGAGCTATGGGTTAAACAGGATAGATAGGAGTAGTTAATACCGCGAAACCAAAAACGAAGGACGAAAGATCGAAACATTGCAGAAATTATTCAATCGATGGGCAACGCTCAATCACCTTCCTCTCATCCTCAATATGCTTCAGCCTTTAGGTTTCTCACCACTCTCTAATTTTTCACAAAAACAATTTATTTGCTAACAATGTTCTGAAAAAAAAAAAACACTATTGCAGAGCTTTCACGCAAAAGGAACTTCAAGATTTAAAGACTCTCTTCAACTCTCTCGCTTCTCAATCGCACACCAACGGCGATCACGTCTCTCTCTCCGTCTTTCAGGTTCACTTTTCATAAAATTGTTATCTTTATCATCAATCAATCAAGCGATGCACTTTCGAGCCTAGAAAATTCGTTTTTTTTTTTGTTACAGTCATATTTTGGACTTCATGGACCTCTTGGGGGGAGATTGTTTGATTTGCTTACTCAGCAGCGTGGGGATAATAAGTTGGCTTTTGAAGATCTTGTTATTGCTAAAGTAAGTCATTATTGTGGCTGTGAATGATCATTGTTTTTGGGTTATAATTGCTTCATATCCCATGTTTTGTTTTGTTGTGTCACAGGCTGCTTATGAGAAAGGAACAAAAGATGAGATTGATCAATTCATCTATAGGTTACTAGATGTATCTGGAGATAATATTGTAGGGAGGTGAGCAATGCTCATTTGTAACCTTTTGTTTTAAAACTTTTAATGCAAGTTAAACTATGAACCCACCTTGATAAATGATAAGACTACTTGTAGGTATTAGGAATTTTTCATTCCTTTGGTTTCAATGTATGTGTTTCATTTTCATGACCTGAGAGTTCTGATTTATTGACAGCAGTCCCCAGCATGATATTATATGGCATAGATTTTGTCAGAGGACAGAAGATTTTAAATGTTGGAATGGAATTTTTATATTTATTATGTCCAATGCTGTGGTGGAATATAATTGCTTACCTGCCTTTTCTTTTATATTTCTTTTGTTTCATTTTCGTTTGTTTTGATGCATATGACATTAAGCATGCAGGTCTGATTTAGAATCTGTTCTAATAGCAATTTTTAACAACCTATTGAGCATTAAAGATTCTGAAGTTGGATCAAGTTCACATCAGGACATTGTCAATGCATTTTTGAATGCTGCAACTTTCTCAAAGCATGAAGAAGGATGCGCAGAGGAGGCTATGTCTTTCGAAGATTTCAGAAGTTGGTGCACTCATATCCCTTCTGTGAGAAAGCTTCTTGGCAGTTTGCTGATACCACCTGATTCAGGTACTTTATTTTTATTCAAAAGCTGGTGGATAATATTTGAGAACATATAAGGGGAAGTTAAGGACATTATAGACATTTTAATATTCATATTATTTGTTTTTGCTTCTTTAGGAAGACCGGGTTCTCAAATTCCTCATCTGTTGCATTCGGATGGTATTGATCCTGATATGTTTCTTTTGAGGAAGGAGTATGCATGGCATATTGGGGGAGCACTTTCTCAGCATGAAGTGGAAGCATGGAAACTTTTGTATCATAGTGCTCTAAATGGTCTTAGTTTTAACACATTCCTGGGCAACATTTCGTAAGTATATCATCTTGCCTTTATACTTTATTGATGAGTAATGTAATATTATTATGTTGCTATGTAGTAAAAGAAAATGCCATTTAAACTTTCCAAGATGGTGGATTTGTGATGAAAATGCATGAATTAGTTAAAGAGTTTATAATTGTTTGGAAACGTCAAACATGATGCATTAGTAACTTATACAAATGTGAGCAATAAAGCCAAGATGACCTGCTTGACAGCTACGCTCCGTCTACTTTCTCTGTATACTTGTGGCTGAATGATAGTCAAATTTATATACTCCAACTTGACTAATCAGGATTAAAGCTTAATTCAAAATTGAACTGCAGAAATCACGAAGGCCCTACTGTTTTCATTATCAAGGATAAAGAAGGTTGTATTTATGGAGGATATGCTTCCCAGCCATGGGAACGTCATGCTGAATTTTATGGAGATATGAAATCCTTCCTCTTTCAGTTAAATCCAAAGGCGTCTATATATAGACCTTCAGGAGCGAACAATAATCTACAATGGGTAACCATCCTCTATTTCTCTTCTTCTTGTTATCTACACCATTTTATGAAATTTGTGGTATAACGTTAGTTAGCATTGAGGGGACATGACAATGATCTCATATTCACTGTCTTTATTTTGTAGTGCGCTGTGAACTTCACTTCAGAGGACATCCCAAATGGTATTGGGTTTGGCGGACGTGTTAATCACCTTGGTTTATTTCTGTCGGCGAATTTTGATCAGGGGCATACATTTTCATGTTCCACATTTGGGAGTCCCTGCCTCTCCAAGAGTAGCCGTATATCCCCAGAAGTAATCGAGTGCTGGGGAGTGACTAAAGCAGCTCAAGCAGGAATTCAAGGCAGGAATGAAGCCGGTAAGGGAACTATACTTGAGAGATACAAGGAGGATAGGAATATGCTCAAAATGGTGGGCCTTGCGAATTCCAGCGAGTGAAATTGACACCACATTCTCGAATCAATTTCTTTTTATCTCTTGGCTAGCCCTTTGATGTACTGACTTTTTCGAACTCTTTGGACTGCTTTATTTTAAGAGCTGGCGCACATGGACGTTGACATGTCTTATGCGTTATGCTTCAGCTCAAGAACTCAAACTTGTGTTGGAATTTGGATGATGAAAGATCAGATAGCAGTTCTTGACCAGCGTGTATATAAGATCTCACTAATGTCATGCAAGATTTGTCACTTCTTTTGTTTTGAATTAGTTTTGTTTTTTCAAATCATTGCTGTTCCTTTATGATATTATATGATACTCCTATTTTTACACGGTTATTCTTTTATTTTTAACCATTACTTTGCTACTTGTCATGCATATATCACCAGTCTTACACACTGGAGCACAAAATTTAGATCTATTTTCGTTTGGTTTGAAGAATCCCTATTAGCATAGCCTGTACATGTAGATGCCCTTAATGATTTGTTCCCCGTGCGCACGGGAGAATTTGCTCGTTTAAGACTAGATATCGAATGGTTTTACCTCTTTTCCGTGATAAATCTAGTATTGTATATCAAAATGGCATCTAGACTTTTTTATCAAGCTAATAGCATCCGGTTTTGACTTATTAGTATAAATTAGTATAAATTTGTGGTCAATTAGCCAAATCAAGGATAAGTCTATCACGAAAGTTGGCCTTTGGCGTATGAACAGGTCTTAAAAAACACTTGGCAGAGATATTCCAGTTGAAACCACAGTACCCAAATATGATCTAATGGACAACCATATAAAATATAAGAATTGTGTGGAATATGTTTGATAATCTCTAAGCTATCCATAATGTAAGAATTGTGGCTCTTTAGTATCAAAGAAAATCAAGCATTCCATTCAAAAAAAGAAAAGAAAATCAAGTATTATGGCCTTTGTTTCTCAAAGTTTCTCAAAGTTAATGAGTCATATTTCAGGATTAAAACGTGCATTAAAAAGGCGGCCAATTCCAAAAGAGGTACACACAAAAGCCCTCGTCAACATCACCCAGCGCAAACATCATTTTTATTAAGGACAGGAGGGAGTAAGAGTTAAGTGATGCAGTTACAATCTTATCATCCTTCAATGAATATTTAACCCAGTAGCGTTATCTATTATTAATAATATTTGAAGGTAAGCTGTGACACTGAATTCCATCAACCATTTGTTGCTGGCTTATTCTAAATCAACAGCCCCAATCACATTTTACTCCTTATCATATAACTCCGTCCTATATCATTTGTTATTCCACTTTAGAATCAAGAAGCTAATAAAATGCAAACTCAAATATATAATGGCATCAAAAGTCCTAACAAGCATGAAGTAATTTTCACTGAAAAACGCACACAAGCCAAATCATATGAGAAGTTAAGAAATCTTCTCAGCTTCAATTATCACTAATAACCTTCCACCACAAAGGAAGGAAAACTAACAGAAAAATCAAATATAAGAAATACAAAGCACAGAACATTAAAAAACCACAAACCAGTTCAAACCCACCACAAATAGAAAACTAATTAGCAGGCAGTAATACCAATCAAAATCCAAATTAATATGCCACATTAAGTAGACAACGTCTATTCCATACACCAAAACATTTGATGAGCTTCAATGGTATAAAATCCTCTAACAAAAAGAGTTCAAACTTAATAATCCTCAGGTAACAAGTAAAACTTAAATTACACAAAACATAATAAACTAAGAAAAATCTCAAATCTCAAAACCGCGAAGATAAACACGAAACCCTAATACCTCTTAGCTCCACCAAAACCACCACGTCCAAATCCTACATTCTGCTGCACAGCGACAGGCTCAGCCTTAACGAGGCCAGGAATATCATTCATACCAAGAGCATTAAGCATATCCAAAGTCTCCTGATCAACTTCGATGTGGTCAGTCCTAATGGCCGAAACCTCAGGCACGAAATCCATGCGACGCTCGCGCTCTTCCTCTTGAAGCTTCAGCGAGATTCCACGCACAGGTCCTTTCTGAATTCTCTTCATCAGATGTGTGGAGAATCCTGCGATCTTGTTGCGCAGCCTCTTGGAGGGAATCAAAGCAACCTCTTCGAGGATCTTCTTGTTTGTGTGGAAATCAAGTGTCATTTTAGAGTAGTACTTCTCTATTACCTGACGTGAAGATTTCTTCACTGTCTTTGTACGGACGCGTCCCATGGTGGCTACGGCGGCGCAAGGAGAAGACGAAGAAGATTCACAGGTGAAAGTGAAACCCTAGGCGCTGCGCAGTATGGTAATACTAATGTTTGAGCTAGGGTTTTTTGTATCTATGAGGAACTTGATGACATGGGCTTTATGTAAGATGCATATTAGGCCCACGTTAGGATTTCAGGGCCTTTTATTAAATGCCGGCCCATGGAACACTGAAATGGGCCATGTTAAAATTTGGTGTTTTTAATTACCAGCTTTTTTTTTGCACTGAGATTCCCTACTTATTAATGCGGCCGACTTATAAGGCTTGGCTCGGAATGATCAAGGATTATGATTTTTGGAGCCCACCATGTGCTTATGTATTTGTGGTGATGAGCAATATGACTGATTAACACTGAATCAAAACCCCGAATGATCTATCGTCAACCCGCCTAAATTTTTGTTGATCATCGATTTAAAATTAGAAATGCATGTAGTCTTTATTTATTACTCTTTAGAGAACTTCAACCCTTTCCCTCTTGTAAGATAAAATTACATAGTTTTTTGGGATTAATTTTTTTTCTTTTACTTCGTCATAAGATTATACATAAAATTGGTGAAATATTTTTTTATCAAGAAAATTGGTGAAATTTTAATATCACATGAAAAATTTGTTCTATTTTCAATTTTATATGGTTATTAAAGATTCAGTGACTTAAATTTAAATACATGATTGTATATATTTTAAATTTTAGAGAAATTAAACTGAAAATTGAACCGCTTTTAATCCATAAGATATCAAAATATCATACATTTTATGTAGAATCTATTGATAAAATCAAACACATAAAATTTGGTCCTAAAGATACAAAGATGAGTAAAGGAGAAGAGTGGTAAAGGAGAGAAGTTAGGTCCATTCATTCATGGAGCATTTATTTGTATATGAATTTGTTACAATCAAATCAATCACAATGAACACCCACAAACGTATTATATTATGAATTTTCACAATATAATGTGGTGCCGGTATAAAATGAGAAAAAATAGATAACGTTTGTATTTGGATAGGTTAAGCCATAGTTGACATGAAAACAAAGTTTCTACAATAATTGCTTAATTTCCGTGGTGTTAAATAAGTAAAGTTGTGGAATGCACTTGTTTTAATTAAGGTTGCACAAACGATGTAAAGAATGAGCCACATATATGCGCAGGTGATGCACTAAAGAAATTTTGTTCTAACATTTTTAGCTTGATACTCGGCCTAATCCTATGTAGTGTGAGACCAAGATTGGGTAGGATATGTCCTGTTTGCTCTAAAACCTTCAAATCTAGGAAAAAAAATAATTAAAGGAATAGTGAAATAAATAAAATAAATTAGGAAAAAGAAGTAATAAAATATTTTGTGTGGTGTTGTATTAAATATTAATTATTTTATAATATATTTTAAATTATGAAATAGATTATTTATTTACTGAAATAATACTACCTCCGGTCCTAAATATAAGACCTAGATGACTTTTTTTTTTGGAGAGATTAAGGTTGCGAAATATATTATTAAATTATGACATATTTGATATATTTTTAGATTATCCATTAGTTTATAGGCAAAATATACTAGTATAAGGGAAAAATTAGGTAAATCATCAATTTATAATTAATTTATTTTGTTTTTTTAGGATTTTCCAAAAAAAGTCAATTAGGTCTTATATTTAAGACCGGAATGAGTAATATTTTCAATCCTCACCACCCCACTAGTCGTTAGACGTATATGTCATGTCCTTGTCATGTTTTGCCTAATGGTCAATTTGGTCTTGTTTTTGTTTATTACAGAATTTAGTCGTGTTATAATTGTTAGCTCCAATCTAATGGGGGATTTGCAGTTTAGTCCCTGGTAAGGGAAATTAATACTGGAAGGTCCCAATACATTCCAAAATAATTATAAAGTCCCAGGAGCCCTTTCCTGCAATTGTTTGCTTATCTTCAATGACTATTTTGCCCTTATAAGATGAAAGCATAGTCCCCTGTAGGGACCAGTGAGATTACAACCATATTTAATGAGGGCAAAATGGTCATTGAAGTTAAGCAAACAATTGCAGGAAAGGACCCCTGGGACTTTATAACTATTTTGAAATATATTGTGACCTTCCAGTATTAATTTCCCTTACCAGAGACTAAACTGCAAATACCCCCAATCTAATTTGTCCCATAACAAAATTGCATTGGGGTGAGCCGAGTCCATCTGGTACCACAAGGTCATCAGTTTCTGTGCGCGGCTAGTGTCAAGTGCTCGGGGACACTGACACACCATTCCTTTAAACATCTTTTTAATCCTTATCCCTGTTTGTTTCCTTTCGATTCGATAATTTCCCACGTGGCTTAATATAAATGATAAACTTGTTAGCTATAATTTCCATGTTTATTTATTTTACACATATAATCATAACTAATTCAAACATACATAAATCTTGTTCATGAAAAATAAATTACGTATTAGTCATTTTTTACTCATAATCATACTATAACATAATAAATCTCATTATACAATCTACTTCATTTTCAATTTAACTTTATATTTAAATCACTTTGCCACGGAGAGGGGGATTGGATGAAAGTAAACAAGTGAAACCATAGCTCTTAAAAGAGATGCATTCCGAAGGCAATGAAAAATTGACTATGTATGTTAATAAATCATTCCACACACACACATATATATCGAGGGTCAGTGATTCAAACCACTCAATTAAAATAACATTATTCGATTAAATCTTAAAAACGCTTATTTATAACCCTGAGGAAGCAATATTTAAATACAAATAAGACACTAATCATGAATTAAATATCATGATATAAATCAAACACTTTCACCTTGTCCGACCCGTCAAATCGGTTTGGGTTTTCATACTATCACGCTCACACACGTATGTACACATACATCAAAGCACAAGCATGTTCCTTGCCAGAAGGAACCACCTTAAAATAGCTGATAAATACATCTCGATAAACGTGTTATATATATTGTGGAGATATAAGATAAAGCTAAGCAGTAAGCTATGAAGCGATGTGATCATTTCTTGTAGAAAAGCTTCACCAGATCTTTCACCCCAGACGTAAGTGAAAGACTTGACTTTCCATTATTTGCACCTCCATCCACCACTAAGTTCAAACCATTCACCGACTTTGATTCATCACTGCTCAGAAAAACAGCCGCATTCGCTACCTCTTCCGGTTCCATAAGTACCATCCCCTTAGCCATCACCATACCCATCATTTTCTCCGTTACTTTACTTTCAATCTTCAAAGCATTAGCAGCTAACGGCGTCATAACGGCGCCAGGAGATATACAATTCACTCTTATCCCATATTGCATAAGTTCAACACTTAGATTCTTCATAAGTCCAACAATTGCATGCTTTGACGCCGCGTAAGCATGTGGTGCTTCTCCGGCGACCACCGACGCTAGACTCGCCGTGAAAAGAATGACACCTTTTTTTGCAGGTATCATAACTCTTGACGCATGCTTTGCACCCAAGAAAGCTCCGTACACGTTAATGTCGAAAACCCTTTTGAAGGTTTCATTTGTGGAGCCTTGTATAGTGAAATCTAAGTCGCCCAATATGCCGGCGTTGTTGTACATAATGTCTAGCTTGCCGTACTTGGAAACGGCAGTGTCCACGGCGTTTTTGACGTCGGAATCATTCGTAACGTCGCAGTGAACGTAGGAAACGGTGTCGTCTGTGCCGAGTGATTTGCAAAGGGATTGGCCACGGTCGTCTTGGATGTCGGCGACGATGACTTTGGCGCCGTTTTGGATAAATAGTTTGATGGTGGCGGCGCCAATGCCGCTAGCGCCGCCGGTGACGATGGCTACTTTTCCTTGGAGCCTAATACAGATAATATATTATGGATATGCATAATTAGAGGATATTATTCTATAATTATGTGTACATAGAAACTAGAAAGCCAGCAAGAAATTAAAAAAAGACGTGGGAAATTAAAAAGTAGTAAGGAAAGTGTGTTGTTACCTTCTGGGAGTAGAAGCCATGGAGGAGGGTTGTTTTTATGTATAGGATGGCAGTGACGATGATTGGGTTGTGTGAAGAGATAGATGAATATTGAGTTTTTATAGAGGAGCGAGCATATATATAATGCATGAGCCGAACTTGATTCCATTCCCAATCATATAAAAAAAATGAAAAGGGCAGGCCAATCATATTTAGTCTAATTTTCATATAAAGACAGTTCAGAGGAAAAAATCTCTTTTGGACCGTGTTAAATCGTTTTAGTTTTTTTGCCTGTTCATTTTTTTTCGAGTTGAAGAAGATTATTTAAACTCTATCATTATTTTTAATTAGAATGAGTTAATATATATAAGTTTTAGTTCGTTGAACTTCGAACTTTGATTTATTTTGTTTTTAATCCTTGAACTTTGAAAGGTTATTGTCCTTGAAAATTGTTCCATAAATTAATAAAGCTAATATCTAAAAGCTCATGATGGTGTATTAAATCATCCTAATGTTGCATTAACCTTGTTAGTTAGGTGAATTATTTAACAAGCAGCCATCAACTCGACAAACATGCTATATATACTCCTCTAATTCTTTTTTTGATAGCATATATACTCCTCTAATTCTACTTATAAATAGAGAGAGAATGTTTTATTTAGCCTTATATATGAGTCACCTTATTAAATATTTATAAGTTCATCGTTATTTATTATATGTTGACTTTATTTTCATATAATATATAGTGTATATTAAATATATAGGTAGGATAGAGAATTATTCTTTTATATTTTATTGGAAAATCAATGAGTTTTATAATGTTTTCTTTAATATGTGAAACAAGCGAGTGATTTATAAATAAGACTAGTAAACCTGATTTAAAAATTTTAAAAGAATAATACACGGGAAATAAAAAACGCGTGGAATAATAATTAAGGAACACGTCAACAAGATTTGGGGAAGAGGGAAGGTCGGCGCGAGATTTTTTCTACTTCTCCTCTTTGTATAAGTCAATCTGTTAATTAAGCTATCTGGTTTAATTCTTCTTACTCTAAAATCGTTAATGATTATGTGGAAACCCATAAGAAGTCAAAGAAAATTGTGATAGTGTAGAGGCTGTGGCTTCAAGATTTTAAAATTTTCTCAATTATATTGATAATGGGTGAGCTAAACACATTTCTTAAAATTTAAAATTTAGGTATAAAAAAATCTTATATATACTCCAAGCTTTCATGATTCTTCTTCCAATCTTTCCCAAATCTTAGACGTATTCCCCATTTTTTAACGGTTGATTTCCCGTGTCGTGGTTTTGATTCATATATAATGATGAGTACAAAATTTCTTCATTCAATTGGTGAAATTGTTTCTCTTTCACTTTCTGATCCACCACTTCGAGAGCGTAATAACAGCTCTTTTATTGTGCAAGTGAAACTTACACTATTTAGAGTAAAATTTTATCACCAGCTTATACTTGGAATTTTCAACTAATATATTTATAAAGTGAACATAGTACTACTACTACTATGGAGTAATCGATTCCTAATAGACATTAGATTATTGAGCAGCAGTGTTTAAACTAAGAAAACACCTTTTGATTAACACTGAAGTGCTTGAAGAAAATAACATCCACACACAAGCCTTAGAAATCTATCCATGCCATTGGGCATGTTAGGTGCTCGTCTTTGATGAGCAGCTCAAGTTCTCAACTACTTAAGAAGATATCGTATAGGCTATGTTCAAACCTGATACGACTTGGACAATCAGGATTTTAATTTGATTTATTAAATGTAATTACACTCTAATGGAAATCTGATCAAAAAAATATAAAAAAAATTCTCGACTTAACAGTAATTGTTTATTTTAAAAAAATTAAAATCCTATTTACAAGATTAATAATTTCTGGACCATACATATTTGTCTAGTTGGGAGCATTCATAAGTCTTTACGGGCACCTAAACTACTGATTCCTCAATGGAATTGAATATGTCAGCAAATACTCCAACATACTAGTTAGTGTGAAGAAATCAATAAGCATGGACCCAGATACCCAAAAAATTAAATACATATACTCCCTCCGGTCCCTAATGTAAGAGCTAGCCGTCAAAAAAACGCTTCTTAAGAAAACATGTGAATGTTAGTTGGGTGTCTGGAGTTAATGCTTCTTTTCCAAAATTGCCCATATTTATTTCTGCTACTTTTAAGAGAGAGAAATACATAAGCATTAATAAATATGAAAGAGAGTTAGGGGTAAAGTAGGAAAAAATGCATTAAATGAGGAGAGAATATGGGGTGAACTCTTACATTAGGGACCAAAATCATTCAAATTTTGGGCTCTTACATTAGGGACCGGAGGGAGTATATAATAAGGTCAGTTGTATCGAGTGCTCAAAAATATGGGGCAATCTGTACTTATTTGTTTAATTTGTATTCCTTTTGACTGAGAAAATTTATGCTCACAATTTTGCATCTCCTGCATGCGGTGTGGTCACATTGGGCACCAATCTGTACTACGTATATGTATGATCCAGCACCAATCTATAGGCTATCGCTGGAAGAAAAAGCATTGAAACTTTGCATCGTTTTGCTCTTTACTCGGCTCGAATGATTTACTATATAAAGGACAATTGGCATATGCAACCCTTACCATGTCAACTTTTCAAGTGGCTTCAGGTTCATCTCACACATCCTCCTCTTGATTGGCTCGAGTGACATTCTTGATGATAGGTTATAAATTATTCCTTTCAGTATGTATGGGTCTGTATTATAAGAGTGCATCCGCCAAAAAGCACTTCTTAAAAAACATGTGAAAGTATTTAACATAATATTGAAGTATGTTATTATTAAACACAAATGTTTTTCTTGAATTAACTAAAATATACTTTCAGTCCCTTATGTTTGACTCAAGTTTCAATTCAGTCTTTTATTTTTAAAAATTACACTTGTAGTCATTTTTCGCTAACACTGTTAGTTTCACTTAACAAAAAACTACAAAACTTTTTTTATGTGAAACTAACGGTGTTACAAAAAAAATTAAAAGTATACTTTCCAAACATAAAGTACTAAACTGAAACTTAACGCAAACATAAGAAATCAAAAATATATTTTAGCCCTTTAGATGAATGCTCCTTTCGTTAGAACGTTTAATTTTCTATTTTGATTTTAGTGACAGTACTTTAAAATTAGTGATTTTGAATTTTGATCCTCAAACGTGTTTCAAATTTTTTGTCATCATACTTTGTACCAGTGTTCCTTTCAATTTCAATGACTAAAACCTCTAAATGTAAAGTTCTTGATCAAAATTAAAATTGACTAAAAGCTATAGGATAAAATAATATTAATATTATCATTTTTTGTAATTAATTTTCAAACAAATTTGATGTTTCTTGTTTCAATAACCCTTTTAAAATTTTGGCGAGGTGATTCAAAATGTCTCATGGTTAATATGAGATGGAGTATCGGTATGGGCCATTTTAAAACCATCAATTCGGCTTACGGTTACAGACAGAGCTGGTCCTTGGATTTAAATACAGGCACGGTATGGTCGTCACCAGTGTGAGATGGAGCCATAAATGGTGCCATAAGTACCATCCAACTAACTACTACTCCCTCTGGTCCCTAATTTAAGAGTTAGCCACCAAAAAAGCGTTTCTTAAGAAAACATGTGAATGTTAGTTGGATGTCTGGAGTTAATGCTTCTTTTTCAAAATTGTCCATATTTATTATGGTACTTTTAAGAGAGAGAAATACATAAACATTAATAAATATGAAAGAGAGTTAGGGGTAAAGTAGGAAAAAATGCATTAAATGAGGAGAGAATGTGGGGTGAGCTCTTACATTAGGGACCAAAACCATTCAAATTTTGAGCTACATTAGGGACCAGAGGGAGTAATTCGGAGTAATTCGGAGTACTTCGGTGCACAGATACTAAATCTTGTTTGGACTGAACAGATACACGTGTGTGCTTCGAATTTCTTGCTATTACTGATACTATATGTCCTCATCAGCCCGCTCCCGCTGGAGTAAATTTTAACTCTATCTCGCCTTGTCTGCTGCGCATTTATCTTGCATACGTTCCCTTCATTCATATATATCCTATGTTAGTAATAGAACCAGAAGTTCTGGCCAAAAAAAAAACCATAAGTACTTCACCAAATTCTAGATATAAGGTTTAATTGAGAATTTCAATTTAACACTGGATGTAAGAATTCTATCCATGTATATCGTCTTAACGATTAAGTTTTTCTTTCCCATTAGATTTTTATTTATTGACATATTTTTATATATCAAACCATTGTACTTCTCGATCTTACTATTAAGTTTTTCTTTCCCCATACTTTTGTAGGATTCTACAAATCGGTTAAGATGAGAGCACTTTAATATGGGATCAAAGAAAATATGTAATAAAAATATTATTATTTCAAAAATTCACTTCGCTTTAATAATATACTTCATCTAGTCTTAAATATAAGACTCAATTGACTTTTTTTTAGAGATTAACCAAGAAAAATAAGTTAGTCGATCAATCATGACATATTTTATATACTGTTAAATTATGTATGACTCCTTATAATTCTAATAAACTACTCAGGGAAAAAATATCTATGTAAATACATTTATAAGTTATTCAATTTTCTTATAATTTATTAGAAAATCAATTTTATTTTATATATTTAGAATCCGAGAGAGATTTTCTCAAAACTTAACTCTAAATTTCAGTGAGGAATATACAAGCTTGTATTAGTTCCAATGCAGAACAGATTAGATAACCTTCCGAAGAAGGTTGGCTAAGAATATAGGAGAGGGGACGCCATGCGGAAAAAATATTTATTCAATGTTTGTGTTTGAAATAACTTATATAATAAATGGCACTATTAATTAGTTTGAGTATTAATAGCTCATATAACAATATTTCAATAATTTTTCAAAATATGGTTAGTACTTAGTAACTACTCCATCCGGTCCCTAATGTAAAAGCTAGCCGTCAAAAAAACGCTTCTTAAGAAAACATGTGAATGTTAGTTGAGTGTCTGGAGTTAATGCTTCTTTTCCAAAATTGCCCATATTTATTATGGTACTTTTAAGAGAGAGAAATACATAAGCATTAATAAATATGAAAGAGAGTTAGGGGTAAAGTAGGAAAAAATACATTAATGAGGAGAGAATATGGGGTGAGCTCTTACATTAGGGACCAAAATCATTCAAATTTTGGGCTCTTACATTAGGGACCGGAGGGAGTATAAATTGCCGTTGAATAAAATAATGATATACCCTAACATACATGAACATATATCTCATGTACTACCCTCCGGTCCCTAATATAAGAGTTAGCCGTCAGAAAAACGCTTCTTAAGAAAACATGTGAATGTTAGTTGGTTGTCTCGAGTTAATGTGTCTTTTCCAATATTGCTCATATTTATTATGATACTTTTAAGAGAGAGAAATACATAAACATTAATAAATATGAAAGAGAGTTAATGGCAAAGTAGGAAAAAAACACATTAAATGAGGAGAGAATGTGATGAGATGTGCTCTTATATTAGAGACCAAAACCATTCAAATTTTGGGCTCTTATATTAGAGATCGGAGGGAGTATTAACTAAGCACGAGATCGATAGAAAGCCTACTTTATGATAAATCCTAACGACCAAAATATGTAAATTGTTTTTAATTATTAGTTTTAGTAGTAGCTAAGGAATATTGGTAAAAAAAAAAGTAATAGCTAAGGAATAATGATATAAAATTTTCAAAATGTTAAAGATGCAAAAGCATCTCATATATTTAACAAAATTAGATCTGAATATATATTTCTCTTATTAAGGATATAGCTGATTTATTTTAATATAGAAATTTTTATATGGAAGAATATTACATTTTAACATACTCTCATACATTTTAATTTTCATAAGTCAAGAAAAGATTGAAAATAAACTCATTAGACAAGTAAATGTTTGTCTCTTTTAAAAATAAGGAGGACGTCCAGTTTTCGTCCCAATCTTGATGAGACGAGACGAGCATGAACATGATTAAACATAGATGACTTTAATGTTACGTATCTTTTACAGAAGAGGACATGGAACAAACTCGTCTCGTCTGACCCATGAACACTCACAGAGGCAACCATTTTTTTTACTATTTATTTATGACAAATTTTGTGCTAGCATTTCTCCACTTATTTTCTTTCCTTTCCAAACAAAACACATACTTTTTTACTATCCCATTGGAGTAGCAAACAAACCATCTTTTTTCCGGTAAAAATTCGCATATTGTTTTTGATTCACTTGGCAAATGGGACGGGCCATCCATTGCCCCTAATATCATAAAAAAGAGGCGCATAATAGAGATCGAAGCCCAGCCCACCGTCATTTTGTTTGACCTCTTTTAGGTAGAGAAATGCTTAATTTGTGTATTAGAAAAATCGATGCATGCGCGATGCCACGTTCAAGTGTTCGCCCTTCAATGTTTTTTATATATAAAAATAAAAGAAAAAATAATCTTGCAAGACAAAGAGATGAAGATCAGATGTTGGGGTCAACGATAGTAAATCTAATGACAATAATGTGGTTAGTGACTTTGCTTATGCTGTGCTCAACTTCAGCAATAGCGAGCCACATGCAGCATCTAAGTAGGGAACTGTTAAAGTCAGCGAAGGAGCCTAGTTTCTCAGTGTGGCTTAGACACATTCGAAGAAGAATTCATGAATATCCAGAGCTGGCTTTTGAGGAGTTTGAGACGAGTCAACTCATTAGAACGGAGCTTGACTCGATCGGTGTCAACTATTCATGGCCCGTCGCCACCACAGGTGTTGTTGCTTCCATTGGTACTGACACGCGTCCTTTTTTCGCTCTTAGAGCTGACATGGACGCCCTTCCTATTCAGGTTTTTTTACCTCTTCTTTTTTACTGTTCTATCCGTTTGCTTTGGAAAATAAAGACTTTTTTTAAAAAAGCGATACTGATGAAAGAAAATTACTTTTTTTCCTCAAAAATCATTTTTTTTTACTTATCAACTACAGAATATAATATAAGTCCATGTTGACTAATTTCAATTATATCAAGAAGGATGTTAGTTAATTATATTACTAATTCACCCTTATCATATTTAATTATTTATCCCCCATTCTCCCTCTCTTTTATTATAGATAAGTATTTCAGTAGAGATAATTTGAGAAAAATTTGGGAATAATTAAAAAGTGTTCTTATAATTAGGAACAAAATGAATCTCAAAATTGAGTTTATCTATTTAGGGGTGATGGGAGTAATTTATAATTTAATTACATATAATATACATTAAAATCTAGTGGTCTATTTTACTTTTTTTTATTGGATGTCTATTTTATTTTCTTAATTCCACAAAAAATGAACTTGATCTTATAATTACAGTTTGATTAACGTAATTTCATTTCCATTTAATTTAACTATTCAAATTTTATTGATGCTGTCTTTGCATTGATGTTGATTGATGGCCTTCATCATAGATTTCCTCTATGCACCATACATTCCAAAATTTTCCTTATCAGTTGCAGTGAGAGAAATGGGAATGTGGGATAAAGTCATGAAAGGATATAATCTCTCATTACATCACGTCATAAAAAGAACATTTTACACAGTAATCTGGATCATATCATCGGTTGTCATTTGACTTACTGTTAGAAACCTGAAATACCAACAATGACTGTCTAAATAGTTGTCCTGTTCCTTGCAAAAGAGAAACAATTATATCTAACAACTCTTTAAAGATTTTGAATTGCAATATTATTGATTCAACCTTTCATCAGAGACGATGCCACTCTTGAATTATTACTTTCGGTTCTTCTGTCATCTCTACAGTCAATGGAAACTGAAAAAGGTGGCTAAAATGATATCGTTTTGATCTGTTAAAACTCCACCCTTTGGTGTCAACGAAATTGCACTGAATGGTAAAACTGAATATGTTAATATTCTCAAAGACTCAGTGACAAATGAGGCAAAGATACTCTTATTTTTGTGGAGTCATGTGAGTAGAAGGAATATGATATAGCGTAATACCACTATCCTCTCTCTCCTTTTCTCTGTTTTGATTATACTACATTTTTACTTTAAAGGATTGACTAAAATAAATTATGGTTGGAAAGGAAATGGTAGAATGGGATCACAAGAGCAAAAACAAAGGCAAAATGCATGCATGTGGGCATGATGCTCACGTGGCGATGCTGCTAGGAGCTGCAAAATTACTCCATAGCAGGCGACACCAATTGAAAGTATATATATATATTCTTATATATTCATAAAAGCCCTTTTGTCCATCCATATATGTTGTATATCAAGCACTAGGCAGTTTGAAATACTCTTGGCTTATGTGCTGTTTGTTTTGTTTTGTTTTTTGTTTTTTTGAAAGGGCACTGTGAAACTGGTGTTCCAACCAGCAGAAGAGGGGAAAGGAGGGGCATATGAGGTTCTAAAAGATGGTGCCCTCCATAATGTCCAAGCCATTTTTGGCCTGCATGTTTCTCCAGCTCTACCAACTGGTACTCTCGGTTCCCGACCTGGCCCTATTATGGCTGCCTCTTCCAGGTTTCTTGTCACAATTCAAGCCCAAGTCAAAGGTGACTCTATTCTTGTAGCTTCTATGGCTATAGTTGCACTCCAACTTATTGTGTCACGAGAAACCAACCCATTAGAAGCCAAGGTTAGTAATTTTAGTAGACCAGATATGTGTCAACTAATAAGTTGTCACAGTATGTTATAGCAGAATCCTATTGTTAAATATAGACTATAGCTCATTGTTGTCTCATTTGTTTACTGCTATAGGTAGTATCGGTTGGGTTCATTAAGGGTGGAGTAACAGATAAAGAAATTCAGGAGGTCCAATTTGGAGGGACTTTTCGATCGTTCACATCAGAACAGCAATTCTACATTCAACAAAGAATTCAGGAGGTATACATATATACATAGACACACACACACACACACACACACACACACATTGGAGGTGAACAAGACAAAATGACATATACTTACAGGTGATAGAGACGCAAGCAGCAGTGATAAAAGGATGCTCGGCCACGGTGGACTTCATGGAGGAAATAATGAGGCCTTATCCTCCAACCATAAATGACAATGCGATGTATGAACATGTGAAGAGAGTGGCAGAAGCTTTAGTGGGTGAAACAAATGTGGAAGTATCTCCAATGATGATGACAGCAGAAGACTTTGGTTTCTACTCTCAGAAAATGGCAGCCTCTTATTACGAGATTGGAACATATAATGACACCCTCAACACAGGGGTGACTAACCACTCTCCTTATTTTGGGATTGATGAGGATGCTCTCCCCATTGGAGCTGCTTTCCATGCTGCTGTTGCTATCTCTTACCTTGATTCTGTAATGTCAACTTGATGTCTTTCTTCCTATCCATCGGTCCATGATTAGATAGATGAAACTCTATTGTCAGCAAAACTTCATGGGGATGGTTGTTATGTTTTTACTTGAAGAACTGAAGGTTGGAATAATCACCAGCGATCTGCACGTGTCCTGCTTAAGCATGGCCAGGTTTTCTTTTTAAAAATGTTAGATTAATTGTATTGGAAGATATGAAAGGTGCTTTGATTTATTATATTGGAGAAAGGGTACAAATTCATGTAAGAAATGATTAGTCCTTGTTCTCCAAAGAGAGAGGGAGAAAGATAATGATAACTTTTAGGAGACTCTAATATTGAAAAGCACTGGCAGCTTCACTGTCGTGAATTGGAACTGCTTTTAATGAATTTGTTTCTATCAATTAGCCTTGATCACCACGCTTCTCGTACAAATATTAACGTCTTTTTAATTTCATCATCGCGCTCTATTCTTTCAAACAAGGGGGATAAACAACCCGTTTGTCAGGGGACAACCATAATTTCTGTCCGTGGTAACGGTATCTTCTTTTGGTGGGGCTGGCATTTTAATATGCAAGTTCCATATCAATTTTCTTGTCTACTTGAGAATAATTAGTATATTCATCAACACCTAATCGCTCAACGCATATGATAAAATAAATAATGAGTCATTCTAATTTAACATATAGCTAGTTCCTTGGATTCTATATGACACAAGAGCTAAGCAAAATAAAATACATTGAAGACAAATAAAGTTTTGCTGGGAACTTTGTGCCTCGAAGGCACGAACTCTAGATTTCTTGTTATAAAAATTGACGTGATAGATTTCTGCGAATTTATGCATTTAATGTGATTCAAGTTGACAGTATTTGTTTAAGGATCCGACTTTGTCCTAACAACCTCCTCAAACATAATGTCACAATTTCTGCGACAATGAAAAGTCTTTGCTGATTGTATCAAATTCAACCAAAAGTCAAAATATGGTAATCGAACTCCTCTATTAGTGTATTTTTAGAGCTTCGACAGAAAAGAGGTGAAATGGGAAATAAATGAGCAAGATACTGGAAATTCAGATGAACTGCCTCCAAAATGGTCAAGGCCTTCAATTTCCTACGATGGCAAGTAAATGTAACAGTACATCTGCATGCCAATTAAGGTCTAAAAATGGATCAAATTTTATATACGCTGTCGTATACTAAAAAGAAAGGCATATAAATAATCACAAGACATGCTTCATTTCAAGATTTACTTAAATGAGAATAAGCTATCGCCTACATTTCTTGACATAATTCCAAATGGTTAAGAGTGACAATTGAAACATGTTCTGAACTCTACAAACTGAGATAGTACTCTCACTAAAATTGGAAAGCAAGCATCCTGTGAAACATTTTTAGCATAAATTACAGTAGAAACCTGACAGTTGAAACATGTTCTGAACTCCACAAACGAAACAATATCCAAGCAGCCACTGCTGCAATTTTCAGTAGCCATAGCCCATGGGCTAGCCAAAAAGACAACTTACAAGAAGGAAACCTTCCTCCATGCTGGTTTCTACGAACCAGGCCTATAATTTTAACATCCTGCATTTTTGTCAGACATCAAAACATGATGCATGGGCATGTTAAGCGGAGCTTTAGAAGAAGATATTTGTGGTTTTCACCGTTTGGGCTTCCTTACACTGTGGCCCTCACCCCTCACTTCTGATAATCTTGATTTGGTACCGTTGACTGGCATTATCGGCGGTTTCTCTGGGAAGACATTTGTGGGATCTCGTGATGGCCAAGGCTGTGCACATTGCCTGGTTGGACTGGCATAAACTCTAGAAGATGCAAGCCTGGATCCTGCCAAAATCTGATCTCTCAGCCCTTTAATTGATTTATGGCTTTGCATTTCATCATCATAGCCTTTTCCTTGAGACTGCTTCTCCAACTCAGATAAGCCTTCCCAATCTATTCCATCCACAAAATTTTGAAGCATCTCAGCCTGGTTTCCCCATTCCAGTCCATCTGATATGCTCCTCTGGAGAGACGTGCTTTTCCTAGAAGCTTTCCCGGAGGTAGATCTCCTCCCTTTAACTTCTTCATCAATTGAATATCTTCTGGCATCAAACCTGCTTTCAGATGGGTAACTCCACTTGTGGCTCTTGTGGTTGTCCATATTTAACTCAATAGAATGCATGTCACTTTCAGCCGAGTCTTCTTTGTATTCTACTCCATCATCCACCTCTCCTCCATCATCCTCTTTATCTTCATTATGATGAGCATCAAACCGAGTTTTACCCAAATAGAAAGCAAGTCCGTCATCGTTCAAGTGAGTGGAACTGCGTCCTTTTTCTCTAACTTGCTTGTTTCCCATAAAAGCCTCTAGTTTATTCCTGAGCTTATTAACAGCTGCATTCTTTTCCTCAAGTTGATATTTTGCTTCAGAATGCTTAACTTGAGCCCTCTCTTCACGTAACATATCAGCTAACCGCATTATTTCCTGTTCCTTCTCTACCTCCTCACACACTTTGACAGACTCTATATTATCTAACTCAGATCTATCTTCACCGACATCCCTTGCCAACTCATCGCATACTTGTTCAAAAATTTCTCTCGCCCTCTTCTCACTCTCAAGTTGTTTCACCACTTTCAGCAAGTATGCTTTGGTCTCAGACAGCTCTCTTCCAAGCTTTTTGTTCAAGCTTTCAAAACGTCTCCTCAGTTTTCTCTCTACATCAAGTTCTCCAGCAACAGATTCAATTGCAGCTTCAATAATTTCCTTCTCCTTGCTCTTCCACGCTGCCTTTTCTTCAGCAAAGCACTTCATCATGTAATTTAAATCATTTTTATCTGAGCGCTGTTCCTGGATAAGCTGATTCACCTTCAGGCGAGCCCTCTCCAGCTCAGTATGTAGAGCAGAGATTAGGGACATACTAGATGAAGGGCGATCTTCATGACCCCGCATGCGGTTTATTATTTTCAGAAGCTCTTTTGATGTTGTCAAAGCATTACTAACATCTTTCAAACGTGTTTTGACACCAATAGTAGATGAAGTAGTTGTCTGTGCACGAGATCTGGTTTCCACCTGTGAAAAAACCAAAATATGAGTTTCTCTTTTTACATGTTAACCACAAATTTAAGTTGTGAAAAGCTTACATGCAAGCAGAATCAATTCTATATGCAAGTAAATGTGTTAAATGATTGTTTCTTGCCAAACATCAAATATCCCTTTTCGTTGGAAAGCTTAAAACCTCCCCTGAAGATAAAATCCAAATCACATGCAATGCAGGCATTGAGCAAGCAGTGATTTCACTCCAAGAAATGCACAATAATTTCAGATTAGCATACCTAACAAGAACGCATCGAAATCCTAGATATGCTACGTCATTTAAAGTATACTAGCTCTGTTTCTAAATATAAGTATGAGGTTAATTTGGAACAAGTCGAGAAAAATAAGAAAGTGATCTTGAAACAAATTGAAATGTGAAAGTGGTCTTACATTTAAGGGCGAAGGGAGTAGTTGTTAATGCTAATTATATAGAATTCATGAAAAGGGGCAAATTAAGAGAATGAAGAAAGAAAAGTTGGACTCTTCCAAAACATTGCGAATCTTTGCACTACCTACCTCCATAAAACTAGCATTACTGAGAGAATCTAATGGACCAACTTGGTGATCCATGACCCTCATCCTCTGAGAAATGGATGAGGTTCTTCTATGACGACTACCCGTTCCAGATCTATCCATCCTCTGCAGCAAGGCAATAAAACTTCTTAAACAAAGCAAAATCAATTATACAATCAGCATAAACACGAACACTACAGCAGTAGTTCCATACTCCAAGACCATATCCCAGAAAGCACTTAACACACCAAAAATAATATTTCCCCACCCCCCCCCCCCCCCCCAACATGGCTAAAATAGGAAAAGGTCAACAAAATCCAATACATCAGCCATCTACAATATATCCAATCAGCTACTAGACATTAAACAACATAGCCCACCTTAGGCAATCAAGAGTAACATTGAAAGAAAACAAAATATGGACATTAATCCAATGAAGTTCACCTCAGATACAGGACTATGTGATGGATCAGATAAATGGGGAGGCAAAGAACCAGAATGCATAGACCTAGCAGCCAATTTCTCCCTAGCTTTCATCTCTTTCTTCAATCTTCTATCATCGGATCCTTGTCTAACACTAGGGGAAGGAATCTCATTCATCTCCCACAAAGTGGCAGCCAGCTTTCTAGCTGACACAGGAGCTTGCTTTGCCTTACTACCAGCCTGTGAAGGAGCATACTTAGGAGAATCCAAAGCAGCCCTTATGGTGGACGCAGGAGATCTCGAGTGCATCAATTTCCACGTGGGCACTGGCGTACTTGATCCACCCCTCTTCCGTACAAGTATGGCCCTTTTCAATCTGTAATTTGGGAGCACAGACGAGGTTGATGATGCCGATGAAGAACAACCTCGTTTTCTGATCTTCCCAGGAATCAAATCCATGTTCCCACTTTGCCTCCGCATCAGAAAACAGCAACGCTCAGATCACTAAGAATCTGAGAGAGAAAATAAAAAAAAAAAAGTTTGAGACTTTAAAATCACACACTGAGATCAAAGCAGAGAATAATGTGATTACCATGTAGAGTAAATTATCCAACAATAAAGCCTCCTCCTTTTCAGTGCTTTGCTTCAGTTCTTAGCTGACATGAGCTGTAAATTGATAGGAGTGAGATAAATTTAGCGGAAATTCAAATCTTGCAATCAATATATCACAGTACTTGAGCTTCAGTGTAAAGTGCACTTTTTCAGGAACAGAGAATGGATAATAATTTAGGAATATGGTAATGAACGAAATATGTGTGGAGTTTAACTTTGCCAGCACATTGGTGAGTGAAGCTCAAAGAAAAGGGAATTAATTAAATAAAGAAGGTGGTAACAGTTGGTAGGTGAAACGAAACCCTAAGAGAGAGGGTTAAGGAAAAGAGAGATTTTGATGGCTTCTTCCACCACCGCTGATAGATTTGATCAGAACAACAGGCTGTGGACTGTGGAGTATACTTACTTGGAAAAGGGAATAAAGAGAAAGGTGAAGAGAATAGGAGGACCAATCAGAGATGTGTGGTTACAGGGAATGGGGACACGTGTAATGATGTGAACTGTTGGATGGAGTGATGATGGGATTGGACGGTGGTGATGGGTGGGAGAATGGAATCGAGAAATGTGGGGATGTAGGTGATTAGTAGGGAGAATTGAAGATGGTATGGTAGGAATAGGAAAGATTGGGTGGATGGTATTATGAAGACAATAAATAGGAGTATAAATACAGCGGCTTTTGGCGTCTCCTCTTAGAAGCATGATACCTTTGACTTTGACTTTTTATGAACCCCCCAATGTGGCAAGAAAAATGACTGTGGATCACCATGTTCCAAGCATATATGTAAAATCCATTTTTATCCATATGTTTTTTTTTTGTAAATCTAGAGAGAGACTATAGAGAGATTGTGGGCTGGCATGGAATTTTGTAAATTTCGACCAAACATAAAGAACAAAAAAGAATTACATGCCCGCTTCACTAGTCTTTCTTTTTATTGGACTTAACTCTTAAGTCAAAACCTTGCTTCTAAATAGTCCCTTGTACTCATTTAAGTAAAATGTCGTGGTTCATTAGTTTAAACACAAAAACATAGGAGTATTAAGGTAAATGTCGTGGTTCATGGCCCGGATCTTGTGCTTTGGCGCCAGTTTTGACATGATGGAAATACATTCAGTCTTTAATATAAGAGTTTAGCCACTAAAATACGCTTATTAAGAAAACATAACATGTAAAATTTATTTTGGTGTCTACGTGTAGTTCTTTTTTTTTTTAACATTGCACATATTTATTACAATATTATAAGAGAGATAAATAAATAAGTCTTAATAAATACTACCTCCGGTCCTAAATATAGGACCTAATTGATTTTTTTTTTAGAGATTAAGGTTGTGAAATATGTTATTAAATGACGACATATTTGATTGATTTTTAGATTATCCATTAGTTTATAGGTAAAATAAACTAGTTTAAGGGGAAAAATTAGGTAAATCAATTTATAAATAACTTATTTTTCTTTTTTAAGGATTTTCCAGAAAAAAATCAATTAGGTCTTATATTTAGGACCGGAAGGAGTATGAAACAGAGTCAAAGGTAAAGAAGTAAAAATGCTTTAGAAAAACCATTCCTTTCATCCTCAGACCAGTTTCAACATACATAGACATAATATTTCTCACCAAACTTCAGACATCAAGGTCATATGTAACATCATATTCAACACTCTATGCCCTTTAAGAGGGACTAAATTGAGTAGATTTGTTTTTTATTTCCAACAAATTGAGGGTCTGTTTGGATTTAACTTCTGGGGAATAGCTTTTGTGAAAATAGCTTTTGAAAATAGTTTTTAGTATTAATAGCTTTTCTAGGAAACAAGTTTTGATAAAATGAGAGTGTTTGGATTAAGTGTCAGTAGAATAGCTTTTTAAATGTCAAATTACCAAAAAGGACAATTTTGCCAGCTAGCTTGAAGAAAGAAGAGAAAAGAGAAGGGTAATTTTGGGTGAGAAGAGTAATGACTCTTGGGTAATAGTTTTTGGATGTGAAAAGTGAAAAAAAATAGCTTTTAGATTTTAGCTTGAAAATGAGGTTTGTAATGCAAAATAGTTTTTCCAATTTTTTGGAGTGTTTGGGAGGCATTGTTTCAAAACTTGGTTTGGCTGTAGAAAAACTGTTTCTGAAAATGAGTAGATTTGTAGCACATGAATATTTCGAAAAAACTATGATTTTCCTTCAATTAAAGAGGTCTCCTAACTCCTAAATGTAGGTGAAGACAAACTATATAATACTTGCTATATACATACAAGCATAAAAGATAGCTTGAGTTCAAGATCTCAAATTCAGATGTCATCCACATCATTAACTCGTTAATATGTGATTAGGAACATTGAAGATTCAATATTCATGTCCTTGAATCATGACTAAATTGACTTAAAGAAAAGTATTAGAGGAACAAACTATTCTTTGGCTAACATATATTTATAAGTATACAGGCACTAAGGTTGACCAATATCACCACAGAACTCCAAACCGTCCTTCTTTTTTGAAAGAGGTCAGTAATAAATATTTCAATTTAATAATGTATTTTGCATGAATGCATGTTTTCTCAATTTTTCTATAAATGTATTCTGCATGAATGCATGTTTTCTCAATTTTTCTATAAATGTATTCTGCATGAATGCATGTGCATATCTCAATTTAACACAAAGAGATAAATCCAAGAAAAGCAAGGTGTGATTGAGGGATTAAGTCACATGGAAAAGGTCCTAAAAATAGGGACGAGAGAGATAAATGACTAAAGAATTGCTTAAATTAATGATGACTTTGGAAGTGTAATAGCATAATGCGATTCCACTTTATTATTTTTCGGTGAGTGAAGAGGCTACAAAATGACCCTCTGTAATCAGGTGATCTCATGTTCTATCACTTCTTCATACAGAATTCTCTCTAGAACCCACGGTGCTAGATTTCATTCTTTGTCGTCCCTCTCACGTTGTTCAAAACTGAGACTAGCCATAGCATGATCTCTTCTATTTGCTTCCCTTAGCACGTGTATAATTTCCAACTGCCAATTTTGCTGGAGTAGTTCCCAGATTACAACAATCAGGCACGTGTATGATTCCACTTTGGCAAACCCAACAATCAGGAATCATCACCTTCATAGTTACGTTGGCCCACTCTAGGTCTCATGCTAGGCAGCGACGCAACCGTGCTCTGACCACATTATTGTTGTTTTATTAATTGCTGTGTTGCACATGCCGACTCTTCCCAGAAATGATAATGCCAACGGGTTGAACAGAAATGGGAATACAAAAACAGAGCCAGGCATACAGCACAGCGCACCCAATTACATTCATCATTGTTTCATCCATCTAATCTTCAACTATATGGATTCCTATTGTGTCAAATTTGTCATTTATTTCGAACCCAATAAGTCCCTTTTCATATATGGGCTTAATGTGGGGCCTCTATCTTATTCCCAGTCCCATTTTATTAATTTTTGTGGACACTTCGGAATTGGACTTGGAACTTTTCACTTGACCTCCAATTTTTTGTCAGTGTTGGGTTTGACACGAATATGGTGTCTTTGATCTATGAAGACATGACAGACTATCCAACTACCTCTGATTTCCTGATTTCGGAAATGGAAGGCCCAGTCGAAAGTGCGAAGAAAGGCCCAGTCCCAGTTAAATTGGGCTCAGTATTGTGAGGGGAGGAGAATGAGAAATAAAGCGTGGACTGTAAAAAATATTCACTCCCTTCTTAAATTATAATAACTAGTTGACTTTTTTTAATATTAAACATAAGAATGCAACATGAACAAATTACTTATAATATATTGTGTATATTTTAGATCATTTTAGCTTATAAATCAAGTAAACTAGTTTAGATTAAAAAAATTAGGAAAATCAATTTTTAATTACCTTCTTTAGATTTTTTAGGTTTCTCTAAAAATGTTAATCAACTCTTATGTTTAAGAACATGGAGAGTAGTACTAAAAATTTGCAAGGCGCAAAGAAAGTCCATATCTAGTCCTTCGACCCCCATGTCCCTCAAAAAGCATACAAAAAAAAAATTACTGCAGCTAACCACAGAAAATGACAAATCTTTGACTCGTAATGTAGCTTCTTTGCTTCTTCCACTCTCACCACTGATTATATTCACCCATCCATATCCAATATTCCAATGATTGTATGATATAAACTAGAGCTTTTCTTGTAATACTAAAAAAACGTATTATTCAGCTGTTTCTTGGAAATGGAGGCATATCCACCTAATTTTATATTTGGGAGATTATCAAATAAGGCCAATCTCACAACAGTCCTATTTCAAATTTTCAACAAGTTAGGCGTATATTGTGACGATTTTGTACCTTTTAACACTTTTCAAATAAATCGTTTCTGCACTATTCTACACGTGGATTCAGATGCGCAGAAATAAATGGAAGTATTCAAAGATCAATCAAATGATGGCCGTGACTACATTCTATGAACTCAGCAGATTCCTGTCACTTTTGGTGGCATTGACTCATAAGAGGCATTATAAATATATTCGTCACTCCTACCAATTTGTCTCCTTGTCCGCATCTTCTGTTGCAGTAGAAGTAGAGAGTAGTAAATCTTTATCTACCATTACGGTTAAACCTCTTAACTGTGAATCAAATTATTTAAGTCTATGCTCTTATTAGGCCCGATCAATGTTATTATCACATGCGTTTCCATGACATCATGAATTGGTTTAAGCTGTTGCAAATGATGTTGATGTTGTGTGATACAGGAGCGCATGCATCAATTAATAATTATAGCATTTCATGGGGGGGCCGTAAAGTTTCTGGTTTGAAGTCACAATTGAAGGATTGTGAAGCTGTCTGAATATCTCTCAAAGGAGAAAGTGGGACAAATATGGGAATAGGAGGCCGGGCCCCATCATGGGCGTGGTCCTACATGTAGATGGAGGCCCACCCACGGGCCTATAAACGACACAGGCCTACCCTCATCACCTGCACTTGCCAGGTCACCAATGCTTGCCATTCTCTGCAGTTTCCTTCATCACGCCTCCAACACCAGCAGATAAGAAGAGGCTTTGGGCCTCTGATCTCGTGGGCCCTCACTCTCCATTCAATGTTCAATCATCTCATGGGCTCCTACTAGGTAGGACTGTCCCACCACCACGCATGCACGCCTGTTCTCTCAAGATAATTAGTGACCAGATTACAGGTAGGATTGAGCTTTGAGCCTTTGAATTCTCAAGAGAATTCTCAAATTACTCGGTTATCAAATCATTAAAGACCGTTCTCTATTGTAATATGAAAACGGAAATCAATAGAATAATTATTTATGAGCCATGTGCTTTGTAAAGAAGTTGTTTAAATTCATTTGTTTGGAATAAAAAATGGAGATTACTAAATTACATGGGTTGGTACTATATGATGTACAAGATAGGAGGTGATGAAAGTGCCCGTACAATCAATGTTTTGGCTACTATGTATACGATATTGATAAAGCTCCTTTAAGGTAAAAAAAAAGATAAAGATCCTTCTCCTGTCTTATAAATAAGATTGAGTTAAATCAAATTTTTTATAAAATCTTAAAAAATCAAATATATATTTGACGCAACGGAAAGTACTATGAGTAGATTTCATTGCGGAGAGGGTTTCCTACTTTTTTATTCAAGCGTTGGCGATATTATGTAGCATGGCACGTGTCCACTCAATATAGGAAGTGCATGAGGCGACTTCTGAATAATACTTTCGTTCCACTTTCTTTTTTCAAAAAAAGAAACTTTGGTTGCGACTTGCGAATTTTTTTGAGATTCAGTCAGAGTGGGAGCAGGGTTGAGCCGAAATACAAAGTATGACTCCTCTACGATTCTAAATAGATACTTATGAAATTGAATTTTAATAATAAAAAGAAAGAGAAAAGGAAGAAATAGCGATTACCAATCGAGTGTCTATATATGCTTTAGGTAATGAAGTTGTGTGATATTCACGTGCACAGTAGATATTACTTCCTCACTTTCTAAATATATAATATATACTTACCTAATTTGGTAAGATAAATTATGCTAGTTAGATCAGCTCATGAGGATTGTAGGGTAAAATTAAATCATCTTCTTTAGATAGTAAAATTAAATCATCTTCTTTTGATTGATTATGTTCTATAAATTACATGATATTATCAAAACATCTTAACAATATTTTTTTATTCCTACTCTATTATACTCTTGATTGTTTATTAATAAGAAGCAGTATTAGAAAAATTACAAAAAATATGAGAAAATAGGAAAAAAATAAGATCTAAAAATAAGTTCACCTTCTCAATCAAATCAATTTGATATTGGGAGGGATGAACTACAACATCTTCTTTGGAGAACTAAGCCACTTTTCGTTGCTTATGTGTTTTAATTCTTACTAGTAAATAATGCAAGTCTTGATGGAATTATATCAAATAATCTTCACATATTCGCCTCGCTTTCATTGGCTTTGAAGGACGCAAGTTTTGATCTAATTCTCCGTTTTTAATATTGAGATACAATAATAACAAACTTTTAGCTATTAATATATCTATGAAAAAGGTAAGAACATTGAATTTGAGAGTTCCGGACATGTTGTACTGTGTTTGCTTTGGTTTGTTGTTCATCAATATCGCCGTCAAGAAGCTCGTTTAATTATGAAAAATCATGTTTAATTAGCCGACAAAGGTTCTAAGTTTAGCCCCTATTAGTAAAGGGTATTAGGTCAATGTAGAACTTTATTGATGAGCCCTTTAATTTGGCCCTGGACTTGACTTGCTCGTGAGAAACCTTATATGTGGTACTATTGGGATTTGAGGTTTCCTTCATAGTATCTTTTGAGTTTTTGTCACCCTATTGATTTTTAGAATTTTATTTTATGTATCTTGTTTCTTATGTGTTTATCTAGCTCATTATATGTTTGTCTTTAATTTTTTTGTGGGTTACGTTACACTGATTTTTGCTAAAAATTTCTTGTGTTTATCATGATCATTAATCGCTTGGTGTTTGTTTTCAAACCCACTAATCTTTCTCCCTTCTAATTAAGAATGTGTGCTAGAATTTTAAGTAAACATTACTCCTGTAGTCCTAAATATAGGACTTATAAGAAGAGATGAGTTTAGTCTAAATTAAAATATAGAACCACTTTAAAATTACTTCATGATTTTTCTCAATGTTTCCTAGATGATCCCTGTTAGTGCTTTAAAAAAAATGTAAGAGAGTGAGATGAGAATATGAGCTTAAGGTAAATGATTATGGTGCAGTGATAATATTATATGCGGCTTTAACTAAATTAATCTAATCAAAATAAGTTTTATAATTAGGTGCATGAAGAGGCAGTTTTAAAATTTTGCATGCCTGCAGATCAATGGTGTTAATAATCCATGATTAATTAGTGTTCCATTAGCGGTATATTCATCCACTAATAATGAAATGCGTTCTGAGTTCTGAAAGTGTTTTCAAATTTTCAATTATTATCATGGCCACTTGTCTCTTTCCATACTAAACTCTTTTTACTTAGACAGTAATAATAATATGATAACAGTAGTTGTAACATGGCCATTTGGCGTTCTTATATATTCGTTGCCTCCTCAATTCTCATAACGATCAGTCAAATTACAAATATATATGATGTTTAACGCTCCAGTACAATCACGCTTCCCCACCGTTTTCTTTCCGTAAACTAGTCAACAAACTCTCTTGGTTCAATTAAACGTTTACCAATTTTATAAATGAAAATAACTATAAACGCACACGCATACACACATAATTTTCTTCCTCATCATTTTAATATCAAGATCATTGCTAAAATAAATTTTAGACTTGTTAATTTGACACGCTCCCACACACACACACACATATGTATGTATGTATGATGAGGTGAACTTACTTATAGGCCGGTACGGGTGCTAGTCTTTTAGTGGTTGTATTAAAATTCTGCTATAATTTGGCCCATTTAGAGCACTCTGTCACGACTTAGAGAGTGATTCAAGGACTCGTAACAGGGTTTGGCAAATTTATTATTAACTTTTATTCTAAACAAAAACACACAGCGCATCTAATTAAACCCAAATCTGCTGGGACCAATCAGGCGTATTAGTTATTCATGATGACATGCAAAGACAATACAGAGGCTATTATTACTTTATTAGTAATGTTCGTGAGACAACCAAGATGTAGTGTCGAGAGGTCTAGATGCTTATATATGGACCACTTGGGATGAGTGAACTAATATAAAATGTCGATGTGATCTATAAACAAATTAAATACGAAAGATATCTTTAAGTATCCATTACGAGCATGCATGAAATGGGGTTAATAAGGTCCCCATTCTAATTACGAACCTTGAGACAATAAATAATTATGAATGTAATCTCAATTGCATGGGGCTAATCTTCTTTTGAATCTCAGGTTTATACCCTGCCTTCCATCTGTTTCATTGCTTGGTCTGGGGCTGTGCTGTATTGTACTTTTCAACCAACTTTTCCATAGGGTATACATAACTTTTGGTCCTCCAAGTTTCCCTTCATTTGGGTTTTGGTCCCTCAAGTTTAAAAAGAGTGTTTTTGGTCCCTCAAGTTTACTCAGTTAGTGGTGGTTAGTCCCTGGTTCATTGAGTTTGCTTATGTGTCACTGACGGTGTTAAGTTTGCTGATGTGTCACTAACACGGTGTTAAGTTTTTGCTGATTGATTGAGCTTATGTGGCACCTTGTGCTTAGTTGGACATTAATAATACAAATTAAACAAAAAAAAAAATCCTAGAAATTTATAAACTCCCTCCCTCCTCCACCGCGTCGACATTGAGTCTCATTCGCCGCCCCTACCAAGAAGACCTTCAAGAAGGCGGGTAATAAACCCAAGTAAAAAAAACAAAAATCAGTGTCATCAATCTTCTTCGAAATCTCTCCTCTGATAAAAAAATCTTCTAAATCTCAAGTGAAATCAGATTTGTGGAATCCAAAATCTCATCTTATAATTCTTATAAAGATATGATTTTGGGGATCTGCATGTATTAATAGAACCTTTTGGAGTAGAATTAAGAGATGATGGTGTTTGTTTTCTGGGTTGAATGCTTTATACTACGCCGTTAATGGAGGAGGCGATGTTTGGCAGCTCGGTGAAGGTGGATTCACCTTCGTTTATTTGGTCAAAGAAAATGGATTCATCTCATATTCCTTGTTTGGCTCTTGTCCTAAAAAATCCTTCTTGCCCCACTGAAGATGAGAGTGGGATTTGGGTTGAAGGTTTTCTCACTGGGTGTGGCGGCGCGGTGGAGGAGGGAGGGAGTTTATAAATTTCTGGGAATCTTTTTGTTTTGTTTAATTTGTATTATTGATGTCCAACTAAGCACAAGTTGCCACATAAGCTCAATCAATCAGCAAAAACTTAACACCGTTAGTGACACATCAGCAAACTTAACACCGTCAGTGACACATAAGCAAACTCAATGAACCAGGGACTAACCACCACTAACTGAGTAAACTTGAGGGACCAAAAACACTCTTTTTAAACTTGAGGGACCAAAACCCAAATGAAGGGAAACTTGGAGGACCAAAAGTTATGTTTACCCTTTTCCATATTATGATGCATTTTATGGGAGATCTAAGGGGCCACTTAAAGATTTTATTTTTTAATTAGGTTCAAATTCATGCATGTAGATCCTTTTAATTTTATGGACTTGAAAAGGGCCACATATATACAACAATTAATTAATAAACTCATAAGTGAGATAGACCTTAACTAATTGCCGTCACTCAATCCTTTTCTCCGACGGCACGTTGTTTACTTTATTCCCAATCAATCAGGATTTAGGGAGCGTTTAGTAAATAACACACACACACACACACACACACAGTTAATTAGCTGTGAGTAATTCACGAGATAAAGGTTCCCTTGTAAATTTTTTTAAAACATTATAACAAATTAATAATCAATATTGCTTAATGTTATTATGTAAATTAAGAAGCAATGTACGCATAAAGGGTCCTTTTTATATTATTATATTTGTAGAGATGATAATAATAAGCTGCTCATGGAAATTGGTGATGATAAATAGAATCTCAGGTACAAGATGCGTATCAGCATGTTAGATTATGTTCACCGTTCTTAACCACTTGCAATCAGTTCTTTAGAATACAATTATGTCACAGTTCCAATGAATCAACCCACGGTACAACAATCCTTGATGAAAATATATTTAGTTTAAACCAATCATATAATTCTCACAGAACAGAGGGCAGCCTGGCAGTTTTTATTTGTTCACAGAGACAGATAGAAAAGACAGAACCCCACCTCAGGCACAATTAGTTTTTGGGCAGAGTTTTGAATGAATGTCCCCATATGAGAAAGGCACACACTCTAATCATCAAATGGTACACATCGATCAAGTGGCCATCAGTAGTGGATTTAACTTAGGGAATGAGGAACTCCCAGGTGTAGGAACCATAAAAAATTCGTGTCATTATTTCTGTCACTCTCTGTATTTGTCCTATTCTCTTTCCCCTGATATAAATCTCACATCTTAAGCATCCCTCTTTCTTCGTGGCCAAGAATTCCCGCGATTGAAACTTTCAGGTTAGATTAGAGTGTCGTCGTTTTGCAGAATGAATTTGCTTGTGCATCTCAAATTTTCTCGTGTGAAATTTTGGGCTTTGGCATTAATTACATTCCGTGTGTTAGTGGTTGTGCTAGAATATTGGCACCGTCTCATTGATATTAGTAAGGTCAATTCAATGACACAAAAAATTTGTCTGTATTTATAGCATGACAATAACAAAACAAAAGAAAACACTAGTTGAAAAACTCTCTACAATTATGGGGGTGAGAGTAGTGTATGTATCCAACACGAACTTAATCAAACTATAGTTGAACCATTTGTAGGGCAGATAATTAGGGGGAGTGAATCTACCTGGAAAATGAGGTGGGAGTCCAAACAATAAGACACATTCCAACTTAAAAACAATAAACCAATATGAATGACAGGGGATACAGCTATATGAACAGAATTAAATAGGATAGATGAGTTAACAAAATAGAAAGAGAGAGCAAGAGTATGAGGAGGTGATTGAAACACGAGTACAGAATGAGTAAGCCAAATTCTGCAATGTGACAAATCTTATCCCATCTCTCTGGATGCTCATTGGAAAGGAAAGAGAAAGAGGGCATATGGTTTGGATATTTTACTAGCCTATCCCCATTAATTGAACTAGGAATGGGCTCTACCTCCCCAGTGGAATGCTGCCATGCACGTGACTCTAAAAACATAAATATTCTTCTCTCAAGATAACACTATTAATTAACACTATTTGGGAGAGACCTGAATTACTTACACCTATATGTCATGCTCATACAATGCCAACCATGGACCACCCTCGCCCCTGCTTCTCCCCTAGCTACGTGCCCACTTCCTGAGTTTTCTCTTATTATATTACTCAACCGCCCCTCCCCACGCCACCTTCTAACTACATTCATACATCCCAATTGATTCATGTAATTTAATATTCATCAACGCAACACTCCCAATTCAACTCTCTGCCCACGTAAAAGATTGTTACTGTGGCAAGGGTCAGATTTAGTTTGTGTGATCTAGAGATGATTAATTTCGAATTTCGGTAAATAAAAGGTTAAAAAAATAAAAGGAAAGGGGGTGTTAGGCCGGCAGTGGGATTAGAAATGAGAAGGAGAAAAGAAAAGGGAAGGGAGGGTGGTTGTGAATTGTGATTAGTGATTTACTTTGTATGAGGAGGGATATGGGGCCCACCACTTGATTTGTTTGCCAATTTTACAACATGGGATGTCCCTAATTACACCAAATAATTCCCCTCTTTTTCTTTCCCCTCCACATCCTTTAGCATACATGTTCGCCCCAATTCGGTATGCATCCCTGCCTTTTTCTATTATTATCTACTTACGCCTCCTGCAACTGAAAAGGAAAAGCAAAGCACATAATAATAAAAATAATCACACAATCCATCCACACACACCCTTTTGCAAACCCATACATATCTACCATTATGTAACTCCATATTTATCTACCCATTTTCGACAGTAAGCAAGGCGCACACGAAATAATATTATACAATTCCCAAATTCATAAAAACAGAAACCATACTTCCTTATAAAAATAATGAAATAAAACACATCACTGTAACCTTTAAAGGACTACTCTCATACTTACATTTTCTCACTCCCTCCCTTCCCCTCTCTCATAGTCATATCTTAACGCTTGTTTTCTCTCTGTCTCACCTCCTAGTTTCAACCTTCGATCATCAAAGAAATGTCAATAAATCACTACTCATCACCGGACATTCAAGAGGCCACACTGTGGTGGAACTCTCAGCAGCACCATCACCAAAGCTTCCTCATGCAACCAACACAAAACCCCTCTCATCATCCTCCTTCATGGCCATCCCATCATCTCTATCCTCCACCGCCGCCACCACGCTTCAACCTCAACCACCACGACACCATCGACGACGACGAAGACGATGACGAGCACAGCCTCCACGTGGCAAACGAAGCAGCCACGTCAGAAGGAGGAAAGTCATCAAGAGGAGAAGAAAAGGAAGGAATGTTCGAGAAACCACTGACACCTAGTGACGTGGGGAAGCTAAACAGGCTGGTCATTCCAAAGCAACACGCGGAGAAGTACTTTCCTTTGGCGGCGGCGGGAGGGGAGGTTGGCGGCGGAGAGAGCAAAGGCGTGTCACTTAGTTTTGAGGACGAGGAAGGAAAGTGTTGGAGGTTTCGTTACTCGTATTGGAATAGTAGTCAAAGTTATGTGTTGACCAAAGGTTGGAGTCGTTACGTTAAAGATAAGCGTCTTGATGCTGGCGACGTCGTGTTGTTCCTCCGTCATCGCACCGACTCTAACCGCCTCTTCATCCACTGGCGCCGCCGCCTCCCCTCTAACTCCTCCGCCCCCGCCAGGGTGGTTCCCTCCGCCGCAGACGGTGACGGTAATGTTGGTGTGGGTGTGGGGTGGACCAGAAGTTTCTATGCTTCACAGCATCCTTATCCTACTCATAATCATCATCAGGCCTTGCCATACCAACCTAACTATCTTCATGCAGGTAGGTCTCTCTCTCTCTTGCTTTATCTTCCCTCATCGCTTTCTGTGTATGATTGTGAGCCCTATCCTTTTGTTTGCAATGAGAATATGCTCTGTGTTTGTTTTCTTTCTCGAGGTGGTGGAAATTATTGATGATGATGATGATAAGGGTAATTAAATGTTGTAGCTGCCTATTTTTTTTTTATTTTTTTTTGAATAAGGACATCATCATATGAATAAATGCGGATTAAAAAACTTTTTTGAGTGTGTTATGGGAGTACGCGAAGTGTGATGGGTGTCTTCTTCCAATTATATGGGAGAAATGTGGTCTTGTTTTTTTTATGTTTTTGGAAGTGTATGTGTGATCATATAGCTAGCTAAGCTAGAGCTTTCTGGTCGTTTTGCATCGTATACTATATGCTGCGTCTTTAATTTTTTGAATGAACCTAATAATTAGGATTAATACAAAGGTATTTCTTCTGATTGAACTAAAAAAAATCAAGAAGAAGCATTGCCCATCTTGCATTGACTACATGATTTTTGTTATTAATGAGTAAGGACAAGTGTGCATGTGTGTGTAACACTCACGCACGTGGTGTAATATTATTATACGTACAGGCGTAGGGTTGGAGGAGGAGCAGAACAAAATGGCGTCGTCGCCGGCGGGAAACAACTCGAGCTCTAGGATATTGAGGCTGTTCGGTGTAGACATGGAATGTCAGCCTCAAGATTCATCAGGGCCCGAATCCTCTTACATGTCATCCACGACGTCGTTTCAGGAAACAGCCTCCCATCCACACCACCACTTGTACGGCCATTATAGTCCCCAATCTGCTTCTAATTATTCTAGTCATCACATGGTACGTCAACAGCCACAGACCTAGACATACATGCAATCACATTGTCCTTTCCCTTGTCACCACCTCTTACTTTGAGGCCTGGTTTCCCTTCTCTCTTTGTTGCTTAATTTACTTCAGAACTAATCAGTTGTAAAGAAGGCCCTTCTTATATTTAAGTATAATTAGAGTCTTTTTCCTACTCTTCCTTCTTCTTATCAATTCAACTAATTATTTTATTATTACTATACACACAGTCAATAGTACTATATATAGATTGCTTGTCTTAATTTAAGGAACTAGTTTATTTTTGTGGGATTTGGCTGTTCCCTCTGAAAGGGGCATATCAATAATCAACTAAACCGTGAATGCCACACGGAACATGTTCCCAATGCAGTTTTGGCTCTTGGAATCAAGAAAGAAAGGGAATATACGTTTAAAATAATGATAATAACATAAGAATATATAAGTTGAGGCTGGTCCTCTAATTTTGTGTTGGAACTATGTATGAGCATCCACCCCCACTTCATTCTTGCCATGTGTGCTTTAATCACTCTTCACCACATGTGGCCTTCGTTTTCTTTGATTCCACTACTCGTTGAAAAAACTGGCAACTTCATTTTTTTATAATACGAAAGGCAAACCAACTTTCTTTTTGAACTACATGATCAGAAAACGGTGAAACGCTATTCGTTACCTTTTACCTTACTCTGTTACCTTCGTTTTTTTATGACTTTTCTTTCATTGTAATTATTACTATTTCTTCTCACCCTTTTGATCTCTCGGCTATATTGACCACATCATCGTTTCGATTGTTAATTATTATTAGATGTATGTGAAGCTGTTTCCTCGTGATCAGACTGTAGTTTTTGTTTCTTTATTTAACCTGGGAATAATCTTTCTATCTTTTCTCCCTTTACCTACTCTAAACATTTTGTCCGCTGCGCCAAATGAACACGTCACGCACCGCGTTTTACAGGGATGACAAGATTGGACTGTAAAGAACTCTCTGTTTGTGGGCCTTGGCATAACACTCTCTTGAGTTGTGAACACCATTATCGACCGCATATAATTAGTTCCTTTGAATTTGGTCAATAATAACCTGAAGCCAAAAAAAAATCAAGCAGTAATAAAAACGTGCGAGTCAACGAAGTTTGGCTTTTTTCCCATGAAGCTGTCAGTGCCACTTCAGATCATTCTGGAGCAAACTTCGATGGGATTGAAATATCCCTGACAATGACATGTTTCGTCGTGGATAACTGAACCAATGGTGAAGAAAAATCATCAATAGACCATGTTTTTCTGACTCTTAACTGAGAGAGTAGTACTGTTCTCTTATGCTGATGGGGCACAATGGCACATCGTTAGTAGAGTTCACTGTTCTCTTATGCTTATGATTTTTTTCACGTGTTGAGACTAGTCTGTTGATGGAGTCATAATTTACGGATATTTTGTTGATTTGCTGGATTAAGACTTTAAAAAACTAGTAGGTGACTTACTAGCTAGCAATGATGTTAAAACCGGGCCGAGCCGGACGGTCCGACCGGTCGGACCGTCGACCGTCCACCACAGCGGCTCGGCCCAGGTGCGACAGTCGTATGCCTAGTTCGGCCGTTTTGGGCCGCCTCGAGCCGGCCAACAAGCCGGAAGCCGGTGAAAAACCGGAAGCCGGAACGGCTTTCACCGAACCGACCGCCCCCTATTCATTAGACAGAAAATCGAGCCCAGCCTTTTTCCGATGACAAAATCCGGTCAGAATGGCTTTTTCCGATGACAAGAAGAAAAACCAGAAGGAGGAGGAGAATGATAGCCAGGAGACTGAAATATTAAAGGAAAAAACTTACCGATGGGCTAATCTTGAGAGGTGAGATGGATGAAAAACAAGAATGAAAAAGAAGCAAGTTTGAAGTTTAAGAAGACAAACAGATTTCACTTTTCTCCCATTGAAGAAGACGAACAGTGTACACTTCATTTCTCTGACTAAAACTTGCACAAAGAGAGATGATGCAATGTAAAATAATAAAAAAATATTACTCCACTTTACCCAATGTAAGAAAAGTGGAGAGCACTTTTTGCCAAGCTAGTCTACTTATTGTGTACCTAATTATAAGTGATACACCTTTATGAATGCCTTTTCTTTTTTTATTATTTTCGGTTTCACCATATTTTGGGAGTACAATAAATTTTGATTATCTTTGAGACTTAATTTTAGAGTATATTTTGATTTGGTAGTAGATTTTCATCCTATCTAGTATTTTTATTGTGTATCAGAACTACTTTTGATTATGTCTATTTGTTAGATATATTAAATATGTTATATTTTTCCTTGATTATTACTTCACCGGTCCAACCGTCGGTCCGACCGGTCCGACCATGAGAACCGTGAACCGCTACCATATCCGGCTTGTCTTCCGGTCCGACATTGCTAGCTAGGTGGGTGATCAATTTAATTACTAGAGTATGTCAACCAGATGATAAATCGCCGAGGATAAAGATCTGAGGATGTGACATCTTAAAGTGACCCAATTAACCTATTTGTCGGCTTCCTCCTCAAACTCCGCGTATGAGAGATAAAGAGAGTAAAATAATGATAAAAAAAGAAACAAGTGAAACTATCCCTGATTTTCATACCAACTTTGAACCCCAAGTGGGAGGAGTAGTGAACAAGTAGTGGCAGCAAGTAAAAAAGCAAACGAAGAAGAAAGAGAATATAGAAGTGAGAAAACGTAACAGTGGGTTTTGGTGTGGCCCATGGAAGGAGGGAGCTGACATAAGCAAGCCAGGAATGGAGAATTTAGGTCATTGAAGAGAAAGGAGGGATATAAAAGAACTACTGTTGAGATTCTGCCTGAAGATTTTTCAAAAGGGCTCATCATCATAGTATATGTGAGGAGGGGTATGGTGCAAAGTCATGGAAATGGCGTGGCTTGGTGGGCTGGGTGGGTGGGTGCCTGCACTACTTACTACAGTTTTCTGTGCCAATATACAGTAATTTTAAACCAAGGCTACGCATTTGTATGTATAAATGATATTATTATTTTTCATTAGTATGAGGAACAGGAACAGGAATTCAGGTAAAAAAAAAAGAATATGAACAGGAAAGCTAATTATGTTAGTTGCTGGTCCCAGAATGTCACATGTGATGATGGTGATAGTAATGATAAGGAAGTTGGTTATATGTTTATCTTCATTTGCCATCAGCAATTTAACATGTGGATGGAAATTAAGAAGATGGGAACCCTCAAGTAGAAACTTAACACAGGTACGTCAATACAAAAAGCCTCTGCCTTTGGTCCCCACTCAATGAATGAGTGTGAATATGTGTCCTTCATTTCCTTTTCCCAAAATTCTATGCATTTGCACGCTAAAAACAAATCGGAAGGAGAGGCACGGGCTGATTTCACACAAATTGTTACATTATTACCAGCGAGATGAAATGTTTAATCACTGATGGGAAATAGAGAGATGAGATAAAAAAAACTAATGGCAAAAAGAAGGATAGTGACATAGTGTAAAGTAGTGACACAGTATAACAAGGTTGTGAGTTGCCTCATTGATGAATTGTCTTGTCCACAAAATCCTTTGATTCACGGCTTCTGGTTTGTTTACACAAACTCCATGGTGTCTCATTGTGATATTGGCAAAGTCATGCGGAGGCCGAAACTGTCAGAAGCAACTCATCAAAGGCGTTTGGTTGCTTCGGGTTCTGGGACACTTTTGTGGGTCATTTCAAGTTTTTAACTTTTCATTCCAACCCAATACGGAGTATCACTGAACTTTAATGTAAAAATTTCCAATTTTCTCGTACAAATACTTATTACCTTATGGTTTCATCAAAAAGAAGAAGGACACGCGCGCCGACAGTGTCGTATGAGTTTAATCTTATCTTTAGTACGTACGACCAGCTACTAGTGGAACTGGTAACTACGGCAAAGGGTTGCGAAAATAGAACGTAACTCATCATAGAAGCGCTTTTGGTGATCAATGATTCGTCGCACTAAAATAACTCACCAGTCAGTACAAGTACTTATTCACACACAACCTTGTGTTCAAAGTGTGGCTTCAAAGCTGCGTGGCCATGGATCCAATTTTCAAATAAGTTCGGCAGACGGAATTTCTTTTTATGCAAAAGGGAAAAAAACAAAAAACTTTCGATAGTAAGGGAACCTGTAAAGATTTACACGAAAGGCCCATCAGCCTCGGCTAATCAGGCGTTCAGTGTTGGATAGACCTCACTCTCCAAGGTGTGAGTGGGTCCACAATTACATGGTGTTTGTCATTAAAAATGGATAAAGGTTAATCAAATAAACTAAATAAATCCTACTATTATTGAAACAAAAATTAGTTCCCCTAGATATAAAACTATTGTACCTAATTTGATTAGAACAAGAATTTTAGTTAAGTTAATTTTTTTTATCGGAAAGTTAACTTAAATATTATAATATTCCCTCCGGTCCTTAATATAAAATCTAATTGAATTTTTCTGGAAAATCCTTAAAAAGCAAAATAAGTTAATCATAAATTGATTTACCTAATTTTTTCCCTTAAACTAGTTTTATTTTACCTATAAACTAATGGATAATCTAAAAAGATATCAAATATGTCATGATTTAATAACTTATTTTGCAACCTTAATCTCTCTAAAAAAAGTCAATTAGGTCTTATATTTAAGACCGGAAGTAGTATGCTTTTATCAATTCCCCTTACTATATGCCTCTATACACAATTTCGCCCTCTTATTTATTTATTTATTATAGATAAGCATTATCAATGTTAATTAGGGAAAAAGTTGAAAAAAATAGAAAGTGTTCTTATATTTAATAACAAATCGAAATTTGAAAATGGTCTTAATTTAATGAACGAAGAGAAGAGTCAACTCATATCTAGTTCCCACTTATTGAGGTTGTTGGGATATGAAATATACTAGTTATCTTAAACTTTACTTTTTTCAAAGCGACTGATTCGAACATACAACTTCAAACCTCAAGGCAAAGAGAGTTTACTTTTGAGTCAAGCCGGCAAAGAACAAAGAGAGTACAAATTAAATGGAAGAGTACAAATTAAATTATCCATGTCTTATAATACACTGCAATACATAATAAATTGGAGCTGCAGGAGTAATGCAATTATGCAAGACTAAAAGACAATGCTGACATAATAGGGGAGAATAATAGGGGAAAACCATGTGACTGCATAAAACTGATGTTGTACACCCAGGAGTTTAAACCAGTAATGTAGTTATGCAAGCTTTATTATCTGGACTGGCTCAACTTAGCGGTCTCATCATCCAAAAAGCTAGAGCATCTAACAATTTGCTGGCCCCTTAACCATTGTTTCACGTTTCATGAAGTGCGAGTCATTTCAAGTTCTACAATAAAACCAATAACTACTCAACAACCATTCAACCCCGCAGCTCTTAATTGACTGAATTTGTCAGTCACATTTGTGAATGGAAAATATGACATCCCGATATACAAAATCAAGTTTACAAGAATTTTTGTCGTGGACTACTGGACTACTCTCCTGCAGAAACTAAATAATGGATATGTAAGCTACACGAAGAAATAATTTGAAAGGGGAAAAGTAAAGAATAACTAGCTAGCGTATGTGCGAGGGAACTTTCTCGTTCTCATTATTTTTCCCACGCCAGCCAATAATTCTTCACTACATAATAATCTTTGCAGTGATTGTGAAACTATTACCGGGCCCATATGGTCAGCCACTACCTGAACAACATTCACTATAGATAGTGTAAAACTACATTAGAGAATCTAATCAAAACACACATAAATTTGGAAACCTTCTCTAGCAAAAAGAAAGCCCGGGCAAAAGCAGTCTATTCAGTGTGATGTACAATGAAACCTTCCAATTCAAGAGGATTGCCACTAGCTTCTGATTTTTGTAAAGCAGCCTTAGACTAAAATAATGGATGTGCTGGATAAGAATTGACAGCTTTGCTGCCCATAAAAAAATTCACGTTGATTTTTTAACTGCATCGGCAACTTCAGGTTTAGAATCTTCCTTCTTCATAACTTGCTGAATGGTATCTTCAGGTTTATCATCACTCTTCTTCTCCATTACTCGTTGGATTTCCTCTTGGTACCCTTCTATAAAACTTTTTAGAGCATCTCTATAAGCAGATGCTCTGGTCATGTATATACGCTGTAATGCAGGTCTAAGTGTCTCCATTCCTCCTCTGGCAGCCACAGCTATTAATGTGTCATCAAGAAAATGATGTAAACAAATTATAGAAAAGTAAACATGATGAAAAAGGATAACAAACAAAAGAGGGAATTCTTCAATCAAACCATTCCTCAAAACAACTTGAACACGAAATGTATGGAGCAACATGAACAGCAAGAAAGAAGAGTTCAATGCAATTTTAAAAATGATGCCAATTCTTTGTCCAGGAAAAAAATTGATGAAAATTTCTATTGCCATTTAGACAAAAAAAAATCTCCTTAAAATGCTGAAATGTCCAAGGACAAATATTCTCCACTAGTTCCTAACTAATAAATGCGCCACAATCAACCACTCACAGAGTCACAGGCCCCCTCAACTGTCTAAATTGGGTACAGCTATATAACAATCAAAACATTCTTCAAAACTTACCCTTTTCCCATAAATTTAATCAATTCATTCTGCCTGCTATGTGTTTCAATCAAGTATAGCAGTTAAAACTATTCTGGCAAGGAAATGAAAGGGCAAACACTAACACAAGTCAATTTTGCTATTACTGATTATTTAATATTTAATTTAATTTACATCAACCTCTATGAAGACTCCTAATTTAGTCGGTAGCTTGGTGCATTATAGGATTTTGTACTTCCACTATCAGCTTTCTTTAGATAAACCAACAATTCAAACAACATGACAACATTGATGCTAATATATATAGAGAGAGAGATGGTACCAAGATCCTCCAGTGTTGAGGGTTCAGTTTCTTGAGGAGTTTTCTTTCCCTCATTTACTTCATCAGCTAATCCATCTTTCTTATACTCATGTGGCCGGAGATCAGGACCAATGTCACGAACCCAGCTTGCAGCGTAAAGCCTAGCCGCTCTCTTCACAACCTAACCCATCAAAACAATAGCCACCTCATTTCCACTAACACACATTATTCAGCATCTTTAAAATTGCACTCAATTCCCAACAAAAACAGAGAAAACAAAACAATTAATGGCTCAAACATATAATTAAACAGAGATGAAAGCTAGGCTCACTGTTTTAGGAAATTATGGATATTTGGGGGTAAAATTGGAAACAGAAAAGCAATGCCAAAATTAAGAGAATAGAAGAGAATAATACCCAAATGCGTTGGTGCCAGGTCATCTTGCGGCGCTTTTGAACAAGATGAGGAGGGTCGGGTAAGGAAGAAGGAAAAGCAATCTCCTTGAGATCATAGCGAATGTAATCGTAGATTTTGCGGCAAACTACCCTCACTTTCATTTCTGAGCTCAAGAAGAAGAACTCGAAGAAGTAAGAGATGACGGCGGCGGTGTTACGCTAAACGGAAATTGAGGTGTGTGTTGAGAGTTGACGGCTTGACGCCGTAAAGTGGAGGAGGCTGCCGTTTGTGAAATCGAAGATGAGTGCCAGTGACAGTGAGAGCCGAGAGAACCACTGGGTTGGAAAATTTTTTTTTTATCAGAACACTGGGTTGCATTAAAAAAAAGGACCTTACTTACTTACGTCATGTTCTTTTCTCTAGGTTTTCAAGTTCTTTTAATATGGGAGTGACATGTGTCCTTTTATAACAATCATCCCTTCAATCTAATGGCCTATATTGAAAGAACTTGAGAACCTAGAGAAAGTAACATGATATAAGTTTTTCCCTTAAAAAAACATTATTCGGAATTTTTTTCAGATAGGCCTATGGAATTTTGAAATCGAGTTGTGTTTACAAAATTGCCCCTCAAAATTAGAACAAAATAAAAATAGGGTGGAGGTACTAATCTTTTGCAGATTTTAAGTTCGGAATTTTGATTAGGAGATGCTGGGTCAAGAAAAAAAATCAAATAGCAAAGGTACTTGTTACTCCTAGATTTATATGGTTGGAGTTATCATTGTTAGGGCCTGTTTGGCAACATTTTTAAAATGCATTTTGGACAAAACCATGGGTTTCAAAATGCATTTTGAAAAATCACCCAAACACTAAAAAAAGTCTCAAAATACATTTTGGATCCAAAATGCATTTTCAAAACCCTGAAGAAGCTATTTTTTTTCTCATTTTGGGTTAGTTGAACCTATGTGTTTTCCACATTACCAAAAATACCCTCACTTTACTATGTCATCTTTTTTATCAAAATTGTCTTTCTTGGTAATTTGACATTCAAAAAGTTATTCTACTGACACTTTATCCAAACACTCTCATTTTATCAAAAACTATTTTCCAAAAAACTATTATACTAAAAAACTATTCTAAAAAAATATTTTCCCATAAGCTATTCTCTAGAAAGTAAATCCAAACATGCCCTTAATTTTTTCGGTACCTTAAATACCATGAAATGTCGTTTTTGGAGCTGAAATGTCCAAATTGAACAGACACCTTCAAATGGTGTCAACACCTCCACACTATCAAGACACTTGTGTGACATGTCATTATTTTTTGTCACATCATTCACTAACCCCTTCTCCTCCTTCTCGCACCCCAACCTCTTCACAGATCCTTGAAGAAGAGAATTCGTATTCTCAGGCACAGATCCTTGAAGAACAGATCAGAGCTCAAATCAAATCCCCTGCATAAACAACAAATATAAACCGCCTACATAAACAATAAATCCTTCACAAACCTAAATGCCCAAAGTCAATGAAACTCATTACCAAGACGAATTTCAGCTCAACATAAAAAGAAGAAAAAAGAGAACTTTAATGTGTGCAAAAAATTTTCTTTTATTTTTATATATATTTTTTGTTTCTGGGCTGTGTAATAAATTCAATAACTTTTTGGACTTTAACTTAATTTACAACTTGTGAGAGTTCAACTTAATTATTTTTCTTTCACGAGACTTCTAATTAATTTTCCCAAGAAACATTAATCTTTTGCAAAATTGAAGTTAAAAATTTTGATTAAGAGCTACTACTATGAAACCTATAATCCATTAGGACATTGCTTGGATGGTTTGAACTAGGTTGGTAAGGTGTCTTCTCTGCCATTTGTCAAAGGTGCCCAAGTTGGATCCTGGAACGGCCCTTAATCTCGGAGGGGCGATTTCAGACTAATTTGTTCTCCAGATATGTTATGTTGGGAGCTTTTAAGCAAAAAAAAAAAACAATAATCCACTTACTCTCCTTATTGAGCGGAAATCATCCATCGACATTACGGTTACATCTACATGTTTAGCATGAGCATTGTCCTAGCTGGATCGCTGTTCCTTGAACAAGATTTTGCTCCCGTGCGTTGCACGGATGGCGTTATGTTGAAAAACTCTATCAATTTGTTTTTTTTCATTGACATTGATCAAATGTAATGTGGATAATAAGACTAATAATGTGAGGAAGCACAAAAGGATTGACATATTATATGTAGCTTTATACCTGGTAGTTAAGTTTTGCTTGCATATTATATGTAGCTTTATACCTGGTAGTTAAGTTTTGCTTGCATACAGAAAACAGATCAGAAAATGGAATGAAGACAACATCATGTAAAACTACCAATACTGCCGTTTTATAATTACACTGCTAAATAACAGCAGTACAGACATACACAAAAGAATCACCATGTTCAATAGGTGCAGTCAAGGTTACTAATTTGGCTTACCAATGTCTAAGATGCTATGCTGTCTTGCAAACATTAGTGAGCCAAAACAGGACCATTGTACCTATATTGATTAACCAAAACTAAGCCAATTTTGGAAATATCAATTGGCCAAAAAGGATTACTGTAGGTTGTCCTTACTGCAAACTGGTATACAGACAAAAGCAAAATACTTTGAAGACCCCAAAAACGTGCATAGATTAACAGAACAACAATAGTATGCAGCCATTTCTAAGATGCCATCCGAACATTGGAAAAAACTTCGTGGTACACAACATTGGTTGTAGTAGTCCCTTGTTCTTCTTGATCCAGCCCCAACACAATTTTTAATCCTTCAACACTTAATAAAGACCTACCTTTTTCAGAGATTGTCCTTGGCTTTTGTTAATGGTCATTGCAAATGATAGGATTATTGGGAATTGTCTCCTCTGCATCCTAAATGGTAATGTAGACTCCGAAGGGTTCATATCCATTCTATGGATAAGAACTGTTTCACCTGCGCCAGAGCCACTCAAAGGGATAGCCTCAATCACCTTTTTTCCGATTTTGGTTACTCTCAATCTGGTGCCATTACAAAGACCTTGTTGGTCTACATTTCGAAGCAGCATTATAGGAGCTCCAACTTTAATGAGCAATTTGTGTGGTGGCAGCCCAGAAGCAGAAATAGTGTTTAAAAACTCATTATCTCTCGTTTGAGGCCAATGGAACGCTTAAGTCTGCTTTTGCACCTGTTCGTCATACACAACAATGTCCAACGAAAGTAATTCTTTCATGGGAGTTCGATTGAGGCCAATGGAACGCATTATCTCTCGTTTGAATGGTCTATCAAACTTGACCTTCACCATGAACCCTCTTAAGGTTGGGTTGAGTTGGGAAAGAGGAAGGCAGCGCTGCTCATCATCCATTTTCTTTTGACAGTAGATGTTGTGTGTATTTCTCTAGAAGGATGTACCTGCAGAGAGACTCAAAGACGATGGGGGTTTTTTTAAAAATAAGGGTTGCAAAGTAAAGATGTCATTTCATATAAGCCCATTAAAGGTGTCAACCCTATAAATATAACCAATCAAAAATATAGTCCACCAAAAATCATGCAGACTAAAAGCCCATTATCCCATTACTACATCATACATTAGGCCACATTACACACAACAGTAGAATCCAACCAAACACACATATTGTCAAGATCCAAAATGAAACAAAGCACAAATAGAGTTCAACCAACAGGATGACACCAAAAGTCCAACTAACAGGATGACAAAGCAAGAGCCGACACTACAACATAGTGATCTTCACATATCAACATGGTTGAAAGCAAGCATATCCTCCTTCACATCTTGAACGGCAGGCGTAGGAGGATCAATGTATATGTCAGAGGCATAACTAAATGATGTCACAACCTGTGCGTACATGTCTCTATTAAAAAGTGGCTCATTCTTTACCTGAACGATAAGGTTGATCCAGTTGAACATATCGAAGGTGCACAAAAGGAGGATTTGTGGAGCTTCTCTCAGGTTGTATGAGACGGGAAATTAAATCAACCCAAGTACCACGTAAAATGCAGAAGACAGATGTACCCTTATGCCTATAGAAAATGGTATGCATTAGCTGGAATGAACAATAAAACTTAAACAAAGGGATGAACGCGTTTAGTGACATTACTAACCATCCTTCATGATAGAGGCCGAGTTGTAAACGGAGCTCAGGGTCCCATTCACGATCTGACCTCTTGTTAGTTCTCTTTGCTTCCTGCGGTGAGGTAAGGTATGGAGAGGCAAATTCTTTTTTATGGTGTTAAAAAAACTGGGTCCCATTTTGTCTATTTGAACTTATAATTGGTGGCACAAAGCTATGCAGAGAAAAGAAATGGGGCCCACTATGTCTATTTGAATTTCAAAATTGGAAGTGCTACAGTGATAGCAACAGTGATATGAGTCTATGAATGACATATTAGTGTCTTGGAGATTGGCGGGAGGGCAGAGATTTAATATAATAAAGGGACTCCAAAAAACTAGTTATTTGGGTTGAGATGATTTGTGCCTTGGGCCGGGTACAAGTCTTTTGTTATCTGGCAAAGTGGGCTAAAACTAGTTATCGCGTGGGAAGACATAGATCACCGGCACTCCAAAAAATAAGTTGAGATCCTCATGAGAAGTCCACACGCGCATGCAAGACAATCAACTGATGACCACAATGTATATACAATAAATCAATCAAGTTAATATTTGTAAGTCCGCCTGCTGATTTCAACCAAAAAGAATTCGACCAAAAAAAAAATTGGCCTGCTGATAAAAAAGACTATATATTTTTTTGGCCAATAAAAAAGATTATATATTAATTGATCTATCTGGCAAAAAAAAATATTGTCCCAAATTCAATACTATGATGCATAAAAGCGTTAGTTGGATTAATGATGCTTAATTTTGAAATATGCTATATATGTCGTTAATGAGGGTGGATACAATGCCTTGTTGCCTTTGTTTCTTGGGAGAATTTCAATTAAGGACCTCTATAGGCATTTAATTAAAAAGCAGGACCAATATATTCTGAAACATCAGTTAAGGAGCAAGGGGGCAAAGTGAAATTAAATTGGAAGGGCAAAAGACCATATTGACCCTCCCAAACTCAACTCTCCTCCTCAGCCTTGAGCCGCAGCAGCTTCATCCCCTAAACCACAATGCCTCCGATCCTCCTCCTTCGCCCAACTCTCATTCAACCAACAATCTCCTCCTCCGATCATCCTCTTCATCCCATTCTCATTCTCGGTGGAGTCGGAATTCGGCCTTCACATCCAACCCCAACATGAAACCCATTGAAGCAAGCTTTTGAGGAGGAGAGGAAGAGAGAAGATTATGGTAGAGGAAGTGCTACATTATCCACGGGATAATGTAGAGGAAGTGCTACATTATCCACGGGATGTGTGCTAGCTACTAGCTGTATGGGCCCAATCTCTTCCATGGGTAAGTTATATATATGGGTTCAATTATAACTAGGTAGCTGTTAACTCACTGATGACCCCATGTGTATAATGTAAATAATAATAATAATGTTGCTTGTGGTGTTGTTTATTATAATCAACGTTATTTCTTTTCATTGATTTTCTCGTATTTTAGTTCAAGCTAGATCTTGAGTTTAGTTAAAAGATGCTAATGAAATAGGAAATTTTAATTGCTAGCTTCACATGTTATTTTTGTATTGGCTAAGTCACTGATGACCCTGGGCAAAGTTGCTGTTTGTTTTGGAAATATGCAGTTAATTGGAAGCTGAAAATATTAGTTGCTCTATTTGGGGTTTACCAAATCACAATATTGATGATTGGGTGACATGAGTTTCTTGAACTGCTTTGTTTGGGGTTTACCTAATCATAATAATGAAGTGTTGACTTAGCCATGATTGTGTATATTTGGTCCTCATGTATGGGAAATGACTGAAGTATAAGATGCAAATTATAATGGAGTCATATCTCTGTTCAGTTTTCTTGTATTGAAGTTTATGTAATTAAGGACAATGCAGTTGTTCAAGGATTGAATACCATGATTCGTTTGATTATTTTCTTTATCTCATTTTGTCTAGTTTGGTTATACCGTGAAAGGTTCACTTTCTTGTGTGAGTATTATAGCAGAGTTGATCCTTAAGCTTTTTTCAGGGAGAGCGTGAGTAGTAACTTGTGAAAAGTAGATTACATTCTTTTCCTTTGGGTCTATGTTGCAATAAGATCTTTTACTTCAATATCATTTCTCTAAACTGTCAAGTCTAGTTTGTTACTATTTGAGCCTTGCAAGGCCTCTCCGTTCAACCAAGATTAATCAAATTTCTCTTGCCCTTTATTAGACATCTCCTCTTCAATGGACCTCTTCCATACCACGTACTTGATCCAATGTTTTTTTCCCAAATTGAATTCAATTCCCACACATGGCAATGGAGAAAAATCATAATTTGTGTCTCTCTGTATAATTTAAATTGATTTATAATGTGTATTTTGTTGTTGCATTGTAAACTGCTTAGAGTTTTTATTTGGATCATGTTTACTTATATATTGTGCTATTTGTAGTGATGGTTGCAGTTACATGTGATAAGTGACTTGTAATGATAAAATGATGCTGATTTTAATCTTATGACTGTCAAGAATCTAGAATTGTTGTTAGATATATGGGAGTGAAGTGCAATACTTGTACTAAGATTGAAATACAAAGCATGAGAAATATTGTGATGGTTGCCTCACAAGAGTCATAGGGATTAATTAAAGTTTTATTGTGAGTTGAGAAAAAAAACAAAGGGAGCGAAATTGTATATACTGTATCTTTTTCTTATAAAGTGTAAAAATCTATCTGTGAACATATTTATTTTTATGTTGAATTTATTTTCAAATGTAAAAAGTAATTAATGGAAGGTTTAAATTGGGTGATTTTTTTTTTTCAGGATGAAATATAAAGCAAATATGGAGGAGAAGAAATGCATCTCACTCTTCAACACAAGATGTCATCAATCATGATTAAGGAGTTGGGTGTTTTAGCTAACTATGTAATTTTAAGGAGTATGACACATGATTTAGTGTGATGATTTGTGAATCATGAGATGAATGTAGCAAGAGAGCTATTTTAAAGGAGTTGGAATAAGTCAAAAGGGTGGAAGAATGAGCTTGCTGAATTGTATTCAATGGATGATATGATTTTTATTGTAGATTTGTTATAATTGGTGTTTACTGCACAATTGTATACTTTATTGAATGTATTTATTATGTGAATATGCTAGGAACATGTGAGTAATGACCAGAAGTTCTATAAAGAAATTATGTTGTCTATTTGATGTTAGTTGGAAGATACCATGTTTGCAATTAGTAATGAATTTGACACACATATATCATATCACAAAAAAGGAAAAATGATACTACCTCCGGTCCTAAATATAGGACCTAGATAACTTTTTTTGGAGATGTTAATGTTGCAAAATAGTCTATTAAATCATGATATATTTGATATATTTTTATATTATCCATTAGTTTATAAGTAAAATAAACTAGTTTAAGAGAAAAAATTAGTTAAGTCAATTTATAATTAACTTATTTTTGCTTTTTTTAGAATTTTTCAAAAAAATCAATTAGGTCTTATATTTAGGACCGAAGGGAGTATTTGAATAAGGAAAAACACCTTATGAACATTGAAAAATGTCATTTGAACAAGGGAAAACACCATTCAAATAGTATTTTTACCTGTTCAAATAAGGGTTGTCTTGTTCAAATAACCTTTTTACTTGTTTAAAAGAGAGGTTTTCTTATTCAATTGACCATTTTACTTGTTTGATGTATCATACATGTTTTTGTTTCATATTAATTACCACTTGTTCAAATGGTCTCTTTGCCTGTTCAAATAAGGGGTTTCCTTGTTCAAAAGGTCAATTTACTTGTTTATGGTATCATGCATGTTTGTGTTTTATATTAAAATTACCACTTGTTCAAATGACCCTTTTACTTGTTCAGACAAGAGTTTTCCTTGTTCAAATGACCTATTCACTCGTTCAAGGTCTAACACATATTTGACTTTCACATTATTTTACACTTGTTTAAATGACCATGTTACTTGTTAAAATGTGGTTTATTCTTGTTTAAATGTCATTCTTCCTTGTTTAAAGTCTGATAAATATTTGTGTTTCACATTAATTGACACTTGTTCAAATGACATTTTTAGTTGTTCAAATGAGGACTTTTCTTGTTCAAATGACCTATTCACTTGTTCAAGGTTTAACACATATTTGAGTTTCACATTATTTTACACTTGTTCAAATGACCACGTTATTTGTTCAAATGTAGTTTATTTTTTTTAAAATGTCATTCTTCCTTGTTTAAAGTCTAATAAATATTTGTGTTTCAAATTAATTAACACTTGTTCAAATGACATTTTTAGTTGTTCAAATGACCATGTTACTTTTTCAAATTTGTTTTATTTTTGTTTAAATAACATTCTTACTTGTTTAAAATTTGATCAATATTTGTGCATCACATTAATTGACATTTGTTCAAGTAAACTGTTTACTTGTTCAATGGGAAAGAAGGAGGAAGCTGATAAATTGAAGGAGAATGAAGTAGAGTGAACGAAATTGAAAAACGGGAAAAGGAAAAGGGAAACAAAAATAGAAACTGAAATGAGAGGGGAGAAAAAGAAGGAGAGTTTGATGGGAGTTTGTTGATGTTGTTTTAGAAGCTGTTTCAAACAGATTGAAGGGAGGAACGAACAAAAAAATAGAAACACTTTGGAATCGAAGAACAGAAAAAGAAGTCTCTCTACTCCCTCGCTTTCTTGACTGGGACGAAGGGGACGACTCTGGCACTCTGCAACTCCAACTTTAATTTTTTTCCCTTTTGATCTTTGGAGTCCTTCAATTAAATAAGGACTTTTCAGTCTTTTCCAACAAAAAGTTTATTTCATGGACTCAAGTCCTGGAGAGAAATTTCAGAAAGTTTTGGTCCTTCACTGAAATTAATTGTCTATTTTAGTCCTTCATTGAAACTCTCTCTTGGTTCTTTGGGGGTGGGGTGGGTGGGAGGCCTTTTCACTTATTTATTTGTTTCACACTACCCCCACCTAACTACCTGCTCAATCTCATACTACTGTAAATAGCTTAACTTTACTCGTAGTTCTATATAAGCACACACATGCATAGGCCATAAACCAAATTAAACCATTTTATATTCATTTCAATTTTCGTTTTTGTAATAATTAGTAGCGGTGCCTTCAATATATACCCGACTAACACACAGACAAGATAAACATCGATGGAGAATAATATAGGAATATAATGCTCCAGAGATAACGGCTTCAGTTGCATCAATAAAATTATCATTTCGGCTTCCATGCACATGGCACTTCTAATGTGTACACAACGACGTCTTAGCTGCTGAGTGATGAGCCAAGGGGCGTGATGTGGAGTGTTTGTGATGATCACGTATACGATATATACGTATGTACCTGCCCATACTTAGGCATGCTTACGTGGGTTTGCCAGACTCGACGTCAATTAAAGGCACAACTGCAAGTCAACCAGTTTGCCTATAAAATAAATTGCTTGCCAGATCGAATAGGTACCCATTCTAATAATTTCTCTAGGAAACAATTAATTAGCTTTAAGTAACAAAAACACGAGTAGTTAACGGATAACCAAGGGCCAATTCATTTAGCGAATCATAAAAAAATCACATATAAATCTTTCATAATCTCAATAGCAAATTAGTTTAATAAACCCATAGATTAATATATAATCTAATAACGTACCACATACATACATGTCAAGATTAAATAAATTATTTAGTTCCCCTGATTTCTTAAAAATACTAAAGATTCACCCGTTTTAATTATAAGATTCATTTTACTCATAAACTTATTTTCTAACTCTGAATAGTAGAAATTATAATTTAGTGGTTGAATATGTTTGGCTAACTTTTGAAAGAAAAAAAAGTCAAGGGTTTTAAATTCAGTAGGGGAGTATAGAGCATTTGGTCATTGGAGACAGTAGAAATCAACCAGAGTGAATTGATTACCATTTGAAAAAAAAATAACTTTTCACCCTTTCATTATCGTCTATATATATAGCTGCCTCCATGCCGATTTAATGGTGCAGTGGAAAATGCTACATGACTTCCAAAATCTGACACCATCATACTCTAAGACAACAAATATTGTTAATACTCACAAAAACTGAGAAACTCTCTTACGCATATTGCATGCACATGGCCCTTACAACCATCACTATTCCCACCCCTAGAAGCACGGCGGAAACCACCATAGAAGGAGGCGCCGCCGCCTCCATCTCAACCATACACCCCGACGTAATTCAAACTCACATCTTGACCCGTCTTGACGGCCCCACACTTGCATCAACGGCGGCCACATGCTCCCAACTCTACACCCTCTCCACACAAGAACATCTCTGGGCCAAACTCTGTCTCTCCACGTGGCCTTCCACCACCTCTCCACGCGTCTGCCACGTCATCACCCGCAGATTCTCCCACGGTTCCCGCTCTTTCTTCTCTGATTCCTCCACCATTCCCCGCCCAATCCCCACTCGTAGAAACTCCCACGTAAATCTTAACCACACACCAGAAATAATCTCAGCCGTTGATCTCTACTACCGCCAACAAGTCTTACTCTCCAGAGTGATGGAAACAGAAACAGTCTCCGACTGGTTCATGTGGTCCCCATTCCGTGTAGATATATTAGAACCAAAAGAAGTGGCACGTACACCGTTGAGATATCCGGCGGGGGAGGACAAGTGTCGTGATCTGACGGAGGGCTTGCGGCTGAGCTGGATAGTTATAGACACGAGGGGAGGGAGGTCGATGAACGTGTCTAGCCAGAAGGCGGTGACAGTGGAACGGCACTGGCTGAGTGGTGACGTGGAGGTGAAGTTTGCGACGGCGATGGGCGGAGAAATGGGATTGGCGACGGAGATGGTGTTGTGTTGTGTGTTGGTGAGGTTGGTAGGGGTGGAGGGAGGAGGAATGCTGGTGAAGGAAGGGTGGTTGGAGATGGAGGACTTGGATGGGAAGATTTTGAATGGGAGGGTTAGTTTGGGGATTTTGCAGGGGGCTTTGGAGGGTAAAAGGGGGAGTGAAAAGAATGTAGGGAGGGAAGGATATGGAATGTTTGTGAAAAGGAAGAGGGAGAGGAAAGAGAGGATGATACGGAGAGAGGAGACATTGGATTTGGTGTTTGTGTGCGTGAGCCTCGCTACTTTGTCATTTCTCGGACTTTTGTTATTTATACGTTTGTATTTTGTAGAGAGTGCAGTGGTATTGAATAAGTGGCTAATATCATTCTCCACCAATTCATAGCATAGCACAAGTTTATGGCACTACGTAAACGTAACGTCTCTATATGTGCAGAGTCGTCTGAGGCGCTTCCTCGTACAAAGGAAGGAGCGAGATGCCCCACCAATTCAATTTATTAATCAGGCCCATATAACTGTATCCATACATATCAAGTTATCAACAAATGGGATATACAATCGGTGCATTCATCACTCTGCTTTGGTTACGTTGCATTATTCGCTCCATTTCTTCTTGTGTCCTTTTCCCATAATAAAACTACGAGCTGCAAATTACCTGCCCAGTGCAGTACCAATTGTCCACGTATTGTTGTTACTACTTACTACCATAGTATGTACATGTATGTCTTTAACATTCTTTCAAAACTTAAATCTGCATGCATATGTTTAAAAAAGTCAAACAGAAAAGTTCATTTCACACTCAATTTTTAGCGCAAAACAAAATTTCAGAATTGATGCTGCAGGTCCAGCTAGCATCGTATTTCGCCATTATATATGGTCAAACAGCAAATAAATTAATGTATTGCAGAGCGAGGTTCTTAGATTGGCATTGAGTCGTCAACACGTACTCGTCATGATAGGGCACCTCACCATGCTGTCAATAGTTTAGGGTAGGCATAATTTACGAGAGCTATTATACACCAACAGGTATACGGTACACTTCTAATTAACTTTTCAATGTTCATAAGAGCGAACGATATTAATACCAAATTTACACTGGTTTGGTTCCAAATTATCTCTTGGCTTTACCATATATATATATATATATATATATATATATATATATATATATATATATATATATATTGTTTTGTTAATAAAATTATAATATACTATTTTTATGCACATAATTAGAGGTATTTTTTTAAAATTTGTTTTGCATGTTAATAAGAGATAACATGAAAAATTGAAGATAATAAACATTTGATTTTTATTAATATCCATTATGGTTTTTTTTTGTCTGAATATCCATTATATTAGGGTTTTAAATGAAGAGAAGGTAGAAAAAATAGTATATAATTAGTGATATAATGGCAAAATCGAGAATATAAAGAAAGGGTCAATATAATAATTGTTTGATTTCCGACTTTACACTTGGAATTGTGAATGCAAAAAAGGTAGACAGAGAAATTGACCTATATATATAATAAATAAATAAATGCTATAAAGATAAAATAAAAAAACAATTTTACTCATAATACATCATTTAAAGAATGTTTCGTTGTTCCTGGTAAAAAAAAAAATAGGAACGTTTTATTAGTCCATGTTATCACTTGTGTGTTTTTTTATCATCACCTGTATGTTTGAGTATTACACAGTATCCAACACTCAATTACTCGTTAATCTATATTGGAACCACATAGGTAGTACATCGTTGTTATTTTTTCATTAATGCTTGTTTGGCAATAGGTACGAGATTTTTGTAGAGAGCGGAAACTTTTTTTCGCGAGTCAAATTTTAAAATAATTGAAGAAGCGTGGTCGTAATCACATTAAATAAATACCATATGTAGAAGAAATCAACGAATAATTAAAAAAATGTAACCTCACCTCTTACTCCCGTATCAAACATATCCTAGCTAAACGAACAAATAAAAGTCTTCCAACTATTGGGAGGGGTTTGGCCATAAAAAAAAAATATTGGGAGGGAGAGGGCATACCAAAGCTAGCTAAGAGATGAGTACTTGGGTCAGGTATATAGCAACTAGCGTATATAGACTAACAACTTGCATGGCAAGAAATACGTAGTGCGTGTGAGTGTGTCATGATGATTCTCATTAAAAATCATACTTAGCACAGTGTGTGTGTGTAACTTCGTTAGGTTTTATAAACCCCTCAAAATTCTAATCCAGACCCGATATAGCAACTAGCGTATATAGGCTACCAAGAAAAAACATATATAGCGCACAGAAGTTACGTTCTTGTGTGTGTGTGTGTGGATAATTATATAATATAAAACGAATTCCATTGCCGAATCAATACAAGTAAATCATGTTGACCGCAAAGTGGAAAGAACCTCACACAACTTAAGTGAGATCAGACTTGGTATACAGAAGAAGTTAAAAAAACTTTCACAACAATAATCATTAAGGTAATCAACAAGTATAGCTTAACCCCACGATGAGCTCAATCAATTAGTTAATGGGGATATCAGTGGTTCCTTGAGAAGGAAAAGGCAGAAATGAGTATCAACAAGTCCAAAAGAATCACAGTTACAAAGGATGAAACCACAGCTCCGCTCGTTGCCTGGCAAAAATCAGTAAACTGACTGCACACGGCCAGCCAATTCGTTTTCTGATTCCCATTGTGAGCCAAGTATACTATCGACGCGGCCGCCGCCCCACTTGTAACCGCCAGAGTCATAAACACCTGTCATTTCATTCATTTCACACACACATATATACTCGTACCAATTAAATATATTAACTATTCATGAACCTTTTCATTTAGCAAAGAAAAACTAAACAAGTGGTAAAGTTTCGCGTGCCACATAAATAAATATTAATGATTTCAAAAAGATTAGTTACGGTGTCAAGTATGATGAGGAAAAGCTTTGCTCCGACTGCTTGAGGGCGCACTATGGTTACTACGGAGAGAGGAAGAGAGAGGACCATGTATCCTCCCACAAAAGCCATGGCTATCACAAAAAACCTGCAACATTTTTTGCAAACAGTTAGTTCTCACTATGATTATACATTAGACGATATATAAAGGATATATAAAGGGTGAAGGTGTAAAAATGATACTAAATTTTACCAAAAATTGTGTTTCTAATATTAAAGTTTCACGAAATGCAAAAATAGTACCAATTTGGTGTTTAAGGTGCAAATATAGTATTTTCACTTGACGAAATTAAAATTTGTATATGAAAAGACTCTTATATATTTCTCTCATTAAATTTTATTTAATTAGGGAGAAATGGAGACATAAAAGTATTTTCATATCTTAATTTTATTTCCTTAAAATGAAAATATTATATTTGCACCTGAACCACAAGTTGAATATTCTTTTTGTACCTCATGAAACTTTATTATTAGAATCGCAATTTTGATAAGTCTAGTATTATTTTTGGACTTTCGCGCATAATATAAAAATATGCCAACATTATTGTGAGCAACGTACTCGAATGTGGTGAAATCGTCGTAGCTGGCTTCAAAGCGAAAGAACTGAGTGGTGAAAGGCAGAGTTTGATCACTGCTTCCCATGGCGGCGGCGGCCCCGAGAGAGGCAGCGACTGCGCCCAGTCTGAGTATAAAGTCCATTATGCCCATCCCTCTTCTCCATCCTGCTTGCCTTGGTGTTGGAAGCAAAGGTGCTTTCTCTCTTGTGTCAATATTGCTTGACTCTGGCACCTCAATGGTGGTCGACATTTTTGGCTTTGGAATGTGTGATACGAGTGAAGTTTGGGAGCTAATGGATTTTAGAGAGCAAATGCTAGCGATAAGTGGCTTGATCCATGCGGACGAAGCTTATATAGGGAAAATGGTTGGGTATGAATGACAAGTTTGTGGTCAAAGGGTCAAAAGGGAGTTGTTATGCGGGACCATTATTTCAAGCGCTTGTGTATATGCGGCAAAGCAAGTAGAAAGGTGTACTTAATCAACTTTCTTTTATTGGGTTTGTTTTTTGAAAACAATAAGTGCAGAGGGTGTAGCTGTATGCCATGCAAAGTTGTAATAATGTTGCTTGTTGGTGTTTCTTTTACGACCATAACACGTTGACTTTGGAATTTAATAATGACGTAGCGATGAGACACCGGATTTTATAATTTGAAATTGTGTTAATTTCAACCCGATGATGTCATCGAAAGATTTTTAGTCAACCAAACCACAAAGCTTCCCTTTTATCCAATAAATTGTGGTATCAACGGGCTGTTGTCATAGCACCCCAAAGTTTCTAAGGTAAATCAAATCTTTTATATTATCGTCCTTTTGATTTTTATGCAAAATGTTTGTAATATTTTGTAAACACCGTGGTAATATTAATTATGTTGTAATTTGTAAATATTGCACTTTGGTATTGAGTTACAGAGAGATCGGACAGAGAACTATTTAAGCCCAATAATTGTCAATGATGATATAATGAAGCCACACTTAATTTATGAGTATTTTTTTACATGATTCATGCATCCATAATACTACTATTTAAGAGATATGAGAATATATGATTTAAAGATTGAATCTTTGATGTAAATTATTTATTGTGTAGTGTGTAGATCTCCTTTCTGAAGGTGAAGGTGAAGGTGAAGTTGAACGATGAAGGAATTCCCACTTAAACGGGGAACATGACGAAGGTGAGGGAACATGGGAGAATGGAGATAACTATTTCTCATGGATGAGATTGAGAGATTTTCTTAAGGGTAAAATAATAGTTTTGTATTTTTATAATAAAATATTTTTAAAATAATTGATGCTATCCCACCCTTTTTTGAACAAACCAAATACCTCAATGGTAATATATAGAAATCAGTCAATCACCAAAACCACGACATCACATTGCATTGCAAGCTTGCAGCCTAACATACAGATATACAATTGAACCAAACTAGTAATTGCAATTTACACACATGAGACTAATCTAGAAGCTAAAAACATGCCTAACCAAATCTGATAGAAAACAATCGAAGGTTAGCATAAACTAGTTGAGATTAATTAGGGGGTGAGTGGTATTGGGCTCGCCACCCGCAGGCCCTGCCCGCCCATTTCCCAAAATCCCTATTTTTTTTTTTGATAAAAAAAAATCCCTATTTTTTGGTCCACCCATTTTGGAATTAAAAAGAAGACTACATATAGTGCGAAAAAAATAGGTAATTAAGTAGTCTTTTCTTCAATACCTTGGATGGATAGAAGTTTTTTTATTATTGGTTGAAGTTTGATGCACATAAAACTTAAACTTCTCATTTTACCAAAAAAAAAAAAAAACTTAAACTTCTCAGTTAAACATAAAAAATAGTACAATAACCTAGTCAATATTAAATATATTATAAATATACTCAAATTTAGAGATGTATTTAAATTCCAACCTAAATATGTAAACCATAAATATATTTTTTTTTGGTCTGAAAAACCATAAATATATTTGATACTATAAATATATAAAAATATAATATTGTTTTGTTTTATTAATTTTTGCTGAAATAATAATACATATGCGCCTCATATGGGCTCAATGCTTAATTGCTTAATTATCAAGAAGAGTCAAACAATTCCTAACTTAAATCACAGCCATTTATTTTTTGGCCCTTCATCATCGAAGGTTAGTTAACATGTATATAGCTAAGATATTTCCGAACTGTCATGGACATGTTTAATTATTTTTTTCCCGTTGTATCATTTCAATAATTTCAGATTTTTCTAGTAACTTGTTGAGATTTTTTAGTTCATTTATAGATTATTTATATTTTAATAATTCATAATTCTATTTTTTAAAATTGGGTCTTTTGTAAAATAAACCTCTTTCATTTTCTCTAGCACTTCCCAGTTTCTCTCCCATTACTTTTCCCAACAACGATCACTAGGATATACACAATGTTTAGGGAAATTGAGCACCAACATAATGATTGCCTCGCCAAAAATGATGAAGAGACCTCCATGGACGACGGATGTGACTACCTCTCAACCTTAAGCGCACACATAATTCAAACTCACATCCTCACACGTGTGAATGCCAAGACACTTGCATCCATCGCCGCCACATGCTCCCAACTGCGCGACATAGCCATGGATGGGGAGGTGTGGGCCAAACTTTGCGAATCCACGTGGCCATCCACCATGTCTCCAATAGTCCGCCACGTCATGCATAGATCCCCCCATACTTTCTTCTGCGATGCCGTCTCACTACGCCAGCCATTCCACACCACGAAAATAGACGTGGAGCGAGTTCCACAGTTGATATCTGCAGTGGACCTTTATTATAGGGGAAAGCCGGTGGCATCGAGAGTGGGAGTGACACAAACATTGTCAGAAGGGTTTGAGAAGGAGTCATTTAGGTTGGAGTTTTCGATTCCGAAGGAGGAGACAGTTGGAATAAGGTTGATGATACAGTCGAAGAGTTGTAGGTGGAATACTAAATTGATTGATTTGATTAATGGGCTATCGCTGAGCTGGATGGTGATAGACCCGAGTGGAAGGCGAGCAGTGAACGTGTGTTACAGGTTTCCGGGGTATGATGTTTGCCGTATACACGGTTTCAGGGATGATTTTGATGTGTCGTTTGTAGGGAAGATTAAAGGGAAGGAGGAGTCATATTACATAATTTCGATGTTGAGGTTCGAAGGAAAGAAAGGTGACGAGGAAGTGAAGTTGAGGGAGGGGTGGTTGGAGATGGGGGATATGTATAGGGAAAAACTGAATGGGAGGAAGGGTTTGGTGGTTGTACAGAGGACGTTGAAAGCTCCCAGGGAGACCCAACGGGAGAGAGACGAGAGGGAGCAGAAGGATATTATGAGGAGGGAGATGGGATGGTTCCGGGCCTTTTTGTCCTGCTAGTGTGACGTTCTTTCATGGGCATAGTATTTGCAATTTGGATGAGTCGTGTAAGTTGGGGCACACTCTTGTTGGCAACGTGCATCACTGCCCCACTTTTCTTTGGTTCCTTGCTTAGCTTCCTCCCATTCCATTTTTATTTTTTCTCTATGTTTGTTATATATTCCCCTATTTTCTCTCCTTAATTTTTGTTCAAATGCGAATATATATTTTATTTAGATTGACTTCATTTAGTATCATTCCTATTATATATCTCCTTCCATGAAATTTTGTTTTTAATATCTATTCTCTCATTATATTTTTTATTTGGATTGATTAATTCATTTAATATTCTTTCTATTTTCTCTCTCTTTATCCTTTCTACTATAAAATTAGTTGATTCGCTAAGTATTTTGCCTAGATTGTTGAAAAAATCCAATTTTTTTTTGGTCTGAAAAAAAAAAATCCAATTTAACACATACGTGTGTGTGAAATGCCAACCCTTTTCAATTAGCATAAAAAATTAAATATGAAATTAAATGAGAATCTTGAAGGATATATGGCAATTGGCAACAATCATATTAATCTAAGAGAGTTAATTTTGCACATTTTTTGGCAAAAAAATATCCCCATTATTGACACTTTCTCGGTGACACTTTCTCTACCCTATTAATAGAAGAAAAGGAGTAATTATTTTTCGGTGTTATATGCCACTAAAACACGAGTACAAAATAAATGAATAAGAATAAACATCACTAGACAGATATATATATTTCATGGGGCAGAACAATGGCCGCCACCAAAAAGATGAAGAAGCCGGCATGGATGATATAAGTGACCGCCTCTCAACACTAAATGCAGACATAATTCGAACTCACATCCTGACTCGCGTTGATGGCAAAACCCTTATATCCATCGCCGCAACACGCTCTCGATTGCGCGACATAGTCCAAGAGGGAGAGGTGTGGGCCAAACTGTGCCACTCCACGTGGCCATCCACCAAGTCTCCGATTCTCCGTCACGTCATGCGCAGTTTCCCCCACACTGTATTCCGCGACGTTGTCTCACTACGCCGGCCAATACACACGACATGTCTACGAAACGCACAAAAGTATGTGGAGCGAATGCCAAGGTTAATATCCGCGGTGGACCTTTATTATATGGGAAAACCGGTTTTGTCGGCAGTGGGGGTGACAGAAACAATGGGGGAAGGGTTATTGAGGGAGATATTAAAGTTAGAGATTAGTGTGGAGAAGGAGGAGGAGGTTGGAACAGGGTTGACACGTCCATTGAGTGGTGAGTACGAGGAATTGTGTGATCTGGAGCGTGAGCTAGGGCTGAGTTGGATTGTGATAGACGAGAGTGGAAGGCGAGCGGTGAATTTGTGTAAGATGATGTGTCCCATAATAACGGGTTATTACCAACATGATTTTATTATGTTGTTTAAGGGGAGGATTGAGGGGAGGCGGAAGTGGTATAAAGTTTGGGTGACGTTGAGGTTCGATGGGGAGGAAGGTGAGGAATTGAAGTTTAAGGACGGTTGGTTGGAGATGGAGAGTGTGGGTGGCAGGAGAGTGGAAGGTAGGGAGGGTTTAGTTATTTTAGGGAGGACGTTGGGAGCTCCTAGGGAGACTGAATTGGAGAGAAGCAAGAGGCTGCATGGGGTCCTTAATAAGCTTTCGAGGAGAGATGGATGGTTTCATCGCTGCTTCCCAATGCTGTGCCCACTTAGAGTATGAAGTCAATTACTCCATCCAGCTTGCCTTGGTGTTGGAAGCAAATGTGTTTTCTCTCTTGTGTTGATTTCTTGGTATTTACTGTATTTCTTAAAGAAACAGGAAAATGTTGTATTATATGCGGTCAAATCTGCACTACTCCATAACCATGTATATGCTGCTTTTGGATTTTTTTACTCTCCTTGTGTTATTTATAAGACTAATTTACTTTATTAAATTATATTAAGGGTGATAATTTAGGAAAGTGTTCGTTAGATTTGTAAATATGTCTTATATTTAAGACTTAAGTTACCTCTTCAGGTATATAATTCTTATACCATTAGGGATAAAATGGAGTAAGGGAGTAATAATAATGAAAATTTAGAATAATGTTGCACCCAAAAGTGTAGTTATTAGGTGAGATACTCGGTGATTGATATTAACATTATTCAATTATCAAGAGATGGATTATATATTGAAATAAAAAAAAAAGAGATCGATTATATATGAATTGTGATTCAGTCAACCAAACCACAAATTCGCCGGATAATGAATTGTTTTATGACTAAATAATTAATAAATCTCGAATTGAAATTCAAATCAGGGTTACTACTGCCGTAATGCCAACCAAGAGAATAAAAAATGCACGTATTAAAAAAAATATAAAATGCATAGTGTTATTGTTTTATGCCTTTTCAAATTTAAATATCTTTCATAGAAGAATTACACGCACGAGACTGAGCTAAAAATACGGCTGACCAAATCAGATAAAATACAATCCATTAAAAATGAAGGCAACATTCAAGGTTAGCGGGATCCCGTTCTCAGCTATTTTTTTTTTATAACAAAATTTTAAGAAAAAGGTTCTCAGCTATTTCTTACAATACCTCGACACGTTTAGAATGATACACAATAATACAGCATCTATCCTAATATTAAATCTAGACAAAAGTTTTAATTCGGTTAAATTTTTAAGGATTGATTTTATTTATATTATCTTATTATTAATTAATTTTTTGATAAAAAATACTCTCTCTGTTCCTAAATATAAGACATTGACAAATCATTGAATTTGTATTATTTTATATGCTTAATTGAGACTCTAAACATATTTAAGACGCAATTTGGGTCTTTCATATGCTAAAATAAAATGCATGTTTTTGAGTGAGAGTTAACTTGGGAATTAAATCAATTGGTCTCGAAAACACATGATGTTTGGTAATTAAGTTTTTGGCCATTTGATCTACCTTTCTTCTTTCATTTTTAGAACAGTGACATGTCTAGTGATTGGAGTTATTGGAGTTGATGTCAAATGCAATGAAATTGAGTTTTGGGCTGAGAAGAATGATTTTGGGCTGAAACTACTTAAACAAAAAGAAAAAGAGGGCTGGACTGAGAGGAATGGAAGGCCAGAAAAGCAAATGAAGAAATATGTTGGGCTAGCCCAAGAGGACAAGCCACGCAAGAAAGGGAAAAGAAGAAAGGAGGAGGGGGCTGCGCAGGAGACGATCATCATCTTCATCTCCACATTTTTGGAGGAAGCAGAAGAAAAAGAAAGGAATAAAGGGAGGGGGCGGCGCTGAACAGACCCCCCTCTCCTCTTTATTTTCTTCACCATTTCCCATCACCCCTCAAATTCCTCCATTCTTCTCTCCATGAGAAACCATTAATTCCTAATTCTTGATGGTGGGAGCAAGCAAAGAAGGAGCTTGAATCTTCATTAGGGGAGTTTGTAGTTCTAACCCCTCTTCCTTTCTTACATTTATGCTTTTCTAGGGTTCTAGGAGTATACTTGTGATGTTTGGTTGAATACTTCATATGGTCTATGTTGTACTAGGGATTGAAACTACTTCTATGTTGTTATTGTCATTTTTTGTTCTTGTTAAATACTTGACTTGATGCTATTTAACTTTGAGATGAATGAAATTTATGGGTTCATGATTTTGTTTTCTCTTGGTGAATATTTTGGGCTAGTACAAGGTGTCTTGGCTAGTGGAATTGTGAGTCAAGTTATTTGCATTCATGAAATGATAATAGTATTTATTGATTATGTTGTGGCATTGGACATAAACCTTGACTAGCTTCAATTTATTATTTGGGTGGCCATTAATAAATTGAAGCTACAAGGTTAATTTAGAGCAATTGTGGGGTGGCCCAAGTTGTGGATTACAAGTCCTTCATAATTAATTAATCCTTTGGCTTAGAGCTTAATCAACTTAGATTAATTTAACTAATGTTTGGGGTTCCGACATTAATTAAGTTAATCTAAGTCTAGCCTAGAGGGGTCCCTCTAAGGTCTAATTTGGAAGCCAACAACATTAAAACCCCCCGAAAAACATTTTGAAGTGAGGATTTCTTAAGCACCCATCCATCAAGAATAATATTATCCATTTCACTTTCATTCCACCCTTTTATCCAAAAATACCAAAAATATTTATTTGTTTTGCATCCTTCATTCCATCATTAAAAAAATCAACAAAACATATTTTCTTTACTCAAATCCATCTTGCATTGCATTTAATTTACTAGGATAGTTTAATTAAACAAAACTCCTCTGAGAACGATAACCGGGGTAACTTCTGCTTACCTTGAGGTTCTAAAATATTCTTGAAGGACAAGACCCAAGGCACACTACACTGACCGCTAAATCGGTGTCCTTCAGACATAGATAATTTTTTTTGGAAAGATTAAGGTTGCGAAATAGGTTATTAAGAGACATTAATTCTTTTGATGTAGTGGAAAAATAATCCATTGAAAAAACCTGAGGTGAGTATTAATTAATTTATAATTTAGGGAAAATTAATTAGAGGTCCCCCACAAGGGAGTTAATACTGGAAAAATCCCAAAAGTTGAAAATATTAATGTAGGGTCCCAAGGGACCTCACATTAATATATTTGAAAAGTGAAAAGACAGTTTTGCCCCTAGTCTTAAAAAAATTTACCCCTCCTCCCCCCACCCCCACCAGCCTCCCCCCCCTCCAGCCCCACCCTCCCCCTCCATCACCCCTCCCCCACCCCACCCTCCCCAGCGCCCCCCCTCCCCCACCCTCCCCAGCGACCCCCCTCCCCCACCCCACCCTCCCCAGCGCCCCCCCTCCCCCACGCCACCCTCCCCCAGCGCCCCCCCTCCCCCACCCCACCCACCCCAGCGACCCCCCTCCCCCACCCCACCCTCCCCAGCGCCCCCCCTCCCCCACCCCCCACCCTCCCCAGCGACCCCCCTCCCCCACCCCCCACCCTCCCCAGCGCCCCTCCCCTCCAGCGCCCCCCCACCACACCCACCCTCCCCGTCCGCCTCCCTCCCCCTCCAGTTCCCCCCCACCCTCCTCCCTCCACGCCCCCACCCCCCACTCCTCCATGCCTCCCTCGCGAGGAGGAGTGGGGGGTGGGGGCGTGGAGGGAGGAGGGTGAGGGGGAACTGGAGGGGGAGGGAGGCAGACGGGGAGGGTGGGTGTGGTGGGGGGCGCTGGAGGGGAGGGGCGCTGGAGGGGTGGGGGTGGGGGAGGGGGGGCGCTGGGGAGGGGGGCTGGGGAGGGTGGGGTGGGGGGGGGGCGCTGGGGAGGGTGGGGTGGGGGAGGGGGGGCGCTGGGGAGGGTGGGGTGGGGGAGGGGTGCTGGAGGGGGAGGGAGGCTGGTGGGGGTGGGGGGAAGAGGGGTAAATTTTTTTTAAGACTAGGGGCAAAACTGTCTTTTCACTTTTCAAATATATTAATGTGAGGTCCCTTGGGACCCTACATTAATATTTTCAACTTTTGGGATTTTTCTAGTATTAACTCCCTTGTGAGGGACCTCTAATTAAATTTCCCTATAATTAATTCTTTTGATAATATAAAATTCTTTTTATATTATCCATTAGCTTATAGGTAAAATAAACTAGTTTAAGAGAAAAAATTTGGGAAATCAATTTATAATTAACTTATTTTTTTGCTTTTTTTAGGATTTTTCAAAAAAGTCATCTAGGTCCTATATTTAGGAACGGAGGGAGTATTAATTAATTATGATGACATTTTTCTTTTTGATATTTTATCAACCCCAAATTAAAATATATTGTGGAAATTAGTTGTGACATTAATTCTTTTGATGTAGTGGAAAAATAATCCATTGAAAAAACCTGAGGTGTGTGGTTGAGTGTCAAAGACTCTGATAAACTTCATAATTTCACATATTCCATCTCAATTTCCTTTGAATGTACATGATTTTTGGTGACAAATGATTGAGAATGATAAAAATACATATAGGAAAAAGTACAAATTGAAAAATATGCATTTGTGTAAAATTTGGAGTAATATGTGTTTGTAAGTTATTTTTGAAGTTCATCAACTTTCTTTCTCTTTTATAGGAAGAGGTGGACACGTGCAAAAGGCTAAGGAAAACATGGAGTTTCCAAGAAAAACATAGGACAAGCTAAAGAGTGAAGCAAGGGATAAAAGAGGAAAAAGAAAAATTCTTCCTGATATTCGTTGAGCTTTCATTGCACAACTAAGACACGACGAATTATGCTTCCTCTCTGCCTCCAATTTGTTCGTTGCGCGTTCGTCGCGCAACGAATGCACAACGAATGGAAAGTAAAACACTGCGTTTCAGACTCGAAAAACAGGGAAAATCTGAGTTATAAAAGGGAGGGCTCGACAGAAAAACCTCATTCTGAACCTCTTGGGCATATTGGGAGCTAGGGCTTGGCATTTGGAAGAGTGGGTGTCAATGGATTGAAGTCTAGAAGATATTTTGGCTTCAAATCTTGGTTTTTCTTCTCCATTTTCCTTTCCCTCTCTCTTGTTCTATGATTGTGCTTATATATGTATATATTCTTTTGGATCTCATGAACATGTGGAGTTAAAGCTTTGATTCTAGGATTATTTGGAACTCTTGTATGGATTAACTCTTAATTCTTCTTCTTACTTTGTGATTAATGTTATATATGTGTTTATTTTACTCTTCTCTTAATGCTTCTAAGTGCTTGATCATCATTTAGATGTTGTGTTCACTTGATTGATGCTTGAGAGGGCTAGGTTGAGTGTAGAACTTGGGTAAAATAGTGTGAGAACTTGAAATTTGCATGACAAATGGACGGTTTTGTTGATAAGATAGACATATACTTATTGACCTCACATAGCCACATTAGGGTTGAAACTTAGAAATTGGTATTATTAATTGTGACAAGAGATTGCATGATTAATAGAATTAAACACTTGTTCTTGATTCGACGGAGCGTTTACAAGTATTCTAGAACCCTAGGTTAGCAAATATATAGTCATTGAAAGCAATTGTGAGAGGAGGCTCTTTAAGTTTATGAAATACAAGGGGGAAAAATAATCTTAGGACCCATTTTATCCTTGAAGTTAAGAATTATTTGTTTATAGTTTTTCTTATTTATCTTTATAGTTACCCTTCACATCTTGATATTTGAATCACTCAAATTGAGCGAGAGTGCGGTAATCATTACTTGACCGGGTTTTGGAACCAAATCCTCGTGGGAACGATACTCTACTTATCACTTTATTACTTGGCGCAACCCGTGCACTTACAGTGCGAATAGACTCATTCACCTTAACCAATTGTATGGGGTTCGATTCTTGGCGTTGAGTATGGAGAAGCATTAAATCTCCTAGACCAGCTGTCCCACCCTTTGAGGTGCCTACAAATCAGCGGAGGATTAATCCCTCACTTGTCTAGTGAGAAGATACCTTGATCGTCAATAAAAAAAAGACCATTTAACACACACATGATGGGTTTTTAGACCAAAAACATAAATAAGTTTTCATATTGACTTTAAAAGTCACCAAATATGTTTATTGGACCAAAAATACCAATAGTCTGACTCTCATCATCTTAGTTATTTTTTACCAAAAATACCAATATGATTCAACATATATGATTTAAATATGCAACCCATGTTAAGTAATATATTGTGTATATTTAAAGCATGGACCTGGATAAACACGCAATTGAAGCATACTGTTTCGATCAAAAAAAGCATATGACTGTGTAACAAGAGAAGTACTTTGGAAAGCTTTGGAGAAAAAGGGAGTTCGAGTTGGGTATATTAGAGTCATTCAAGATATGTATGAGGGGGTAGTGACCAGCGTTAGAACGCCAGGAGGAGAAACAACTGACTTTCCAATTAGAATTGGATTGCATTAAGGTTCAGCGTTGAGCCCATATTTGTTCAACATAGTTTTGGATGTTCTAACTTCAAGTATTCAAGAAGAAATTCCTAAATGCATGCTTTTCGCGGATGATATAGTACTTTTAGGAGACTCAAAAGGAAAAATCAATCAAAAACTTGAGTTATGGAGGATGACTTTAGAGTTAAAGGGTTTTCGTCTAAGTAGGGGTAAGACAGAATATATGCATTGTTGCTTTGATGATACACAAACTCATGAGGGAACCGAAATTCAATTGGGAAACCAGACTATACAACAGGTGGACAAGTTTAGGTATTTGGGATCTATTATACAGAAAGATTGTGAAGTTGACAGCGACATTAATAATAGAATTCAGGCTGGTTGGGTTAAATGGAGAAAAGCTACTGGGATTATATGTGATCGTAAGGTAAAAGATAAGATAAAAAGGAAGTTTTATCGGACAGCCATTAGACCTGCAATGTTATATGGTAGTGAATGGTTGACTCTTAAAAGGAAACATGAACATAAGATGGCGGTGACAGAGATGAGAATGTTGAGATGGATGTGTGGTCATACAATAAAAGATAGAATATACAATGATCATATTCGAGAAAGAGTTGGGGTAACATCAATTGCGGAGAAAATGGTCGAAAGTCGCTTGAGGTGGTTTGTGCATGTTCAAAGAAGATGATTAGATGAACCAGTAAGAACAGTGGATCAAATGGTTTGGAGTCCTTACAAGAGAGGGAGAGGGAGACCAAAGAGAACTCTTAACGACATTATCCAACGAGATCTTTTGATCACTAATATATCACCAAGCATGGCAATCGACCGAATACAATGGCGCCGTGTAATCCATGTAGCCGACCCCACCTAGTTGGGATAAGACTTTGTTGTTGTTGTTGTTTTTTTTTTTTTTTGGTCAAAATAAAACTATATTAAACTCCCAAAACAAACCAGTCATGAATGGGCTAGCCCACCCCATCACGGTCCTGAGCCCTTACATCATCTTCCAGAATCCTAATAAGAGAGGTTGGGGGAGAAAAAGTCCATCCACCCCTAAACAACCCCTTTAAAGCATGTTTGGCCAGCCAATCCGCTGCCAAGTTACAAGATCTAGGAGAAAAAATTAAAGAAAGGTTCTGATGCCTCCAAAACATTCTTGCAATTTCCTCCACATGAACACGAGCCTGCCAATCAGGAGCTGGGGATCTGCCCTGCACTGCTTCCACCAAGCCTTTACAATCTGTCTCCACAATCACCTGGCCAAAGTCCTTGTCAACTACATGGTTGAGAGCCTCTCGCAGCGCTTTTGCTTCACAATGGAATGAGGAGTTTGCCTTGCACCTATCAGCATGCATATGAACAACCTCACCTGCATCATTACGCAAAATAAAACCAATACCACCAGATTTATTAGCTTCAGAAAAAGCCCCATCAATATTTAATTTAAACCTCCCCTTTGGGGGGAGCAGCCATTTCTGGGCAGCTTTGAACAAACTCTCCTCCTTTGGATTAAACATCCCCCATTTCTTTGCATCCCAAAGCCGCTGGGTTGCATTAATAGCTGAATTAATAACCCATTCCTCATTAGAAACCTTATGTTCAAAAAGTTCACAGCATCGCCCCTTCCAAATATACCACAGCAAGTATCCCACAAGAGCTTTACTAAACTCATCATCATGCAATTGGTTCAACAAACAAAGAAACCAGTCCTCAAATCTTTGAACAGCATAATCAGATATAAGAATATTAAAGGGACTAGCAAACCAAATATGTTTAACCCAATCACACAATAAGAACAAGTGCTCAATAGTTTCAACTTTACTGTCACATCTAAAACACATAGGAGAAGGAGAACATGTTCTTTTGTACAAAACTTCGCTTGTAGGTAGAGCATTTTGACAAATTTTCCAAAGGAAATGTCTAATTTTTGGCTGCACTTTCAGACTCCAAATAACTTTCCAAACATCATTAGACTGAACTTTAGATGAACTAGGACCTAATTGTTCTGGTTTAGGAGCGCTATTCTTTAGCCACCTATAGCCCAGCTTTACTGAGTAAAGTCCATTTGGACTGCCCAACCAATTAACTTTATCTACAGCCCCTGCTCCAGCAATATGAATATCAGAAATAATCAGCTTAAAGTTGATTGGAACATCAACCTGCTCTAAGGCCCATTCACCATTCTGAATAACATTGCTAACCTTTAATATATCCCTTCCTACAGGAGCTAATTCCTTTGGAATTCTACATCCCGGAAGCCTAGGAATCCAGGCATCATTCCAGAAATCTATCTTAGTCCCATCACCTACTTGCCAAAATAAATTCTCCTCAAATAGTTCCCTTCCTGCTAAAAGGCTGCTCCAAGCCCATGATGCTCTCCCTCCTTTCCTAGCCAACATAAAGGTGGTGTGAGGAAAGTAAATGCCTTTTAAAACCCTAACCCATAAATCTTCTGGCTCAGTTAATATCCTCCAACACTGCTTACCAATCAGCGCTATATTAAAGGCATGAAAATCCTTAAAGCCCATCCCTCCCTCCATTTTACTCTTAGACATCACCCCCCATGCTTTCCAATGAATTTTCCTATTCTCTCCATTAGAACCCCACCAGAAATTTGAGATTGTCCTATCCAAATCTTTGCACACATTTTTAGGATAAAGGAAACAAGCCATAGAGTAGGTGGGAATTGCATTAGCCACCGCTTTAATCAAAGTTTCTTTTCCAGCTTGAGACAGAAATTGTTTATCCCACCCCATGACTTTTTTCCTTACTCTATCACGCACAAAAGCAAGAGCTTCCACCTTAGACCGACCCCACAAAACTGGCAAACCTAGATATTTACCAGGAGAGTCCGCCCTAGAAATGCCTAAGTTTTCACAAATGGTGTTTCTAACATCCTCTGGGGCTTTAGTAGACACAAAAACACAGGATTTGTCCAAATTGATAACCTGCCCAGATGCCTCACAATACTCATCCCAAATGCTTCTAAGAGTTAAACAATTTCTTCTCGTAGCATTCAAGAAAAAAATAGAATCATCCGCAAAGAAACAGTGAGATAAAGTAGGACAATTCCTAGTAATCTTAAAGCCCTCTAAGTCCCCTCGTTCCACATGAGTACTCACCATTCGTGACAAAACATCAGCCACCACAATAAACAAGTAAGGAGAGAGGGGATCTCCTTGTCTCAAACCCCTTTGAGGAGAAAAAGACTCAATATTTCTACCTTCTAGCTTCACATTAAAAGAGACTGAGGAGACACATTTCATGATCTTTGACACCCAATCCTTATGAAAATTCAATTTAAGGAGCACAGCTTCCAAAAAATCCCACTCAACCCTATCATATGCTTTGTTCATGTCAATCTTAACCGCTGTATCATACATATTACCATTTCCATTTTTCAAAAAATGAAAAGCTTCATGCACTATAAAAATGTTATCCTGAATTAATCTACCAGGCACAAAAGCTCTTTGTTGCTCAGAAATTATTCTACTCATCAGCGGTTTCATCCTATTAGCAATTACTTTAGACACTACCTTATAACAAAAGTTACATAAGCTTATTGGTCTAAAGTGATTAACCGTTTCAGCTGCATCAACTTTAGGGATGATAACTAGATTAGTTTGGTTTAGCTGAGACAGATCAGCCTCACCAGAGAAGAAACCTTTAACCATTTGACTCAACAAAGGACCTACTACCTCCCAAGAGTGTTGGTAAAACAAACCAGGTAAACCATCTGGTCCAGGGGCCTTCAAACTCCCGAGTTCAAAGGCTGCCAAACGGATTTCCTCATCCAAAATAGGGGAGATTAGAGAAAGATTATCCTCATCAGAAATCAAAGGTACAACATAGCTTAGCACAGCCCTCATATCCCTAAAGCCCGACCCAGCAAACAAATTTTTGTAGAAATTAACAAAGCAATCATTTATCTCACGCTGATCATCCGTCCATTCCACATCATTCTTTTTAAGTCTCACAACCCTATTCCTAGCTCTATGTTGTAGTGTGGTGTGATGAAAAAATTTTGAATTTTTGTCCCCCCAATTGAGCCACTTAACCCTCGATCTTTGGTACCAATATTGTTCCTCCCTCTCCCAAACATTCTCAATTCTTTTTGTAAGCTCTTTTACTTTAATGGCATTCTCCTCACTCCACCTTCCCTCACAACACACCCTAAATTCCCCTAAAAGTCTCTCCAATTCTTTATGATTATTAGGGAACTCTTTCTTGCTCCAATTTTTTAGAATATCTCTAATCCTTTTTAGGCTCTCTAAAAATTGATTCACTACCCCTGACTCTCCTACATTATTCCCATTCCACCCTGCCCTAACAACTTCATCATATTTTTCATGCTCAGGCCAGTACATTTCAAATTTAAATTCCTTAACACCTCTCAAACCAGTAAAAATAGGTAGAATTAGTATAGGAGAGTGATCCGAGCCTAAAGGTTCTAAGTTACATACCTGAGAATTAGGACAACACTCCATCCATGCTCCATTGCAAACAGCTCTATCTAGCCTCTCTTTTATGTTTGCCCCATCCATTCTTTTATTTGACCAAGTGAACTTCATTCCCTTGAACCCCATATCCATCAAGCCGCCCTTTGAAAGAAAGCACTGAAACTCCTCAAACGATTCTTGGCTACGAACTCTGCCCCCTTCTTTCTCAAAATTGAACAGCAGCTCATTAAAGTCACCAAAGCAAATCCATGGGATTCTATGGCCAGGATTCAATCTACCCAGTCTTCTCCACCACAAAACCTTATCCTTATCATTAGGAGGACCATAAACCAAAGTGATAAAACCCTCAACTGGTCCTAAACCACCTAGTACTTTAAGATGAATCAGATTTTTATCAGCAAATACCACTTCAATTTTAACTTCCTCCTTCCAGAAAACAGCTAAGCCCCCACTCAATCCAACTGGCGGAACACTTTCTACATTCTGGAAATGCAATCTCCTCTTTATTGAATTTAGTCTATCAACAGAAGCTCTGGTTTCGGAAAGGAAAACCAGCGCAGGCCTATGCTTCCTACACAGGAAGTTGAGATTTCTAACTGTCAGGGCCGGCCCTACTCCCTGACAGTTCCAACCAATTAGACTCATAGTGCCTTGGTGGTCGTTGTAGGACGACCACCAGACCCTTTCTCAGCAGTAAAAACAAAGTTCTCTGGAATCTCAGCTAGAATATCAAACCTGGAGCCTGTTGACACTTCTCTTATTGGAACTTCCACCAACTCATTCTGTCCCTTGCTTTTATTCCTCACACCTTTCATCTTTCCTGTCTTCTTCTTCCCCTTAATTGGACTTAACTTCAAAACCTCCCTCCTCCTTTTAGCCTCCACTTCTACACCCTCTTCCTCTAGTTTCCTTTTAAAAGAGACTCTCTCAAGCTCCTCCACTAGTATCCCTTCATACCCGCTTTTATTTACCACCACCAGTGCTCTTGAGTCTCCACTTTCTTCATCCGAAGGTGCCTCCACAAAGTAGGGATTAACTCTCAATTTCTCCTTCCACTTACCAGCCTCAAAGAATAAGACACTCCTCACGTTGGGACTTGTTACCACTCTTCCTTCCTTTTGTGGGCTTCTCTGAACTGCAACATGATCCTCAAACCTAGACAGGCCCATTTTCTTAAAAGGAGAAATGGAAACAGCCGTCTCAGTCCTCTTAAACTCTATGCACCTTTCCTTTTTTAGCGGGCTGCTTAACACCTTTTTTGGGCTCAAATTATTATGCTTACTGAGCTCTTCTAATTTCATACTAGCATAATCCAACAGGCCTTTATTTTTAATTGGGCTTGTTACCTCTTGTTCACCATATTGGGCCTCTTCAGACTGAGTACCAGAAACTTCCATTTGTTTTATGCCAATACTGCCCTCATGTCCCACGTCAGCACTAGCACCCAAACCGTTACCAACAAACTTCATTCCAATCATGCTTCCAACCTGACTATGGTCCACGCTCTGACGCGAGGAGGATGTTTCACGCGCCAGCTCAATTTCAACAGATCCTTCAGGGCCTCCATGCATGTGCACAATAGCGGCTGCAGTCTTCATTGGCCTTGCACATAAATCTCCACTGTACAACGGCTTAGAAATATCATAATCTGCCATAACTGGGTCTTTCTCACAAGTATTCTGATCATGCCCAATCATTCCACATGTAACACAAAACACCTGTAGTTTTTCATAGCAAACATTAGCCCATATCTCCTCTAAACCTGGCCTAGGAATCCAGAAACCAGCCACCAGTGGTTTTGTTAAATCAACATTCACTCTAATTCGAACAAATTCTCTGAAACTAGTTTCATTCAGCTTGGAATCTTCAAAGCAAACCACATCCCCAATTTGAGCACCCAAACGCATGATATTCTGATTCGATTGAGCTCCCCAAGGGATTTGATGAACTTGAACCCAGAAATTGCACTTTGACATATCAGTCTCCTTCGTCATCTTGTTATATTTCCATACTTGAAGGTTTAGGATGTGCCCCGAGACCGTCCACGGACTATCCCTCAGGACCCTGTCAAAATCACTCTTCAATTGAAAAGCAAAGATGAATTGATTATTACCTGAGCCATTAATCTCCACCTTCCCCTTTGTACCCCAAGCACGCCTAACCAGTTCCTCCAAGGCCCCACGGTTGAAATTCTTTTTCGTGAGAAGCTTACCCACAAGCATCCATTCTTGACCAACTTTGTCCTCACTACCTTCCCAAACTAGATCCACCACCTTGCTCTTGCTTGTATTCCCTTCCATTTTGGTATGATGCGAATCGAAAAAGTGTGTAAAAGAACTTAAACAAACAAATAAAAGTGAAGAGGACAAGAGGAAGAAGACAAACCCCTAAGGGATTTAGGCCATTTCGTACACAGAGGCGTGAATGAAATGGGTTTTTCTCTCAAGTGGGTTGAGAGGTTTTTCTCTCTCTAGAAAGCTAGAGAGAGGTTTTGAATGTGTATGTTGTTGTTGTTGTTTGGATAAAAAAAATTGAAGCATATTGGCTCAATCATTTGCCAATTGCCACGCAATTATCAAACCTTAGATAGACTTTTTGGAAATAAAACTAAGATGGACTCATGGGCTTTAAGGCTTGGACCTCGGCCTGCCCTGCCGCCCAATCATAATCAATACTTTTAAAAATTAAAAACAATGAAAAACCGGATTCATTGCAGTCAAGCCGATAAACAAATCCGAGGAATAAAATTAAAATCCCAGTTCTGCGTTTTGTCTCGTATCGTATGTATGATCGCTTAACACGAAGTTCTACTTTCGCTGCCGGCAAGAGTTACGTTTTCCATCTCCGACATGGCGATGACAGTTCACGGTAAGCGCTCTGAAATTCCACGTGTGCTCAAACTATCTATTTCGTAGTATTTATTATTGGTCTTTTGCCACGATTATTTTTATAATCCCAATCATGTCCCATTCACTTTCAATGTTTGCCTGGTATGTGTGAATATTCATTGTTGCTATGACTTGGACTCCAATCAAAGAACAGAAAGGTTCGAGCTAAATGTCTAGGTCATTTGCCTATTGAATTAGGGTTGTAAATAGCAGGATTTAAAGGGAATGATTTTTTTTTTTTAATTTTCTATTAAATTCGAAGTCAAATATCTAGGTTTTACTCATTAAGCAACGAATCTAAACATCAATATGACTCAATCGAACCACTCGACAATTCTTAACCATATATTTTAGCTTGTTTCAAGCTGCAGTGCTTGAAGCACATAAGGTTCAACACTTGTGAAATTGTTTATAAGCATTAAAATATAGAGCATTAGCGTTGGACCAATGTAATGCATGTAAGATGGGGAATTTAGATTTTAAATCAGATGTCTTGGATCAGCATGTTCATATTTACCAACACCCTATAACAAGACATGGTGCTAGCATAGTAGTTTGCTATTCTGTGAGAAAAGAGACTCTCATTATTTGGTAGTGTAATGGAGTCTAACTGTGAAAACGAGTATATAGAATCAAATTGTTTTATTGTATATACGTTAATGTGCCTCCCCTCAAATCTGGTATATGTATAGGGTATAGTAGACCACTCATATCATGGTCAATGTCATGCCACACACACACACGTGTAAATTGTATTACTTTGATGGTGTTTAATTTTAAACAATAAACACTTATACATTGTTAGAGGCCTTTGTCAGTATACTGATGTTTTTATGTGATATGGATGATGTCCTTAAATCCGACACTACGAATTCGTGTGCTGGGATGTGCAAACGGTTGACCTCTTTACAGTGTAAGTTTGAACTGAGTTCTATGAACTTGGCATTAATTTGCATATGCGAAAAAATTCTAATTTTTTTTTTCTGAACATGCAGTCTTGCTGGCCTGGCATTCATGTTTTCAGCTAGCATTTTGCTACAGATTCTGGTATGTTTCTCATTTTTCACCACAATACTCTTTCAGCATGTGACAGTGCTGAGTGCTTCATTTCTTGAGAAATGCCCAACTTGATCTTCTCGCTGTCCCTAACTTGGTTCTTCTGCATTTTGAGTGTTGAAATCATTTATGGTTTCACTCTGATTAAAGTATTCTGATGTACATAATGAGGACATGAAAAAACCACTTGACTGATAAACTGTGTTTTTGAACAAGGGTCTTTCGTTGGTCAAAAACAATACAAGGGTCTTTCAATTGTTTTATCCTTGTGGCTTTCAATGTTACTTCAAGGGCATTTAGCTTGAGGTGTGGAGTAGCATAGGTTCTAAATTGTCTTGGCTTATCATTGGAAATGACTTGGGAGTTGGGACTTTTTGTAATCAAATTAGAATTTCTAGGCGTAATACTGGATGCCTCTGCATAATTATTTTCTATAGTCAGCTCTTATTTGGCATAACCTTCTTCTTTATATGCTAGCAAATTCAAGATACAGTTTCCCTGATATTCTTTTGATTAGGTATTAGAACGAATATTGCTGGATTGCAGCTGTCATGGAGCTGACCAATTTTTTATGCTTGGATTTTGTTGATAATTTTGATAGTCTTCCTAAGAAATTCTTTGCTCTTCTCAGAATGACTAGGAGGGGTATTCATGACATTGCAACTCTTAGAATGTTAATGTACCAATTGAAAACTGGTTTTGCATGGGATATATCTTACAGCCTTCTAGACAGCACTTCATATCTTTTTTCTTCTTTGAAGATACAATTTTGGTTTCATATCTATTTGGGGGCCGTTTGGAATTTTGAGTGTCATCTGTGGTGGGAATGGGCTGCACAATTCTGTTCTGTACACCAAGATAAATAGAATGGAGAAAAATCTTTTATTCAAATTCAGCTTCTTCTGTCCTTTGCTATTTTCTATGAAATGAGCAATACATATGACATAACCTTAGACTCTATCAAATCCATTATCTAAACCCCAAGGGGTGGTTGAGCCGGCAACCACTCTACCTCAGGTTGATGAGGGACATTTTGTGGTGGTTTGCTAAAGTTAAAAAAAAATCACATAATCTTGCTAGTGTTAAGTGTATTCTGTTTTATAGCAAACAAAAGTTGAAGTGTTATTCTGTTTTCTTTTGCAGGCTTGTGTGATATACGGCAACTGGTGGCCCATGTTATCAGGTGAGTTGCATTCGTCTAAGTGAGAAGTTCTTCTTCCCCATTAGAATATGTGCTTCTAGAAAAGTTGTGATATTAACGCGTTGCTTCTGCAGCTCTCATGTATGTGCTAGTACCTATGCCTTGCCTATTTTTGGAGGTGGATCCACTCAGTTTCTGATTAGCCGTGATGGTGGGGGGTTAGTTCTTCTGTTTGACCTAATCTGCTCAAAGACTTAACTTAATCTGCTGCTTCTCGTTAGCTACTTTTCTCCATCTGTTTCTCACCCCCTTTTTATGTAGCCGCTGCAGTTTTGTACGGCTCTTAAAACTAGATGATAAATAAAGAAGAAGAAACTGACCCATTATTCATGTGTTAAATTCTATTTTTGTTCAGTAAGTATATAGTATATTCATCAATGATACCTGTATGTTTGGTTGCAGTTGGATAGATGCAGCAAAATTCTTGACAGGAGCATCTACTGTGGGAAGTATAGCTATTCCTTTAATCCTGAGGCATGCCAATATGATTGAGACAGGAGCCGTGCTCATCGAGCTTGTTTCTTTCTTTATATTCGTTTGTACTGTTCTGTGTTTCCATCAAGCAAACCTTGATGATGATTGGTAAATATTAAAAGCAATGGCATGCAGTGATACTTGTTATGAAAGAGTCAAAGAGAAGACATGCTGTGGCAATTTAGCTACATATGTGGTAAAATGTAATTATAAATCCTTTTTACGGAGTCGCACATTAATTTAGTTTGTGATTACAAGTTGCTTTCACCTTCTACCATGTGTTTCTAATTCTATGCTTAATTATGATCCTTTTTTCATGAAAAAAATATTGTATAAATTGCACCAAGTTTCACTTTCTGGTTAGCTCCCATTGGTTTAGTCTAGCAACTGAGCCCTTTTCCAAGGTGGTATTAGTGTCTCACTCTTCAGAAAGCTTCTAATTTTAGCTAAATATGGGATGTTTGTTGCCTAATTGAGCTACTTCTTTCATGCGACTCAGTGACTCACCGCAACACGTCCATTCTCAGCACATAGAATGCTGGATTATTGCTCTTCCAATTTAAATGATTTTAAGAGAGACTTTTCAAGAATTTGTCGTAAACAACTCATTTAATTGGCATGTTTTAGTATTAACTCGCTAGTTAATTAGTTATTTAGCTTCTCCATGATTACTACGTTTTTTAAGGCTCTCAAGTGTATGAAAATTGCTTTTATTCGCGATTAATTTTATTTATTTTTCTTAAAAAAAACCCGTGGGCTGCATTTGCTATCTCTGAAGGAAACAAAATTCTCATGGCAAACGAATTGATGCATGCATGAGAAATTTTTCAATTAAATATCTTTTAAATTTTAAAATTCTAAATTATTGATTCCTACTAAGATGTGTTGTCACGTATTTTGACAAAAAAAAAAGTCTTGTTGGCACGTACTCTCCAGTCTCCACCAACATAGTAAATAAAACATTTTCAATAAAATTTTAAAATTTTAAAACATAGTAAATTTGAATGCAGTAAATAAAAGGGAAAATGTCATTTAAATCCCTCCGAATATATAAAAGGACAATTCAAGAACTCAAACTTCCAAAAGGACCATGAAGGAACTAGAACCTAGTTGACATTTTAAAATTGTGTGAAAAGACAAAATTGCCCTAATCACAAAACATAAATTACTAACCACCTAAACCCTCGGCCTCCCTCTCTCATACCATACATAGACATAAAAAAAAAATTCTCCTTCTCACCAATTTTCGTCCACCCTCTCCTTCCTCACGTCCAGCTCAATTTTCAGCCGATTCCCAGCAATTTTTGGAGAGAATCTCACTTGCAAATCCAAATTCTAGCTTAGGTAAGTATCCCAATCTTTATATATAAGTTTTGTATAGTTTTGGGAAGCGATTGGGGTTAGTTTGAGTTGGGAAATCTGATTTGGGTTTTGGAAAAATTGTTAAACTAAACTCACATGAGTTGGGTATTTAATATGCAAGCTATTCTCATGAAGTTTGGAAGAATGAACCGATGCTCACTCCTTATCTACTTCTGTTTTCTTTTTCTTCGTTCCAGCCACTGTTGGGGAACGATTTGAGCTTTAAATCACAGCCAAATTCTCTAGCTATCACTGATTTGAGCTTGGGTAAGAATTTCTGAACCTTGCCACTCTAGTCTTTGTAAAACGGGTGAGAAATTTGAGAGGACCGAATGGGTTCTGATTAGCAAAACCTGATTTTTATTTAGGAAAGGCATGTTTTGTTTATATATTGTTTGTGAGAATTTTGATATCGCTGCTGTGTTGGTTCTCATATTTTTTTTTATGGAGGTAAAAATGCATATATAAGTACAAATAAATTGTTTGTGATTATATGTGAGTAGAAAAGTATTATTGATCTCCTTGGCATGAGTAGTCATTGTTTTCTTTAAGGTCATATGGTCCTACGCTGTGCTGGATTTGTGAATGGAATGAATAGGGCATATTGTCCCATTACGTGTTGTTTTATTTTGATCCAAATCTGACTATATACTAGTTGTTATGAAAACTAAATGAAACAAATGGTTGGTATGTAATGTTGTGTTGGTTTGAGTTTTGTTGAAATGCAAGTAGTTATGAATTTTATTGCATTAGAAAGGTTGAGCATTTTTTCTTTTTGCTGCTGGTTGAATGGGTTCTGATTTTGTGAATCGTACATGTGTATTGGTGCTGCAAATAGTGAGGACGCGTGTGTTAATTAAGATTTTGGGCTGTGGTTGTTTTGATGCATGCAAAACTAAAAGTTTTCTAACCATTTTCCACTGATATGACAGATTAGAATTAGGAATGAATGAAGTTGATTGCTTGAATAAAAATCTTATTTGGTTCACTACATATGCTATAGTAATTTTTCTAAAACTTGGACTGATATGATTGCACCATTTTGGGAAGTTAGGGAGGGGTTGCTTTGCATGAACATAGTCTTATGGAACTTAATACTTGGTGATGGTTATGATGCTGATTTTATGAACTAATATATGAATAAATTCTGTTCTAAGTCATAGAAAATGAGTGGTTTAAAGGCTTTATTTTTCTGCTGTGGGTCTTGATATGTGCTTGCATATCCCTCCTTAAACTTAGTTGGAAAGTAATGATAATAATTGTCTTTTGGCTAATCTGTTTTGCATTGTATTTTAATAACTGAATATGTAAGAAAATAGGGAGTATTATAAATGAACAACAATGATTAAAACCAATTGTGTTAATGCATGTAGGTATCAAATTTCTGTTCTTGGTATGATAATGCAACTAGCTGAAAAATGCTGAAATGTGTTAAAAGTTGTTTTCTTTCTTCTCTGAAAAAGTAGAACTGATCTTAATAAATATAGGATCAAAATTCTGATTGAAAACTCTTGAAGGGAATGCAAGGCTTTCTCTGTTTTATTGTTATTGTTGTTGGTTTGCATTTGGCTGAATGAGTTTTGCACCATAAGAGGTGCTAATAAACATTAAATGTTGCATGAATGATTTGGAACTGATAAATTTCATTGTGATTCTGTTTCGTGGATTTGAGTTGGGTGAGAATAAATACTTAAACTTCCATCCTAGTGCTGCACTGTTTAAGTTGTTAAAAAAGTTGTGAATGTTGGTTGTTGTGAATTGAAATGAAAATTAACAAAATGCAACAATACATGTGTATGCTTGAACAATGTTTGATGCTTGCTTTCTTGTTGATGGATTGATGTTGTGACTTTTGTGAATGACATTGTGAAGGTATAATTGTCATGGCTTCTTAGTGTTCTATTTGGAAATTGTATCATTAGTTGCTACTTGATTCATGCTTGTTGGAAGATTGGTTGATTCTTGAAACTTGCAAGAAACCATTGAATGTTTTTTAAATAAGCCTTAAGAATTTTAATGATTCGGAAGAATAAATAATTACATAAGGGCTGGGTAGTATTAAACTTATTAGGATTCATGAGAGATCGAAATTTAATATATACATAGTTATTAAAACTCTTGTTTTACCTTAGGTAAAATCAAGGATAACCATGGCGTGGAATTCTCAAGGCACCATTAAGGACATAAGTGTTGATGTGAGTGATGATGCTGGTCTTGCCAACCGACTGATCACCCAAGAACACCAGCTTGTACTTTGCAAGAGCAGAAACTGGCGCCATTAATGAATATTATCAAACACACACACAAATTCTGATCATGAATATTATCAGAATGGACCTTTTGTTTTACCGTACGCCCTCCGGTTGCCTCCTGCGGTCTTGTTTCAACTCACAAGGATCATGATTCATGGCCTTCATACTAAATAAAGCAAATTACTAGCTGTAACGGTATGCAACCATTTATTTTACTTCACGTATGTCTCTTCTACGTTCAATTCTTAATTTATATTGTTTTCAAACTCTATATTTAGATCATATGCAATTTTTTTATTGGGAAAATGCCAAAAAAATCCCTCCCAATACCCAAAAGGACAATTAAGGAACCTAAACTTCTAAAAGGACCATGAAGGAACTAGTACTTCTTTGACTTTCACAAATGTTGTGAAAAGACTTAACTACCCTCATCCCAAAACACAAATTACAACATTCTTCTCTTCTCTTCTCTTCTCTAATCAAACTCTAAACCCTAACACACCTTTTGAGAAATTTTATTACACAATTATTAGGAGGAATACTATTCATCACCTTTTTCACTGGACTTTAGTTATCTTATATGATGCTTTTATTGCCAAATTCTGGAGGAAGAATTTATAGACATCGATGATGTCTGATTAGTAATCAACGATTGGAGCAATGTGTCCTTATATTCTGTATGTTTCTTGATAGTTGACATCGTTAAAATGCAGGACAATTCACAAAATTATGACATTGAAGAGCTAACAAAATAAATATGAAGTTATTGAGATTGTGGTTGCTGCTGAATCTTCCATTTCTTGTTATCAGTAGGTGATTCCTTTGGCTGGTGACAGTAGCAAAATAGATTCTGATGAAAGTATTTTTGATGATGAAGAAAGAGATAAAAAGATGAGGGAGATGACAATGAGATAGATGATTCAAGTCATGCCCTGTTGAGACCAATTGATGGAGGATTGATTGCAATGGATGTTTTCCTTGTGTAATGGGCCAATTTGTACTAAAACAATTGTATGAGAAATGTGAATAAGATTCTTGCACACCATATCTTCGTTGTAATTATTATCATAGGGATTTGTATATTATATTTTCTAATGTGGTGATAATGAAACATTAAGTGGCATTTCAACCTTAATGTTTACTTGTCATTAATTGTGTAATAAATACTTCATGGGAAATGAAATAACCCAAATGTTTATGGGTATGCTCTAAATGTTAATGGGTAAGTTTTAATTGTTAATGGGTTTGCTACAATTATTAATAGGTACACTGCAATTGTTAACACTGAATGCGTGATTCCAATACCCAAAAGTTAATGACTATGCTCTAAATGTTAATGAGTAAGGTTCAATTGTTATTGGGTACAATGCAATTGTTAATACAGAATGCACATTTTTTTTAATAAGTTAATTCTCAATGACCAAAATGTTAATATCTATACTGTAAATGTTAATGAGTAAGGTTCAATTGTTAATGGGTACAATGCAATTGTTAATATAGAATACACGTTTTTTTAGCAAGAAGTTAATTCTCAATGACTAAAAAGTTAACTGCTATGTTGTTAATGTTAACATATAATATTCAATTGTTAATGGGTACAATACAATTGTTAATAGAGAATGAACCAAGTTCGAATTCTTTTCCTTGGATCAAACTTTACATTGGAGTTCTATATACTTTAATAGTAATATGGTTGCTTTCCATGTGTTCTGTAACATTGTACAAGAGGTACAACACCTTTGAAACTCTTGAGGATTGGGAACTAGATTGTCCTCACAGATTCAGATACAAAGATCTTCATACAACTACAAAAGGGTTCAAAGATAGTGAGCTGATAGGAGTAGGAGGTTTTGGTGCAGTGTACAAAGGTGTCTTGCCTTTCACAGGAGCTGAGGTTGCTGTGAAGATGATTGTAAGGGGTCCTATAATCATAAAACTCATTTCCCTATGCAGCCAAAAAGAGCGAGAATTGTATGAGTGGAAAAAAATTATTGATAGTTTGGGTTTATGTTAGGACAAAAACATGGAGGTGTGTTGTGGGGCACATTTTTTTTGTGTAATGTAACATTTGAACCTTATTTGCTTTTCAGCATAAATATTGCTTACATTTTCAGTGTGTCTATCAACATTTGAACTTTGGTGTTAACATTTACACAGCACCTGCTAACAATTAAACTTAAGTGATTAACAATTGAATTTTGTTCATTAACAATGGAACTTTCGTCATTAACATTAAGATCATAATGATTAACATTATAGGTATTAACTTCGTTAACAACATCACGTTGGTGTTAACATTTACACAGCACCTGCTAACAATTGAACTTTAGTGATTAACAACTGAACTTTGTCCATTAACAATGGAACTTTGGTTATTAACATTAAGATCATAATGATTAACATTGTGAACAAAGGAATTGACTTCGCTAACAACATAACATTGGTGTTAACATTTACACCGCACCTGTTAACAATTGAACTTTACTCATTAACAATGGAACTTTGGTCATTAACATTAAAATCATAAAGATTAACATTATGAACATAGTTATTAACTTCGTTAACAACATAATGTTGGTTTTAACATTTACACAGCACCTGCTAACAATTAAACTTTCGTGATTAACAACTGAACTTTGCTCATTAACAATGGAACTTCGGTCATTAACATTAAGATCATATAGAGTAACATTGTGAACATAGGAATCAACTTTGGTGTTAACATCAACACCTTCTCATCAAACATAATGGTATATTTGATATCACAGTTATTACAATCCACCTCAAGCCATGATGCAATCATCTCCCTCAAACTTTCAATGCGAATAACAACTGTAACATACATATTAACATTTGCAACATAACATTTAACATTTTCAACATCACTATTAACAATACACAAATCTCTGTGATAATAATTACAACACAGCTATGTTGGCACATGACCAAAAATTGTACCCTTAACCAAAATACTACTCTACACAAGAACATTCAGATTGGGTGGCACATGGTATACTGAGTGTGGATGAGAAATTTAGTATTCTTCCAAACATCTTTCTCCTTAACTAAGAGGCAAGGGTGGTGCCCAACAAGATGAAGGACTATCCTGCATATGCCATAGGGTTCAACACAAAAGTGGAAGTAGTTAATTACAGTTTCTTCAATAGGCATGAATGAAAAAGTAAAATCAAACAGACCAAACTGAATTTCAATCCCATATTCACATGTTAATTTCATTCTATTTCTTTTCTACAATAAGCCATGTCAAAAGAATCAGAAATTTTCAAAAATTTGATTTTCAAAAATTCTCAAATCATAAAACCAAAGTCTAAATTTGATTTTTATAGGTTTATGAACTCTAAAATAAAACCTCAAAATCTGATTGGAATCCTTCCCCAAATTCACTCGAACCGCACAAGGGGAATAGAACAAAGGAGAAGGAAGTTTACCTATGGTCACTTGAGTGTCAAACATGGGTTTGCTTCCTCCATCATCAATGGTTGTTGTCGTTGTAGGGAGATGAAAAGAAAAAGAAAATGAAGAGTGGCAGATAGTGGAGGAGAGTCGTGAGAGAGAGCATAGGGAGACAAGAAAGAAAGGAGAGTGATGATAATGATGTGGAAGAGTGAGTGAGGAAGTGGGTGACGATGAAATGATGAGAGGATGGTGGTGGGAGATGGGCAGATGGCGAAGATGGAGGAGTGGGGGAGGTGAGGGCCTGTGAGAATGATGGATGAAAGGGATTGAAGAGAAAGTGAATGTTTTGAATGGTAGTAATTTGTGTTTAAGGATGGGGGTAATTTTGTCTTTTCACACAAATTTAAAATGTCCCCTAGGTCCAAGTTCCTTCACAGTCCTTTCGGAAGTTTAGGTTCCTGAATTGTCCTTTTGGGTATTCGGAGGGATTTAAATGACATTTTCCCATAATAAAACATTTTAAAATTTTAAAATTTCTCCATTCAGAAAAAGTTTTCAATTTTCAGTATTTTTATACAACTTTCCTTATATAGTATTATGTATTTTTTCGTCTATTATAAATTAAAAATTTACTATGACCCTAAGAAAAAAAACAGAAAACCAAGGGTTTGACTCATAACTATGTTTTTGTGAGTTCGAATCTCGCCAATGTGAGAACCTTGTTGGTGGGCGATATGTAAGTACGTCTTTTTTTTATAAAGAAATACCTCTATAAGCTCTCAAAGAGCCTGGAGGCCTACCGTGACCCTAGTGAGCCTCTGACACCCATCTCACCTAAAGTTTGTGTTATAAAAAAAACATAAAAACACAGCATACCATATAGTGAACAAAAACCCGGCCCAGTATTTTGCAAATGCAAAAGAAAAAAAACATTTCCCCTTTTTTATTGAAAAAAAGGCGGGTTGCCAAAGCATATGAGTACGAGTCATTGACCCGCGAATTAGAAACCCTAGAAAGCTTGATATAAAACACATATAGCCTCCGTTGCCGCCGCAAAGAAAAGATACTGATTGTGAAGTGAAGATGCAAATCTTCGTGAAAACCCTAACAGGGAAGACCATCACTCTCGAGGTGGAGAGCAGCGACACCATCGACAATGTTAAGGCCAAAATTCAAGACAAGGAAGGTATTCCTATTTCCCTTCTTAATTAATTTCCTCTCTTTATATTTGAAGTAGCCTGACTTGAACTATATTGAATGGTGATTTGATTTTGCAGGCATCCCTCCCGACCAGCAACGTTTGATTTTTGCTGGGAAGCAGCTTGAAGATGGAAGAACATTAGCTGATTATAACATTCAGAAGGGTACCCTTCCTCTCTCTACTTCTAATGCTTGATTTCGTTCATTTCTTAATTATTTTTGACTAATTGTTTATTTTATTTGTTCAGAATCCACTCTTCATCTTGTACTGAGGCTTCGTGGTGGCATCATAGAGCCTTCTTTGATGGCCTTGGCTCGTAAATACAATCAAGACAAAATGATATGCCGCAAGTATGTCACCTTTTTCCTTTTTTGCTTAAATTAATACTCCCTCCTTTCCTAAATATAAGATCACTTCGGGGAAGTGGATAAGTTCCTAAATATAACATCACTTCCTATTTTATCTCAAGTTTTGCCCAAACTACCCTTATACTCCCTCTTTTCATTGAATATCCCTCCTCCTTTTCAAGTTAAGTAATTGAGGGAATTTTGTGGAGATCATGTAATTTTATTGTCTTCCTTAATCTCCCCAAATTAACCAAAGTGATCTTATATTTAGGAACGGATCTCGGGTCCTAAATATGAACCCAGTTGACTTTGTTGAAAAATCCTAAAACATAAAATAATTTAATTATAAATTTATAATTTACCTAATTTTTCCTTTTTCAGTTAGTTTAGTTTATTTTACGTATAACTTAATCGATAATCTAAAAATATATCAAATGTGTCATGATTTAATAGTCTATTTCGCAACCTTAACCTCTCAAAAAAAAAGTCAATGAGATTAGGTAGTAAGGTAGTAATTTCTAATTATGCAACTAGATAGTTGCATATTCAATTGTTTTTTTCCTGTTTGAGAATGATGTTTTGACTTCCCTTTTACCCGTTTTTTTTTATATCAATATTCAACAGGAAACTATAAGTTGAACCCTCTTTTGCTATAAAAAGTGTAAAAGAGGGCATCATAGTTTCAATATTAATCCTCCATGACTTTATTTTATCAACGATGGTCCTGTACTAGCTGTTGATGTTCTTGTCATGGCACAACTTGAGCATGGTTGAGCAAATAAGCAGTTGCGTTTTATGCCTTGTCTTACAATTCAGTAAGACACCATCTTTACTGAATGGTAAGGGTAGGACCATATCAATATTTATTTTTTTGACCCTTTTGTAATTAGTTTTATGTTAAATGCTTGTTAGATGCTATGCTCGCTTGCATCCAAGGGCTGTCAACTGCCGGAAAAAGAAGTGTGGTCACAGTAATCAGGTAGATTCTTTTTGCCACTGATATTGTGGTTAAATAGAAGCTGTTCATAGCTGAATTATTTCCCATCTCTTGCAGTTGAGGCCAAAGAAGAAGATCAAGTAGATAGCTTATGTAGTTTTTCTGGTGAGCCATAACGATGATACTTGGAGAAAGGACCGGTTCTTTATCACATCAACGTTATCCAACGTCTTTTGCTTTGGACTTAAATTATTTTTTTTAGCATATCTTCTAGTTTGCCGTTCCTTTGTGTTCATTTCTTGTATTTTTCCATTCAAAACAACAATAATTTAGTTTTCAAATAGAATTTGATTTATATATCTTTATACACATGGTTTTTTGCAGACAATGTTCAAGAATTAATTTAACTCTAATGTAAAGCATATTAAGAGTATGTTTGGTTGTGTGAAAGAAAGTAAAGAATTAGAAATGGAAAGGGTAAAAGATGGAAAGTAGGGGTAATGATGAGAGAGTAAAGTTTGTAGGCCCCACGATAAGTGTGAGATGGAGAGAGAAAACTTGTGGGCCCCAGATATATATAGATGACCATATTACCCCTTAACTGTTCAATTATTTACATGTCACTTTCTTTAAATTGTTGCAACCAAACAAGCCATAAGTTCTTCCGGCCTATCAAGTGTCCAGTGTCCTTGGAATGTCGGAGTTCCAAGATTTATTCTCTTCCCCCAATCAATGAAGATAGTTTTGGGACGCAAGCTTAGTGGACCAAACCAAACCTGTTCATTTTTTTTGTTCTACAAACATAGTTTAACTAATATTTCTCCCACTTTTCTTCAATATACAGCAAACTTAAGGTTTTTGATCTTGTACGTTGGACTTGTTCATTTCTTGTCAATCTTTTACTCAAGAGTATTTGCTGATGTTCATTCAAAAGGTTATATTGAGTGTGGATAAAGGTGAGTAAATCGAAGGGAATGATAAAAAGTTGCTTTATGAAAAATAACGTTATAATGAGTAATTAGTATTTTTTGCTAGGATTAAATGATTTATTAACTAGTATTGGATGTTTAAACTTAGTAGTATGTAATGTTCTATTAACTAAAATCCACCTTATTTTATTTCTTTCATAGCTTACTCTGTCCAATTAAACACTTCAAATATGACATCTAATCACTATTGAAGCAGACAATGCCTTGTCACGGCTTTGAACCCGTCTTAATTTTGGAATAGATGAGCCCGTCATTGTGCATTGCACGGAGAGGGTGATGATGATGAATGGAAGGGATGGTTTGGTCATTGTACGGGCCTACGGGGGCCTTCCAGTCTCCTAAGGAGAGGATGGGTTTCTCATGCTTCTACTTTTATTGGGACCTTCTTAATCTTCTTTTCTAGCCTTCTAGGGATATAGGGACGTTATTGATGTTTTATGGGCTCATTGAATAAATTTTTTATTTATTCTTTTTGGACACCTCAAAACTATGTTTTCGTGTTTGCATGTATGGTTTGGACTTGCCATGCCCGTTTTGATGTTTTATGGGCTCATTTAACAAATTTAAGTGAATCTATGCAAAGATCTTAAGCATAAGGTGCCGGAGGTTTTATAAGTTTTGGTGGCGATGAGATTGCATGTGGATAAGAAGAATGAGAAAGTTGATTTGCTTTAGACGATTAAAGGGATAGAGATCACAATGAAGATGTTTTTCTTTATGTGTAATCAGGTTTTCGTGATAGTTATGGGAAGCTCAGAAGCGAGCAAGACTGTACTATTGATTTTGTGTCGCTTTCATGTGAAAATGGACGAACGAGGTGAGTTGATGGACGTGGGTGATCAGACCAAAAAATATTTTTTCAGACAAAAAAAAAATGGATGTGGGTGAAAAAAAACACGTTATTTTTTAGGAAAATAAGGATAAATATATGGGACAAAGTGGATGAAGATATAATTAGGATTAAATCAAATTTCAAAAGTGGCCTTATATGTAGGACCAGAAGGAGTAGTACTATTATTTGCAACAACAGACCGTGCTTCAAATAACAAAACAAGAAACTATGCTGACTCTTTTCTAGTTTTCTTATTTCCCCTCTTTATAATTTAAAGGCTTGCCTTATTTTAGTACATCACGAATAGCCACAATAAATTGCTCGAGCCAGCAAAAATATGTTGATTTGGTCCTACTTTAGCAATGTTTTAATTTTGACCCTAAACCTTAAACGTATCGATCCTTTTTTGTGTATAATGTGTATATCTTCAGAACTTCTAATGATATGTTGATTTGGTCCTACTCTAGCGATGTTTTAATTTAAAGATTTTGAGTTTTAAAACTATTTCAAAAAGGGAAAATAAAATAGATTATATCAACCCAAATTTAAGGTGAAACCATGAAAAGCATAAGAAAAACAAAACTCTTTTCATAAAAAAACAATACTTCTATATATCACCAAGAAAAGAAAAAGAAAAAAGAGGCACCATAAAAACAAAAAAAACTGGCAAAGGTTGTTTTGTCGCCAAGACACCCTTACCTACATAGTTCGCACCCGTACTTATTAAGGGAGATAAAGAAATATATATACTATAAAAAAACATAATTAACTTCCTAGTTTATGGTGATCTGGTGGATCTTCTCTCGATGTTCAATACCTTTTAGCAGGTTTCATGCTCCAAGCTCGTAGATTTTCTATTGTGATAGGTTCTGTGCCATTGTTGAACACGAACAAGTGAGCATCTTTCTGTACTGCCAGCTCAGGATAAACCCTAGAGAGAATATTAGTCTTCCCTCCCGCGGCAAAACTTTCCACCACAGAGTGATCAATCTGCCAAATTAAAAAAAAAATCGATTTTTTTTCTATTAGCAACCAACCAGTATATATATTAACACCAAAGGAACAAAGAGTGCCATGCATACAAAAGAGCTAATAAACATACCAGGCTCCTAATAGGAAGCTTCATTTCAGTCAAATCAACGTCGACAAAACCAGCAAATGATGGTTTATACGTTGAATTTTTCAAAGTGGAGCTGCACAAAAACCAAACTATGATTAATTACTGAAGGGAGGTATTCAATCTATGTGTGATGACAATATTATAAAAATCACTTACGTGCTTGCATCAGAGCAGAAGTGAACAACGTGCTTCTCAGGGGATTTGAAAATTCTAAAAAACACAGGTGTGAACTCCTCTAGATTCTGTGAAGCCAGCGTTAGTAGTCCAAAAGGTCCTAGACCACCTTGAACCCTTGAACCCATTAGGGCACAAAGATCCTGTGCGTTCTTCCAGCTTGGATCAAACGGCTCAGCTTTTTCCAAGCTCTTAAAAGAAAATCTCACTTCCACGTCAGCCTGAGCAGCCGTGATTCCAGTTATTTCTATTTTATCTCCTTTTTGAAGCACTTGCTTGCTCATTGTCACTTCCTCCCCTCTAAGACTGTTTAATTCTTCAACTGGCCATTGCACCAATTGTTTCAGACTAGAATCAAGCCACACGGTCCTTGGAATCGCCTAAAAAAAATCACAATTGAAGTATCAATAATAACCCAAATCCAAAAAAAAAAATTACCTTGAAAATCCTAAACCTATCTAGATGGGTTTGATTAAAATGATTACCTGAACTCCAGCCCATCCTTTTAGGACATCATCTTGTGGTGTGTCGGATTCATTAGCCCAACCCCACAGGATTCTTCTGCTCTTACTAGGGTCAAAGAAGGACTTGGAAGCATAAAAGTTACCATAATCATATCGAAGTCCACCCCAACCATCTTCAGAAGTGTTATCAGGCACATATTTATCCGTGAAGGTGTTATATGTTCCAAGTGTGTAGTACTCATACCTAGTGAGGTCAAGACTATTCTTCAACACATGTTTCACACTTAGAGCATTCATGGCTGACAAGTCCAACCCCATTTTCCCAAAAGTGGAAACTGGATAGAAATCAGGACACTCCCACATGCCAGTATTTGCTTTAGAATGAACCGGGTGTTTGGACTTGACCCATGTCAAAAAGTCCCTACTCCTATACAAGTAGGCCACTCCTGTACGGTCCCTCTTGCTACCAACCAAAATCCTCCAATGACCATCAGGACCATACCATGCAGTTGTTGGGTCACGAAAGGCACTTCCATTCACACTTTCATTCGCAACCACAATCGGGTTATGGAAGTCGGGTTTGACCCATTTTCGGAGATATGGGTCGGATGCGTTTTCGGGTATGGCAAAGCATTGGACTTGGGTTTGTTTATCATCAATGATGCCGGTGTACAGGATGACGGGTCCCATACCCGGGATGACAGTGGCGGATCCGGACCAGCATCCAAATTTGTCCCATGGTTTAGAAGGGTAAATAGCGGGTTCTAGTGGGACCCAATTGATGAGGTCTTCTGAAACTGAGTGGGCCCATACTATGTTGCCCCACACAGCTCCCTTAGGGTTATACTGGTAGAATAGGTGGTATAGCCCATTGTAGTACATAGGCCCTGTAGCATGTATGAATTAGGGTGGGTTAATACTTAGTATATATTGAAAAAGGGTATTGTGATTAAGTGATAATGATGTACGGAATTAAAGGCTAGGATGACTCACCATTAGGATCTGCTTGACATTAATTTGTGTACCACGCCGATTTGATGATAAACCGAAACAAATGGCAAGGCAAGAAAATAGTTGAGTAGCGTGATTAGAAATTTCAAAAAGAATGTCAATTAAATTAATGTGTTTATGATGATATTGGATTCAGATTAACCTGGCATGCTCATTCGTAATATATAGAAAATTAACTCGAACAAATTACATAAGCCCTTCAGTTTAAACGTTAATGTAAGAATGAACCCTTCAAAATCTCATGTCTTTAACATATATGATATAGACACGTTTCTTATATGGTTGCTTAGAAACATCAGCATATATGAGAATATCCAATTAAAAATTAAACGAGTTATATATGTTTCATTTTATCTAGGTTTACGACGATGCACAGAGTGATGATCAAACAACTGTGCAGAAAACAATTAAAGGAATGTATAAACAGATGAAATTAAAACTGCGTGCACGTCAAATATAGAAAAAGAAAAGGATAGTGTATAAAGTGTAAAATGATACCGTTAATCCAGTGTTTGGGAGGCTGAAAGTGATACGCAGTCCTGTGAACTTCACTGACAGTAGAAGCAGAAGCATTCTGATACTCTGGATGAAGTCTATGAGAAGATTCCACTACATTGTGTTGTAACACAAGAAGTAGAGATAATAGAAGAAAAACTTTAGCAACACCCATGATCAATCTCAAGAGCTAATCTGATTGAGAGATAATGAATTGAGGTAGCTAGGGCTTTATTTATAGTGCTAAATAGAAGGTAGTTTAGTTGATTATTTTTTTCGCCAATTTAATACTAAAAATAGAATACATAGATATCGCCATATCGGCAGGATTATATATCTTTTTTAGAATTTCGTTCTTTTTTGGGCCAACAGAATTGCGTTCTTATTTGTTAGGCTAGTAGGAGAAATTTCAGTTAAAAAAAAACAGTTAAAAAAAAGGAATATAGGAGAAACTAAATACACAAATTAAAAACAGTACTATCAATAATCGGTTTAAATGGATATAATAAGAATTAGCAACCAGAGATAAGTTTTTTTTTTATATCAAAAGATAATTCTTAACAGGCACACGCGGTTTTCCAAATTAATATAGGGGATATGCTTTACATACATGATACATATATAGACACACAAACACACGAGTGTGTGTATGTGTAAGGTGTGGATGGATCTTTAATTTTATTATCAGATTTCTTTCTTAATTTTTGGAGGATGGAAGAGGAAATTTATAATCACAGGTTATTGTAATTTGGGAACTTGTTTCGATGCAAGGATAAAGACGATACGTGTGTTGATAAAGATTTAATACAAGTTCACCGGAAAAATAATACTCCCTCCGTTCCTAAATATAAGATCAATTTGGGGAAGTGGATAAGTTCCTAAATATAAGATCACTTCCTATTTTGTCTCAATTTTGGTCCAAATTACCCCTATACTTCTTAGCTCTCTCACTTCTCTCTCAAATCCCTATGTGTCTTTTAAATTTAAGTGAGGGGTATTTTGGGAAGATCATGTAATCCTAATTCATTGGAAGACCTTCCTTAATCTCTCCAAATTAGCCAAAGTGATCTTATATTTAGGAATGGAGGGAGTACTACTAGTAATAACTCAACATATCACTCATCAATCATCATGCAAATTCTGACAAAAAAAATCATCATGCAAATTTTTTTTTAAAAAAAATTCGCCATATATGCAAAATTTAATATTCGACTTCGAATATAATGCGACTAAAAATATAGTTAGTATAGTTAAAAATTAATAATATATAAAAACGTAGTTTTGATAAAGGACCTTACTTAGGTCAAGTTCCTCCATTTCTCCAATTACTGGCAGTTAGATTGAATGGATGGTTATTATAAAAGGACACATGTCACTCCTATATTAAAAGAATTTGAGAACCTGGAGAAAGGAACTTCATATAAGTTTTTCCCTTTGATAAAAAGAGAAAAATATATTTCAATTATAATATCTAACTTATTGCCAAGTGTCCCCTCTCTATCCTTTTATCTCCTTGTTTAAATTTTTCTCCTTATTCTTTTTCAACTACCTAACCCACATTTTTTTGAAGTTAAAAAACCAATTCAAATCGAATCATTTTCTATTTTCTGAATTCCTTTTATTATTATTTTTATTTTGTTTGTATTCAGTTTTGAAATTTTGAAATTCTTATATAAATATTTTTTTTGGATGGTTATATAAATATTTTTTAATTCGCTCTAAATATATCTGATTATTATTAATGCAATAATATGCTATAATCTATTATATTATATTTACTAAAAGTGGTGACATCATTATTAATTTTTATTTATCTCGATTCAGTTTTTCAAATTTTGTAATTTTTGTATCAATATTTTTTAGGCTAAAGTATGTTTTTGGTTCCTTAACTTTGGAGAAAGTCATGTTTTGATCCCTTAACTTTGAAAAGTGTGTTTTTGGTCCCTTTAATTTTGGAGAATGTGTGTTTTTGGTCCCTTAACTTTGAAAAGTGTGTTTTTTGTCCCTTAACTTTGGATAAAGTGATGTTATTAGTCCTTATAGAACAAGATAAAATTTTTTTTTATCCATTACTTTTCAAAATTAAGGCACTAAAACATGATTTTGTGCAAAGTTACAGGAACAAAAACACACTTTAACTGAGTTTAAAAGGACAAAAATCACACTTTTCAAAGTTAAGGACCAAAAACACACATTCTCCAAATTTAAAGGGACCAAAAACACGCTTTTCAAAGTTAAGGGACTAAAATATGACTTTCTCCAAAGTTAAGGGACTAAAAATATACTTTAGCCTATTTTTTAATTCGATCTAAAATAAACATATCTTGATTATTATTAATGAAATAATTTACTATATTTAGCTATTAAATTAGTAAACATTTAACTAATAATTTCAAATAATACTTTTTGATAATTAATTTCCGTGCTTCACACGGGGAAATTACTAGTTAAAATAAAAAAAGCATATTATTGAAAAGGAAACCAAAAACTCAATATTGTTCATTTTAAATGTGATGTTGCCTTAAGATAAGATATTTACTGTAAGAATACATCTAGACAAGAATTTAATTTTCTTGTGAACTAACCAATTAATTTTTGTTTAGCTGTTTTTTATCTAAATAGTTTCTTAACCTAAAACTATTGCTTTTTAGCCATAGTTTTAGGTTATCTAAACAGTTATTTTAGCTGCTTTTAAATTATTAATTGTAATATTTGTTAGCCGTGGGAGACAATTTATATACTAAAATTAGAAATTAATTTTGTTTCAATGGATAACATATATAACAATGACAGTAACAACTAAAGAGAAGGCGCACATATGCACACATGGTTTTCCAAATTCATATATATAGGGGGTATGCTTAGGCATACACACATATATGAAAGGCGTGCATAGTTTTTTTATTATCAGATTTGTTTCTTCATTCTTGTAGGATATGGAAGAGAAAATTAATCATAGTTATTGTAAATGCATGCATAAAGATGATAAGATCGAAATGTTTGAAGGAATTTTGATAAAAAAAAATGTTTGAAGGAATGAATCGTGTTGATGAGGATTTAATACGACAAATTCTTCGGGGAAAAAAATTAATACGGTAATACTCATTAATCACAAATCTTACAAATTCCAATATTCGACTTCGAATGCAATTCGATGAAAAATCACTCTTTACACATATGGGAGCACTCTGAGCAACAAAATTATTTATGAAAAAATATATGGGAGACGTAAAGGCCCAGAGCCCCAGACCTAGTAAAAAATTATACACGAGTAAGATTTATTATATTAATTTCTTTTTACCAGAAGAGAGTAAAATTGTTTAAATGGACCGACTCTTTTGAAACAAAGGTTAGTTCAAGTTTTTTTTTTCATTATTAAGAGTCAATTTTATCTCAAAAAGTTTAGTTCATAACCAATTTTAGTTCTTATGGGTGCAAGGTTACCTTGAAGTATAAAATTGGAGAAATTTTTTGTCATTTATTGTTAAAATATAAAGTGTCAAGGTTAAATTTCTAATTTACATCATGAGTTATTTAATGGAATAGGTGATCTGACTATTTTGATAATTCAAAGTATTTTTGAAAAAGAAAAAACTTCAAAGGTGAACCGAGGGTTTTTTTACCGATATACTGCATCAAAAAAAATTTATTACCAAAATGCTATAGCCAAAAAAATATATACCAATATGCTATATAATTAAGAAGTCGTTCTTCCCAAAAACGACTTCCACACAATCTCCCTGTACACGCGTCCCGATGCATAAAATTAAACATGTTACTCTTACTTAACCTCAAACTACCTCATCATATCTCATCATAAGCATATTAAACTTATATCCTCTTTATTTTCTCCATTTTTGTTACTATCTTTCGAAAAATTAATACTCCCTCCAGTCATAAATATAAGACCTAGTTGACTTTTTTGGAAAATCCTAAAAGGTAATTACACATAAATTTAATAAAGTGGATACTAGTTTAAATTTAAATAGCATATGAATAAAAATTAACTACTCATTTCTCATATACCAAGTAATGATAGTTGAATCTTAAAATTTATATTAAATTTGTCACTTTTTCAACTTCACCCTTTATTAAATGATGTGTTTCACATTTTCAATTTTGATGACTTGGAATGTGAGAAATGAGTAGTTAGTTTTTATTCATATGCTATTTAAATTTAAGCTAATATGCACTTTAATAAATTTTAAGATCCAACTACTATTCCTTGGTATGTGAGAAGTGATTAGTTAGTTTTTATTCATATGCTATTTAAATTTAAACTAGTATGCACGTTATTAAATTTATGTGTAATTACTTTTGTTTTATATGATACTACCTTCGGTATTAAATATAAGACCTAATTGACTTTTTTTGGAGAGGTTAAGGTTGCGAAATAGGCTATTAAATCATGACATATTTGATATATTTTTAGATTATACATTAGTTTATAGGTAAAAGAAACTAGTCTAAGGGAAAAAATTGGGTAAATCAATTTATAATTAACTTATTTTGCTTTTTTATAGGATTTTCCAAAAAAGTCAACTAGGTCTTATATTTAGGACCGGAGGGAGTATTAATTTTTCGACAGGTAGTAACAAAAATGGAGAAATAAAGAGGATATAAGTTTAATATGTTTATGATGAGATATGATGAGGTAGTTTGAGGTTAAATAAGAGTAACATGTTTAATTTTATGCATCGGGACTCGTGTACAGGGAGATTGTGTGGAAGTCGTTCTTGGGAAGAACGACTTCTAAAGTCGTTCTTGTCAAGCAAGAACGACTTCTCAATTATATAGCATATTAGTATATATTTTTTTGGCTATAGCATTTTGGTAAAAAAAATTTTTTGGTGCAGTATATCCGTAAAAAAACCGTGAACCGAGCCCTTAGAAAAAAAACTCAAGGCAAATTAGATGGTTAACCCTAATATTTTATCTAAAATTCAAAGTAATTCAAACTACTATAAAATAAACAAACAGTTCTAACTATTTGAATTAATTATTTTTTTGAGCAACTAACTCTTTGAATTAATAACAACACTATATAATATTTTTTATCATTGTTTAATTAATTTTTTTTTAAAAAAGAGTCTCCTATGACTGTCACAAAGTTTTCACCACATTTTTTTTGTTTAAATTTGAGTCATTGTATAATTCAAATTTCTACTATAAATTTTGTTTTCTTAGGTAACACACTTAAAAATTAATGACAAATTAAACATTATATTTTTTTATAACAAACCAAAAAGTCTTATCTCATCTAGGTGAAATCAACTACATTAATCACATGATGTCAATGTCTATGAGCTCTTACTTGTTTATTATTAAAGAGCATAGTAGAGACAATTAGTGGGAAATTGTGAACAAATAAAAATAATAAATCTTATATTTAGAACCTAATTCACCCCTAAAGAAAATAAAGTATTATATTTCTGGTATGGGAAGGAGTAATAGTTTAATCGTGATGTGGATACTAAAAAATGTTACAAATATTATTATAACTTCATAATCAACCAGATCCCTAGATGGGATCCTCATTACAGTGCCACTCGAGTATACATGGTCACAACTTTTAATGGTAGGGAAAAAACAATGTGATGTGATGTGATGTGATGTGATTTTACATACATAATTTTGATCCCTTAAAGAACATAAAGGAGCAAGTCCCTCGTCTTACTCCATTAGTTTATCTGGCTAAGAGGAGATCGTGGAATAAGTGACGGTTTCAACTCCTTAACACCAGATGATTCATAAGAATTGTTTTCTCTGAATTCCTCAAGCAGAGATTCTATTGGCAAGGATCTTAGAGACTCTATTGTCTCCTTACTCGGAACATCTGACTCTTGTCTAATTGGTGTACTACCAGTGGGCTCATAATCCTGCAAGACACCAAAAATAGAATCAAATGATAAGTAATTCAAATCCTAATGAGGCTCACTAAACAATATGTAATTCATTCTTTGACCATAAAATGGAATGTCCGAGGAGACCTACCCGATATTGTTGCTCAAAAGTTTCACGAGCCTTCTCTTTAATGGAATCAGCCTGGCCAGAATGATCTTCTCTAAAAGTCTCTAGTGTGCTTGCGTGAGTCTTGACAACATCTAACATTCCAGATATGGTTTCCCGCTCTTTCATATCGAGGTCTGCACAAGGTATAGCAATAAAGAATAATATAAATGCACAATATACACAATTTGAAATTTAAAATTCTATGTCGATAACTAATATTTTCACAGCTAAAGCGCATTGCCCATTTTAGCTAATGAACCGGACAAGTGAAGCAGACATTCTTATGCGTGTTGACTAGTGAAAATTTGAAGTAATAAGGAACCAAAGGATCAACTTCCAATACTCACCGTCAAATTGCTGAAGGGTATCCTCACTGTTCTTGGCCATATCTTCCTCTGCAGCCACCCGGGCCGAATGGGTTTCCTTGTCATGTAACGCGTTGCTATCAGAAGCATTCCTATAGGTAGAAAGCATGAAACCAATAAATAAGTTGCGTCTATTAAGACAAACAAAGTCAGGGTCATGAACCACGAACAATATACGCATAAAAGGAATCAAAAGGCGCAGAAGAAAAATCATGTGTTAGTGTTAGCATAAATGTTGTAAAACAATTTTATAATGGTGTATACCGAACAATGACTAAGTCAAAGTCAACTGACCACACACCTGACAAGGGACTCCATTTCGGAAACGTGTTTGGTCTCCATCTCATTAATAGCTTTATGTGTATTCTTAGTGTGTTCTCGCGCTGAATCAATCACATCAAAGCTACAAAAAAAGTTTAAACGGTATTAAGCAAGAATGTCTAACATTCTAGAGTGATCGAGGATGAACAATAAACAGATACCTCTGCTGCAAAAGTGACTCCATACGACAATGCTTGGCTGCAGAATAATCGGCAGTGTCATTGGTATCCTTTTCAGCTTGCGCACAATAAGCCTGCCACTTTCTTTTGGCATGAGTCACAATTTCACCCATTGATGACACATGTCCATCCAGTACTGACTTGTTCTTGATGCCGCTTTCCCTAAAATCAACAAGCCTAGCATCTACCTGCAATGTTTCCCAAAATTCCGTCAAGATAAATTAACTGAGGTATAAGAATACGCAACCTAGAAAGAAAAGCACAACCAAAGGCTGACCAGATCCATTTGCCGACGAATGTGATTAGACACTAAACTAGTCATATCAGCAATAAGCTTCTCTGCATCAGATTTGGACTGCTCCTGCACAGAGTAAGGTCGACAATGACATGTCAGATATCAACACCGATAAAACCTTTTTAAGAAAGATTATCATGAATTCGCCATCACATTATTACCTCATAAACTTTTTTAAATTCGTCTATGCTCTTCATCTGCACTTCATCAGCTTGTGATGTAGAGTTTTCAAGCCTTTTAAATTCTTCCAAAAGCTTACCCACAAATTCTTGAGTGCACTCAGATATCTCCTTTGTTTGCTCAAAACTATGGTTGAATCTCTTTTATTTTGAATCCACAGGGCAGAACAAACACCAACAGAAGATAAAGAACCAAATTAGTAAACACAGTATTGATTTTTCATTTAGATAAAAAGGGGACGTATGATATAAAATAAAGAAACAAAAACCACACAGATGTGACTACGCATATAAAAACTATAATACAAGATAGGCGGAAGCGGAACTAAAACCACACACATGTCTAAGATCCCTGGAAAGGGCCGCAAATTCCCCCTGCTGAGTTGTCAGAGAACTATGCAGATCATCAAGTATGGAACCAACTTGGGCAGCCTCCGATGCGAGAAACTGATTCAGTTCAAAAGTTGAACAAAAAATTAAGGTCAAACCAAGACATAAAATAAGCGCTAAAGACATAACTGAAACTAAAGCTTACTTCTTCAATAGAATGGCGATTAGATGCGCTAAGAGAAGATATTTCCTCCAAAGAAGCGTCAGAGTTTGCTTTGTGCAAACGCACAACATTTTGCATTTCTTCAACATGAGATTTATGCAAAGCTCTTAAAGAAGTCACTTTCTTTTTCACATCACTAACCGCCTACAGGTAATGAAAGGTCAATAGAATAGAAGATAACATGACATGCAAAATCATGAACCAGATAAAGAATTTGGTTCACCCTTCTAATTGGAATCATATGTACTAAGGTTGAAAGTTAAAATAAAATAAGTTAACAATTTTCTATATTAATTATTACATTTCAATTAACATTTAAAACTATCAAAATAAAATAACCATAACATTAAAAGAGCGAGTGAACTATATTTTTTTTAATAAAAATATTGAGATGCATTAAAGAATCACTCTTAGACATTGGAAATTTGTCTAACAAACCTTATCGTGAATTCCCAAAAACGAATGACATAGATTTTCCACGCATTGAAGGTGTTCATTCTGTCGAACCAATGATGTTGTGACTGTGTTACAAAGAGAACCAACTTGCTGGGTAAGGTGTACATGAAAATTGTTCACTAGAGCTCTGTTACTTGTGTTCAGTTTGTCTTCTCTACCTGTAATAATAATTGCAGACAAATCTTTTAAGCAGTTCCAAAAAAAACATGCATGAAATAAAGAATACAAAAACAAGATCCCCTACCAATTTTCAAAAACAATGAGGCGTTATCTTGAAGAGCTTTCTGCAGATCAGCTCGTAATACACATGCTTGATGAGCCAGAGCATTCTCTATAGTACATAATAAATATTAGTGCATTCCACCAAAAAAAAGGAAACTAACATTAGTCAAGTAGGAAAGGAGCAAAATGATGAAAACCTATAGCCCATACGTACCCGATTTTCTTTGCTCAGAAATGATGAAATCCTTCCCTTTTAGAGTATAACGACACTTGTTAAGTTCTTCCTCTGTGTTGGCAAGCAATTTGCTAGTCTTGTTCAAGTTTTTCTGTGGGATTTTATCACTTATGGATAAGAATACGCAAAGGACTCTATGACTGCAAAGAACAAGCACTTGAATAACTCACCTCCGTAGAATCAAGTTTGTGGGTCAGGTCATTGCACTGGCGAACCTGATCAACGTACTTGTATTGCAAATCCTCCAGTTGCTAGTTTGAAGCATGGCAAAGACAAAACAAGAATTAATAACCATGATGCCCCATAATAGTTTCTATAGCCAAAAATATCAATGTGGGAAAACCTTTTGATATGATTCTATTGTGATCCCCATCTGCTCAATCTGTTCTGCCATAGCCTAATCACAAGGAAAACACGTGTCAATCACAAGGAGTAACCTTCCACAAATGACAACAAGAATAATATAAATGTCTCAATTGAACTCCTATTTACTAAGAACCATTGCATATATAATAATAACAAAAACATTAAGCAGCCTAAAGAAACTAATAACATCCGAAACTCTCCCAATATTGACCGAGTTAAAATTTAGAAAAAGAGTACTAGTCTTGGTGAGCACGATGAATTAATAGCAAAAACTTCAGAAGCAAACAAAGTAAACAGAACAAACAATCTTCACCTTCTTTTCGCTCTCTTCTTGAATATATCTTTCCTTCGGTAAATAAACTCCATTTTTCTCCCGTGCAGCGTAAACCTCTGGTCAAAATAACGAATTAAAACTTTCTCAATGGTGAACATACCTAAGGTCCTGAACACACGACTACTCGGAAAAGCCTTATTAGCTCTTTGGAAAGTAAAGCAGAAACAAAGCAACCTACCTGCCTTGAGCCGTTCAATTTCTCCGTAAAGATCCTTAATAAGAGTGGATTTCATCATTTTTTGATTAACCTAGACAAAAGGAATAAGACGGATAATTCTTGAGAGTGAAACGAAAAAGAAATCCAAAGCCAGATTAAAACTGAAGATCTCATAAAAAAACCTAAGTACACAACATATGACATTAAGAAATTAATAAAATCCACATATAACACCACTTGCCTCACTGAATCTCGAATAGAAACTAATCCATAAGAAATATAAAGACCACATAAAGTTAACACCATGCATTGCATGTAGAAACTCAATATTCCTTTCGACTAATGCTTCATAACAAGGAAAATTTTATGGCACGTGTATCCCGCTGAAACTAATGCATGCAAGTAAACAGTTTTAGGAAGATTTTGTAAACAGACAAATGTTTCGTTGGAATCAAGGATCAAATGACCGCTGTAAAACAACTAAAAGATCAACTCACTCAGTTTCAAATACTCCACAAATGATTTATACGTATGAATGCGGGGTAAGAAAATTAACAAACACAAACAATCTGAATTCTCCATGCACTCATGCAGTAACAAACCTCGGGTTTATTTTTTATATTCTTTGCCCTGTGCGCATAATCCAGTGTGCTTAACGTTTCCTCTAAGCAATGAACGGCCGGAGAAACTGTGGCTATGATACAAGTCTTGGTTCTCCCACCAAGTGAATCACGCAGTAAACGCGTCAGCTTGCTATCCCTGAATTCCAATATGCCAGGTAAGCTTGCTAGATATCAACTAGACGCTAATTATGAGTACAGACACATTATCACTCACAGACAGGGAAGGATAAATCATTTCCTAATTTCAACAGTAAACTTTACTTAAATCAAACGTAGCAGGAGAAAGAACCTGTAAGGAACATGGCCAAGGTGCTCCACAAGAGCACTAATTACCCGCCCTAAAGTAAGCAAACTTTTATTAATTTCCCCAGCTTCTCTTGCACGACCCTAAAAGTAGAATAAGATAACACCCACCTCATTAAGCATAATTTCCAAGGCAACTTAAAAATAAATATCAAATGGAACATATGTTCAAATCCGCATGCAATATATACATCGAATGGAACATAATTACCTCTCTAGCCCCGGACCGAGATATATTTTCTGAACCTGCCAGATCCACTAAATTCAGCTTTCCACACTTAATCAGTTCTTCCCCTTCTGGGGTTGGTTCCTTTATGTGAATTGTTATAGAAAACAACGAATGTGACCGACTGAAACAGAAGAATTAAGTCTCAATAAGAGATTGAACTTTGTAATCTATCTAAGCAAGAAACAAAAGGCAAAAGTTACCTTGATTGTTTGTTCAATAGAGTTTCTGCAGTTCGTCGTTTGGCAGAGCCCCTTTCCAAAAGAGTGAAAATTTCGGTGGCACTAGTCACAATTTCTTCCTCCAAACCTCTTACAAGAACTCCACCTTTACCATCTTCCATCAGTGGCAGCTGCTTTTTCTGCTTGTCGTCCACAACAACTCTTGAAATTTCATCAGGAGCAAGCAAATCAGTGATCTCCTCATTATATAATTCTAGAAAAGTGACCTTCACACTGTATTCAGCATTTTGGCTCTCAAGGGTATCAAAAATCTGTTTAACAGCCCTAGGTATAACTCCAGCTTCTGACGGCAACTCTCCATTGTGCCCGCTCTGCACAGCAGATATATAAACTTAGTAAGCATGAATCATAAGCAATCGTCATACCAATAGCTTCCTAAGAACACACTAAATTTTACCTTTGACTTTTTGCAATCCCCTTCCATTGTGTACGTTTTCCCCGTGCCAGTTTGACCATAAGCAAATATAGTACAGTTAAAACCCTCAAGAACCTCATTTACTATGGGAATGATAGCCTGGTCATAAAGATCTCTTTGCTTTGCAGAAGGGCCAAAGACCTACGAAATATGTCATAAATCATCAAAAGATACCTAAAATGCTTAAACACAATCCACCATTGATATTCATTCCTCAGAATAAGTCAACCAAAGTAAATTTTATTGACTTAAACTGTTGAACAAAAAATACATGACCCTAAAAACACGTGTATACTCTCAATCTCAGAGATAGTGAACCCGGCAATTCTCACAGGAAAATACTACTAGTAATTATAACAATACTAAACAGATCAAATGATGAACCACAACATAAACCTATGCGTGTCAGATAGTCCAAAAGCAATATTAAAAAAAACCACCAAAAACATCCCTAAATAACACTCGTTTTCTACAATTAGTATAAAACCGACACACCAAAAAAGTAAAACTCAAAATTACAGAAAGCCAAGTGTTCTAATTGCAGAAAGCAAATTGTCAACACAGTATATACAACGAAAAAAGCAGCGTGAAATGAAAAGATAGGGTTGAAAAAGGACCTTATCGAAAGTGAAAACTCTGTCAATATGTTTACCGGCGATGTTCTGAGACACCGATACTTCTCTCGAATACTCGTTACAGGTAACAACCTGTGGTGCATTACTCCGCATCTCCTCGTCATTAAAAGGCCTAAACACAGAAATCGCGTGATTAGTTGAAATACGAAGAAGATAGAGTGGAGAGAGAAAAGGTGAAGGGTTTCATACCTGCAACGAAGGAGAACTTGGACATTGACGCCCTTCTCTTTGTCAGTGCGAGAGGAGGACATTGTGGATCGAAGAGAGAGAGAGAAAGAATTACCGTTGGGATTTGTAGATCGATCGGCTTGTGAAATGAGTTTTGTGAGTGTTTCTCTCTACCAAACGTTGCGTTGGGTTGGGAGAGCGGGTGGGTTTGAGATTTGAAATTTTGAGCGCCGCTCTCTCCCTTTTATTTCTTATCTACGGCTCACATGTAATGTTAGATGCCCAATCTAACGATTCTCTTTTGTACACGTGTCTATTGGTGTGACCATTGTACCCCTTACATTTTGAATTATCGGAGCTGTCCTTTGGAATCATTCGGCCTATCATAAGGCTATGAGATGAGTAAGGTTGGTTGTGTATTAAAATATTCATTCATTCATCGGGAAAGAAAGGGGACGTGTAAGTTTTAAAGTGGGTTCAGCGTGCTCAATTGGGCTCTTTAATCTTTTTGCTATCAAAATTAGGTTCTTTTGATTTGATGTATTTAGGCCGAAAGTTTGGTTACAAGTTACATTGGGCTGTTAATTGACGGGTCAACCCGCCAGGGGGGAACCTTGCCCTCAATCATTTTTTGCAGAAACGACTAACTTCTACCCTAGAGTTTACTAGTAAGGAGCAACCTTGTTAGAACCGGACCGAGCCGGACGGTCCAACTGATCGGACCGTTATCCGCCACGCGCAACGGCTCGGTCTATGTGCAAGACCGTTTCTGCAGTTGAGCCGTGTTAGGCCGTTGCAAGCCGGGAAAAGAGCCGAAAACCGGCTCACAACCGGGGAAACTGGAACGGTTGAACCGATCGGCCCAAATCCAACTTTTCTTTTTTACAAAAAAGAGCCCAAATTGCAAATCCCAAACTTTTTAAGCATATTTTCCTCTTATAATATATTTTATTGTTTAATCATAAATATACATTAGTATCATATATATTATTGTTTATTTTACTAAAAAAAATATTATTTATTCCCCCTTTTTCCATAGGCAAATACAAAAACTGGATATATTTACTAAGTTTCTAATGACTATATTTTACTTAATGAATGATCTCTTATTAAAAATCAAGAGACCAAACAATCACAATTTATTTCTACGTTTATGTGTAAAGTATATTTAAAAGTAAGATAATTTTTCTTTAATTAATACATCATCGGTTCGTCCGGTCCAACCGTGCAAACTGTGACCCGAAGCCCTCTTCGGTTCACCTTCCGGTCCGACTTTTACAACATTGGTAAGGAGTTAGTAAAAAACCTGAGTGCTTAGTGTATCGTTATACTCTCCCTAGTCCTAGATATACGATTATTAATCAGTCTTGGTCTTAAATATAGGATTTAATTACAAGTTTTATCACTTTTTCCTAAATTGCCCTTCTTCTTTTGGTCAATCCCTTAATACCCAATACCCCCTATTGTCCTAAATATAATACTACCTCCGGTCTTAAATATAAGACCTAATTGACTTTTTTTGGAGAGGTTAAGGTTGTGAAATATGCTATTAAATCATGACATATTTGATATATTTTTAGATTATACATTAGTTTATAGGTAGAATAAACTAATCTAGGGGAAAAATTTATATAAATCAATTTATAATTAACTTATTTTGCTTTTTTTTATAGGATTTTCTAAAAAAGTCAATTAGGTTTTATATTTAGGACCGGAGAGAGTATCTATTTATCTAATTTGGAATATTAAGATAGGTAGTTAAGTTAGGCAATTCTATCTATTTTTTTAATAATGTCCCTCTGTCAAATTTAATTGGTTCGATTTTCATAACATTTAGAACTTCTCACACATCTCATTGGCAAAAAAAAAAAAACTTCTCGCACATCTCTATTTCACTATGAATTTCCTTCATTCATTCATTCATTCTTGCTTCTCATATCCGTCCTAGCACATCCAAATCCAATATCACGGGATTGACTTTTGACAGATCTTTAACGGTGGCCGAATCTAACAAATAATGAATCAGACCTGATTTCACATTCCATTATTGAAACGAGAAATTCACTATGTCCTCTCTACATTCTTGTTTATACACCGTCAATCTTTACTTTGTCCAAGGTATTCAAAGATGAATAGACGTCGTCGTGAGACGCCAGTGAGTATAAGTAAGATAGACAGGGTTACGACGGATGTGCACGGTATGATAGGGCTAGACTGATTGTGAGATCTTAGTATGTGGAAGTTATGGCATGGCAATAGAATTTGGAGGAGTCAGCAATGGTGATGATGATGATGTAATTCATGGGTATATGTAAAAATAACAAGACACTCTTTTCACGAATGAGGAGGAACAAGATTAGAGAGAAAGAGTTGTAAATAAGAGCAATTTAGGAAATAATTGACACAACTTGTAATTAGGTCATATGACCGGCAACACTTTTATCATTCATTTCTCAATTCCTGTCTAAACTTATTCATTTTTTCCTCAACAAACGCAATACATGATCAAGCGAGAGTTAGACAAAGGATAAAAGAAGAACCATTGACACTAGCATTCGAAGATTAACTAATTAAATTGTTATATTTAATCTTTCTAAATTAGGTAAATATGTTATAATTTAGAACCGGAGGGAATAATATTTATTGCATAAGATTTATAAAGTCTTATATATTACTCACGTGTCATGACTCATGGAAGCAAGAGATTTACACCCTTGTTCATAAATTAAAGGCGAACTTAAACAAAATTTTAGTGTTTTTTTTTTTTTTGTAAACTGGTATGTTAGGTGGTTATAGATATTGATGTTTATTGCAGCATTAGATTACACTACAATTTATTGGTTAATAAACTATAAATATCACTTAAATATAAAAACTGATCCATTATTGTGATTTTTGAAATAACGCAATTTTTTATACATGTATATGCTGTATACTTGTAACTTAAATGTTTATTTTAGATCAATCGCGCTGTTTTATGATTGTTAAAAAGTTATGAATAGCGTTCCATTAATAGATTTTATATTACATAAACAGAGACATTTGATCTTCTAAAATGCAGTGAAAGGGACGCTGAAAATCAAACATTACATTTTCAAAAGATTGTCTATCACCTTATCCTCTTATCCCTCTCCAAGTTTGGACGAAAGCGCAGGGGCCACAAATCACAAGAAAAACTAGCAAATTGGTAATGAAGAAATTATAAACTACACGTCACTTTCTGGCACGTGACTTATTCCTGGGCACGTGGCAAACAAAAAACAAACAAACAAAGAAAGAAAAATAAATCTACCCTTACTTACCAATTACCATCTCATATCACATTTGAAAATGGAGGACTTTAACTTGAGTCTTGACTAACTAAACCGTATATATGTTAGTAGTAAGAGTTGTTTTCTTAAAAAAAAATTACAGCATTTATTTTATTAAGGTAAAAAAGATTAATGATTGACCAAAAGTCTAGGAATCAAAACTACTAATATTAAATTTTAGGGATTAGGACTAAAATTAAACGGAAGTTCAAAGATTAAAACAAAAGATTTTAAAGTTCAATGAACCAAACTAAATCTCACTGAAAACTCAATGATCTTAAGTTGTATCAAACCAAAGAAATTCTCAAATTCTTTTGTCATCTTTTAATGAAGTTAAATTTATTAGACTTACAACCGCTTAATTGAAAACGTGGCTAGTGCTTACACACATATAAAGTCATAAATTTCATAGCATCCTAAAGAAATGCGATTAATTATTCTAGATACATGTAAAATACATTGTGCTAGATCATATTGATCTCAAATTTGGGCATTATGGTTTTGGGGCGACTACAATATGACATGTTTAATAACCGCAAACCAATTGTGACTAAAAACTATTTTTGAAATAGTGACTATTGTTTTGATAAAAAAAAGAAATAGTGACTATTGAAATACTCCATAAAAATGGGTTAAGGTTTATGTTGCCCGGGAAGTTCTTGCTCAATAGAGATTTTTTCTTTGAAAGTATTTTTTGTCCATTTTTACCATAAAAAAATATTAAAAAGGAGCAATTCTACTTGCCAATAAATTAGGTGATCACTTATTGAATTAATTCTTTTTACAAAAACGTAATATTATTTTAAAAAATGAAACATAGAATCATGATACTCTTTCCGCTACTACATATAAGATCATTTTAACTTTTTGTGGAAGTTAAATAAACAATCAATGATAAAGAAAAATGAAAGATATAAACAAATTAAAAATAATTAATTCTACATAATTGATTTCTAAAAAGGACCTTACTTAGGTCAAGTTTCTCCAGGTTCTCTATTTCTCCAATTACTGGCCGTTAGATTGAATTGATAATTGTTATAAAAGGACACATGTCACTCTTATATTAAAAGAACTTGAGAACATGGAGAAAAGATTTTTCCCTTTTAAAAAAATAAGATCATTTTATAATTAGAGTAAGAGGAAGAACACCAAATTTTGACTGTCTCTTGTACAACTTTCACCCCAAAGAAATTGACATTGACAACTCAATAGCAACTTTATAAGTTATAACAAATCATTTAATATCATCAAGTCACAAATCTTTGTGACTTCAACTCAATTTTACCATATTTTGGGACATAAATGTGATTAATTGTCAACTCAAAAGAAAAAGGAAAAAAATAGCAATTGATAATCAATTTTTGAATCTGTCTATCCCTACCTTACCCTATGATCCAAATGTGATTAATTGGGGTTATAAAAGGACTCATTATGAATATCCCAAAAGAAAAAGGAAAAATTACCTATTTGATAATAAATTTCTGAATCTGAATTTCAACCCCCAATCAAATACCCAACACCACAAACTTCTCTATTCTCTGATTCTTTCACTCACTCATTGAGTCACTATCCCTCCCCACCTTGTCGCGCCAAAAGCCCCAAACTTCCAAAAACACAGCTCAACACTTATACGGAGTATTTCAAAAATAGTCATGGGCTCCATCCTTCTCAGCCATCAATAGTCACCATCATCAACACAAGATCTTCAAAACTCTCTCTTCCCCCCTTATCGTTACCCCCCATTCTCTTCCTCTGCTAAAAAAAAAGCCTAACTTCGTCCGATGCCGGAATCCACCGCACGCCCCGTCGGCGGCACCGAGTACAGCTGGTGCAAATCCGTACTCTCCGGCACCGGAATCACCGTCCTCGGCATCCTCCTCTCCAAATCCCCCAACATCCCACTTCTCCAAAATGCCCTCCACAATCTTCAAAATTCCCATCCTATCCTCCGCTCCAAGCTCCGCTTCGAGCCCTCCACCAACACCTTCAACTTCATAACCCCTCCACACCCTCACGTCCAAATCACGCGCTTCGATCTCCAATCCACGTGTCGCATCCTCAGCAACACTGAACCCAACGATGACGTCATCACCCCGTTTCACCGGATCCTCGAACACGAGCTGAACAACAACACGTGGCGTGATCTTAATGGTTCAATGTTAAGTGATAGTGACGTGTTCCACGTGAGCATGTATACTGTGAGTGATGAACAATGGGCTTTGTTTCTTAGGCTGCACACATCAGCATGTGATCGTACGGCTGCGGTTGCTTTGCTAAAGGAATTGCTGGAGAGTGTGGGAGGAGGGAAAGAAGGGGGAGGGACTGAAGTGGAATTAGAGAGAAAGGAGAAGGTTAATTTGGGGATTGAGGATCTTATTCCTGTTGGCAAGGCTAATAAGCCGTTTTGGGCGCGTGGACTGGACGTGCTTGGATATTCGTTGAATTCTTTTAGATTTTCTAATTTGGATTTTGTTGATGCTGATTCCCCTAGAGGATCCAAGGTGGCTAAGTTGAAGTTGGGAAGGAACGAAACAATGAAGCTAATTTTTGTGAGTATTATTTTGTTGTTTTGTGTGATATCTAACTGCTACGTTAATTGATAATTGATTTATTATATATCAATCTTATCTTTGAGACTAGAACAAGAAATTTTTTGTTGAATATTGTGTTTTTTAATTGATTTGTCAACAAGTCTCTCGTTTATATCTTAAAAAATGAGTTTTTTTTTTTTTAAGGTGAGAGGGATATGGATAGCTCTGTTTTGTTTGACTCGGATGTGGGGGTGCAAAAATCACATCACTTGTTGAAGCAACCTGGTTAGGAATTAAAAATGGGCCAAACAATGTTTAGATTGTGAAAACTAAATAAATTTGATGTTACATTAATTAAGTGTTACTTTTAGTAGCGTGGACAATTCGTTAGCATGTACTCCCTCTAGTCCTAATTATAAGTCGCCTTTGACTTTTTTTGAAGATGTTAAGGTTACAAAATATGTTATTAAATTATGACATATTTGATAAATTTTTATATTAGTCATTAGTTTATAGGTTAAACAGACTAGTTTAAGAGAAAAAATTAGTTAAATCAATTGACTTATTTTGCTTATTTAGGATTCTCCAAAAAAGTCAAAGGCGACTTATAATTAGGACCGGAGGGAGAGTAGCTGCTGTGGTCTTGTGGTCCCCATAACTTTTAGAAGTTGATTAAGTGATTTCGGTGCTTTCTATCTTTATATTCACTGTCATGTAGTAAGTTTTAATTTTTCCAATACGTGCCATACACAAGTACGACTTCTTTTAGAGTGACCAAGTTTCCTTGTTGGCCAAAAAAAGTTTGACCAAGTTTCATGCAATGTTATGTCAGTTTATTAGGTACCATAAATTAAATGCTCTATATGGCCTGTACATATCTGAATTCTGCTATCTCGGATTGTTATATTACATCTGCCTTTTGCATGTGATTTTGTAATATACTACCTCCGGTCCTAAATATAGGACCTAGATGACTTTTTTTTGGAGAGATTAAGGTTGCGAAATGGGTTATTAAATGATGACATATTTGATATATTTTTAGATTATCCATTAGTTTATAGGTAAAATAAACTAGTTTAAGGGAAAAAATTAGGTAAATCAATTTATAATTAATTTATTTTGCTTTTTTAAGGATTTTCTAGAAAAAGTCAATTAGGTCTTATATTTAGGACCGGAGGGAGTATTAATTTAGTTTAATCATGCAATGTGGTGTAGGCATGTAAATCAAGAGGAATCAAGATTTGTGGGGCACTTGCGGCAGCTGCAATGATTGCCTCATGGGCATCAAAGCACCGTCCTGACTATGAGAAAGAGAAATATGCAGTAGTAACTCTCACTGATTGCCGCTCAATTCTTGATCCTATCCTTGATAGCAATGAGCTCGGTAAGTAGTGATCGCTTCTCCCTGGTTCACAGAATTTGATGGTGCAGCTTTTGAGCCTTTTATATCGTTTTGCAGTGATTTATTGAACACTCATTATTTTTTCCTGTATTTTCTAGTCCTGAGTGAAACTGTTCGTTCAGGATTTGTGATACTTATCGAATACCTAGTGTCTAGACTACTAATCTTCAGGCTTATTCAATCTTAGAGCGGAGAGTTTATGTTTATTGAGCAGTATGGTTCATAGGCAGATTTCTAACAAATTGCTTATCTGGTTTAGGATTCTACCATTCTGCCATCTTAAACACACATGATGTTGGAGGAGACACTCTATGGGAGCTGGCAAGTAGAAGTTACAAGGCCTTTGAAAATGCTAAGAATTGCAACAAGCATTTCACAGACATGTCTGACCTCAACTTCCTCATGTGCAAAGCCATTGACAACCCTGGTTTGACGCCTTCATCGTCACTCAGGACGGCCTTAGTTTCTGTGTTTGAAGACCCTGTCATTGAGGATTCAGAATCAGATGAGATGATGCATAAAGAGTTTGGATTGGAAGACTATGAGGGTTGCTCTTCCGTCCATGGGGTAGGGCCATCCATAGCCATATTTGACACCATACGGGATGGAAAGTTGAATTGCACATGTGTATTTCCCTCACCCCTTCACTCGAGAGAGCAGGTACTAAAACTGGTTGATGATATGAAGAAAATCCTAGTAGACGCTGGTAACATTGAAGACGAGTAGATTGAACTGTAGTATCTATTATTGCCCAATTCCGAGCTCATCAGCTTTACCTCGTGATTCAATAGTGAAGTTGCAGATTCTTTCATGATCTATTGGGAGCAAATACTTCCGCATTGGGTAAATTGTAAATGTAAATTATTAGTTAGTGTCTGGTTGAAAAACTCAGTCAGTAAGAACAGAGATGCCGTCTCAATTGTCATATAATAACTTGAAAATGACTGTTTGTACTAGAATCTTTTGTGTTGGATGGGCGGAAATACAGCCGGGTCATTTTTCATTTGAATGGAAGAAAAAATTTGGCATGTCACTCATTGTGTTGCATGCAGATGTGCGTGCATTTGTTGGTCAGCATAACCTCACGATGCTTAATTTAATTTAGGGGCTCTCTCACCTTTCGTTTCCAATCTCGCACGCTTTGAAGGCAGTAAAAATTGATAGGATGGCAAAGTCAATGATGATTTAAGCGAAGAGAACGAGCTTCAAGTCTATATGGGAATAATAAAAAGAGATTGTGAGCATAGAGATGAGAAGTTTCTGGCCATTTGATTAGATTACTAGAAGCCAAAAGGTAGCTAATTATTAGTCAGATATAACTCCTACGTGAAAACTGTCTATATCATAAGCTTTCCAGGGAACCTTAAGCTATGTCATACTTCGTACGAGTATGTATCTCCTACTTATGTGTATCGAACGGAACTCACATAATGTATAAAAAAAAACAGAGCTCAAAAATAGCACTACAAATATAACTATTCCTATAGTTCGGATCCCAGAAAAGAGAAAACAAAAAAGATTCTGGTCACTACAATTGAAGGGAATCTGCATCAAAAATTTTGGCCAAATCAAACCTTCCATTGCTGCATTCTATTGCATTTAGCACATGCCGAAACTTTGAAACAGTGCACGGAACAACCAGGCCATTTTTCAGATCAAACCCATATTCCTCGTATGTTTTGTTCAACAACATCTTGAACAGTGGGTGAGAGAGATAGCTGATTGGAACGACATGTCGTTGGCGCTCCTCTCCAACATAGATTGCAAAATAACCATTAGGGGTTCTATTGTGTGGTGACTTTCCTCCCTCGTGCTCCTTCAGCAAATATTCATGGTACACAGGGTCTGGATCAACCCCACCAACAGCCTTCACCCTTTTCGCCAATTTCTTAAACGATAACATCTAATCTTCTCGATCAAGAAACTTTGATGATGATGAATGAAAAAGAAAAGGAAGCATAGATGAGAAGAAAAGAGTGTGTTTTGCTAGCTAGGTGCATGAATGGTTGAGTTTTTATACCACGTGAAAGTTAAGGAGATTGTAAAGAGAGCATTGGCCATTGGATTGAAAATTTTGAAGTGTCCCGTCTTGTTGACTTATGAACGTGTATGGGAATCTCTGACATGTGAACATTTTTGTGTTTGGCATGAACATTCTTCCTTTAAGGCATATAATACCGGCGCTATTTGAGTGTGAAGTGGTTATTGGGTGAGCTTGACTGAGTAATAGTTAAAAGGATAGAAGATAGATAGAGAAATTCTTGGGTAAACATGATGACCATGTTATTTGCGGTCCGACCAATCACAATTAGAAATATGCGGTATGGGGTGTAATTTTAATTTGACGTGACACCTAAAAAAACTCAACTAACTTTGAAAAATATTTCTATCAACATTGTAAAATATAAAAAACATTTCAGACAAAAAAAATATAAAAAAACATTGAAAACATGAGATTTGATTTTTTATCGGGTAGTTTCTAAAAGGGTGCCACGTCAAATTAAAAATTACATGTGAGACAGTATGTGTCTACTTATGATTGGTTAGATCACAAATGACGTGGTACACTTGGTTAACACAAGAATTTCTCAAGAAGATATTATATCATATGATAAAAACAATAAATTAGAGTTATAGGAAAAACAATAAATCAGAATTGTGAAGAAACTAATATTTTGATTTATATTAGTTAGATATTTTTAATGTATTCAAAATATATTATTTTGACTTGTTCAAATAATGCTAGAATATTGAATATTGTGGTTAGTTAGAGAATTTTTTGCAAGGTTTGTCACGTAAGCCTATGCTGCTTGTATTATATATAAAGACTCTTCTAATGGATAGATATGTTGTTTATTTTTCATTCTACTCTCATAATCTTTTATGGTATCAAAGACAGGTTAGTTAGGTTATGTCGATCTCACAGGATGAAAGATCAAGCACTTCAGCAAATATCATGGACATTATATCACCATATTTTCAACAAATTGGAATAGCCATTAGTTAGTATCTGATAAAAAAAAGAATAGCCATTAGTAGTGGTTTAGATGCAAACACCTCTGGGAAGTACAAGTAATACTACCTCCGGTCCTAAATATAGGACCTAGATAACTTTTTTTGGAGAGATTAAGGTTGCGAAATATGTTATTAAATGATGACATATTTAATATATTTTTAGATAATCCATTAGTTTATAGGTAAAATAAACTAGTTTAAGGGAAAAAATTAGGTAAATCAATTTATAATTAACTTATTTTGTTGCGTTTTTAGGATTTTTCAAAAAAGTCATCTAGGTCTTATATTTAGGACCGGAGGGAGTACTAAAGAAGTGGCAGGTTAACTCCACAATTGCCGGTTGTAAATAATTCTACCAATTAAGGGTCGAGTCAAACGTACGACCACAACGATCTCGAGCAGCTCCAAAATAACGTTTGAACTTTGAACCAATCAAATCCAATCCAAATTAAATAAAGTAAAGAAAATGTTTTAATTATTGGGTTTCGGTTGACCAGCAAATAAGTGGTGTTATATCATATATGTGTGGCCTTGGTAAAAACTCAAAGCTTTGACATTGCTGCACGGATGAAATGTCAACTGTCCATTGAAAATAATTGCACTGCACTACACGCACACCTACGTGCCAATTTGACCTTAATGTAAACATTAGACACTAAAAAAATACTCCCTCGGATTCCTAATATAAGAGCTCAAAATTTGAATGATTTTGGTCCTAATATAAGAGTTCATCCCACATTCTCTCCTCATTTAATGCGTTTTTTCCTACTTTGTCCCCAACTCTCTTTCATATTTATTAATGTTTATGTATTTCTCTATCTTAAAAGTATCATAATAAATATAGGTAATATTGGAAAAGAAACATTAACTCCAAACACCCAACTAACATTCACATGTTTTCTTAAGAAAAGTTTTTTTGGCGGGTAACTCTTATATTAAGGACTGGAGTGAGTATATTTTAATCAGATTTTTTTTTGGTCTGAATTAATCATTTGTTTTAATATTAGTATAATAGTATAATATAATCAGCAGAGTTGAAAATTGTGGGTATTTTGGCGCGAGAGGTCGCGATATCGATTCTTGCAATACTCCTTTATTATTATTTTTTCCCTTCTGGGGGCCTTTACATTACGCAGTACATTGGCCTCAACATTAGGGTTTTGGCGCGAGTTATTCGATTCTCTCTCTGTCTTGTAATCTTCTTCTTCCCCATTCACTGAAAACGTAACATCACCATGAGTAGGTCAGGCCAACCACCGGATTTGAAGAAGTAAGTTTTCCTTTTCACCAACTCGTCCTTCCATTTCATTATGCCATCAGTATCTTATTTATAATTCTCATATATCGCAGCACTGTTCATCTTTTCTTATTCTTTCTCTCTTTTTTTTTTTTGTGGAATTCGGCAGGTATATGGATAAGAAGCTCCAAAGTAAGTTTTTTTTTTTTGCGTTATTTCGATTTATTTGGCAACTGGAGTCTTTAATATTGTGTGGTTGATTTTGTCTTGGTAGTTTTTATTATCTATAGGTTCTAATGTAAGCATCAATTTATAGTTTGTTTGAGGGTTAGCTGAATGCCCTAGATTTTCACTTGGAAGTTATTGATATTAGAGTGTACTGTATTTCACTATCTTGTCTTGTCCTTAATTTTGGTCCTTTGGAACTAACAGAACCCTTGTAGCTCACTTAATCACAGCGTTCTAGGTTCTTATGAATTAATTAGCTTGATAGCTGATCAACTATTGTAAACATTCTTAAGAAGTAAAGTATTAAATGTGTGAATTTAAGCTAAACTTATTGAAATAAGTGTAGTTGGGGGCGTTCAACTGTGGGGAACACATGGTGGAACCTTGACAAATTGTCTGGCTGTGTGGCACTCTAAACCATACGTGGTGCTCAAAAGTTTTACTATGATGCTTTAAGGCGTGAAGTCGTTATGGTTACCAGATTTCTGGATTTGGCTTAAGTTAAGTGAAGAAATGAAGATAGTGTAAAATAAAGAGTTTATTGGTTGATTACTTTGGCCTAGATTAGGGTAGAGACTGGAGATTAATAATGAAACTTGGAATTTCTATAGAATTGTAAGCACTTTTTTGTTTATATTCCCCCCATTTATATTCATTTGGTTTTTCTCACCTTCATATTTATTTCGCCTTGATGATGAAAAGTTATTAAGATCTCATAAGACACAGGTGGGATTTTCAAGGTTCTCATGATCAGATTATCTGCACATGAGGTGGGTGCCTTGGCCCAGCCTTGGAGCCAGTGAGGTGTTGAGCTGGCCTATGTCCTGCCTCTCCCTCCATCCCCCCCTCCCCCCAAAACTCACCTTGAAGTTCTCTTTGCATGAAGATTTGTTTCGCACTTACATCTGTCGGCTTGCATCCGCACTCTGGAATTCCAGTTTTTGCTGCTTATTATCTATACCTTTTTGTTTGAAGCATGCATGTGTTCATATGGTTCAACCTTTGAAATCACCCTTAAAGAACTTCTGCATATTGTGTATCAATGCAGTTAAGCTGAACGCCAATAGGACGATCATTGGCACACTCAGGGGATTTGACCAGTTCATGAACCTAGTGGTTGACAATACTGTGGAGGTGAATGGTAACGAGAAAAATGAGATTGGAATGGTGGTAGGTTCTTGTTCCTCCTATTCTCTGCTTTGCAATCAGCATTAAGGTCTTGCTGCCTCAAGCATGCATATCTTATCAATTTTAAGTTGATTGTTTTCCCTACTGCTGCAGGTTATCAGAGGAAATAGTGTAGTCACTGTCGAGGCGCTTGAACCTGTTAGCAGGGCTCAATAATTTCATCTTAATGTTCACTTTTACTTTGTTGTAGTTGGCATTTATTTGAAATGGTAGATATGCTAAGACTGGATCTTTATGCTGATGCGATGAGGTGTGCAAATCAAATTCGTCACTCCAGGATACCTTTAGTTTGACCCGACTCAATGAATGACATTTATTTATTGCTTTTTAGTTGGATTTGAATTTTCATTCATTGGACTTTCTTGTGCTTGAGTGTCAATTTGGCCGTGCACCAGCTCATTTGTGATGGCAAAATGAACATGCTATTCAGGCTCAACTTCAGCATTGCTGCTATTGTGCAATGACATAAAGTCAGCCTCGGTCTCTGTTGGAAGGGTTGGAAGTAGAGAGTCAGTATCCAAGGTCTACTTTCCAAACAAACTTGTACGCCATGAGACCTCTTATAAACTGCCTCAGTTCTTGGCCATATCTGTTTTCCCCTTCACGCCTTTTCTCTCTAGTGCCCCTCATTAATACTTTACGACTAACCTGCTCATTTTAAGTTCTTTTTTTATTGGTTGTAGTATCATATAGTGATAAGGAAGCATGATTATCGTAGAATCTAAATCAGAAAACCGGGTTCTTATATGACATAGTCATATATTAACCCTGGGACCATACCTAGTGCTGAATGCTGCAACAGAATTGTGTAGAACCAGTATATTTCAATAACATTCATGCACCCCAGTTTAAACTTAAAACTGAAAGAAATAGTCAATAACATAATTCCAATAACCTTAACGGCACAACTGTTATGGTTTTATAAAGTCTCTGCCAAAAAGATAAAAAAGCAAACCACAAAGGTTTCCCCAATCAGCTGGATAGTGGGCACGGTCTCTTTTAACTGTCGTTGTTCTTCGTATGTTGCGACTTTGTGCAACGGTCGAGATCCAGGTTGTCGTTAGATGCAGAATCCTCCATCCTCCAGCTCTCACCTCTAAAGGCTCCTATAAAGTAAACTCCAAGTATCTTACTTTAGTATTTTATACGTTGAGAGAGGAAAAGTTATTCCTCCTCCATCTAACCCCTCCTATGCTTGCTCAACAAAACATTACAGGTTTTTCCTTTTGCTCCAACAAATCGTATCCTTCAAAGAAGACATGTGCCTCCCTTTTTCCTCTGATTACTTTTCTTGTTTTCTTTTATCAATACAACTACTGGTTTCATATTATTATGTGATTAGCTCGTGTTTGGTGAGACTCGTGCTTATTCATTAATATATCCCAGTGCCACTATGTCCGAGCGACAGCAACAATTCTACATGCTTAAATAACATTCACTTGCTTGTCCTATCCGATAAGTCATTTTTCTAAGGTTTTTATGATTGCAGTTAGAAAAATAATTGTTATTGCAGGATATGTAATAATAGCAAAAGCAACTCGGTTTAGTGTTAGGTACTGCACTACCTTTAATGAGTAGTCATCCCCACGACAACACTGTTTACGTCTCCAAATGCGTATGAATTCGCCAATGAGTTAATAATTTATCAGAAACGCAATCAAAGACTACAGAAGATTGAAGAAATTGACTTAGTTCAAATGATTTGGATTTGGAGTACATCATGTTGTCATTTGATAGATTAGTTAATGCTTGCAGAAGATAGAAGCTTGCTGTAAATTATACTCCACATGATTAACAAAGAATGGGGCCAAGCAGAGAAAATTTGAGATGCTATCATGAAGACAATATCCCTTGCCACGATATTTCATTTTCCAATTTATAATACCCATATGAAATGTCCATAAACATTGCTATCTTTTCTTCCTTGGTTTCTTGCTAAGGGAAAGGGACCCAACAATAAAACAACGTTGATTGCGAAGTTTAGGAGCATATGGAGACAACATGATAGGATTAGTGGACCATGGTACACACAGTAACTTTGCATTATTAGACTTATTTGTTTAATAAGACAAAAATTAGGAGTCTAGAGCTTGGCCAGGGTCTCTTAAATGTGTGCACCGAAATGGCCACACAACTTCATGTACAAAGTTGTAATCAAGAATAAAAGATTAAAAATGGGATTATTTCACCAAGAAAGGCAAGAAATGAATCAGGTGCATAGATGCCCCAAATGCCTCCTTCTAGCATATCAAGAATTAAGATTATTGAAGGATTATCTTATGCTACCTCTAGTCCTAATTATGTGAAATTAATTACCTTAATTTGATTATATTTATTTATTCTAATTATAAATCAACCTATCATAGAGGGAGTACCTCAACACATACACCTCTTATGACAAGTGATCAAATTTTCTTCCTAAAGTACAAAAAGAAAAATCAAAAGAGTCCTGTATTATATGTTTACCATGAAGGGAGTACCTCAACACAGGCAACTCTTACGTTTAGTCATGACTCATGAGTCAATTCAACTTTAAACTGACGCTAATTAAAGAATTAAATTAAGTAATACGAATGATAAATTGATACTCCTGGTTGATGAGAAAATATAGAGCTTTTTTCATGTTGCAAAGACTAATTTGACCTTAGTAAAATAAGCGGCCCCACTTAAATTAATCTCATCATACATCTTTTCCTTTTTTCCTCCTTGCCAACTCTGTAATACTATGCACATATATCATTAAACGATCTACACTTGTCCCGCTCCGCCATAATTGCTTTCCTTTTTCCTCTTACTCCACCATCTATCTATCTATCCATGATCCATCCAACTATCTCTATCCAACCACCTCTCTCTCTTTCTCTCTCACTCCTTACAATCTCCTGACCCTTTTTCCCACGCCAGAATCTGGACCCATCCCCTTCTTTTTTTATGTTCTTGTCCCTCCATAGCCTAAAAGCCAGCCTAACCAATGTACAATGATAGACGATGAAATGAAATAAAATGATCTCACCTTCCAAAACCCTTTCTTGAATGAAACTCCACTCCACCATATTCTCGCCAAAATCCTGTCTTTCCACTCACAACTCAATAAACAACATGACTGAGATACTCCAATCTCCACCTTCTCACTTGCCTTCAACCTCAAGCTCTTCAAATCCATGTGGGCGCATCACAAGCAATGATGGGTCTCATTCAAGTTCTCTTCTTGATGAGAGGGTCATAGAGGAGGAGGAGGGTGAAGTGAGAGATAGGAAGAGAAAAGAGAGAGACAGAGAGGGAGATCAGCTGTCTATTTTGACTCTTTTGGTTTCTGCTTTTAGGAAATCTTGGATTGGGTGTAGTGCTAGTGGAGGGGAGCTTTCTTCCATGGAGATTGGTTGGCCTTCTAATGTTAGCCATGTTGCTCATGTCACCTTTGATCGCTTTCATGGTTTCCTTGGCTTGCCTGTTGAGTTTGAGCCTGAAGTTCCCAGAAGAGCTCCTAGCGCCAGGTCAGTTCTTATGTAGTTGTTCAATCAATATGTTGCTAAATGTATTGTGACTTGTGAGTAATAGGATTTGGAGAATATTTTATTTTTATGCTTGTTAGCAATTAATTCTGCATGCGTTGTTTGATGATATATTGTTGCTTCTAATATTTTTACGGATGCTGATGTTTAAATCTCCATGAAATTCTTTCCAGAATATTCTTTAAACATATATGATGTTATTCAAATTCATACTTTTTCCAGAATTTTTATCAACATATGTGATTCCATTCAAATTCATGCTTTAAATCGACAATTGCATTGGTGATGTGGCTGTTGAATGACCACGAAAGTCCACCTCAAGCATTTTCTTTGAGAGCTCACTTTCATGTATTCATGGCTCCCTTTTTTTTTTTTTTTGGGGGGGGGGGTGTTTGGGAAAATTCACTAGATTTAGTGACCTAGATTTAGTGATACCTATATGGCTATATTTATTGATACCTTCAGTCAGGTATCAAAGAACATTTTGAATGTTAATATGCTAAGTTAAGGCCTCCTGATGCAAGGTGAACTTGCATCATGCATCACCAGTCGAAGTCTGATAGCATCTTGAAGTTATATGGTGTGGATAGAACCAGTATTCCTCCTTACCTCATCTCTTTTCAGTTAATTTTTTTTGTTTCCATTTCTACCTTTTGTTTCCCTGTTGGTTTTGTTGCCACCTGCCAGTTCTATGATTATATCTTTGATATTGTAATGCAATTCACCGGTGGAGTGGATGCTACCAACATAAATCAAATAACCCTTGATTTAGTATGGACTCATCAATATTTGACATGTTTAAGATAAAAACTATTTTCCACATATAAATGAGAAACAATGGTGATTGTATTTTTACGTTTATCAATATATGTATCCTTGGTGGGTGTATCATAAATGTATCAGCTATCTGAATTTAGCCAATTATCATCTATTTGTTCATCACATGTCCGATGAATGCATCCATGCTGAAAACTTACAATTCTATTGAGTTTTGATGTATATTTTATTCTATTATCCACAGTGCAAGCGTCTTTGGGGTTTCAACAGAATCTATGCAACTTTCCTTTGATACCAGAGGAAATAGTGTACCCACAATACTTCTGTTATTACAAAGACAACTGTATGCACAAGGAGGCCTGCAGGTATTTAGCATTGCATATCCTTACCTACCAATGTGATTAGTATCTACTGTTAGCTTAAACTATTATGTTACTTGACTAAATATTTCTGATTAAGGGATGTGAAAATTAATAGTTTTATCTGATGTTGATTTCTTAGTTTGCAGTGGGCTTTTCCATAGTTCACTGTTGGATAACTTGAAATATTGAACTTCCATGTGCAGGCTGAAGGAATCTTCAGAATTAACGCTGAGAATGGTCAAGAAGAGTATGTGAGGGAACAATTAAACAGAGGAGTTGTACCAAGTGGCGTTGATGTACACTGCTTGGCAGGCCTTATAAAGGTTTTACTGAGTTTATCCTTCCTTTTCCTTTTTCTCCTAAACTGTTGGAAGAAGTGTTTGTAATTGAGTTACTATATTTATTGTTTGGGTGCAATCTTCTAAGCTTATCAATTGATGTTCTTTTGCAGGCTTGGTTCAGAGAACTTCCTTCTGGAGTACTGGATCCGCTTTCACCAGAGCAGGTGATGCAGTCTCAGTCGGAAGAAGAATGTGCTCAACTTGTGAGGCTTCTTCCACCAACAGAAGCTGCTCTGTTGGATTGGGCAATAAACCTAATGGCTGATGTTGCTCAACTGGAAAATTTGAACAAAATGAGTGCACGTAATATTGCAATGGTTTTTGCACCAAATATGACTCAAGTAAGCGAGCATCATATATTCTTTGTTATAATCGTTCCAGTTATCTGTGATTATTGATTTAATCTGAAGTTATGTCAACCCTTGTGACTATATCATTTATGTTCTTCAGTGCTGTATATCAATTAAGTTTTTTTTTGCGGAACTGTAGTTGCTTTTCTTTTATGAAAATTATGGTAGTGATTGGTGTCCATGGTACAATGACTGACTATGATTCTAACATATATGACCTACAGATGGCAGACCCCTTGACTGCTTTGATGTATGCAGTGCAAGTGATGAATTTTCTCAAGACTCTTGTTATAAAGACACTGAGAGAAAGAGAGGAATCTATGGTAGAAACGAATCCAATTTCCAACCTTGATTCATTTGATGATGACTGGCATCAGAGCCCTTCCTGCCTGGATTTTAAGGATGGCAATGAAGGCGGGAATGAAACCAGTGAAGAAGAGGAAAAAGTCATTGTCACTGAGGAGCTCTCCGAAGATGGATCTGAAACTGAAAGTGGATCAAAAACTTTGCCAATATCTGCTGAAAATATCATATCTCAGGGAAATAGGCTGCTAGTTGACAGTTGCCCCTGCAATGTTATCTCTCAAGTTACCTTGAGCGGTCTGATGAAGGCGGACGAAGCCAATATTTGCTTGAACAAAAACCTTCCCTTGAGCAGATCAAACACATTGAAGTATTCTGAGAAGGTGATTGAGCTGCCGCTAGTAGGCAATGCAGAGAGGAACATGGTGATTCCCATTTTTGGCCGTATAAACTCCAGAACCGAATGGACCGAAGCTTGGCGATGAATATAATTCTCACTGCCTGAAGGAGATGTTGTCCCCCATAATGTTACAGCCATTACTGTGATTTCTGTAGCCGTGGATCTATTGTGATATCTCAGATGCTGAAATCTGATAGATGGGGAATTGTATGATGGATAGGTTAAGAAAAAATGCTTGTTTGGAAATGCTTTAGTGCTGGCTTCATTCTTTTTTTCTTCTTCTTATTTTGCTCCCATTTAAATTCGTGCTTCTGTGTGTGAGTTTTTGTAACCATGTATCTTTGTATTTCTGTAACCATGCTTAGTTCTAACACTCTTATTGTAGAGTTCAATGAATTCAGATTGACTCTTTCTGCGCTTAGCACCAAGCCTCATGAAATCTAAAGGCTTGGACTGTGCCACATGCTCTCTGTTTCAGATCATGATTAGAGAAGGGTACAGAAAGAATTAAAGGAAAAGAACTGTTGAATGGTAATTTGATTAAGTCCATAATATATAGTAGTAGTATTTTTTTTTTATCTTCGCCACCTTTGAAATATAACCCTGGGTGTCAAGTTACAGGTTTGAAACGTTGAATGAAAACAGAAATGTCTTGTTCGAGACATCCATAACTCTTTCACTAGATATATTATTTGTCTTTCGTAATGCATTGCCTTTTCATCGTGCACCCATTAGATTTATATGTTCGCTGAGTGGTTAAGCCACGAACAAAAAAGATGACAACTTACCATCCATGAAACATGAAAAAGAAATAATTGGAAAGCAGAAGATTGTGTCTTATAAAACAAGTTTATTGATCGTGCACGTGAGAGTTAAGTAAAGTAGATTTGTAAGTTAAAAGTTTAAATTGGAATTAATCAAGGATTTGAACTAAATAAAACTATTTGATCAAATTACTATGGCAAAAGAAGATTGGAAACAGCTAATATAATGTTATACTACATTAAATGTTGAATATACATAATACTATTATCGACAAATTGTAAATATCGATTCCTTCTTCAAATTTTCATTTTTATATTAGACAACTATGTAAGAAAACGTATCTATTTAAAAATAAAACAAAAATACAAGATTACCTCCCTTCCTTCATAAATATAAGATAAGATCACTTTCAAATTTCAATTTGTTTCTAAATATATGACACTTTCTAATTTTTCTTAACTTTTTTCCCAAATTAACCACAATAATGTTTATTTATAATAAACAAACAAAAGATAGAGAATGAAGATCAAGATATATGGTTAGGGTGAAGTGGTAATATTATGTGCCAATAACTAATTTAACTAACATTTTTAATCTAATCAAATTTTAAAAAAAATTTATACTACCTCCGGTCCTAAATATCAGACCTAGTTGACTTTTTTTGGAGATGTTAAGGTTGCCAAATAGACTATTAAATCATGACACATTAGATGTATCTTTAGATTATCCATTAGTTTATAGGTAAAATAAACTAGTCTAATGGGAAAAATAAGTTAAATAAATTTATAATTAACTTATTTTGCTTTTTTAGGATTTTCCAAAAAAAGTCAACTAGGTCTTATATTTAGGACCGGAGGGAGTATTTAGGAACATCAAGTACTGTTTTTGTGATCAAGTGGTGGAAGGGTTGCCACGTGTTAAGCCCAGAATAAAGGATACTAAAGTGAGGAGTAGAGCACGTAACACAGGACGTAATCAACAAACGGATGATTGTGGATAAAATAGAGGTAGGAGTTGGGAGGAAAAAATATAGGAAAGTCCAGCCAGGTGAGACAGTAACCAAATCCATGGAAGCATTACAATTCTCAACCGTTATCTCCCGCCATTTCTCCAAATCCTCCTCTCACAACCGAACCTACTCGTGCTCCACCAAGCTCTCTTCTTCTTTCACCTCTTCACCATCACCACCCACACTATCCTCCAAAACTCTCCTCCCAGTAATAATTATTATTCATTCCATTAAGTTTGTCTTTCCTTTCATAGCATTGCTCCCATTTTCATTTTTATTTCTCTCACAGGATCAAATCTGTGGTTTGGTGAAATCCAAACGCGGCCTTGTCAAAAGAAACACGCGCGGAGTGGTCATAAGGGCCGAAATGTTTGGTCAGCTCACCAGTGGACTTGAATCTGCTTGGAGCAAACTCAAAGGAGAAGGTAAAATATAGAGCCGTTAATTTGAAGTTTATAACTAGACACCTAGTGGAGAGTAAGAGTTAATTAATTTTCTTCTTGTTGCCAAAGGAGAAGGTCAAACATACAGTAGTATTATTATTTCTTGTTGTTGCCAGCCTTATTCAATGTGTGAATTAATTAATTTTTTGAGTGAATGTTCAGAGGTTTTGACGAAAGAGAACATTGCGGAGCCTATGAGAGATATTAGAAGAGCTCTTTTGGAAGCAGATGTAAGATAAACTTATGAGGCTTGCAACTTTACTGAATCTTCATGAAATTGATTGAGTATAATGCATTCTGTTGTCAGGTGAGCCTTCCTGTTGTGAGAAGATTTGTTCAGGACGTCACTGATCAGGCTGTAGGTGTGGGCCTGATTCGAGGAGTGAAGCCAGATCAACAGTTGGTCAAGGTAAAGTATTGATTATGTTAATGATGAACTGTACTACAAATGGTAATAGTGTCTTGATAAAGCTCATACTGGATTTTGGACTTAACAGATTGTGTATGATGAATTAGTTAAATTGATGGGTGGAGAGGTCTCTGAGCTGGTTTTTTCCAAGTCTGGGCCCACTGTCATCTTATTGGCTGGACTTCAGGGAGTTGGGAAGACAACAGTTTGTGCAAAGCTGGCAAACTATCTTAAGAAACTGGTGCATCACCACTCTCCCTTCCACTTACTTTCTTTTATCTATTTAGTTTGTTTGCAGGTAGTAAGCAATGGTTTATCTCATATTGAATCAAGTCATCTTGACTGTAATCACAGGGGAAGAGCTGCATGCTGGTTGCGGGAGATGTGTATAGGCCTGCTGCTATTGACCAACTAGCTATTCTGGGTAAACAGGTACCACAATTGAAATTCCTTAAAGTTGAACATTTCTTTTTCTTTCTGTTATTTTTTTATTTTTGTTCTAATTAGTGAAGTAAAAACCTTTGTAGTTGATTTTTGATGGGTTTATGAACTTCATGCTAGCCCGTTCATTTTTTTAATTATTAGTATAGTCTCCTCTTTGCCATTGTAATAAATAACAACAACAACAAAGCCTTATCCTACTAGGGAAGGTCGGGAACATGAGTCGCAAGACGTTATTGTTGTTAATCCATGATCGTGAGATTTAATAGGATTTTACATTGGATGTTAGAGTTAACACAACCCTCCTCCTTTACTTGGGCATGGAACCGATTATAAATATAGGAGGAATTTTCCTCTTCCAATTGTCTTTGTGTTTGTTATATCTTGAGCTCCTAATGTAAGGAAAAGAAAAGACAATCACCTTGTACATTCTGCATATTTCACATAATTCTTAATCAGGGGATATCAGAATGTAAATATCTATATCTAATTATCAGAGTTGATATAATAAATCTTGTTTATTTTCTCTACTAGCATTTTTATGTCTAATCAGGATTTCATAATGAGGTAAAGCTTGTATCAGGTGGATATGCCTGTCTATACAGCAGGTACTGATGTTAAACCAGCTGATATTGCTAAACAAGGTTTAGAAGAGGCAAAAAGGAAGAAAATTGACGTGGTTATTGTTGACACTGCTGGAAGACTTCAGGTAATTCTTTATAATGTGGGAAATAATTGCAAGTAACCATATTCATGATTCTGGTGTATTTTATGAAGTTTTTTTTAATTAATATTGATTGTTGTAAAACAGATAGACAAAGCCATGATGGATGAATTAAAAGAAGTAAAGAAGGCAATAAATCCTACAGAAGTTTTGCTAGTTGTGGATGCAATGACTGGCCAAGAAGCGGCAGGTATTCATAATTGTAATTTTACCCTCTGGTGAAACATTTTGGAAGTCCGCATTGCAACTAAATATTCATGTTACCTTCATATTTGTGGACATATATAATATATCCATTACTTCATCTGTTTAAACTGGGCACGATAATTTTACATTATGATTTTTGGAGATAAATATCATCCTACTGATACTACTGTCTTTTTTCGTTATTTTGTTGTGTATCTAATAAAGCTGATAATATAATTTGGAGACGTTGAAGCTTAAAGCACACAAATAATCTGTCTTCACAATTTTCTGCAAACAGGCTTGGTCACTACTTTCAATCTTGAGATTGGGATAACAGGCGCCATCTTGACAAAGCTAGATGGAGATTCAAGAGGTGGAGCAGCTTTGAGTGTCAAAGAGGTTCTCTCCGTCTCTATCTAAGTTTTTTAAGTGTATTGATTTTGTATGTTTTACTGCCAAACATTGGCTTTGTTTTCATAAACAATGTGTCCAATTCCATACTAGAACTTTCAACATGACTTTAAATTGTGTCTTCTTGGTTGATATTACTATTATTTTACAACTTGTGATTTTCTTGTGGGCCTTCCTTAAAGCATATTATCAAAGATTTCTCATAAACCCGCTGTACTTGAAAAAATATATACTTACATGACTTACGTGATTCTTTCATTAGGGTAGTTGTTGGGTTCCTTGCAGTGATATTTATCATCACCATATTTCTTAGCTTTATTGTAATTGTAAAATGACCAACATAGTTAACTATTGTGCAAGGCTCTTTCTCTATTATTTATCTGACAGGACAGTACTACGGTGACAGGTCTCTGGAAAGCCCATTAAGCTGGTAGGACGTGGAGAGCGTATGGATGATCTTGAACCTTTTTACCCTGATAGAATGGCTGGACGGATATTGGGAATGGGAGATGTTTTATCATTTGTAGAGAAGGCACAAGAAGTTGTGAGTTTCTAAATATCCCTCAGTTGTTCATTTGATAAAATGAAAAAAAAAAAAATTAGTCTCTTAACCTCATATATTTGTAGATGCGTCAAGAAGATGCTGAGGAACTGCAAAAGAAGATTATGAGTGCGAAATTTGACTTCAATGATTTTCTTAAGCAAACTCGTGCTGTAGCAAAAATGGGTTCTGTTTCTCGTGTCATTGGAATGATTCCTGGCATGGGGAAGGTATGAAATATTGCACATTAGTTTTCCTCATTACTTCTGTCGAATACATTTTGTTTACATAATTGAAAATTGAGAATTGCAAGCACCTGCAAATATTCCTCAAGTATAATTGTTCTTCTGTTTCTGTAGTTAAATAAAAAGTAAAATGGTAGTGAAATCAATAAGCATAAACTTCAGTTTAACTATAATCTAATTTTACGTTACCAGGTTACTCCTGCCCAAATTCGAGAAGCAGAGAAGAGTTTACAGCTAATGGAAGCAATGATAGAAGCAATGACCCCTGGTTGTTATCATTGTGAAAAAAATTGCAAACTTTCAGGCTTAGATTTCACATTGTTGAAGTTACATTGACTGGTTCATTCTATCTAATTTTTCTGGTTTGTTCCAGAGGAGAGAGAAAAACCAGAGCTGTTGGCGGAATCACCTGTCAGGAGGAAAAGGATTGCTCAGGATTCAGGGAAAACAGAGCAGCAGGTATGTGGAACTTATCTTTTGTGAAGAATCTACTGTGGGAGAGCTTAAAGGCGTAGTTTATAGTTTTCTTTATCAGTGCTATGCTTGAACAGAATATGTGAATAATGTCAGGTAAGCCAACTTGTGGCTCAGCTCTTCCAAATGCGTGTGCGTATGAAAAATCTGATGGGTGTAATGGAAGGTGGATCTATCCCATCACTTAGCAATCTCGAAGAGGCGCTCAAAGCAGAGCAAAAGGTAAAAATCCGCTTTCTATGCTTGTGATATTCTTGGAAGTCTGAATATAGTCTTTAAATGTGAAAGCCTCTTCTACGTGGTCTTTTCTTGGCATCTTTGACATGTTAAAATCAAAATCTGCAATTGCTGTTGGCCCTGTTGCAAATTAGTCTTGTAGAAAATTCTCACATTAAATTTGATTTGGATTAAAATGAATGTGAAGTTGCAATGAATCTTTGGCATGGTGTCAAACTACCACTACCTTCTACATCTTGGACCTGTAAAGTGGATTCAAACTTATGGAGCTTGCCTGCATCAATTGAATGTATAGAGGAAGGAAAATAAAAATATAAAACAACAGAAACTATATTGAATTTGGTTCTAATACACGTGTTCATGCTTATGTGGTAAGAATTTTTTTTAATGCCGTTTGGTTTCTCCATTCTTCCATTACTAGGCTCCACCGGGTACAGCAAGGAGGAGGAAGAGATCAGAATCTAGAAGACAATTCGCAGACTCTGCATCAACAAGGCCAAGTCCTCGAGGCTTTGGGGCAGGAAATTGAAAATATCATTATCTAGTTGATGTTGTAATGCAAAATTTGGTCCTAAAGCATTCTCCTGATGGGTTGTATTACTTCCTTTTCCGGAGATAATTAGGTGCCCTCATGAGAAAATCAATGTTTATGAGCTCCTTCAAAGTTTGATGCAATTTTTGGCAGAAATGACTTGTGTAGTTAGGATGTGGGAATCTGGGGGACACGAGTGCAATTCTTGTAGAATCTCAATTATGTATACTTATAGTCTTTTGATGCCCGCGAAGACCATACAGAAGTTTTCACTTGTATTTTCGATCTGCAAATCATGCTATGTTATCGTAATTGTTGGATTGCAATGCGTGCATGGTGGTGGTTGGAATAACTTCACAGTTATGATATGTCATTCAACTCATTTCAGATAACTCAATAATGTGACTTTGAGAAACCAATATATTTTGTCATTTCATCCATGCCCAGTAGTCTGCATTTTTTATGCCCAAACTACTCACTTTGTCCTAAATATAATACTACCCCTGGTTCTAAATATAAGACCTAATTGACTTTTTTTTTTGGAGAGATTAAGGTTGCAAAATAGGTTATTGAATGATAACATATTTGATATCTTTTTAGATTATCCATTAGCTTATAGGTAAAATAAACTAGTGTAAGAGAAAAAATTAGGTAAATCAATTTATAATTAACTTATTTTGGTTTTTTTAGAATTTTTCAAAAAAGTCAACTAGGTCCTATATTTAGGACAGGAGGGAGTATTACTCTCAAATTTCAGTTTCTAAATATAAAATTACTTTCTTTTTTTTCCTCAACTTTTTCCCAAATTCAAACTTATAATGCTTATCAATAATGAACAAACAGAAGAGGAAGAGTGAGTTGTTTACATTACCTAAGTAATATCATGTGGTAATAACTATTTTAATTAACATCTTTAATCTAATTAAATTAGGAAAATTTATCATATATTTAAGATTAGAGAAAGTATTTATTAACAACTATTGGTTTTAATTAATAAATTTTGAAATATAATATCGCTGCCTTTTTAATGGAGAAAAATCACGATGTTTCTTAGTTTGTCTTCAAATATATGTAAGATAAGTTGGAAAATTACACGTTGCTATTGTACCAACGTCAACGACCCTACAAGTTAGCGAAGAAGCAGGAAAATTACGTCAAAGATCCTTAAAAACCATAACGGCCTCGACATTTAGAGCACCACCACGTGTCAATTACGGAATGAAGAAACCTTCCTAAGATTGATCGATTTTAGAGATCCATGCATGATGAAACCATAAGAAACAAGAAGAAAACTCTCCTTCCTTTATTTGTCTCCTCAATTTGGCCATAACCATTGAACGAAAATGACAACCCCAGTTGAGAGTTCAGATTTTACATTTCCAGCTGCAGATATTGGCGGAGAACTGAATCCTGAAGCCAGTAGGGAATTCCAAGTTGATCCTGTCTCATCAGAGATCGCTGCCTCCAAGGTCTTTCTTTCTTTCTTCAAGAAGTCACCACACATAATATTATTTGACAAAATCTTATCTCTATATATTGATGATCAACGCCTTTCATAAATGTTGCTTGATTAGTACGTTGTATTGATTAGTTTTATTGGATGAAGGAACAAGCCGAAGCAGAAGTAGAAGCAAAAGCGGAAGCCGAAGCCGAAGCAAAGAAGGAGAGTGAGGAGAAGGATGTGATGCACACACTAAAATCTGCCCTCATAATTGCAGGTATAGTCGCAGCTGTGGCTGGAGCTGCCTTTGTCATAACCAAGAAGCTAAAAGAGAAATGACCTTCCTCAGGGATTATTAAAGAGATCTATATATAGTCTATACATATGAATTTCAGATTAGATAACAATGTAGGGTGGTTTGGTTTTCCATTTTTCCACCTCCTTTCTTGATTGTCCAGTTTCTTTTTTTTGTTTGATTTGTTCCCATGCAGAGATTCTTGTAAACAATGCCTCTCCCCATAACACTGTTACCGTTCACGTTGGAATTAAACCGCCCAGTATTTTTATTTTAATTAGTACTATTTCGAGATATTTTTTTAGAGTAAACAGTATTTTGAGTATTTGGTTTGCATCTAAGGAAAAACAAATTGGTTAGAGGGCCATATGCATGTATCTTGGAACTAGAGGGCCATATATATGCATGTATCTTGGAACTAGAGGGCCATATATATGCATGTATATTGGAACTAGAGGGCCAGCCTAGAGTTAGAAATTCAATCAATAATTATCAAGAGCAATTGTGGGTGGGTTGAAAGTTGAAACATCCATCGAGCTGACTTGTTTGTGTTAGTTTTCCTTTTTTTCTCTAACCAAGTGGACTTTATATTAATGAGCCTAGCTATGAAAACCGTGATTAGCTTGTATGACCAAGCATATGGAAAAAAAGCATATGGATGATCAAGATCAAGTCCTAGCCTGTTTGAAATAAGTAGCTTATTTCATAAGTAAAAAAATAGTTTATTTTCAGTTTATAAGTGACTTATGATTATAATCCTCACAAATTCTAACTTATTTTGTTCATTTAATCACAATTAACCTAAACATACTTCTGACTTATGAAAATATGTCACTTATAAGTAACTTTTTTACACATAATCCAAACATAAATATCACTATGCAATCTAACTTATTTCAATTTAACTTGTTTTTTAGATAACTTATACTTAAATTCACTTTCTATAAGTCAATCCAAAGAATGTTAATTGTGATTGGATGCATAAAAAACAAGTTAGAATTTGTGGGTGCACTTTCATATAAATTATGGAAAGTAACTCACTTTTTTGCACCTAATCCAAACATAAATCCAGTTATTCTATAAAACTTAATTTGATCTAACTTATTTTTAATGTAATTCACATTTAAGTCATTTTTCCATAAATTAATCTAAACACCATTAACATAACAAGAAATTTTGGCAAAAAAGAAAACATGAGATCAGAGCACTCTGTTTTCTAAGATGGAAAAAGAGAGCATTCAATTTTCACTTGAACATGTTCTTCTAAGCACACTTTATTCCGTCAATGGTTGTTCATTCTATTGGTCGACGATTGGTTTGTAGTCAATTAGAATTTTCTGAGTTCATTCCTTCGACCTATTTCTAGTTTATGTGTACAACAACAACAAAGCCTTAATCCCAGCTAAGTGAGGTCGGCTACATGGATCACACGACACCGTTCTGATCAATAAGCAATGACCTATTGGTACAACAAATGTGTGGATCTACGTTCATAAGATTCGACATATTTTTACGTTGGCTGTCGAAACCTAACACAACCCTACTCCTCTATCCGGGCTTGGGACCGACTATAAATATAGGTGGAGTATTCCTTACAGAAAATCAAGTAATATAAATAATTTTTTTTTAGTTCTAACACAAAAATTCCAGCACCAATAATTAATAATCCATAAATTAAATTATATGAAAATAACTAATAATAAACTAATGGGAAAATATAAATAAAAGATTTAAATAAATAAAAAACAATAAATAAATAAATTATAAAATGAAATGAAAGTAATAATAAAACTAAAAGAGAAGTTGGAGTGAAGGAACCAGCAATCTTTGGTGGTGAAAATTGTTGATGATAAACAGTGAGTGATGATGATGACTAGATACCACAAAATTGCCGCCCAGAAGAGATGTGCAGGAGTGTGGAAGAAAAGGACAAAGTGGTGCAAAAGAAAATATGGAATGGAAACACATAAGAGTCTTAATTTTGGACAGGGTACTATTAAAATGAAAATTGAATAGGCTTTTGAAGCCCAACGTATGAAAAATAATATAGATAAATAGAAAGAAGTGGCCTGTAGAAATTAATAATTAACAATTTGGTGAAATAATTAATGGGTGTATGAAAAACTGAAGGGTGTATGAATGATGATGAAAGTACAGAACAATTATAACAAAAGGAGAGAATGGGGATGGAAAAATGAACAAGAACTTTGATTCACAATTTTTGTCCGAGTGTGTTCTAATTGTGCCTTGAAAGAATGCAAAACCGGACCAGAAAATGATTGATTGAGATCCTTGCTGATAGAAAACGGTGCAGATGTGGTTGAAAAGTGCTGATAAAGAAGAAATTTCCACCCAAAATATAATAAAAAAAACAAATATAAATGAATAAGTAGGGTATATAGTGGTAAATTTTGAAACAGTGAAAAGCCATTACACTCTACAATTGATCAGCCACAAAATTGTCACCCAAAATTGAAACCATGAAAAGCCATCAGAGGTATTTGTGTGAAATGAAATCGTCACCCAAAATTGAAAACAAAATTTGTGCGATTAGAGGCTAAAAAGATGCACCGTGGGTAATGGAACAATGAAAGATTTTTGTTTTGTTCTGGGTTCAAGAAGGAAAATCACAATCTCAATGATTTACCACAATCAGTCCAGAAAAATGATTTACAAAGAAAAAAAAAATTCTAAACGGCCTTGTCCAATTTTGATCTCAAAAATGAGGAAATTTCAAGACTGAGTGAAATGCAAAACATGCCCAAGTGAAATGAGTGAATGAATTCTCCGAAGGTAGGAAACAGTGGGGATGAAAACAAAGGGTAGTTGTGAGAAAAGTTTCACAGGCTATTTCTAGTTTGTGTATTTTTTTCAAAATTACCTTCATTAATTCCTTCTCAATAGTATAATCATGTAAGAGAGGCAGAGGTGAATTAAGTCATATGATTTGGTGTTTTGAGAAAAACATATCAACTCAATTAATTTAATTTTGATGCTTAATCTAATCAAATTAGATTAATATATGTTATATTTTGATTATTCATATAATAAATAAATTTCATATACAAATGAATGTGAAATTTCATATACAAATGAATGTGAAATTTACTTATAGGCATAATGAATAGGCATTGATTTATCCAATTACCTATCCAAAGTTCCAATTTTTATTTTTTCCAATTCCATTTATTTCTGAAAATTAATCTAGAGTGGAGGAGAGGGGAACATGTTTTTGTCTTCCAGCGGCCCCTTGCGAAAAGTATCGTGATTTTGGACTAAATTACCCATGTCATTCTTTCAATATTCCAATATTGCCCTCCTCTACTGTTTCAATCCTTTTCATGGAGCAATTGTTGGTCTCTTCATTTTTCACCCTCTACCCACAGCTCCTTCCTCCTCATTCCACCGTCGCCGCCCGCCGCTCCTCCGCCACCGCCGACCACCGCCGTCGCCACTCATCCGCCGTCGTTCCATCTTGCCTTTTCCGGTGAGCGTGCTATACTTTTATCTCTGCCTGCTCTGCTTAATGCTATGTGCAAATGCCTTCAATATTCCATTAGTAATCGTTTCAGCTAAATTTATTATATTCTTTGTTTATATTTTATTGGTCTCATGTAGTGTTTTCGTATGCAAATTTTCCATGAGGTATTGAGAAGTTGTAATATTGTGAGGTTTGAAATTTTGGTGCAGATATGAGATGAATGAATTAATGGAGTTGTTTGAGCTTAGATGGTAATTACTATATGATCAATGTCAATGATTTTGGGAATTTGTTTGAAGCTATTGAACATTATACTTATCATGTTTATTCTATTCTCAGTTTTTTAGTTGTTTCTACTTCATTTGATTTTGAATTTGTCACATGATATTTCAGCTCTAAGTGTAGCTCAGTCTTATAATTTCAATCTTCACTCCTCTCTGCGTATTAAATTATTCTCTGATATTAGTCTTGCTTATAGGTTGTTTGCTCCCCTACCTGACATTTGGAAATATCACAAAGATTACAGTTTTTTCCTATTCTGCAATTCGTATGTTGCCTTATCTTTTTTCCTTTCCTTATACTTCAAATGCTATAAAACAAGTATTGTTTATGTTTGCCAGGGTGTACAGGTATTTGTGTTATCTGTTAGTGTGCATAATCCTGATTCTGGTTGTATTAATTACAAGGGAAAATAAGTTCAGTGATGAATGTAAACTGCTTTAGAAGGAATCTCTTCTCCACTTCATTTCCCCTTCCCGCTGTGCAACTTCCTGCAAAAAAGTATGATTTTTTCCTACTTGTATGCTATGGATGTGGACTACATCTATTTTGTACATTTACATGCTGTCAGTTCATTTGTTACTATGGAATGCAGGGAAGTTCATTTTTGGTATATTTTACCAGATGAAGTGAATAGCGCAAATCTGTTAAATCAATATTCAGAAATCTTGTCACCATGTGAAAAAGAAGATATCTTCCGCATGAGAGGAGAACTGCTAAAGAAAAGAGCACTACTAGCTCGTACATTAGTTCGCACTACCTTAGCAAGATGTACGATTTAAAATTCCATTGTTAAAATCTTTAGTTTTTTTAACTCTCGGTCCCTTTGTATTTACCGTTTTAGTATGGCCTAGTACAGATCTATAGACTTTTGTGCCTATATCTCTGATTAATCAAGTTATTTTTACATCTTGCGCCCATTTAGTATCTGATGGATTGCTATTGTTGTTGTTGTTGTTGTTTATTTTATGTCGGTTCTAGGACTATGGTAGGATGATCTTTTTACAATAGACAAACCCTATTCAAACAATTTTCTTTCGCAATAAATTTTATCAGTTGATTATTACCTTCTTTAATTCAACGGAGAATTAAGACCCTTTTTAATCATCATTAACTTTTCTCCGGCGCATAACTGAATTTTTATGGTTAACTGTTATTTGAGCCGTTTGTCCCCATTATGTGCCTCATAACCATAGCCTTGATACATATAACATTACATGAAGTGTTTTATTTTGTAGACATTTGGCTTTAAGCTTATTGTATCTTTATTCATGTGGATATACTGTGAAAGTTTAGTCTGGACAGCTCATAATTTCTTTTTTTGCATCAACTGCTTTTGATCTTGCGGTATGTAGATACCATAGTGTGAAAGGTATAGTATCTAAACACATTACTTTGTACTAGACCAGACGAATTGTCAGATTGATCCAAAATGCTTAAAGTTTAGGAAGAACATTTATGGAAAGCCTGAGGTAAGTTGTTCTGATTGTTGATGGCTACCTGGGAATGTCGTTCTTTTCACTTTTATGACTTATTCATCAATTTTTTCTCGTAAATAATTAAGGCTATAAATAGCATATTTGAATAGGTAGACTGGCAATATTCTGAAGATTGGAGCCTGCCACCATTGCATTTTAACATCTCACACACTTCATCTTTGATAGCCTGTGGAGTGACAATGGATTCTCCTGTATGTACTATATGTAATATACATATACGCATATCAACTTAATATTATGATTTATGACTTTTCCCCTCCCTTTTGTGATTGTTGTTTTTCTTGTTGAAGGGGGTATTTGATATCTGAACTGGTTGAGTTTTATGACAACATTTTAGATTGGCATCGATGTGGAAGAGAAGCAAAGAAGATTAAAGAATAATATTTTAGCTTTTGCTCGACGATACTTTACTCTTTATGAAGTGGAAATGTTGACTGGCATTTCAGATCCTGAAGCTCAGCGACAGCAGTTTATCAAATTATGGACTCTGAAGGTTGGGACGAAATTTAAGTGTTAATGCTTTACTTATTGGATATTTAGTTCTATACTAGACTATTATTCAGATGGGCAATGTACTAATTTACCTGTTGATGTAATGTAGCATAAGAGATTTCATTTGAAATTACTCCTGTTTCCTGTAATGAGAAGTACAATTCAAACAGAGGATAACTTCTCAAATCTCACTGTTTTAGGTTGAAATTCAAAGCATGTTCTGCTTCTGGTAAAAAACAAAATCAGTTGTCTCACAGTGTGATTCCCATTTTTAGGAAGCATATGTAAAAGCACTGGGGAAGGGCTTCTCAGCTTCACCTTTTAATACATTTACAATACAATTAAGTGATTGCATGAAAAAAGTCTTGCACCATGCGCCTGGTCTGATTTCTGAGGTATGCTCCTCACTTAGGAGTTAGCTTGTGGGAAGCTATGAGATATGTCAGCCATTCGTGCTTCTTCAGGACTCTGCTTCCGTAGAGGGACATAGAATAGTGTTTGATTTATTATTCTTCTAATAAATCAAATACTTAAGCTATTTTATTCTTTGGAATTTTATATTTACACGGATTCTTTTGTTTCATCCTCCTCATGCACTTTACTTGCCTGATAGGTACCCGAAATAACTATTGAGTCATCTGGTGACCTGAATGATCCCCCCGGAAATTGGCAATTTGTGCTTCTGGAGTTGTTGGGTTCTCATTATGCTGCCATTTGTTTGGAGCAGGACATGATCTCTGGAGGTATTCAGTCTTGTTAAATTTTATCCGAACTATACTTATAGTCGTTGCTAGAGATTTATGTTTGTGGTTCACAGGCAATGGTGGAGTTCCAATAAATTTGACCATACGGAAAACGATCCCCTTTGTTGAAGACGAATATATATCTGAGACTGATGTTGTAGTAGTTGGTGGGTTGACTAGACTCTTGGATTCTGCATAACGATTAGGGTGCATGAAGTGCCCCTCCTATGTATTATCGGGCACAAATTGCATTTTTGTGTACTCCTTTTTTTTTTGGCAAAAACCTGTGTACTCCATATGAATGAAATTTATTTCCCATTCTCCACTGGTATTTTTGTGATATATAATTAAGTTGTTGCTTGTGATCATTGCGGTAGCTGTGATAGCTTGTTGGAGAGGGGTTTCTCCGCTTTTCTAAAATAAATTATTTTTGGTGTCACATTTTTTTGTCCATCATACCATTAAATTCTATATAAGATTAGAGACATTTTGATATCTTATGGATAAAAAATGGTTTTGTCTTCAATTATATATATTTCAAAGACTCGGTGATTTAACATTTAAGTAAATACATACTTTTAAGTAATGAATGTTACATTCCATGTCCATTACAAAATGAGAGCAATTAGTTCCTCATCTTGAAGGACCAGTTTGGATCAACTGTAAGCGTACTTGTTAACTAGGATTATGTTGTTTGTTGTATTCTCTTCCCCAGCATTCTCACCAAGGGGAATTAGAACTGAATTGATCTTTTTTTATCTATATTCATTTAAATTTATCTTAGTAATTCAGTAAACTTTTATTTTAATGGATACAAAATACAAAATAAAGTTAATCTCATAGTTGTTAGTTGTTAAAAAATTAATTTTATTTTTGAAAAAAAAATGTATAAATCATTTACAAATTTTTAATTTCAAAAAAAAAAAAACACCCACACTACATCAACGCACTCTGTCTAATGTACTTTGAGCATTGACTCATTTGTATTTTTTTTTCTCTTTTGTAAGCACGGGCAAACACCCACACTACAATGTATCAAAAAAAAAAAGGGGAAAAACTTACATCATGTTCCTTTCTCCAGGTTCTCAAGTTCTTTTAATATAGGCCATTAGATTGAATGGATGATTGTTATAAAAGGACACATGTCACTCCCATATTAAAAGAACTTGAGAACCTGGAGAAAGGAACATGACGTAAATAAGGTCCAAAAAAAAAAACACCCACACTACAACAAGGCACTCTGTCTTAAACACGTGCTTTTCTTTTCTTAAACGTTAATACTAGTTAAAACATTACATTACATTACTAAATTAGTAGGAATCCACGTGGATTAAAATAATCAGAGGTGGCACGTTTTTACTGGATAAGAGTACACGTGAGCTACGTACTTTTGTTTTGACAGATGACAAATAACGCGGGAAAATGTAAAAGAAGATTAGAAGTCTGAATGGAGTAACGGTCCAGTAAGGCATACATAAGGCTATTACCTAGTCCTCTCTTTTCCCATTTACGTATTCTTTATCTTTATGTTTCTTGATGTATTCAAGACTACCCATTTTCGCATCAACAATTGTCTGCCTTAATACAATTAATTATCTCTATGTATTTTGTACATACATATTGATAGATAGATTTTGTATCTTAATTTCTTGTCCCTCTCTTGCTTCTTATCTCTTTTCTATCATTGCTTCTGGCTTCGGTGCTTCCTTTGTAGTTGCTCTTGAAGTTGAAGCTTGCTTTATTATATTTGAAAAATGCATGGGTTGAGAAGCTGTGATGTTGAAGCCCACAATCCAGAGTCGTAAGAGAAGCGTGATGACGATGAAATGGCTAAAGATTATGGTAAAGGGGATACCAAACATGAAGAGGTAGATGAGAGGGTGGAGAAAGAGACTGAAGGGGATGGCAATACAAATGTTGCAATTACTAAGGATAGCTATGAGAAGAAGAAGCATGCAGAGCTTCTTGAAATTCCACCTCATGAGGCACAAGTTTTCCTTACTGGCTTCCCCCACAATTTTTCTGAAAAGGAGTTAAGGGACTTCTGTTGTAAATATGTGGGAGATGTATTTGCGGTAAGATAAATAAAGTTCTCCCAAATTCGTTCTTCATTTTTCATTAAAGATGACGAAATTTAGTGCAGGTTAAGATTAAAAGGAAGGAAATATGTGGTCAAGTGAAAGTTCATGCTTTTGTTACCTTCAAGAAAAAGGAGATGGCTTCTAAGGCTATTGAAAAGCTGCACAAGTATAATTTTCAGGCAAGTTTCCATGCTCACTTTCTGTTTATTATCTTACATTTTCTTATTCACAGCCAATTAAATCTTGGGCATGGCTCTCTTTTTGTTTTCATTTTTCATTTCCCCCCTTATTATGTGATCTTTCTGCTATGGTATTGTTATGAGGAGAGAAAGTGGGAGAAACATAAACGAAATAGAGGAGAATAGAGAGAATTAAAAGAAGAGAAACATAGACAAAGAAGGTAGGCGAGAGGGGCAGAAAGTAAATTCTATTTCCATCACTTGTTCATTAATCTCAAGTGACGTCACAATATACCCAATCACCCTTATCTTCAACCACTTTCTTTTTTGTTGTCTGCTATTTGCCTTATTATTTACTTCAGTGTCTTTTGGAACCACTCAATGATTTAACTGGCTTCTTTTACAGGGAAACAATTTGATATGCAGAGCATGTGAAGGAAGACATCTTAAGATGTTAATTGGTAATATTCCTACACATTGGACACAGAAAGAGTTGAGCAAGACTCTAGCAAAAATTGGTCCTGGTGTTAAATCTATTGAGCTTTTGAAGGTTTTTGAGACAATTTTCCTTTGTATTTTAAATAATTAGATTCCCCAATTGTCCTGATTGTTAAGTGTGTTATATTAGTTTGTGCAAGAAGCCATTAAATGTAACTGTTTTTCTGACATAGGATCCACACAATAATGGCAATCGTGGGTCTGCCTTTATTGAGTATTGCAATCAACCATGTGCAGAATATTCAAGAGAGAAGATGATCCACCCTGAATTTAAGTTTCACAACAATCATCCTACTGTACACTGGGTTAAACCTAAGAATCCCAACTACCAGGTAATTCACGCTGTGCTTCATCATTTTAAAATTTATTCATAAATTGCGTTTAGAATTTTTTTTATAAAATTGTCATCTATGATGTTATGTTACCGTCCTTGTGTTCCTTTGTCAACATAGATGATCTTGTTTGATGGTTTCATTAACAAAGATGTCCTGTTGGTTTATGGATCTACTGGAGCCGCTCCCATTTTTTTGATAAAAAAGAAACAAAATAAAACAAAATAACTACAAAACTAACTAACTAACTACATCTGCAATTTGCTTTGACCGACCATGTCTAGCAAAAATTCCATAACCGCCCAAAAACTTCTTCGCTCGCACCATACACCGAACAAGAGCCGCTCCCATTTTTCTTGTATGGTGAATTCGTGCATGTTTATCCATTTGCTTTTTATGCTAATTTTGGACACCTGTTTTTGATGAAAAAGATTGGTTGGTTATCTATAATGTTTTAATGGTCCTCACAAGGAAATTTTTGTCAACTTTAGTATAGCTATGAACTGAGTTATAGTACATTCTTTAGGAAAATGTGACTTATGGCAGTTGATTGATCCAGGGAAATGTGGTGGTTGTAAGGAATCTGCCAATAAACATTACTGAGAGTCGCCTTGGGAAGTTGTTTGAGCATCATGGAAAGATCATCAAAATGATTATCCCTCATGCGAAAGATGAATATCAAAAGAGCAGATATGGGTTTATTCACTTTGCTGAGAGCTCATCTGCCAGGAGAGCGTTGGATGATACTAAGATACATGAAATTGACGGTAGATCTTTCCACTTGTACCTTGTGTCCACTCCCTTAATTTATTAAACAACAGTGTGGATAAGTATTTTTTTTTTTTGCTTTGGCAGGCCAAGTTCTGCTGTGTGAACATGATGAACGTGAGAAGCCATCATCTAGAACACAGGTCGCACAAAATTCAGTTGAAATTCCGACTCATCCACCTCAACTTGGGGTTGGTTTAGTTAGAGGTGCCTCTAGTGCTTTAGCTTCAACTTATGGTGCGGTTGGCTTTACACAAGTGAGTTGCTCTTTTCTTGCTTTGGACTATCTCTGTGTAAAATACCGTCTCTACCCTTCAACCCAAACATAACAGTAAAATTCTCTACCTGAGAAACCCCAGTAGTGAACTGCATGTCACTAATTAATAAATTATTATCAGTTTAGATTGCCCTTTTGATTGGCCTCTTCTATTCTTTTCTGAATTTTGCAGCCATTGAACTACAATTGGGGAATGTATCCTGCCGGTACAGCATTGATGCCTATGTCCTTTCCTTATAGGATGTGAGTGTCATTCTCTTGGTTTGGGTTCACTTCCTTTTCGGCCAAGACTACCCATGTTTATTTTAATCAGCTTTGTTTCTTGTTCTGGGAATTGGTTATAGCTATAGCTGAGTTTCCTTGTATTTGGGCGTAGGCAACATTATGGATTGCAACAATATCCCCATTCACCGTTACAGTATGAATGGCAACAACATTTCCATCCACCGTTTTATGAATTGCAACAACGTTTCCATCCACCGTTACAGTATGAATCGCAACAACGTTTCCACCCACCGTTACAGTATAAACTGCAACAACGTTTCCATCCACCGTTACGGTATGGATCGCAACAATATTTGGATGCACCGTTATCCAGTGGCGGTGGCTCCAGGGCAGAGAGACACCTTGCTGGTAAGAATCAAGAAGAAAAATTTATCTCTTTTATATTGCTCATAAATTCAGTAATAACAATGAAGCTACATTCAGAGTCTGTATCTCAAAGAAAGAGCGTTACAAAGCCACTTGAAAGTTCTGAGGAAACATTTGCCGTAGGGAGAAGGGAATCCCAAGTTGATCCTATCTCTCATCGGAGATTTCTGCCTCCAAGGTCTTTCTTTCTTTCTCCAAGAAATTACTATTAATAATCTTGGAATAAATGTTATGTTATTTCTATACATTGACTTGAGAAGTTTCATTTTGAGGATCAATGCCTTGAAGAAATGTGTCTTTCTTTCTTTCTTTTTCGTACGTTGTATTTATTAGTTTTATTGCATGAATTAAAGGAAAAAGCGGAGGAAGATGCCGAAACTGAAAGCTGAAGCAGAAGCCAAAGCCAAATGATTTGTTCAGTCTCTTTCTTCTTATTTGATTTGTTCACAAGTAGGTTCTTATAAACTATGCCACACATCACAGAACTGTTACTGTTCACGTTGGTATTAAGCCATCCAGTATTTTTTTAATTAGTATTGGGTTAAGGTGCATTTTTAGTACTTTAGAATATAGCAAAGTGCACTTAACATAATACACAATATTGTGGTCAATTTGTGGTAACCAAGAATTATTTTCATGGCTTATTTAGTAACGACGTTAAATAAGTTAAATTTGACCGTTATGTGTCAAATTTTGACTGTTAAATTGTGCGGTAAAGGAGCATTTTCAGTACTCTAGAATATAGAAGGAGCATCAAACATAATATACAATATTTAAACACCATAAACAACTAAGTCACAATATTATTCAAAGTGTCAAATAATTAAACACTACAAAGTTATAAAGATCTATAGACTATCCTAATATCATGCATGTATAAACTAATAAGTCATTAGTATTTTACATATATAAAAAGTGTAAGCAAAAAATCATAAACTAAACAGGTTGGCCTTACTGAGTTAAAATGAGTTGGTCATACTGGCTCGACACAAATTAAAACGGGTTGGTCATATTGACTTGACTCAAATTAATGACCCTATGATGTAATAGAAAAAGAGTTACTTCTATCTAATTACATAGTTATAAACTCAAAATAATGTTCGTTACATTGTCATTTCAATATACATATATTACATCATTATGTCACATTAGATTTTATCTTACAAAAGTGAGTTTTAGCTAACGAATTACTAGATAAGCAATGAAAATAATTTTTAGTTATCACAAATGGACTAAAATATTGTATATTATGTTTAGTGCTCCTTCTATATTCTAGAGTACTGAAAATGCTCCTTTACCCCACAATTTAACGGTCAATATTTGACACATGACGGTCAAACTTAACTTATTTAACGTCGTTACTAAATAAGCCACGAAAATAATTGTTGGTTACCACAAATGGACCACAATATTGTGTATTATGTTAAGTGCACTTTGCTATATTCTAGAGTACCAAAAATGCACCTTAACCCATTAGTATTTCAAGTATTTTTATTTCATTCAAGGAAAGACAAAAAATGTACACCATATTTACCATTAAAAACTGCAATACTAGCTTACTGTTGAAATTTTTTCCCAGGCCGCACGATTGAATTGTCACCTTATAAGTTATATCCATGTGCTTTTATTTTTGGCAAACATATCAGGCACAGTTGAATCCATCACAGGTCATCATGCATGCCACGACACCACATACGATGTGTTATTTATCTTTTCTTATTGCCTTTTTTCACCAGAAACCTTCATTAAAGATTATTGTAAAAATATTTTATGATTGAAAATTCAAAATGTTCTTATTTATAAGTTACTTATATCATATAAAAACAATCCAAGAAAATATTCATCTAACATAATAATTAAAAAAATTATTTTAATTTTTAAATGCTTCAAATTAATCAACTAAATCTTATACCAATATCAGAGCTAATACTTCATTTCTCTTCCATAATATGAATTCATCTCTCCACTTATGAAAAGTTGTTTTCTATAAACTTATCAAATGTGCCCTTGTCTTATGATTAAAATCACTTTTACCTTAAAAGCCCGATTGAAAGTGCTTTTTCCATGTAAAAGCAACTTTTAGATGGAAAGAAATCCATCCCAACCATTTTTGTACGGTAAAAGAAATTAAACAAGCATTTAATTATATACAAAGATTAACGAGATACTGTCAAGTCTGAAGTAATTCAGATGAACACCGACTATTAAACTAATTAAAAAAGTGCATATTAACAAAAGTAATGATCTATGGAACCAATAAAAGCCCCTTGTGACAAAAGACATATAACTATATAAAGCGGGAAAAATGTAAAAGAAGAGGAGGATTACCATTACCAATAAGTAATAACAGTCTGGTAAGACCAGTTTCAACTGACAAATAACAATAATAATTATCTTGCTTGATGAGTAAGGCACACGACATATTCTCACTCGAAGAAGCTAAAGTGGACGCTGGACTTGATCTCTGTTTTCGCATTCAGGTAATAAAGATCTTCTTTAATTTATGTTTCTTGATAGATTCAAGACTACCATTTTTTGCATCATCAATAATTATCTGACTCAAGAAAATTATCGATCGTCTCCTCCCGTGCTCATGTTCACTATCAAAGCAATTGCTTCCTCTTCTTCTTATGAACAAAAACACTGGACATATAAGTAGTATTTAATTTTCCAATGCATGTATATCAAAACTTGAGCGGATAACTGTTTGCATGTCAACATGCATGTCAGCCTATATTGTTTAATAATCTTATGTTTCATTTCATCGAGTCTTTGCGTGTGTCAGTGTGTGTGTTTTGACTATTCTTTGTTTTTCATATGGCTATAGAAAGATTTCAGGTGGATATATTTTGTACATTGCGTTGTTTACATATGTATATATGATATCCTTATTTCTTGTTCCTTTCTTGTGTTCCTTTCACCCTCTTTCACAAACAGTGAAGTCATTAGAGTGCACACTATTTTCTGGGTTAAAATGACAGAAAAATTCATATTTTCATTTAAAGTTTTCTAGTTTGTCTCTCACAACTGGTACCATGCTACCCCTCAATTTAGAATTAATCATTTGGCAATTCCTTGGCCTTTGCTACAAGTTTCTCTTCAATTCCATTTCCATATTTTCATTCTCTTCTCTATCAATGCTTCTGGCTTTGATGCTTCCTTTGCAGTTTCCCTTGAAGCTTGCGTTTTTAGCATTGAAAAATGGCCGGGTTGAGAGGGGCTGGCAATAGAAACGTTGCAATTGCTGAGGATGAATATGAGAAGAAGAGGCATGCAGAGCTAATTGAAGTTCCACCTCATGAGGCACATGTTTACCTTGCTGGCTTTTCCCACAATGCTTCTGAAGAGGACTTAAGGGACTTCTGTTGTCAATTTGTGGGTGTTGGAAATGTATTTAAAGTAAGATAAACAGACTTCTCTTAAATTCCTTCTTCAATTTTTCACTAAAGCTGACGAAAATAATGGCAGGTTAGGATTCTAGGGGGTCATAAATGTGGTCGAGCAAACGTTTACGCTTTTGTGACCTTCAAGACAAAGGAGATTGCTTCTGAAGTTATTGAAAAGCTGAACAAGTCTATATTTCAAGCAAGTTTCTGCACTTCATTACTTTCATTTTATGTTCAACATCTAAGGTTTTCTTTCATTGACTGGCATGGCTCACTTAAGTATATTATACATTCATATATCAATCGCCCTTGTCTTCTATCACTTTCTTTTTGGTTGTCTGCTATTGCCTTGGTATTTACTTTTGTGCCTTCTTGAACCACCCTCCAATCTTAACTAGCTTCTTTTCCAGGGAAACATATTGACATGCTCATCGACCGAGGAAAAACATCGCAGGCTGTTTATTGGTAATATTCCTAATATATGGACAGAGAAACAATTGAGGGAGGCTGTTAGAAAAGTTGGACCTGGTGTCAATTCGGTGAAGCTGCTGAAGGTTGTTCTTGACACAGTTTCCTTTGCATTTTAAAAAATTTCCCTCACCCAATGTCATTATTGTGAAGTGTGTGATAGTAGTTTCTGTATGAAGACATTAAGTGGAACGGTTTTGCTGTTACAGAAACCAAACAATAATCGTGATCGTAGATCTGCTTTTATTGAGTATTACAATCATGTATGTGCAGCATATTCAATAATGAAGATGTCTGATCCTAACTTTAAACTTGACGGCATTGCTCCAAGAGTAGAATGGGCTAAACCTAACGTCCAGGTGATGTACTTTGTTCCTCTTATTTTTAAAATTTATTAGACAATTGCGTTATGGAATTTCTTTATAAAACTATTATCTATGATGTTTTATGTTACCATTCACGTGTTCCTATATAAACATAGATAGTCGCGTTGGATGGTTTCTACTTTCTATGACAGATGTTCCCGTTGGTTTATGGCTCTATCAGAGTTGTGTACTCATTTTTCTTCTAAAACAAATTCGTTCATGTCCATCACTTTTTTACGCTAATATTGGCAACTTGCTTATTGATGTAAAGGATTTTTTGAAATTTATTTTGTTGTAGTGGCCCTGACAAGGAAATGATCTTGTCAACTTTAGTATACCTTTGAACTGAGATATACATTCTTAAAAAACTATTTGACTGATGGCAGTTGATTGATACAGGGAAATGTAGTGAATGTAAAGAATCTGCCAGAAAAAATTAATCGTCATCGCATTGAGGAGTTGTTTGAGCAATATGGAAAGATCTACAAAGTGGTACTTCCTCCTGCTAAAGCTGAATATCGAAACAGCAGATATTGTTTAGTTCACTTTGCTGAGAGCTCATCTGCCAAGAAAGTGTTGGAGGATACTGAGAAATATGAAATTGACGGTAGATCTTTCCACATATACTCCTACCTTGCATACACTTCCTTATTTTTTCAAATGACAGTGAGGATAAATATGTTTAAATTTTTGGCTTTGGCAGGTCAAGTTCTGGAGTGTTCACGTCCTAAAACGAGGGGACGTGAGAAATCATCTAGGACACGAGCTCATAAAACTCAGTAAAACCTGTAACTTATCCACCTCAACCTGGTTTTGGTTCGGTTAGAGGTGACTATAGTGCTTTAGGTTCAATACACGGTGCGGCTGGCTTTACATAAGTTGCTCTTTTTCTTGATCTGATCTCGTCTCTGTGTTATGCATCATTGAAATCACTTTTGTTCTTGAAAATATCGTATCTACCCTTCAACCCAAACATAAATGTAAAACTCTCTACTTGTGCAAAACCCATGCGTGAACTGTTTGTCCACTTTCATATAAAAAACACTGCATGTGCACTGATAAATAAATTATGATCAGTTTAGATTGCCTTTTTGATTGGCCCATCTATTCGGCTCTTAATTTTGCAGCCATTGGTTAACGATCGGGGAAAGGTTCCCGGTGCTACGCCATTGACACCTACGTTCTTGCCTGGTGAAAGAATTAGATATGGAATGTGACACCTACATCTTTATGACCCAAGACTACCCACGCTTAGTCAGCTTTGTTTCTTGTTCTGCAAAATGGCTATATCTAAGTGAAGAAAACTATAGGAGTTGAAGTGTTACAAAAAAATATGCAAAAATAACCGAAAATGCTAGCTTGAGGAATATTGTTTTGGACAACTTCACCTAGTTATTGAACAAGTAATAACGTAATTGCACATGACGAGAGTGATTTACCATAGAATTGTAGAAGGAAAGTAGAGAAGTTGAAAGTCAGAGATTGGACACTACTATCTCGCTCTTCGGTCTCTAAAGCAAAGGCTTTCTACACAGATTACGCGTCATTTTCTTGTGTAATAGACGTCATCATCATCCCCGATGCCTTTATCAGTTCGTTTTTTAACTTGTTATTTCTCGTATGGTGTCAGCTTCCTATTTTGTATAAAAGAAATTTCTCATCAAACTTCGTTCTACCATCACATAGACATTACATGGAACATAAAAAAAATCTCACAACAGTTGAAGGCTAAATACAAGCGAATGGAATTGCTTGAAGTCTAAATAAATTAGCACAAAATTTACAGATGGCATATAATCAAAGACATCAAATCGATTATAGCCTATTTCAAGATTCCTCTAAATCACAATCCTCCAATATTTTGCATTAAAATCACATGTCTTGCATGCATACATGCGTGCTTGCATGCATGCATACATACATAAATCAAAATCATACTTATTTCATACCATGTAGACACTAAGGAAGAAAATAGTGAGCTGGAAACACACAGACAACTAATTTGGAGTTAAAATTTCAGTAAAGAGCCCCAGTAACAAAATACAACTTGAAACTAATGGTAAAACATAAAACATAAACTAAAGATGCATAGAATATCAAAATATGTATCCAAGCTATTATAAATAATTGAGAGTCTTATGACAATCAGGTCTATACATACACTTTTGAACATACTTATTTCACCAGTATACCTCATATAAAGGCAGAGAATGAGAAGTCCTTTGGCGGATCAATCCAAATGTTCTCAAATGGGTCTTGTTCTCCCCAGTCGTGATACTGCTTATGAGGATAGTATCTACAATCATCAAGAGAAAATGATATGCAGCGTTTCCCATAAAAACGAACTTTAGAGAAGTAGACATGGTTTCTCATTATTCCAGGGAGATCAGTCCTTGAATGAGATGACAGAAAGCTAGCAAAAAGCGTAACTCCATCAAGTGTTTTCATCTCTTCCCACTCCAGAAGTTCTCGATCTAACTTAAAAATAATGGGGTTTTCACTAGAACAGGTATAGATTACTATAATATCTCCTTGGTGCTCTGTCATAAATTTCCCCTTCCACCAATTTTTGGCAAAGAATTTCTCTGGGCATCTGGGTGGAGGTACCGCAAGAACATTCCATGTACATTCAACTGGATCAAAAACCCCTAGCCAACCAGTAAGACTTAGACAGTAAAAGAGTCCATTACAAAAGACAAGCTTATTCCAGATGCTACTGACAAATGGCAAGCGGTTCTGGTAATTGACAGTAGTCCATTCTGTTGCCCCAGGAAAACATGTGCTAATGGCCACAATAGTAGGACTGACATGTTTAACAGTAAACAGAACGCAGCCAGGAGATGTTGGAGCGCAAGAAAAGGCTACTATCTGGTATGTCATCTCAAATCTTGGAAGTTTGATCACCTCCCGTGAAAAGGGATTAAAGAAAAACAATCGGTGTGTTCTGGGTCGGTAAAGTAGTAACCAACCATCTTTTGTATAACACACTCGAGAGCCATTTAACTCAGGTAACTCTACGGAATGGGTCTTGCGCTGCACAGGATCATAGAAATCATGCCAGCTGCCAAATTTAGGGAAGTACATGAGCCATGGGGATTGATTCACTACACGAACAGCAGTGGCAACATAATTCCAACTCTTGCACACAGCAGAAGCACATATATTCTCTTCTAGGGTCAGCTGGGACAAAATCAATTCTAAGAGATGTGCAGGAAGATCAGACCAGTTTTGCAGCTCCAAATGATCATTTTCCCCCTCATTTGTACCTGTTCTGTTGTCTGCAATAGTATCATTTAACCTAAAAGAATACAATTGCTGATTAGCAAAAGATAAAAATAATACAGATTCAGCAAATATCCTTTGATGCAACAAGCATGCAACGATTAAAACGCAGAGACTAAAACAGTGGTCTACCCAACAGAGATGCAAATAAAGATAAATGTCAGTTTCCACAATATCTCTTATAATACAAGGGTACAAGTGATGTTGCATCAAGTTCCATCTCTCTCCTCCTGTCCAGACTAAAGATTCATACACCATACAAAAACTCAAAGCTCATCATATGACATAAAACATCGCTAATACAACAACAGGGGAATAGGCTAATTATTACAAGTATAAAAACTCCAAATCAGCAGTTCACACAAAACACCCAAATTCAGAAATATCAGAGCTAGAATAAGGAATTAAAAGATAATAGACAACTGAATCAAAACATAATACAGTACCATCTAAGAATTTCTATCACTAATTAAAAAACAAATGTACAGGGCCCAAACCATTCCAATTCACTAGAAGCAAAACCTAACAGCATGATTGCAAATACTCCAAATAATCAATAATTCAAAGTACATCAACCCGTTTATAGAAAAGAATTTAAGAATTTAACAATGATCTGAATCATAAACCCTAGAGTAATCACGGTCATGAACAAATTCCACTTCAACATAGAGTAATTCACCAGATTTACGAAATTAAGGCATAAAACCAATAATTGAACAAACAAAAACCGGAAGGCACACCAAATTCAAGCTGATCCAGCACTGAATTCGCAGATAAATAATTAAATATCCAATCAACCAAAAACGAAAACAATTGTTAAAGGAATAAAATCAGGACTTACGACTTCAACTTCCTCCTTCTTTTCCCCGACATTATGCGAATCGAATCATCCAGAGAAGTCGTCGCCGAGACGAGAGAGAGAAGAGAGGGTAAAGAAAAAGTCGAGAAGTGGGAAGAGAAGGAGAAGAGAAGGCATGTGTGATGTGTTACAACTTATAAGAGCCAAGAAGGGAAGAGTGAAGGTGGCACGTGCCACCTTCTAAAATGTGAATTTCATTCATTACCATTACTTTCTTGCTGGTATAGTGGTATGGTATCCATGAAAATTTACTCGCAAGTTATAAATATTACTAATGTGTTGCTATTTATAAGTCTTTCTTAGCTATTTTTCACATTATAAGAAGTGAAAGCAATAATGTTATACATGTATTCTTTTTAATAAGGAAATATGTATTCTTTTAATAAAACTTCTCCAATCTTATCCTCATTTATTTTTTTTTGCTTAGAGCCTTCGGTGTCTGGCCCCCTTCAGGAAACCGATTAATCCGAAGTCGCCGCCGGGATTCCCCAATTGGGGGTGACGACTTCCCAAGAGTTCGAACTCATGACCTGGTGTGCACGCTGTATCTTACCTTCCCCTTTCTTACCAGCTGGTCTACGCCCCTTGGGCATCTTACCCTCATTTATAAATGGATGGAAAGTCATGCACAATATCAATTTTAGTTTTTTATTGGGTAAAATGGGCAAAAATGCACAAAATCATTTTTAGAAAACATAGTAGGATGAGATGGTCATCCCCACATGCATGTGTATCCACGTATATTTAGTTAATTAGTGAGATGTTCATTTCTCACATATAAAAAATTGTTTATGGGACGGTCATTCCCCATGTATAAAAATGAAATAGTGGGATGATCATTCCCACGTATAAGGATGTAACTATGGGACGTTCATTCCCTGTATATGAAAAAAATTCTCACTTCAAAGATTGAAGATTTGTAAGCAAGTTGGATATGGAAAATAAACATAGTTCAACTCGAGGGAGTGTTAGAGTTAGAAAATTAGTATTATTATTTCGTATTTTATATTAGTAGAATCTTAATCATAATTATCTATTAAAGATTAAAAAATTAATTTATTAGGGAATGTATTAGGTAAATTTGTTGGAGAATTTTATGGTCTTTTAGAAAACTTTTGTATATCACATCAATGAAATAATTCTGATAAAAAAAAATATCAATGAAATAATGATTGGATTATTTCTTCTTCTTTGTTCCCACACAACCAAAATAGATACTGATTTTGCATAAATTCTAATTATTCCCACATCCACCACACAAAAAAAAAGTAACAGAGGAAAAGTTCTTGCTTAAATCCTCAAAGATTAAAACCCATACCTTTCGACAAAATGGACAGCTGCACATGATCCATGATAGCCCACAAATTAGAAGGAAAAACGAAATATAGATAGTTTCTTCTTTAAAGAGGTATGTGAAGACATAAGCCAAACAGAAAGGGAGTAACTGATATTTTCGTTGGTACAAAGAGGAAGAAAGGGAAGGTATATAGTCCAATGCATCCTGTGACAAGCAAAACCAAAATACCTCTCAAATTCATATATCTCCATGGCTTCTCTGGGCGAGGGCCTAACTTTGCCGTTTCTTTTACCTTATACCCCGGAATCATATCCCTCAGGTTAACATAAACAAAATACAACGATGGAAAGATTATGGACTGTCCTACTTGAATGGATTTCAATGTAAAATAGGCATTTTTAAGAAATTGTTACAAAATGCATGTGACTGATTATTCATGTCAAGACTTGAACTTGAAAATGTAGGTGCACATTTCATTTTTTTAACAATCATCAGTTGGACATGCAAAATTATTACATTTTTCTTCATCTTTCTAATTCACATCAGCAAGCAAACAGCATACTTAGCAGCATGCCATAACTGAGCCGTGCAATGTATTAAAATTAAAAAACCACATGTGTATACCAAAAACTTCCGAAGCATACAGCAGGAAAAAAATATCAGATCCTAAAAGATAGCAGGCTGCCAGAATTATACCAGAAACTTCCAAAGCATACTAATCAGGTGGAAATTCATCCTTAGGAAGCTTTTGTTCCCGCAGTTTAACAACCACCTCTCCCAAATATATTAGGCTACACACTCAAGTCAGAGAACAACGAAGCCATAAATGTAAACAAAACCAAGTGAAAGAAGATACACCTAGGAATCAAAACAAGTAACCTTGTGCAAAGTCATATGTCTGCTATTTTGAGATATATTAATCTGGACGTGTTAAAACAAATAATGAGTAGATATGCTCCAAACAAAACACACCAAGTGTGAAATTCTCAATTAGATTAGAAAAGGAACACCCGGTGTCCCTCATGATACAAGCCAAACCATAGAAAGAATCAACAAACAAACTTGGGGGCCTAAAACACGCTTTAGAACCCTGATTCTAATTTAACACATAACTTCAAAGAATTGCTGCAAACCGAGCACCATTCTTGGTCTGTATCTCCCTAATGATGGATTGACCAACAAACAACAGCACCAAAAAATCAAACCTTTTCTTACCAACAACCAGGATATCCACTTCCAAATATCAACAACATATAGGGCAATGAATCAACCCATTCTCATTACACTCACCACATTTCACTGTCTTCTGGTTCTCTTTATCCAGGACCTTGCAGCTTCCATTGCATTTCACACACATCACAAACCTCACATCACCACACACTTCACACCCACTTCTTGCCTTTGGAATCCCCTCAAACAAAACACCCAACTTCTCTTCTTCCTCTAACTTCATCACTTCATCAATTCCACCTATCAACCTTCCCTTCACAAACACCATAGGAACTTTCACCCCTTTTGTTCCCATAAGTTCCCTTAATTCCTCTTTAAATCCTGCATCCATAGATATATCACGCTCGAATATGCGAATACCATGTGACTCTAAGATCAACCTAACTTTATTGCAATCTTCAAACGTCTTTCTAATACCCCTCAATGTTGTAGTGTAAATAACCACTGAATTTTCTCCCCCTGGAGGACACATTTTCTCAAATGCCTCAAGAACAGATTTTGAATCCTGAAACCTTCGAGACCTTCGACCTTTCGGTGTTGCCCACACCATTCTCTTAATCTGTTCTTCCTCTTCAGAAAGTTCCTTCTCATAAGTTGCAAGAAGATCTGGATCAAACAATGGAGTAGGACTTCTCTTTCTAGAAGAATGCCCAGAATCACTCCCAAAACTCTTCCTTGAACCACAAATCGGAGACCCCTTCACTGAATTATTAACTGTCTTGGGAGAAAAATTACTTGACTTCAGAATACCTTTGGGGCTATAATCCAAGCGTCTCATGCCTCCTCTGATCATATTTCCCTGCACTTTATTCTCCTTACCCACAGACTTCTTCACCGTCCTGGGAGACCCAAATTGATTCAATAACTTAAAGGGACTTCTCGTATCAGACCCAATAAACCCACGAAGAAAGGGACTATTTTTAGGACTCTTCTTAGCTTGATTTGAAACTGGAACACCATCTTCAAGTCCTTCCATGAGTTCCCATGCATTAATAACTTCTGGGTCTTCACGAGGGGGAGATTTCTCGAGCCTCTTAGAATCTGCAACACATTCAGCGACGGATTTATCTGATTTTTCGCTTTCCAGTTTGAGTGCTCCATAGGTGGATGATGTGAGAGAAACGACGTGGCTTACGTAATCGCCGCCATTGGCGTTGATGAAGACTTCGTTCCTGAGATCTTTTCTGAGGAGTTTTGAGGAAACACAGCCCATCAGAGAGTGGGGTTGATGTTCTAGTCCTAGGGTTGGGTCCAAGGTTGGGGGAGATTTGAAGGATTTGATGGCAACGGGTCTGGAAGTTTTTTTTTCCTCTGCAATCCGACCGTTACTTGTTTGCAACTGACCCCAACGGTCCAAAAATTCGAATCTGCTTTGTGGTTTGTAAGCTTTGTACTAGACTGCTTGGAAATGTACCCATTACTAATTGTGGATTTTTTATTTGGAGGCCTGGTACTATTATTTTCTGTTTCATACTTTCATTCGCTTTTGCAGAGCACGTGATTTTTTTTTTGTTCGTTTTTCCGAGTTTGTCCCCACTTTCTTGAATTTCCTATTTTGCGGCCGTTTGGCGAACACAATGTCAATATATGGGCTAGTGGAATGGAGTCTAGGACTGGTTTGCACTTGATTTTGTTTGTTTCTGTCTTTTTTGAATGAAAACTGGATTGCATTAACTCATCACAAGATTACAAGACACTAAGTATCCTCCAAAAATGTGTGTATGTCTTCAATCCTAATTTGATATGCAAAAGGAAAATAAATGGAGCTAAGATGGTTTTTTAACAAAACAACTCAGGTCAATCAAATAGAAAAATTTTTCAGTTCAAAAACATAATGATAAAACTGTTTACCGAAAATATCAAATACTACTATAAAATTTATAATATTTTATACGACTATACGAGTGCTTATATATGTGCTGATAATTGAAGGTATGAAATGATGATTTATGGTGAGAATCACTATGAAATGATGATTTATGGTGAGAATCACAGGTCAGTTTGGAGAAGGATGGGCTTGGAGACTACTGGATGTTGAAGGCCCAAGCCTATTTCGCTGACTATTGTTGATTGAGACTTGAGAGTGGTGGTGTCCGGAAAATGGATCCAAATGGGACCCACAGCTCTACCTTGCGTGCCCACTCAAGTGAAGGGCTATTATCTGGCCGGAGAAAAAAATCAGAAGAAAACAAACTGTGTTATTCAGCCGAAACAAAAAAAAAAAAAACAAAACAAAAAAAGGTTACGTGTAGTGTAGCTTTCTATCAAGTATCAACTGTTGTTATTGGGCAAGGTTTCCTCCATTTCTCCATTTCTCTTTCCCTCCTCTTCTTGTTCCTCCCTTAAAATTGTCATTTGTACTTTCTGTATTCAAAGTTTTGTAAAATTTCTAATTAAGTGCCAAATTATTTAAAAAAACATATTAGTACATTTAACTAATGAGATTTTATTTAAAAAACAAATTTTTTTTTATCAGAATTAAAAAACAAATTAGTACATTTAAATAATGAGATTTTAATTGGGCAAGGTTTCCTCCATTTCTCTTTCCCTCCTCTTCTTGTTCCTCCCTCAAAATTGTCATTTCAACTTTCTATATTCAAAGTTTTGTAAAATTACTGATTAAGTGCCAAATTATTTTAAAAACAGATTAGTACATTTAAATAATGAGATTTTATTTAAAAAACAAAATAGTACATTTAAATAATGAGATTCTAATTATGATAGTTTAAAACCAACAAAATAATAGTACAAAACTCTAAATCTGAACTAATGAAATTTGAACTAAAGATAGCTAAGTCTAGAGCAACCTTACTCTTATATCATAGCATGACAAAAGTAGAGGAGAAAATGTCTTTTGTTTATTATTCGCAAGTATGCAAGCCTGTTTATACATGTAGTCTACGCTAGAATATTCCTAACTAACCACACTCTTACCATTCTCTAGAACATACATACACTAGAATATAATATAACAATACAAATCTTTTCATTATTAACCGATAATGATTTAATCGATTATTTTCATGAAATTTTTCTTTAAACTAGTTTATTTGTCTAATGAGTTAACATATAATTTTTTATTAGGCTACATTTGTCTTTGTTAAGAAGTTAACATATAATCTAACAGTACACACAAAATATAATAAATAATAAATAAATGCTCATTTATTTATTGAAAAAATATGTTAAAATAATATAATCTAGAACATGCATGCGGGTGATATGACTTGGGAAGTGCTGTCTTTTCTTTCTAGAACTTTGAATATTTCGATGCATTATATTCAAAGAGATGCTAATATGGTCGTTGATCAGCTTGCTAAGGTTGCCATTGAAGGACTGTTAGGATATTTGCCTCTATCTCAAACACCAGAGAGTACCTTCTTCATGCGCCGGAACAAGACTTTAAATGGATCTCACTTGAGACTAGTTAACTAGACTAGTTAGCTTTCTTATTGTATAAAAAAACCAAAGGTAATTTTTATAAAACTTAAATGCAGATTTTAATTGTACAAAATGGCCCATTTAGCTTTCTTTATTTTTTTTCAAATTTCAATTGTATCTTATATTTTAGAACAAATGAAGTAATAATACATGTACACACACAGTATGCATAAAATATAGCTATAAACTCTATTAAAAAAGTAGCTACAAAATAATGCAGAGTATTCAGGTTGAAAGCATCTGAATGAGTGGCATATGGAGATTGGCGATCGAATAGATAGATGAGGAAATCTCGTGATCCAAGTTTCTCTAATATATAGCATTTATTAATTTGAAGGTGAGTAAAATTTGGCTTTTTGTGCGTTATTATTTTTTTTCTAGGCTGAATGTTGTGTGTTATGATTTATGAACGGCGATGGGGTTTTTATACCCCACTCTCATTATTTATAAGATTAATTTAATTATTTGAAGAAAGTAAGAATATAAGTTTGTTCAATTTAAAATGTCTATATATCTTTTTTTTCTAATTTTATTTACCTTATTATAAATTATGGTATGGCACAATTACATCTAAAATACAAGCTAAAATAAAGTGTTCTACTTGACTTCTTTTATTAATTATGGTCAAGGTAATACAGAAGTACTCCCTTCGGTCCTAAATATAGGACCTAGTTGACTTTTTTGAAAAATCCTAAAAAAAATAAAATAAGTTAATTATAAATTGATTTACCTAATTTTTTCTCTTACCTTAGTTTATTTTACCTATAAGCTAATGGATAGTCTAAAAAGATATCAAATATGTCATGATTTAATAACCTATTTTGCAACTTTAATCTCTCCAAAAAAAAACGTCAATTAAGTCTTATACTTAGGATCGGAGGTAGTATTTTTTTTATCCAAGTCGTATAATTCAATGGCGAAAAATCACACAATATGGTATCAAATAACTTATCAGTTTATGTAATAAAAAAATAACTTATCAGTTTAATAAATGTTTTTTATTTCATTTTTATGCTCGCAACTAGCCGTCAATAATCAAGTTCACTTCATCAATTATCAGCTCATCATGATGATAAAGATTCAACTAGATTTTATTTAATGTCTTTGGGCCCAAAATAAGAACCTCAACTAAATCGTCCTCAAGGATTTTAAGCTACTGTTCGTGTAAAAGTTTCGCGTTGAGCTGAGAAAACAAGTTGCAAGCTAAGTATTCGAAGTTCGAACATAAAAATCTTCAAGACCGCGTTTCTGGTTCCGGGATCGACCGTTGGACGAATATGATTAATTTGTTGTACCTAACTTCACTTGCCTCTTTTGATTACGTCTACTGCATCTCCTTATTACCTAACCCGTAATTCTTTAAACGAATCCTTCATTTAATTTAATTATCAAGTCACTGTCTAATTTAATTCTTGTTTCAAAGTTTCCTTGACAAAATAAAAATTGTATATTTTTCAGCTTCATCACAAAATTTCTTAAAACATCGCGGTACGGTTAAGCATGTAAGAACTGGATGTGGAGGTATTAGGAGGGAAATATATATAAATGGTCGTTGAGGTGCCGTGAGAATCTTTATTTGTTGCTTGTTGCAATGACTTTGAGAAGTTTGATAAAAAAAATGACTTCGAGAAGCCGGCGGCCATAAGTTTCGTATATTATTCGTTGTCATCAAGGTATATGTCCAGCCATTTTTCACTAGTACGTGTAACACACATCAATATTAATTAATAATATGATAGTGTCACGTTGGTTAGACCTCTAAATATAAGACCTAAGACCTCGCTCGCATTATTCCTATTTGTTTTGTATACAGGGGATGCGTGAATAGATAAAACTCGTCAAAAAGAACAAAGGATAATTAAAAATAAATGACCTATTTCAAAGACAATAATGCGTCATATCTTATCCCATCATTATGTGTTTTTAATATGTCATTGTTTATAAGATTTGGATTTATAAGAGGGCCACACAAGTAATAAATGAGATAACAAATGTCTCCATTGTTTAATAATAAATGGCGGGTTACCACAAACACACGACTATGATCATCTGATTATAAAGGCAAGACGACGGATCGGAGCTCAATGGAGGCTTAGTGCTTAGTTAGGCTCTAGCGCATGTTATAAACTTTTCCGGCTGTTGCCAATAATTGCCATCAGCTCAGGAGTTTAATAAAAATGGAAAAACGTCTTAGTAACTCATTAGAAAATAGTAAGGAAATAAAACTGTAAGTAGACTTCCACAAAAATATAAATGCAAATTAATTTTTCATCAGAGAAAGTTTGTATATATTGATTGGTGAGTATTGACAAGTGCTGAATATTTTTTTTGCTCAGAAAAACAACATCATTAGTTATTGAAAAGTGGTCATGTAACCAATGAGTAGTTTGGCTCATAAGTGAGATACAACCACGTAAGGATAAGAAAATGTGTTCGAATCCCTGAGAGACGAGACAATATCCCTCGGGTCCGGATTAGTTTATTGTTAATAGGCGTCAGATTACCTGATGGTGTTGTTAATAAAAAAAAGAGGTCATGCAAGTGAATATAAAAAAAGCCTTGAAATACAAATAAGAGATATAGTTCATACTTTATATATGTAGGTTTGAAGTTAATTCCCTATATAAATAAATTTTATATTAAAGAATAGCATAAATAACTTCAATTAAAGAATAGCATAAGTACCTGGCAAAAAAAGCATGAATAGTATATAAACTTCAATTAAATAACTAGTTTGATGGGTAAAAATAATCAACAAATATTCCAGGAGGACGTAATTAAGCAATGAAGCAACTTCACCTCATGGAATGCACATTTTCCAGGCCAGCCATGTGGTGTTCATGTAACCAAACTAAACCAATATAAAAATGCAAGTTGTTAATTACTAGTAAACAAAGGGCCCAGGAAAAAGAGACCAGCCTTGGTATAGTCTTCCACCAAAAACAAAAGGGGGAACCAAAGATAAAAGTTGCAAGTAACACAACACAGGGCCCGGTTAAGACTGCGTTATTAGCATGGGATTTGTATTATTTTGACGCCACAAAAACATTGTCCAATTAATTCACTCTCTCCGCAGAAAATTAGTCAATACAAAACAAAAGCAGCATGAGTCAAATAAGTTGAACTTACTACAATACTAACTACCTACTCCTGCATATTCTACCATTCTTCTCTATTTCTCTTCTTTCAACCTTTCTTTTTCTCCGTTCAACAAGACAACGATGCCACAGGTCGAAACCCTAGTTTCTTCTTGTGCCGGCGACCGCAAAATCGCCTGCGAAACTCTCGCCGACGGCGACCAAGCAGATCAACCGAAGACCAACCCTGATTCGCCGCCGGAATCTTTCTGGCTCTCAAAGGACCAAGAATTCGACTGGTGGGACCGCAACGCCGTCTATGAGCGAAAGGACTCCGGCAAAGGCGGCGCCGCCGCCGCCGCCACCACCTCCAATTCCAATTCCAATTCCACCAACCTAAACCCTAATTTCAGGTCCAAATCTCAGCGAGTTTCTTTAAAATCAAAAGCCTCCATCTTCGGCCTTCCTAAGCCTCAGAAACCTTCCTTCGCCGACGCCAAGAGTCGCCGGAAAAACACCAGATTGTTCCCCAAACGGAGTACCTCCACCGGAAAATCGGAATCCTCTCTTCACGAACCGTCGTCGCCGAAGGTTTCTTGTATGGGAAGAGTGAGATCGAGGAGAGACCGAAATCGAAGGCTGAGAAGTCGCCAAAGATCATCTGAATCTGGTCCTGTTAAAGAGAAATTGATAAGAAGTAAAAGTAGAAGTAATAATCGGAAACAAGGTTTCTTTGAAAGCTTTCGAGCTATTTTCAGGTCTCGCCGGCGAGAAAATAAGGAAGAGAAATCTGAGCTTCCGCTTCAGAGTGGGCCCACTCGGGCGAGGAATAGTGCTGCTAGCGATTTTGGCGATTCTTTTGCTGAGTCGACGCCGAGGAATAGTGTGAGCGGAGGTGAACCGCCCGGTTTAGGTGGGATGAAGCGGTTCGCTTCTGGGAGGCGGTCAGGCGCGTGGGATGTAGGTGAGGCTGAGATACACGCGCCGGTGTAGTCGATATGGAATCGCCGATGACGTGGCAGGTTGAATAACGGTCTCAACAGTTCCCATGTATTTTTACTTTCTACTTTTACCACGTTGGTTTATAGGTTCTGTAATCTGTTCTTGCTTCTTTTTTTTAAAAAAAAACTTTTAGCTTTTACTTTCTCAGCTCTCTTCTTCGCGTCCGAACAATTTGTAAATAGATTCTTGAGTGCTTTTTTTGTGTTTTTTTTAACAAGTGAGCAGTTGTAAAATTCATTTTAATGGATCTGTGTGTGTAAATTTTCTCCAAGTAGTATAATATTTATACCCATATGATTCAGAGCGGGAAGGATTGCATCCTTGTAGATGTTTTAACTTTGATGAATGAAGGTTTGAATGATGGGAGCTTTCTTTATCTGTCTCTGCATAATTAAATTTGGTGCCATAGTTTGGATGTCGTAGTGCAAAGCTAATTTATTTATAATTTATGATCGTTGGAGGTTGGCATGATTCTGATAATCTTATTTGATCAATACCGATCCATGTTTGTTGATCATAAAAATCTGAAGGATAAAATAAAGCTACATTATTTTTGTCTTGGCAAACGCATCATGATTTCCCTGAACTAAGTTTATGTGTCAAAAAGACATGTCACCACGCACTATGTGTAATTTCCATCATAGACGACTACGTATTAAATGGTGTTGATTGGGTCGGGATTGGTTGAGGGTTGTCTCAATTCTCCTGCCTTGCACCTACTTGTTTTCATGTCACAATTACTACCTTATTTTTTTGTCCTTGATATAAGTCACTAATCGCCGCATTAAATGTTTTTTCCCACTTTACTCATAGTATTAATGGAGATTCAAAATTAAAAATGTGAAATACATCATTTAATCATTTAATGAAGTATTGAGTTGGAAAATGTGGAAACTTTAGCATGAATTTTAGGACCCAACTAACATTTCTTGGTATATGAGAAATTGGTGGTTGGTGACTTACAATAAGGATTGGAGGGAGTATATTTGTGTATGTTAATCTCCTCTCTTTTTTAAACCATCATGATGCTAGTCATTTTTAACTTCGCAATGAACCACTAAATTTTTTTCTTTTATATCGAGTTGATGAATTTTTATTTTGTTTGAACGAAAATAATATTATCAAATGTCTATGGTAGTTTGTTAAGATCAAAACATTATGGTTCGTCGTGATAACATAAAACTCATTTGACGAATGCTTAGAGTTTAGATTAGAATAGGTTTGAGCTTAGTGCTTGAGGATACAATCCACCGTGCAAGATTATGTTGAGGTCTATTCATTTGGTTGTTTACAATATCAACATATTTTATTTTCATAAAGTATCCTCACTAGCATATCAAGTAATTAAAGAATTATATATTTATTTTCTATATTATTATTATTATTATTATTATTATTATTATTATGACATAATTCATTTAATATTATAGTCGTAACTAGTAGCTGAAAAAAAAATATCCTTGACAAAGGCAATAAAATCAACCATACAGTGTTCCGATGAGCCTTAGGTCAGAGGTTAAACCAATTAAGGCATATGCTGCTCTAATGAGGGATGCGTGAGTATGAGACTTAGGTCAGAGGTTATTTTTTTTAAAAAAAAAAAAATACACTGCCATCACTTAACATGACTTATTTTGTCATTATGAGTAGGCCTCCTCTGTTTTCCACCCACACGCTTCATACCTATTTGCAATACACTTCAAAACTCACAACAACAATTAAAACCAAAACATATACTTATGTCCTACATTTAAAGGAGGTAAGTACTATTTAACAGGGGAAGCAACAGGAACCCCCGAACTGTTAAGCTTGAGCAGAGTATTTAAGAATTTTGCGGCCATCGAGAGGCATGATGGGCCTTGCATTATTCTTACACTGACGGCTTAAAGGTGCCTTTAGAAGATGGAGCTGCTGATGGGAGATTGATCTGAGACCACTCAAAATGGTCCACGTCACATTCTCTTTGCATGGAGGAGTTGTCAGAGAACCCATATATCTGTAATAGCTCCTAGCCTTTCCCTTCACATGCCTCACATTAAACCTTCCAAGATCAATATGGCCTGAACTTTCATTTGCCAATTCAACCAGCTTCTTCTCCATCTGCACCCATATGGAAGTTTTGTTTAGTCTTTCATATACTTCATTGCAAGTTTGCAACACAACCTCATATTGATTTAAATCAAAGTGGTTTAACTTCTATAGCTTACCTTGGAAATGATAGGATCTGGATGGCCCAATTTATACAGCACACTCACAACTGCAAAGCTTTCCTCTTCGTTCTGGTGTACTAGATGCAGTTCTGCTTCCATTCTGGATTCATAGTATATTTAAAATAATGGTTGGCATCTTCATGTTATCATGTTCTAATTTTTAAGTGAGAGAGAAAATTAGTGAAGTAAAAAGTTACTGTTTCCCGTTAATTCGGTGCTCTGAAGGAGAATGCCAGTGCATCTGCTTCAGGTAAAACTCTTGACCATGTATTCTCATATATCCCGCTTTCTCATCAAAATGAACCTACACATGAATAATATATAATCACTTTGGAACTTATAAATAATGATTTAACAATAACAGTGAATGTTCCTAGTTCAGGAACAGACCATGATGTTGAATACGTTGTTGACAAGTGAGGCATTTGAAGAGTGATAGTGTCTTTCTAAGGGCTTCCATTGCTTGCTGTACACAATATGCTCCTTCCTAAGGTCCACCGGAGACTGATATTTCCCTTTTGAGCAAGCTGAGAAGCTTGGACTTAAGCTGCCCCATTTGTTTGGACCATTCGTACCATTATAGCCAAAATTAGGATCTGGTGTGTTTCATCAAATAACACATCATGAACTCATATCAACACAGATAACATGATTAGATGAACCCACTTTCATTTAATTTTAAGCCATGGCTCAAACTAGACCTTTGGACGAAAACTAAATGGAAACTCAGTTTTAGTCTTCACTTGGACAGGGTGCTAAGAGACTAAATATACTAGGCTAGACAGTCTTACTTCTATTTTATGCAGAGAAAAGAAGCTGATTCAAACCACAATCTTGAACCCTACGGTAAGCTTACCATTGAGTCAAGTTGGTTTCCTTTATATGTAAGTTTATACCTCTGCTATATGTATGTTTGGACAGAAAGTATTGCATCCAAATCATTTGTAAAACTGATCATTATGAACAATAAATTCCTAGCACATGCTGTTGAAGTGAACACATGAATGAAACTTTATATGTATGCAAAGAAAATTTGTTGACGCTGGAAACAACAGAGCAGCCATTGCAGAAGTGACACAAGGTTCGATCTTTACCTGCGCAAGCACGAAGAGCGAGCAAATCAAAGGAAAATATTAAGAAGAAAATCGCCAAGGCCATATTGGACAGGCTGGAATGAATGGCTAGCTAGGTTGCGTTTTATTCTTTGGATTAGCTTATATAGGCGAAGACACTCGCGTTGTTGCATACACTGCTAATTATAACGGTTCGATGCTGTGATCGGAGCAACTATATGGTGTTTATTTTTAAAATAACATTTTTGCAAATAAATTATTTATTGAGAGGCCGTTATCTTGGGGAGTCATATTCATAATTCTGAAAACATTTTCACCACAAATATTGTTGAAATTAAGTACTTAGTTTTTTTGTTTCCCTGTACTCGTTGTTGCCTTGCCTCTGTCACGTAACATCAAACTTATTTTTTAATTTTTTGTTTAAAGTAAACCATTGTACATGCCTGAAAGAATTATGCTCACGTTACAGGATGGAGGGTGATAAGATGCACAGAACATTATTATACTATGTGGAAATTAAAAGTGATTTTGATAAATATTATAAGAGCTTCCCACACGATCCATGTTCCGTGATTCACATTCCTCCCGCGTCTGAAAATGGATGTTAAAGGCCAAGGAGTCCACTTTGAGTGAGAGAGACTGGTATGCAATTGCTCATATGTCACTTTAGGAGGCTGCGTGGGATTGACCAAGCAGCACTTTGAAAGTTTGTGCATGCCGAAAGCCACATATTCTTAAAAATAGATAATACTGATGATATATTTGTAAAAAAAAAAGCATCTTCAAATTTAAAAGCAGCGAAGATAAAATTCCATAAAATATTGTGTTGGTTTTGGTTGCCAAGTAAGATGTGAAATCAGTTGTGCTATATTAGTGGCCATTCTGCATTGTTAAATACTTAATTGATGGGAACTACTTAATAGGTACAAAGTTTGTCAATTATTCCCTTAGTTAAAATGTATCCCCTCTAACTCGCGTGCGAAAATTAGAGAGAAATTCAACATTTGTATAATCAAAACCTTGTGTGTGTGTGTGTGTGTGTGTGTGAGAGAGAGAGAGAGAGAGAGAGAGAGAGAGAGAGAGAGACTTTCAAAATAATGATGATAATAATAAGCGTTAAAAATATTAGAAACTAGCTAAAGGATTTGAAAGTGGCAATGATATTTTGGATCGATAATAACAATAATGGAGGCCATCACCAATATAAAGAGCCCCACACACAATTGCTTCCTCCCAATCACAACCTCTTCCTCTGCACAGCCCACATGATTTGCTCCCCAGCCACTTCATATGTAATGGATGGAAATAGTTCATCAATCTGTATTATTTTTGTATATCTAAACAACAAAGACTTGAAGCCCTCCAAATATGTATTTAATAAAGATATATCATCACATCTTTTGCAGCATTATTATTTAAAATATATGGATGCACGACAAATATATGAGTAAATTAATAGATTTTGAATTTTCATTCCGTTTAAAAAGCGATGACTGCTGCTGCCTCTTCCCTTTGGATTACCCAAGAGGATATAATTCTATAGAGTAATACTATAAATGCAGAGTACGAAAGTGTTTGACACATTTTTTAACACACACGCGTAATTTTGCTACAGTACAAAGATTAAATTTAACATACGGGGCAACGTAATTTTTAATATTATTGTTTAGTAACCTAAAATCGTCATATAGTGCATCTAAAATATCGTGTCATGCCCTGAAAATATATATATATATATATATATATATATATATATATATATATATATATATATATATATATCGTGTCATGCATGAACGGGAATAATCCTGCCAATTACATTAGAACTTTTCAGCTTTGAAATTGCTTTCCCACTGCCGAGCTAACTCTTTCTATGGATTAAGTAGACGTTGGATATATAGTTTAGCAGTATGATTAATTTTATAAATTTCTGGGATTGACAAAGTTTAAGTAACTATTTTGTTGCCAACTTGTTAAATACAGTTGTAGCCTGTAAGGGTTAATTGTACATTATTAGTCGGTTATTTAGCTACTTTTTTTCAAATGATTACTCTTCTAGTCATATTTATAGGGCATTTCTATGTTTTATACAAACCAAGAAAAACCTAAAACGTTATTAATTTTCTACTAAACCAACAAATTTCCTATTCTACCCTTTTTTAATATCTACTACTCGTATATCACATGAAAATGAAGTCAACACATAATAAATGAAGAGTGAACTTGTACCATTAATAATGAAGTGACTTACATATAAGATCAAAAAATATCTTATCTCTCTGCCCTATAAATAGAACTAGAGGAGTATTTAGCTACTTATTCCCTGCATTCTTAATTATATGACACATTTGAGGAATTGAGGGCATGAACTTGTTTCTAAATATAAAATTTTTTTCCCTCTTTTTTTCACATTTTCCTCTAACTTATCCCTATTAAAGCCCTTCAATAATGACCAAGTGAAAGAGGAGGGTAGGAATAAATTAAAGAATTGTATATATGGTGTTTTAGCAATATCGTGATTTTAATTAACTTAACTAATATTCTTAATCTAATCAAATTATGTAAATATGTCTTATATTTTTTTTTTTGAAAAATTAATGATGTAAGATTAATCACTTTAAAATGTTTATAATTATATTTTTCCTTAAAACAAATTTACTCTACTAATAAATAACCTATAATCTAATTACATATGACATGTGTTATAATTTAGTGTCTAATTAGATTCCTTAATTAAAAAAATGTCTAAGAGATCCTATATACAATATATAAGAGCGATCTCAAAGTTTGGGCAGACTATTCTGTTCCGTTTACAGTAGTTTCTCCGCCCGGGGTAGTCCCAACTCCCAACACATATGCATAACTTAACTAAAACGGATAATCTAAGCAAGAGCAGTATGGGTGTGTTTGGCAAGAGCCAAAAGTAAGGTGTCACATGATTTTTTTTGCTTATTTTTACTTCTAACTTACTTTTGCTTTAAAACATGTATGAGAGCAAAGTAAGATTAAATTGCTTTTGAGTCAAAAGTAAGGTGGGAGGAGAAGTATCATTTTCTTACTTTTTCTTACTTATTGTTTCTTGCTTTTTGCTTCAAACTCTCTCTCTCTCTCTCTCTCTCTCTCTCTCTCTCTCTCTCTCTCTATATATATATATATATATATATATATATATATAGACACAATTCCTTCGATCCTAAATATAAGACATATTTACTTTATTTTATTAGATTAAAGATGTTGGTTAAGTTAGTTAAAATATTATGATATCCAGTATACATTAACCATTTATCTCTTATTGTCTAATAATGAGGAACACTGAGAGAGATAATTTGAGAAAATTTGATAAGAATTAGCAATAGATCTTATATTTAGGATCGCAAGGAGTATGTGTGTGTAAAAATTTTAATTTATATGTATTTTATTTTGAATTATCATCTTCAAATTTTTAATGTTAATTCATATATTCTCTAAATTATAACAATATTTTAATGTCATATTTATTTCTAATAAAATTAATGCTATAATATAATCTTATTTTTTTCAAAGTAAAAATCTAAACGTAAATCTAAAAGTCATACTGAAAAAAGTAACTTATACTCACTGCATATCCAAATATAATCACAATACACAATAGAACTTTTTTTCAATCTTACTTCTACAAAAGTCAAATTGAAAAAAAGTTACTTTTCCATCGGCAATCCAAACACACCTATAAAGGTCATAAAAAAGCAAGAGCAGTAAGGGTCAAGAACGGACCTTCAGAGTTAAAATACTACCTCCGGTCCTAAATATAGGACCTAATTGACTTTTTTTGGAGAGATTATGGTTACGAAATAGGTTATTAAATGATGAGATATTTGATATATTTTTAGATTATCCATTAGTTTATAGGTAAAATAAACTAAATTAAGGGAAAAAATAGATAAATCAATTTATAATTAACTTATTTTGCTTTTTTAAGGATTTTCTAGAAAAAATCAATTAGGTCTTATATTTAGGACCGGAGTGAATATTGTTTTTATAGATAGATAACTACAAGGTACATAGTAATATTATTTTATATATTGTTTAATGTAATTAAGATAAAAAATTATTAAAATCTGATATGAAAGATTTTAAAATATCTGAATCCATATACATCTGATGCAGGGAATTCAGCTGAAAAATGTCCCTGACATGCGCATATATTTTTCTGAGTGGTTTAAGATGACCACGAAATTTGTGAGAGGACGTCAATGGAGGTCAACTTCGCGTTCTTTATTTATGCCCCGAAGACAATATTCTTAGTCCCCACTTCCCACATTGTAAGGATCACAAAACAGAATAATTTTTGAAGTGCTCATGGAGATGCAAATGCAGACAATGAAAGATATAGGAAGAGAATGCTTCCTATTTCAGCCTTACAAAATGCTTCCTACTATCTTGAGAAGACCCACAGGCCACAAGTGATGTCTAGATTATTGACGAACCGCCCTGCAGTTTCTTAATGGCAATCTTCGCTTAATTTTGTTACTAGTACTAGGCCTTACTAAGTTCTTTATATCAAATTTACATAACCTAAATATTACCTCCGGTTCTAAATATAAGACATAGTTGATTTTTTTTTGAGAGATCAATGTTGCGAAATAAGCTATTAAATTAGGGAAAATTAATTTGAGGTCCCCACAAGGGACTTAATACTAGAAAAGTCCCAAAAGTTGAAAAAATTAATGTAGGGTCCCAAGGGACCTCACTTTAATATATTTGAAAAGTGAAAAGACAGTTTTGCCCCTAGTCTTAATAAAAAAAATACCCCACCCACCTCTCTCCCCTTCTTCACCGACCCCCCACCCCTCCTCCTCCCCCACCGGCCACCTGCCCCCCCTCTCCTCCTCCTTCTCCCCCCTCCACTGCTACCACCCCTCCACACCCACGTCACCCGCCACCCCTCCCCCTCCCCCACGCTGCCCCCCCTCCCCCCTCCACACCCACGCTGCCCCCCTCCCCATCCCCCACGTCATGTCGGTGCGCCTTGTGCGCCGTTGAAGGTGGTGCCGATGACGCTAGGGCCGAAGATGTTGAAGGCGCAACCGAAGTTGAGATGTGGGAGATGTGTGGGGTGGGCGGAGGTGGTGGGGAGGGTGGCAGTTTCAGTGGAGAAGAAGTCGGAGGAGGAGGAGGAGTCGGAGTAGGAGTAGTGGGAGGGATGAGGGATGACGTGGGGGAGAAGGGGGAGGGGAGGGGGCAGCGTGGGTGTGGAGGGGGAGGAGGGGCAACGTGGGGGAGGGGGAAGGGTGGGGGATGACGTGGGTGTGGAGGTGGCCGGAGGGGGAGGGGTGGGGAGTCGGTAGAGTAGGGGAGAGAGAGGAAGAGGAGAGAGAAGGGGGTGGGTGAGGTATTTTTTATTAAGACTAGGGGCAAAATTGTCTTTTCACTTTTCAAATATATTAAAGTGAGGTCCCTTGAGACCCTGCATTAATTTTTTCATTTTTTGGGACTTTCTAGTATTAAGTCCCTTGTGGGGGACCTCAAATTAATTTTCCCATTAAATTATCACATATTTGATATTACCTCTGGTCCTAAATATAGAACCTAATTGACTTTTTTTTAGAGATTAAGGTTGCGAAATAGGTTATTAAATGATGACATATTTGATAGATTTTTAGATTATCCATTAGTTTATAGATAAAATAAACTATTTTAAGGGAAAAAATTAGGTAAATCAATTTATAATTAACTTATTTTTCTTTTTTTAGGATTTTCCAGAAAAATTCAATTAAGACTTATATTTTGGACCGGAGGGAGTACATTTTTAGATTATCCATTATTAAACTAGTCTAAGGGAAAAATTAGGTAAATCAATTTATAATTAACTTATTTTGTTTTTTTAGGATTTTCCAAAAAGTCAACTAGGTCTTATATTTAGGACCGGAGGGAGTATTTCAAATAGCTTTCTCGATCATTTTCATTTTTTATGAAATACATTGTACAAACATTTTTAAGCAATAAATTTCAAAATATTTTCAACCAAATATAGAAAATAAATAAATAAACTTATATAAAATACACTGTATTTAGTAAGGAAGTAAACAGAGTAAGAAATCTAGACTCAATTCTTGAGTGCAGTTGTAAATGTGCATTTAGGGCTTGTTTGGTTGTCTAGGGAAAGTTCCAAAGAATTAGAAAGTGAAGAAAGTAAAGGTTTTTGTGTAATTTACATATATCCCGGGCCCACAAGTTTTCTCTCTCCATCTCACTTTTTCTGGGGCCACAAACTTTATTTTCTCATCATTACCTAATTTACCTCTACTTTCCATTTTCACCCTTTCACTTTCCATTTCTTCATTTTTTTTCCTACAACCAAGCAGACCCTTAATCTGTTAACCCGATGTCATTCTTTGCAAGCGATGTCTCCATTTTCTTTATTTTCTCTCTCTCGCAGGATGTCAACTGAAAACTGTGAGAAAAATAGTACCAAACCACTTAAACTAAATGCCATTTCCACAAGGGATCAAGAACAGATAAAGCCTATTCCATAATAATAACAAAATACTCCTACATATTACACATTTTTCCTTATTCCTTCAGTTCTTCCATTTCTCTACAAACCAAACGTGCTAAGGTAATCCCACTGTCAGTCAAAAAAGGGAGAGTCTCCAATTTTCACTATTTCTCTTGATTGAGCTACTCGACTTAATTATTAGAACTACTTGCATTTAGGCAGACTAGTATAGTGGCATATAATGAGAGTGACCATAGTCTATAAATGTCACATTCATGAGCCTCTGGGAAACACAACTTACTGAAGAGCGTAAGTTGCTCTTAGATACTCTATAATCTCTGCACTCTCAAACATTCCTATCCCAGTGTTCGGATCATCCAAATAGGGCACCTGAAGTCAATTATAAGCATCAAAATTCATGTTATCCACTAACCAAAATGAAATCAGAAATAATACCTCAAGTCAGCAAATCTATAGTGTAGCATGCTTATGAAGATTACAAGCTTATTACCAGCATAAAGTCAAGTACCTGGAAATGTCCAGTTTTTTCTAATAGTATTTGTCGTTTTGGGCTACCTCGAGAACAACTGAAATGAAATGATTAAAATTAATTAAATGGAAAAAACAAGACTGTATATAGACCATTACACTACACGTAAGACTCCATTAACATCCTCAAATCACTAATGAAAATTTGTGTCTTTCCCATTTCAATACAGAGGAACTGTATATTTTTGAATTAACCATAACCATGCCTTTTAAGATTCATCAGCAATGCAATGGTAAAATATATATAACAAATAAGATGGTGGTTGTATAAATATGAAATAAATTAATATTGTAAGAAATTGTAATAAATTTTCTTCTTGGGTATCTGATATATGAGTAAGCCAGTTTTGGAACAAGGAAATTACGTGATTTGCACGTGTGGTAATTCCAACTCTATTAGTGTTTCACGGACAAGTTTGCAGAAAGGTGAACCCTGAAAGAAACAAAGCAGATCAGAATTGAAGTGCCAGTCCTATGTTCACAAACCAGAAAGATAAAACTGCATTAACATTTATGTCAATCAAAGATTCGGTCTTATTGTTTATATTGAATTGAGCACTCTAAAGAATAGATCTGTATAAACTCAGAATTTAGATTCATGGCCTACCAACCTCATATGCCCATAGTTTTAGTGGCTCTGGAGGTAATTTTGCAGGTTTATAAGAGCTTCCCTGAAAATAAACATTAAGAAACTCTTGGATTCTCTAAAAAACATACAATTTCGCCCTTAAAATTGAGTAGATAGGAGAAAACCACACTACCTTTCCCGCTCGACCAAGCATACCTAAGCCAGCAGTCAATGTCTGCAGCAAGTAGACAATAATTTTTTTTTACTAAACTGATACATGTGATATAACTTATAGATAGTAGAGCCAGATTCTAACCGTAAATAACCCAAGAGATAAAGTGAGTGGAACACTTCCATCTCCTACAGATCAGAAAAAGAAATATTTAACAGGCTGCAAAATAGCAAGTTGACTCTGAGGTAAGAAATAAGAGAAGATCTCCGTATTCACTCAAGGGACCAAATTCACAGTTTAGAGTTATATTTAATATGAAACCAACAACAGTTATATCTTATCCTTATTATGATTGATGGGGAAAAAATTAAATCAGTGTATGATGGAAACCAAGGTAAATATGATGGAACACACCATATTTCTCAGCCAAGTACTTGATTATGTCATCTGATTCATACATTGAAGCGCCTGTATTTGGATCCACCTGAAACAAAGATACACAAAACCGGAATTATCTCTCAAAGACATACACGTAACCATCACAGTACTTGACATTTCAAGTGCATACATAACCACCAAATTACTACATAAAAAGCTCCTGGAAACCATAAACAAGAAGAAAACTTTTTGTTTTCTGAAACAACAAGAGAATCATTACTGCAGAATTAGATGGTTCAGTTCCATTCAATTTCAAATGCTAACGTTCGAAGCCTATTGCAAGAAAGTAGAAAATAGATGCTAGAAGGGTAGCTGAAAACAGCTACCTAGTTTTTACTACACTGATAAAGTAGTGAAGGTCAACAAGTTTATTTTCCTTTAATTAGAATATGATTGAAAAGCCATAGAAAGTTTGATTTTCTTTTGGTTTAAAGGAATCAATCTAACCATGTAGGGGAATTGTTGTTTTCCACCCATCTCAACAACCTTCGGACGAAAGTTTGGTCCATTCCTAGGGCATGGGTAGTAAAGAACATCTATGTCCAAAACAGCAACCATTTCCCTTACCTGTGCATAATCAAAATGTTAGCCCAACCCACACCAAGAACAAGGTCTCATATATGATAACAGAAGTACTCCGGCCAAAATACATTCTAATTTTGCACAAATTCTAATCATTCCCACCTCCACCACCCAAAAAAAAAAAACAAAGGAGAAGTTGTAGCTTAAATCCTCCAAGATTAAAACCCATACCTTTCGACAAAACGGACAGCTGCACATGATCCATGATAGCCCACAAATTAGAAGGAAAAACGAAATATAGGTAGTTAGTTTATTATTTGAAGAGGTATGTGAAGATATAAGCTAGACATAAAAGGGAGTAACTGAAATTTTCGTTGATACAAAAGAGGGAGAAAGGGGAGGTATATAGTACAACGCATTCTGACAAGCAAAAACAGAATACCTCTCAAATTCATATATCTCTATGGGCTTCTCTGGGCGAGGGCCTAACTTTGCCGTTTCTTTTACCTTATACCCTGGAATCATATCCCTCAGGTTAACACGTAAACAAAGTACAACGATGAAAAGACTATGGACTGTCACACTTAAATAGATTTCCCTGTAAAATAGGCATTTTCAAGAAATTGTTACAAAATGCATGCGACTGATTATTCATGTCCAGACACAAACTTGAAAATATAGGTGCTCATTTCATTTTTTAAACAATCAACAGTTGGACATGCAAACTTATTACATTTTTCTTCAACTTTCTAATTCACATCAGCAAGAAAACAACACATTTAAGGACAACATGCCATAACTAAGCCGTGTAATGCATTAAACTTTGAAAACCACAGGTATATACCAAAAACATCCAAAGCATACAGCAGTAAAAAAATATCAAATCATAGAAGATAGCAGACTGCCAGACTTATACCAGAAACTTCCAAAGCATACTGATCAGGTGGAAATTCATCCTTAGGAACAAAGGAAAAAGAATACCTGCCATGACACAGCACAAGCTCAGAAAATTCAGAATTCAAGCGCTATATAAATTTACACTTGAGACACTCTGTCCAATATGCAGCACATAGAGAAACAATCCTATTTCAAGATTTTTGTCTTCCATCAGATATTATACATGTTGACACCAACTTGGGGTGAAAAGTGATACTATTATAATACTTCCCCTTTCAGTCCTAAATATAAGACCTGACTGACTTTGTTTTGGACATATTAAGGTTGCAAAATATTTTACTCCCTCCATCCTAAATATAAGACCTATTTGACTTTTTTGTAAAATCATAAAAAAACAAAATAAGTTATTTATAAATTGATTTACCTAATTTTTTCCGTTATACTAGTTTATTTTACATTTAAACTAATGAATAATCTAAAAATATATCAGATAGGTCATAATTTAATAACCTATTTTGCAACCTTAGTCTCTCCAAAAAAAAAGTCAACTATGTCTTATATTAGAACCAGAGGTAGTATTAAATTATGACATAATTGATATGTTTTTAGATTATCCATTAGTTTAGAGGTCAAATAAACTAATTTATAATTGACTTATTTTATTTTTTTTAGTATTTTCCAAAAAAATCAATTATAGTTATTATATTTATAACCGAGGAAGTAGTTGGTTACCCAGAAGCAAAAACTCCAGTTCCAAAGCGAAGGAACAAGGGAAGGGCAGCTCCAAGGACGTCACCACTCTGGTCAGGGTCAACGCCAAATGTCTTGGGCTCAGGAGCCTTGAAATTGGGTGGAGGCGCGAACGTCAAAGACGAGGCTGCAGAATCAGATTTCGGGTCTTCCGTGGTGCTCACAGAAGAGGAAGTGCTTTCCGAAGAGGCTCTAATGGATATTCTTCTTCTGGTCACTCTTTTAGGCAAAGAAAGAGACCCCAAAACTGAGAATTGTGAGACACTTAGAGCTCCTGCCATGGCTCTCAGAAGTGTATGTCACACTTTAAGTTTACCCGGATGAGAAAGATTGCGTTTATTCGATTGGGTAAGGTGTAAGTTGGGTACAATGCTGAGGATGGAGTATCCAGTTGATAGATTTGGAATCACTGAATTAAAAATATCTATTTTGGAGGCAAATGAAAGTACCGATTAACGTCATTTTTAGAGTTTTGCCTCCACATGTGATTTTAATGTAATGTCACTACTCTGTCTACTCACTAGCTTCCCCCCACGTTCACTCTACTGCCTGCACGACACACAATGTAAGAAAGAAAACGTGAAAAATATTGAGAGAAAAATCACCGTCCTTGTTAGAATTTCACATAACTTTTTATAATAAATAATTGGGAAAATGACAAAAAAATGACACTTGAATTTGAGTTGGACAAAATGGGTTCTCCAATTCCAACTTAGACAAATAAGGGATAGTCCCCAATTTGTCCAAAATGAAATTTGTGACTTTGTGCTAAAAAAGTAGTGAATGACATATTCTAAAGTAGTTAACAACGATTAGTTGAGTAGTTATTGTGAATGGTAGTTAATAGCGATACTTGAGTAGTTAACATCGATACTTAAGTAGTTAATAGTTAACTACTCAAGTATCGCTGTTAACTACTTTAAAATATATCATTCACTACTTTTTTGACACAAAGTCACAAATTTTATTTTGGACAAATTGAGGACTATCTCTTATTTGTTCAAGTTGGAATTGGATACCCCATTTTGTCCAACTCAAATTTAAGTGTCATTTTTTTGTCATTTTCCCTAAATAATTTGATTAGTAATTTAGTTGAATTACTTGAATCATTCATTTATCCCTATAATACTACCTTCGTTCCTAAATATAAGAGCAAGTTGACTTTTTTGGAGAATCCTAAGAAAGTAAAATGAACAATTTAATCATAACATATTTTGTACTACCTCAGGTCCTAAATATAAGACCTGACTTTTTTTTCGAGAAGCTAAGGTTGCGAAATAGTCTATTAAAAATCATGACATATTTGATATATTTTTATATTATCCATTAGTTTATAAGTAAAATAAACTAGTTTAAGGAGAAAAAATCAGGTAAATCAATTTTATAATTAACTTATTTTGCTTTTTTAGGAATTTTCAAAAAAGTCAAATAGGTCTTATATTTAGTACCGGAGGGAATATATTATTAGATCATATGTAAGTTTATAAGTCAAATAAACTAGTTTGGTGAAAAAATTTGGGAAAATCAATTTTTAATTACCTTATTTAGTTTTCTTAGGATTTTCCAAAAAAGTCAACTTGCTTCTTATATTTAGGAACGGAGGGAGTATTATTGAACTACCATTAGTATTATTGAACTACCATTAAGGTTCATGCACCCAACACCTAGAGAATGATTACTTTTTTATTAATTATAATGAAGCTAAGGGAATTCATCAATTAACATTTGACACATGAACCAATAGCATGCATGATACTCGAGGTGAGTAGTAGAACTGGATGGAGTATAAGATTTAAAGGTATGTATTTGACTCAGGTGAAAAGGGTGTGTATGTGTGTGTATATATATACTCCCTCCGGTCCTAAATATAAGACCTAATTGACTTTTTTGAAAAATCATAAAAAAAGCAAAATAAGTTAATTATAAATTGATTTACCTAATTTTTTCCCATAAACTAGTTTATTTTACTAATAAACTAATGGATAATCTAAAAATATATCAAATATGTCATGATGTAATAGACTATTTTGCAACCTTAACCTCTCCAAAAAAAAGTCATCTAGGTCCTATATTTAGGACCAGAGGTAGTATATATTTGATTACATAAAATAATTTCTTAATTATGAACATTAAAAACAAATATGATTATACTAAGAAAGTTATAATTTTTTACTGCACTTATATTTAATTTACAACATGCTTAGTTTCGATTTTATTTAGATTCATATGAAAAAACTGATCCTATATATGCTGAGTTGGAGCTACAACTTCCTCTAATTACACTGTTCCTATTTTAAATCAATAAATTGTAACTACGAGGATGAATATCTACAATTGAAAAACTAATATTTTTAAAAAATAACTACAACAAGAATATCAAGTATCAGCGGCCCAGGTTGAACATCAGTTTGGGATATGATGGACTACTACTTCCAACATAGGATATGCTCTTTGTAAAGCTACGATGGGCCGGTCCAGAAATGGGCCATTCCATAATCAATCTGTTATACGTTATTTTTTAATGCAATATTATTTTTTTTTTGCTAACGAAACGAGTCAACGACAATCAAATTGAAAATTGGGTTAAGAGGGAAAGAGATTGATTGCTCATTAAGCAGGGTCTTGTTCCTTTTCAAATGAGAAAAATGCATGTTTTTAATGAAGTTAAGGTTTTCTTCAATATTAAATTATAGCAGTAGTATGGAAGCTAAAGCACGATCTCTCACATATTGTAATTTCTTTATATATGAAATCTTGATGCCATTAAATTTTTTTAATGGACAAGAAGTTTAGGAAAGGGGTCTGCTTCACATGCACGATCTAACAACATATCTCTAACTCATGATCACTAAGGCTTATTCATGTGCGCTAACAAATAAGTCATTTATTTCTATCTATATAGATAGGTTTCACCCAACTTTAATTGGATGTGGAGATGTCTCGTCAATCGCTGCAACTAAGTGTTACTCTTAGAGAATCAAATTCTTGTCAAGATGGTTGAATGTCCAGCCCTTTCACCAGCTGAACTAACACATCATGGGTAGACGATGGGTCATGATGCCTTTAAATTAAAGCATAAACCTTTTCATTCAAAAGATAATCATGTCCTATAATCAAGTGGGAGCACTTATCAAACTTCATGATGAATTGAATCTTTAACCCCCCAGCCCACCCCCCTTTTATGCTCATAAATTCATAGGTACACGTGTTTCGTAACAGAAATCATAGTTAACAGTTAATAAACATACTCCATTTTTATATAAAATTTTTCAATTGTTGTTATTGTATCAAGAAAATTAGATAGATATAATAAATTCATCACAATTCTTTGAAATTATCCTTAATTAAATTTATTTATTTGAGTTAAAAATAAAGCAAATAAAGTTATTTTCAATCAAAGACCTATACTAAAGACCAGCGTGTGCAATATTTTATACGTAGTACGGAGAGAGCATCAAATAAGAACTTTCTTAGATACCAATGTTGCTATCACTACAATAAAATAGTAAGCTAGTCACGTGGGGTATGTGGCGCATGGGGCAAGAGTGACAAAATCAACTTTGTTTGTCACGTATGACTTCCCCAAACGTGACACAAACTGGAATTGGACTTTCTTTGTGGCGCATGGACATGTTTGTGCGTCACAAACTTGACACAAACGTGACACAAACGTGACACAAACTTAAATTTAAATTTTTTGTGGCGCATGAGCTTTCTTTGTGGCGTATGGATCCATACGCCACACATATGACTTCCCAAACATGTTTGTGGCGTATGGATCCATACGCCACAAAGGGAAGTCATATGTTTGTGGCGTATGGATCCATACGCCACAAACATATGACTTCCCTTTGTGGCGTATGGATCCATACGCCACAAACATGTTTGGGAAGTCATATGTTTGTGGCGTATGGATCCATACGCCACATGACTTCCCAAACATGTTTGTGGCGTATGGATTCATGCGCCACACATACCCGTAAAAAATTTAAATTTTTTCCCTCCACTCTTCCCACTTTCTCCCTATATAAACTTCACTTCTCTCACATTTTCTCCTCCCCACTCTCTCCCCACTTTCTTTTCTCCTCTTCCTCTACTCCATTATTTTCCTCCTCTTCACTTCCATTCTTCATATTTAATTTCTCATTTAACTAATTATACTTAATTTTTTTTGCAGGCTCATTGTTTAAAATCTTCCACAATCTAAGGTATACACTTTATCATTCGTTAATACTTTGTTTTTTTTCTCATTCATTATAATTCAAATTCTTTTATTTCATTATAATACTAGCTTTTAATTATTTTTCCCTCTACTCCCTCTACTTCAAACACTCTCTTTCCTTCTTTCTAATTATTATCTCCTATTTTTTTATTTTTTTAAAACCTGCAGCTTGCCGAGGAAGAAGCTTCATCGGCAAGCTGCAATTTTTTTTTTATTTTCACTGCACCTTATGTCGCGCATGGGTTATGCGCGACATGATTTTATTGCATTAAAATTATGTGGCGTATGATACGTGACATAAGTTTGTTACGCCTCAATTTGTGGCGTATGGAGTTATGCGCCACAAAAAAATTTCCTACGCCACATACTTCACAAATTTCACCATTTTCAAACGTGACTAGCAGACATTTGTTTTGTAGTGTATATGGCGGGATTTGATACAAGACATCAGTATCATATGTGTTTAGCTATATAACAATGTTATATCCAACAGAATCTGATTCACTTGGATTTCCATGACATAATAAAAAAATACATAAGTAGAGTGCAGCAAGCTATGAGGAGAAAATCGATGCACTTAGTCTTTTTGAGTGTTATGATCCCAAACCTTAGCCTAACCAACATATATATGGTATTGCTTCCAAGGTTCATAAAATAATGAGCGGCCAATAATTAAGTACACGTCCATTTTCATCCATATAGGATATAGCCAGCGAACTGGACGATACTTTTGCAGTTTTGCTTCATCAACAAGTCGTAAAACAATCTTTAGGACCAATGGGAAGGGGTGATTCCAATTTCCAAGCAGCGGTGCCGTCCAACCACTGAGAGGCAAGTGTCTGTTTCCTTGAATGCCACCTCATCAGCTTTAACTTTCACGCTTTTATTTCCCATCATATTATTTCGATCTCTTGTTGAATTCTTTGAATTCAGCGTGTAAATTAAGCACATGTTATATGTCTTACTAAACATAAGATATATTTGTTAATTGAAATTACATATACATATTACCAAAATCACCATAACTACCTCTAGTTCTATTCCTCCTCTCTTATTTGTTTATTATTAAGGATTATCAATAAATATTATAACTAACATGGGAAAATGTTAAGAAAAATTACAAAGATGCCTATTACTCCCTCCGTTCCTAAATATAGGACCTAGATGACTTTTTTGAAAAATCCTAAAAAAAGCAAAAAATAAGTTAATTTTAAATTGATTTACCTAATTTTGTATTTTAAACTAATTTATTTTACCTATAAGCTAATGGATAATCTAAAAAGATATCAAATATATCATGATTTAATAACATATTTCACAACCTTAATCTTTCCAAAAAAAGTTATCTAGGTCTTATATTTAGGAATAGAGGGAGTATTTAAAAACAAACTCCCATGTATTTATAGAAAAAGCTCACATCACCGAATATATTTTATATTTATGAACAAGAGAGGTGATTCATAGAAAGTTATAACTTAATTTAATAACTTATCATTTATACGTGTGAGAATTATTAGGTCTGAAGTTTATGAAAATATAAGAAAATATTCTTTCCCAAAAAAGTGAAATTCTAGGTGCTCATCATACGTGTGTTTGTGGAATGTACACGACCGTGGCTACATTTTAATTTTGTCAATATGTATACTAGAGTATATTGGCATAATATTTAATTTGTCGTGTTTAATTGAAGTAGACGTTTGGAGAAAGCTTTGAAGAGGAAATCTAAAGAGGATCCAAGGAGAAAAACTATTTGGCTATGCGCGCCCTTGTAAGTTTGAAGTCCTAAAAAACCGTAGTTTTGATGACTTTCTGGTGAGAAAGGAATAGCGTCCCACTTTCTGGCCTTGGAAGTAGGGAAATTTGCAGTTTAGTCCCTGGTAAGGAAAATTAATACTGGAAGGTCCCAATACATTCCAAAATAATTATAAAATCTCAGGGGCCCTTTCCTGCAATTGTTTGCTTATGTTCAATGACCATTTTACCCTCATAAGATGAAAGCATAGTCCCTTGTAGGGACCAGTGAGATGACAACCATCTTTAATAAGGGCAAAATGGTCATTGAAGTTAAGCAAACAATTGCAGGAAAGGGCCCCTGAGACTGTATAATTATTTTGGAATGTATTGGGACCTTCCAGTATTAATTTCCCTTACCAGGGACTAAACTGCAAAACCCCCTTGGAAGTATATATCATAATATGTAGTCGGAGTTGTTGACAGAAAACAGAATTTCAACTCTCAGAATTTGGCCATTTAAAGCAGGGGCAACAAGCCAAAATAATAAAGGAGGCTTTTCTTTTATGTTGATAGAAAAAGAAGTCATATTTGAACTTAGGCAGCCGAGGTGGTAGACTAGTTCACGAAGTCTGTAAAAAAAATAACACATTTCAAAACCCAGAAAATTAATACACTTGCTCGAGAGGATGATAGGTGCAACTATTTGGCTTGGAAGTCATGAAAGAAATTATTTTAATTTGAAGTTTAAAGTGTTTTGGAAATGCTCTGTTAAATACAAAAATGTTTGATTAATCAAGGGGTGAAATACTGAAAGCATATGTGGTATTATTCTTCACGTTTTGACCTTCTATAACTGTAATTGAAAAAATACGATATAACAATAAGAAGCTGGTCGAAACTGGAAAATTGAAGTGCCTAAATATTCAGTTATTATTTTTTATGTTAAAACCGCCCAATAATTCCAGCACTTATATTGTTTAATCCGGACATGAGGAGTAAAAATGTTACTCATATTATTAGATATTTTCCCCATATGGAGATAATTATGTATACAACCTCTCTGATAGCATTGGCGCTTTTAAAAGTGGATAAGCCATTTATTAAACCGTCCAGTGATTGTGTGCCATCTAGATTAAACTTTCCCGTTCTATGATCTTTGATGATATTTCCATTACGAAGTAAATTAAAGACACGCTTATATAAATATCCATGCTCCCTTTCAATCAAGGGCCCTTTCACTTACTTGTACAACATTTGTAAACCAAATAATACTAATATTCGGTGTCAATGTACGATACTTATGTATATGCCAAATACAAAATTATATTTAACCACCAAATCACCAATACAATTATATTAATTATTCCATTTTTCCACTATAAGTATCAAATAATAGTAATATATAGCTTTTGTTTGTCACGCTTTATTTATGTCTAATTTATTATCACCGTGAGAATGTTTGTGTGTGTAGCTAGTACGCGGAATATTCAATTGCTCCATTGAAGTAGTTAAAAGAAAAGTCGCATCACTTGTATTATTATAAATACTTTAAATCTATAAATTGCGCTTGTAGGTTGAAATTTTGAAGTGATAATCATAACCCAACAATTCCTACCACCACTGGGAATAAACTGACAGTGAAGACTTGATTATTTGAAGTGCATGCGTGTTGACAACATCATCCTTTCGCACATCAACACTAATACCTTATTCTCTGCATATTTTCTGCATCCATATCTATCACTGTGGCGTACACTGGTGCATCTTTAGTTGTCTCTTTCTATCGAGTGCCTTTTAAGTCTTAGGACTATAATCTCTCTTTAAAAAATATAATACAAAAATTAATTATCAGTGAGGTTTTGAAATTAATCACTCACATAACACAAGTTTACCACTTGAACTAGTATTTAGTATGAGGTGATGACTTAGACGACATGTATAAAAAGGCTATTAATTTAGTGTATCGATCAGGAAAGTATGTCAAGCGAGGTACAGAATCATAGAAAAAAGACAGAGGAGGACAAACAATAAAGCTCAACAAGATTGATGAGCGAAACCTCTTAATTATTAATTGATCGATTTTAAAATATGGTTAAAATGTAATGACATTTGTACGATACCCATGCAGCTCACTAATAGGATAAAACTCGTAATTTTTGTAATATAGTTTTAACATGCATTTACACCACACAAAATTACATTTACAGCTAATTAAAAAAGATCTTACAGATTTAGCAACTAATAAAACAAAATGAATTTGCAAGTGAAGTAGTAAGTATTTATTATTAGTAGACTTAATTATAAAAAATAATTGTCAATTATTTAGACAAAAATACTTTAAATGTCAATAATCCTCCGACCACGGGTTCTTGGAGGAACTGACATTGCATGTCTGCTTCAATATAGATTAATACTGCTTTTGTATCAAAGTTTGATTTTGAAACCTAACTATACACATATAAATATGCAACTTCTTCTTGTCCTACTACGGAAACTGATGAGTGGACCACCACTTCCATCATGGCACAAGGCCGAACTATATCACTAGACGTTATCCTAATAGAGGGTGGCTGGGTTAAGTGACAAGAACCGAAAGGGAAAAAAGATACGATTCAATTGGTTACTTTTTTCATTTTTTTATTTACGTTGCAAGGAAAAAGTTAATCTGAGTCTTCGAATAAAATCTATTCTTCGCGCATGCAGGAGAAGCCATCATAACCAAAGTGAGAAAGAAAAGGGTGCTAGGGCAAGTTTGAATAACTCCAAAATGAGACTATTGCTTTCTTTATATAGACGTACAGCCGTGCTTTTGTCGTTGGAAGATTTCCTCATCTTCAGAGGATACAGAACTCAGCTAAACAAAAAGAGAGTTGATTATTAGATGAGTTCATTATTCACCCTCTTGTCTAATACAATAAATTTAATCGCTGAAAAACCATCATTACAATTAAACACGTTATTTGACTAGAAGAGGTATTTCCTTTTCTTGATCCAATTACTGGTCATGATCATACAGAAAATTAGTAGAATGTAGCGTGCAATGTCTATCGTAATTAGTAACAAGGTTCGCATCTCTTCCTGTTGTTACCCCTATTATTTATGAATATAATTCACGTGACTCAAAAGACAAATTCAATTACCGACCGACCGACCTTGAGCAACGTACTTGATTGTTTGTTTTATTTGTAGCCATTTCAATCAACGTGTTAGAGAAGCAACAGCAATTATATTGTCCCCCCCCCCCCCCCAAAAAAAAAAAAAAACCACTCACGTCTTCAAAGATATGTAAATTTGTTCAAAATTCATGATTTTTTTTTTTGGGAATGTAGGGAAACACACTGCCCACCCTTAGTAGGTTAGGGCTCATCAAGGCCAATTAGAATTAAGACTTATTTATAATTATGGAGAGATATATAAAGAAATTATATGGCCATCCCCACAAGTTATTATATATGAAACTATGGTTTTATGGGAAGTTAGAATTCAGCAAATACATAGAAAACGAAACTCTCTTTCATTCTCTTCTTTCATCCATGAGCTTCTGCATTATACATAATCGAATCTTAATCAGTGATTCCGATTCGTGTGGGAACTGAGAGAACCAATCAAATTTTAAATTTGCTTGAAATCCTTCATGGAAAAATAACAATAGTTAAGGAAATGTCTATAGTTTTTGGACTGCAGGATGAGATGGAGGGCTGTGTTTTGGGGAAAGGGAGGGAAAAATAAAGGAAAAAAGGAGGGGCTCCATGCCGCAAATAAAATAAATTACTAACACCGTGTTTTTTTACCAATAAGTACTACCTTTATTTCTATTTGGTAGTTAAAAACCGTCATAACTAAATTAGTCATATATATTATGAAAAATAGTCATATGTCGAGCAAACCTCTCACAATTATTTTTTTAAACATCGTCTAATAATTTGACGTTTATTGACAACTGACTAATCTAGACTCGAGAGGTAGGAGTGTTGTCACATAGTACAAGATTGTCTTCTCTTTCAATGAAAGTGCTTTGCGGGAATTGAACAGACGTTTCCATCCTTATCGGAGTTGAAGTCATTGGTTACCGCAACTATTTGTTTTGCTTGAGCATACAAATTAACATAAACAACAAGAGTGGCAAAGGAACAGTTGATATATGTGTGTTAGAATTAGTGAGAGAGCACTTTGGAGAAATGCGGGTCAACGACTTGGGCTTTTGGTCACAATCCACTTCTACAACTCACTACACCACCCAGCACCATCCTCTTATAATCGGTCTCTCATTCACTCCTCTTTATTGACTTAGCTTCACCAACTCGACTCTTTGGGTTGTCCGAGTCAACACTCCAGAGTTTTAAACGATGGCACTTTTGTAATTCCCGAACCTTTATAAGGGTAGTTTTTGAAGCAAATTCTCTTATATACAGATCTCATGCATCCTTCCTCTCATTCCGAAAACCAGAAAAAACTAACAAGTAAGCTAGCATTATTTTCTTTCTCCTTCGTACTAACAACTAATCACTAGACACATACAAGAATTATATAACCATGGGGAACTGCTTAGTCCTCCAAGACAACATCGTCAAGGTCGTGAAAACCGATGGTAAAGTTCTTGAATACAAGGCGCCCATTAAAGTCCACCAAGTTCTGACTCAATTTTCTGGTCATGCAATATCTGAGTCATTACCTGTCATTCGACATCTCCATTCCAACGTAAAGCTGCTCGGAGGTCGGTTGTACCACCTTGTTCCCCCGGCGTCGCCAACATCTCCGAAAACTAGCAAGAAGAAGGTGAGGTTTGCGAATCCAGAAGTAGAAAGTGATGATAAAGAAGAAGAAAGCAGAGTGGTAAGGATTAAGCTGGTTATTAGTAAGAAGGAACTGCAGAATATGCTGTGCAAAGGAGGAGTTTCGATTGACAACTTATTACCTCTTGTTCATGGTGAAAAAGGAGAAGATGATGGTGAAGATCAAATTCATGAATATGGCTTCCAAGGGTGGAAGCCAGCATTAGAAAGCATACCAGAAGTAGACTAACAATATATGTATTGTGAGTTTGTACTTTTAGAGCTTTTTTTTCTCACTAATTGTAACATTCCCAGTAGCACTGTTTTATATACCATAATCTGGGTGACAAGAGATTACTACGTATAGCTTGGTTCCTGTTCTTAATATTAGATCCACTTTAATAAAATTGAACTAAAAAGTGGATCTCATGTTAAGAATAAGAGATTGGTTACATATCGATGGCCGCCAAAGAACGGATAATCAAGGTTTATTGCTTAAGTAATTCATAATTAACTTGAAACCACGAATGTTCTAAATATCTGTCTGTATTTTGTTTTTACATTCAAATAAGCTAGCTTCTACGGTCATTGATGAGAATATGAGCGAGAGCGCCATATGAAGATATAATGAGTCAAATAAAATAAAAGAAAGCTAAAAAGGGAGGGAGAGCATCGATTGATACAAGCTTTTGAGTGGCTCCAAGACCACTTTTCTCTCGTGATTAAGATAAAATACTAATGGAGTTGGCAAAAAAAAGATAAAATAATAATGGAGAGGGTATGATCATGTTTGCCATTTTTATGTTAATGATGTTGCTATTGCCAATTTGCCATCACTATTTCTATTCCCATCTCTACGCAATAATCCATTATTATATTAATACACCTATGAAATTTACTATCGTTATCATATATCAGTTTGGTACTAAAATAAATTGTTCATGTATGCATGAGACTATTATTACACAGGGAAATTTACAATCCTATTTTAAGAAAAAAAAAATCATAATTAAGTCCCAAAATTAAAGTCATTAAATTACATTGAAGTGATTAAAGATCTAAATGACATTAAATTGCAAGTATTGCGGTCAATATATATATAGCTCAATGGGTTGTTTTTTATACTTTTAAAACATAGTATTTATTAACAACTCAATGAGTTGCATTGACAACTCTTGACACATTTGATTTAATATGAACTAATTTAAGAGATTTCAATGTAATTTAATAATTTCTTGGGATCTTACTGTGATTAATTAATTACCTTTCATAAGTCCTAATTGTAATTCTCCCTAATATTTCTTACAAGGATTGGTTTACTATATATTGGGCATTCATGCCATTCACTAGATTATGTACTGCAAATCATCAGGCTGTAGCACAAGTAAAATATGGAGGGAAGGTTAACTTTGTTAAATTTAGAAAAAATGATTAGACATTTGTAAGATTTTACCTGACATACTTATTCTGCATACTCTCATTTCTTTTTCCTACCGGATAAATTCCCTTGTTAGCTTTTCTCCAGAAATTTCTCTTGTTAGCTTTTCCTCAGAAAATTCTCATCCACAGGCTTCTTGATTTTAAGAATGTAAAGTCAATAGAACGTACATTTTATACATTTATCTCAATAGTAACCATACACAAAATTTGAATAATATTTGACCCTTTGTGCAATTGACAGGTCTATACTCTATAGCTAATGGATTTTTTTCCTGATTACATGTTTAGTTTTTAATGACAAGTACGGGCCCAACAATTGAGACAGTATAAGAATCATTTTAGTTATATCAATATATCGAAACTTTATTACAACATTGTAATCTATCTATGTATATATATACAAATGACATGCATCAACATTAGGTACATAAGACCATCTCCTAGTGTTGGAGGTTCAGATTTATGTAATATTGGACAAGTTCTTTTCTATTATTTACAACAGGGCTGTTGAAAATTTAAGAGTACCTCCTGATTTTAAATTGGAGGACAGAGTTCCTATTCATATTTCCATTCTACCTCCAGTGCGATCTCGTTGCGGCGTTGAAATGGAAGTGTAAACGGGGGATTATACTGCAATCAGAACAAAACAAAACCCATTAGTAGAAGTTGGACAAAAGAGGTTTGTCACCGAGACTTTTGCATCCTTGAGACAACTTGGTTCCCTGGAAATTCAAAATCCCAAACATCTAGAAATATAGCTATAAAGCTGCACACCAAGCAGCCCATTAAAGCTCTCACCTGTGCAACTTCTATTGAAGTCCCTTCTTTAATTTTAAATTCTCTGTCCCTTTTCAAAGCTTCTCGCAGTTTCATTTCTCGTCTTTTAACTTCTTCATCATCCACGTAACCTAATTCAGAAGGTACAATATTTAGATGGGGACTAGAAACACTTGTATAGAAATGATTCATTTCCTTTCTGTGCAAAATACACGGGAAGGTATGAGGCCGATTAACTTATTTTTGACTAAAGAATAGGGTTTATGTATATAAAACATGTCCACATCCGCCTCAAAATTTGATTCAAGAAGCATTTACCCAGCCCTTTCTAAGTTGGGCTAAAGCATTGGGCTTAAATGAAAATGTTGGATGCAAAATCAAGCAAGGCAAATGCCAATCCAATCAGTATGCAATCAAAGTTAAATTGCTCCACCATCCCTTTCAACTTGCCTTGTCTACTTTCTTTTTTTGATCCATGATCAAGGTATCCCCTCACTCGACAAGTGAGAGACTAATCCCCCGCTGATTTGTAGGCACCTCAAAGGGTGAGACAGCTGGCATTGTCTACTTTCTAGTTTCTACACATGTACAACTGAACTCATGTATCTAGATTGCGGACTTTGTACTTACAATGGTACTGAAAATTTCAAGTATAACTTTACTATGTAATATTAATATAAATGCAATCAAAGCTGAAGAAGAAAAATAATCCTGTATTAAATATCTTACTAAAAAAGCAGGGGCTAACCTGAAAAGGCAACTACCGCAACTATTTTTCGGGGAACCTCTTTGATCCTCACAGCGGAATCTTTAGGCAACGGTATGTTGGCACCATACTTTGACGGCATGACAAAAGACATTTTCCACTCTCCTTGACCTTTCATCTAAGATAATGCCATCAATGAATTAAATCATTATCGGAAAAAATAATGAAGATCTTAAGTAGTTTAATTGGCAATTTCGCTGCATAATCTTTTGCAGCTTGGGTAGAACAAGAAAACCATGATCCCCTTTTCTAAAACATAGCTACACTAGAGTGTTAAAAGAGTTCTAATTCAACTAGGCCTGAATTCTGTCAGGCTGGTTATTGGGGGGTAAGAATCCTTCATTTTGAGAATAAGTTAGTTCCAATCATTTCACTGATGTTACCAAAATAAGTTAAGAATCACTGCCGTCCATATTCTTTTTTTGGCTGTGAAGCTGGTAAGTACTGTTTTCACAATCATGTCCAAAAAGATATGGTCATATTTATTAAACAGAATAACTCAAATTATTGGTTTCCTCACAGGTATTGCATAAAAAGTATAAAAGTAAAGATAATGATTGCAGTTGCACAATTCAATAGAAAAGAACAGTACCCTTGTTGTCAACACAGGTGTTGTCATATCCATTTTAACCCCATCATTCTCACCCTTGCGTGTAATAACAGGTGTTGTCATCTCCATTTTCTCCTTCTTTGTATTCTACTATCAGAACAATAACATAATCCTATTACTCATTTAAAAACAGGAAGGAAAAAGAACAGCAAAAGTATTTGTACATCACTTACAGGTGCAAAAGTTTTACCTCCTAATAGTGAATGTGCATGAAGTCAGTTAATTTCGATGAGGAGAGTAACAACTGTATAGGTGTAAATCAAGTGCATGCACTACTCTAACAAATAAAGAGGTGCAGTGACCAAAAGCAGCCCATTAACGTAATTGGAGTTCAGTTCTGAAACTAAGAATTACCTTGCCAAAAAGATACTCTGCCAGGACATTAAAGGACCGGGATGAACCCTGGAAGTCAAAGCCGCTCTTCCCAGGCATTGTGGTCTCAGCTACAAAGTAAGGCTGCATAAATAAAATCACATTAAAGCAATACACGCCCATCAGCTCAAGACAGATTGTTCACCATAACAGCATACTACTTCTTCTTAACACCACATAGAGAGTTTTGTGCATAGTGTACACACACACACACAAGTTGCAAGGAAGTTTATATAAACACCAAATCCTTCTCGTGCACACTTTCCCTTTTCATGCACCACACTCTTAAAATATTGGGGTACAGCAGAATATGTACTAGCCTCAATACGGAAAAATCAAATTCAATAAATATTAAATACTTACTTCATCCTAAAGGCACATTTTATGGGCAGCCAGGTTTAAATAAATATATGGAGTTATTTCAAGCTGAAAAATTTTCCTTAATGAAGTTATTTAAAGGAACAGAGATAAAAACGTATATATACCTCAATTTCCCTGATCTCATACTGGTCCCGCGTAGTGAGAACTTTGAAATTCACAGTCTCAAGGTCCGGAACTACGGGAAAATGAAAAATAAGAACGACTTCATTGCTGACGATGAAAGTAAATGAATCATTTATATTACAATACCTGCCATGAGAGCCTCTTCGAGAGTACGACTTTGAAATCGTTTGGGAAAGACGTATTTAGCGGTCTCAGTGGCCGCATCCGCTATAACTGATACGAATAAACGCAAAAATGAATGAAGTAAATTGGATGTATGGATGGGAAAAATGGAAGAAAAAGAAAGAAAGAAAGAAAATGGACATGTACGTCTCTGAGAGAGAGAAGAGGCCTGGGAAGCAAGAGCCAAGAGGAGAGAATATCGAGCTTCAGAGGCCGACATGCTTCTCCGCTGGCTGCTCATTCTGTTGCTGTTGGTGATAATGGAAGAGGTTTTATGAGACTTTCTTGGAAGTGTGGCCAATACTAGGGATTCAGTCTCTGCAAACAACAGGGGTTTTAGAAGAAGCATTTTTTCTTTTTTGCTTTTGCTTTTGCTTTTGCTTTTGCTTTTCTTCCGAATTGGATGGATTCACCGTGTTCTATGCTTGGGGATGAATGAATGAGTGGTGGTCTCCATTGGTTTGAATTTCTGTCGCCCACTTACATAGGTCACATTCAGGCGGTGATTTTTCCCGGGAGATACATGTTTACATTAAACCCCCGCGGTTTTTAGACTTCTGCAGCTATGTCCAACGCAATCATAAAATTCAATTTTAAAGGTAATGTAAACATAAAACTTACTCTACATCTAAGTGACAGATTTATTTATGAAAATAAACAGACTTCCTTGTGTAGTCCTTGACCCCTTGTCAAATCAAAATCTCAAACAAACTAAATTGAATTTAAATTTTTGTTATTGTCAAACTAAAATATGAATCGAGCCTCAAAAAAGTGAACTGAACTATTTCGAATTAATTTAATCATAAATGATTGATCAATTTTAAAATCTAAGACCCATCATCCGGGTTATATAAATGCACACCAACCATTTATGTTTGCACCATTGACATCATGTGCTTTTTTACAATAGCCGAAAACATAAGGGCTTGAAATGAGAGGTCAAAGTCACAAAAGAAGAGGACCACAATATAATGTCTTGACAATAGCCAAGAAAAGGTCCTAAACCTAGTGACCCTATATATCTATGCCCCCAAAAATCCTCAAAAATTGGGAAATAAAGCTCGCAGCACTAAGAAGCACGTGATGCCAATGGCGGAAACCCAAATGGTTGGTGTGCACTTGGTGCCATATATAGTGATCATAGTGATGAAAAGGAAAGTGAAATACACTCGAATGAATGGTAGCCATTTAGGCATGATTAGGATTTTTCTAGCTCAAATATGCCTTGCTCTATCATAGGGAGAGGAGGCACCATTCTTTCCATAGCGAGGAAAAGGGAGAGAGAGTGGGAGGTGATAGAACTTGAAGATCGATTAGGTCATAGAAAGTGAAAAAGATGAAGATGTAATAGAACTCGAATGCTTGTTGAGCCTGAAGAGCTTTTCGAAGATGTTGAGATAGATATAAAGCTTCTATTATGAGTGTGTTTGGTTGGAGCTTATTTTTCAAAATAAGCTGGCTTATTTTGAATAAGCCAACTTATTTTGAGTGAGTGGCTTTTTTCATGTTTGGTTGGGTTTATTTTTCACCCAGCTTATTTGAAATAAGCCAGCTTATTTATAAGCTACACAAGGTAGCTTATTTCTGAAAATGAGCCAGCTTATTTTTCTATATGACATAAAAATAAGCTAGCTTAAAAATAAGCCCCTTTTAAACAAAAAGTCATCCAAACATGTTTATAAGTCAAATGGGAAAATAAGCCACTTTTTTCAAAGTTCATCCAAACATAAAAATAAGCCAACTTAGAGCTTATTTTCCAACTGACTTAAAAATAAGCCACCTTAAAAATAAGTCACTTTTCCATAAGCTGAACCAAACACACCCTATATAGTATAAATGTCGGAAAAACCAATGTTTTTCTTAAAAAAAATTACCACATTGCAAACGAATAACTATAGCAAGACTTGGTGACATTAAACGCCGGGAATAGTGCCCTATGACGTAATGATGTTGTGTCATTCTGACATTTATAAACGCCGCGAAATTTTTAGCACGAGCTAATTCAAGACAAAGCCCACATAAGAAGGCCGAAGCTGAGAAAACATTTCACAAACTCCACAACACCCTCCTCCAATAGCAATTGTCCCTGTTATACTGAGTCTTGTTTCACATCTCTGGGCTTCTCACGTGGGCTTTGTCTTGGATCAGCTTCTAGGCCCAACATATAGGGGTGAAGATCAATATTCATTATTCAATGACCTTTAATTAATGGACGGTCCAGATTTCCTCCCTTCATATGGCCAGGATGCAAGGATGTATTACAAAATCTTTTCTCTTGGAGAAAAAAAGCGAAACGCATCGTTTTGGTGAGGCGTGTGGCGCCGCCGCGAGAAGCCTATACAATCTGCGAACGAATTGAATTGTTCATCGGAAAAAAAGTCATGTCAAGATCGATAATCCGACGGTGGACGCCATTTTTGACAGCTCGAATTCGAGAGAATCAGAGGCTTCTGAGCTCCTCTTCTGCTTCTGTTCTTCACCATGCCTCTCCCTCATCATCTTCTTCGCCTTCTCCCGAGCCTGTTCTAATGACTCAAAATTGCATTCGAGTATGTCCTAGCTCTATCCACAATACATACATACGCCTTTTCAATATAGCTTTATATTTGTCTTTGATTGTCAGGTTTTCAATTTCTATACGCCTTTATGTTTGTTAACAGAATGTAATCATTTTCATATGTTTGCCTCTAGGAAAATTCAATTCAAGTAAAGATATTTGTTTCCTGTAAATAGTACATTAATTCATGCTTATGCTTCTATCACTTTGAGTATTGACGATATTTCCTCCTTTTCCTTATATAAAGCAAAAAAGGGTTACTTCTCTAAAAGCCTTTTATTTATTGCAAGTGAGATATGTGTAGTTGCATTTACAAGTATGATTACCGACTTATTTCTGCAATTTAATTATTTGGTTCACAGAGAATGAAAGAACTAGTAGTTGATGAATCATCAGCAGATGAGAAAATGCTTCGTTTGAGTGTGGAAACTGGTGGATGTTCTGGATTTCAATATGTTTTCAATCTAGATGACAAAATGAATTCAGATGACAGGTATCTGCTTTGCCCTGTGAAAATTTGTTGATGTGGTTAGTCTATAATTACAGAGATATTGGGTATTGTGAGGATGCAGATAATAATTTGTGATTTTCTCAGTTGTTATATATATGCTGATCACTTGTCCTTTGCATCCTCTTTCCATTGGCAGAGTTTTTGAGAGGGAAGGTGTTAAATTAGTTGTTGATAATATTTCATATGACTTTGTGAAAGGAGCGACTGTTGACTATGTTGAAGAGCTAATACGATCAGCTTTTGTAGTAAGTTAATCATACTTGAGCTATGATCATATTTATTTAGAATTATCTTCATATTCATTTGCTTGAGTTTATCATGAGGTATTATTGTAGTAATCATCATAGTCGTAGTGGTAGTGGTGGTAGTAGTAATGCTTGTGTGATAATTATCCTTCTTAAATGGTTTCTTCTTGGATTGGAACTTTTCCCACATACAAATATCATTTTCTAGCAATAGTTCTTATCCCTTTTCCTGTTTAAAATAATTTTAAGATCTGAGAATCCTTGCAAGTCACTTTATCGAAACTCTCTCCTACTGCTTTATAGTAAAAGGGACCCAGATGATGTTCTTTAAGTGACTGTTGCTTACTTGCTTATTTGTATGTATTAAGTTATGGATAATGGGAATTATGTATAGATCGTAGACAATTAGGTTTATGGCCATCTTAAGGTTCTGACTGGATGCCTAGGGTTGAAATAGTCAGAAGGTTGGTTGCATAAATTTTTCTCAATAAATTAGATTTACCTTTTAAAAGTTCAGCCACGCAACTGGTCTTAAGTTTTGTGTAGTTAGTTCCTTTTAGGGATCAATCATTCATTATCAGTGTTTCCTTGTAATTTAAATACATAATTTGTAGAAGCCACTTTTGTTTGATTTCACAATCATGTTTTTCCCCCAGTCTCATAGGGGCGTGCCTTATATAAGCTTGAAGTTTCCCTATGATGTATAATGAAAAACTTAACTTTAATTAGTTCCGATTTTGGTGACGTACAGGTGACAGAAAATCCAAGTGCAGTTGGTGGTTGTAGTTGTAAGAGTTCGTTCATGGTGAAACTGTAGTTGCTTTGCAAGTCTTCCGGACTACTCCCACTGCTCATATATCTTAATGATATCGGTCCCTGTATACCATTAATTTAGTCCGATGAGGCACATTTTTGTATCTCCCTAGACCCTTGTAGAAAAAAAAATTGATTGATCTGAAGTCACATTTATTGGATTTATGATGGGGATATACCAAAAATAAGATGAGGCTGTGAAGTAGATATAAGTTGCAGCAGATTGACAATGGAAGGGTGGAATGCAAGGTAATGCCGATGCTTTCATGAGGTTGTCCTTGTAAACTAAATTGACGTAGCACTGGACAGCACACTGCATACTATTTATTTATTTATTTATATTTTGTTCTATACTGCAAACTATTTTGTCAAGTCGTTGAGATAAGAGAATTAAGTCGTCATCTCATGTATCAGTTAAAATTCTGGGATGGAACTGCTCTCTAGTCCTTACAATTTATGAGATGCACAGTTGAAAACCGCATGACTGAATGAATGAAAGGAAATAAAGGGAGTGAAATTGCTAACAGGTTGATTTCTACATGTTCCTCCAATGGATTTTTGTTAATTTGTTTTGAGGTTGCAGGGCTTAACATCCATCGAGGTAATTTCATTTCTTTTGAAATAATAACCCATACTCCCTGTCCCTGTGTTTGTCTCTTACATAAATTATTCTCTCCCTCCACACATATTTTTAATGATACTCTTGGAAGAATGCTATCTAAAAACTACAAAGTACTACTCGCTCTTATCAAGGCTTTTTAGATATTAAAGTTGTCAAGTGAACCACTTTAAAATACATGCCTTTATAATTTTAATTTTCTTCAAAATTAAATTAACTAATTCATGAAATAATTCACGACAAGGATTCAATTCAAAAATGAACTCACTTCAGTAATAAAGCATATTTAAGCTTTTAATATGGTAGATAACGTTTTGTTGTTATCAGATAAGGTTTGATATCAGACACTTGTAGAAACATGTATGGGATCCATTAGGGCCTATTTGTATGCAAGGAATTGCAAAATGGAATTGTATATGAGAATTGAAAAATGGAATTTCCATATACCTGGGACCCAGAAGTTTTCCCTCTTCATCTCACACTTTTCCTGGGCCCACAAACTTTTACATCTCATCATTACCTAATTCACCTCTACTTCCCATCTTTACCCCCTTACCCTCAATTCCCACCCTCAATTCCATTTTTAAATTCTAATTAATCAAACGGACTCTTATTTAGCTATAGAGAAATGCGAAAGGGGTGAAATGATATCAATGTAATACATGGACAAAACTACATTTAAGGTCACCTTTTCCATTTTACCTGCCAAATGAAACGAAAGAAAAAATTTTCAATCATCAATTTGATCTAATGAGAAAAGGAAAAGGTGTGATAAAATTACCTCTCACAAATTAATTGAGAATCGAGACTCTTTAGATTATCATATCAATTTTTAATTTATTTGATAATGGGTTGTAACCTCAATTTTTGATGGAGACAGTTTCAAACATTAATATTTTTATTTTTTTGTCAAAATGATAATTTCTACTATTATAGTTATTTTGATTTTTGTCCATGCCTCAGCATCAAGCACTAGAGATTTAAAATTTATTGTCCTTAATTTTTTCAAAAAAGAAAACAGTATTTTGTTAAAGCGGAATATAAGTTACATTAGTTTGTGTCATCATAAAGGTATGGTGTAAAGAAAGAAGAATCTCAGTATACCCATATCTCAGATGGCTCATGAATCTCAACGCCCTGACATCAATCATTTAATTATTCGATGTCTTAAGAAAAACCGATAGCTCAACACAAATTTTGTGAAAGTGAGCTCGTTAATTGCATAATTCAAGATTTACGGACAAATCCTTCTTCCATGGAATACAAGTTAGATAAGTACTGCTTCAATACTTCTAAATCCAACAACAGAGATGATAACTTGGGAGCCAAGAGCCCAAGACCAGAAACAAGCATAAGACCCTTATTGCAAAAATGGAAACTGCCATATAGGCCTCGATGTATTTGAAGGTCAACAAGATTGTCTAACAAATCACTCCTCTGATGGCCTTTGCCCCAACACAGGAATGTCTTCATATCGTTTCTGCAGCAGGAGAAAAAAAGGAGGGGTTAGAGTTCACGGACAAAAAGGTTTGAGCAAAAATTCTAATTTATACTACCAAAACCAGACACCTTAAAACTAATGTTCACTAATATGAAACCTCCAGGAAATTATCAAAATATGCCCAAACATGAAACCTAGTTTTTAGCAAGAAACTAGAAGAACAATCAAAGAACACCATTCAATATTTTAGATAAGTTGAAAGGAAAAACAGAAATGGGGAACAAGTATAACTACCACCAACTACTAGCCTTATCACACTCAATGAGATTGGTTACATGAATTCGATGAGACCGGTGCTTAAACAACAACCAACTCTCTCTCCAATTACATCATGTACCAAGAGATTCTGTTTGATAACATCCTTTGAGCCCCGTCCTAGTCTCCTTCTACATCTATCTTTATGAAGGCCATGAGCTTAACTCCCTTAACAGGCATTTCTTGTGGCCTTCTTTACACAAATCTAGACCACCTTGAACAATCAATTATGGAAGCCATTGAATTGACTTAATGGCCAGCGTAGAGACCCAAGAATAAACCACTCTTTTGTTTATTTGTTCTTTAAAGTAAAAATGTTTTGGCTAAGCTTTCTTTAACTACCTGTAAATATTTTTGCAAATATACAACACATTTTAAAAAAGCCTCTCAAATAACAAAGTAAACCTCTAAATTCTAAAATTCCAAATAACAATTGATAGCTTTGCCAGCTTATTGCGTCCTATTTCTATTTATACACTTTTTCATGATAGAAAGCTATAAATTTCCGCTTATCAATGCAAAAATTTCAAACCTAACAAAAGATAAGTGAAAAGGAACTAGATGACAATTGAAACAACCAAAAAAATAACAATTTGAACATCAATCAAATCAGAATTGAATCAGCCAAATTACGTACCCCAACATTATTGTACTCCCAGAGCCTGTGAACTCCGTAATCCACAGCCTGCAGGCACGAAAAGGAAGTTCCAAGTTATGCATGTTGATGCACGTTACATACAGCAATGAATGACATAGTGGCGGAGATAAAAAGAAAAGAAAAGAAAAATGCAATATTGATTAGGCACTCTATGAGATTGAAAGAAAGAGAACTGACGCGTTCACCGAGGAAAGCGCCGGCAATAATGAAGGAGACATAGACAGAGTTGCGGCGCATGATAACCTTGTATAGACCTTCCAGAACGCCGCCTCTGCTTCGTCGAGCAGCAGAATCCATGGTGAATTCCTTTGATTTTGGTTCGCTCTGTACTCTACGCTAGGGTTCCCGATCTCTTCTGTTCTTCCACCTAATGGGGAGGCAAGTATCGCATTATTGCATAAATATATTAATATACTTACATTTACATTTATCCATGTTTATTTGCTCCAATTTACTACCCGCGTTTTTTCTTAGCTATTTGATTTTTGGAAAAAACTTAGATCCAGTACTTGATGTATAGTACATCCAGTATTCAATCAAAATTTGACACATGTGCAAACTTTCTTACACCCACCACACCACATCTTTCTCCCCCTAACTCCATTCACTTCTCTCTCTCCTCTCTCACGTTCTCTCACGTCCGACCACCACCTCCTCCCTCTCCATGGCCGGCCGACCACCGTCTCCTCCCTCCCTCCACGCCCGACGACCATTGTCTCCTCCCTCCCTCCACGGCCGACCACCGCTCTCTCCTTCCTCCCTCCCTCGATGGCCGACCACCATACCTTCACCGGTCCACCACCGCGCCCCAACCCACATCTTCTTTGATCAGCCTCACAAACCGAAGCTTCTCCAGCTGGCCACCACACATTCTACGTTGCCGCTCAACCATCCGTGGAGGGAGGGATGAGAGAGAGAGCTGGTCGGCCATGGAGGGAGGGATGAGAGAGACAGAGAGAGGGAAAGAGTTCTAGAGAGAGAGAATGACGAGGCTTGTGTGGTGACGAAGGGAGGATGCAGCGGAGGGAAAGGGAGGAACAACACTAGCTACGATGGTGACGAGAAGGCTGTGGTGAACGGAGAATGTGGCCGGTGGTGTTTTATGGAGGGTGAAATGGGGAGCCGGTGATTTAGGGAATAAGAAGACGAAGGGAAGATAGGAAGAGAGGAGCAGGAGCGATGAATGGATTCGGTGGCGGCGGTGAGGGCGGTGGTGGTGGTCGGAGTGGTTGTTATCGGCGTGCGACGCGGTGGGCAATGGAAGAGGGGAGAGTCGTTGATGAAGGAGAAAGGTTGGAGAAGAAAGAGATTGGGGGAGGGGGGCTGGTGTGGTAGAAGAGAGAGAAGACAGGGGAGAGGGATATGGTGTGGTGGGTGTAGGAAAGTTTACCCATGTGTCAAATTTTGATTGGATACTGGATGTACTATACATCAAGTACTGGACCTAAGTTTTGTCCTTGATTTTTTAGGAGTTTAATTTAATAAATTAAAAGGAAAGTGAGATAATTTTATAATATCATCCCTTTAACTTTTTTTATCATAAATTAATTCAACAACCCCACAGCTTCATGTAGTCCAAATTGGAGAATAGCTATGTGATAAAGAATTTAGATTTTTAAGAAAAAATGTAGTTAACACGGTCAATATATGATCAAGCGTATCAGTGTAGGTCACACTTACTACAAATACGCGCCGTATGAGGTGAGATCAACCATTAATATAAGATATTTTTCTTTATCTCAACTTTTATTTTGAATATTATCAATCACGTGGATGGGAATGTAAATGAGAATAAAGGCGTATGTTATGTTTAATGTGTTATATGAATACAATATGATTTTAATTAATAAACTTATCTATCTTATATTTACCATGGAAGAAAGTATTACTCATTTTGAGATCCCACTTATTGCTAGCCAAACAAAAAGAAGCTACAAACATAGAAACTTGGCATTAATGCATGAAGGTTGTCATTGTAAAGAGAAAATTTCTCATCTTTTAAACAAATGGTTAAGGATTCAATCTCTAACTAACTCTTGTAAATAGAGTAAGTTTATATGATATTTATTCCCTTATATTAGACTTAAGGATAATTCACAAAAATTGTCAATTGAGCAAACGGTGACTACGTATAGGGCTGCACAAAAGTCCTGTGGCCCGATCGACACGTCACGACCCATTTCAGTCATATATAAAAAATGGTCTATCACGATGTGACCCAAGACCCAACCCGATTAGGATATGACTGACCCGACCATCGGGTAGGACAGGACCAGAGCATATGCTCTATGACCAATCGGACAGCCCGACCCGATTATTTATTAATATTTTTATAAATTTTTTTTAATTATTTAACTAATACTCCCACCGTTCCTAAATATAAGATCACTTTGGGGAAGTAGATAAGTTCCTAAATATAAGATCAATTCCTATTTTATCTCACGTTTTGCCCAAACTACCCTTATACTCCCTCTTTTCATTATAAACTTCTTCTCCTTTTAAAGTTACGTAATTGAGGGGATTTTGGGAAGATCATGTCATTTTATTGTCTTCTTTAATCTCCTCAAATTAATCAAAGTGATCTTATTTAGGAACGGAGGGAGTATGTCGAGACTAAAATGCACAAAGTAGGAATCTCATTTGATCTAGGGTTCCTTGCTTCGTGTCTTCCTTCCTTTACTCAACCCAGATTCGCGACTTCGCCAGCCAAGACAAAATGGAATGACAGAGATTATTTAATTCGAAAAGAATTGTGTGTGACCGATGTTATGGTACAAAAGTATTGGGCCTTAAATGAAATAAATGGGCCAAAAGCTTATTAAATGGGTCAAAGGAGTTAATATGCAAACATGGTTGTGAGATAGAAATATAAGTAGAAGTGGAAGCAATTGAGAGACATTGAAGAATATTGTGAAAATGTTTCCCTCTCTTTGGTTCTCTTATTCTCTCTGATTTCTTCTCTTTTCCTTCTGGATTTTCTCATTCCTCTTGTGCTTCTTCTAATCTTCTTCTTATCAATTCTTGTATCTCAATTCTATTTGTATCTTGTTACTTTGATTAGACTCATATCAATTGTATTTGTTTGAGAGGAGATTTCATGTTTCTTGGTGGATTATATCTTGTATTTGGAGATTTGTGTTAATTGAATTTACAAGATCATTACAAATGGTGCTTTCATTCAGTCCTTCCACCATGGAGCAAGGTGATCCTTGGATTGCTCGTATGAATGAAAGGTTTGATCGTTGGGAATCAGTATTGTCTTCTGGTTTTGATAGAATTGAGGCTTCACTAGTGAAATTAGCAGCTCTTTATGGAGTAACAATTGAATTTCCATCTTCTCAGAACGCAAGTTCTGCGGATCAACCATCGCATCATGCCATTTCAGAGCCAGAACCTCAGCCTTCTCCATTTTATTTCTCCAATTCAGCATATGTGACTTCCTTTTCTGAGGAAGAAAATCAGTCTTTGTCATCCTCAACTCTGCCTCTGCATTTGTCAACAACATCGATATTCTCTCCTACAATTCTTGAGGAAGACAGTGAAGAACAAGTTTCTGATATGTTACTTCCTTCAAGTTTAGAGGAGGATCAACCTTCTCTGTGTCAGGAGGTTTCTGTATTGTCGATCGTTGAGGAACATCAAACTCAGAACTCAGTTTGCGTGGCTACGAGCTGTGAATTCAATGATGGCCTGTTACTCCCAAGCCTCGGCCCTCTTTTTCTCCCGCTGAGAAATATGACTCAACCTAATTTCTGTAATAAGTTTGCAATTGCTCCTCCATTCAATGTGTGTGACACCTCATTTCAGGTTCAAGATGTCTTGTATCTTCATGATACCATTGTTAAGATGTCCATCAATAATTTGCATGACCCAAGGGATACGGCTTCCGGTATTCATAGAATACCTTTTAGATTGGTATTTGATCCTGATGAAGATCATTTCTTCCTTCATGGAATTTATGGTTTCTCCAGTGCTCGTTGGAAGGCTGATTGGGATTCTTTTGCTAATGTTCAAAGGCTCTTCCTATTCTTTGGGCATCGATATATTGAATTCAATGCCATATTTGATAATTGTGTGCCTATGGCTTATGTTTTTGATCCTGGCATTTATTATTGCCCTCTATTGTTTACATCAATTTGTGATGCACAAATATTCATGTTCTTAGTTTGGTTTTCCTGCTATGCTTTGTTGGGACTAATAGTGCTAGTGTGTGGTGAGATTTATATTAAGCTGTCATTACTACTCCTTTTGGAAAATACCAAGGCAACTCAAGTGGACAAAGATTTAATGCTTAATGTGTTCACAAGGATTTTCCAGTCAGACATGGATCTGTGGATTATTCTAGTTGTTCAATCTGGACATATATTCCTCTTATGTTGGCACAATTATGCTGTGATTGTGAATGTGGAGAGAGCTCAAGATGTGGTTCTCCACAAAAGGTTGAATACCCAAGAAGCGCATGCTTTTTCAACCCTGGATGGTTATTCAGTGGCTGTTTTTGTTGTTGGTGGTTGGCCCAATGAGGAGACCGAGAGGCTTAAACATGTGCTGACAAATAAAACTCAGAAACTTGAGCAATAGCCTTCATTCACGAAAATCAGGACCAATGTCATCTCTAAAATTGTGAGTCAACCTTTATGTGGAAGTAATGCATGGGAAATTGACGCAGCCTGCTTTGGTTTCCTACCAATTGGACTTTGTCCAGAAGGGAACAAGGCTATGGACTATGGGACCCTTCAGCAAGTGGATTCATCTGTGTTAAGTGTGCTTCAAGTCAGTGTTATCATTCATGAGGAAAAATATGGTGGAATCACCTTGTTCATTCAAGACAGAAAACTTTGCTTCAATTTCATTTTAGTTGCTTGGAATGGTTTGGATCCGCCTTGTAGAGGAACTTGGGATGCTTTGTGTGCTACTTCTACTTTTGACCTTGAGGACAAGGTCAATTTTAAGGGGAAGACAATGTTATGGTACAAAAGTATTGGGCCTTAAATGAAATAAATGGGCCAAAAGCTTATTAAATGGGCCAAAGGAGTTAATATGCAAACATGGTTGTGAGATAGAAATATAAGTAGAAGTGGAAGCAATTGAGTGACATTGAAGAATATTGTGAAAATGTTTCCCTCTCTTTGGTTCTCTTATTCTCTCTGATTTCTTCTCTTTTCCTTCTGGATTTTCTCATTCCTCTTGTGCTTCTTCTAATCTTCTTCTTATCAATTCTTGTATCTCAATTCTATTTGTATCTTGTTACTTTGATTAGACTCATATCAATTGTATTTGTTTGAGAGGAGATTTCATGTTTCTTGGTGGATTATATCTTGTATTTGGAGATTTGTGTTAATTGAATTTACAAGATCATTACAACCGAACACTTCCAGTTGAGGTAATTACACTAATCGTTTGCTTATGTTAGTGTTCAAAAGCCACCTCCACTCCCTTGAAATGTGAAGGTAGTCAATGAGAAAGGGGGGGGGGGGGGGAGTGAGAAAAATACCTATTCTGAAAATTGCCCTTGCCTTTTTGCATTAACTACAATCGCCAAATTGTCAATGAGTTGTGTGTGTATTTTTATGGTTAGTTGATTTTTTTTTTGGCAATTTTACTCTACGTTCTTATTAGTTGAAAAAATAGTTTGTACCAAGTTTTTCAATTGAGAATTATTTGTAGTAGAGGTGAGGTTATGTTGGCTTGCTTTTACAGGTTGGGAAGAACTACTTCTGTGCAGAGTGGAAGCAAGAGCTAATTGCATTTTGATTAGCTTTAGTGGATTGAGTCTCCTAGCTGCCCATCTTATTTCAATAAGTGAAATTAGGTTGAGTTTCTCTCATTTTGTGCTAGGCATAACCATCATGGTCCGTCATGTGACCCTGTGGTTATGTCGGACCCCATCTCGGTGTCTGGTCAAATTTATTTAAATATTTATTAATTTTTTATATTAATTTATTTCATTTATTAGATACAAATTCAACATTAGACTTCCTCATCCTTCATCTTCATCAGCGGCCCTTTCATGTTTTGTTAAGGTGCTTCAAAGTTTCGTATTGAGCTTGTGCAAATCGGAATCCTCTTGAAACAAAAAACAAATCGCGGCCTCCTCACAAACACTGGTAATAGGAAGGAAGGAGCGATTAGTAAAAGGGCAGCTCAGCTGGTAATCACTGTGTTGGGTTTGAATGGAGAATTCGTGTGAACTAAAGGAGGTGCAGACACTAGAAGGGCACTCCGATAGGGTTTGGAGCTTGGCATGGAATCCCGCCTCCGGCCATTCCGGAGTCCCCTACGTCTTCGCCTCCTGCAGTGGCGACAAAACCGTCCGAATCTGGGAGCACAATCCCTCCTCTGGCCTTTGGGCCTCCAAGGTTTCACCTTTTTCCTTCTTTCCACATCAAAATCCTCTTTCATGCAATTACTTACTATACATTTTTTGGCCTCTGAGGATATATATATATATATATATATATATTTATATTTATATTTATATTGACGCGCGCGCACACACACACATGATGATATTTTGTTAGTAGTGAGGCTGGAGAGGGAGAGGGAGAGTGAGAATAAAGGTATATGGTTAGGGTAGATTAGTAATATCATGTTCTAATAACTAACTTAACTGTCATTTTTAATCGAATCAAATTAGGAAAGTGATATTTTATTTAGGAAGAGGGAGTATTTAAATTTTATTTTCTTTATTAATTGGTGGAACTTTCTAAATTTTGAAAAGTTTGAATAAACTGTAGGCGGTTTTGGAAGAGACACACACTAGAACGGTTCGATCGTGTGCTTGGTCGCCATCAGGAAAGCTTTTGGCTACTGCCAGTTTTGATGCCACTACTGCAATATGGGAAAATGTTGGGGGTGATTATGAGTGTGTATCTACTCTAGAGGTATAGTTCGATTGTGAATAATTCATATTCTATGGATGGTATATTTAACTTTGAGTGTCATCAATGTTGAATTTTCCCTGTATATGCAGGGTCATGAAAATGAAGTGAAGAGTGTATCGTGGAATGCGTCTGGATCTCTACTTGCAACATGTGGCAGAGACAAATCTGTTTGGATATGGGAAGTTCAGCCGGGTAATGAGTTTGAGTGTGTGTCAGTGCTGCAAGGACATACTCAAGATGTGAAGATGGTGCAGTGGCATCCAACAATGGATATATTGTTTTCGTGTAGCTATGATAATAAAATCAAGGTAAAGTGTATGCTAAATTTGTTTTGTTGATCATTGTTTTCATGCAAAGTGTGATTACATCATGAGTTAATTCATGTTACTTCCAGGTTTGGGCTGATGAAGGTGACAGCGATGACTGGCAGTGTGTCCAGACTCTAGGAGAACCTAATAAGTAACATATATTTATCTTTCTTGTTGTTGGCTTAACTTTCATAGATTTTTGTTCTTTTATCTCTTCTGAATCTTAAATATTTTTTCTGCATCTTTGTTTCTTGCATACGTCTTTTATGCCAGTCATAGGTTGACCACTTTCGTAAACTAAATTTGTTCTTATATAATTGTGCTATCTGTCAGTGGTCATACTTCTACTGTGTGGGCGCTCTCCTTCAATACTAGTGGAGACAAAATGGTTACCTGTAGGTATGTGTACTCCTCCTCTTGCTCATTTATGGGGATCATTTTAGCTCTCGCTGGACTTTTAGCATGCTGAACCTTGCTGCTTGTGGCAGTGATGATCTTACCCTGAAGATATGGGAAACAGACAGCATAAGAATGCAATCTGAAAATGAATTTGCCCCTTGGTAAGAGACATACATTCGTTTCTCCAATCTATTCCCTCTGGTTAAGAATACAAGAATATGTGTTTGATATTTCACATATTTTAGATGTTAGTATGTGATCAAGGCTTAAGCAAGCTTGGAGGATGTACTTTTAAAGATAAGCTTGTAAGGGGAAAGAACCATGCCACTTAAGTACCACAAAAATTACTTGTAGCATCAATGTGGGATTTCATCGTAATATTGTCCCTCAGAGTTGATGTCCTCAACATATGCATTTTTATGGTTTTATGGTACTCACTTGGCCCTCTTGATCGCACCCTTCACATCTATCCTTTTGGCCTTTCATGTGGAGGTCAATCTAGCTGTAATACCAATCAATGGATGCCTAATCAAGTACAGGAATTTACCCTTTAAAATTCGATTGTATGAACGAAAATTATGCTATTTTAAGTAGCACAATAATTGCTTGTAACTATCTTCACACAATAACCTTTGGGTCACTTAGTGAGCAGCTGTGTGGTGTACGCTGTGTACATGTGTTGGTGTATTTTATAGGAAGCCTGTGGGTGTAACAGCTGGATGATAACTACTCTTTTTCGCGTTTTGCAGGAGACATCTTTGCACTCTTACAGGGTATCATGATCGGACAATTTTCTCGGCTCATTGGTCAAGGTAATTGCATCTTAGTTAACCAGGATGAAACTTGTATCCCTTGTTTGGCATATATAAATTCTTTTAATTGTACAGAACTATTCAACACTGATAATTATGTTGAGTAATGTTTGCATTTTGGAGAAGCAAACACACCCTATTGTATGGGCTTCAATTTAAATTAAATTCATGGCAAGATCAAGATGATTGATTTTATGGTAGGTTAGTTCTGCCAGGACCAATGTCTGGATTGCTTTTGGACATTTCTGCAGGGAATAATAAAAGGACGATTTTGTAATGTTCTGCTAATTCATTTTAAAATCGTGCATTCTTTTTTAAATTTTTTAAATAATTGAAAGCAAGATGAAAAGAGACCTGTGCATTCTATATCTCGTATCAAGATACTTATATCAAGATAGCTGTTTTGTGATAACTCTGGTCCTGGATTGCATGTATGACAGAGAAGGCATCATTGCGAGTGGAGCAGCTGATGATTGTATACGACTTTTTGTGGAGAATAATGAAAGCCTGGTATGGAAATATTCATTCATTTCTTTTGGGATGGGCAAGGATGCAGTATTAAGTGTCACAGACATCCTGAAACATTGGCAGTTCAAATTCTTAAGTAATGTTTATATGATTTGTATTCAAGATTTTAGTGGCCTGAATTAGTTTATCTTAATCTCATCATGCTTTACAAAAATATTTGAAGTGATTCTAGTCTAAGGGCAGAGAAGAATAATGAGTTAAGTAAGAAGTTAAGGTTCATATTTGCCCTTGAAGTTTTAACTATGGATCAATTTTGCCCTGGATGTTTTTTGGGACCAATTTCGCCCCGGAAGTTTACAAAACATATCAATTTTACCCTTCCATTAACTATTGTTAATTTTAACCATTAAATAAGTCAAACAAGCCACATATCTCTCCACTCCATTAACTATTCTAAGTTCCTGAAAATTTTCGCCCTTCACATTATTGTGCCGTTGTGTGGGTAAACAAGGAGTAAAAGGAACAACTCCTTCCCTTCTTTTAATATATTGAGTTTGCATGCTTGAGTACTTTGAACGTTATTCTTCAGGGTGGCTGAAAAAGTTTTCTTTGTTGGAAAAGGTTGATGGCGGTCCTCTTTATAAATTGCTACTGAAGAAGGAGAAGGCCCATAACATGGATATAAATTCAGTGCAATGGAGCTCTGGGGTATGATTCTCAGACCCTGCTTTTATTTTCTTGCATTGAAGATGAAGTTGACTCTTTCCATGTATATGAAGTGGAAGGATTCCAGTGATAACATTAGATCATAGGTAGTAGAGTCATGATCTCTTGAACTATCGCTGTAGTTCAAGGTACTAGATCAAGAAATATGGAAAATAAATAAATTCGGATCCTTGTTGTACTAATTATGAGCTGATAATCAGTATCAGAGAAGTTGCAGCATGAAGAGTAGAATTATGAACATGGTCATCTAATATGTATATAATTCATTGTTACAATATTATGGCAAACTTGGAAGAATTAAATGGCCTGTCCAGTTACAGGTTGATTCTGTGTTCCAAAGATACTGGTACCCTACCTTGTTGGGAAATTCATTGACCATAGCATTGAACTATCGAAAGGTTAATGCAAATTTTATGGGCAATTGATCCTTCCAAAATGGATGGTATTAGTGACTCAGGAGCACTGAAGAAATCGTTGATTACAGATGACTCATTAAAACATACAAAAACGAAGAGTTCCTTCCGACATTGACATTAGTTTCATGTGTTCTGATGCTTTCATTAGGAGAAACGGCTGCTAGCCTCTGCAAGCGATGATGGAACTATCAAGGTGTGGGAGTTGGTATCACTGTGACTTGGCTGATTCAAGTTTTGCACATATTCTGTATCAGTAGAGGAAAAAGTATTTATACTGCTGAAGCCTGATAGTAGAAATGAGCAGGCGTCTTCATAGTTTTGTTATTTGCTAATTAAATATTTTTCAATGATCAAGCGTTGTATTCATTCAGGAATGACTGTAAATTAATAACATATTTATTGAAGCTATATATTGGTTTTGGTTTAATCAAATAAAATAGAATTGTTCTAACCTTTTCGTTTCAGCCAGGGTTTGATTTCTTTTTCTTTTTTTTGAATAGTACTTCCCAACTTTGATAACTGATAAAAACGATGACTTCTATAATTCGGGGCCTATGTATCGGATCACAAGGCTAATCAATAACTGAAATCAATAGGTGGCAGGTAGTTGTCAAAATAATGAATCACGTACGAAGAGTGAGAGTGCCCGTTTAGAGGACAGAAATTTCATTTTCCTGGTAATAGAAAAAATTGTTTGCTTCGGTAGCCGCCTAGAAGGACTACTCACTACAATTAATATATACTCCCTTCGGTCCTAATGTAAGAGCTAGCCGTAAAAAAAACGCTTCTTAAGAAAACATGTGAATGTTAGTTGGGTGTCTAGAGTTAATGCTTCTTTTCCAAAATTGCTCATATTTATTATGGTGCTTTTAAGAGAGAGAAATACATAAGCATTAATAAATATGAAAGAGAATTAGGGGTAAAGTAGGAAAAAATGCATTAAATGAGGAGAGAATATGGGGTAAGTTCTTACATTAGGGACCAAAACCATTCAAATTTTGGGCTCTTATATTAGGGAGCGGAGGGAGTATTATTATAGGACAACTTGATTTTTTTTTGTATAAAAAACAAACAAATCATCCATGTGTCAACATGATCGCTTCTCATAATAATACCACTGATTCAGACTACTGTGATTTCTGATCAAAATTAAAAAAAAAAAAAAAAACTACTGTGATTTCAGTTCAAATCCCAGTTTTCCATTATCTAAAAACTCGTAACTGTATAAATAAAAACAAATTTAATCCAGACATTTGTAAGATCTTCGCAATAAATGATGCAGAAAATGCAGGAGCTGATATATATATTCAGATCTATCTAGTATCATACATTTTTGTAGCAAGTTGCCCAACAATCAGAAGCTCCAAACATTTTGTGTGAATGAGAAAGCTTTTTATTTTGGTGAATCATCCAATAAACAGCAAAGTGGTTTTTTAAAAATGAGACCCTATAAAAGCATTACATAAATAATAAAAGGGAAAATAAAACAGCAAAAACAAAAAAGAAAGAAGTACCAGAAGTGTGGAGTAATAAATAAGCCATCATGATCTATCTATACACACTCATTTGCTAGAAATGAGAAAATTACAAAGACACGTAGTTTAACACCTGTTCTCTATTCTAAATCCTTCAGCATTTGACCTCGTACCCTCTTGAACCAAAGCAGCCCTAGCAGTAATGATCCTGCTTGAAACCAAAGTAGCATCAAAAGCTGCAGAACAATCAATCCAATCCTTCAACAAATCCTCCTGACCCCATATCTCTGGAATCCACACGCTTCCCGCCACTTCCACTCTATGCCTCTTCAGCTTCTCTCTCCCACTTTCCTCCCCACAATCAGAAACAACCTCAGGCATTGCCATTTCTTCCTTATTATCACACACACTAGCTTGCACTATATCCTGAGGCTGAGACTCTGATGTTATATCATTAAGATCCTCACTTTTGCATGCAGGTGAAATATGAGAGAGGGAGGGAGGTTGTTGGTGAGCCATGGAATGATGGGTTTTCTCTTTCATGAGTGAGCAGTGTTTAGCATAAGAGATATGAGAAGAGTGGAGAGGATGTATATGTGGGGGAATAAAGGAGAGATGGAAATGGGTGGGAAATTAGTTTACACGTCACCACTCACTCACTATGAAGTTTTTTTTTTCTTGCTTTGTATGGTAAGTGACAAAGGTACGTGTCTCTTTTGGGTTGGGATTATTCTCAAATGTGTGGCTTATTGCTTACAACTAGCAAGTATGAAAAATGAAAATAGATTTATTTTTTTTCCAAAGATAGTGAGGGATTCCTTGGATGGACTTTTGTAGCATTGTGAGGTTGATGTTGATCTACCTGAGTTTTAATGATACGTGGATTCAGACCAATGAGGTTGGCGGATTTGATTTTTTTTCCCTCCTCTCGTAGATATTTCATTGCTTACCATAATTAATTAAGCTGTTGGTTGTTTCTTGATTGAGGAATAGAATGGGCGGTTTATCATGCTAATAGTTGCACATTAATGAATTGTGGTTCACAGATTGAAGCGAAACTTGAAAGCCAATTTAAAACGAAGACGTAAAGTTAATAAGGGCAGTTGTGGAGATAATACAGTGATAGAAAAGGTTGATAGGCAATAATAAAGCATTTGAACTGGGCAAAAAAAAAATAAAGCATTTGAAATAATAATGCAAGGGGTGGGAGATGACAAGGTGAGAGATGGTTGGAGAAAAAGAGAGATATGTTGTATGGATGGTCTTTATTGCAAGTTAGCAATTATGAGAAACCACGTTGCATGGCTCTTACTATGCTTTGTAATTAATTAAGTCATTTTCCTATTTACTCCTACCTGTATTTGACTGTTACTCCCTTGCGTAGGTAATGATGAAAGCCCAAAATTTGAATGATTTTGATCTAAAATATAAGCGTTCATCTCACATTCTCTCCACATTTAATACATTTTTCCTACTTTACCCCTACTCTTTTTCATATTTATTAATGTATAATTTCTCTTTTTTAAAAGCATTATAATAAATATAGTCAATATTAGAAAAAAAACATTAAATATATACACCCAACTAACTTTTACATATATTTTTTTAAAAAGTGTTTTTTTAGCGGCCGGATTTTTATATTACAGAACAGAGGGAGTATATATTATATGTCTTTTACTAAAAAAATATGAGAAAACATTTCTCATTATTGAAATGAAATATGAACAAACCACGAGTGTTTGGTTGGGTGGTAAGAGACTCATTACCCTTAACCAAAGTTAACTTTTTGATCTCTACTTGGGCATGAAACATGTTAAATCTCTTGGCTAGCTGTCCCACCTATCTCAGTGCCTACTATCAGCGATACAAATCAATCTAGGGCTCTGATATGCTTGAAAGATGACATGCGTGAAGGAAAAAAATCCAAACTAAAGAAATGAAATTTGAACAATTTAAAATCTGATATGGATTGTCTAAATTTGAAATTTTTAAATGATCGCTTTTTAAAAAAACAATAAGTTTTTTAAATTTGGGGCAGTTAAAGGTTAAACTTTATTTTTTATCTTATAACTATTAAAATAAAAATTTATTAAATTTTTTTTAATTAAAGGAGTAAACACTTATGACTTGAGAATACAAGTGGAATCTAACGTGTAATCCTCCCACTTAATGAGAAAATTAAAATAAATCTTAAGTGTAAAATAATTGTAAATAGTAGAGATTATAAAAAAAGTCTAAAGATCATATTTACCTCTCAAGTATGTTTGGAAGCTCATATATAACGTGAGATATTTTTTTGCTCATATTTGCCCTAAAGTATGCATGAGGATTATATTTTCCCTTCACAGTTAATATATTAATGGTTAAATATGATCCTTTGTACATCTTTTAACTCAAATATGACTCTTATATACTTCCGGGGCAGATATGATTATTTGTATATACTTGAAGGTTAAATATAATCCTTTGTGCAGATTTGAGTAAATTTGGGATTAAAAATACTCCAAGATCATATATGATCCTCTATATATACTTTATTGGCAAATATAACTTAGTTAACAAAATCAAATTGCCCCTGTTGAGACGAGCATATGGAAAATCGTGGATGGAGAGGTCTCTGTTGAGACGTCAGCAATAAATAAAGGAAGGTGAGTGTGGACCAGTGTTTCCACATGGGCCTGTTTCCTGATTTTGTATCGTACGGTCATTGTGAGTCTTGACCCCTCATTCTACTCCCTTTCAAACCATCACTTCATTTTTTTTTAACTATTTCGGTCGATCGGTTTAAGGATTAAAGTAGCGCTAATGACTTGAGTGATTGAAAGGGAAATTAGATGTAATTATGTAAAACTATATACATGGACATCTCCACTTGTTCACACCGAATCATTTCAACTAACTTTACATTGGACCATATTAGAAATTGTGAGAAGAAAATGAGAGTGAAAAAACCCAATTAGGCTTGTAGTGTTCAAAAACAAGAACTATATAATTTTTTTTTTTTTTATAACTGAAAGTTTATGTGAGTTAGGTGCTAGGGCTCATCAAGGATCATGGCAGACCTCCAGGCTCTAAGAGTGCTTACAGAGGTACTTACTGATCTCGCCCATCAGCCCACCAACAAGGTCCTCACATAATTTGAAACAACAACCACATAGTTATAAGTCAAACTCCTTTACTAACTGGATCAACCTTTAAATCTTTTTCAAGCACATTCAAGTTCATTTCCTTTTTTAATCTGGCTTGAAATTTTGAATGCCAATAACTATACGCTAGTTCTGAAACACGAGGGTCATCTCTGAAACACGAGGGTCATCACATGTAAGTGAGAAAATCGTGTGCAGACATTAATGAGGACAGGAAAATTTGAAGCACTTTAACTTGTATGTGTCAAGGGGCACCTTGATGCCCTCCCAGAGCCCAGCTGTTAATTTCAACTTTGAGTCTTTGATGGAGACCAATTATGTCAAGGTTCATAGAAACTCTCTACAGTTGACAACAACACATTCTACATGCTACTGTCATTATTTTTTATCCCATGATAAGTTCATAACATACCAAGCTTCACATTAATTTATCAGCCTGTAGCGTTAGTACAACAACAACAAAGTAGTTTACCAATGGGTTGGGAGTTGAGACTAGTTAGTAAAGTAGTTATATTCACTGAATTTATTTTGGACGAGACGAAAAGCTCGCAGAAACAGAACTCAGTTGCCTCCTGTAATTGGTTTCCTTGTGATAATTTTTAAAGACGTTAATTTTTTGTTAACCAGATTTGAAGACGTTAATGAAAACTGCAAAAAAGTTGTTAATCTCATTCATGATCTATGGTTGAATAAATAACAAAGAGTAGTTGATGACTTGACAATTCAATTCAAACGCAATCGAACTATAATACTTTGAATGCCATATATAATCCATCCACAAGTAAATTACAACAAAGATTAGTTGATAATTAAAAATTCCCGTGAACTGTAATGATTTTATAAAATGAAAAGTCACGGCCCCAGTTCCTTTTCATGGTTTTGGCTGATCATTGACAATTTTCTTTGGCTCTTTCTGAAGGTTGAATAAACTTGAACTACCACTGGATCACGGATATACTGTACAAGCTAAATCCACGATCAGAACTAAGAAGTTGGAGAAGATCTAAGAAAACTATAACACAAGCTCTGATCAATTATGAAACATTCTCTGTACATTTTATCCTACTAGTTCGAATATGCCACCCAGGCAAGCACTAACATAGCAATATCACGAGCACAACAAATTTACCAAAGTACTAAGCTAAGCTTTAATGAATAACTGTATGCATATTGCACACTTCTGATCTAAAAGGTGGCGTGAGAAGGAAAAACGGGGGCCTAAATTCTTAAGCAATATACTCATATTCCTTTGACACGGCTGAATTAAGCTCTAGGATAGCGTGAGCGTCCTTTCTTCCTTAAGAATTCAGGGATCTCAACCAAACCACCATCATTGAAAGAGGAGGGTAGCCTATTGATACCAGAAGTTGCAGTTGTATCTCCCTTTGCTTGCTGACTTGTCTGTGATTATTAGAACACAAACGAGTAAGTAATAACTGAACATATGATGAGCATAAATGAAAACAACAAGTTGAGCCATACCTGCAAGGGTCTCCCTTCACTTTCCTCTTGACGCTTGAATCCAGTTGCAATTAATGTGATGCTTACCTATATCATAACAAACTCATAAACTCCAGTTTGCATCGAGCCACAGATTGAAGCAGCAGCAAGCCAACAACAAACTCACCATCAGGCAAAAGGACTAGAGGAATTATAATCACTATAGATGGTAAATTTTATACTCCCTCCAATCCTAAATATAAGATCTACTTGACTTTTTGTTTGGAGAGATTAAGGTTTCCGAATAGGTTATTAAATTATGATATATTTGATATATTTTTAGATTATTCATTAGTTTATAGGTCAAATAAACCAGTTTAACGGAAAAATTAGGTAAATCAATTTATAATTAACTTATTTTGTTTTTCTACGATTTTTCAAAAAAGTCAACTAGGTCTTATTAGAACCGGAGGAAGTAATAAAAAATTTGCATAAAATTCTCTACATATCCCACGCTGCACCATCGACATTGATGAGCCATAAAATAAAAAACAAGCTCCAAATCTTGAGTCTTTTTAAATTATAGCAGCTGCACTTTAAACAGTATTGGTTTATTCATCTACCTATTCTTTATCTCACCTTCATTTTTTTTAAAAAAAGTCTTACATCAGGAACAGTCCATGCGTTTAAGAAAATATGAGCACAAGGTTTTCACCCACCATCCATTTTTAACTCATTTGACAAGATGCTAGTTACGGCAGTTTAAACCTACACACCCCACTTCTAATTTTGGTTCTTTTGAAAGTTCCCAAGTTTGATGAGGACCACGTCATTATGTAAATTTGTAACATATCAATTACATTACTTACTTGACCACTCAGTGAAGGATCTATTACAGCTCCAAAAATCAAATTAGCAGCAGGGTCCACAAGGTCATATATAACCTCTGCGGCAGCATTTACCTGTAAATAACAATATTAATAGCTGGAGCATATGAAAGGTACTCTCTTCACAGAAGGAAGATGATGAACAAAAGATGAAAGCTCATGAATTGAAAAGATGATTTAAATTTGACACTTTCATCAGTAACATACATAATACAACTACTATGGCAACTAACACAAACATAAGTCAAAAATGATGCTGCAAGAACCAGAGGGTTTGGTGGCTACCTCAAACAAGGTCAGATCATTTCCGCCAGTTATGTTCCATACAATTCCAGTAGCCCTCTCTATACCAATATCTAGTAAAGGAGATTGGATAGCATTTAACGCGGCATCTCTTGCTCTTGATTTCCCTATAATACATAAAGGGACCACAAGATAAATTCAATGACTGGAATAGTAATTAATAGCTCCCCCTTAATTTCATTTTGTACTTCAGAAGGCATGAGAAAAAACTTATGCTGAAGGGTTAAAGTTAAATTTCCATGAATTATTTGGCATTATTCATGACGATCATATTTTCCTAATCCTTCAAATTATTTTTTTGATATCTAATGATAAGCTTTTCAGACAATGCGCTGGCTACGATATCCACCATCACTGGCTATATAACCCTTCTCTTCCGGACTAGCAAAATCATAAACTTTTTGTACAGCTTGAACCTAAGTAGTGCCTAACCCTTAAACAAATTTTATGACTTTCAGTAAGCAACACCAAAGATCAATATGTCATTTTCCAATCTTAGCATTATATTCAAAATTACTTTTTTGATATCTAATGATAAGCTTTTCAGACAATGCGCTGTACGATATCCACCATCACTGGCTATATAACGCTACAAAACACTTGCCGCTTACCGGCGTTTATTTTTGCCTCTTTCCGGCGTTTTTTCCGGCGAAACAACTCTACGGCGTTTTTGCAAATCGCCGAAAAAAAAACGTGGAAAAGTAGCACATCGGCGTTTTTACAAACGCCGTAGGATACCCACAAACGCCGACACGCGGGATGCAGAAAATAATATAATATTCAGACATACCGGCGTTTCCCGAAACGCCGGTATGTCCATTATTTTAATAATTGACATACCGGCGTTTTGATGAAACGCCGGTATGCTATTATTTAATATAAACTTTTTCGGCGTTTGCAGAAACGCCGAAAAGTGTTTAAAAATTATTAAAAAAAATAATTTTCGTCCCAATTTAACATTAAATTGGGACGAAAATTTAGTATTATAGATATAAATAAAAAATATTAATAAATAATAATGATAGAAAAATCATATTACACATATTAAAAGAAAATAATACCTATAAGAGCAACTAAAGTATATCAAATATAAAAATTAACAATTACATAAAAATAAACAAAAATGAAGCAAATATAAATAAAAAGAGATATGAAAATAAGCAACCACCAAATGTGCAATGAGGGGGGAGCACCATTATTTATAATGATCGCTGAGAAACAAATAGAAAGAAGTAGGAAGGAGTAAGAAACGAATGAGCAAGGGAAAATGAGGGGGGAGCATCGCTATTTATAGGGAAGGTGGAGCATACCGGCGTTTATGATGGGAACGCCGGAAAGTGATATTGTATTATTATTTTACCGGCGATTTCGCAAACGCCGATATGCATGTTTTTTTTAAAAAAATAATATTTAATACTTACCGGCGTTTTTCATACGCTTACCGGCGTTTTCAGGAAACGCCGGTATACATGTTTTTTTTTTAAAAAAATAATATTTAATACTTACCGGCGTTTTTCGTACGCTTAACGGCATTTCCAGGAAACGCCGGTATGCATGTTTTTTTTTAAAAAAAATAATATTTAATACTTACCGGCGTTTTTCGTACGCTTAACGGCATTTCCAGGAAACGCCGGTATGCATGTTTTTTCTAAAAAAATATTATTTAATACTTACCGGCGTTTTTCTTTCGCTTATCGGCATTTCCAGGAAACGCCGGTATGCATGGTTTTTTCAAAAAAATATTATTTAATACTTACCGGCGTTTTTCGTACGCTTAACGGCATTTTCAGGAAACGCCGGTATGCATGTTTTTTTTAAAAAAATATTATTTAATACTTACCGGCGTTTTTCTTTCGCTTATCGGCATTTCCAGGAAACGCCGGTATGCATGGTTTTTTCAAAAAAATATTATTTAATACTTACCGGCGTTTTTCTTACGCTTATCGGCATTTCCAGAAAACGCCGATATGCATGGTTTTTTCAAAAAAATATTATTTAATACTTACCGGTGTTTTTAAGAATGAAAAACGCCGATATGTGTTATTTTTTTCCAAAAAAAAAAGAAAAAGAAAAGCAAATAACAAATTTTTTGATTAAAATATACATACCGGCGTTTTTGTGTCCACAAACGCCGGTATGTGTGCGCGGGAAAGAAGGCGGGAAGCGCGCGCCAAATTTTGCGGCGTTTCTTTTAGGCGTTTTTTAGAAAACGCCGGAAGGCATGCCATTTCCGGCGTTTTTGATGAAAACGCCGGAAGGTATACGCCGGAAAGCGCCGTTTTTTTTGTAGTAACCCTTCTCTTCCGGACAAGCAAAATCATAAACTTTTTGTACAGCTTGAACCTAAGTAGTGCCTAACCCTTACACAAATTTTATGACTTTCAGTAAGCAACACCAAAGATCAATATGTCATTTTCCAATCTTAGCATTATATTCAAAATCCAGTAAAAGATGAGGAATTCAGGTATTAAGTCCAGCCTCATTTGACGTTTTCATACATACCAGTTGCAGTTCCAATCCCCATCAGTGAAGAACCTGCGCTGGCCATTATTGTGCGAACATCAGCAAAGTCTACATTCACCAATCCTGGTATCTACATTGAATTAACCAGATAAATAATTAGCAATAATGATTTGGAGACAGGAATCATTTGCTTCAAATCATAGGCAGTAAATGATCAGGGGCTCCAAAACAGTGGAACAGTAGAATTATCAATCATAACATACACAAGCATCCAAAATTGACAAATGACGTGAAATGTCCATTTTTATCATGCCAACTTGCTTCCAACATTATTGAGCCAACAAATCAATCTACTTTATACCCACATGCATAAATGAATATATGTTGGTAACCACAGAAACAAAATTATTAAGTTATTAACATATCTCCTTTGTGTATGCATCAGCAATGTTAACAGACCTTCATGCAGGTGTTAAAATGATTGGATAAGGACTAATGCCAAAACAAATAAGGACATGACATGGTTTATTCCCCTTTAATTCACCATTTTTAAGGAGCAAAACTAATACATCAACAATAGGAAGGCTTTTGGTCACATTCTGAGATCATGAGTATGTCAGATATGGAAGGCTGTTCCATACCGTTATGATATCAGAGATGCCACGTACACCTTGTCGAAGAATATCATCAGCTAGATTGAATGCATCAGTTACAGGGGTAGATAGTGAAACTGCATTCAGTAGCTTGTCATTAGGTATGACTATGAGAGTGTCAACGTTATCTCTTAAGGCTGCAATCCCTTCTTGTGCCTGAACTGCCCTCCTCCGTCCCTCAAACGAAAAAGGAGTTGTGACAATTCCCACAGTAAGTATACCCATTGACTTTGCCAGACCAGCAATGACTGGAGCTCCACCAGTTCCAGTACCGCCACCCATACCAGCCTGCACGAGTGAACTTTAATTTCCAAGTCTAAAAAAGCATTTCAATGATCAGTATGTAATTAGGAACTGCCAAAACACTTGTTGTAGCCAGTCGATAAGAAAAATAAATGTATTTTATTGATTCAAATATAAAGATCTGCTCATTCCTTACCTGTAATGGACACTAATATCAAAGGTTAAAATAGTAAAGACAGGATACAAGTTCTAAGAATTTCCTTGCAAAGTCCAAAAGACTAATTACTAAAAGGAAAGTTTGATATTTAAATCTGTAATTCACTTGGCAGAAACTAAAATCGAAAAGAATCAGTTGAACCTACTGTGACAAACACCATGTCAGATCCTTGAAGTGCCTCTTCAATTGATTCTTTGCTTTCCTTGGCAGCATTCATGCCAATGTCAGGGTTACCACCAGCTCCAAGACCGCGAGTAAGCTCTAGACCGATTTGTAAACGGTTCTGAGGAAAGACAGGAGACATTCTAATGGCCTGCACATCAGTATTAACAATCCAGAATTCCACACCTTTCATTGAACTCTCCAACATGCGATTGACTGCATTGGACCCTCCACCTCCCACACCAATAACCTTAATCTTTGCTTCATTATAAGTAGTTGCACTAGACGTAACACCTATACCCTCTAACACATTTTCACTTGAACTATCCTTTATTGTGTTGTTCCCTACATTGTTCCCTTCCCCCCTAAGCAGTGACACCTCAGGATGTAAATCCAGAAAAGGGTCTTGATTATGATAAGGACTGACACTGCGGGAATTAGCAGAGCACTTAATCTGAATCAAAACTGGCTTTCCTTTGTCATTCAACTTCATGCAACATTCTCTCCCTAAGTAATTCTCTTTCAGTGTCCTTCCTCCAATAGCAGATAACACTCCAGCTGAATTTCTAGTCCTAAAAGGTACAAAATTTGTTGACACGGAAATTGCCATATTGGGTTCGCAAACTTTTGATAACTGCCTCAGAAAATTCAAAACTTTAAAGACCCAAAATTCTTCCTAACAATACCTGCTTACAAAAAAAGAATATGCCATGAAAGTCAAGTAATTAACAAGCTAAAAAGGAATACAGCAAGAGGGTTTACATAATAAAGCTCATAATCTCAATTCTAAAAACAGTAAACAGACTAGAGATGAAGACGTGAATGGTAAACACAGAATGTAGAAACCGAGTTTACCTCAGAAGTAGTAAATGGGAGTTTGCTTTGTTGATAATTGAGCCGCAATGTGTAAAATTTGAGAGGCAAGAGACCAACAACCATTTTCAGCCTTCGTTTTTGGAGGGCATTTCATGTGGGCCCCGACGACATCGGATTTGGTCCTAAAGTAAAAGATTAAGGAGGAAAATGACGTCGAGGAATATGTTGGACCTATACTACTCTCCTGTGACACTTGACTAAATTCTTAGACAGCGAAAACATAAAGTTAATTACATCGGTCAAAACACCTTAAGGTGATAATTATTTTAAGTTTGCCTTTATTTATTTATAAGTCTGTGTTTTTTTTAAAAAAAAAAATATTTTATTTAAAGGACCCAACTTATGTATAATTAATTAAGTCAAGAATGTTCACTTGAAAAAAAGGCTAAAGTATATATTTGGTCCCTTATGTTTGCATCAAGTTTCAATTTAATCATTTATGTTTGAAAAGTATACTTTTAGTCCTTTTTTATTAACACCGTTAGTTTAACTTAACAGAAAATGCTAACTTAACAATTTAAAATGATAATTTTATAATGAAATTGGACCAAAATTGATAAATTTTAAAAAAATAAGAATATTTAAACTCAAATATTTTAATCTAAACATTTTTTCAGTATTTAATAATCATTTAAAATTATTAAGTTAGCATTTTCCGTTAAGTTAAACTAACGGTGTTAACAAAAAAAAAAGACTAAAAGTGTACTTTCCAAACATAAAGGACTAAATTGAAACTTAATGCAAACATAAGGGACCAAAAGTATACTTTAGCCTAAATAAAAAGTCAAGAATGTCCATTTATACATTTATATTATGTATTGTGTCACATATGCTAACTCGGCCTATCATTATTAAACCCCAAAAATCATGTTATACTTCCTCTTGTCATAATTATAAGATCAAACAATTGCTTTTATTGAGGAGACTAAATAAGCAAAATAGATCAATAAAATTTAATATATGTTACATGTAATTATATTGCACGTTAATTTTTATAAGTGAAATAGTTTGGTTTGAAATTCTTACAGCAATTATCATGATCTATAATGTATAGAATTATAGATCACCTCAACTTTCAATATCCCTGAACAATGTGTGGATAAAGGCTAAAAATTGTCGCATTGGCTCATACTTATTGAGTCCGCTTGTGTAAAAGAGTTAAGGGTCAAATCTAACAATCAACTATTAGTAAAAGTTCAATGAACATGAAAAACAATTTTGTGTCCCAAATTTAATACTCATTAGTTATGAAATGGTTTTAATGTAACAACTTCATCAATTGACCGATAATTTTAATCTTATTATACCACATCACCTGCTACATCATCTTCATGTCATCCCACACATGTTTGAAGCTTTGAGAGACGAAGATGAAGGCTAGTAGGAAGATGAAATAAGTTATCTATTTCGCCGTCTTCTTCTTGGCTCCAACCACTGCTATTGTTAATGGAGGGGGAGTTGGCTGCCGGTTCAACTGAAGGCATCCCCAGTTCCCCTTCCCTACCACCTGACCAGTGCTCTAAGTATTTATGTTCACTTCTTTTAATTTACTCCCACTTTGCTTAGATATTACGTCTTAATCTATTAGTAATATTTTCTTGTTCAATGATGTTTCAATTTATTTTTAGGTTGGATATATTCTTTGTTTGGAGAAGAACTATGGCATGCTCCATTAGATCGAGATAGCAACACGAGTTGAGAGTGTTTTTACTTTAATTTTAGCTTGTAGAATTAATTAGCAACACTAGTTGAGAGTGTACTTCTGAGAATAAATGGGCATCTTCTTTCAAATTTTCACTCATATTGGGTAACGTAAGATTTTAAGTTGGAACGACACACCTGATGACACGTGTTGCTTCAATTTCATGTAATAAACTTAAGGTATTAAATGAAATTGAGAATATTATACACACATATATACGTGTGTGTGTGTGTGTGTTAACTAATAACTTATACTTGAATCGTGTCTTCCAAGCTGGAAAATGGAAAATGAACGCGTCTCTCGGGCCAAACCGCCAAAGAAACAGAAGGAAAGGAAATTGTAAAAACTTTAAAATAAAGAAAGATGATGAAGGTGAGAACATGTGGGTGCCATATATGGTTGTTTTGCCTAAACAATGTTGAATCTTCTTTTGACCCAATCCCCTCCATCACGCATGCATCACCTTCAATCTTCTTCATACTTGGACGATGACCTCTGTGTGTGTTTGTGTGTGTGTACGTGAACTTCATCCTACACACCCGGAGATATTTTTGGGATATTTTTACTTTAATTTTAGCTTGTAGAATTAATTAGCAACACGTTAAAGTGTTGATCTTATCATGTCTAAAAAAACACACATCTTATCGATGAACTACTTTGTCTTGTAAATTTGTATTGGAGAAAGATTTTGGGGTGAGATGTGTATTTTTATTGAGGGGTCGGATCGGATGTGCTTTACTGATGAGGTACTGACTTTTTTAAAAAAAAGAAACCATGTAGGTGCAGGCCCCGGTAACACATAAAAAGTAACGTCAGCCTATTCAATTAAAGTTTTAACTGAACGGACATTTTTCACCATTTTGACAAGATCATGGGAATATTTGCACCCGAAAAAAGGTTTATGGTGTGAGTCCACCTTTGAGAAAAGTACATGGTATTCTTGCCCCTTTACCCAAGAGATTTTAACCATTTTCTTAAAAGCTTTCGTGTCTTAGCTTGATTGTGGTTAATGCAGTATCAATTTCATAAATAAGCCTTGTATTGAAAATCAGATGCGTTGCTAGTTAAAGCTGCTTTGACATTATCTGAGCACTTGTAACTTACGATAAAACCTTTTCAGTTAAGCATATGGGTGGAAATAGGTCAGACCTTAAACAGGTGACATTCGCCCTGACTTCTTTAAGGCCTAGGTTGGTTTGGCCTTTTTATTAAATAGGTCATGCCAATGTCTATTTACAAGTCTTATTATGTAAATATGTCAGACTTATTTTATAAAAGTCTGACCTACAAATATTAAAATATTAAAAATATTAAAATAAATAATTTTATTATATATTATACATATTATTATATTGTTTGATAAGTTTTTTAAGTCTATAAAAATCCTTTGATTGTAAAAAACTAAATATGTAGGCTTTGACGCTAATTAAAAGCTTGCGTTCAAAGGAAACTATTGAAATATGAAGTCTTTTTAAAAGCATACATTGTAAGTAGGCCTTTAAAAATGTTTCAAACCTTTAAGGGCTCAAGTCTAAAAAAAAGCCTACTTGAGTCTACTTCAGGCCAGGCCAGACCCAATTTTCATTTCCTTAATTCAGACCTAAGATGTTTAACAAAAACCTGACCTGAGCATATGCACTCGTTGATTGTCGATTAACCTTTTCATGCAAACTTCATTTTAACATTCTTGAACATCAAATTTTAACTTTATCCTTGCACAACGGTGTCTCAAAAGTTTATTTTTTAAAAAAATAAAATCATTCAAATAGGTATAAAATCTAATTTTTCTACAAATCTAAGAACCAACAATTTTAAAAGTAATCACATTTCGGTCATTCAAATTAAATGTAGAGGATAAAAAATTTAATTGAGCCTCCAAATTCTTAGTGATTTCTCTTTAATCCTGAATTGAAGATGAAAGGAAATGACTTGAGTTAATAACCTCCCAAAACCCTTACATTTTTTTCCCGGTACTATACAAACGTTATATTCCCGGACCTCCATATTAATACAAACTTGTGTCATGTGCTCTTTAATGTCAATCCCAATTTTCTTATGATAAAAAAAATCCAGATTTTTTTTGCTGTGTTTGGCCTTCACGCATATGTTGCAGTTAACTAAAACGCGGTCTCCTTTACTTTTCATCAAAGTTTAGCGCGCAATACAACAGAAACATTATACATCTCTGGCATTGGGTATGGAGAAACATTAAATCTCCCAGGCCAGCTGTCTCACCCTTTGAGGTGCCTACAAATCAGCGGGGATTAGTCTCTCACTTGTCGAGTGAGGGGATACCTTGATCATGGATAAAAAAGAAACATTATACATGGTTGATTCTTCTCACACCAAATTGTGTCTCATATCACCCCTTTGTGACCCACCAAGTGGGACAGCTATGTGCTCTAATAATTCAATGCAAATAATTTGATGGCAACTTTGCCGGGGGAGTGGATTATGTAAGACAGGCTTATAATAATTCAGAGGGCCACCGAGGGGAAAAACTCAGAAGCAAGCAATCCACACAAGGATTTTCAAAAAGTAGTAGGTTAGATGAACATAAATGTACAATTCACAAAAGGTAAATTTAAGAATGCCATAAATAATACGGACAGCCATATCTTAAGCATTTCAATCATTTCAGCTCGATCTTAAAATTTCTTATACCTAGTTTCGGTGATGGTTCTACTCTAAGTTGTCTCTATTTTTTCTTCTTCCCACGCTATATGTTTTCTTCACGGAGTTTACTTCGTCTGAATACACAACAAGTTACATCTTTAGATAGAAACTAAAATACGAAATCTACAGAGGTCACCAGTTACCGCATGTTGTTCACAAAGGACAGCTCTCAGTCCTAACCATAGACCTCAATTTCTCTCTTGCCTTCTGAGCTTTGGTAGGAACTCTCATGTTCGCTTCCTCAAGACTCTGCAGCAACAATAAATGTAGGATAAAGTGAAACATGTATAAAACAGTGATCGTTCTCAATGGGGGGAAAATCAAATTGCGTGTACATTATTATTACTAATTACCAATATCATAATAATTAAGAACTGACCTGTTGCTTTCTTCTCCTCTCGAGCTCGGCCTGAAGAGTAAAATTACAGCATGATTCTCATCAGTCCTTATAATTATTAAAATGCATGCAAGGTAAGAATTTTCACATTCTTGATGTATATAGCTCATGATAATTTCTATACCAGCGCAAGTTTCAAATGGGCGTTCTCCTCTCTTAATTGATTCAATTCTGCTTCTAATTCAACCGTGTATGCCTGCCCAGCCAGAAGAAGCAAAAGGTTAACTATGCGATATTGCAATATTACAAAGCCGGCACTCCCTCAACATATTAAACACATACACAATTCCGATCCAGGCAGCACAGACAATAGCCAAGAAACTAACCCAGAATAATAACTGCACCTCCACTCACAATCTAAACAAAAACAAGTCCATACCAAGTAAACAAACACACAAATCACCTCATTCAAAAATCATAACTTTTATGTGAGATCTTAATGCATGCAGTCAATATATATGAGTATCTATTAATTACTCTTTCCATTCATTAATATAAGAGGCTAAGAGCTTTGATTTTGATCTATAAGAACTCATTTCATACTCTCTCCTCATTTAATACGTTTTTTCCTACTTTCCCCTAACTTTAATTTCTTTCATATTTATTAATGTTCTTTCTTAGAAGAACCATATAATTGTAAATAAGACCAATATTAAAAAAAATATATTAATTTCACACCTCAACTATCTTTCATATTGTTTCTTAGGAAGTCTATTTTGGCGGCTAAACTCTTATATTACGAATTAGTATAAAAAAGCACATAAATACCTGCTTTCTAGCTCTTGATCTGGCGGCAGACTCTCTATTCTTAATCATCCTCCTCTGCCTTCTCTCCACCACCTTCTCCACAGGACCATCCATAATCCTCTTCCTCCCTCCCCTCACCATCCCCATCTCCATCCCAAACTGCCCTCCACCCCCACAATTCTCATTCGTCCCCAGCCCCTCCGGCGACACCGGGCTCAACGGCCCATACCCACCACCACCACCACCTCCATTCATCACCCTCCCTCCATACCCCGCCGCCGCCACCGCCGGATACCCGTTATCCCTCTTCCCAACATACCCACCAGAAGCCTCCCCCTGGTACGGCGGCACAACCACATTGCCCGCCGCCATCACCGGCCTACCCACAAAAGCAGGCCCCACTGCCTTACTATTATTATTATTCTGGTACATCCCATACTGCGGCGGGCCCATAGGAGCAGTACAAGATTCCCGAACTACCCCTGCTTTGACCAAGAAATCCTCAAGCGTCATCTCCCCAAAGGTAGGCTGGCGAGGGGCAGATTCGGTATTACTCTGCACACTACCATTAGCACCACCACCATTATTACTACTCCGTTGTCCTCTGTGTATCTCAGACCATACCTCATCCACCGTTTTCCTGCACAACGGAGCTGGTAACGTTAGTAATCCTTGACGAGGAAGACTTGGCTGCTTCCTTATTACACTTCCTTTCTCAACACTTGCTTCATTCATAGGCATAGGCATAGGCATAGCCAAACCTCCTCCTGTGTTGTTGTTGTTATTGGAGTTAATGGCTTGGCTCTCCTCTGCGTTCCATATACTGCTAAGAAACTCGTCCATGTTCATGGACCCAAAATTCTTCCCACTCTCGCATAGTGTATGCTGAAACTCATCAAGCGTTAGTGAATATATAGAAGACTGTCTTCCTATTGATGAGAATGGATGGTTATTGTTCTTGTGCCCTGATTCTACTTCCCCTTCACCTCCCCCCATTTTCTTTACTCTCCAATCCGATGCTCAAAACAGTGCTACTGTATGTTTAAGCCTGAGGACAAGAAATAAAGAATGTAATTAATATTTTACACTGGTTAATTAATATATATAGTGGCTTGGTTTGGATAAAGTGTGGATTTTTCTAGAGGGTGGGTGGATTTAATTGAGGTTAAGCTAGAGTTGTGTGGCGGATGAAGAATAAATTCTTTACTGGATTGAATTGGTTGATTGAGAAGTTAAGTGAAAAACATACATGCATGTAGTTATGTACTGGGTCTCTCTCCGTGCCATGTCTAAAATAGACTCATTTTCCTTTTGGCAACCAGACACATAAAAGAATCAGTGGAAAGGTGGATTGGAATTGGGATGGTGGGCATGCATCAATAATGTTAGAATCAAGGGGCTGTCATTATGCTTTACATCAACCATTTTGGCTTCATCCTCCATGTATATACGAATAGGAGTGGCCGTGTATATGTGTAGTTAGCGACTGTGAAATTATTAGTGTATAGAATAATCCCATTTATCGGGGAATATTTTCCAATATTAATGTTCATCCAAGCTTCGGTTACTTGCAAAATGATTCCTGCCTGGAAGCTGCACTAATTAACAGTTTAACACTACTACTTTACTTAATTAGCGTGAATCATGTTTATGTATAAGACAAGATATCTATCTATGCGTCTATAGGTACACAGGCAAGAAAGTATTCTTTTTACAGTATTTTCTCATTTGTAAATCTCTCTTTGATATCTTTGTGAACAAGGTAAAAAGAAAATTTATATGTAAAAAAATACTCAACTGAAGATTTGTTTTTTGTCAAAAAATGAAAATACAATATAGTAAGTCAAAACAATTTTGTGATAATCATTTTTTCCCCACAATAATCAAATTTAAGCAGTGAACAACAGGAAAACAATAAAAATGAAAACATATATAACAGTCACAAATCCAAATATAATATGATGAATGGAGAAGATATTATAATGATACAGTACTATCTTTCTAGTCCTGCAAAACTTAGTCATTAATGAAACATTTATTTAAGATTTTTTTATTTTACCTTTAAATTAATGACGTATTTTTTTTAATTTTTTATCATATTTTAAATTATCCTTATTATTGGTATTTCCTCTAATAATAATATAGTAATATAGTAAGTAAAGGATCGAATTGGAAGAAATTGAGGGAGATTATTCGGATATTTCAGACTAAAATATGTCTTATCAATTAAATTAACTGAAAACATTATCAAAAGAATTAAATTAACTGAATTGGCCAAAAAAAATTAAATTAACTGAAATCATTGATTAATTCAATGATCAAATAAATATATCTCGACGTAAGGTTTAGAGAGTAGTTTGTACGCTAATACTACAAAATATGAAACCCAGGTTTCGATGACGATGGAAGGTTTCGATGACGATGGAAAGAGCTTAGGATAGAGTTGGCCAAAAAAACGAGCTTAAGATAGAGGCAATACTACAGTGTCTAAATGCAATGATCTGAGCAAAGTAAATGGTTTGCTTTTGCTTTTCAGTGACTAGCACGGCTGAAGGTTTGCAGCTCCGTACAGACCTCCCCCATTAATGAACTTCTGAGAATAAATCATTATTCGTATACGTACAGACGCGCCTTTCATTTTCAAGATATAAAGAAGTATAAAATTGGATTCCTTCCTACAGTTGAAGTATATAGAAATATATTCGGCCACAAAAAAAAGAAGTATAGAAATATATATGGTAAACAAAATCATCAGAGGTTAAGGAGTGTGGTAAAGTTGACGATGAATAAAATAAAATGGAAGATATTATCCTGAAAATAAGGGTGTAGGGCATATGCATTTCCTAAAAAGGAAAAAATCAGCCGGGGAAGAGTAGGATATGGCAGAAAAGGAATCTTTCCTAGTTTAGAAAGCATCTCTTCTAGGAGTAGTGCCACACAAGGTTGCTGCCCACCGCACTAACACAAAATTCATCAAATAATGAAAGCAGATCGACTTTGTGAGGCAAATACACACAACCAAAGGACCATAGTACACAACCCAATATCTGTGGTCGAATTAGAATCTCATCCACCACTAAAGGCCAAAAATAACAAAGCGCTAGGGATAACATACAGAGCAAGCACCAACATATATAGACTTAACGTACAGAGCTATACGTATGATATACTCCCTCCGATCCCTAATGTAAGAGCTAGCCGCCAAAAAAACGCTTCTTAAGAAAACATGTAAATGTTAGTTGGATGTCTAAAGTTAATGCTTCTTTTCCAAAATTGCCCATATTTATTATGGTACTTTTAAGAGAGAGAAATACATAAACATTAATAAATATGAAAGAGAGTTAGGGGTAAAGTAGGAAAAAATGCATTAAATGAGGAGATAATGTGTGGTGAGCTCTTACATTAGGGACCAAAACCATTCAGATTTTGGGCTCCTACATTAGGGACCGGAGGGAGTATAACATAAAGAGATCCAAGGAAGAAAAAGAAATCTCACCTGCGTTAATGCTATATATATATCAACTTAGGCAACACCATAAACCCATCATGAACAAGAAGCGGGGCTGTGCCAAATGGACGAGGAAGAGGGTGCAGTATTATGCTGCTACTACTATAAGACCATATATTACACTTCAGCTCAAACGCACGCACTGGGTTTTACGAATCTATGGGAGGGGACCCACAAAAACAGGGTTCACATCATTCTCTGAGTTTAATGAATTTGACATTTAGAAACTAAGGCAAAGAAAAATATCAAAACGAGAAAGTGGGTGTAGGTGCGTGGGAGGAGGACTGTTCGACACGTAGACAACAGGTGTCGCATGGACAATGTCGTTTTGGAGCCGTCTTTCGTTTGGGCTTTACACGTATCTTGTTTTTTTTTTCTTGGTTGGTTTGGGACTGTATTGCTTTACTTTGCATTTGTGTCCATTCTGATTATTCGGAATGCTTTTAGGGAGCTTTTTGAGTATCAGATCCCACGACAAACGACGTCAGGATTTATGGTGAGCAATGAATAATACATTGGTACTTGTCCATAGTCCATCCACACGTGTCGCTTCCTGGTGGATTGATGCACATGCACGCTCTGCAAACATACGCATTCTTCAGCCGAAGCGGTGTTTCCACTGTTGGGCCTTGAAGAACTATAAAGCCCAAATAAAATACGTGAAAACTCGATCAGTCTTGAGTTATGGGCCTCAGATACTGTTCAGTTCCCGGCCCAAAAACAAAATCTCCAAATTTCTCCCGCGTAAACCAATAAGACAAAGTATATATGAGTAGGCTTTGCACTTGCCTCTTATTAGAGGATTTTGTCAGTCGAAAAATTTGATCACAGTCCTTCCTTGAAGTAATGATTTGAAGAATTTTCCATCATAATAAAAGGTCAAGTGTTGTAGCGTGACCTGAAAATTGAGATGAGCAGAAGTGACCTTAATTACATGACTATGATTTTCAATATTCTGAGAACCTCATTCTCAGTTCTCAGTCCTCGTAAAGAATGAATGAAATAACATATTTTTCAAGTTAGCATTAGAAACAGAATGCCTATGTTTTTTTAGGCTACAATATTACAGTATTTACTACTCCCTCCGTTCCTAAATATAAGATCACTTTAGCAAATTTGGAAAGACTAAGGAAGAAATTCCAATGAATTAGGATTACATGAAATTTCTAAAATATCTCTCACCAAAGTTTTAAATATGTCCTCTCACCTTCTTCAATCCACTATTTTTGTGTGAAGGGAGTATAGGGTAATTTGGGGAAAACTTGAGTTAAATTAGAAAGTGATCTTATATTTAGGAATGGAGGGAGTAATATTTAATATACTTGGAAAAAAGAGGGAATGTGAGTAAGGAATGTGCATGCCACAATTTGTGCCAGGGAATGATGGCGTCAGCGTTGGGTGGGTTAAAATCCATGATCCTGATGTAGCCAACTCGCGTGCCTTCACAATCAAGCAAATGAATGAAAGCAACAACACACGCACGCTAAAAGCTCAATACAAAAGCCCATGACCATGCCATTATGGGAGTAATAAGATATGAAATTGTATCCAAAAATATTAAACAGAATACTTTAAACTCCTAATTAATCATTTTAATCATGGTTATTGTCAGCTAAGCATTCAACAAGGCGTGGAAAAACATTATGATTTCAATCACTGCGGCCGAACGCACATAACCTTAAAAATAAACACTTGCCTTGTACTCCCTCCGTTCCTAAATATAAGATCACTTTGGTTAATTTGGGGAGATTAAGGAAGACAATAAAATTACATGATCTTCCCAAAATCCCCTCAATTACTTAACTTTAAAAGGAGGAGGGGTTTTCAATGAAAACAGAGAGTATAAGGGTAGTTTGGGCAAAACTTGAGATAAAATAGGAAGTGATCTTATATTTAGTAACTTATCCACTTCCCCAAAGTGATTTTATATTTAGGAACGGGGAAGTATAGTATATAGTCAATAATATATAATGTCACAACTAGTGGGACCCTGATGAGGATCATAGCCTATACGCACGATTCGATTGAATAACAATTGTACCATGGATCCCGCTAGGAATGCCTAGCATCTCATACTGTGTAATCATTCCAAGAGCGTAGTTTTCTATTTTAAAAATGTAAAGGTACAATTAGTAGAGTATTTATTTCATTTCTATATAAACCAGCTTGACTCTCACGTTCTTCATCACACACTATAGAGTGCAAGGAAGACCAGATAAATAAGATGAGTTCAATGAAGGTCTTTTGTTTTGCATTTTTGTCCCTTCATTTGGCTATGGTCTTGGCCTCTGACCCTGACCCTCTTCAAGACTTCTGTGTACCAAATCAAAGATCAGCTGGCTTTATTAGATCAACCATTCATGGTATGATCAATATTCCACCTTGCAAAAACTCCACCGAGGCCACCACGGATGATTTTGTATTCTCTGGTATGAAAGCTGCCGGAAACTTCTCCGACACCGGCCTAGCAGTAGTGTCTGCGAGTCCTACTAACCTCCCTGGGCTCAACACACTAGGAATGTCCTTTGTGAGGGCAGACATTGAAGTGGGAGGCATTAATCCACCTCATTTTCATCCTAGAGCAACAGAGATAGCTTATGTTGTGGAAGGAAAGGTTTATTCGGGTTTTGTGGATTCAAGCAACAAAGTGTTTCATAGAATTTTGGAGCAAGGAGAAGTTATGGTGTTTCCAAGAGGTTTGGTGCATTTCTTTATGAATGTTGGTGATAAGCCAGCCACGTTATTTGGAAGTTTTAATAGTCAAAACCCTGGCTTGCAGAAGATACCGACTGCTTTATTTGGTTCTGGGATTGATGAGAAGCTTTTACAGAAAGCTTTTGGATTGACTCCCAAGCAGATTGGAACTATGAGAAGAAAATTTGATCCCAAAGGAGCAAGGTAGAGCACAAATATGTAGTACTACTACTCTACTAGGCATGTTGTCTCTTACTTGATTGTGTTGTCTGTTGTTTTAACAGACAACATGCATGTTGTCTGTTACTTGATATTGTGTTATATGCTGGGGTTGATTCAGTTTTCATGGTTTTGTGTTGTCTGTTTGGTCCTTTTAAGTTTTCTTCTCTTGTGAGTCCAATGTAGGTGAACAATGGAGTGCTTCTCGGTTCTATAATATATCTAGCTCTTCGTGAATCTGTTCCCCAAACCCTTACCCTGCTGAATGACTTTTTTAAAAAAGGATTAAAGAAGTAGGAAAGCGGTGTTACTTTCATTATATATATGAGTAATCATTCGTTTTAGGCAGCCATGGACAGTGCAGAGGGATGATGAGGAGAAGGAGTAGTCAGGATGAAAGTGAAAGACATAATGATCCCCATCATCTCACGAAATTCACAGTCCACGCTCACAAAATGATTAATCATAAAATCAATAACTGAATTTACAAGGGACACGTTTTATGAGCAGGGGCAAGGTTGTCTTGAGACAAAAATTTACAACGAATATGAGCTAGGCTGTTTATGATTTTTTAAATAGTACTATTAGTATTCTACTGAAAGTCTTTTAAAATGATCAATACATTATTAGTATTCTCGATTAATACAAAAATAGAGGTTAAGTCATATGTGCTTGCGTTTTTTTTTTATTTGCGCCCATCTGCTTTTTATTTGATAGTGAAATGAATTATAAACTCATGTAACCCTAACTAATATTAATATTATTTTGTCTTTAATTAAAAAAAAATGATAGTGACATGAAGAAGCACTCCGGCCCAAGACCCGTCTCCAAAACAATTGAAACTCACATCCCTCCTTTTAACAGGTTATAAATTCTTTGCCCACCATTTTCATCTCTGTATGTCCAAACCAAACTAAAATATTGACTATGGTTTTCGAGAACAATAGTCTATGATCTGGGTTATCAATATGACGTCACAGTGAAGGCTTTCACCAGGAAAAAAATTTAAATTGTAAAACAAGCTGATGATCTGAGGGGCAGGGATGGCTCAGAAAAAAGAGCATTTAACAATGATCAAACCACAATTGTTCAACAAAACTCTCAAAAAGAATCCAAATATTAATTTTATTTAGTCTATGATCTGGTCATTAAGTAGCAACTGGGATCTCACTAGTTCATTAACAGACAAGGTTCAAGCTACATAATTAAATTGGCCATGCATACCAAATAATTGAACAGTACAATTTAAAGGCTTCTTGACGCAGATATGCACTGAACCAAATGAGTGACAACCAGTAATCTACAGTGAAACCTCGTTCCCACTTATAAGTGACTTAACAATTGCATCGCTCATACCATCAGCCATAGGAAACATGTGACCAGCACCTGGTATCTCATGATACTGAATCCAGGGAAGACTTTGTGCAATGTATCGTTGCAATGTTACGGGCACTAGCAGATCATCGTCTCCTTGCCACAGATGGACGGAACCTTCATTGTTTGGAAATGGGTTTTCCATATCTATGGGACTAAATTCCCACTTGCCCATTCCAATTATGAGGTCACGGTGAAGGCTTTCATATTCTCCTTGCTGCCTTACTTGTACCTGGGGAAGCCACATCAGACAAGAAATCAAGAAAAATTGTAAAACAAGCTGATGATGTGAGGGGTAGGGTTGGTTCAGAATTAAGTTAATTTAACAATCATCAAAGCACAATTGCTCAACAAAACTCTCAAAGAATCCAAACATCAATTTTATTTATTTGTAGGTAACTCGAATCTCTTGTATACTCTTTACTGAAAAATTAAACAGATTTACATGGATAAAGCAAATGTTAAAATAGTAATTAATCACTTTTATTTCAACTTATGCTTTTCATCCTATAACATTCAGAACAGAACAACAGCTAATCAACTGAAGGCCAGTTTCATACCAGATATTTCATTCTATTATCCCTTCTTTTAAGCATAATCTCCCGGTCTTGGCGAGAAAGATTATCTGGACTACGAGCAATTACACTAGAGGAAGGGAACCATCTTTGAGTGTTCCACAAGTAAGTCAGCCATGGCAGGTAATGAGCAACACGAAGTGTCCATTGATCTTGTAGATTTTGTTGGCTATAGGCTTCTTTAGTTAGGTTAGTGGGAAGACTGGGCCACCAGTAGTTGATAACTGGAGCTAAGAGTGCTGCACCAGCTAGCCTGTCAAGGTTGAACATTTTTTTAATGTAAGGAACAGACAAATAGTAGCTAATAACTCTACCATTGTTCGAGAATTTACACATACTAAGAGAATAAAAAGAATGACAAAGTATGCAAATATACAATATTTAATGCTAGTTCATGTCAACAGAATTTCTAATAACAAAAAGATTAATACCTGTGAGGTATATACTTAAGGCAGCTCCAAGTGACCTGCCCACCCATGGAGAAACCAATTACATAGAACCGAGGCCCTAATTGTAGCTGATCAGCAAGCTCCTCAATATCTAAGGCAATACTCTTCACAGTGCGATTTGGATCAGGATCACTTTCCCCATAGCCAGGTCTGTCAAAAGAAACAATGTAGACTCCCAAGCTTTCAGTGATTTCCTGGACAAATCCACCATAAACACAAATAGGACATAATCATAAATATGAAAAATGATATGAAATCAAAGATAAAGACAGGTGTTCAAATAAATTCCTACTGGAGACAGGGTTTGGGCAAGCACAGCATGATGCCTACAGGAATCAAAACCATGGACATAAATGATTTTAAGTTTTGCTTCATCTTTTGGAACACCATGCTCTTTGTATGCCAAATGTCTTCCATCTCTAAGTTTGATTCTGGGTGCTGTTATAGGAGGCCCACCAGGAGAGCCACATATATTGGGAGGAGGAGGTCTAATAGCCAGAAAAGCCCATGCTACAAATCCCCCAAAGAATATTGCCAGTGCTGACTTAAACAATCCTGAGAAATCAAAACTATAATTTGTCAAGTAATGACTTCTTGTATTACTTGCTCCAAGTCTCCCACTAACTAAAGAAACTGAAATATGCTAAACAAGATTTGATGAACCCCCATCAAAACCAAGATAACTTCATAGAAACAAGGAAAAATAACAGCCAACATCAATCATACGACCATTCTAAGTCCTATGGTCCTAAATAAGACTTAGAATATACTTTCTCCAGTCCTAAATATAAGGCCTAGTTCACTTCCTTTGTTGAGAAATTCTAAAAAAACAAAATAGTAAGTCAATTAAAAATTGATTTACCAACTTTTTCCCTTTAAACTAGTTTATTTAGCCTATAAACTAATAAATAATCTAAAAATATATGATATGTGTCACGGTTCAATAACCTATTCCGTAACCTTAATTTTTCCAAAAAAAAGTCAACTAAGTCTTATATTTAGAACAGGAAGAAGTACGAGAGTAATAAGTTGAATGGAATAACCTTAGTTGAATGATACTAAAAGGTAATAACCTTAGTTGAATGGAATTAATAGTTAAATAGGCCCCATTGGGAAAAGATAAGGCATTAACCAAAATAACAAACTTTGTTAATGAAATGAGCTGAAAAAGTTTCCCAATTTGGGAGGAAAGAACAAAAGGGAAGAGAAGGAGACCTGAAGGAAGGAGGGGGGTGGCATTTTGAGGTCTCCTAGTGTGGGCCCGGGCTGATGAAGCCGATATTTTTCTCCTACCTCCTTCCACCATCCTCTTCAACTCGCCCTTTACCAGAAGAGGAAGATGGAGATCGATGCTACTCACTCAGGTTTTATCGATTTTTACGAAACCAGAAATAAATAAAAGATGGAAGATGGAAGATGGAAAAAGGAGGGGCACACGTCAAGTCAAATAAAGTTTTTAATTGGTCACCATTGACGTGCGGATAAAAGAAATCAACTATCAACTAGTAAAACAAAATAATCATAAATCATTTTCCTCCTTAAAATAGGTAATTTTTTAATTTCATATGGCTTTGAAAAAACAACATAATTTAGAGAGGATTGAGACTTCGAAAATCATGTAAGATTGAAAACTTAGCCTTTTTTCCCTGACTCATACTTACCTCCAGTGCAGTACATCAAGTACAACCAGTGCACCACTGATTAAATGACACTTGTGCAAACTCTCATACACCCACCACACCATATCTCTCCCCTTAACTTTTCTCTCTTTTCTCCCTCTCTTTCTCTCTCCTCGTACTTTTTCTCCATTCCCGTCTCTTTTCTTTCTCTCTCTTCTCACTTCCCCTCCATTCACTGATTCACGCCTTCTCCATCTCTCTCTCCTCTTACTCTTTCTCCTCTTCCACTCACATTCTAAAATCTCGGCTCGAAAAATCAAAGCTTTCTCATAGGCATAGATCATCTGAAAAATCGAAAGTTTTCTTATGGGTTCAAATCTAAATCCAGATCCAAGCACTCCATTATTTTCGTTTTCTCCATTATTTTCGTTTTGATAGACTCAATTGATGATAAAGGGGCATACTAATAACAAAATAAAAAATCAAATTAAAAGGGCAAGAGAGATATTGGTCATCTGTGATTAAATCAGAAAAATTGTGATTAAATCAGAAAAAAATTGTGTGGATGGAAAGGAAATCTACTCAAAAGTGAAAGCTTGCACGATGGATATGATTTGTTTGTTACGTTTTTGGGTTGCAGTTTGGTGCTGAGTAAATGGGGAGAGAGATGTGCGTGAATGGAGGAGAATGAAAAGGAGAGAAAGAGAAGGGAGGGAGAGTGATATGGTGTGGTGGATGTATGAAAGATTCGACACGTGTCATTTAATTAGTGGTGTATTGGTTGTACTTGATGTACTGTATTTGAGGTAAGTTTTTTCCTTTTTCCCTAAAATTTTCCTATAAAATAATATAATAAAACGAAATAGTCCCTCCGGTCCTAAATATAAGACCTAATTGACTTTTTTGAAAAATCCTAAAAAAAGCAAAATAAGTAATTATAAATTGATTTACCAAATTTTTTCCTTAAACTAATTTATTTTACTTTATAAACTAATGGATAATCTAAAAATATATCAAATATGTCATCATTTGATAGACTATTTTGCAACCTTAACCTCTAAAAAAAAGTTATCTAGGTCCTATATTTAAGACGGGAGGTAGTATAAAATATGTTGCCAAAAAATGACATTATTAGAGTCTTATAAAAAGACATAAGAGACAAAGATAGAAAAGGAAATGAAAGAGAAGCAAGTTGGTATAATTCACAAGGGTGGTCGCTCTCAATATAAATCATTAGCTTTCCTCATATCAGTCCTATAAATCAGTAGTCATCATCAATACCAAAAGACATCAAAATTAAAAAAGAGTTTAGGCACGTCAGGAATATATACTTGTCAACTGTAACACTCTAAATTTTAATTGAAAAGGACGGTTAATTTAGTTAATCAAATGGTGATATGTGGTTAATGATTTAATTTGAAAGACTTTGAGAAATGATCGGTGGCAATTGATAATAGTTATTCAGATAATTCGAAAATTGCTAACTTAAATTCATGACTCATTTTTAGGGTGATTGAAAATTTGAAAATTGAGTTATAACTAAGAAATAAAATATGATTAAATAATTCAGATAATTTGAAAATTCATAACTTAAAATAAATTGTGATTGTAATTAATCGATTGATTGAGATTGATGAGTGGAATTGTTTGGATAAGTTGAGTCATTATGGTTTCCAAAACGGAGTTAACTGCAGCGTATGACTGGATGTGTGTTGATGACACTTGTTTTATGCAAGTGTCTTAATGTAACCTCTTTTTACTTATTAATATAATTGTCATTTTATAAAAAAATGAATAGAAAGAATTCAATTATGAATTCTTTATTATTATAATAACATATACGTGTAACTCACACGTGTCACGTGGTTGTGTGTGCATATATACATATATACATATACATATATGTAAATTATAAAGCCCATATGTCCCTCGCGTCTAAATTATTCCCAACAACACTTCTTCTCTGTTTGTGGGGTAAGATGAAAAAGTGATGGAGAGAAATTGTGTCCATAAAGTAAGAGATAAACTCCAATTTTGACTCGCATTATTTCGTCGGGTAACTAAAAGTATTTTTTGTAATAATCCCATCTAATAATATTATGAAATGTAGCTATTTCGTCCCAACGTCACCTTAAATTTAACTTTCATTATTGAATTAGTTGAAATTTTTATAGGGTAAAGGTGCAAAAATGAGTTCAAACTATTACGCTAGGAGCACGAAAGAGTAACAGGTATTTCCGACTCAATTCTGAGACTAAAGAATAAATATTAGTGCAATATAGGTAACGCCGTTTAGTTTGACCGACGTTGACCGTTAAAAGCTGACGTGGCGGGGGAAATAAATTTTTTTGCCGACGTGGCACGACACATAAGCACGCCGCGTCAGTAAAAATGCCACACAAGCATGCCACGACAGCAAAAAGTTGTCACATAAGCGTGCCACGTCAGCAAAAAGTTGACACATAAACGCGCCACCTCTTTTTTAAATTTATCCTTTTTGATAATCCTAGTTCAATAATGTAAATAAGCATGAGTGAAAACGGGAATTTATAAACCCAATTTTTGCAATGACATTGTTTTGAATTCATTTTAATTGGCACGTTCCCTATCATAATTATCATAAGTCCTGTGCTCTTGTGTAAAAATTAAACATGTACAATTAACCTTGGACAATTTCTCTGTGAAAATGTGGGGAGAGAGTGGAATAATGATTGATGTTTACATTAGGGCGTGTTACTGTATTATCACTTGAATTTTAATTAACTCACCTACATAATACTACCTCCGGTCCTAAATATAGGACCTAGATAACTTTTTTTTTTGGAGAGGTTAAGGTTGCAAAATAGTCTATTAAATGATGACATATTTGATATATTTTTAGATTATCTATTAGTTTATAAGTAAAATAAACTAGTTTAAGGGAAAAAAATTAGGTAAATCAATTTATAATTAACTTATTTTGTTTTTTTTAGGATTTTTCAAAAAAGTCAATTAGGTCTTATATTTAGGACCGGATGAAGTATATAATGTTCTTAATCTAATTAAATTAGATGAATATATATTATATTTAATTAGGATCGATATTTCGGATTGGGGTACTAAGTGCATTATTAATTTATTATTCCATTATACATGTCAGAATCTGTTTTTATCCCCACCAATTTCTTTTTATATTTCCACACTAAAAAACATTTCATGACGTTTTCTTTTCTTTTATTCGCTCTGCAGTTTCACCTTATTCTGCCAACCAAAACTAATTAATTTTCACCCCATAAATTAATTAATATGGTATTTTTTTCGTTTCTATAATTATTTAATTACATTTATGATGAACAAGCGGAGTCTAACATTATCGAAAGAGAATTAACGGTGACATGAAAAGAGATTGACAACAAATGGAGTTGGCCAGTGAGAATTCGAAAGCTGGAAGCATTCCCTCTGACGCTCCTTGTTCAATTTTACGACAAATTTGTCCCTTCACAAGACACAAGTACTTATTTTCCTTCTCCCAAAAAAGTTTTCCCGTCAATTTCATTAGCTAACAATGATCTGATTGACTGATTCCATCGTAAGTACTGCTAATAAGAATGGAATGATAAGATTCATAATCAAATACAGGATTGAACAGTAATAACACCCAAGTTAAAATAATACAATACTAACTAAACCAATTAATAATGAAGTGTCTGGGTCAAATCGATGCTTCGATAGCAAAACCGATCAGTGAAATCCTGACCATAAAGCATATGATCCAACGCTTAGCCCAAAAACAAAAGGGAAAAATACATGTGACCAGTACAACAAATTCAAATAAAGACGATGCGTTCAGAGTCAGAACTTCAAATTAAACAGAGCAATAATAACTTGATAATAACGGAACCAAACATTTAATAGAGCTGCACGTGCTTTACACGACTGTAATAACGCACAATGCTGTGTATTGATAATTTCGCGTGGGTATATATTTCTCAACAGTAGGTTATCACATGGTCGTGACTAGTGAGATTGTTATTGGCGTTTCCCGGCCATGAAATTGGTCAGAGATCGATCATGACACGTAATTAATGTGCCATATATATATATATATATATATATATATATATATATATATATATATATATTTTGCTAGCTAGCTAGCCATATCTATGGGGTTATTTTACATTTTCTATATATGAGCTGAATCTGAGAATTCGACCACACACACATTTCTTTTTTGGAATTGCGGTCTTTTAGTCTGACGAAGGTCATGCATCTGCATGTAGCTGTTAATTTAGTGATATTCTAAACATAATTTTAATTGCAATAATATTATGTATGCTTTCTTAGGAATTGCCGCCTCTCCCATTCCACTCAAAATACAGCAGATCGAGGACATATTTCACTCTCATCTTCAGAACAATCATGAGAATTTTTTAAATATAAGGATACAGTTGGCTGACATTTGGAGGCAACAACATATATAATTAACTGATCCGTTCATTAAAATATTTTTGGAATACAGACACGAAATTATTATCAATTCTGGTGAGCAATCACATCTTTTCGCGCGCGCGCACACACACCAGACATATTAGTGACGTTAATGCATATGTAAAAGTCTAGGACAATACTTTGTACATAACTTAGCTTCCATTTAAATTTAAATCTAATAAGTTATCAAAAAACTAAATATAATAAAAATCTAATGGTTTGACATTAAGTTTAATAAATGATCTGTATACTCGTAAAATTAAACTAAAAAATATCACCTAATAACTATATTATTACTTGTCTATATATATAATCAATTTTCATAAAAATTAAAATGTGACAAAAAAATCATTTAGGGTGGTATTGAGTTTACATTTCATACTTGTCACAAATATAAGCAATGAGCTTCTCATGATAATTTATACAGTTCAAATTTATTTCAACGTTCTTGATTCATATAATTAAATTTTAATGTTTTCAATAATATAATTTTTTGTTGTAATAGATACAAAATAAAAAATAAAATAAATCTCATAACTATCATTTTTTTTTGGGCCAACATAACTATCATTTGTTAAAAGATCAATTTTATCTATGAAAAATGATCATTTAAAATTTTTAAATCTAGATTATTCATATAAAATTTTGGATGGTAAAGATTTCATATTGAGCACTAATCGGAACCCAGTGGCATTAGAGTAAAAAATAATTATTAGTACTGAACACATAACTAAGGTCATGACGAGAAACTTTAAATGGAGGTTTAATTTCACTTTTCAACAATAGAAGATATAATTTTATAATATTCAGAATTAGTGAACATATTTTGAAAGCAAACTAAGCAGACACACATATACTATCCCACCGATGAACAGAAGGTTTCGAGAATAATCCTGAGTCAGATATAAAAGCTATAAAGTTAAATAATAGAGTCTGGGATGAGAATCCAGTCTATTAATTAATCCTATTATATAGTTTCTTAACAGGTTAAGATATATGTTTTGGGAGAATTTGCGATCTTTTCAGGCATCTAACAATGAATTGAATATGTAATCTGAGGCGCACAAGCACATCCCGAAAGAAATAGCAAATAAAAGTAAGCACATAGGAAAATACGAAAACGTTACGTTTTCTATTAGTAGTAGCTCCACTTATGTGATGTTTCCAGTCTCGGAACTTGTTTAAATCTGAGAGTCTCAGTTTTATTCTGAAATGACCTTCACTACACACAGCATCGATCATCCATGGTGGAGTCCCTTTATGCTATGCCCTAGCTAGCTCAAAAGAATCAATACAGAGGATATTAAGATATAGGTAAAGCGGGAAAAGGAAGAGAGAGAGAGGTAGGGAGGGAGGGATCACATAGTCAAATATAGCAATATTCAAAAGTTTGAAAGTGAGCCCGTGTAATTAGGGAAGGTTCTCTCTACCAGACACAGAAGCTCCATGTGACCATTACTGAGAGATTGATGCATGGGTTGAGGATTGAAAAGGATGCAAATTAAATGGCCTGGCTGGGGAATTGAAGCGACCCCTACATGCATATGTTTTGCTTTTTATGCAAATCACGGAGAAACATATATGTATAGCAAATAAATATGACCCAGAATCAGTGACAGGCTGCAAAGAGAGGACCCACCACTCACACATATTCACACGCCTGTAAATATGATATTTTTCTCATCATTTTTCTGACCCACAGCTATATACCATTATTCATAAGATAATTATATCTGCGTACTTACAAGTTATATCAAGAGAAAAAAATTTAATAAGCTAAAAAATCGAATGTCATAATGACTGAGAAATCCACACACAGACAAATTAAAACTTCCTATAGTAAGAAATGGCAAGAGATTTTATACTGTTCACATTGATATAATAAAGTCTATTCCATTTTTTGCAATTGTATTATTGTATAAAGGAATATTTATTCAGTTGGGCAAAAAAAAAAAGGAATATTTATTGTTGGGTAGTTATTGCAAGTGTGTGTGGTTGTTATGAGATACTACCTCCGATCCCTAATGTAAGAGCTAGCCGTCAAAAAAACGCTTCTTAAGAAAACATGTGAATGTTAGTTGGGTGTCTGAAGTTAATGCTTCTTTTCCAAAATTGCCCACATTTATTATGGTACTTTTAAGAGAGAGAAATACATAAGCATTAATAAATATGAAAGAGAGTTAGGGGTAAAGTAGGAAAAAATGCATTAAATGAGGAGAGAATATGGGGTGAGCTCTTACATTAGGGACCAAAACCATTCAAATTTTGGGCTCTTACATTAGGGATCGGAGGGAGTAGAAACGATCATTTTATTTTAAGAGTAAATACTCAATACCAAGTTACTAACTAAATCACTTGAGAAGCATTTTGGTGGGGGGAGAGGGGCCCCTAGCTAGGGAGTGGTGGGGGGCGGATTCAGCCCTTTGTCATGTAATGAAGGGAGAGGATAAGGCTAGAAGGGTAGATGTAGGAAAGTACTAAATCCCTTTTGCAGATATATAGACACGCAGAGAATCTAGGCTCAGATTGTCACAGAGGGAGAGGGAGAGGGAGAGGGAGAGAGGGAGGGAGAGATGTACGGACGTAGCCATCTGGTGGTGGGATCATCTCGTTTTATACAAAAATATATATTGTTGATTTCCACTGGAAGTGGGCCCCACTCGTTTCTATATCTGGTTAACTCCCAGTTACTTCAAAACCACTATAAATATAGCCTCCCATGGAGCTCATTGTAATACCCATCATATCACCCACCACCAAAAAGCTAAGTGGAGAAATATTTAGCCATTTATTACTTTCAACCTCTTTAATTTCCACCACCATCACCATCAGAATGGCAAGAGATCCCCTCATAGTTGGGAAAGTGATTGGAGAGGTCCTAGATTACTTCACCCCAAGTGTGAACATGACTATCTCATACAATAAGAAGCAGATGTTCAATGGTTATGAGTTCTTCCCTTCTGCTGTCTCCGACAGGCCCAGGGTTCAGATTGATGGTCCCGATCTTAGGTCCTTTTATACCCTCGTATGTCTTCCTTCCTTCCTTTCTATATTATTCTTCTCTTCCTTTTCTTTTCTCACACACACACATATCATCATCACAATGCTCTCTGCTGTGAAAAAGCTTGAGGTGTTGCTTGTATATATACCGTATTTGTCACTGCAGGTGATGACTGACCCGGACGTCCCTGGCCCCAGTGATCCTTATCTCAGAGAACACTTGCACTGGTAATTCCCTTTTCAACAAACTGCAGCCAAAACCTTTTTTTGTTTACATTATTTGGCTAATATTCTTACGTACTGGCACGGCATAACCTCAACGTTTTACTGTACTGTTCAACTTCAAAGGCTTATATATGTGTGTGTATCCAGGAAATTTTTATTACCCCATGCTAAACGACTAAGCTGAATTTTTTGGATCGGAGGGCCTAATAAGAATGTATTGTAAATCTTTTAAAATGTCTATACTTATCTTTTTTAAAAAAATGATTTTTTTACTTAATTATAAACCAATGTATAATAATGACTATGATTATGATATTACTATGATATAAAAAATGATTTTTATAAACCAATTGTGTATAACTATGATATAATTAAGTGAACGACAAAAAAATGCTATTTAGGATTGAAGAGTATACTGTTGTACGTACAAATTAAATGACAAAAAATGGTTGGCCTGTCGCGTGTTTGTGAGAGGCAGATCGTGTCCTCATTTTCGCCGTGTATATCACAGTCAATATAATGACAGCTTTGTCTCATGCATCGCATGTCTTCTTGATAAAACTTGAGGTTCAAATTTTATGTGTTCGTTATTAATTATGGTCAAACAATATAACATAAAACACACTCTTAATATGGCATTAGCCTATTTCACGAGTTTAAAAAGAATCCTGACAATATGCAGTTTGAAGTTACTCTTCGTAAAGTGACATGTATATAAACATCCATTTTAAGGCGTGATGAACAATTCGCTTTGGTTGAAATTTTGGGCACAATCAATCAGATCAAATCGCGTCAGAACAAAATGACCAATCACTCAGTCAAGAGAATAAATTTAAATACAAAGTTGATAGAAAATTACCGTGCTGTTGCTATGTTTTGTTTGAGTGGTTTAGCTTTATGTTTGGGATTATTCGGTATGTATGAATATCTTCCTTAGTAGACCTGTTAGGTTAGGTTAGCAGGATCAGAAACATGTGAATGCTATTTTAGACTTAAATAGTAAGTCATCGGTACTATTTGCATAGTAATTTATTTACTTTTATTATCCACCATTGGATAAAAATAATATCACTGGCTGTTTCCATATACTCTCTCAGTCTTAAATATAGAAAGTACTATATATTTAGTAATGGATGAAAACATTATATATTTATATATCTTCAAACCAAGCCGCTCGCTAGAACTTGGGAAAATTCAAACCCTTTCAAACCGAAAGATGTGTCAGGTATCAATTAGAATGGGAACCCTTTAATATAGAGGGAGCGAGCATTTTCAAAGCTTTTGTGCTGGTTTAATCTTATACATATAAATTGGAATATACTCTGCCAGGGGTTTCTGTAGAATAAGCTAAGTGAAAAGTGATTGAATTCGCATGTTAAAATATGACCTGAGATCATGGTATCCCTGATTTGGGATCTAGCTAATGCAAGTGAGGGAGCACATGCCTTTTACTTCCCTCAAGTCTAATGTACAAATTACTTTAATTTCAATTACATGCAAAAGAATATAATGGAAGTTTTTAAATATGTTTTAAATTAACAAAAAATAAACTATGTCGATGTGTGAAATATTCCACCTTCATTTCAATATTGAAATATATCACATATGATATTTAACATAAATAAAATTGATTTGTTTAGAAAGATTAATAAATTAAAATAAATTATTTAAATAATTATAATTGTAATTTTTCTCCGAGTCAATTTTTTTCTGCCTTAAAATTTGTCATTCAATATTATTCAACAATCTACAATTGTGTAGTTAAGTTAACGTCATTGGTATTCCAAATAAGTTAACTTCATCTTCTGTCAAAAGAAGGAAAATTTGTTAAATAGAGTAACTAGCTATCTAGGCATGCAACTCTATATTCATGGCATCAAGCTAAGACTCTGTAGCACACTGCACATGGAGAAAGTGCATGAACCTCTGAAGTCAAACGTCATAGTCAAAGCAAACCAGACCAATAGTACAATAGAAGGGAATTGATAGCAAAAGTAATCAATTAGTAGGCGCAACAAGCGGTACAGGGGCGATTCTAACTTGGAATTTGATGGCAACATTATCGTCTGTGATTTTTGCAGGATGGTGACAGATATTCCAGGAACAACAGATGCCACATTTGGTATAGATTCATTCACTACTCACTGTTTTAATTTGCTCCAAAAGATGCACATGAGACCAAGTGACCAACACAGATTAACCCAGAGGACTCATCTTAATTACTTTTCTTGTTTTCCTCTTAAAACTATATAATAATTATTCAGGAAAAGAGGTGGTGAGCTATGAGATGCCAAGACCAAACATAGGGATACACAGGTATGTGTTTGTGCTGTTCAAGCAAAACAGGAGGCAATGTGTGAGAGCACCATCTTTGTCTTCGTCTTCTTCATCAAGGGATCACTTCAACACTCGTGATTTTGCTGCCATAAACGACCTTGGCCTGCCTGTTGCTGCTGTTTACTTCAACGCACAAAGGGAAACTGCTGCGAGAAGGCGCTAGTTAAATCCTTCAATATGCTAATTACTAAGGGGAATATAATCATGCGCGTATTTGATGAATAAATTGGTTTAGTCTTCGCCTGGGTCTGATTTGGTGTATTGTATGTTTTTGTTTTCCATAGGTATAGAATGTACTGCATTTCAGTGTGTAAGCAAGGGCAAGCAATAATGTCATTGTCATGTCCTAGGCCCGTTTGCCATTCAGTTTATGTTGGCCACTTGGCCGTACTGCTCTAGGGAATCTGATTCTGTGTATTTCAGTATCTTTGATGGAATCTAGTGTTATGCTTCAATAAAATGTTTGACTTACCTTTTTTTACCATAATTTGTCTTACCTTTTGAAGAAAAAGAAATGAACCATTTTCTTAAGGTAGGCATGGCCATAAAGGCTACCTAAAAGGACATTAAAAGAAAGTGATATATTCCTGAACAAATTTTATCGTCGTTTTTATTTTTATGCGATACACTGCAAATACTCTTTGCATTTTGTGTTTTTATGTAAACAGCTTTGCTAAATTTTATGCCATGTGCAAACGAATATCCTATCATATGCTTTTTTTAAATAATAAAGTAGATATTAATGATAAGGAAGCTATAAGCAGCTGAATACAAAAATAATTGTGTTTTTAAACAAAATTAGAAGTGAAAAATATTATCTACACATAATTCAATTTTTTTAGCAACATTTTCATCCTCATACTGGGGATAATTATGTTCGATATGTTGAGAGATAATATTAAATATAAACATCACTTAGTTCAATTATAATTCAAACTTTAATTCAGAACACTGTAAGGGACTAGCCCCTAAAGTTAGATTCAATTCTAGTTGATTCACGTAATTTAAAATTTGAGAAAGTGGTGCATGACTTGTTCCTTTTTACTAAAAACCTATGGTACAACTTTTTTAATAACACTTGTAAATCATTACTTATAAATTCAAAAGATGACATTGGTACACCAGTATGGAAAATGGTCCGTCCCATCCACATCTTGGGGAGTTTAATTAAACAAGCAAAAGTTTTCATCTAATTAAATTATGACCTAGTTTCGCTAGCTCATCAAGTCCCCAGTGACATCAGTTGCAACTAGTTACACTTTACAGGGTCGAACCCCTAATGGCGTCAGTTGCATCTCTTCATTGAGAGGCTGAGATATCAAATCCTAGAGTAGATGAGTGGTAATGAGGTGTATTTGGATGGGAATGGTCTTCCTATGAAGAAGGGATGGGCCATGGAAGTGTGATTTTCTAAGAGAATCACTATTGCAGGGTTTGGTTATCCACTTTTAATTTTTAGATGTAACTTCAAAAAGGTCATGTAATGCATAGCTTTTAATTAATTATTTTGTCTTTCTCATCCACTCCAACACTCCGTGATGAGGGAGATTGGGCCTAAAATTGATTTCACTGCATTTTACAAATAAAAAGTGAACCCATAATTGAACCCAAATAAGAATCAATTTCAACCCTTAAATCCGCCCCTGGACATGATATTACGTTGGGAAGAATCTTTTCACTGCTAATAAAAACTAAAGCGGACCTTTTTTTGGACATAACTTTAGCAGACCACAACCGTAAATTCACTATACATCCCATTTTAACCAAAAACCTTTTGATGAATTGACTATAACCACACGAGTAGACGTGAGCATCAACATTTTATAGGATTTTACGCACAAACATTTTATAGGATTTTACGCACAAACATTTATTGTAATACTACCTCCCTTCCCAAATATAAGATCACTTTAGCTATTTTGGAGAGATTAAGGAAGACTTTCCAATGAATTGGGATTACATGATCTTCCCAAAATACCCCTCACTTAAATTTAACAGACAAATAGGGATTTGAGAGAGAAGTGAGGAAGCTAAGAAGTATAGGAGGTAATTTGAACCAAAATTGAGACAAAATAGAAAGTGATCTTATATTTAGGAACTTATCAACTTCCCCAAAGTGATCTTATACTCTCTCTGGTTCTAAATATAAGACCTAATTGACTTTTCTGGAAAATCCTTAAAAAGCAAAATAAGTTAATTATATATTGATTTACCTAATTTTCCCCCTTAAACTAGTTTATTTTACCTATAAACTAATGGATAATCTAAAAATATATCAAATATGTTATCATTTAATAACCTATTTCGCAACCATAATCTCTCCAAAAAAAAGTCAATTAAGTCCTATATTTAGGACCGGAGATAGTATTTAAGAACAGAGGGAGTAAAATTTTAGAGGCCGAAAGGGTAGCAAAACGAATACCGACGGGCACAACACGGGTACTCAGCCTAAAAGAGAACATTTGACGATATCATAAGGAATACTTGTTGCAAAACATAAACGCATCCAGTAAGCTGAACACATAACAATGGTGTGCTTTCATTCCCTTGGATAGAGGTCCAAAAAGCCACCAATGAAAGTCAGCTTAAGACATTGCCCCATAGTCATGGGTTCGGTTATGGCAGGCTATTTACAACTTCCATATCAATTTCAAACAGATCTTCCTCGTCCATGACTATATCTTGGGTAAAACCTCTGTTGCCTTCAACTGTAGAAGTCATGATTTCTGTGGCGTTTGTCCGAGGGAATGGAATAACATAATACGTACAAGGGGAATAGAAAGTTTAGGTATGGAGTAAGCAGAGCAATCTCTAACAAATGTGCATCAATCAACTACAGTGGGCTTCAAACATCAACTCCTAGTTGCTCCACCAAATTCAACGCCTGTACCAAACATATGCTTGCCTATTTATCGTGAAGTGTCAACTCTATCGGAGCAAATAAGGAATAGCTCACTAGCAAAGAAAATTTAATTACAAGGTGCAAAAGAATCCCTTCAAGAGGGAGAACAAACACAGGGTATGGATGAAGTCTAGTGTGAATAATTTGAGATTCCCCTTAACCACAGTGAGCTCAACAATCAATAAGCAGAGCATGAGCTCTTTGATTTTGGGATGAAACAGTTCTTAATATTATTGGAGTTTAAAATTTTTGTGGAGCTTAAGATTTTTTGCACAATATATCCTAGAAAACAAACGCATAAGAAAGCAGAGGCAAAAGCTCAAATCAATAGATCATCAGGAAGGCATCTAAGCAACCTGTTCATTAAATTTAAAAAAGAACACTCACATAATCATTTTACTCCATTCGCAGTAAGACATTAATTACACACAGAAAATTCGTAATTTTAAAATATTTAACACCTCAGTTAGTACTTTCTCTGGAATCACAACCAAGAAAGAATAGGTTTAAAGATGCTAATCATGCAAGTTTCAACCCATATGGATATGGGAGAATTTGAAGCAACATCACTTACGCCGAATGCATTTTAAGTGTCAATCATCAAAAATGCACTAATTGACTTTAGTACTCCTTGGTTTTTCAAGATGCTAATCATGAGTTTCAGCCCATACCAATATGGAGGATCAATGGCTTCACATACAGGTTTTGTTCTAGGTGCCACAGTGAGCTCAATAAGCAGAGCATGAGCTCTTTGATTTGGGAAGAAAAAGCACTCACTAGTATCAGAGGTATAAGCAGGTTTCAACTTTCAGCCCATATCACAATTTGCAAATGGAAGAATTTGATATTGGAATGTCTAACACCTTGATTTTTTCAAGATGCTGACCATGAGAGTTTCGAGTTTCAGCTCATGCTTAATATGGAGGATCAAAGGCTTCACTTACAGGTTGTGTTCTGTGAACTACACAAAAAGATTAAATAATACCAAAACATTGAACCCTTAATGGATTTGTTTATATTCTAACATAGCAGTTTTAAATATACTGAAACCTGGTATGTAAAATTACCTTAATGGATTTGTTTATATTCTAACACAGCGATTTTAAATATACTGAAACCTGGTATGTAAAATTACACTCATCAAATTGCTAACTCAAATCCCCTTTCAGTTTAAGCCGACAAGTGAGATGTTTCAGTAAACAAATACCATGATTTCATTCCATTCTAATGACATAATTTGCCAGGCAAAAATGTCTGACTCAGGATATTTATGATTGCATAACGCGGCTATTAAGATTGGAACTTGCTCAAATGGACCATTATTTGTCCAGCCTTCGAGATTTAATCTTGAAACTGTTTAACCTATCATCTAATAGACACCATACAATCTACCGCCACAATTAAAAAGGAAAAGCACTAGATAAGAACACAAAACATAAGCATAATATATACTTCAAGGACACAAATACTACAATACAAATCACTCACGCCGAGTGGCATTTCCATTAACAACTTTCCAATAAGGAGCAATAACATTTTCTACATCTCAAAACTCTCCTTCATCATGCATCATAACTGTATCTAAAAGCCCATCAACACATCTAAAACGATCCAATAAACCTAATAAGCAATAACACATGCACTGGCAACCAAAATTTCAGCACCAACCGGGTCTCTAAAATACAATAAGAAGAGAAAACAAAGTATAAATCAAAAGGCATGCATACGCTATGAGAGCACGATGTTCATGGCCGCCATCAGCAAGAGCTACAAGGAGAGAGGAAGAAACCTTAGTAGCCCACAGTGAAAAAATGGAGGCAATTCCAAAGCCAAACATGCCACTCAGAGGCAAGAACAACGACAAAGCTGATAAAATCACCAACGGCAACATACAATAACCAATCACACTCGTACACGTGTGCAAATCCAAATTACCAGACCGACCAGCAAGCATGTTGAACACCACGTATAAGAAAATCGACGAAACCACAATCCATCCCAAAATAACACCGAATTGGATCTTCCCAGCGAGTAATTGAAATACACAGAAGGATAAGTATAAAAAAATAGGGCCAGATAGGTCGGAATCCTTGTGAACTAAGTGATTAATCCGATAGGGAATTAAAATTGACCTAATTTTGCTCCAGATTTGGTCAGGGTGGATACCTAGCTCGTCGAGGAGAGGTTCCTCGTCGTCGAAGTTGGCGGAGGCGGTGCCTCCGAGGGGCCCACTACTGTAGATTGGGCCGGATGACGTGGAGGCGGCTGCGGATCCAACGTCGAAGGACATGAAGGGGATGCTTGAACCGGACGGTCTAGGAGGTTGAAACGGCGCCGTTGGGAGCCTTCGCTGCGGGTAACCGGCTCCGGCGGTGGCCGGATTGGCGGTGGATTTGAAGACGACCGGCGGGACTTGGAACTGTTTATTGTTATTGGCCATGGGATGAGTGAAAGGGGAGAGGAATCTATGAAATTAGGGATTTGAGATAGGTGAAGGGGAAATTTGAAAGAGTAAAGTGTGAAGGCTACAATGGAGAAGGAAGGTAGAGATGTATTATTGAGGAGGAAGAAAGGGAAAGAAGATTGTGATGTTGCTTGCAGAGGAAGATGGATCGATGTGGTGGCTGGCTCGTGGATGTGCTGCCACCGAAGCCAAGGTGTGATTGTGAAGGGTAATGTTGACTATTCACGTATTGTGTCCAGCCTGTAGTTATATATTTCCTGGTGTCCTAAATATAATATGCGTCCTATTTAGAGATTTGGGGAGGGCATGATGGGAAAAACACTTAAAATTACCTAAATTAACTATAAATCTTAGTCTCCTCAAATTGGATAAATATGTTTTGTATTTAAGACCAAACAGAGTACTACCTCTGTTCCAAAATACTATAGAAGAACATATCTCTGCCTCTTCTTAGAGATGAGCACATGAACTAGTTCTGCAATTTGTTCTTTTTATGTAATTTTGTTATCAGTTCAACAAAAATATACGGTGTTGATGCTCCCTCTAGCTTTTTGAAACAACCTCATGTAATTAACAATTTGGATCAAAACGTTTTGTTTATTGTTGTAGAGTATTAATAGTATTAATTTAAAGAAAAAAAGTGAGAACAATTTACAAAAGATCTTATACTCCCTCCGTTCCTAAATATAGGACCTAGATGACTTTTTTGAAAAATCCTAGAAAAAGCAAAAAAAAAGTTAATTATAAATTGATTTACCTAATTTTTTCTCTTAAACTAGTTTATTTTACCTATAAGCTAATGGATAATCTAAAAAGATATCAAATATGTCATCATTTAATAACCTATTTCGCAACCTTAATCTTTCCAAAAAAAAGTTATATAGGTCTTATATTTAGGAACGGAGGGAGTAGTTAGAAATAAACATGTATACTCAAAATAGGTCCTATATAGGAACTAATAAGGAAACATGTTTCATCTTAATCACATTGTTTCATCTCAATCACAAAAACTTTGATTTAGGAGCCAATCCGATCTATTTAAAATATGATTTAGAATTTTGAATACTTCTCTTGGTACACGAAATTAGCAAAGTGACATGAACAAAGGATTTGACACAGCAATTTACTCTGATTCATTTTATTTTAATTTCTTTGGCCAAACTTTGTTTCATTTCATTGCGTCTATGCAATTTACTATATTGACAACAACAAAAATGACGCTTATTATTATTCACAAATGCATTGTTTCCACCCATTGTCCGTGGGTTCAGTGGCGAAAGGATTGAACAATGAGCGTCGGGTTGACCACCACGTCGCGAGTCCGATTCTGGAGAGTGACACTTTGTTGTGTCTCCATCGCGGCGCTTGGGGAGGCATCTCCGTAGCTAAGTTAAGTGAAGCTGGAAGTAACCTACCTGTGTATACAAATATAAAGGGTTTGCTGGTCATGCTCCAGAGTCTACAAGGACAGGCCCCAGGTGCCCTGCCCTTGGATTGGGTTGAGCTCAAACCCCTTATTAAAATTTGCTTACCAAAAAAAAATGCATTGTTTCCTAATACATGTTTGATAAGTGTAAAAGAGTAGCACGATATATTTTCTAAGATATATTTACAATTTATAACAGAACAGCTAGAAGTGAATTAGTTAAATGGCGTATCATGGCGTATCATGAAGCAGAGTGTATGTCAATGTAATATTGTAATGTGATTGTGAAGGACGCACCTTTGTGCTGCACTGGTTTATTTGCAGACAAACCGACCTTTTTTGTGCTGGTCCCACAAAACGATTGTGCTATATGGCGGACAAGTAAATTCTTTTTCCTTTTCAAAAATGAAAAAAGATGAGGCACTAGTAAATTAACATTATACTACCTCCAGTCCTAAATATTGCGAAATAGGTTATTAAATGATGACATATTTGATATATTTTTAGATTATCCATTAGTTTATAGGTAAAATAAATTAGTTTAAGAAAAAAATTAGGTAAATCAATTTTTAATTAACTTAGTTTGCTTTTTTAATGATTTTCTAGAAAAAATCAATTAGATATTATATTTAGGACCGAAGAAGGGAGTAAAAGAATTCACGTACTACTCTCACTTGCTGTATTGGACATCAATATCAATTGGTTCTAAGAACACTGGCATCATTTCCCTGTGATATCCTATGTCCTCAACATAGAGAGGCTGATTATTCTGATAAAAGGCTTACAGTAGTGAAGTTTTACAAGAAACATTGATTCATTAAATTACTCTATAAAGTTGATATACGATACAAACAGAAACTGAAAAATGTATAGAAGGAAGGAGCCTTTAAATGCTTAATATGGTTGGGGTCCAAATCTTTACCAACTGCTTGTGTAAGTAATGTTATAATGCAGAAGCAGGAATGGCAGGAGCAGGAGGGATGATGCCTCTGCTCCACGTGCTCCTGCTCCTCACTAAGTGTACAAGTATTGCACCCCACCACTTGGCACTGAATTATGAGTCTCTCTCACAACATCTGAAAGCGATTGACTGTTTTATTAATTCCCAATATAATATATATACTTCCAGTCCTGAAATTTTCTCGTGACATATTGTATCTTGTATTCATTATATCTATCCTGGCTCTCACATCTCTTTGCTAACTGATATGCGTGGGTGGTTGAAGATAGTATCCAGTTTTCTGTGAGCTGATCTTCGATCTAAGGCATATAAGACATGTATAGAGTTTATGTCACATGCGGGAGGGAGATAATGAAGTGGACAGCCTTACATCAATAATATGGCGTTAGATATGGTTATGATGTCCAAATCCGCAGCCTGCAAAATACTCTGTGACTTAGCCCTACACACATTTAATACCCAACACGGTTTCATTATTCCCCCGTCTCACTAGGCACCATGTTCAAATCAATTCATCCATACATAAAAGTTTTCTTTCGTTGACTAGTCAGCAATATTTGTCCAATATCCAATTTTACTTCGTTTTTTTATCAGAAATTTTACTTCGTTTTTTTTTATCAAAATAAATTTTACTTCGTTTGAAACTTCATGTATTTACAAATCTCACATGAGCCGATGGGTATATGAATAAAGAAGAGTGTGTCAATAATTACGTTTATGTATATATTTTGATTGAGAGATGTTGACGTGGTTTGGTTTGGGGTTTCAGTGAGGAGGAGCAGGCTACCAACAGCTACAAAAGATTTTTTATAATTGCGTTTTGATATCTGATTAGACATCCTTCACACTCTTAATAATTTCGGATCACAGAAGAGACCTTTGTTGGTCAAACCCTGTCATTGACCCATCAGGTAATAATCCTTCTGCCACAACTTGATCGGTATTAACCAAAATTACATTTTACAACCACTTTTTTTAACGTATATATAACCAATAATCCTCGAAAACTTGTATTATTTCTCGCGTGCGCCTACTACATTCGCATCTTCTTGTCGATACATGCCGGTATTTAACTTTTAAATAGCAATTTTTAAGCTGTAAATTTTTTAGGGAAACTTGCTTTAAGTACTAAGTAAAGCAAATTAGTACCATAAATTCCTTAAAAATCTCAATCTTTTATAAGTCTTAAGAAACTTGAGAGTGATACAATGCAGTTGCTCAATTATAGTCCCTCCGGTCCTAAATATAAGACCCAATTGACTTTTTTTGGGACGTTAAGGAGGTTACAAAATATGTTATTAAATCATGACATATTTTATATATTTTTAGATTATTCATTAGTTTATAAGTTAAATAAATTAGTTTTAGGAAAAAAATTAGGTAAACTAATACTCCCTCCGGTCCTAAATATAAGACTTAATTGATTTTTTTGGAAAATCCTAAAAAATCAAAATAAGTTAATTATAAATTGATGATTTACCTAATTTTTCCCTGAGACTAGTATATTTTACCTATAAACTAATGGATAATCTAAAAATATATAAAATATGTCATAATTTAATAACCTATTTCTCAACCTTAATCTCTCCAAAAAAAAAGTCACCTAGGTCTTATATTTAGGACCAGAGGTAGTATATAATTGACTTATTTTGCTTTTTTAGGATTTACCAAAAAAGTAAACTAAGTTTTATATTTAGGACTGGAGGGAGTATTATTTATCTTATCAATAGCTACTGGATAACATTGACAACTAAGTACATCCATTAACTAGTTAAAGTGCCTTGATTAGCATGCAAGTGTATTAATTGTCATTAAAAAATAATACCAGATAGTCAAGACACTTATTATTAACAACTAAACAGAACTATATTCACAATTGTTACACCATACATACATACATACATACATACATACATACATACATACATATATATATATATATATTAAAAAATGATGGTAGTGATTTGATAATTTCATCATGACGCTTTATCATTCATGCACAGGTTACTTAGGTCCTATTATTAATTTTGAGGTTTCAAGGGACCCTAATCTAGTAATTTTATCTTATACGTGATCTTAATACAACTTTCCCTAAATTTTATTATTAAAGTTACGTAACAATTTTGAGATTATTGATATTAATTTTAAAAATTTGTAACAACTTTAAAACTCGTTCATTTAAGGGGAAAAATATCACCGGTTTCATAAAAGTTTAAATTACGTGAATAAAAAAATAAATTTGAAAGATAAATACATTTTTATCATGTTGAGTATTAAAGTTTGTCAAACGATTTATTTTCTAATATTTTATGGAATTGATAATTTTTATATATCACACTACTTAAAAAAGAGGTAAAAATGACGCTTGCACTTCAGCGGTTGGGCAAAAACCGCTGAAGTGGGCTCTCATCTCCGCGGTTCCTTGGTTGGCCGCTGAAATGAAAATGGCGGTCAACAACTTTTTTTTTCAGACAAAACAGGGCATATGAGCGGTTGTAACCGCTGAAGTGCACGTGTAAATTCATTATTTTCAGAAAAAAAAAAGCTAAATAATTGTTTTTAAAAACAAAAAGTAAAAGCACGTTGCAACTCCGCGGTTCAAACCGCTGATGTGCTGGGACCTGTCAGAGCAGTAAATGCATCTGACAATGGCATTATTTTAATATTAAAATAAATGACACATCAGCGGTTCCCACGCGCCGAAATGCAGGTTGCAACCGCTGATATGCATGTGACCGTTAGAACCAGACCGTTGCGTCCCCAGCCTGCCTCGAAACTTAAAAGGCATTAATGGCATTAAATGTGCATATCAGCGGTTTTAACCGCTGATATGTCTTTCAGGTGTTTATAAATAGAGCGACCTTTTCAGCGTGTTTTCAGGGTGAATTTCTCTTCTTTCCAGCGTGTTTTCTTTGCTCTGAGTGTTTCTTCCACTATATATAGCATGTCTAGCAGTAGTAGTGAGGATAGCGAGTTTAATTACGAGGTGCCTGTTGTTCCAGGATTATTTTCACCCCCGATCGACCGCACAAATGATGATGTTCCAATAGATTCTGTGTTTGCTGATGCTGAAAGGAATATGGCGGGGCATGATAATGAAGAAGAATATGATGAGTATATGGAGGGACATGGGAGTAGAAATGATGCTGATGATAGGGAGAACATTGAAAATAATGAGGAGAGGAACAATGAGGATGATGAGGAGGATGATAATGGCGAGGAGAGAAGCAGTAGGGTGCCCTCTGCTCAAACCACATTTACTCGGGGCAGACAGTTTAGAGGAGCACCTGGCTCCGATGTTATAGTGAAAAGTGAGTAATTTTAATATTATTAATATTTTTTATTATAATTATTTTTTGTTATATTTATTTTTTGTTATATTTATTTTTTGTATCACATACAATTTAATGATGAATTTATTTCAATCTTTACTTTTCACATGATGTAGATTTTCGAGGTGGCACGACCTCAAGAAGGCGGTTGACTGTCGCACAGACTCATCACCTTCCTCTGCATGAGCGGGTGTTGCTTGACCAACATTTCGAAGTCACAGGGCAGCCCAGCGGTTCAGCGGGCACTCTATTCAACCGCTTTTGTCGTGATGTTGGTGCTGATTTTAAGATGTTTCCTATTGATTTGCTTGATTGGAAGAAGGTGTAGCAGCACAAGCGTGACCACGTGTGGAACAATATTGTCAAAGTAAGAATCGATTACTCAATTTCAGTTGTTTAATTACTATTATTTAATTTGTATATTGACATTATGTTTAATTTCTTTTGTTAGAGAAAATTTGAGATTAAAGATAAATATGGTCACGTGAAAAATTACACTCTCAAGAAGATAGGGGATGGGTGGAAGTCAAAAAGAAACACCTTATTCAACAATAGGAATAAGTTGGGAGATAAAACTGAAGAGGAGGTTGCTGCACAAATACCGCCTGGGGTTGATCCTGATCAGTGGAGGAAATTTGTGAAATTCCGTTTCAGCCCGGAAGGCCGCCAGAGGTCTGAGATTGGCAAAAATTCGCGCAGTCAGCAAGATGTTCGTCACACCACTGGCTCCCGTCCCTTTTCGGTGGTAATGGGCTAGATGGTACGAGATGAGTTATTATGAAAATTTCAATACAATTTTTAATTTGTTGTTTAATATGATAATAATATAATTGCAATTCTTAATTCCAGCTGCAGAGGGGCCAGGAGCAAGGAAGAACATGTGAGGAAATCGTCAGAGATTTCCTGTTGGAAATACGCAGACACGCTGATGGGTCATTTGTTCCATATGCCGAGGATGAGATGGTAATAATATTAGATGTCTAAGTTATAGAAATGAATTGTGTAGTTTTAATTAAATGATAATAATAAGTTTTATTTGCAGGAGGTGATTGATCGAGCCTGTAAGGATTTTGCAGACTCAATTGGGATGGACGACGACGAGTTTGATAGAGAAGCTAGATATAGCAACCCATTTCAGATCATAGCCAGACTACGGCAGGCCCTCGGTGCCCGTGAACATTCCGGGCGCGTGCCCACTGCGGGATTTGGTGCGACACCTTCACAAGTTTATGGTACTCGCTATCGGAATATGGAGGTTGGCGAGAGCAGTGACAGCCAATCATATGAAGACCGACAGCGGGACGAGAGGCTGCAAAAGGAGTTAGAGGAGAGAGATCGAAGGCTCAGGGAGGAGTTTTATGAGCAGAACAGGGAGGAAAGGGAGCGGCTTCAGCGTGAAAGGGAGGATTTGGAGCGTCGGATGTCTGAATTTGAGCAATTCAGACAACAGTGGGAGGAAAGAGAACGCAGACGCCAGGAAAGACATCGGAGGAGGCGGCGGGGTCCAGGTGGAAGTTGAAGAAAGGATGATGATGAGGAGGCGGGGGGGGGGGGGGGTTGGACATGAGAGGCTGGTTGATTGGGTTTTTATGTAGTTAGCTACTTATTTTACTTATGTTTTTTTAGTTACCTTTATTTATGTTTTTTAATGATGTAAAACCTATTATCCTCCTTTTTTTAAAAGGAATGAATATTACATGTGTGTGTTCAATTATTATAACTCTATCCGTTCTTATTATATATATATATATTATATATATATATAATATATAATATATATATATATATTATATATATATTATATATATAATATATATATATATATATATATATATATATATATATATATATATATATATATTATGTATATTATATATATATTATATATATATATAATATATATATCGATTAACAACAAACTTAAATAACAAAAAATTAAAATAGTAGAAATTTAAAAATCCCTATTACAAAGTGATATTGCGTAATAAAATCATTCGTTGTCTTCTTCCTCCCTAACAGCAGGTATGTGTACATCATCTGCAGTAATGAGATTCTCCAGATTCTGTGGGGCTTCGAGTTGAGTAGTTTCAGTTGTTGCGTCATATTCCTCGCCCATGTCGTACAGGTCTCGGGGCTTCACATGAATAACCATGTGCCAGTCTCTGTGTTTAGGATCAGCAACGTAAAAAACCTGTTGTGCTTCGTCAGCAAGAATATATGGCTCATCGTCTGGTGATGCCCCTGTGTGGATGAGTCTTGAAAAGTTGACCGATGTGATGCCAAGATCGTCAACTTTTTTCCCTCTCTGTCCCCTAGTGTCTGCCCAATCACACTTGAAAAGAGGCACGGAGCGATGACCATTATATGCAAGCACAAAGATGTCAACGAGCTTTCCGTAATATGCAATATCTCCCTCATGCATCTCAGTGTCCTGTGTACTAGCATAACTTCTTGTTCCAAATGTACCAAAGACTCCAGAGTTTTGGGTCGTCACTGAACCGCCGTCTCTAGCAACGGTTTTGAAGCGGAAACCTTTGACGTTATAAGCTGTATATCTTAAAGCATGATCGAGAGGACCGAGAGCTAAATTTATCAGTTCTGGAGTTGCATTAGGATTGTTCAGCGTCGTTTTTCTAAACCAATCTGCAAATTCACGGTGGATCATCTTGTCCACAACAGCTGCTGATGCTCCTTGACGTCTACCTCTAAGTGATCGTCTGATGAGTCTCCGGTACTCACTATATCAAATTATCAAATAATAATTATTGAAGGTCAAAATTTCCAAAAAAAATCAAATAATAATTGAAAATATAGAATACTTACTCGCGATATGTATCTAAACAAGAGTAACTTGTCAGTACATGTCTATGCGCTTGCATCTTTTGGATCGGGTCTAGATAAAAAATCTGACCTGCTCCGACTGGTTTACCATCAACTTCAGGGAACAATGTGTGGGACGGTGATGACACATTATTGGTTGTATTATCATCATTGTTGTTGGACATCTCTATATCATTGAAATAACGTGTGACATATTCCATGACCTCGTCGCCGATGTAACACTCTGCTATACATCCCTCCGGTGAGGCAGTGTTCCTCACATAAGACTTAAATTTCCCCAGGCACCTCTCAATTGGATACATCCAACGATAGTGCACTGGTCCTCCCATTTGCGCTTCATGGATAAGGTGGACAATGAGGTGAACCTGTGAAGTGAAAAAGGAAGGAGGAAATATCATCTCCATGTGACAGAGCATGATCACAACTTTCTCTTGTAAAGTATCCAGTTCGGCCCTATCCAACACTTTCCGACACAATTGTCTAAATATATAGCTAAGAAATCAGCCAAAACTGTAGTCACCTCGATCGGGAGCGTGTGTTTAGCTGCCAACGGAAGGAATTGTTGGAGGAAGACGTGATAATCATGGCTTTTGAAACCAGAAATTTTCATATTAGGCATGTCCACACATCTAGAGATATTACTTGCATAACCATCTGGAACTTTAATATCCTTAAGTGTGGAGAGAAACATTTGCTTTTTCGATCTCGTTAGCGTAAATATGGCTGGAGCAATTCTATCGAATTCGTCCGGCCATGCGTCCGACCGTATATTCATTTCTCGAAGATCTTTTCTCGCTGCAAGATGATCTTTTGACTTTCCAGGTTCATTCAAAATTGTGTACAACACATTTTCTCCCACATTCTTCTCAATGTGCATGACATCCAAACAGTGTCGCAACTCATTATGTTTCCAGTAAGGTAGATCGAAGAATATGCTTCTCTTCTTCCACTGCTGCGCTGGTCCAGTAGTTTTGTGTGGCTTTCTGCGACAACCATTGTTGTGATCTCCATCTTCTTCATCTGAAGACGGTTCCTTTCCAAACTCAACCTCCAAATTGCACACTTGTTCATAGATGTCAACACCATTCAACAAAAGGGGCGGGTTTCTGCGCTCCTGCTTTCCGTTGAATTTATTTCGCTCACGCCTGAACCTATGACCTGGAGGGAGAAACCGTCGATGACCCATGAAACACGACTTCTTGCTATGTATCAGACGAAGAGGTTCTTGATCAAAATTACAGTATGGGCACGCCTTTCCTGTGTGCGTATTCCAACCCGATAACATACCAAGCCCGGGGAAATCACTGATTGTCCACATCAATGCTGCACGCAGTGTGAATAGCGAATTGGTCTGAGCATCAAACGTCTCTACACCGTGAGTCCAAAGTTCTCTCAGCTCCTCTATCAAAGGTTGAAGATAAACGTCTATGTCATTTCCAGGAGACTTTGGACCGGGAATAATTGTTGACAGAATGAATGAACTTTGTTTCATGCACATCCACGGAGGCAAGTTGTAAGGTATTAAAACAACAGGCCATATGCTGTGCTTTTGGTTGCACGCGCCAAATGGATTGAAACCATCAGAAGCGAGACCTAATCTCACATTTCTAGGTTCGCCCGCAAAATCGGGAAATTCATTATTAAATGCTTTCCACGCATCACCATCCCTAGGATGTCTCATCTTCCCATCATTATTGTGTTCTCTATGATGCCAACACATGTGCTCAGCTGTTTGTCGCGACAAAAATAACCGTTGCAATCGCCCTCGAAGTGGGAAATATCGCATACTTTTCCTTGACAATTTCTTGCTCCGACTGCTACCCTCTTTTTGCTTCTTGTACCGACGGGTGTTGCATCTTTTACATCTGTCCAGCTCCGCATCTTGCCCCCAATACAACATACAATCATATTTGCACACATCAATTTTAATGTAATTCGACCCCAATTTGGTAATAGTTTTCTTTGCCTCATAAAATGTAGGCGGGATCTGAACTTGCATTTTTGAAAATGCATCTGACAACAGTTCAAAAACATCTGACATCCCAACATCACTAAAACCACGTTTACACTTGATTCTATATAGTTTGGTCAGAAATGATAATTTAGTGTAATCAGTGCAACTTGTTTTCAAGATAGAAAAACATATTTCAAATTAAAGAAAATAAAAAAACCAACATTATATATATATATCTACACACACACACACACATATATATAAAACCTAAAAAATGATTATATATATATACCAAAACCTAAAAAAATTTTAAATTAACCTGGATATAATGACACATCATCTTTCATTAGATCGAAAAAGTTTTTGGCAATATCATTTTGCAGAATAGACGACTCTGGCCCGATCACATCTTCTTCAACATTCTCATTTGCCTCAATAGCCAACATCTCGTCATCTTGAACATTCTCATTTGTCTGGTATTCTTCAACATTGTTGTCAGTGCCACCAATGTCTCTTCCCACGTGAGAACTTGAACCAATTTCAAAATTATTCGCAACATAATCATATTCACCGTGCTGCGCCCAAAAAAGGTATTTGCGTGGGAATTGCCTTATTATACAGTGTTCATACACAACACTTCTAACTTGCCACCTTTTAAATTTACATTTGGGACATGGACAAGCTATTTCTCCATTCACACTGGACCTCGCAAATGCAAAATCTAAAAACTGATGGAGACCGATCTTGTATTCGGTGGTTGAACGTGGCAATGATATCCATGATTTATCCATATATATGATATATTTGAGTGAGAATGGAGACAGAGATGAATTTATCCTCATTGAAGGTATATGTATGCATATATATAGGCCAAGAGGAGCGTGAGAGTTTTCTGACCGTTTTAACCCTCACTCCAGCGGTTCATTTCAGCGGTTCATCGTCATTTTCATCATAGCGCTGGTAAGCGCTGTAATGAACCGTCATACACACATCAGCGCTTGGAACCGCTGGTGTGTACGGTCTGCCTATAAATAGCACCACCCATCCATTCATTTGCAATCTTCCTCATTTTCTTCCCTCCTCCTCTCTCTGATTCGCTCCAATTCCCTCAGATTCCCTCCTCTCATATCTACATCCAGGTGTTTTCTTCCAAATTTCCAGCCAAGCTCAAAGCTCTTTGGATGTTTTCTTCCAAATTTCCAGTCAAGCTCAAAGCTCTTCTTCAAGCAATATGTACATTAATCTAATAGTCGTTGTTATTATTGTTTCATTGTTTTTATAATTTGAAGTTTTTTTTTTTCATTCTGCAAGTATTATGTAAACTATTATTGTTTCATCAACTCAAACTCATAGTTGTTCTTGAAATATTATACTACTTGTCAAACCCAGTCGAGCTCTCTCCTTAGGCAACTGGGTTTGTAATTATTTTTTTTTTGTTTTTTTTTACCACATCAGCGGTTGTAACCGCTGATGTGGTTTTTTAATTTTTAACAAATTCCCCCACTTTAGCGGTCGACGTGACCGCTAAAGTGAGAGGAATTTGTTAAAATGTTTGAAAAGCGCGCCAGGAAAAAATGTTTAAAAAGTTTGAATTTCGAATCATCCCGCCAGGAAAATGGGGAAAATATTCATCGACCACATCAGCGGTTGGTCTGACCGCTGATATGCCCCGTGCTTCCCCAAAACAGCGGTTTGACCAACGCTACAGTGGTCGCGTTCGCCCGCTAATGTGGTGTTTTCAACGCACTGAATTTTAGCGGTTGCTGGGCGCGCTGTAGCGCCATTTCAGCGGTTAAAACCGCTAATGTGCTCGGTGTTACACACGCTGAAATGGTCTCTTTTTTTTGTAGTGTCTGGCGAAGTTTAAGCTTTGTTTGGCTTAGGTTAAATAGCTATCTTTTAAGCATTTCATATAACGATCCAACTTCAAACCCGTATCTGAGATAAAAGTATTTTTTTCACTATATTCAACTATTGTTGATGAATTTATTCTAGAAAAAAATCCCCTATCAATTGAATGAGAGTGTCAAATAAGAGACTTAACATAAGACAAGTTTCAATGAGTTTTTAAGAGTCATATAGACATGTGAAAACGTCATTGTTACAGTGAAAAATCATTGACAACTTAGTAAGTCTCGTGTACTTCAATGCAATTTTCCCTTTTTTAGAATAGTCATATTTTTTTGTGTATTATTAATTTATAAAAGTAATATAAATTTAATTTAGTTATTTCATATTTACCAGATAACTCGCACATGCGCTTAAAATAATGGTCCTATTCCATGGAAATCCAATTGAAGTTATCCAAACGTGGGATACTTTTTTCCCACTAAATATCAGTTGAGAGAGAACCATAAAACTTTTTGAACTGAAGTAGCACCAAACTTGAAATATTAGTATATACTTCCTCCGTTCCTAAATATAGGACCTAGATGACTTTTTTGAAAAATCATAAAAGAAGCAAAAAATAAGTTAATTATAAATTGATTTACCTAATTTTTTCTCTTAAACTAGTTTATTTTACCTATAAACTATAAAAAGATATCAAATATGTCATCGTTTAATAACCTATTTCGCAACCTTAATCTTTCCAAAAAAAAATTATCTAAGTCTTATATTTAGGAACAGAGGGAGTACCATATAGTAGTAGTGATGAACCGTTAATTTTATATCGCGGGGTTCGACAAGCACGGTTATGATGTTATGATAACCCATGTTTCAGGCATATCCTTTAGGAGCGATAAGCCAACCTCTCATTATTGCAAAATGTGCTTAGTTTGGAATAGAAGCATCAAATTTGAGACCTTAGTGCAGTGATGAACCTGGAAAATGCGGTAATGCATCTCTCTTGATCAAACTGATCATAACGCAGGATTTGTTTTCATGGGAACAGATCATATCGTAGGACAAAAGTACCATAAATCCTTTTAACAAATAGAGCAAATTTCATTCAGAGTAATTGTCAGTCACATGCAGAGTCAGAGAGAGAGAGAGAGAGCTAAGCATAGTAATTGCATTATATTCACTCATCTTAGACAGATACCCCATACATATCATAACTTTTGGTTCACCAATTAATATCTAATGCAAACCAACGCACTAGTCATCTGATCGATACATGATAATGAAGATTCTGATATTATCCTATGCAACAGAAACTAGGACTCCTACTGTTGACTCAGATTTTACACAAAAACAAAACAAACAAATATTTCTTTCTAGTGGGGTCATAATACTCTGTTTTTTCTTCTCCCTTCCCTCCAAACAGGTCAATTGGTGGAACTGGAATCATTGTGGGCGGATTCTGAGCTGAGGTTGAGGTCAAGAATGTTGTTTGGAGCATTAGCTTTGGAATTGGCCTGCTTGGAAAGCTTCTGTTTCAGCTCAGAAAGCAGAACCTGGTTCTCTTGATTCAGAAGCTGAGCTTTCTTCCTCAGCCTCTCATTCTCTTTCATTATGTAGCAGTTCTGAAGGTACAGCTTTGAGTTTAGCCTCTCCATCTCAATCAAGTGATTCTCACGAGTGCCCCTAAAACACAAAACAAATGGTATCAGAACAGCTAGGATCTTTCCTATATATAAATAGTTAAATACGACTCACTCGGCATAAACATAATGTGATATTAGATAATGTAATTATAAAACGTTATACACTTCATCGAGACGAACAAATATAATGATTAGAGATAGGAATATATTATATAAATATTGAGAAGACAAAGGAACAGAACCACCTTGCAGGTGATATATGGAAAAGAGAAGAAAATAGATTAGGCTTGCTCGAGAATGTTTTGCTTTATGAAATGGCTTTGGTAGATATAATTATGACGGTTAAACGAGGGAAGGCAATGGCATGAGGGAAAAGTATAGCGGGTGGAAGCCAGAACAAGCGAGTCTTTTGGACCACACTAATCAAATAAATAGAGTCATATGGTTATGTCCGAGAAACCAAAGAGTTTGGTGAATATCACAGTTGTCTAACTCTGCACTCATATGCAAAAAAAAAAAAAAAAACCATAGTTTCTTTCGGCTGTCCCAAGAAGGAAGAAAAGGATAAAGGTGATGAACAAAAGAGACAGGCTTGAGAGGTAGATCTTCGATGCGTTTCTATGTCTGTGTTTAAACGGAGGCTGTTGATCACTTTTGTCCTCCACGATCACAAGAGGCGCTAAATAATTTTTTTAATGTGATCTCATTTAATAAAATGGAAGACAATAAAGTATAGGGGGTTATGGTGGAGCTACAAAAGACAAAAAAACAATTGAGTGTGGATTTTAAACTGAATAAAAAAACGCAATAAAGCATAAACAAAATGTAAAAAGAATCCACCAAGAAAATATTAAAAATGAAAAAGTTCGTTGCACAGGATCAGGTGGAGAACCCCTAGCTAATATGCGATTCCACACAAAAGTTAGAAGAAGCCAAAACTGAGAAAATCAAAGATGATTGGACCTCAGATATCTGAACAAAAGCTAAACCAAAAATCCCTCTTACGAAGCCTGAAATGGGTGTCAATGTACAACACAAAGTATATCCTTAGTGGAATGAAGCAGGCATAAGAAAGCATGCAAAACATAACAAAGAGAAAGAAGAGGTGGGGGCCTCTGCCTTTCTCAATGGAACTTTATTGAAAAGGAAGACCTTTTTGAATGAAGTCGAGAGAGAAGATGGTGGAAGAAGCAATCTGGATTGTTGAGCAAGGAGAAGTATGTATGTAAGTGTAAGTAAAAGTGAGGGACAAAGAGAACATTGGGGTGTTAATTTATAGAGGAAAAGCTAAGGCAGAGAGAAGGGGAGAGACAAAAGGAAGAAGACGTGGCTCACTCATCAGTAGTCTGACAAAACAATCATGCATGGGTAAGCAAGGAAGGCGGCCGGGTAAGAGGCTAAAAGATTTCATGTATTCGGTTCTATGATTATGGTTATGGTTATGGCGTCATGTGAATGATGATACGTTTTTTTGTACATGTTTTGACTCATGCCTCCTGCTGTTGTTGTTGCAGATGGAGGGAGGGGCAGAATGGTAAAAGCAGGTGGAATGGAGAGGGACAATAATGGTGTAGCAAGGAGGATTGTTCAGCTAGGGAGCTTGTAAAATGATGGTGGGCTAGGTCGTCCCCAAGATTCGCAATGATGGTTTGGATTGGGTCCTAAACCAAACCACCCCCACCTTACCATCGATTACTTCTCTTTTGTTTTTATTTATTCTCTTTTTTTCTTTCATTTTTTCTTTTTAAATTCTAATTTTTCATGTGTTGGGAACTGCTGCTCGTAATCATTCATTCTCCTTGGCCTTAATCTTATTCTTACCTTTCGTTGGGAGGAGATCTCAAACTGCCACTTATTCTTGCCATCCAACTATGATTCCCCTTGAGATTGTGACTTTACTTCATACTGCAGCCACACTATCTTCACTCGTATATTCCTTTGACGTGCTCACAAGTTTTTGTTTTAGACAACATTAATATTTAGGTATTGAAAGGTGAAACAAACATGTCACCCCCGCGCGATTTAACGAGTTCCGCCAAAAGCAAGAAACTAAAGCATTATAAAGAAAAGGCGATTGTGTATGGGATGTATAAATTACAAGCTTGCCTTGGATCATGATTCCTTGCTTGGCGAGTATAATGCTTTGCACACAGACAAAGAGTACGATATGATGTGAGATAGAGTTTGTCAAGAAGAACTCAACCAACTCATGTGTAAAGCACCATATATACCTGTTAAATACAAATTAAAACGCCTATCAAAATTGGCTCTGAACTAGTTTATTGTGATAGAAGTCAATCTTATGATAGGGAGTGATATAATATAGTTAAATCCGAAGTTGTGAAGGAACGAGCGTGTTATCCAATGTTCAAACTAGGTGAGTGCCCAAACAAAAGATCTGGTCAGTCAACAAATAATAAAGATGCGGTCAACGGAAGTAGAGAAGCGTAGGGAGGCAAAAGGTTGTGTGGCAATGAGCATATGTATAAGATTCGCAGTAAATGGCGTAAATGCGTGAATGAAATGAATAAATCTGTTCAGACCAAAACAATGATGGCAAGCCCCAACAATAATGGTTCCCTTCCTTCCCTATGGACAAACTCACAACCATTTTTCTTTTTTACTTTTCCCCCCTGCAGTAACGAGCCACCCCCACTGAATATTTTAATGAAAAAATTGAGCTTTTTTTCACACACAAGGGAAGTGGGGGAGGTTAAGGAGATTAAATTTGTTCATAAATGACCATGACAGTGCTTGAGAGGTTTTTGCAAGACTGGCACTCATGAATACCCATCATCATATACCACGCCTATAATTACAATTATGCAGTGTGGTAATGACGACCCATCTTTATTTTTCAACGAGCCAAAAAAATAAAAGAGAGAGATAAATAAAGGGAAGGGAAATGAGATGATTGCATCAGCCAGTGTGAAGCAAGGGAAGTGAGGAAGGACCAACACACGTGAAGGGGTTTGAAATTTGATTACTGTGGAAGGTGTATATCTTCATCATGGGGGGTGGGCGTGTGATTCGATTGCATTTGGCAATAGAAAGATCTGCGAGTGACCCACTGGTAATGAGTTGAGTAAAAAGAAAGAGGCATGGAGGCATTTAACCACACCCCAAGCTCATTCATGACTTCATCAATACTGTGGTTGTGGTTGTAGTAGTAGTAGGCCTTTTAAAGTCTCCCTCCCATCACCTTCTTTTTCTGAGGTCATGTTTAATGATTCCCCATAATACCGATTCCTGCACTGTTAATGATGGTTTTTTTGCTTCCATTATTACCCTGCCTAAGTTGCTTCCAACTCTACACGTGACCTTAGCCTCTCATCAATTTCTTAGGCCCCCCAATCTAACTAGTAACTCCCAATCCAACTCTGTTCATCATGATATCCGATCACAGTTTGTTCCATCGTGGAAATTTCTCACATTCTGATAGGATCCTTTTGTCATCGAAAAGAAAATTAGATTAAACAGAAACTAGGATCAGTAACTGCCATATTCGGATTTGATAAATATTTTTCGGAATATAATTTATTCACAAAACTGCAATTTTTTTCTGTTGGCCATCAAACGGCCCCTTTCTTAAGGATGATACATGGAGTATGTATTAACAGATAATGAAGACGTTCTAATATATAGCAACACATTTCCATTGGCATGTCAAAGTTACCCCTCCTTAATTTTTAAACAACAAGACAGTTTTAACACAAGGAATTGCAAAGCTGGCCCAAGGAAAAGCATGGTTCAATTGTTAATCAATTCTAGCCATGAAGATTTTAAACAAGCACACTATTATTTGATTTATTTCCGCGTTGCTAGTGAAGCAAGAAAATGGAGGACAATGTATTTTCACCGGCAGATTTCATATATCCACAATGAAAAAGGGTCTACACTGTATATCTTAACCACAATATGAAGATTTTTAGAACATAAACAGCTGTCAACGTCAAAGCTTCTGTTTGAACACATCATGAAAGATTCTTCGAATTATGGCCAACGAGGTTAAAATCATTCTCCTTCCATGAAGTCTTTGGAGCCATTATATCCATCGTCCACGGAGAACCACTCAATTGTCACAACCAGAAGATTTAACTTCAAATCACAGCAAAAAGCGATATCCCAAATAAAAATCCAACAAATGAACTTACCTTACAAACATAGTTATGGCAGGAAAAGGAAATTAATCATGTTTGTGTATGCATGAAAAGGGGCAAAGGTGCCTTTCATAACCACAGGAAAAGTTATTACAGCCAATTAATGGACGAAATCATGACATATAGCAGGGCATTATGTTTGCACACTAGATTTCAACCGAAGAACAGTACTTATCTCAATCGGTTAGTGAATGGGCTTCAATGCAGTTAAAGAGATAGGCTATGATTGAAGCTCTGTAGGCAATGAACGGAGCTGTAAAACCCTTCCTCAATAGATTTCAGATAATCCAAAACATACAGTTCCATCTCAATTTTAAAGTTTAAAATGTACTGTTGCACACTTGAACTAACACCAAACACAACTTTCATATCTAGTGGGTACATGTTCGGCACGTGTCATAAGGCCGAAAATAAAGGAAACTGTCCGGCCCTTTTCTTCACCATCTAATGAAGAAAAATGTTTGAGCCTGACTTTGAAAATAGCAGGCTCCCCTCTTTAGTCCAGGCAATGAAAATCAATTTACATCAATTAGAATTTAGACATTGCTAAGGAGAACAGTTTTGAAATAAAATAAAATTTTCTTTATCTAAGGAATGTCACAGGTAAGCACTTCCCACATATATAAATGATGATACTCCTTCAATTCACTAATATAAGAGTTAATTAATTTTTTTTGTGAAATTAAAAAAAAGAAATGAACCACTTAATCATAATGTATTTTTGTAAATTATTGCATCTTATATTAGCTTATAGATTAAATAAACTAGTTAGTTTAGAGAGAAAATGAATGCAAATCAATTTTTAATAACATATATACTAGTTTTTTTAGGATTTTCCAAAAGAGTCAATTATGTTGTACTATTTAGGAAGTGACTCTTATATTTAGAAACTGAGGGAATATTAGATAGATTCATTTTTATATAACATTAACGAAAGAGAAATTTGTGGCATTATTTTTACCACACATTTTCCTAAATGGTGAAGAGATTGATTGATTACAAGCACAGCAAATTAAGTATGAGAAGTTGAAATCTGATTGGTAATATAAAACATACAAGAGATCTGTTACATACATAAACAGTGACATTTAGCCAAGAGTAGCTCATGAGTAGTACGCTTAAAGACAACATAGCATCACCTCATGCGGAAGAATTTATCAGCAACTAAATGGAATCTTTAGGCCCATAGTTTAAACAGAGTAGCTTCAGTTTAACGAAACAAACATAATCAGCTGAAAAATTACCTTAGCGGGCAAGGAGAGGCATATAGAAAAGGTTCGATACGAAGAAGGGGAGAATAAATTTTACCTATAAACTCGAAGCCAAGCACGGAGGGTTTCCACCGTCCGTTTCAACTCTCAGGCGCTCGGCCACCGTATGCTTCGCCGGGAGGTTTTCAAAACAGTGCGCTTCATATTGGGCTGAGGGTTTCAAGTTTGTATTGCTGAAGCCCATAAAGCCCATAAATGTTAGAAGACATAGCCTGATTTTCTTTTCTTTTTTTTTTTTTTGAATAAAGGAAAATTATATTAAGTAAAATGAAGGGTTACATCAACACACTTGCATGAAGCAAGTGTAATAAACACATCATACATACACAAAAATGACAAATATAATAGCTAACATAAGTAACAACCACATTAGAACATGAGCAACATTAGGAAATAAAAGGATATCAAATATGATCTTCAGATGAATGTCTCGGAGCACAACGACGAGACGATGTACAGAGGTATGCTGTAGGTGCCAAATCGAACAAGGAAGGCAAAGGCCAACATGGTAAAAACCATAATGACAATGATCAGCATCTACCGGGTAAATTTTCCAGTTTCATTGAATAACAGTTATGTTGATAGCCAAAGAACAGTCCAAGGACCACAATTGACAACCTTCTCTTTCCCAATCTAGACTTATAGCAATGACATCTGGGTTGTTATGATGATGAGACTCATTATTATACCACTGGAAAAGGACATCAGAGATCACATTCAGCCATACCATGTCTTCTCTATGGTGAATTTTCCATAGCGCCTAATCTGACAATATAGTCACAAGAAGAGTAGTGCCTGGATGCCTGTTCTGCATGAGGCGGCTGACGACACTTGCCAAGACTAAATCTTGGTCTGATAATATAAGGAAATAAGGACTTATCCCTAAACCACCAAAGCAGAAGAAATTAGTGGGGCATTGAGCATTAACCTCTACCAGTCCTTTATCATTATTTAAAACATAACACCAACTCACGACGATGATGAAATGTAAAGCAACTAAGAAGCCAATAAGCCAAATATAAGAGACTTTAGTAACTTTAGGGGACCAATAATCTTTTCTTGATGTCCAGTTGTTGTATATCTGTAGCAATGGATTCAAGTTAGCCAAAAAACCTAAATTAGGCTTTCTTGTTGGATTTCACCTAAGATATAGAACCACACCACCAAGAAACCCAAACAAGGACTTTTTGACTTGTGTTGATTGTAGATTTGGAGTACTGTCAAACTTATCATAACTTTCTATATTATTGGTTCCCCAAATTACTCCACAAGTATTGTCTCCTGCCATGTTCTTGACTTTTAATTGAGCAATTGACGTAACCTTTTCAACATAGGCAGGGAAAAAAATCTCCCTACTCATCATTGTAGAAGTATTGAAACTCAATGTTGACATTTCTTGCATCACACAATTTGTAACTCCTAAATCCACAGCTTCTTTTAATTTCTTAAAAGATACAACAAGCTTAACCTCAAGAACCATATCAGATCTACGTCTCTTTAACAAGGTTGTCTGAGGAGGGAAATCAATTTCCATACCTACTCTTTCTGAAGGAGATTGATCAAACCTGAGTTTTCTACGATTCCGTTGGACCACCACCATCTTCATCTTCTTTGTTGAACGAACCTCCTCCTGATTCAATGAGTCCAGAAAAAACTTACGTTTGTGAAGGCCGGATTTGCATGTTCTTTGATTCCGATGATCTACCTTCATCTTTTTCCTCTGTAGCTCTCCTTCTTGGTTCCACAAGACCAATTCCAGTTTTCTTTTGTGTTGATTGATTGAAGATTCAGGTTGACCTGTGAAAAATTTTACCTTCCCCTTTGTGATTTTTCTTTCAAACTTCCTAATTCTTGGTGGATTTTGGTTGGAAGAAGACGCCTCCTTTTAGGGCCCTAGAAAATCTGGGAACCTTTGTCCCTTTCCCCTATAAAACACACCACAGAGTACTAATCCGCCTTTACATGTCTGATCGGAGCTTTGCTTCGTTGAAATTCGCCGGGATTGTGGTCGGGAGTCATGAGAAGGAAGAGGAAGAGATAGATCAGAGTGGGTTTGTGTTAATTTGGATTTGAGAATTTCTTGTTTTGATTGAAAGATTGGAGGAGGAATTTTAGGTGAGAGATAGAGGAATTTGGGATTTGAGATTTTTGGGAGATGATTTATCATCTTGCAGATTTGGGGATTACTGTAAAATGTTCTGAAGGTAGAGAGAGGCGAGAGTCTCTCTCTCTCTCGTGTCCCCTCACGACTTTACAAATTAAAGTTTTCATTCAGACATAGCTTGATTTTCAAGCCCTAAAGCAAGGGGGAAATTAATTACCTTGAAGAGGACAAATAAGTATTTGAGTAATTTCAAATCAAGTTCCAGGAGAAATATGGAATTTTCATATATTCTGAAAAGACGTGTATGTCCCCAAGACCTTATGCTTAGAGTTGTTAATTGTTAAAGTGAAACTTAAAAATTGTAGAGGATTTTTTTACATATGCATTTCTTGATGGATATGATGATATATATGATTTCTCCTATTGTTGATGCTACTTATGGTAACCTTTTGACACATTTAAGAGGCAACTCATATTTCAACGATCGTGCAATGTTGGCTCCGATCATTGAAATGGATGATCAAATCAGTAATTACATGTGCAATCTTCTTCTATAAGAATGTTATGAATTTGTCAGCTAAGACTCGGTAGCTTGCAAGTCATCCGTTGAAGCTGATTGTATTGATGATTAAATACTACGTGGTTTCTATATGCTATTTCATTGTCACGACTCTCTCCTCACAAACTCCTGCTTTAAGTACGTTGATACTCCAATAATGGTACGTAGAAACATACAAGAAGTTAACCTTGATCTGCAGAGAACAAGATTCCGTGTCTTTGAGTCTGAATAGATGATAATTGAGGCTATTACTTTGAATGGTTCAAAACCAAATGAGAGAGTACTTTTGCATCAAATGGACATAAACCCTTCAAAATCAAAGTGGTTGTTCAAATACAGAGAATGTCATTTCAAATTACATTGTCATTTGCCATGACAATTGATAAGGGTTAAGGCAATTTTTGAAGTAAGTGGGTTTGTATCTATGTAAACTAGTCTTCACATATGGCCAACTATGTGTGAATCTATCTAGAATCCGTTGGATATAAAAATATACATGACAATTACAAGGGCATTTGTGTTTTTGGTAGTATATAAAAATCTCATTTGCCTTCTTAGGATATGATAAGTTGGAATTTGTTGTGAGGGGACCCGATTTGTCCTTTTCGATTTGTCCTTTTCTGTTTTCCCCCAATTTTTTTTAAGATTTTGTACAAAATATTTGACAAAAAGGTGAAGTAAAAAATAAGTATAAACTGTATTTTTTTCTTCATTATAGCAACATACTAATTCGATTAACGAGAACGTATAGATATAAAGTATTTAATAAGTATATATAATTATTTATATATAAGTGAAAAAAACAGAGAAGCATTTCTTAACTTAAGTGTTAAGACCCAAACTGTAAAGTATATATGGCTATTTATGGATAAAAAGTTTAGCTAAATAATTATAAATAATGTCTACTGCTCAGCTAGCTAGTCTTATATTGTTGTTGTTGTATTAGTATTAATATTAATTTCTTCCATCTTCGTTGATTTTTTGTTTTGCTTCGGTCTCCGGATACTATTTTCCGATTAAAAAATAATGTAAATATCTGTAATATAATAAATATTGACCAGAAAAATACAAGTAATAAATCATATATACAACGCATGTCTGTAATTTTGTACCATACATGCATACAAGAGCGAGACAGTGAACTTGCTTAATTACTCGGAAGAAGATATCTTTCGGTTCAAGTCAATTCTATGTTCTACTCGACGCGTTGGCCAATAACAAATAGCCACACTGAGCATTGTTCTTATAAACTTGGAATCAAATTTCAGAACAGTTCTTGGATATTGTTAGTATCATCGGCGTTATAGAGCACGGAGAAGATTATGAACGTTATTAAAGTTGACGCGACTAAAGATATTTTTAGTAAAGGCATATTCCAAATGATATTCTGATGCTTACGTGCCCATGTGGATTATCTAGTTTTGAAATTCCCAGCATTGGGGCGTAGTCCGATCGCATCCCACGTGTCTTCTTTTTATTATTGATAGTGATCAGCTTAAAATCTCAGTTCAAATGCTACTTAAGGGAACAGATAAGGAAAAGAAATTCAATTGAAAAAAAAAAGCACCTTTATTTAAAAAAGTAACATGATTAAGATAATCCAAAGTGAAAACTCTACCGTTAATGGGCCACATTTGCAACTTTGCTAAGTTTATTGTCTTCATTATGTAACATGTAAATGATGCCAAATGAGGGTGTTAAAAATACCACTACACTCATATAATCAAAATGTCCATAAATATAGATAAGGCATGCGTGTCCAAGAAAAAGCAACAGGGCACAAGCCAGAAGATGAACCAATCCAAAGGAAGCAAAGTCAAGACTTCCGTGTATGGATGTTGCGGAAGGATTATCCAACATATATTTCTGCAACATTACTTGACGCCATTGCAAACTCCCCCATCCATCCACTAGAATCAATTTCAAAGCACCCATATGTGTATAAACTAATCCAAATTCTTAAAAAAAATATGTATTCCACTTCTATAATGATGTCCGCCACTCCTTTATATAAATCCCCATCTTTCCTCAAAAATCCGAAACCCAAATCACAATTCACTCACCCAACCAACGAGGCAAACCCAAAAATGGAGAAATGCAATTCATTTTTGACGTTCCCTATACTAATTAACGTCCTCTGCTTTTTACTGCTTCCTCAGCCCATACTATCAATCGAGCTCAATGAATTCTCTCGTCAGCCTCCTCGCCCAGTCATACTCACTACTCACAACCGCTCCGAATCTGATCCTCAACAGGTTCCTTAACATTAGTTTCTTATAATAAGATCTATTTTGTAACATGATTATTATGATATCGTATGTGAACGAGCATAGTTTTGTTGATAGAGTAATGATGTTGTTATTATAGGTGCACATTTCGCTAGTGGGACGAGACCATGTGAAGGTGTCATGGATTACAGAGGACAAGCATGCACCGTCGACAGTGGAGTACGGAAGGGTGTCAGGGGAATATAGTGAGAAGGCAAGGGGGCATCATACGTCGTACCAGTTTTTCTTGTACACTTCCGGCAAGATTCACCATGTTGACATTGGACCTCTTGAAGCTGCCACCACTTACTTCTATCGATGTGGTGGCTCCAGTTCTGAATTTTCCTTCAAGACTCCTCCTGCTGACCTTCCCATTGAATTTGTGGTCGTTGGTAAGTTGTCACTATTTCATTTCTTTCAAATTACGTTCTCATTTTTCGTTCTTCCGTGATTTGAAATAGAAACCTTATTTTCTCGACCAAAAAAAAATGGAAACCTTATTTGGAGTAGTGGGATTGGATGATGCTTATCTTGAAGACAACGCAAAGATGTGGTTTTGTGTTCATTATTTTTGTTGGATATTAAGCAACGTTAGGCCAATCTTCGTAGCTGGGACACATATCTGATCCTTCGTCCAAGAAATGGATGTGATTTGAGTAAATACATGATAGATTTTAAATAGCGAAACTCTTTATAAATTGGCTCAAAATCCATTTTCATGTTATATATATATATATATATATATATATATATATATATGAATATAATAGTATTTCTCACCAATTGACCAGTCTGGCAATCATGAATTTAGCAAAGTTGTGTATATGAAACTATGGGTGGATGGTGAATTTAGCAAATTCATGATTGCCAGAATGGTCAATTGGTGAGAACTACTATTATATTCATTTCACTAGTGATCAGTGATTAGCTCACAATCATGCTATACTAAAAGGTTGGAGGATATTGTGATATACTGGATCGATTGGATTCAGATTTGATTTGGTGCATTATATATTTTCTTCTCAAAAAAATAACCCTCCATTCTTAAATTCCTAAATAGAGGACCTATTTAAGTAGGTAAAATTGTTCAACAATATAGAGCTTTTTCTAATTTTCTTTTACTTTTTCCCAAATTATACTATTGATGCTCTTCAATAACAATCAAGAAATAGAAGATGATAGGGACTGAAGTGGGTGTTCATGGTATTTATTACAATGTAATTTTAATTATTTTCTTTATCTAATGAAATTAATATTATATAAATAATATGTTTGATATCTAGGAACAAAGTGAATACCACAATATATAGGTCAATTTTTAATAAAATTAATTTATGGGTGGAATCTGGCCATAGCAAACGACTTATATGGTTGATGAGGCCATTGTCACTATCCAAAAGTATTGGGCTAGAATAAAGCCCAAATTTTAGCCCAAACTAGAGCAGTCTAGTTTCCCGTGCCTGTGAATTCTTGTTATTTTCTTAATCCTAAAGTATTGTGATCCTGAGACTTGCTCCAAATATAAATCATATACTTTGCTTCTTTGGTTGAGTTTTCGTAATTAAGAGAGATTATTACAGCTATTCGCGTGGCAAACGGATTACAAATGTTCCTTTTATTTTATTTATCCTTGACATAGATTTGGAATGAATGGAGAGAAAAATAGAGTTATTTATCGATACTTATGGGCCGGGGATGTACATGTAGGTGACCTTGGGCAAACAGAATGGACTGAGTCGACCTTGAAACACACGGAGAGCAAAGACTACGATGTATTTCTGCTACCTGGGGATCTATCCTATGCGGACACACACCAACCACTATGGGACACCTTCGGTCGTTTTGTGGAGCCATACGCAAGCAAACGACCATGGATGGTAACTGAGGGAAATCACGAGATCGAGTCCTTTCCCACCACTTACCCAGACAGCTTCACAGCCTTCAATTCTCGTTGGCCCATGCCCTTCAAGGAAAGTGGTTCAACATCCAACCTCTACTACTCTTTTGAAGTCGCAGGGGCCCACATTTTGATGCTGGGTTCTTACACCGACTTCCACGTGGACTCCGAACAGTACAAGTGGCTTCAGGCTGACCTGGCCCGCGTTGACCGTAGCAAGACCCCTTGGCTCATAGCTCTCCTCCACGCCCCTTGGTATAATACTAATACAGCCCACCAAGGCGAAGGTGAAAGCATGAGACGGGCCATGGAAGACCTTCTTTATAAAGCCCGTGTTGACTTGGTCTTTGCCGGTCACGTTCACGCCTACGAACGCTTTGTAAGTCATGCATGTACCTTAAGCTTACATTTCCTCTTTTGATTTCTTCTCATTTTTCTAATATTAGGCATTAAAAAATCGCAGACACGAGTTTATAATAACAAGGCTGACCCCTGTGGTCCCATATACGTGACAATTGGGGACGGAGGAAACCGGGAAGGACTTGCATTAACGTGAGACTTGTTGTAAATTAACGCCTATTAGCTTAATTGTTTAGATGTAGTTGTAGTTTGGTGATTGACTTGTATGTGTGTCCATTGTATAGGTTCAAGAGCCCGCCGAGTCCTCTGTCAGTGTATAGGGAGCCAAGCTTTGGGCATGGAAGGCTGAGCATAGTGAATGAGAAGGATGCGCATTGGTCATGGCACCGAAATAATGACACCGATGCAGTTGAAGCTGACAATGTTTTGATACATAGTTTAAGAAGCTCCAAAGAATGCTGGAACCCCACCCGTGATGAACTATGATCCTCCTCTGCCTTACCTGAAATCCAGTCTTGTATTTGTTCATTTCTTGTGGACTGTTTTCTCTTCATATCTGTCCTTGATTTTTTGGGCTGGCTGGAAATTTTCAATTAAATATAATATGAAAACAAAAAACAAAAACACGAGAAACCGAGCTGGTTGAACTGATCATCATTTACTTAGAAGAGTTGGTTTGTAGCAGTGCTGAACTCCCTTAGCGTGAGGTTTGAGATCATTATTGATTCAAATTCTCTACATAAAAAGTAAAAGTAAGATTGTCTATTATATTCCTTTCCCAACATCCTCGTAAAAGTGAAGATTGATCCTTTTTCTATACTGCAATAAATTGATGATGAAATTGGGCCATTGACGCGGAATTCAAATTCGTGCATAACTCTGAAGGGTCAATGAGCTCCGGTCCCAAGTGCAAGCAGCAAAATGATCTTGAATATGGGGCCAGCGTGTCTTTAACAAAAAAGAATATAATCTAATTTCAAATCCAATCCCACAAAATAACATCAACTTGAATTGGATGGATTTCCCTTCGAGCACATAATCTAGCAAGTAGTAAGGGAAACAAACATTGCTCACGCTTACAACTAGCATAATTTCCTATAAGTTTTATTCGCATGCTTTAAATTAATAGCATAGCATAAGACTGTGTAGCTTGGTATATTTTATTCAAGATGACCACCAAAATTGATATCATTGAATTTTAAAGCATTAACTTTGAAATCAAGAGATAGGGGCAAGTTGAGTCACGAACACGTGGCTAAATTATGGCCCCTAATAAGATTTTTGCACATAATTTTAAAAGTAAGGCTGACATTGGCACGATGTGGCGAGGAATCTTAAAACACCATAAAAAGAAAATAATCTCCCTCTTATCCTACTTAATAATTTAAAATGTCTATAATTATCTTTTCTTTTGAAAACTAATTTATTGTACATATAAACTAATATATATTCTAATTACATGTGATAAATGTTACTCCCTCCGGTCCTAAATATAAGACCTAGATGACTTTTTTGGAAAATCCTAAAAAAAGCAAAAAATAAGTTAATTATAAATTGATTTACCTAATTTTTTCTCTTAAACTAGTTTATTTTACCTATAAACTAATGAATTATCTAAAAATATATTAAATATGTCATTATTTAATAACATATTTCGCAACCTTAATCTCTAAAAAAAAAGTTATTTAGGTCCTATATTTAGGACCGGAGGTAGTATAATTTAGTGGTATAAATCGCTTCTTAACTTTCGCAAAAAAATTAAAAAGGTTTTATATTTAGTATAGAGGGAACAACTATTACTATATATGTCAGCCTCATGCCCATATAAATTAGAAGTCAAAACAATTATGAAATGTGTATGGAAAAATAATTAATAAAATATTTTGTTGGTGGTGTATTAAATGTTAATTATTATATAATATATTGTACATTAGGAAACAAATTATTTATTTATAAAAATAATATTTCTGGGTCGGGCCGCCTTATTAGTCTTAAAGCCCATGCCCTTGTCTTATTCTACTCTACGGTCTGGTTTAACCATGTCATAATTATTATGATTTTGAACAAATATATCCCATTATCAAATTGCATTGGCTTGAGCTGGGTATGTATCACTTGGTCCCCCGAGTTTTTTTTCGTTTACAAAAGGAAGATCTCAAAAGATCAAACAAACAGAAATTAGACGTTCCTGGCCAATTCCAAGCTCATCTTCATGTAGTAGACACTGTAGCCCATCAGCTGGTTGTTGCAATAGATGTCTTTACGTATGTAGTTAAGTAATCAACACATTTATTACCTTCTCTATAAACATGTTGAATTTCAATTTGTCAATCTCTACCAGGTGGAGAAATGGTCCCCGGGTTTTTGACAGCACTAGAATGTGATATGATGTTTAATTAGAAAGAAGGTGCGGGAAAAGCCGGCTTAGGGGACAAAACTATAGACACGCGTAATCTAATTGGGCTTCGTCGTGATTTATTGAGTTTGAGAAATAATCCATCATCCCCGCATATGTTGACGCGTAGACAACAATCCAATTAGCCCAGCACGCTTCGTTTTCTTCTCCACCTTGTAGCCAGCTCAGCACCACATTCACCAGTCACCACCACAATATAACAATATACTCCCTCTATTCTTTTTGTTCTAATCATCTTTTCACCCTCTCAAAAATGACCTCTCCCTCCATCCACACATGACCAAAAATTATACACAATTCAAATGGTTGACCCTCAAAAAATCATATAAAAGGTTATTACTGGTTTGATTTGGTTCTCTCCTTTCTATGTAAGGTTCCTAGTTTACATATAGGATCTTTTAGTACCAAGTGCATCATCCGGTCCTAATTTCATCAAAACTAAGAAATTAGGTGCGATGCAATGATTAGTTAGCTTCAGCTTCAGCTTTTGCTTTACTTCCCTAAAAAAATGCTTATGCTAATATGGGGTGGGTGAATTGTGACTAAATTATTAAGCTTTGTAGTATAGTACAAACTCTGGTAAAAAAAAATTACGTAGTATAGTACAAGCGGAAACAACGAAGCCTATGAGGTGGCATCATCAACATTCATATTCATCATTGAAAATCACAAACACTCCTTGTACGCCGAATTGGCGATGATGATAGACAAACATATGAACCCTAAATGCTTCATCACAATTCCAATCAAAAACAAGAAAAAGGCAAATTCTTCATTTTTTCTTACAAAGCCATCATACATATGATCAATTCTCTGGCGACTCACTTCAACCTCCCTACTTTTTTCTTAGCTTCAACGATCACGACACGTGTCCACCACGGACGGTGCCGATCATTCTGTTCACATATCCCATCCAAGGGTGTGGATTAAATCTTGTTGAGCTTATCAGCTTTGATGACAGGGTTGGCCCTCGCTATCTCATCTCGGCCCACCTTCTTGAAATCAAAGCCACACCCGTGTTTCTCGGGATACCTGTGGGTCCCACAGAACGCCACCCCACACCTACACTTAAAACCCGTCAACCCGACCCGCTTCCGGCACGCCCCGCACCGCCCCGGTTGAGCAGACGTCTCGACGGCGGAGATCGGCGCGTCTGCGGCGACCTCCGGCAAGGTGAGAGACGGCGGAGGGGCGGCGGAGACGGCGGCCGGAGAGGAGGAGAGGGCGGCTTGGATGGTTGATTTGGTGGAGGCTTGTTGTTGTTCGGTGAGGTGGAGATCTCTGTAGCACTTTGAGCAGAGATTCATGGTGGCTGGGCTGCCGAAGAATCCACAGTTGTTAGCGCATGGTCGGTGGCCTTGGCATCGGTGCTCTTCCGCCATATCGTTCTTCCTTTTCTCGATCTCAGTTTGAGAAAATGATTTTGGAATTGAAAAGGAGGATTTTTGAGAGAGAAGAAGTATTATGGAGATAAGGATGGGAAATGGGAAGAAGAGGAGGGAGGATGTATTATAAGGAGGTGGGAAATGGAATTAATGAATGATGGAAGGAAATGAATTGGACGGAGTCAGAGGACAAGAAACAACGGCGAAACTCGACAAACTCAACAATTATGCATTTCAACGTCACTCACCATTATATCTAAGTGCCTGTTTGGATTCAGCTTCTGGAGAATAGCTTATGGGAAAATTGCTTTTTGAGAATAACTTTTTAGTAGAATAGCTTTTCTGAAAAATAACTTTTGATGAAATGAGAGTGTTTGGATTAAGCTTTTTGAGAATAAATTTTAAGAATAAATTTTGAGTAGAATATAGTTTTTCTGAAAAATAGTTATGATGAATAGCTTTTCATGTTTCTTTTATTTGAAATAAGTGTCTTTCCTAAATGAGAGATCGAAACTTTAAGGAGAAAAATGTAGTTTTTCTCAAAATAGTTTTTGGAACCCAAAATAGCTTTTCTTCTCAAAATAGCTTATCCAAAAAAATTGAGTGTTTGGATGCCTTAGTGTGAAACCTAGGTTTGGGGGCCAGAATAGCTTTTGGAAATGTATCCAAACAGGCACTAAATATATTATTCAGTCATAAAATAGACAATTTATGACTCAATAAAGGAAATAAAATAATGGTGATAATTTTCGACCAAAACAATAAAATAGTGATAAATTGGGCGGAGAGGAAACGGAAGAGCGGCTACGGGTATGAATAAATAGAGAAGGGGCTAATTATGAAGAGTTGGTTCAATTCAATGGTTCTACTTCTACAATACAATGAATTATTATTATTTATTAGATGCAGTTATTGATGTGGAAAAGGTGGGTTAGGTGAGCCTAATGAAAGGCGCAAGCTAAGGAAGTACTGGGACGTGTACACGGACACGTCTTTCAATCTGGAAGCACTCGGTTTCCGTGAATGGACGGACACATTCACTGTCCCATCCCATCCCATCCCATCAAGTTCAAGGCCCATTCAACGTATCACGCGCGTTTCATTCCCAGTGGCCAGTGGGGCCTCCTACTACTACTACTCCTGAGTCCTGGCTTTCTTTCTGGGCTAACCCAGCCCACTTCGTTTTTATTGGTCTAAGAGCCCATAGTGGTTGATGTTTTCTTTTTATTAAATTTAAAGTGTACTTTTCGTGAGTTGTACTTTATTAAGTTTTAATTGAGTCTTTTATATCTGAAAATTACGGTCTTAATATTTTTATGTTATCACCGCTAGTTTCACTTAAATCTAAAGGATTATTTCATAATTTAATGAGGTAAAAATTGACAAGTCTTAAAGATATAAGAGTAATTGAGTAACTATACTAAAATATTTTTAATAAGCATTTTTTTCCAATTTTTCTTTTAAGTAAAACTAATGGTGTTAATAAAAACATACTAAAAGTATATTTTACAAATATAAAGGATTAAATTAAAACCTGATGTAAACGACCAACATATACTTTTATTAATTAGGTGATGGGTGACAAGTGAATGATTCTATGACTTTCAGCACGCTGCACGCATGCATGGAGTGAGGACAGATATCAAAGTCATAAAACAAACACTGAATGTACTTGTAGCCGCATTTTTAATGAGTATTCCTAGTTTGCCTAAACTTCGGATCAGAGTGGGCCACTTGATTGGCAGAGCTCACCAGATTCGTAGCTCAACTGCTCGGAGGGTGAACTGATGTCCCGTCCACCATTCAAACTCGTCTTAAAGAAAGTTAGCTACATGCATCTTTAACATAATCACGCTTCAATTAGTATACTTAAAATGTAATACTGCAATATCCCTCCTCTTATTACTTTTCTATTTCATATTTCATTAATTTTGTATGGAAATAAAAGTTGTGAATATGAGAGCATGAGGAAAATAGATGGGAGATTAAACTTTTACCTGGTTCTAGCTAGGGAAGAAAAATGATGGGGCATATTTCCCCAAATCTTTGCAATTTATCATTTCATTTTGGAATAAAAAATATTTCTGAATTTGCAGAACCACATGACATTACTAGGAGTGTCAAATTTCAAGGACAAGTTGAAACTTCCATATTGCAGTTCAACCTTCCTGTGATGTGTCAATATATAGTGTCCAACGTACGTTAACTGACGTCGAAGACAGCAAATATAACGTAAGGACTCAGTCGTTTAAGGGTCCACTAAAGAAGCTGCGGCAATCCTGGAAATCGAAAGCGAATCAAGTAAGTGATGAAAATGGTTTGGCCTGCCATGAGAGGGTGGTGGAGAACCCATGTCACACTACAAGTCTTCATCTTACTCTTGTTGGGTCAAGCTGTTTCTGCCGTCATGGCAATTATGAGCCTCACTTCCTCTCTCATAGCCGATTTTGGTAATCCTCATTTCTCTTCTTTTAACTACTACTTCTAGCATTGCAACTTAATCTACCATATTCTTTAATTTGGCTTCTTCATTTTACGTATGCAGGTGTTGATGCCCCTCTTTCTCAGAGCATGTTCAACTACTTATCCTTGGCTTTGGTTTATGGCAGCATTTTGATTTATAGGCGTCAAAAACCTCTGGTGTGTGCTCATTTATCATCACAAAATTTGATTTCCACAGTATATGAAAATGGATTTAGATTTATTTGGATATCCTAAAGCTGTGTCATTTTGCAGATTCCTTGGTACTGGTATTTACTGTTAGGCTTTGTTGATGTTCAAGGGAATTATCTGGGTAAGTTGCCATATTTTCTACATCCTGTTATTGTTGAGCTTGCAAAACCCTGCAATACTATGAACTTGGAAGTAACCTTGAGATTGTTTAATAACTTGCAGTTAATGAAGCATACCAGTACTCGTCCATTACGAGTGTGACTTTATTGGACTGTTGGACCATACCTTGGGCCATGATCCTTACTTGGTTCATCATTGGCACTCGATATTCTATAGGGCAGTATGTCGGTGCTGTGCTATGTATCACAGGACTTGGCTTAGTCTTACTTTCTGACGCTGGCATTGGTGGATCAGGTTGCTTTCTTTTACCTTATATTCAATATCACTTTTCCTCTCTGTTTGATCACTTTATTTACCAAATAGTGCATTTCACTATTTGTCTTCCAGGAGGCACGAAGCCCCTCTTAGGTGATGTGCTTGTTATTGGAGGGACCTTTTTCTATGCAATGAGTAATGTCGGTGAGGTACATGTGTGTGTGTGTGTGGACTACATACTTCAGTTCACTTGTCTCTGCATCAATATATGGATATGCATCATGAAACTTGAGTAAAGTTGGATTCACTTGGATTTCTTCATACAAAATGTAGGAATTCTGTGTCAAGAAAAAGGATCGCATTGAAGTAGTTGCAATGCTTGGTCTTTATGGATTCTTAGTCACCGTTGTTGAAGCGTATCCTTCTTGTTCATCTTTCACAACTCTTACAATTTGTGATTTCCCTATATGTGAAGCATGTTTACATACACCTAGTCGTATTTTGTAACTTGTGCACGCAAAGTATTCCTTCATTCTATGATCTTACAGATCTATTGCCGAATTGAAGACAGTGGAATCTATTGCATGGTCTACTGATTTGGTAAGTAACATGAAATTCTCACGTCAATGAACTTCTTAGTTAATATAAATTTTGTTATAACCTATATTCTTGTTCTTGAATATAAACACCCAAAAGTAAACTAATATTCCATTTGAGGGAAACAAAAAATTTCAATTAAAATCACTATTGCTACTTATTGAGTCTTAAAACTTACTGTATTTTTAGCCGGAAAAGTAAACGGTGAACAAAGCATCAATTATTTTCTGCTCACACAGGTGTATTTATCTGTTTGCCTGGAATAAAAATTTGTATTGATTTTAACCACCCTTGTAAGTATAGAGGATTTGAATCCTCTGGCTTTTCAGGGGTTAGCAAATAAAAATGTCTGCATATTTGACTGTGGAGTAAAGGAATTTCTTCATATTTAACAAGACAATTTCATCCTTCTTAGGTGCTTTCTGTGGTGGGCTATACTGCATCAAGCTTCTTGTTTTACTCTCTTGCTCCTTTTGTTTTAAAGGTTAGTTTCCTTCTCAAGGACTTCATATAATTGCGTGAAAATGATTAATTATTAATATAAGCTCTGATGCCATGTTGAACAACTGATAGAATACATAAAAACCTTTATTCAAATGAATAATCTGATACACACAGTTCACATGCAGCATTGGCAGTATATGTACAAAACAGCGCAATATACACCTATCTATCTAACATAGACCTATTGGGCCCATAAGCCCAAATTCTTTCCCGAATTATAGCCCAAAACTATCAAGCGTTCTGATTTGCTTTGTACTTGCAATGCAGTTGAGTGGAGCTGCGATGTTCAATCTATCTCTTCTTACATCAGATATGTGGGCAGTGGTTTTTAAAATCTTCATATATCGCCAGGAGGTACAATGTTGTACTTAAAAACATAGCATTTAATGCATCATGAGTTCAGTTTAGCAATCAATCACCTCTTGTGATTGCTGTGTTATTATTTCTTGGATTAAATAAGACAATTGCTAATTAATATCCAATTTCAGGTGGACTGGTTGTACTACCTCTCCTTCTCAATCGTTGTTATAGGGCTTGTCATTTATACTACAACGTAAGTTTTAGATTACTTACATATTTTTTGCTCTATATGGTTCTGAACCACTGATGATATATGTGTGTGTGTGCAGAGAGAAGGAAACTGTTTCTGCATCAACTATTGAGAACGGAAATGGGGATGCAGAATACCAAGCGCTTCATGATGAAAGCACAGAAAGTAGAGATTAGTTTTTGGATTGATGAAGAAAGTAGAACAAAGCCTCATGAGGCTTTAGTATGTAACTTGGAAGGCCTCGTAGTCCATACCATGAAATTTTATGAGCTTCCTGCACATGGATGAAGATATTGTCATTGCGAAGGAGATTCTAAATTTTGATGACAGTTAACTTTCTGTGTTGTGATTTTTTACATTATGATTTTTCTTCCCTTTTTTAGTAATAGTTATTTATGCCGGAAAAATTAGTCAGAATGAGAGGAATTTTTACATTATAATTTTGCTCCCCTTTTTTAATAATAGTTATTTATGTCGGAAAAATTAGTCAGAATAAGAGTTCTTCTTGGACCGCGGCATGTATCCTGTTTGGCTGTTTGCTAATACATAGGATTGGCCTTTCCGACCAAAACAAATATACATAGGATTGGCCTTATTACTCCCCTTTCACTGATTGTGGGGCTAACTTTAACAAAGCATGATGGAACACAGCTTTGTTATTTATAAATATATAGATGATATAACTTCGTTTGAATTTATATACACTTATATGAATAAAAATTGAATATATTTGTTGGATTTTAAATTTGATATCAATCACCATGAGTCTTGATGCTCAATGGAGCCCGTTTGAGTAAGAGACTACGGGTTCAATTTCACTTGTAACCTTAAGTCATTGGTGCTTACCTCACAACTTGTTTAAAAGCAAATAAGGATATTTGGACAAGAATATACTAGTTTTTCAGATACAAATTTTCTTACATAAGATTGTGAACAAATATTGTTTTCTTAATCTTCAAAGTAGAGGGAAAAAGTCTAGTTATCCTACATGGCACGGTGGAGATTGGATCCCAAGAGGACCGGGAAAGATCAACCCGGCAACTTCAAAGGCGGATCGGTTGAATTGACAATTAAGACCAGTTTCATAACTAGTTATCCTACTTCCTATGGTTTCTTTTTACATGCCCACACTATTTTCAGTAGGCAACAAATTGGGGCCCATATCTAAATATGCCATGATTTGAACCGCCTTTGGGCTGCATAAAAGTGAAGCCCAATAAAGAAATTGACGCCACTTCAGATTTTAACATTTTGGGCGAAGACTCAAAAATGATACACAACTATTGGTCAAGGAACAAAAATAGTACATAACTATTCCAAGGTACAAAAATGATACCAAGCTTTTACCATGTGATCAAAAATGATATTTTCACTAATATGACAATAATATTAGACATGAAAAGTCTAAAATGCCCTTATAAATTAATCGTCACCTGGTAAAAGTTTATTTAATTAAGGGCATTTTGGTCATTTCATGTCTAATATTATTGTCACATTAGTGAAAATATCATTTTTGATTACATGGTAAAAGATGAGTATCATTTTTGTACCTTGAAATAGTTATGTACTATTTTTGTTCCTTGGCCAATAGTTATGTATCATTTTTGGGCCTTCGCCCTAACATTTTTATGTTAAAATCATATGTAAAGGATTAATAGATTCTAACCATGAATTAAGTCAATTCTTTTTTCTGTTTCAAGTCAATTCGCCACTCCTCCCTTTCATGGAAGAGACCGACCATGACTGTGGAATAAAAAAAGAGGATGTGGCAGCTTGTATCATATAACAAAGCTCCTCTTGGGCGGCTTGCGTGCACAGTTGCACGCCATTGGAAAATGATTTCATTATTATAGTAGTATTACTTTATGCACAATAACATTTATTTTAGCCTTCATATTAACGTGGACTTTCAAATATGAAACATGTCGCACTATTATTTTGGTCCGCCACCGTGAGTCAATAATGATGACCCCGGCACCGCGTATCATTCTCCACCCTTGTTTAGCTAATGATCACGAATTCACAAACTATCAACTAAAAAACAAATGATCACGTTCTGCACATGCCATCATTTTGTAGGCAGTAATTCCTTTGATAATGCGAGGTCCTTTTTTCTGGTATATACTAAAAAAATGACCATAGGCTTACATTTATATTTAGCAATGGCGTATTCATTGATCTCTTTCGGTTGTTGTAATGCCATGAATCACAAGCTGTCACCATTATAGAACCTGCCCCGACTGATGTAAGAAAACTTGTATCTATGGAAGAATGCTCTGTTTTCATCAGCCTCTTATTCTTCAATTATTATTTTTCTTTTGGGATGAAGCGCCCTTGTATAATTATCGCTGAGAAGTACATCAATAATCATGCATGCCTGATATAATGGAATATGGTGTCATATATAGGACATATGTAACTAATCTAATTAAATTAAGGATACTCTCTCTTGTGCACTGAATATAAAATCACTTTGATTTTTTAGGTGAAATTAATGATGCAAAATTAATTACTTTGAAGTTTGAATTATGTGCAGTCATCTTTTTTACTCAAAACTAATTTGTTATACTTATAAATCAATATATAATCTAATTATACATGACATATGTTATAATTTAGTGGTCTGATTTGTTTCCTCAATTTTTTTAAAAATGTCATGATTATATTTTTTTAAAAAGTCATGATTATTATATTGGTTAGTAAGGTGTGTTTTTCCTGAAACATCCCAATCATGTTCTTTTATTAATCCCCTTTTTACTCGAATAATGTTTTCCGAGCATCACCTCAAACAATTTCAAAAAAATTGATAAAAATTAAAATCATGTCATATATTTAGGAATATAATGAACTCCCTAGATAAATCATATATTTAGAGATTTAGAGTAATATACTTTTACGCCCAAAGGCTCTCATAGAATAAAATATATTGTCTACGTAAGTGCAACTTCCAAAAGTAACCTGCCCCTTAATTTTTATTTTCTATTCTGGCATAAACCATGTGAATTTTGACACCCCTTAATTTTTATTTTCTATTCTGGCATAAACCATGTGAATTTTGACAGCGATGACTTGATATAAATTGATGATTGTTAATTATTTTTTAATTTTGCAAGAGGTATTATGTGTACCAACTTGTAAAATGCTTCTGTAATTGAGCCTTATATATTATGTCAAATTCTTCAACCATATATGTTGGAAATATTGAGTGGGTGTGTCATAGGAACAAGTCTCAAATTGTTTGGGATTGTGATGTCCAAATTATAAGTGAATTTGGATTACTATATGAGTTAAGAGGATGAATGAACTTGCATAATAATGGGCCATTAGAGGCAAATCCGGCTAATATTCTCCACCCTTTTTATGCAAGTTACATTAGGAATGAACACTTTTATTGGAGGCATTTTGCAAATAATTCAATTTGTTGAACTTATTCAAATATGCCATTATTTTAGCATGCAGTTTTAAATTTCCATAATAGGCATTCTTATGAGGATTTAATGCTATTCAATAGCTTTTATCATGGAGGAAAAACGTTGGCTATTTAAGTTTGTTTTATAAACTGATTGTTTAATACAATTTAATTGTTTTATGACCATAATATCATTGCCTTAAATTGTCTTCAAATACCCAACGTTTTTTACCATTGAATTTGAACTTTTAATGGTACTTTATGTTGAATAAAACTGACAATACATGGTGATTTTTGAGGCTTTAGAAATTCAGCTTAATAAGGCCTATATAAAGTGTTCATATTGTATGGTGCTCAAGTTTAAGAAGCATCTTTTCTCTTCCTCTTGAATACTCTGGCCTACTGAGTAAATTATCTTCTGTAGTTCTGTTTCCCTGTATGTTTTACAGGAAGGGTTCGTTTAATCCTGGGGAGCACACGACTCCTTTTGCCGGTAGTCGTGAAATAGCTCTTAAGGACAGTGTCCTTGAGGACGCGACTCGAACTGTGTTCTCATTGTTTGTAGGTACTGTTGATGACTGGATATGTTAGCATCAGAGAGGAGCTAGAAGATATCCATGGAATTATTTGAAGATTTTGGAGCGAACGCCAACAATCTTAAGAGCTAATTCTACATATATAGATAGCGTTCATTAGAGGCAGATTCACCGGATAAGGAGACCTCTAAACTTTGTTTAAATTTAGTTGTGTTACTTTTATATTTTCCTATTGTGTAGGAATTATATAATTGAACTCATATCTCTATTTTGTCTATGTCCAGGACATTTTGAGATATAATAATGAAATTGGAGAAAGAAAATGACTTCTAATCTCCATGGCAGATTTGAGACGAAGAAGTACAATTCTCTAAAGAGCTAGAGATGATCTTATCTAAGAATTAAGGCTTAAATTTTGTTTGTTTCTCCAGGAACAAATTTAATCCTCATTCCTGTGGGGGAATTGAGATGAAAAGTTATAAACCTCTAGAATTTTAGTGACTAGAGATGATTTGATGTAAGAATTGAGTCTTACATTTGTTTTGTCTCCCTTTAGGGGCAAATTTTTGAGATTTTGTAGACTACTCATTCCTATGTGGAATTGAGGAACCATGTGTAAAACCTCTATGTTAATGCTAGAGATGATATGAGAATTGAGTTTTAACTCAAATAGTTATCCAGACAAAGTTACCTTGGTGGTAGACATGAATCCGATGATACTGTGCATTGAGATAATGAGTTCACTGATGCTTGTGAAAAGCTGTGTTGAGGCATATAGTGTGTTATCATGGTTGTGAACTATGAATGACAAATTTGTCTCTGTAATAGAACTCTCTTGAGATCTCATATATATATATATATATAGTTGAAAACTCCCTGTTATAGCAATCACTGGTAGCTCGGGTGTTGTGATGACAGTGAAAAGAGTATTGTAGGATTGTTGAAAATCTAACACGCACTCACTTCCACCATCTTTGATATGCATGGCGTTTGTGAGGTAAGTGTATGCCATATTCAAACTCTAATTAAAGTTGTAAAGGGTTGATGATATATGATGAGTTTATTTCTCACTCGTCGTGTCTACTGGAGTGTGATGGTTTAAGTTTTTTTTTTAAAAAAAATAATAATTTCATATGAGGTTGATAACCACGCAATGTGATGAGTTATTCATATAACTATTTTGAGGAAAGAAGTTCGGTTTGCAATTTTTCTTAATGATGATTAAGGAATGATATTTCAATCATTATATTCAATATTTGTATGTGTTTTGTGGCACTTACATTAGTGTTGTTCCTTGGAAAGGAAATGAATTTTCAGAAATTCTTATTGGAGGAATAAATATTCTTGAAAACTTGTTTCTCTTTTCCTTAATATATGATATATTTCGTAATATATATTCTTATTTTGAATATGACGTAGAAAAGAGAGATATATATGAAATGAATGATTTTTGACAATTTCATTCTTTGATTGACGGTGTCTACATGATATCAGTGTTTAATATTTTCAGGACCGTGCATATTCTTATGAATAATAATGAGTTCGGAATTTTGTTGAAATCTCCTCTATATATATTTGGGCTAATATTTCTGTGCTTTTATTATAGCACTAGAAATTTAAAATTACATGTTATAAATAGAGTAATATGTGAGATTATCCAGTTAGAGCCATTGGATCATGTAAATTTTTTTTTATATACGCATTATATTCTTAAAAAAAAACGTTGAAATGTACTTTATGTATAATTGATATGATTTAAATCATACATGTGTATACATTCTTATGGTTTTGAATTACAATATTAATGTTAGCTGTTAAAAGCTAAATTAATGTGCTTTAATTGTATTAATTGAGAAATCATGGAAAACGTATGGTGTGAGATATGATTGATGATATATATGGTTATGTGAATGATTATCAAATTTCCAATTTGAAGATCAATTATTATATAGTGTTATAAATTGGCTGTTATATCATTTTGGTAATTATGAGCATTTGATTGGTGAATTTAATTCCTCTTGTGAGAGGTTTTATTTTTTTAGAATTAATTGGTTGATTTTCTTAGAGTGTAGTAGTCACCTAAGAAATTATACATGTGAAGGGGTCATAACATTATATTGGAATTTTATCTCATGAATAAAAAGCATTGGTTGCTTTTTAGGAAGACAATATAGTTATTATTGTTTTCTGTGACATTGATAGTGTTTAAATATAATCTACATATAATCCCTTTTATTAATTGGTTTTCCCTGTGAAATTATATTTAACACATATCATGTGATAAAATTCAATCTAATTGTACTTTCCTAATTACTAAATATTGTTGAGATATTTAGTAATATGGTATGCCTAAATTGTGGATGTACTTTGAAATATGTTTGAGACTAAGTTGTTACAAACTTCTTAGTAAAAATATTGGAAAATAACCAACATTTGTTGTTGATGAATTGTGATTGTCAAATGACAATAACCATTGTTAAAAATAACAATGATGTGAAAATATTTTGAGATATTTCAAAGTGTGGGGGTGCCTTACATTTAAGATACAGTATGCTCAATTATTGTTTTTTACTAACACTTTGTTTAAAGTGATTTGGGTGTGCACAAATTCTTGAGAATTTGATGCATTATTGGATTAAGATGAATCCATGAGATATAGCTTATGCTGTATAAAAATTGAGCATATAGAAAACTCTCGTGAGGAGGGTAGATACCATAAATGATATGGTGTACAGTGGATTCCTGTTGTATATATTGAGATACGCAGAAGTTAAATGAGAAAATTCACTAGTTTCCAAATAAAGTAATTTGGACTAAATCCAGCACATAGTGTTGATGAATTATATGCCAAGTTTCTAAATACATGAGATATTTGGAACTGTGGGGGCATAAATTATAAAGTTTGCCTTTTTAAATTTATAGACCAAATGGCTATAAAATAGCAAATAATTTAATTGGTGATAAGCCAACATTTAATGTTGATGAGTTGTGATTGCTAAAAGGCAATAACCATTATAAGGAAAAATAATGGTATATTTGAAAATCTTTTGAGATATAATATAAATAAGCATGCTTGAAATTGTGGAGATATCTCAATTGATTTTGTGGGGTCAACAATTGACCTATCGGCCGTTAACTAAACCTCGAGATGAAATAATTAGTCGAGGGGAATGTGACTAAAGCCAACCTGAAATTGACAAGCGATGGCAACCCAACTTCTGTGATTGGTGATCCCATGAAGGTGGTTCAATGGGTAAGAACAAGTCGTGCGTCAATTCTGCTAGCACTTGCTGAATAATTTATTAGTCCATTCCTATGACCCGGAAAGTGCTAGATTGCATTTTTGGTGAGGGTTGAGTATAAACTCTTAATGATTTCATAATCTACGGGATGATGTGCTCATTGCAGGCACATTTAATGAAATCACCTCTACGAATGTCGGAGTGGGGCCGCTCCTATGAGATCGTGGCGAAATCTCTAGAGCATTCGTTATGCACTGGGCACGCTCATGGTCGTTTTAATGGGTAAAAACGCGTTAACATCGGAAATGTGGGGGTATAATCTGGCTCATAATACCTCTGGTATACATCAAGAGTTGTGGGTTCATAGTCCATAGGACCACTCACTTCTCTGTGTATCAAGTATTATCGGTCTAGGTCTAGTTCATAGTCCCTAGGACCACTAGATACAATGATTATACTCATGTGTACTCAGTTAAGGCGTTCCTTATGACACATGTGGGGGATTGTTGGAAATATTGAGTGAGTGTGTCATAGGAACAAGTCTCAAATTGTTTGGGATTGTGATGTCCAAATTATAAGTGAATTTGAATTACTATATGAGTTAAGAGGATGAATGAACTTGCATAATAATGGGCCACTAGAGGCAAATCCGGCTAATATTCTCCACCCTTTTTATGCAAGTTACATTAGGAATGAACACTTTTATTGGAGGCATTTTGCAAATAATTCAATTTGTTGAACTTATTCAAATATGCCATTATTTTAGCATGCAGTTTTAAATTTCCATAATAGGCATTCTTATGAGGATTTAATGCTATTCAATAGCTTTTATCATGGAGGAAAAACGTTGGCTATTTAAGTTTGTTTTATAAACTGATTGTTTAATACAATTTAATTGTTTTATGACCATAATATCATTGCCTTAAATTGTCTTCAAATACCCAACGTTTTTTACCATTGAATTTGAACTTTTAATGGTACTTTATGTTGAATAAAACTGACAATACATGGTGATTTTTGAGGCTTTAGAAATTCAGCTTAATAAGGCCTATATAAAGTGTTCATATTGTATGGTGCTCAAGTTTAAGAAGCATCTTTTCTCTTCCTCTTGAATACTCTGGCCTACTGAGTAAATTATCTTCTGTAGTTCTGTTTCCCTGTATGTTTTACAGGAAGGGTTCGTTTAATCTTGGGGAGCACACGACTCCTTTTGCCGGTAGTCGTGAAATAGCTCTTAAGGACAGTGTCCTTGAGGACGCGACTCGAACTGTGTTTTCATTGTTTGTAGGTACTGTTGATGACTGAATATGTTAGCATCAGAGAGGAGCTAGAAGATATCCATGGAATTATTTGAAGATTTTGGAGCGAACGCCAACAATATATAACGTGTTTTAGTTATATGACAATGAATTAAAAATATAACAATGGAGAAATTTAAAAAAAGGATATAGTAAATTATTAATGTTAAGTTTGTTTAATATGGTAGACAATTCAAATTATGTCCTTGATCATAAATATGTCCCTAGTATAAGGATAAGGGAGCCAATCATACACAAGTCACAAACAATTATCAAATTATTAAATGAATCCTTGAGTTCTATTAATCAAATATTTTACTTTGCAGGTCGAGCTCGAGTTGTGCTAATTAAGTAATCGTAAATAGAAACTCGTGAAAAATTGGATTTCTTTAGGCAGCCTTACTATTATTCGTTAGAAATCGCCTCACATGATCTTCAAATGCCTGTCAGAACTTAGAGAGCGTGGCTCGGACTGCTTGATAGAAAAGCGTTATTGATTTTGTTTTTTTTTTCAAACAGAAAGAGCGTCAATAATTTAATTATTTCTTTGATTGCTCGAAAACTTATGTTATTTATTCATTAGAAATCGGAATTTTCCAATTTCAATTTCAATACGCGGACTAAATATTCAGGGCGACCCAATAATTTTTTTAAAAAATCGTCGCGCCATACAGACGATTTCTTTGTGATCAAAATTGACCAACATATTGTAACCAAAAAAAAAATTGACCAACATAAGTTGCAAAATATTGGTCAATAAATGAGTACTGGAGAAGGCTTCCACGGTCGCTCTCACGCTCACGCATATATGCCTCAACTTGACCGACTTTGATTTTATAATTAGAGGGGAATGATGACGCGATTACCACCTAATCGTCATAAATTAAGTTTGAACATTATTGAGCGTCTTTGCCTTTTCTCTTGGTAATAATGTGACACTGAATCGTGAGACTCTTTTTATTTAACTTTAATTTGTCACACTGATATCTTTATTGTAAATTTGTAATTAAACTCATGAACCATGCAGTTTATAATTATACTGCATAATACACTTTTATTGAACATACAGTAGCAGCATTGGTTAATATCTGTAATAAATTGTACTAGAAGCAACTCTGTTTATAGCCAACAAATAAAGAATAAAGGGAAAATGTGATTTAAATCCCTCCGAATATATAAAAGGACAATTCAGGAACTCAAACTTCCAAAAGGACCATGAAGGAACTAGGACCTAGTTGGCATTTTAAAATTGTGTGAAAAGACAAAATTGCCCTAATCATAAAACAGAAATTACTAGGTGGTTAGTAATTTCTGTTTTATGATTAGGGCAATTTTGTCTTTTCACACAATTTTAAAATGCCAACTAGGTCCTAGTTCCTTCATGGTCCTTTTGGAAGTTTGAGTTCCTGAATTGTCCTTTTATATATTCGGAGGGATTTAAATGACATTTTCCCAAGAATAAATATATGATTTTTTATTTTTCCTACTAGAATCATGATTGATTTCTTATGTTTTAATTTTCACGTGATACACACACAGGACCGATATTTGACGGAGGTAATGCTGATTTTTCTTTTAGCCAAAGTTAATGCTGGTTAGATGCGAGAAATGCCACATGACTATAGATCAATTAATGATAATCAAACCATAAAAGGCGGGTGAAAATAAGTGATGAATGGGTGATGATCAAACTTAAATTTATTTGTCTAGACGATTCTCATCTACTCATTTTTCGTTTGAACACCAAAACTTATAAGCTCGTTTGATGAATGAGAGATTAACAATTGGGCAGCAAGTGATTCAGTTTTAAAATTCAAAATGTAGTTCACAACCATAGATCCAAAATGATGTATGCCAACCGTTGGTTAATTTTGTGGTTCAACAAAATATTATGCAACTAACATTTTCGCTAGTTGAAATTACACTCCGCAAGTAACACGCGTTCATTGACAAATGACAAGTAACGTGAAAATGTGAAACTAAAGATTGAACCACTGGAGTAGTGGATATATATACACACACGCACCCGCACTTTCATCAAATTGAGCAGATATATACAATCCAGCTCAGCTTCCAATTGACATTCATATTGGCGTACAAACGAAGGGAACAGGTCAACAAATAAAAGAGTTGGATGGGAGGAGAAAGAACAACCAATTTTTTAAAAAAAAAAAACAGAAAGAAAAGAACGAAGAACCACACGTAGAAGTAAAACTCCATCACTAGATTCCCTAAGCCCGCTTTATGTATTAGACTAAATGGGTTGGACCCAATCAGGCCCCCCTTTTTTAATGCACAATGGACACATTTGATTTTAATGCACGGTGGACTTTCGAATATACTAATATCAGATCGTCGTAATATGCGTGAACTTAAAATCGAAGGGCTAGGGATATTTAATAAAAAAAAAAGGTCTAGAGTGATTAATATGTACTAACAAAAAAGAAAAGAATATTGACTCAATCTACGAGGAGCTATAAGGTTGAATTAAGGCCAAGTCACTGAATTTTCAACTATAAAAGGAAAGGCTCAGTCGTAAACGAGCCATATATCATTCTTTGGCTATCTGCTCTCTTCTCCTTCTAGCTGTTGAACTTCTCCCTTAATTTTTCTTGAGCCTTAACAACCATAGTCTCTACATGGCCATGGCTTCATCACTTCTTCCTCTTCTGCTACTCATAACCCTCTCTGGTAAATGCATGCTTCCTTCAAACTTCCATTTAAGAGTACATGACATAACACTCACACACACACACACATTTGGTCTCTAACTGCAAAAAGCTGTTTTCATAATTTCAGCACACTTGGGATTGGAAGCAGAAGCTCGTTATCTGCAGAATCCGACAAAATTGTTCGTGTTTGGGGACTCCTATGCAGACACTGGTAACGTTAGGAGAGATATCGGTGGTTCATGGAAACAACCTTATGGAATCACCTTTCCCGGCAAACCGGCCGGCCGTTTCTCCGACGGCAGAGTCCTCACTGACTTTCTTGGTATCTGCCCCCCTCATCTTTCTTCATATATGCTTTTTTTCATTGTCTTTCTGTGTCCTTTAAAGTTTAACCTTTGTCAGAAAAAGCACGGTTTCGTGGTTGGATTGCTTTGGTAGAAAATTCAGTGACATAATTGTATAATTTGCGTAAATAGTACCCCTTTCCTAAATATAAGACCTAATTGACTTTTCCTAGAAAATTCTTAAAAAGGCAAAATAAGTTAATTATAAATTGATTTATGTAATTTTTTCCCTTAAACGAGTTTATTTTACCTATAAACTAATGGATAATCTAAAAATATATCAAATATGTCATCATTTAATAACCTATTTCGCAACCTTAATCTCTAAAAAAAAAGTTAATTATATCCTATATTTAGGACTGGAGGTAGTATCTAGTACTCCCTCCGGTCCCTAATGTAAGAGCCAAAATTTGAATGATTTTGGTCCCTAATGTAAGAGCTCACCCCACATTCTCTCCTCATTCAATGCATTTTTTCTTACTTTACCCCTAACTCTCTTTCATATTTATTAATGTTTATGTATTTCCCTCTCTTAAAAGTATCATAATAAATATGGGCAATTTTGGAAAAGAAGCATTAACTTCAGACATCCAACTAACATTCACATGTTTTCTTAAGAAGCGTTTTTTTGGAGGCTAGCTCTTACATTAGGGACCGGAGGGAGTATCATGGTAGCACCATAATTTTTTAAGACCGGGTTCATTTCTATACTGTCCTTTTAAAATTATCCATCTGAATTAATGACTCAATAATGGTTAGTGTCACCTTTCTCTCTTTCCCACGTTAAATTCTCTTTCTCAACATTTCCCCTCTGAAGGATTATTATTATACCAAAATTAAAGTACATCACTAAGAAGTTAGCACTAGTTTAGAATCTAATCTGCACCCGCACTACCAATAAAGTAGCTCTTTCTCTCCGCACATATCATAATTTTTTTGCTTATCTACACAAAACTTTTATCCCCGGCAATTCTAAGCTGGGCTTTGCCGCTTGTAAAGGTCTTAAGCATTGTTGTCCGTATCGCACTATCAAGGAAAAATATATAAAAAATACAGTTGCTTGACGTAAGAAAATTCCAATAATTATAATTCAATGTTGTTAATTATATTTTTGAATATTAATGATTAGTATAATGAGTATGGGTGTGTACGTGCAGCTAAGTATTTTGATGTGAGATCTCCGGTGCCTTACAAAATCAGAAAATTGATGCCACAGTATGTAAAATACGGCATGAACTTTGCATATGGGGGCACGGGTGTTTTTGATACATCTGCTCCATACCCAAATATGACTGTCCAGATCGATTTCTTCCAACGTCTCATAGCTGAAAAAGTGTATACCGCCACTGACCTCCAAAACTCCGTCGCTTTCGTCTCCGTCGCCGGCAACGACTACAGCTTTTATCTTGCCACAAATGGCACCGTTCAGGTATAATTATATTCCATGTCACTCATAGTATACCTAATACCACATATTCAATCACCTTCACACAGTTTATTGCATGTTGTGGAAAATATGCCAATTACACGTACATGTCACGCAGATAGCAGCTCTGACCATTTCGTGCATATTATTATTATTGGACTTATTATTATCGTTGTATAGACATGCATCAGAACACGTGTCATTTTGTTCAAGCCATTTCTTTTTTATCAAATTAACTTCATTATTTTCACGTGTCTTTCTAAAAATTTTTATTCAATCTCGCTTGTCGGCGGGTTCCACCGTCTGGAAGAAAACAAGGCGCTTGATTTAACCGGTTCCTAGTCGCCTTGGGGTTAAATGCAAGTTATTTATAAAACCAAGGATTGCAACACAGTGGCGCAACCTCGGGTCGTCTCTCTTGAGGAGTCTTGTAACTACCCTAAGATGAACTAAATGCAAATCAAAAGTGACAAAAGGGAAGGGGTTTGTTTGTTTGGTTTTTGAAATTAACTAATTAAACTAGTAAGAAAATGTAAGTGCTTGTTTTTGGTGTTTTTCAAATAAAGGTATGAAGGTTTAAAATAAATGTCATGCAAAGGGGCTTTGGTAGTGATTCAATGGTTCAATTGCTTCTTTAAAAAGATCATCGGAGTTATATCATTCATCAAGTCTATTAGAAAATCCCAAAGCAACCACTAAGGGTCGTCCAACACTAATTAATAGCTAATCAAGCAACCACTTAAAACTAGCCATTACTTAGGGTTAGAGTTAGGTTCCACTTGATGTGTATTAGAAACAAGTTTGTAAATCAAAATCCTCTTCAAGGAAGTGCAACCACAACAACCTAATTGAAACACTAGCTATTCAAGCCAAGCAACCACTTAAAGCATGTAAAGCATCATGAATCAATTCACATAGGAAATAGGAAATCCATAACATTTAACATACAAACTTAGTATCCAATACATCTATATCAATCCATAGAAAATAGAAAGATAAAGTCACGTCTCTACCCAAAATATACAAGGAATTGCAACCACATATCCCAAATATACATTGAAAGAGCATAGAACAAGAGAAACTCCCCTATGAAGCGCATTGAAGCAATTGACCATCTTCACACCACCAAAGCACCAAGAACTTAGCCTATCATGGAAGGAGGAGAGGAATTTCGCCCAAAATCTACCCAAGAAGTGGCTGTGATGAGGAGGGATGAAATGGAGAAGAAGGGTGGTGAAAATGGAAGAGGAGATGGAGATGGAGAAGAAAATATGGAAGATTTGAGGCGAAATTTCATGGAAATGGAAGTGGATTTGAGAGATTTTGAGTGAACCCTAGTATAGCCACCTTATTTTCGTGCAAATGGGGCTTGGAGAGAGTTTTGGGGGTTCTTAGAAAGCTTATATAGGGCCAAGAAACCCTAAAAATCGCGTCTGATTTTTGACAGCGTCAGGCTCGCCAGTGGCTCGCCAGCTGGCGAGCGAGTGGCGAGTTACCCGAATGTACTCGCCAGTGGCTCGCCACCTGGCGAGCAAGTGGCGAGTGGCTCGCCAGTGGCTGGCCAGTGGCTCGCCAGTTGGCCTCCCTCAGGACTAAAATGCAAACTTCATCAGAAACGTTATTTTGACCCCTTTTCTTGAATATTCATCTTCAACCTCCCAACCTACATATTCAAATGTCTCAAATGTAGCATCAAGATGTTCTTGAAAATAGGTAAAACATTATAGCATGCTAAAAAAGCCTAAATTGCCCTTGATTAGAACAAATTCCAACAACTAGTGCAATAGTTAGAATCTATGCAAATTAGGTGCAATTATCATCAAAACATGCATTAATTCAATGGATTTGGCCATGAAAAGATATGCAAATATTTGGTGCAATCATTTCCCCCACACTTAGACCTTTGTACTCCTGGACAAAGGGTACAATTCAAAGAATATAAGATTTTAACAAATCAATAGTCATCAAGTTAGTATGAATCAATAAGCAAGAATATGCATAGTGAGAATTGGCAATGCAACTGGACATGACTTATGGCGATGAGAACTCTCAAGATAATAGTGTTTCACACTCCTCACCTAATGTGGAATTTGTCACTCTACTTGCTCAATAAACAATTTAACCATAGGCTTGTGACTACTCTAATATCTCCACTATGCATGCACTCATGAATGGATCAAGAGGACTTTGTGGGGTTAAAATGATGGAGAAGGCCAATAATGAATGATGAATAATGGAATAAAGTCAATGACCAATTATGCAAACAATTATCCACCACATATAAATGCAATACAACAAACGGTAACTCAAGTCATAACAATTCCATACTAGCATGCTACATGTCTCTCTTTTTCTCAATTTTTTTTTCACAAGCACTTTGTGCTTCCTTTCTTTTCTTTTTGCACTATGCCTTTGGCATACATTAGCACTTTGTGCTTTCACTCTTCTTTTTTTCTTGGCCTTTAGCCGACTCTCTTTTCTTTCTCTCTTTAGGCTCTCGACCTCTTTTTTTTACTATGTAGCATGCTTTTTCAAATCATACAACAATACAAGAACAATGGAAATGCAAATATATGCTATGGATGCATGTTTCCAAATTGGTCAAGGTGGAAGAAAAGAAAGTGATGGCTCAAAGGGGTGAAACAAAGGATATATTTGTTGGTTAAGTGTTTGGGTCATAGGGTTTAGAAATGAATGCCCCAATCATATCCAAACATTAATGCATAAGCTTTGACTAAGAGTAGAAACAAGTTCTAGAAATTGAATAATTGAGCAAGTCACTCATGAAATGAATTAAAGGCTCAAAAATCCTCACAAGAAGGGCTACTCTCATGCCAAAGATAAGTTTAATTTCAAGGCCAATTGACAAAATGCATATGCTTGGTATTGATTCAATACTAACTTGTTGAAAATTTGGTAGGTTCTAATCTTGCCCCATGGGTTTTCAAAAGTTATTCCACATTAGGTTTGAAAGAAAACAAATGTGAAAATAGGTAAAAAGTGCAACTTTGTTCCATATTACAATGAATGTGAACATTCAACACAACATGAAACTTGGAAGTAAATTTTTTTTTTGAAAAATTGACACTAATGTGGAAATGACACAAACCCAATGAATCAAGCATGGCTACCACAAGGCCCTCCCCCCACACTTAAATCATGCATTGTCCTCAATGCAATGTGGTGCAACAAGAGAATGACATCATAAGGGGTTCTTATTGACTCAACTAACACTAAACTACCTTTGTCTACTAGATATGTCCCTCCCCCACACTTATCCTATCATGCATCACAAAATATCATCATCCAGCCAGAACATGTATAACAAAAGGACAAGAGAGGAAAGGGACAACCTTGAATCATGGAGGCTTGTAGCTTGCGAGAAGGATCAAGAGGAGAAATGATTTTGTCCTCCTTGGTGGTGGTCTAGGCTCCATCAGTAGGTGATCCAAAAGTGAGGGAGGTAAATGGCTTATATGGGATCCTCCCAAATGATAGGCCTGAAAAGGGTTGGCCAACACAAAAGCAACACTACCAACTCCAAGTACACCACATGAGTCAAAGTACTTAAATCCATGGAAAGAATTAGCACAAGTAAAGTGACAAAGTGGTGTATGCAATATGAGAAGTTTAGGTTTAGGCACATAGGAAAGTATATGCTTCTCACAACCAATGAAGTCAACCACATTTAAACATCTATCAAAGCATGGTATTACAAAGTCAATGTGGTTTGCAACAATGGTAGTATCACAGATTGGTACTACCTTCTCATCAACAATAGCATCACTCAAATCAACAGAATTTATACCACAATCAAGTGCAATTATATCAGGAGGCAAATCACATGATAAGATTTGAGAATAAGAAAGCTCATGTGCACATTTATCAACCAAAGGACTAGTGATCAAATTGGAATCATCATTGTTATCCCCACTATTGGGTGGAGTGGGAGAAAGTAAAGGGTGTACCTCAACATCATGTGACACATGCATATCACTAAGTCCTATAGATTGATTATTCTCAAACTTATCATCAACACTAGTACTTGGACTAGACTCACCTTCTTCAAAAGACTCATGCTCATTTCTAATAGCAATTCTAGTATTATGCAATGCATGTTCACGAAATTGGACAAGCAAATGACACTTACGATCAATGCAATTCATACAAATTATATGCTCATCACAAGAACATGACAATTGATCAATTTTTTCAGCATCTTCAACATTGTTATTAATAGGAAAATAAGCATGATCATCACAAGAAGAATCAATAGTGCAATTGGTAGGCTCAAGTGTGGTAGTACTACTAATGGCATCATGGTGAGCATGTTCAATTTTAGGTATATGGGGAGATTCAACAATGATTTCTTCATCTATCCCATTATCATTCTCACTAGCCAAAATAGTTGTATGAGGAGGAGAAGTTTCTTCTAGAATAGAAGGGGTATTAATTATGCTTGAAAGTGCATCCTCTTGCACTTGAGGTACTACTTGCTCATTCTCTTCACTCTTAGGATCATAGGGCCAAGGGGTTCCTTCTTCTCCTTTAGTTCTTTTCCAAAGCACATGCATGTAAAATGCATTGAGGTATTCCCCTAGCTCTTCCAATTCTTCCTCTAATTGCTTGGAGAGTCCACATGCAGTTTTCTTCCTATATAGTTCTAGAGATCGGGTTTTATTAACTGCATACATCCTCTTAAGCTCTTTGGTATGGTCATCCATGTTGGGGTAGTCAAAGAAAGCATCAAGGGGATTTTGTTTCCGAGTGATGGGTTTGGGTGGAGGTGAGGGTTCACGTGGTGGTGGTTGATATGTAGTTTGGTAAGAATGGTGATATGGTGGTGGACATGGTAGAAGTGAAGAGTATGGTTCTTTGTATGGTCTATGTGGTGAAGGTGAAGGCTCATATAATGAGGTTTGATATGATGTTTGATATGATGAAGGATATGGATGGTGATATGGCTCATGGTAGGTAGAGGAATATGGTGGAGAAGGATAATCAAAGTATGTGTGATATTGTGGTGGGGGTAAAGGTGGATCCCTACATGGTGTGCTATTGGATTTGAAGGAGGAATTGAGAATGGCCAACATTTTGTCCCTTTCTTTGTATAATTCATCCATAATTGAAGAAGGTGTCTCTTCCATCCTAGTGGTATTTCTCACAGAAGAGTTTGAATTCTCAAGTGGATTATGATTGTAACCGAAATTGTTGTAATTCCAAGACATGAGAAATCAATGATTTTGTCCCACAAAATGACAAGAAAACAATATATGTACAATTAAAAAAAAACAAGACCTAAAAAGAAGAAGTAAACAAAGTGGAATGCATATATCGTAATTATAAATGATGAAATGATGCGATTAAGACTTAAACCTAATCCTAGTGACTCCTACCCCTTGTCAATGTTTCAATTGACACTTAGCTACCTTAGGGAGTAAAAAATGACTCCCCGGCAACGGCGCCATTGATTTAACCGGTTCCTAGTCGCCTTGGGGTTAAATGCAAGTTATTTATAAAACCAAGGATTGCAACACAGTGGCGCAACCTCGGGTCGTCTCTCTTGAGGAGTCTTGTAACTACCCTAAGATGAACTAAATGCAAATCAAAAGTGACAAAAGGGAAGGGGTTTGTTTGTTTGGTTTTTGAAATTAACTAATTAAACTAGTAAGAAAATGTAAGTGCTTGTTTTTGGTGTTTTTCAAATAAAGGTATGAAGGTTTAAAATAAATGTCATGCAAAGGGGCTTTGGTAGTGATTCAATGGTTCAATTGCTTCTTTAAAAAGATCATCGGAGTTATATCATTCATCAAGTCTATTAGAAAATCCCAAAGCAACCACTAAGGGTCGTCCAACACTAATTAATAGCTAATCAAGCAACCACTTAAAACTAGCCATTACTTAGGGTTAGAGTTAGGTTCCACTTGATGTGTATTAGAAACAAGTTTGTAAATCAAAATCCTCTTCAAGGAAGTGCAACCACAACAACCTAATTGAAACACTAGCTATTCAAGCCAAGCAACCACTTAAAGCATGTAAAGCATCATGAATCAATTCACATAGGAAATAGGAAATCCATAACATTTAACATACAAACTTAGTATCCAATACATCTATATCAATCCATAGAAAATAGAAAGATAAAGTCACGTCTCTACCCAAAATATACAAGGAATTGCAACCACATATCCCAAATATACATTGAAAGAGCATAGAACAAGAGAAACTCCCCTATGAAGCGCATTGAAGCAATTGACCATCTTCACACCACCAAAGCACCAAGAACTTAGCCTATCATGGAAGGAGGAGAGGAATTTCGCCCAAAATCTACCCAAGAAGTGGCTGTGATGAGGAGGGATGAAATGGAGAAGAAGGGTGGTGAAAATGGAAGAGGAGATGGAGATGGAGAAGAAAATATGGAAGATTTGAGGCGAAATTTCATGGAAATGGAAGTGGATTTGAGAGATTTTGAGTGAACCCTAGTATAGCCACCTTATTTTCGTGCAAATGGGGCTTGGAGAGAGTTTTGGGGGTTCTTAGAAAGCTTATATAGGGCCAAGAAACCCTAAAAATCGCGTCTGATTTTTGACAGCGTCAGGCTCGCCAGTGGCTCGCCAGCTGGCGAGCGAGTGGCGAGTTACCCGAATGTACTCGCCAGTGGCTCGCCACCTGGCGAGCAAGTGGCGAGTGGCTCGCCAGTGGCTGGCCAGTGGCTCGCCAGTTGGCCTCCCTCAGGACTAAAATGCAAACTTCATCAGAAACGTTATTTTGACCCCTTTTCTTGAATATTCATCTTCAACCTCCCAACCTACATATTCAAATGTCTCAAATGTAGCATCAAGATGTTCTTGAAAACAGGTAAAACATTATAGCATGCTAAAAAAGCCTAAATTGCCCTTGATTAGAACAAATTCCAACAACTAGTGCAATAGTTAGAATCTATGCAAATTAGGTGCAATTATCATCAAAACATGCATTAATTCAATGGATTTGGCCATGAAAAGATATGCAAATATTTGGTGCAATCATTTCCCCCACACTTAGACCTTTGTACTCCTGGACAAAGGGTACAATTCAAAGAATATAAGATTTTAACAAATCAATAGTCATCAAGTTAGTATGAATCAATAAGCAAGAATATGCATAGTGAGAATTGGCAATGCAACTGGACATGACTTATGGCGATGAGAACTCTCAAGATAATAGTGTTTCACACTCCTCACCTAATGTGGAATTTGTCACTCTACTTGCTCAATAAACAATTTAACCATAGGCTTGTGACTACTCTAATATCTCCACTATGCATGCACTCATGAATGGATCAAGAGGACTTTGTGGGGTTAAAATGATGGAGAAGGCCAATAATGAATGATGAATAATGGAATAAAGTCAATGACCAATTATGCAAACAATTATCCACCACATATAAATGCAATACAACAAACGGTAACTCAAGTCATAACAATTCCATACTAGCATGCTACATGTCTCTCTTTTTCTCAATTTTTTTCACAAGCACTTTGTGCTTCCTTTCTTTTCTTTTTGCACTATGCCTTTGGCATACATTAGCACTTTGTGCTTTCACTCTTCTTTTTTTCTTGGCCTTTAGCCGACTCTCTTTTCTTTCTCTCTTTAGGCTCTCGACCTCTTTTTTTTACTATGTAGCATGCTTTTTCAAATCATACAACAATACAAGAACAATGGAAATGCAAATATATGCTATGGATGCATGTTTCCAAATTGGTCAAGGTGGAAGAAAAGAAAGTGATGGCTCAAAGGGGTGAAACAAAGGATATATTTGTTGGTTAAGTGTTTGGGTCATAGGGTTTAGAAATGAATGCCCCAATCATATCCAAACATTAATGCATAAGCTTTGACTAAGAGTAGAAACAAGTTCTAGAAATTGAATAATTGAGCAAGTCACTCATGAAATGAATTAAAGGCTCAAAAATCCTCACAAGAAGGGCTACTCTCATGCCAAAGATAAGTTTAATTTCAAGGCCAATTGACAAAATGCATATGCTTGGTATTGATTCAATACTAACTTGTTGAAAATTTGGTAGGTTCTAATCTTGCCCCATGGGTTTTCAAAAGTTATTCCACATTAGGTTTGAAAGAAAACAAATGTGAAAATAGGTAAAAAGTGCAACTTTGTTCCATATTACAATGAATGTGAACATTCAACACAACATGAAACTTGGAAGTAAATTTTTTTTTTGAAAAATTGACACTAATGTGGAAATGACACAAACCCAATGAATCAAGCATGGCTACCACAAGGCCCTCCCCCCACACTTAAATCATGCATTGTCCTCAATGCAATGTGGTGCAACAAGAGAATGACATCATAAGGGGTTCTTATTGACTCAACTAACACTAAACTACCTTTGTCTACTAGATATGTCCCTCCCCCACACTTATCCTATCATGCATCACAAAATATCATCATCCAGCCAGAACATGTATAACAAAAGGACAAGAGAGGAAAGGGACAACCTTGAATCATGGAGGCTTGTAGCTTGCGAGAAGGATCAAGAGGAGAAATGATTTTGTCCTCCTTGGTGGTGGTCTAGGCTCCATCAGTAGGTGATCCAAAAGTGAGGGAGGTAAATGGCTTATATGGGATCCTCCCAAATGATAGGCCTGAAAAGGGTTGGCCAACACAAAAGCAACACTACCAACTCCAAGTACACCACATGAGTCAAAGTACTTAAATCCATGGAAAGAATTAGCACAAGTAAAGTGACAAAGTGGTGTATGCAATATGAGAAGTTTAGGTTTAGGCACATAGGAAAGTATATGCTTCTCACAACCAATGAAGTCAACCACATTTAAACATCTATCAAAGCATGGTATTACAAAGTCAATGTGGTTTGCAACAATGGTAGTATCACAGATTGGTACTACCTTCTCATCAACAATAGCATCACTCAAATCAACAGAATTTATACCACAATCAAGTGCAATTATATCAGGAGGCAAATCACATGATAAGATTTGAGAATAAGAAAGCTCATGTGCACATTTATCAACCAAAGGACTAGTGATCAAATTGGAATCATCATTGTTATCCCCACTATTGGGTGGAGTGGGAGAAAGTAAAGGGTGTACCTCAACATCATGTGACACATGCATATCACTAAGTCCTATAGATTGATTATTCTCAAACTTATCATCAACACTAGTACTTGGACTAGACTCACCTTCTTCAAAAGACTCATGCTCATTTCTAATAGCAATTCTAGTATTATGCAATGCATGTTCACGAAATTGGACAAGCAAATGACACTTACGATCAATGCAATTCATACAAATTATATGCTCATCACAAGAACATGACAATTGATCAATTTTTTCAGCATCTTCAACATTGTTATTAATAGGAAAATAAGCATGATCATCACAAGAAGAATCAATAGTGCAATTGGTAGGCTCAAGTGTGGTAGTACTACTAATGGCATCATGGTGAGCATGTTCAATTTTAGGTATATGGGGAGATTCAACAATGATTTCTTCATCTATCCCATTATCATTCTCACTAGCCAAAATAGTTGTATGAGGAGGAGAAGTTTCTTCTAGAATAGAAGGGGTATTAATTATGCTTGAAAGTGCATCCTCTTGCACTTGAGGTACTACTTGCTCATTCTCTTCACTCTTAGGATCATAGGGCCAAGGGGTTCCTTCTTCTCCTTTAGTTCTTTTCCAAAGCACATGCATGTAAAATGCATTGAGGTATTCCCCTAGCTCTTCCAATTCTTCCTCTAATTGCTTGGAGAGTCCACATGCAGTTTTCTTCCTATATAGTTCTAGAGATCGGGTTTTATTAACTGCATACATCCTCTTAAGCTCTTTGGTATGGTCATCCATGTTGGGGTAGTCAAAGAAAGCATCAAGGGGATTTTGTTTCCGAGTGATGGGTTTGGGTGGAGGTGAGGGTTCACGTGGTGGTGGTTGATATGTAGTTTGGTAAGAATGGTGATATGGTGGTGGACATGGTAGAAGTGAAGAGTATGGTTCTTTGTATGGTCTATGTGGTGAAGGTGAAGGCTCATATAATGAGGTTTGATATGATGTTTGATATGATGAAGGATATGGATGGTGATATGGCTCATGGTAGGTAGAGGAATATGGTGGAGAAGGATAATCAAAGTATGTGTGATATTGTGGTGGGGGTAAAGGTGGATCCCTACATGGTGTGCTATTGGATTTGAAGGAGGAATTGAGAATGGCCAACATTTTGTCCCTTTCTTTGTATAATTCATCCATAATTGAAGAAGGTGTCTCTTCCATCCTAGTGGTATTTCTCACAGAAGAGTTTGAATTCTCAAGTGGATTATGATTGTAACCGAAATTGTTGTAATTCCAAGACATGAGAAATCAATGATTTTGTCCCACAAAATGACAAGAAAACAATATATGTACAATTAAAAAAAAACAAGACCTAAAAAGAAGAAGTAAACAAAGTGGAATGCATATATCGTAATTATAAATGATGAAATGATGCGATTAAGACTTAAACCTAATCCTAGTGACTCCTACCCCTTGTCAATGTTTCAATTGACACTTAGCTACCTTAGGGAGTAAAAAATGACTCCCCGGCAACGGCGCCATTGATTTAACCGGTTCCTAGTCGCCTTGGGGTTAAATGCAAGTTATTTATAAAACCAAGGATTGCAACACAGTGGCGCAACCTCGGGTCGTCTCTCTTGAGGAGTCTTGTAACTACCCTAAGATGAACTAAATGCAAATCAAAAGTGACAAAAGGGAAGGGGTTTGTTTGTTTGGTTTTTGAAATTAACTAATTAAACTAGTAAGAAAATGTAAGTGCTTGTTTTTGGTGTTTTTCAAATAAAGGTATGAAGGTTTAAAATAAATGTCATGCAAAGGGGCTTTGGTAGTGATTCAATGGTTCAATTGCTTCTTTAAAAAGATCATCGGAGTTATATCATTCATCAAGTCTATTAGAAAATCCCAAAGCAACCACTAAGGGTCGTCCAACACTAATTAATAGCTAATCAAGCAACCACTTAAAACTAGCCATTACTTAGGGTTAGAGTTAGGTTCCACTTGATGTGTATTAGAAACAAGTTTGTAAATCAAAATCCTCTTCAAGGAAGTGCAACCACAACAACCTAATTGAAACACTAGCTATTCAAGCCAAGCAACCACTTAAAGCATGTAAAGCATCATGAATCAATTCACATAGGAAATAGGAAATCCATAACATTTAACATACAAACTTAGTATCCAATACATCTATATCAATCCATAGAAAATAGAAAGATAAAGTCACGTCTCTACCCAAAATATACAAGGAATTGCAACCACATATCCCAAATATACATTGAAAGAGCATAGAACAAGAGAAACTCCCCTATGAAGCGCATTGAAGCAATTGACCATCTTCACACCACCAAAGCACCAAGAACTTAGCCTATCATGGAAGGAGGAGAGGAATTTCGCCCAAAATCTACCCAAGAAGTGGCTGTGATGAGGAGGGATGAAATGGAGAAGAAGGGTGGTGAAAATGGAAGAGGAGATGGAGATGGAGAAGAAAATATGGAAGATTTGAGGCGAAATTTCATGGAAATGGAAGTGGATTTGAGAGATTTTGAGTGAACCCTAGTATAGCCACCTTATTTTCGTGCAAATGGGGCTTGGAGAGAGTTTTGGGGGTTCTTAGAAAGCTTATATAGGGCCAAGAAACCCTAAAAATCGCGTCTGATTTTTGACAGCGTCAGGCTCGCCAGTGGCTCGCCAGCTGGCGAGCGAGTGGCGAGTTACCCGAATGTACTCGCCAGTGGCTCGCCACCTGGCGAGCAAGTGGCGAGTGGCTCGCCAGTGGCTGGCCAGTGGCTCGCCAGTTGGCCTCCCTCAGGACTAAAATGCAAACTTCATCAGAAACGTTATTTTGACCCCTTTTCTTGAATATTCATCTTCAACCTCCCAACCTACATATTCAAATGTCTCAAATGTAGCATCAAGATGTTCTTGAAAACAGGTAAAACATTATAGCATGCTAAAAAAGCCTAAATTGCCCTTGATTAGAACAAATTCCAACAACTAGTGCAATAGTTAGAATCTATGCAAATTAGGTGCAATTATCATCAAAACATGCATTAATTCAATGGATTTGGCCATGAAAAGATATGCAAATATTTGGTGCAATCATTTCCCCCACACTTAGACCTTTGTACTCCTGGACAAAGGGTACAATTCAAAGAATATAAGATTTTAACAAATCAATAGTCATCAAGTTAGTATGAATCAATAAGCAAGAATATGCATAGTGAGAATTGGCAATGCAACTGGACATGACTTATGGCGATGAGAACTCTCAAGATAATAGTGTTTCACACTCCTCACCTAATGTGGAATTTGTCACTCTACTTGCTCAATAAACAATTTAACCATAGGCTTGTGACTACTCTAATATCTCCACTATGCATGCACTCATGAATGGATCAAGAGGACTTTGTGGGGTTAAAATGATGGAGAAGGCCAATAATGAATGATGAATAATGGAATAAAGTCAATGACCAATTATGCAAACAATTATCCACCACATATAAATGCAATACAACAAACGGTAACTCAAGTCATAACAATTCCATACTAGCATGCTACATGTCTCTCTTTTTCTCAATTTTTTTCACAAGCACTTTGTGCTTCCTTTCTTTTCTTTTTGCACTATGCCTTTGGCATACATTAGCACTTTGTGCTTTCACTCTTCTTTTTTTCTTGGCCTTTAGCCGACTCTCTTTTCTTTCTCTCTTTAGGCTCTCGACCTCTTTTTTTTACTATGTAGCATGCTTTTTCAAATCATACAACAATACAAGAACAATGGAAATGCAAATATATGCTATGGATGCATGTTTCCAAATTGGTCAAGGTGGAAGAAAAGAAAGTGATGGCTCAAAGGGGTGAAACAAAGGATATATTTGTTGGTTAAGTGTTTGGGTCATAGGGTTTAGAAATGAATGCCCCAATCATATCCAAACATTAATGCATAAGCTTTGACTAAGAGTAGAAACAAGTTCTAGAAATTGAATAATTGAGCAAGTCACTCATGAAATGAATTAAAGGCTCAAAAATCCTCACAAGAAGGGCTACTCTCATGCCAAAGATAAGTTTAATTTCAAGGCCAATTGACAAAATGCATATGCTTGGTATTGATTCAATACTAACTTGTTGAAAATTTGGTAGGTTCTAATCTTGCCCCATGGGTTTTCAAAAGTTATTCCACATTAGGTTTGAAAGAAAACAAATGTGAAAATAGGTAAAAAGTGCAACTTTGTTCCATATTACAATGAATGTGAACATTCAACACAACATGAAACTTGGAAGTAAATTTTTTTTTTGAAAAATTGACACTAATGTGGAAATGACACAAACCCAATGAATCAAGCATGGCTACCACAAGGCCCTCCCCCCACACTTAAATCATGCATTGTCCTCAATGCAATGTGGTGCAACAAGAGAATGACATCATAAGGGGTTCTTATTGACTCAACTAACACTAAACTACCTTTGTCTACTAGATATGTCCCTCCCCCACACTTATCCTATCATGCATCACAAAATATCATCATCCAGCCAGAACATGTATAACAAAAGGACAAGAGAGGAAAGGGACAACCTTGAATCATGGAGGCTTGTAGCTTGCGAGAAGGATCAAGAGGAGAAATGATTTTGTCCTCCTTGGTGGTGGTCTAGGCTCCATCAGTAGGTGATCCAAAAGTGAGGGAGGTAAATGGCTTATATGGGATCCTCCCAAATGATAGGCCTGAAAAGGGTTGGCCAACACAAAAGCAACACTACCAACTCCAAGTACACCACATGAGTCAAAGTACTTAAATCCATGGAAAGAATTAGCACAAGTAAAGTGACAAAGTGGTGTATGCAATATGAGAAGTTTAGGTTTAGGCACATAGGAAAGTATATGCTTCTCACAACCAATGAAGTCAACCACATTTAAACATCTATCAAAGCATGGTATTACAAAGTCAATGTGGTTTGCAACAATGGTAGTATCACAGATTGGTACTACCTTCTCATCAACAATAGCATCACTCAAATCAACAGAATTTATACCACAATCAAGTGCAATTATATCAGGAGGCAAATCACATGATAAGATTTGAGAATAAGAAAGCTCATGTGCACATTTATCAACCAAAGGACTAGTGATCAAATTGGAATCATCATTGTTATCCCCACTATTGGGTGGAGTGGGAGAAAGTAAAGGGTGTACCTCAACATCATGTGACACATGCATATCACTAAGTCCTATAGATTGATTATTCTCAAACTTATCATCAACACTAGTACTTGGACTAGACTCACCTTCTTCAAAAGACTCATGCTCATTTCTAATAGCAATTCTAGTATTATGCAATGCATGTTCACGAAATTGGACAAGCAAATGACACTTACGATCAATGCAATTCATACAAATTATATGCTCATCACAAGAACATGACAATTGATCAATTTTTTCAGCATCTTCAACATTGTTATTAATAGGAAAATAAGCATGATCATCACAAGAAGAATCAATAGTGCAATTGGTAGGCTCAAGTGTGGTAGTACTACTAATGGCATCATGGTGAGCATGTTCAATTTTAGGTATATGGGGAGATTCAACAATGATTTCTTCATCTATCCCATTATCATTCTCACTAGCCAAAATAGTTGTATGAGGAGGAGAAGTTTCTTCTAGAATAGAAGGGGTATTAATTATGCTTGAAAGTGCATCCTCTTGCACTTGAGGTACTACTTGCTCATTCTCTTCACTCTTAGGATCATAGGGCCAAGGGGTTCCTTCTTCTCCTTTAGTTCTTTTCCAAAGCACATGCATGTAAAATGCATTGAGGTATTCCCCTAGCTCTTCCAATTCTTCCTCTAATTGCTTGGAGAGTCCACATGCAGTTTTCTTCCTATATAGTTCTAGAGATCGGGTTTTATTAACTGCATACATCCTCTTAAGCTCTTTGGTATGGTCATCCATGTTGGGGTAGTCAAAGAAAGCATCAAGGGGATTTTGTTTCCGAGTGATGGGTTTGGGTGGAGGTGAGGGTTCACGTGGTGGTGGTTGATATGTAGTTTGGTAAGAATGGTGATATGGTGGTGGACATGGTAGAAGTGTAGAGTATGGTTCTTTGTATGGTCTATGTGGTGAAGGTGAAGGCTCATATAATGAGGTTTGATATGATGTTTGATATGATGAAGGATATGGATGGTGATATGGCTCATGGTAGGTAGAGGAATATGGTGGAGAAGGATAATCAAAGTATGTGTGATATTGTGGTGGGGGTAAAGGTGGATCCCTACATGGTGTGCTATTGGATTTGAAGGAGGAATTGAGAATGGCCAACATTTTGTCCCTTTCTTTGTATAATTCATCCATAATTGAAGAAGGTGTCTCTTCCATCCTAGTGGTATTTCTCACAGAAGAGTTTGAATTCTCAAGTGGATTATGATTGTAACCGAAATTGTTGTAATTCCAAGACATGAGAAATCAATGATTTTGTCCCACAAAATGACAAGAAAACAATATATGTACAATTAAAAAAAAACAAGACCTAAAAAGAAGAAGTAAACAAAGTGGAATGCATATATCGTAATTATAAATGATGAAATGATGCGATTAAGACTTAAACCTAATCCTAGTGACTCCTACCCCTTGTCAATGTTTCAATTGACACTTAGCTACCTTAGGGAGTAAAAAATGACTCCCCGGCAACGGCGCCATTGATTTAACCGGTTCCTAGTCGCCTTGGGGTTAAATGCAAGTTATTTATAAAACCAAGGATTGCAACACAGTGGCGCAACCTCGGGTCGTCTCTCTTGAGGAGTCTTGTAACTACCCTAAGATGAACTAAATGCAAATCAAAAGTGACAAAAGGGAAGGGGTTTGTTTGTTTGGTTTTTGAAATTAACTAATTAAACTAGTAAGAAAATGTAAGTGCTTGTTTTTGGTGTTTTTCAAATAAAGGTATGAAGGTTTAAAATAAATGTCATGCAAAGGGGCTTTGGTAGTGATTCAATGGTTCAATTGCTTCTTTAAAAAGATCATCGGAGTTATATCATTCATCAAGTCTATTAGAAAATCCCAAAGCAACCACTAAGGGTCGTCCAACACTAATTAATAGCTAATCAAGCAACCACTTAAAACTAGCCATTACTTAGGGTTAGAGTTAGGTTCCACTTGATGTGTATTAGAAACAAGTTTGTAAATCAAAATCCTCTTCAAGGAAGTGCAACCACAACAACCTAATTGAAACACTAGCTATTCAAGCCAAGCAACCACTTAAAGCATGTAAAGCATCATGAATCAATTCACATAGGAAATAGGAAATCCATAACATTTAACATACAAACTTAGTATCCAATACATCTATATCAATCCATAGAAAATAGAAAGATAAAGTCACGTCTCTACCCAAAATATACAAGGAATTGCAACCACATATCCCAAATATACATTGAAAGAGCATAGAACAAGAGAAACTCCCCTATGAAGCGCATTGAAGCAATTGACCATCTTCACACCACCAAAGCACCAAGAACTTAGCCTATCATGGAAGGAGGAGAGGAATTTCGCCCAAAATCTACCCAAGAAGTGGCTGTGATGAGGAGGGATGAAATGGAGAAGAAGGGTGGTGAAAATGGAAGAGGAGATGGAGATGGAGAAGAAAATATGGAAGATTTGAGGCGAAATTTCATGGAAATGGAAGTGGATTTGAGAGATTTTGAGTGAACCCTAGTATAGCCACCTTATTTTCGTGCAAATGGGGCTTGGAGAGAGTTTTGGGGGTTCTTAGAAAGCTTATATAGGTCCAAGAAACCCTAAAAATCGCGTCTGATTTTTGACAGCGTCAGGCTCGCCAGTGGCTCGCCAGCTGGCGAGCGAGTGGAGAGTTACCCGAATGTACTCGCCAGTGGCTCGCCACCTGGCGAGCAAGTGGCGAGTGGCTCGCCAGTGGCTGGCCAGTGGCTCGCCAGTTGGCCTCCCTCAGGACTAAAATGCAAACTTCATCAGAAACGTTATTTTGACCCCTTTTCTTGAATATTCATCTTCAACCTCCCAACCTACATATTCAAATGTCTCAAATGTAGCATCAAGATGTTCTTGAAAACAGGTAAAACATTATAGCATGCTAAAAAAGCCTAAATTGCCCTTGATTAGAACAAATTCCAACAACTAGTGCAATAGTTAGAATCTATGCAAATTAGGTGCAATTATCATCAAAACATGCATTAATTCAATGGATTTGGCCATGAAAAGATATGCAAATATTTGGTGCAATCAGCGCTCAAATACGAGCATGTAGCGCCACACACAATAGGCTTAGAGATTGTACATTGGAATTACTTGCACTCTTTCCTTATATAAGTATAACATATATTTTTGAGTATCATTAGTAGTATTATGTTGGCTTATAAGTAGGTCAAATAATAAAATATATATTCCATGAAAAATAAAGGTAAATCAATGTTGAGTAATTTAATTACATTTCTTCAGATTTTCCAATGAAAGTCCTTATATATTATAGAAACGAGAAAAAATGGTAAAAAAATCGGTTAAATTAATTTTAGAAAATATATTCCGCCATGATTATCTTTAGAACAGAACTTTTCAACCCATTTAACTAATAGGAATGTCTCGGGGTATCCTAATAAATTTGGTAAATAGTAGATTCAGATTTTTAACCAAATTAAATCCAATGACCAACTAGTTCTTGTATCAATGGCAGATTTGCACAAAGTACATTAATTAAAACATAAACATCAAGCTTTTGTGTGAATTATGATATTTATTAATATATACTCTACATATAGTCTCAGGATTGATGTCGAATATATGTATATGTACATGTTAAAACTGATGATAATATATACGCTGTGAACTTAAATAGGGGGCGCCGGCTTTTGTTGCATCGGTGGTGAACCAGACGATTAAAAATGTAGCTAGAATCCATGCACTGGGAGTGAAGAAAATTGCAGTGAGTGGTGTCCAACCTCTTGGCTGCCTCCCTCAGATCACTGCTTTATCCTCATTCTCACAATGCAACTCCACTTTCAACTCCTTTGCCACCCTACACAACACACTCTTACGCCAAGGTCTAGCCAAACTGAAGGAAGCAGCCAACGACAATGTCAGCATTGTCGTTTTGGACCTTTACGACAGTTTCATGTCCGTACTCAACCACACCTCCAACTATAACATTCAGAGCCAGTTAAAGCCTTGTTGCTTTGGTGTGAATAGCCAGCACTCTTGTGGAAGCGTGGATGCCAACACCATGGCTAAAAAGTACACACTTTGTAACAATCCTAAGTCCTCTTTTTTCTGGGACTCGTTTCACCCAACGCAGGCTGGATGGCATGCCGTTTACGATAATTTGCGTTCCTCCCATGTTCTTCAACAACTTCAATGATAGACGGTGTGCTGTTTGTTTATTTTGTTGTCGTTTTTGCCGCTTCCATTATTCTGTGTCTGTAATAATACTATTATTCCCCTCCTGATTGCCAAGTTATTCATTAATCCATTTGTTGTTTCTCTCCTTATTTGTAAGTATTTCCCCGTTCGTTGGCTGCTGATGTGATTTATAATTTAAATGTGATTTTTTTAGGGAATCTTCTTTCTGGTTTGTGTCTTGTGTCCCAACAAATAAAAAAGAATAATTCCGATGAATGATAATATTCTGATTAGCAGCTCCCTCTGATCTGTAAGATCTCTTTACAAACGTGCCATGTGAGACCGGATTAATTGACTTTTAATATGTTAATCGCTTAACATGTAAATTCATATCTTACGTTTGGATGTCTGCATTTACGTTCAGATTTGTTGACAGCGTATGAAGATCACTGAATGATCATTATTTTTGTAACTGAGGATTAACATGTGATTAACATGTCATGATTATCATCCAACGTTCGCCTGTCCTCATGGCCTATCTCGCCGGTGATTGTAAAATACCTCTAAAGGATAGATTCCTATAAGGGAACCAATTTAGATCATTGTTCTTTATGCGTGTAGCGCCAACAAATACTATTACATCACTTCTCCTATGAGTAAGGCTCTTGTAATTTCCAAGTCATTAAAGAGAAAGGGCTGTGCCCGAGAAAACTAAAGGGAAAATATTGTAATCCTTCAGAGCACATGAAATAATCAGCATCAAACCAGAATAACATAAAACAGCCACAACCAAGTAGACATCTATGCTCGGAAATATAATATAATATTCACATGTATTACCTTGTAAAACAAACAATTTGCATACACGTTATTACTTGAGTTGGCTAACTGTATTAGTGTATTTCGAGCTCAACGCTCCTAAGAATCAGTCTGCCGCTGAAAGAGATCTCAGACGGGATAACAAATTTCGTATCCTGTCCATTCTCCTGCATGTTTTGGATTGCTTGTTGGAAAACCTGAATTATCCTCAAATCACCATCAAAATAACCACCTAAAGGTTAAATAAAATGGTCGCCAGAATTTCTGGCAAACCTCCTACAATAAAGAAAAAAGAAAAACAAAATGGAAGGAGATAATCTCAAACCTTAAATGCTGTCAGAGGCCAGGGTTGTGAATTTCACCTCTCTACCCTCAATGGTATCTTCTGTTTATAGTCAGGCATCTGGTTCAATTGCAAATGACTCATTTTATCAAGCAATGAGAAACTGAAGAAGCTCTGGTAACAGATATTCCCCTTTAATGTTTTACATATGTTGACTTATAAGTCAACATTGCAACCGACACTGGCGACTATGGATGCTTTTTAGCTTTGTAAGCTCCTTTCTCCTCTTCCTTGCCTCAGCTGCAGCAATCGCATCCACTAGATTCTTACCTGAGTATATGACTTGTTCTTGTTCCTTTTCCAGCAAAGAATTTGCAGTATGAGAAGTTGCTGAAGATACCTCAGTATCTGGAGCAGCATGCAACTGAAAGCCTTGTTCTTCCTTCACAGAAGTATGGTGATGACGAATATGACCAAGTGAATGTCCATGACATCTTTCCATTATGTGACATCCTCTTCTCTGATGCTCTCCATCCAAAGGAAACTTAGGAGGGGTGTGATTTAGGTCATCAATAGGTCTAGCTTCTGTTAAGCAAGAAGCTTCTGTTTTGATGTTGAAAGGTAAAGTAGACTCGTTGTCCTTATTTGCCATTGTATTCTGATATGAACTAATACTACATGGTCTACCTTCAGGATATCCATCTTGTTTATCTTTATGGCCAAGAGAGGATGGTGCTTGTCCATGTCCAGATTCCGGAGGTGGGAAGAACCAAGGACATGGAAACAGGTATAATGGATTTTGTATTTCATTGTCCTGTATAAAGTTAGCTTGCTTGTGGCTCAAGTCAGTCTGAGAAGAAAACGGTAAAGAAACATTTGATGGTGTGGTGATGGAAATATGAGGCGTATGTTGAAATTGAACAGGATTGGAAGATTGGATGATGGAAGGCCAATATAACTGTGTAACTGGGAAATGGCTACAAAGGAACCATGAACCATTATTTGTGGATGAAGATGTTGTTTCCGGTGCAGGCAAGTCATGCTCAACTGGAGTTTTCTCAACTATGGTGCTTGCACACTTGGCCATCTGCACGTGAAAGAAAATTCCATTATTTAATTTTTATCCTTTTCATTTTATGAATAGAAGAGTTATTGATTGTGTCGTCTACAGGGGAGTGACATGGAGGAATCCCTTACTTGTTCCTTCAAGTGCTTATTTGTGTTCTCCAGAGATTGATACTGTTTAAAAGCCAATTCTTTCTCCTTTTTAACATAAATGATGCAAAAAATGAAAGGCTTGATGGTTAATAAACATAAAAGGAAAATAAATTCAGATCTTACAAAACAAAAATATTCTAAGATAGGGGCCTCATCCAATTATGAGAAATGTTGAGATGGCAGATCAACTGGAAGACATAAGATGGCAGATAAACAGTAAGTAAGATGCTAGATAAATGATAGTCCTATACCTTTTTCAGGTTTTCATTCTCCAGTGCTAAATTAGCCGCTTTTTGGGTTAACTCCTCACAAAGTGCCTGGAAAAATATTCATAAAAATGCCTGCTAAATATTTTGGGCGGGAAAAGCAATTGGCCCGAACAATTAAACCTATGGGTATTAGAATTAAAATTATAGAAATACAATGCTAACCAAGCTTTCAATGGTCTTTACATATATCAGAACCAAAGACCTGAGACTATTAGATGTTAATAAATAAAAGGTTAAAACTTCTCTCTTCCAACACACGAAGGTTTAATAACAAAGTCATCAGTGCAGGGGTGGGGGTGCACTATTCTACATCTTTGAAGTGCATTACAACAAATGGCATATAATGTGCAATTAAGGGATTGTTAACAAATTCACTGGCCAAAAAGAACATTCCATAGTAAAAACTATGATTAGGGGATGAATGATGAAAAAACTTGATCTCAAAATCCTCTGTTGCTAAAAGGGAGCTCAGACAGACGTAGGAGGTCAGTGGAATAACAAACCAATTGAGCAGTTAGGCACAAGTTATAAAGCAAAATACTGAAAATCTAAATAATACACAGCATGGATTTTTTCTTTTAAAGACTATTGTGAGCATTTCAAAATCATGTCTAACATTATGCAATTTATTCCCTTTCTAGTACCTGCCTACGGCGAATTGTCTGCCTGGCTGACTCTCTGTTTGCCAATACCCGGCGTATCCTTCGTGCCTCCTTTTCTTCCTGAACAGATAGCATACAAGAGTTATATTATCATGATAAGTTATGTTCAATATCATAATCAAATACATTTGAAGCTTCTAGTACCTCAGTTAAATTACGCCTTGACTTACTGCAGCCAACTAAAGAGTAACTTGTGCACCCAGCGCTTGTCTTTGGTAAATCAGCATCCTGCTCCAACTTCACTTGACTTAGGCAGGCATCCTGTTCAATCTTTCTAGTTTCATTTGCATGTGTTTGTTGATGTGGCTGATGACTTCTAACAGCTTGGTCCTGCCATAAATTCAGTGCAGACAATTCTAAATTCTTGCATGAAATCGTACAGATCTTGGTGGTGCCTATGTATTTCTTGCATCTAAAGACTTCAGAGCTAGAAGGATTTTAGAAGCTGAAATTATCTTTTAAATCAGATCATGATTGACAATGAGTTAAAACTGACACGAGGAAATCAAACATGAGAAGCTGAATGAATTTCTTGACTGCATCTTATCAGTCAATGATGTTCCATTAAAAACAGTACATACAGTGCAGATTGCATGTGCTGAAATTTTCCAAAAGGAAAAAAAGAAGCTTTAACTCTGCAAACTTTTGGCAAGTTTAGTTACTTTCATCAAGGATTTCGTAGTTATATCAGCTCACTTAGGATAATAAAACTATATTACGCATAACCAATTGCCTTATTATACAATTTTACCGCCTATGATTTTTTTAGGAGAAATCAGATTCACCAGCTCTTAGTAGCTAAAAGAAAAGGCGTGTCTAGTCGGTGACGATAAATCAGGTTGCAATGGAGCAAAAGTGGGTTGTGACTATGAAGAGGAATACCACCGAACTCCATCCCAGATTATAGGATGTAAGTAGAAATAATTTATACTCCTATACTGCAATATCTCCAACCATCCACGTGAAATACTAAACTTGTAGGAATGATGAGTTTATTGCTTGTACCCAGATAGAATGACTCTTTGCCAGGGCATATATCCACATTATGTGTCAAAAAAATTAACATATAATAGTCCGTCTCAAAATTCAGTCAGAACAACACTGCTCTGTTCTTATAATTCGTTCAAATTCACAAAAAATGAATCACCTACAGCCATAATGTAAATAGTTATTTTACCACTTCATTTTCCGGATATAACGACCGGTACACATACTATTACAGCATCACTTGTAATTAGTTTAATTGGCCACCAATATTCAAAACTTAAAATATATAGGAGTTACAATATGCCATATTACTACATCCATGTTTACAGTTAATCCACTAGGCACTTAGCAGATTGGGACCACAACTTTTTAAGTACAAAAACGGTGTGACTAAACTAAAATAACACGAAAAGTATAGACAGAAGTCCAACAAAAGTAAACTGACCCGAGAGAGATGCTGACATTTAGAGACCGAGTTGGGTTGGTTGGAGACCGAGTCACGAGTCGGTGACTCGCCATCAAACCGCCTCTTACTTTGTTTGGCTTTTTTGTTATTTTGTGAAGTCTCAAGCATGGCCATGCGGGCCAAGTCGGCTAGAGTCTCCGCCGCCTCAAGCTCCGTCTTCAGCAGTCGATCCGGCGACGACGGAGAAGAAGAAGAAGAGTGGCTTCTCCAAAAGCGATTCTCGGATTCCATTGAGAGACACAGAACAGAACACGTTATGAGATATGAGAGAGATAGAGGAAGGAAGTGTTATCATATGTTACAGTGTGAAGGGAAGAGAGAGAAAGAGAGGAAGGTGTTGTTGCTTGTTACTGGTTAGGAGGAGGAGACGAGAGACTGCCACGTGTCGCTCCAGCTCATAGTTGGACATCTTTATGAGGGAAGGCCCATGTATCTATGATCGCCACGTTTCACGAATTGACCACGTAGGCGAATTCCTCTCATAACAAAAGTCGGCCCCACCTCCCCACCTCGTCCTCAACGGTTTCTTTCTCAAACGGTAATTCACTTCCTATTTCCTAATCAATCAATCATGTCACATTCTTCCTCAAAACAAGCACTTCACAAAACGTGAACTACTCTAATACTAATACTAATGAAACAAATCACGCATTATTTCAGGGCCGCTATACAACTGAATCTGCCTGTTGTAGAGGACTCGTAAGTTTAATGCAACGGTGGGAAATGGGAATATTAAAATGGATATACAAATATGTCTAATTTTTATATTGTGACAAAATTGTTCGGTATACTATACTAGTAGATTTAATTGGCGGAGCTAAGAAATGATTCTAGTGGATAGTTGAGTGGCCAATAAAATTTGAAAGGCAGTCTGTCACCGCCAGTGATTCATGACCGCCCAGCTGTTACGGTCTATCCCTCCCGAAGCAGCAAGTGTCTGTGGAACCCATATTTGTCTCCTTTACACTCTTTCCCTCCTCAATCAACAAGTGGTTTTCTCTATATTTTCAATCCAAAACGTCATCAGTTAACTCTATTTTTGTTTAAAGTCCTTCTGATGCAAGTACATGAACGAAAACACTTGTTTCAAAATATCAGACACACATATTAAGTACTATAAATAACTGTCAGTCTCTAAGCAGTGTGAGGACTTTAATGTTAAAATCTGGAGTGGTGACAATTTCTTTATTGGGCTTTACTTTTATTCAGCTCAACGGCAGTTCAATTCATGGCCCAAATTAGATATGGGCTCCATTTCACCCTTCACGGTCCTGCGCGCCGTGTTATATCCCGCTCCCGCTCCCTCATGAAGTTTTTTTTTACCTTTCCTCATGAAGGTTATTAAATTATACTCCCTCCGGTATTAAATATAAAGTTTAATTGACTTTTTTTAGAAAATCCTTAAAAAAAAATAAGTTAATTATAAATTGATTTACCTGATTTTTTCCCTTACACTAGTTTATTTTACCTCTAAACTAATGGATAATCTAAAAATATATCAAATATGTCATCATTTAATAACCTATTTCGCAACCTTAATCTCTCTAAAAAATATTCAATTAAGTCCTATATTTAGGACCGGAGGTAGTATGATGTATTTCCTTTCCTAATTATGATCTTATATTCAATACTTAATGCCTTAATAAGACCATTTTGCCTTTTTTTAGAAAATGAGATGTAAAATTAATCACTTTTTGAAAGGTTGAGTTAACTATTTCATTTGCAAAGACAGATTATGAAATATTTGTTAATTTTTTAAAAAAAACTTGAGCATGATTGACGGTTTAATTTGATCATTTAATTAATCAAATTGAAACCAAAACCATAATATTTACACTCCTATAGTTGCACATAAGATTTACTGAAAAATTAAGTTCGAGTAGTTTTAATTGTTGACAAATTGATATGGAAAGAGAATAAGATGAAGAATGAAACAAAATTTATTGATGATGAAGAAGAATACAAAAACAACAACAATCTTTCTAACCTACTTTTGAGTAGATAAAAACATCTCAGGCGATGATCACATAAGTTAACTCTCCCTCTTGGTGTAGACTCTCATAAATCTCATACAAAAACATTTAGGTTAGGACCCTTTGTATAGGCAATACGGTCACTAGCCCACTAACCATCAATTACAATTTACAAGAGGACCTAACAAATTTAAATGATCCTCAAATTTCTAACATTAAACCAAAATATGGCTATGTCAACAAGAGAAATGGGAGGGAAAATGATTAATAATAATACTAGTCGCAATCCTTTGCTCTTCAACTACCCCGATATGAGAGAATGCGAGAAGAAAGCCCATATCTAAAACGAGTGTATCTACGGAGGTACAACCCTCGATTCCGTTACGGCAGTACTAGTAGATCATAGATATCTTGTCTCAGCCTAGCCCTCAAGTTGTGGGCAAATTTTGGTGTGACTTCAATTTAGAGCTATTTAGTTAAAACAATGCTTTCATCTAAATGCAGGATTTTGGAAAGAAACTGTTTAGGCGGGGTTGCGTTATGATACAGAGGGCATCCAATTATGGATGTTTGTTACTTAAAGATTCAGCTCTCAATGTGTCAAGACAAGTCCCTAACCAACCACATCTCTATCCACCACCCCTGTCTAATTCCCCACATCACGTGTTCATGGCTAAATGTTGCCCCCATTCTTTTCCAAACTAGTGATAAAATGTTACTTCTCCGTACTCTTTATTCCACCTGTACATATTTATGCCTCTTAGGAAACTTGTTCTCTCACAATAACAGCTGTTCAGTAGAAGTTTTTTTTCCCTTAAAGAAAAGGCATTAATGGCGGACCCAATAAGTCCATTTGTTCAACTAAGTTATTGGTACCCTTAGACGGGGAAAAAGCCTCGGGAGGCAGATAATGAAGACCATTTATGGGCTGGGAATTGATGAAGAGAACAAGGACATCACACCTCCCATCCAAATATCCCATGCTAGCAAACAAAATGAAATGAAACGAAATAACTCTCCGTGGCACTTGTCTGTTGACACGTCACCCCTCTCTCCCCCTTATTATGCTGCAAAATTCAAATATTATTTCTAGATGATTAATCCGGACCCAGCTTATTATTATTAATGAAATCAATAATTCACACATACGCTAGCCTTTTCCTCTACGCGTATAGCCGTATAGTTATACGACCATGTGATTGTGGTCTCAGAATTGAGAGACACGAAAAGCAAGCAGCCACAACAATTCTTTTCTTAAACAACACAATAGGACCTCATAATAATGGGAGAAAAGTGCAAAGAAGATGATCAATTACGCAGTATAATAATAGGAGCAGTATTAAATTGAAGGCTTATCCACGTGTGGCGTTTGAAATTGGTTGATATTGATAGAGAGGTACAAGAGGGAGGCGAATAATGAGTTGTTTATGTATGCAGGAGAGGGTAATAAATAAAAGGGGAGATGAAAATGAAAGAAGAGAAGGGTGGGTCGTTGTTATAAATTAAACACGACATTTTCTCATAACCTGAAATCCTTTTTCAAAACTTCGCTATCGTTCAGAGTGAGCCAGGAGGAAGCACAAGGACAAGACTTTCTTGTTCGCACCGTGCACAACACCCCAAAAATGTTATCAGTCCATAACTATTTCTCAAAATTTCCCTCCTTTTCTTCGTCCTTACATTTATTGCTTCTCGACTTTTTTTTGTTCCATTGCCCGTTTCTCTATCTAATTCTATGTATTTATTTATTCTTTCTCGTGTTATTGTACTATGATCATCTGCTATAAATTAATGAAATGAAATATAGAATCAAATACGGGGCCCATTTATGGGAGGATAGGAATTCGTAAGACATGCTTCCCCGTGGAGGTTAGGTCAGCTTGGCACGTCATTAGGTATGAATTAAGATTAGTGCCAAATGCACTCAACTTGACTTTTCATTTAAGTCTAAGCCCCAAGTCCCAGCCATATTTTTCAACACGATCTGCCTTTTTCTTTTGTGATTTCTTAATCATGCTCGGGAAAATACAATGATGCCCCTCCAATTAAAGTCAAGGGATAAAACTATCTAATCAATTAAATTTTTCCAGATCTGCTGGCAAATTCAACAAGAACACTTTTATTTTCCCTACTTTTTTGTGGTTGAATCATAATACTCTCGGATAACGCTAAAAAAGGCTGTATATCCATTTCATGGGATTTGTACGGCATATCTATGGTAAAGTAATAGGGTGATGACCAGTTGTTAGATGTTCAAGTTGTCTTTGGGTTTCACTGTTACGATCCATCTCCATAATGGCTCCCAACAACAACAAATTAGGCTCGCAATCACCGCAATTCATTGAATCCCCTTCTGCCACGTTGCACACCCCAATCATTTATCTAATTAGAGTTAGCCGCTGAGTTCTAAAGCTAAAGTTTCAAGCTTTGTCACGTTACTACTACGAGATTCAAAGGCCAGGCAACCACTTCAACCGTCAGTCACGCTGCTTTTACTACACTCTCTACTTTACCAGTTTACCGAAGCCTTTTTACCCAGATAATGTTTTTTTTTTGTTGGGAAGATTTGTTCGAGTTATTGTAACACACACACACTCTCTCTCTCTCTCTCCACACATGTAATTTAATCCATAAAGCACTATTAAAACAGATTGCTTTACCAAACCCAATAACATTGGATACTATGTGAGGTCATTATGTATTTGTTTATTGCAACTTTTTTAATAAGAACGCAAATCTCAGATCGCCCTCATTTCAAATGGGACACATACATTATTGAAGGAAAAACAGCATCGGTAGCTGTCAAGTCCCACCCCCCGCCAAGGAATGAGAAGGTATGGGCATACACACACATCATAATACGACAAATTGTCCACACTTCAAATTTGAAATCACGAATATTTTAGTTTCCTAATAAGATGCCCATGCATATCCATATAGTAAGCATATGTTTATAGCATTAAATTAACTACTCCTTCTGGTCCCTAATATAAGAGTCCGAAATTTGAATGATTTTGGTCCTAAACATGCTTATCTTACATTCTCTCCCCATTTAATTAGTTTTTTCCTACTTTGCCCCTTACCATCTTTCATATATATTAATGCTTACGTATTTCTCTTTTAAAAGTATCATACTCCGTCTGGTCCTAAATATAAGAACTAGTTGCCTTTTTTGGAAAATCCTAAAAAAGTAAAATAAGTCAATTATACTCCCTCAGGTCCCTAATGTAAGAGCCCAAAATTTGAATGGTTTTGGTCCCTAATGTAAGAGTTCACCCCATATTCTCTCCTCATTTAATGCATTTTTTCCTACTTTATCCCTAACTCTCTTTCATATTTATTAATGCTTATGTATTTCTCTCTCTTAAAAGTACCATAATAAATATGGACAATTTTGGAAAAGAAGCATTAACTCTAGACACTCAACTAACATTCACATGTTTTCTTAAGAAGCGTTTTTTTACGACTAGCTCTTACATTAGGGACCGGAGGGAGTAAATTGATTTACCTAATTTTTCTTAAACGAGTTTATTTAACCTATAAACTAATGATTAATCTAAAAATATACTACCTCCGGTTCTAAATATAAGACCTAATTGACTTTTTTTTGGAGAGGTTAAGGTTGCAAAATAGGCTATTAATCATGACATATTTGATATATTTTTAGATTATACATTTGTTTATAGGTAAAATAAACTAATCTAAGGGAAAAAATTAGGTAAATCAATTTATAATTAACTTATTTTTCTTTTTTATAAGATTTTCTAAAAAAGTCAATTAGATCTTATATTTAGGACCGGAGGGAGTATCAAATATGTCATAATTTAATAACATATTTTGTAACCTTAACATCTCTAAAAAAAAGTCAACTAGGTCTTATATTTAAGACTGGAGTTAGTAATGAATATGAACAATATTGAAAAAAAACATTAACTTCAAACACTCAACTAACATTCACATGTTTTCTTAAGAAGAGTTTTCATGGTGACAAGTGTTGTATTAGCCACAGAGTGAGTATTTAGCAGCACTTTTGAATTGATACAAACAATATTTGGGTGTGAAACACAGCATACCCGGTGGGGCCCATGATGCTACAAAATAATCAGTGCCCAGTACCGAAAGCAGAAACAGTAACATACATTGCGCATCTCCTTCTCTTTCTATTATCTCCTTCTCAGCTTCTTTCTTCCCAATCTCTTCGTAGCTCATCCTAGGGTTTCTCCTTTTCTCTCCTCGGATTTCTTCTCTTCAATCTCTCTCAATGTCTCAATGTGCCCCTACCTCTTAGCCTTTTCAGGTACTTCCTTTTCACTTCCGATCCCATTGTTTTTCCCTTACTTTTTGCTTCCTCTCTCTCTTTCTGCAACCATTTTGATTCTTTTGTATTTGTTGTTCACTGAGATGACGCGTTTTGTGAATCTGTGTACTGATGCTTGTACTTTTTCTTATGTGTTTGAGCTACAACTTTTCAAACTATGATATCTCCACATGATGTGGGTGTATTTTTGGGTTGTATGTGTGTTGAGAGGCAAATCATTAGTAAAGTTTGATGCTTTTGCTTTTCTCTACTTAGTTTGATGGTGTGTTGTTGAGAATAAGGGCATTGCAACTTTATTTCCTGTCTCATTTTAGCTGATCTATTGATTTGATGGATTGAGTACGGTTTGAAGGATAAATGAGCAGATATTTTCCACTTTTGATGGCTCAGTTTTCTTCCTCTTGAGCAGTGTTTACTGTGTCTGGCATTATTTTACTTGTAGAATTATTATTGAGGAAAAATTATTGTGCTTGGTAAAAACTGCAGCTTTTGAATGTGTTGATGAGTAAATTTTGACTCATGTTATATGCGCAGCTCAAACTAGAATAATCTTTTTTACTTATAACAACTGGCCAAGTTTTTCTTATTCTGCATTGATATTTGAGTTCAAGTATTTTCATGATTAACTTCAGAGGACTGGGTCAATAGAAACGTGATAAATAAAGTTCTCACAGTATTTGATTCTCTCATTTTCAATTCGATAATTGCATTCTTTTGAGGGACATTTTTCTGCAGGTGAGATATCCATGTCTGATGGTGTTGCTTTTTCTTGACATATTAATTTATTTCTCCAGTGGTTTTGACTAAGCCCTCTTTTCATTTCCTTTGCATATCTTCCTTCTACTTATTTTCCAGAACATGTTTTCTTTTGGTTTCTGACAAATTGAATTTGGCCACTGTATCAGGGTTTGGATGTCCAACCTCTCATTAAGAGTGCACATGCTGCTCTATCTTTACATGTGATTTGACCAAAATATGGGTTGGGATTTGTACGATTGAGTGCTTTTGCTTTCACCTGCCATCAGTTTATGGTGCCTGATTCATTGCATTCAAAACAACCTATATAGGGTTGAAAGTTGCAGGGTCTACCTACTTGACCTGCCGTACTACACAGTAATCAAGTCATACAATTTGTCAAGTAATGGGCTCATTCTCTGGCACTTGTGAAATAGTTGAAGCAGAGGAAGAGCTAAACCCAGGTAAATCTGCAAGGATTTATCAGACAAATTCTGAATTTAGCATGGGTGAGAGAAGTCAGAAGCTTCCAATGCTACAGTTGGGATGCAAGGACAATCTGGAGAATGATATTAATAAGCTTTTTGAATCAGTTACCCTTAAGACTTCATTGAGGGAGTCGGGCCTTTTACAAGATGGTACAAGCCCTAAGATGAAAAATACTTTAAAAAGGCCAATAACAGTTGGCGTTTCCCGGTCTCCTCGAGTTGGTGCTTCTGAGCCTGCAACTCTTAAGCAGGCATTAAGAGACTTGTGTATATCTAAGGCATCGGAAATGGCTGCTATGAAACGATTATCGAAGTCAACAAATTCTCCCAGGGTATCTGAGGTTGGAAAGATCAAGGCCTTGTACAATTCAGTTGTGGGTGAAAATACTCAACATGGGTCATCCTTTGTTGAGAGTAAAAAGAGTGGTATTGAAATATCAGTATCATCAGAAGGGAGCAAAACAGTCTCATTAGACAAAACATGCAGGTCTCTTCAAGCTTCCAGTGTCGCTTCATCCAGTGCTAGTGTTCATTCATCTACAAACACTTTAGTTACAACCACAGAAAATGATGCACGCACATTGTCAATAGAATTTGATTTCGTAAGTTCATCAAGTAAAAGTGGGTTTCAGTGTCAGCAATTGACTTCTGTTCAAGCAGGAAAGCAAACATCTTCAAATTCTTCATCTCTTTCTAATACTGGTGGAAGTAAAGTAGAGTTGCCTGAATGCAATTCTGCGCCCAAAAAAATAGGAAATAAAACATCTGCATCAAAGGTTGGGCGAAAAGTGAGGTTGCAAGCAGTTTCTTCCTCTTCAACATCTACTTCAATAAGTGGGAGTAGAGCAAGAGGAATCCACAATGCCCCTCGTGCAGTTAAATCAGTCATAAGAAACAAGAATTTGAACAAGAAGAAAACGAAGCAGGGTGCTGGTTCTGCTCTAAATGCTCCTACATCAAATGAAATGAACAATAAATTAGTTCCTGGGACAGCTCCACTGGTTTGTGAGAGATGCCGATGCACTTTAGAGAGTACCAGTAAAGAAAAGAGCCAAGGTAATGTGGCGTCAGACCGTGCCAATCCTGGAGACGGAGATGCGGTAAGTTCAAGTAGTGTACATCACGATACAAATAAATCTGCTCCCACATCAACTAACTGTAATATCAGCAAGACAGTGGCAAAAGTGAAGAAGAATGCCAGGTTGAAAGAGCAACTTGAATTTTCACAAAGTTCTAAGAGTAGTCAAGAGTGCAGTAGTGGTACGAGTACCAGTGATGAAAGCAATGTGAGTGGGGCTAGTTGTGGCAATAGGCCTCACATGTCTAAGGATATTAGGTGGGCAGCCGTTCGTCAAGCTCAACTGCAGCATGGAGTCTTGGGCTTGAGGCAGTTCAATCTTTTGAAGAAACTTGGTTGTGGAGACATTGGAACTGTATATCTTGCTGAACTAATTGGCACCAATTGCTTATTTGCTATCAAGGTCATGGACAATGAATTTTTGGCAAGAAGGAAGAAGATTTCTAGGGCTCAAACAGAAAGGGACATATTAAAGATTCTTGATCATCCTTTTCTACCTACACTCTACGCTCAATTCACATCAGATAATTTGTCATGCCTGGTCATGGAATATTGTCCAGGTGGAGATCTTCATGTTCTTCGGCAGAAGCAGCCTGGTAGATGTTTTACTGAGCCAGCTGCAAGGTATGATACATTAGACTGATTCACAAAAGTCAGCATTTAATTTATGACCCATCAAATTGTGTGGCCCCCATTTTGAACTTCAATGCCGTCATATAGTACTCTAAATAACTCCTGGTACTAAGTAGAGACTAATCCGGTTAAATTGCTTAGCTTTTAAAACATGCCTTTGCCCTCCATGGTTATAATTCATCTGTACATTGCAATTAATAGGGTCTTGACTTGTATCTTCTGTATAGTACATAGGTCATTGCTGTTCTATATCATATATGAATTGTTTAATGTTGCATTAGTCTAGGTCATTTTTGCTCCATCACCGGTTCATGAATTTGAAAATCATGTATTGCTTTCTATAATTTGTTCAAATCTTAGTGGACTTGACGATTTCTTGGTTTATCATGCAATATTTTTTTTTTAAATAAACACTTTATTCTTTGAGTAAATTTAAGAGGGTATGACTCAAAATAATAAAGGCTATCGTGATGTGACATGGAGGTCACAAGTTTAAATATCGGAAACAACATATTCTCTTGCCAAAGAAAAAAAGATCAGAGCCATGTTGGTTCTACAGGCTTTTATAGCCCAACTGTCTTCTTTAACAATCCACCTCATTGACTCTCCGTCCTTAATATTAATTATTAAATGCTGCAATGTTTAATTCCAGTATGGCCTACATTGATTGCATATACTGCGACTAAAGACTAATAAGATGGCTGTTTTTTTAATCATTGCAATATTATACTGATTATTGATTAAAATCTGGTAATTATAGGTTTATGTTCACAGCTTTGCCGCTAGCATTTCTGATCAGCCATTTTGTGTTATTATTGATTATCGATGGACCTAGATCCCTCTTCTCTATATGAAGTAAATAATTGGAATATGATGGTCTGAAATTTATTATCACTTGACTGTTCTTTTATACTGATAATCTATCTTTTACTTGTGTAGGTTTTATGTGGCTGAAGTCCTTCTTGCATTAGAGTATTTGCACATGCTTGGAATTGTTTACCGGGATTTGAAACCTGAAAACATTCTCGTTCGAGAAGATGGACACATAATGCTTACAGATTTTGACCTGTCACTGAGGTGTGATGTCAGCCCAACACTTCTAAAGTCGTCTTTGGATGCAGATCCAGCAAGGATGTCTGGTCCTTGTGCACGATCTAATTGTATTGAGCCATTTTGCATTGAACCATCCTGTCAAGTTTCATGCTTCAGCCCTAGATTCCTACCTGCCGCTACAAAAACAAGGAAACTAAAAGCTGATCTTGCCACACAGATCAGATCATTGCCACAGCTTGTGGCTGAGCCCACTGATGCGAGATCAAATTCTTTTGTTGGTACCCATGAATACCTGGCACCTGAGATAATCAAAGGGGAGGGCCATGGCGCTGCGGTTGATTGGTGGACCTTTGGCGTTTTTCTTTATGAACTTTTATTTGGAAGAACACCCTTTAAAGGTTGTAATAATGAAGAAACGTTAGCTAATGTGGTATTGCAAAGTCTCAGATTTCCGGACAGTCCATTTGTTAGCTTCCAAGCCAGGGATCTCATAAGAGGGTTGCTGGTCAAAGAACCTGAAAACCGCTTGGGTTCAGAGAAAGGAGCTGCTGAGATCAAACAGCATCCCTTTTTTGAGGGCCTCAATTGGGCATTAATTCGATGTGCTGTCCCACCAGAGCTTCCAGACTTTTGTGATTTTGAAGTTCCAGACATCATCTCACAGGGCAAGTATTTTGAGTGTAAATCAACAGGAGAACATGTGGAATTTGAGTTGTTTTGAAGAGACTGCTCTTCGGTGATTGTGGCATCCTTGACATGTTTTCTCTTGTTCTTAGCCTTATGTTTCGAGATGTCACTGAATATATGTAAGCATGTAATGTATATTTAGTTTTGATTATATCACGGCATAGTTTGCCTTCAAGGCAAAGGAAGCTCATGTCATATGGCTTCAACTCGATGTTCGCATCTAAGGGAAAGAAAAATTCCCAAGATCCAAAATTTTCGTACTGTTTGGCCAGGCAAGTTTGTATAGCAGTATTTAAAAACACTGAAAAATTGGGTGGAGAGTTAATGAGAAGCTCGTGATGCCGACACCGGCTATGTAGCGCAAGTACCTACATTAGCTGGCCTGCCAAGTACGGCCAATAAGATATCTTTGAGTACGGTGCTTAAAAGTTTTTGGTCTTTTTCTGTTTGTTCTATTCAAAGCTTAAAATGTGGCCATGAGATGAAAATAAATCAAAATGACAGTGTCGTTTGGTACGCTGGCATGACTCACATTTATCGAAATGTTTTTTGTCACAAAGCTTATGGTGTCCCCATCTACGCACCATAATTCTTCACGTGGAGCCCATACACTAATGAGCATTGCCACTAGTAAGGGAAGAGGATCTTATTACCATCATCAGTGTTCTGAGTTCTGTGTCACTTGTTTGTTATACAGTCGTGAATGGTTTGGATTCTCTTCCTGATGCATGCAGGGAGATTGAGAGTGGGCCCCATTTGCAGTTACACTTCTATCTCATATCACACAGCGTTCTAAGTTGCAAGTTCCAACCCTGTTTCTCATCATGTGCATATGCTATGAACGTGCAAAAAATGGAGGCCATATTAAGAGCTATCTGTGGTTAGGTGGTGGGGATAACTTTGACGGGAAAGTAAAATTCAAACTAATCTAAAATAAATATGAAGTATCATAATAATCTAGTTTGTAAAGGTTATATTGATTAGATGCTTGCTTGCGGGCCTCACTCAAGCCTCTTCACCTTTTCTTTTTGTTTGTTCTTTTGGTTCTTTCCGTCTTTGTGTCACGTTTGAGAGGAAATAATATAATAATTATTAAAAAGGAGGATGAGTCTGAGTTTTTTTTTTTTTTGCCAATGATGAGGCTGAGTTTTTAATTCAAGAAAAGAAGCTTCTTTCGTCTCTGTGTGACCACAAATATTTAATTGTTTTGAAAAGGATCAAGTAAAGTGGTGGGTGGAAAAGGAGAAGTATGGATTCATTTGCTGGGACCTTAAATTAGTCCAAATTCATAGGTTTCAAGGTTGCGTGCCTTGACTTTATGATATCTACTTAAATAATTAATTGCTAGAGATTTTAGAAATGATAATCATTCTCTATTGTTTTGTTCACCAAACACAATAAGTCGCGTGTTTTCCTTTCTTGTATTATTGGAAAGACTTCTAAAATTAAGTCTTCCTTAATCTCCCCAAAAAAAGTTATCTAGGTCATATATTTAGGAGGGAGTATAACGATACATACACGCCATGATGATACAAAACCGCAGGTGGCGCTCATGAACATAGTTTTAGTTTATTGCATTTGCAAAACAACGAAAGATCAGTCCACGCGATGCACAAAAGAAGTATGTCAGCGAACTACTACATTGCATCTATGCACAAATCTAATAAACTAAATTTTGTAATAATTCACAATCATTATTAATTCGCAACAGTGAATTAATTGCACAAAACTCTTATATAAAAAAAAAGCTAAATTGAAAATGACATGATGATACGTTTGACCAAGAAACAAAATCACATGATGATACATAGGTTCATAAGAGTAATAAATTGCATAAAAAGTGGAGCATATTTACCAAAATCTTCTATTTTAGGTGAACAAGTTTGTCCTTTAAACTTTAACGATGTTCTTCAAAATAGAAGGTTTTGGCAAATATACTCATACTTAAAAGATCGGTTGGTAATTCTGCTCATTTTTATTGTCAATTGCACCTTAACCCTTTACAAAAAGTACACAGTTAACGTCTAGATATCACATCCTAATTATGATTTATCATTTCATGGGAAGAAGATACCATAGTGCCTTGGTGAACAAGGATGCTACATAGGAAAGTGAGGAAAGTTATGGTTTTTTGGTGACTTACCTATATTCTTGGGCCAACAAAGCTTTCTCTTTTCATCCCACTCTTTTCCTGGGACCCACAAACTTTACTTTCATCATTACCTCTACTTTCCATCTTTACCCTTACACTTTCCATTCTTACAACCAAACGGGCCCTTAGATTTCATGGTTTTTTTTGCCTCATTAGATTTCATGGTTGGCGATCCACAAAAACGTGATTTTTTTTTCTGGCAACCCAAAAAGATTCATCATGAGGCCTCGGAGGCTCGGACTGAGCCTTTCAACACTATCCACTGGCCCAATGGCCAGAGCGGATAGAACGTTGCGCTTTGGATTGTCTTCTCTCTCTGTTTTTTTTTTATTACAAGACTGTCTTCTCTTCTATGGTAAAAAAAAAAAAAAAACAAAATTGTCTTCTCTTCTCGGCTTCACTTCACTCACTGTATGTATGTATGCCTTGTGTTACGGCCAATAATCGGCGCAAGTTAGCACCTTTCAAGCTTCTTCCGGCTTCCGCCTCTTTCCACTCTTCGATTCTCCTCTTTCTGGTTTCTTCTTTCATTCTTTCTTTTCTCAAATTACTTGTTTCTCTCCAATAATTTAACTCTTTCCTCTTAGACTGCTGTCTTTAGTTAATAAATCTGGTACATGCGGTCACATAATTAACTTACTTTCTTTCCATGATTAATTTCTTATACGCATAATTTGGAATTTATGTCACATCCTTCGTATTATTATTGGGTGACTGAAGGAATTAGAATAAATTATTGAGGAAGAAGCAAGAGTCAGCTATTGAACTCGCTGTTCTGTCCACAGAGGAAACACCATCCAAAAAAAGTTAATTTGGTCAAGCTGGAAATATAAAGATATTGGTTATTTTATAGTGAAGTTGGTTATTAATTAGTACTGTATTAGCCATTGGGATAGTTCAAGATTACTTTGAAGCTATTGATAGAGGAGTTTGAGCAATTAACATCCCTGGCCTATAAATAAATAGACCCTCAATTCATTTTCACCTTCACTCTTTATGTTGACAAATGAAATGATTCTGTATAGTTTGCACAATTGTGTCATTGCAGGCAATATGATTCCACTTTTGTGAGCTAATGGTGTTTAGCATAAATTTTTTCATACAGTAGTAATATTTTTTTATTTCTTTTCCCTGTGACAATTTTTATGTGAAGTGTTAAAGTTGATCTATTTGTTTTATGGTAATATTGACATGTTTAATGATATTTACTTTGCTGATTGCCTGATAGAAATAATGGCAGACGTCCCCCTGATTTGATGTTTTTCATTTTATACAGATAACAGAATAAAATGCCTAAAGTAAAGACAAACCGCATCAAATATCCCGAGGGGTGGGGATTGATTGAGCCTACACTCAATGAACTTCAAGCAAAGATGAGAGAAGGTGAGTCTCTTAAATTATGCATGCCATGACAAGTGTTAACAAGATTCCTTGCTGGATGTTGTGAAACTTGTGGTTATATAATAATGCCCTTCAATTTTTGTTAAAGCTGAGAATGATCTGAATGATGGAAAAAGAAAATGTGAGTCTTTGTGGCCTATATTCAAGATTTCTCATCAGAAGAGCCGCTACATATTTGACCTCTACCGCAGGAAAGAAATTTCTCAGGAATTGTATGAATTCTGTATAGAACAGGGATATGCTGACCGCAATCTAATTGCAAAATGGAAGAAGGTACCTCTCATTATATGTGTTCTTTTAGTTTAACCCTTGTGATTGCCCTTTCTCACCTACAGATTTAATGCTAATTAGTTTGCATTGGACTTGTGTGTAACTCCATAGTTATTCATTCAGCGTTTGTGAGTTATGTGCTCAGGCATGCTTAATGATCAACAGAGTATACATAATGGTGGTTAAAATTTTCCTACGCCATGATTTTGAGGGTGCAATTATTTTACGGAAACAACTTCAGCCCTATCATATTTCTAATATTGATTAATGAAAGCATACTGAGAAATAAAGCAAATATCTATTTTATCTCATTCATACTATTTTCAACCTAAAGTCTTTAACTATATTGATAATTGTAAATTCATGCTTATAAATAATCTTTTAATCTCATCTGGGAATTCCATTTAAGATCCTAAGTTACTTTCATTATTGCAGCCTGGTTATGAGCGTCTATGTTGCTTGAGGTGCATGCAGCCACGGGATCACAACTTTGGAACTACTTGTGTTTGCCGAGTGCCCAGTAACCTCAGGGAGGAGAAGGTTATCGAATGTGTTCATTGTGGATGTAAGGGCTGTGCAAGTGGTGACTGATTGGCATCTTTCTTGTTTCTAAAACTAGGATGGATTTCTCAGAACTGATTTGTGCCTTTAGCTGTGTATTATTTGCTATCACAACGGTTGTATTGATGATAAAATGTGATAAATAGTTAATTGCATCTTTTAAACACCTGTAGACTCTTGTTGAACATATATGATCTGAACTGGTACACTTTGCTCACACCTAATCAGATCTTAGTATTTGGAAGGCTTACTCTTTACGTGTACTTGCATGTTAAAGCATCAATTGATATTTTGCTTCAATTTCGTCACCAGAAGATGTTTGTAGACCATTAGACTGCTTTTTTAACAACTATGATAACCATTATTTTTAGCTTAAATGACTTTTTTTTATTGAAAAAATCACTTTGTTAGTATGAAAAGTCTTTAAATCCGTGCGTCTCCGTATAGATTTATCGTGGTCATGTTTAAATTGACATGAAGTGGAGCTGTTTAATGAGTTATTAGTATAACTAGCAACTATACCCCGGCCTTGCCCGGGGAGTAATAAATCGAGACATATGAAATCGAGTCAGTTAAGTTGAAAATGTAATTATATCAAGGTAAGTTATAAAAATAAGATGTAACATGATGAAATGATTAACAATGACATACAATTATATCAAACAACATAACATTGTTCATTAAATATGAAAAAGAACTCTGAATATTTATGTAATTTTGTAATGTTTAAATCATGCAAATTTGTATTTGATGTTTGAATTTGTCGTACATACTTTGAAGCAAAACAAGAGATAATTAAATACACTCACTAAATAAGCAAAAACTAACTTGAATTACATATCTCACCTCCTAATATTTTTCTCTTCCATAGACCCACCTTTTTACATAAAGTAAATTAGTAGAATATATTGGTAATATCATGTTACTCTCTTCCGGTCTGCAATATAAGAGCCAAATTTTGAATGATTTTGTTCCACAATATAAAAGCTCATCTCATTTTCTCTTCTCATTTAATGCATTTTTTCTACTTTGCCCCAAGTCTCTTTTATATTTATTAATGTTTATGTTTTTTTCTCTCTTAAAAGTGTCATAATAAATATAGACAATATTGAAAAAAGAAATATTTTCAAACACCCAACTAACTTTTATATATTTTTCTCCAAACACCCAAAAAAAATAAGAAACATTTTTTGGTGGCTAAACTGTTTAATTTGGCCCGTAGAGAAGAGAAGAAAAAGAGAGAAACATTCGATTCGAGTAAATATAAAAAGTAAGAATGCCTTATATATAAGTATAACACCAAAAGCTGCGAAAAAGGAAATTGGAAGCCGAAGAAGAAGTAATCCTTATCCATGGCTAGGAGGATAGTATGCTGCATAGGTGACATCCATGGTTTCATCACAAAGCTTCAAAATTTATGGTCCAACCTGGAAAAGGAAATCGACCCTTCATTATTTCAATCCGCCACCATTATCTTCTTAGGTGATTACTGCGACCGTGGTCCCAACACTCGTCAAGTCATAGACTTTCTTATTCAATTGCCCTCCAGATACCCCAATCAAAAACACGTCTTTCTCTCTGGGAATCATGATTTCGCCTTCTCTGCCTTTCTGGGCGTTCTGCCTCCGCCGCCAGGTGGGTCCCAGTTCTGTGACACGTGGAAACAGTTTGAGGCTAGTGAGGATAGAGAAGGATGGTATAAGGGTGATGGATATGAGAATATGCATCTTCAGGGTAGGCGTTGGGCTGGTTTTATTAAGGTCAAGCATAATACTGCTAAGGGCATTGATTATATGGGCTCCATTTATGATGCTGCTCCCACTTTTCAATCTTATGGTGTACCTCATGGCTCTTCTGGTATGCTTCTTGTTTTGCCTATTGCTTGCCTATGATTCTCTGTTTATAATCTTTGCGTTATCAATGAGGACATTGTGACTTTGTAATGCGGAAAAGTTTTTACTTTTTTTATGTTCAATTCTTAGAGTAAAGGGCTATCATTTCGTGCAGATTTGATTAATGCTGTTCCTGATGAGCATAAGAAGTTTCTTGCTGATTTAGTGTGGGTCCATGAAGAGGTAAGACTTCTTTGGTTGTTTTAAGTTACTTTTACTTGTTCCTTAGAACAATGTGTTTTTTGTTAAGATAACTACTGGAACTCTGGATTGTGATGGTCTTTTTACTAGGATGATGTTTGTGTGGAAACCGATGATGGAATCAAAAGCTGCAAGTTGATTGCTGTTCATGCTGGTCTGGAGAAAGGAAAAGATGTGAACGAGCAACTGAAGCTTTTGAAATGTAGGGATACTCGGGTGCCTAAGGTGGCGCCTCTCAGTGGGAGGGACAGTGTATGGAATATGCCAGAGGTGATAGCTTGTTGCTTCTTTGGTTGATATATTTTATCCTTCTTGCTGCATAAATAAAATGTTGGCTTTTTATTTCTAGTTGCAATCTTGTTAGAAGTCATTCTTTTTTGTTGTTTTAAATTGGTGTTTTGGTTACCTCAAATTCATTCTGATTAGCTGCTATTTTCCCGCAGGAACTAAGTTCAAGTCAAACTGTTGTGGTTAGTGGCCATCATGCAAAACTTCATGTAAATGGCCTGAGGCTGATCATTGATGAGGGTGGGGGATTTGAAGCTAAACCGATAGCTGCAATCATTCTTCCATCAAAGAAGATTATTCGTGATATAGATGTTTTGGAAAAGTAGTTTCAATCTTTCATTGACAGAAGACTGTATGATCAACAATTAAGCTATTATCTATTAGAAATTTGTAGCATGATAGAATTTAATGGCACTGATTAATTTTGTTGTCATAAAGCTATGGACTGTGTGTAGTGAGCGGCGCATTGCCGTAATTATATCAGGATAACTGGTACTGGTACTCTGGTAGGATTTTGACATCTTAAAATTCTACAATTGATGGGCCATTGAAGGTATGGGAAGAGAACCTTCGGCATTGTGAGAAGTATCCCAACTTTTTTATATGCATGCATTATATTGTTCAATGCGATGCAAGTTGGCGAGGAAGACTGCTTTTCAACCTGGCTCTGTATTTTCCATTAGTATTATTAGGGGTCTCCTGCCTTATTCATGTCTAAACTTTACAATGATGTAGAGGGAATGAAGTTTTATGTTTTAATGTTCATTTATCGAAGAAGATAGCCTGTCAATTCTTTTTATACAAGAAGATAGCCTGCCATAATCACATTGGTTTTACTTTCTTTTTGTGCACATGTGCAATGTGTAAAAGATAATATATTCTTGCTTCCATTTTCCTTATAAAAAAAATGAAAAAACTGATACCGAGGCGAATCACTATGTGGCTGTCAATTAGTAGTTGCTTACTTTTAACTTGAATATTATAATTGTTGGAACATGGAATGATAAATACTACCCTATATTACTCTATTAAAATTCAACCTAATACATAGACAAGTCTGAAAAATGAAATAAAACAACCGACAGTAAAGAAAGGCAAAAGACTCAACAATCAGCTCTTCGAAGTTGAAACTTACTGTAGCATGGTGCCCACTATTAGCTGATTGAATTACTAAAGTTTCATTGGAGCTAGAGCAGGTGGCCACCATTTGCTTATCGATGTGGAAACTTACTGTTAAGCATAACTAGAATGAAGTGGAAACTTAATGTTAAGTATAACTAGAATGAATCAAGAAAAGATTGAGCACATACGATTAAATATTAGAAAGTACAGGTACCCAATGACATCACTAAAAGCTGCAATGAAAAGGATTGAAATCGGAAACCAAAGGGCAAGTAACTGATCTCAGAAAGAAAGCCATAGGCCATGGCTAAGACAGTGTGCTGCATAGGGGATATCCATGGTCATATCACCAAGCTCCAAAATTTATGGTCTAACCTGGAAAAGGAAATCGACCCTTTGTTATTTCAATCTGCCACCATTATCTTCTTGGGGGATTACTGTGACCGTGGTCCCAATACTAGTCAAGTTATTGATTTTCTCATTCAATTACCCTCCAGATACCTCAATCAAAAACATGTCTTTCTCTCTGGAAACCATGAGTTCTGCTTTGCTGCTTTTCTAGGCCTTCTACCTCTGCCATCTGATGGATCAAAGTTCTCTTGCACCTGGAAAGAGTTTGAGGCCAGTGAGAACAGTGAAGAATTGTACAAGGGTGATGGCTATGAAAATATGCACCTTCAAGGGAGGATTTGGGCTGGTTCAGCTAAGGGCATTGAATTTATGGGCTCCACCTATGATGCTGCACCCACTTTTGAATCTTATGGGGTTCCTCATGGTTCTTCTGGTATGCTTCCTGTTTTGCCTCCCTTCCATGGGTTTCAATTTCTTGCTGGTTTATGATTGTACTAACTCCGTTCCTAAATATAAGATCATTTTCCCTAATTTGATTGGATTAAGGATGTTAGTTAAGCTGATTATTATCAAATGATAATACCATTTTGCCCAAACCATATACATTTATCGTCACTCTCCACCTATTTATTATTGATAAGTATTATATTTATGAGGTTAATTTGGGAAAAAAAATTGGAAAAAATTAGAAAGTGATCTAAATAAATTTAGGAACAAATTGAAATGTGAAATTGATCTTATAATTCTGAACCGAGGGAGTATTTAGTTACTTCTTCAATATTGCATTGTTTTCAACTGACTTTTGTTTAAATATTTGGGTGACAATGTTGCCATCATGAAGTTTTTTTAAAATCCTTTTCATCATTGCGTGTAGATTTGATCAAAGCAGTTCCTGATGAGCATAAGAAATTTCTTGCTGATTTGGTCTGGGTCCATGAAGAGGTGTGACTTCTTTCTCTACCCTTTGGTCTTGTCATCAGACAACTTCCTCATCATTTGAGTTAGGTTGCTAGTTACTCTCACCTGCTCCTTAAAACTATGTGATCCTCATTAAGATGACTACTGAAATTCTGCTAGGATGATGTTTGTGTGGAGACTGATGATGGAATCAAAAGCTGCAAGTTGATTGCTGTTCATGCTGGCCTGGAAAATGGGAAAGGTGTGAACGAGCAACTAAAGCTCTTAAAATCTCGGGATACTCGAGTGCCTAAGGTAGTGCCTTTCAGCGGAAGAGGCAATGTTTGGGATATACCAGAGGTAATAGCATGTAACTTCTTTGGTCGAAATATTTCTTTTTGGTCCTGCATCAATAGAATGTTGTCTGTTTCTAGGTGCAATTTCGTTAGGAGTCATTCTGTTTTGGTTTTGTGAACGTGTTATTTTGGTTTCCTCAAACTCATTTAAATTAGCTACTACTCCTATTTTCCTGTAGGAGCTAAGTGGAAGCCCAATTGTCGTGGTTAGTTGTCATCATGGAAAACTTCATGTAAATGGTCTGAGGCTGATCATTGATGGGAGTGGTGGATATGAAGATAAGCCGTTAGCTGCAATTGTTCTTCCTTCAAAGAAGATAATTCGTGATACGGATGTTTTGGCAAAGTAGTTTCTTCTTCTACCCTCCACGCCATCGTCAGGAGATAGTATGGTCAATAATTATTTTTTTTTATCAGAAAGTATGGTCTAATATAAGCTATCATCTATTAGAAGCTTGTAGCGTTATTGAGTGGAATGACAGTATGACACTGTTTAATGTTGTTATCATATTGTACCCTTACTAATTCTTGGCGCTGTGACCTGTAAGATTTGGATAGTGTGTGATGGGCGTGGTTTAAATTATTCCCTCCGGTCCTAAATATAAGACCTAATTGACTTTTTTGAAAAATCCTTAAAAAAAGCAAAATAAGTTAATTATAAATTGATTTACCTAATTTTCCCCCTCAAACTAGTTTATTTTACTTATATACTAATGGATAATCTAAAAATATATCAAATATGTCATGATTTAATAGACTATTTTGTAACTTTAACCTCTCCAAAAAAAAGTTATCTAGGTCCTATATTTAGGACCGGAGGTAGTATAATTTATATACTCCGGTAGGATTATAATTAAATTTAGGCTAAAGTATGTTTTTAGTCCCTTAACTTTGGAGAAAATCATGTTTTGGTCCCTTAACTTTGAAAAGTGTGTTTTTGGTCCCTTAATTTTGGACAAAATCATCTTTTTAGTCCTCTAACTTTGAAAAGTGTGTTTTTAGTCCTTTTAAATTCGGTTTAAGTGTGTTTTTGGTCCCTTAAGTTTGCAAAAAGTCATGTTTTAGTCCCTTAATTTTGAAAAGGAAGGGACTAAAAACATTTTTATCCTTTTTTCAAAGGACTAAAAACATTACTTTATCAAAAATTAAGGACAAAAAACATACTTTTCAAAGCTAAGGGACCAAAAACACACTTTCTCCAAAATTAAGGGACCAAAAACACACTTTTCAAAGTTAAGGGACCAAAACATGACTTTGTGCAAACTTAAGGGACCAAAAACATACTTTAGCCTTAAATTTATATACCGGAGTAACAAGAAACCCGGTAGGATTTTAATGTGTTTAAATATAGTGATGTACATCTGAAGGGATGGGAAGACACAACCCTCGTCATTGGTGGGAAGCATCCCACTCTTACATGTATGCAAGGTTTAATGAACAGATGATGAATGTGTTGCAGTAAATATTAAATATCAAGTTTCTTCTTTCCATCTGAGATGTCTATGAGCTGCACTTTAATGGATCATATCCTGTGACACTGAACTTATTTTCAGTCCCTTGTTTTCTTTTCCTCAGCTGCAAAGATAGCTCTTCTTAATCCAGGACGTATTCAAGATGCTATACTCTTTCAGCAAATCCATCATCATCTCCACATATGGACAACATCTCTTAGATTTCATGAACTCTCATCTTAATCCTGGTTCCCCATGTTTTTCTTTCATTTGATTGTTGTTATGTTGTGAAATCCTTGTGTTTCAATGATAATTGTCTGATAAAAAAATATGTTATCTGTGATTGTTAAGCTTGGCTAATGGGACCTCGAGCCATAAGCCCAACAATAAGAAGTGGTGGTACGCTGGAATAATAGACTACAATGCATAATTGCATATTTGCTTGCGCGCGCGTTGTATAGTTTATCTTGAAGTTGGATTGTTTGTTTAAGTTATTCCCCAAAATATCTCTAAAATAATTTTTATCGGCTTTTCTCAAGGGGGCTATCCTCCAAAAGTTATTTGTCCTTATGCGTGGTTCACTCATAATTCATTTAAATTATAAATAATTATATGTATAAAAAAAAATTATAAATAATTATTATGAAGAATTATGTCTTAAGGTTAATAAAACTATAAAAGCACTCATTTCTCAGAAAAGCCGTAGCAGGAGAACCGTCCACCTTTCAGCTTGTCGCTTAAGCATGGTTTTTCATGATAAGTAGTCAAGTGTTTGTTGACCAAAATTTCCTTATGGGACGCATTTGAAGTGCCAACGTTGATATGATTTCAGTGATGGTTGATGAGTTGATGTTGATACTTGATAGTCTACTATAATTGATATGGGCATATTCCATCTCCACATGCTCCTGGCGGCCCGCGTGGTCCATAATTTGTCAACTGTCACTGATTCCGTAAAATGTAGTAGCGAGAGTAACGTCTGTATTCTCATAAATCTCATCAAAGGAAGAAAATATCTGTGCGTGGTTTAAGATTTTCCTACTTCAGGCTCATTCCCTTCTGAATGATTAATGAACAAGGATTGTCTCATTTCCATCAAGAAATTTGAGGGGAGAAAAAAGCTTTACATGATATCAGAATATTGTTGCAACTTACTTATAAAAACAAGGGCATAGAAATCATGTCTAGATGCAACTTTTATTTAGCGGCATTGCAGTGTTATTGCAGCTTTAATATCGATCATAAACTTGATTCTTTGCTAATCTCAGAATTATCCTGTGCTGTATTGAGTATGAAAAATTCACAATATTTCTCGCTGTAATATAAGGCAAAATAAAAAATATTGAAACATAGAGTAATTAAAAAAGAAAACCCAACATTCGTTCAATCTTAGTTTTAGTCCTTGAACTATAAAAGTTTTGATCTCGAACTTTCGGTCAATTTTGTTTTTAGTCCCTAACTTTTAAGTCAATGACTTTGGTCCCTAGACTTTTAATCAATTTTGACATTAGTCCGTGGGCATTATTAAGTTTAAAACTCAGGAATTAAAACTAAAATTGACTAAAAATTCAGGGACTAAAAACAAAATTAATTGAACATTCAAGGATAAGAACCACCAATTTTTAAGTTTATGAACCAACAGTTCGAGGACCAAAACCACCGACTTTAAAGTTCAGGAACTAAAACCAAAATTAGGTTAAAGTTCAGGACCAAAAGTTGTATTCACCAATCAATTTAATTGGATTGATGAAGGGGATCAGCATTGAAATAATATTATTTAAATAAATAAATGCTGCTGTTGAGAAACGAATCAACAAAAAGGGAAGGTAGATAAGGGAGGTATATCTTCACGAGCAGCAACTAAAAAGGAAGTAAAGAACCTTTGGAAGCAAAGTAAAGAAAAGTTTTGTAACAAAAAAAAAAAATAAAGAAAGTTCCCACATAAAAAATGAAATCAAGAAAAGCTTAAATAAAAGACCTCCTGGCAAGAAGGAAACAACAAACAGAGAAATAAAGAGAGCCGTTTATATCATATCCTTGAGCCCACTGGGACTATGTGGGCCCTCAATCTTCATCACACGTACCCTTCTCCATTCGGTCACGCTTCACTTGTCACATACTTATAATAATTCATTCACGTCTGATATTTTTTCTATAATCTAATAATCACTCTCTCCAATGCACAATACTTCATGAACACTTCATACTTATCACGCTTCTCATAACTCACTGTACTTCGTAGCTCGAACTCTGATCTGTACTAATCTGAACTTTGCTCATAACTTCACAAATATGGTTTATACTTTACCGGGATTAAGATTTCCGGCGGTTAATTCAGTTTACAAGTCTTCTCTTTCGAGCTTCCATGGTGATCGCAGGACTATCACTCTCTCTTTCTTCCACAACATGGACTCTGTTTCTCGTAGTATGCTCATCTTAGCTTTGTTTTATTGCCTTATAATGTTTGTTTTAATTCACTGTAATGTAATAGTTTTGGTCAGTGTTTGTTTTTTGAGTTGTGTCCATAACTGACACGGGTTTATTGAATGATTGAAATGTGGTAATTTGTATGTGACTTAGATGCATCAAAGATCAGTGTGCACATTATGTTTTTTTTTTCTTTCTAGTTTTTGTTTGGTTTATCATGTGAGATTTTAGAGCTATATATGGATTTGGGTCCTCTGGAAAAACTAGGTTTTTAGATTGAATTAGTTCCCATTGCTGTTTGCGAGGTTAAGGCAACTTTTTCTAAATAAATAACTGTTATTGTCTTGCAGAACATTTGGCTATGGCGAGTTTCTGCATCTGTATAGATGCTGAACTGTCTGATTAAAGCTTGTCTTGATGTATACATTTTATAATGTTGCCATATCAGTTGAAACTATGTCTAAACGTCATTCGATTGTCTTTCATTGTATTAGTGCCATTTTTTATAATTCTCCCTAGATAATTACGTCACTTCTAGATGTTGGATTTAGTTTATTCATGACTTCAATTTTGCGATAGTGTACAATGAAGAGGGAATATAATGTCACATTTTGATGTTCATTCATCAAAATTGGGTTTAGGCTATAGTTTAGAGCAGTTACATGCAGTTGGCCTTTAATTTTACATTTTTTCCGTTGAAGCAGGTATTGGTCTGGATAGTTTCAGTTCTTCACTAAATCAGAATGTTTGCTAATGGAAAACCAGCTAGAGAAAGTTCATTTGAACTTTGCAGCATAGCTATTTACAATATTTGTATTGAAATAATTTTAATGATATTGCTCTCAAAATGTTGTTCGATATATTTTTGCAGATTTTTCCTTTTAAAAGTGAATTTAACCTGTTGTAAGGATTTTTCTAAGCCCACTTCCTTTCTTTGCTTGACTAGTAGATCCTTTTGATTACTTAGTTGGTCTATGACCTGGCTGTAAATTTTTAATGTTTGATCATTTTGAATTACAAATACATGAAATTGATAACTTTCTGGAAATAAAAAACGTGATGAGTGATGAGTCTCTCCTTTAAATTAACATAAAATCGAGTTCCATGCAAAACCTATTCCTCGCTATAAGGTTGAAAACACCTCACTAATGTATTGATTTCTTGTAGGAAAGACCCTGGTTGGAAAATTTTCCCATGATTCTGACTCCTCATCTTCTGCCGTTGCTGCATCTGATAAAGTTCTTGTACCTGGAGATCAAGATGATGATGCTTCGAATCTGACTGATCAATTTGAAACTCCTGAAATAACCTCACAAGATCCGCAGGTATTCTTTCCATTTCCATGTGGAACTCTTTGTATTTATATACATAAATACGTTATTTATAAGGTTATCGAACAGGATCTTTTGGTGAATGGCACATTTAAGAATATGCTGTAGATAGAGTACATTAGTGTAATGTGATCTATTTAATTGACCTCACCTAATGGGATCAGATTTATTGTTAAGATAATTCACTTGCTTGTTATGTGATTTGCACTCCTCTTTTCTCATGGAGAGTGCGGTTTGTGGTTGTAATCTTAAATAGTGTTACAAGTAACCTGTTGCAGTAATTGTAAGAAACTAGCTCCTTTTAGTTGAATAACATCACCATCAGTTGTTAGTCGATCTTAAGTTTAAGAAAATGACTTGGAAATAGGGAGGATAGGAGATTAAAAGGATTGTATCTTCTATTTTGGAATCTAGAAATGTTTAAAGTAGACTGCTTCTTGAGCTTTAAGATCCTTGACTTCTGTCTCATGATTTACAGGCAATTAGGGTTTTCTTGAGGGTAATCTATTAGTTTGAAATTATCTTGATAGAAAAGGAAAACTTTTCTAGCTTGTCAATTATTTTGAAATGTCAGAGATGCTATCAATCTCCAGCAGCTGGCTGATGAATACATTTTCATTTGTATCTCAAATTTTTATCAGCATTGTTATATCATGTCATGAGCCTAATTCTTGAAGTCCTTTGTATGCTCAACAATTTTGAGAATACTTAAAGGACAATGGAATTAAAATATTTGGTGATGAATAGAACATATTGCCTATGGATGCTTGAGACTATATATTTTCTTATGGACTGTAATTTACAGCCTACGAATTCTTGGCTCTTCAATGTAAACATTACTGTTTTTGTTCGTATGTTTTAACTATTTTCATAGGTAGCAATCTTACAAATGTTAATGTGGTTGTATATACTCTTAGTAATCTCAAAGTGCATTGACTTGTATATTTTAGGCTCCTGAAAACTTAAAGGATCTAACCATGAAAGCTGATAATGAGTTTGAGGATGATCAAGCAGCTAGTGGTTTCAGAGAGGTTGAGGATGGACCTGGTTCTGTTTCACCTCTTCAAGTAGATGCCAATGCTCCAGAAAAGACATCAATTTCATCAGAAAAGAAAGTAAAAATAGTAGGAGATGAAGTTAAACCTAAGGTCATTCCTCCACCAGGAACTGGGAAGAGGATATATGATATTGATCCTTCTTTGCTAGGTCATCGTGAGCATCTTGACTTCCGGTGAGTTGACTTCTTACCTTAAGCATTGGATAGTTTGAATGAGTGATATAATTCTATGTACTTCAAAATAGAATCAATCTTGAAGAACTTTGGAAGCTCAAATAACTGCTAAAAGTTCCTATAGGAGGAGTATAAATGCCTAGTTATTCCATCTATCTTAGGATTCTGTATGAAAACCGAGCTGGGCAGTCTGGATCTCATATGTTCAGCTGGTGTCTGGTAGCTGGAAGGCATCATCGATGCTTCAAATTAAGTTGGTTTTCTGTCTTTTTTAATTAACCGTGGATATATCGCTTGTGTATACAGTATCATATTTTCGAAAATTCTCTAAATTCCTGCTATAATTGATTATATACTGAGACCAAGCTTCTAAGTTGCTTGTTGGGTGTTTACTTCCTCTGTTTTCTACTTAGTTGTATAGTCGAGCCACTACTAAGCTACCAAACAGGTTTCATTAATAGATTCATCTGAAGTATATTACATTCAACCTCTTAAATTTAGGCTGTATCTTAATATCAATAGATTTAGAATGGATTAAGAACCAATCGATTGTGGGAAACTTGCAAGGATATAATTCAATAAAGGCAAGATGGTGACTTGGGATTAAATTCTTTTAATGTAACTAAAAAGAAAAATGATGGCAGTTTTTCCTTTATGAAGGAAGGCTTTTTTTTTATTGCTGGTGGCCTTGATAAATAATTTCTTTACTCAATTATTTATAAAAATAATTCGACATGTTGAAGACCTTGCCATTCTTTTATAACACGAAAACATATGTTACTCTGTTTATGTAGTTTTTAGTTGAATATATTGTCCATTATTTTATTTTTTTGCTTCTCAAACTCCTATCTGTTATTTTGCTGGGCTTTTCATGCTCACTTAACTATGAAACATAGCCTTTTTTTTATTTATATTTTTCTTAAATTACAGTTATGGACATTATAAAAGATTGCGTGAGGAAATTGATAGGCATGAAGGTGGTTTGGAAGCATTTTCTCGCGGCTATGAAAAATTTGGCTTCTCACGCAGGTTTTATTTTTCCCCAACTTTTAGAGGTTGATGCTCATGATGTATACATCTATCTGTTCTGTTTTTGGAATTACTAAATATCATGTTCATATTATGATTAAATTGGTATATGTATCACATGCAAATTCCAGGTTCATAATTAATCATTCCAATGGAGTAGTTTTAATTTTTGTTTAGGATGCCATATTTATACTTTATAGCTCAAATCTTTTTACTTGTTGCTCCATTTTTCTGGGATTTGAATAGGATTTTATGTATGAAGACATCTGATATCTTGGTGTTTAATAAATGGAACCGGCAATACTCTTATCTTCTTTTCAAATAATTTTGTTAGAAGGGAGTAGAATGTGATGTAGGTACTTTTTGATATCTGTTAGCCTCATGACTATCACAATATGGCATGAATAAGAGATAAGTTTATCATCTCTGTTGTAATTCTTGGTTTGCAATTTTCGAAGGACCAGTGTGTTAGGACAGAAGAACCTTGCAACTAGAGTACATTCAAACCACATGAAAATCTCAAGACCTGAGCATCCGCCACGAAAATTTTCAGATTCCCAAAATTTAAACCCTCTTTCCAAGATCACGTAGTCCATTTGTTTCAAATATAATCCACATGAAAATCTTAGAGATTTGTAGTAAATTTCTTTTATTTAAACTCCCCAGTATGAGGAAGTTATGCTTTCTGAGGTTTGATTTTTTCCATGTTTTTGATAACTCAACTATTTTTGCAGCACCACAGGCATTACTTATAGAGAATGGGCACCGGGAGCTAAGGTATAATTTACATTAGTTCTTGACACTGATTGTAATTTTTCTATAAACTTCAGTTTGTTTGCAAGTTTTATTCTTTTACCAGAATTTGATTTTCCTCTATTCACTTAGGTTTTCTGGCATGCTATAAGTATCTACTGTAATATTTCCTAGCCTTTTCTTCTCACGGAAATTGATTCAGACTATATACTAACAGGAGTTACAGAGTTTACTATACTGATGGTTGATGTCAAATAATGATCAAACGAATATATGTAAAAATAAGCTCACAAGGATTCAAATTTATCTTGAGTATACATTATATATAAAACTTTGGTCCTTTGCCCTTTCCTACCTTTCCTTCCGCTCCCCCCCCCCTCCGGTCATCATTTAATGTTTAGAAACATAGACTAGAGAAATTGAGTTTAAGTGTTGAATGTATGATTCTGAGCTGCAAGGCATACTGTTCAAACTCTTTTCTTTATAGATAGGTTTTTTATCCTTTAATTTCCTTTCGTGAACTATCATATTGGCTCCTTTTTCAGTCAGCAGCATTAATTGGAGACTTCAACAATTGGAATCCAAATGCCGATGTAATGACTCGGGTATGCTATTTTTGATTGACCTTAAAAGTACTTGACATTGAGGATGCTTATTGTAGACATGCTAGTTTTTAAATTGTTAATTATTTGTTGGTTTTCACTTCTGCTTTCTTTATGACCTAGGTGATGGTGTTTGCAGGGAATGAAATTATATTTATGCCTTAAATTATTAGATGGACAGAATTCTTATTAAAATGAATAATTACTTTATAACAGTAGAAGTGATCTTAACAAATGTTACCAGCTACTTTACTCAAGAATATTCTCAATCAAATTTTCTGTGCAATTGATGTTTTGCGCTATTGTTGGTCTTTAACTGTTTTATTTGTCTAAACAGAATGAATTTGGTGTTTGGGAGATATTTCTGCCCAACAATGTGGACGGTTCACCTCCAATTCCTCATGGTTCTCGTGTGAAGGTCAGTTTTTTCTTGAGTCTTGTTTCTTGACTTTTGATGTTATTGTTTCTTTTAGGGTTATGCCTTGCCATAATTGATGCACTCCCCAACTTTTTTCTCTATCATACCAAAGTTATCTAAATATTTCTTTTACCTGGAACTAAAACTCTGGGCATTTGGTCAATAAATTTGTAGATCCGTATGAGTACTCCCTCTGGCATCAAGGACTCAATTCCTGCTTGGATCAAGTTCTCTGTACAGGCTCCCGGGGAAATTCCATATAATGGCATATACTATGATCCTCCAGAAGAGGCAAGGTTCCCTATTCAATGTTGGTTATATATGGAAAATCTGAAGAAGTCAACTATGTCGACATTGCTGCATTTAACAAGACTTGAAAGCATGCTGCAGTATAGTTATTCTCATATTTTAAAAAATGGCATATCATATGATAGTTTCCTGTGAAATAATTGGTTCAGTTGTTTAGTCCGACCTTTGTTAAAATTGAATATAGAAAGTGATGCATACTATGCCAAGTTCTGTAAATGATAATCTAAATCAAATGTACGTAGTTCTTATCGTGTTCAATTATCCTGTCATGCATCTCCTTTAAAATGGTGTTTTTTCTTCTTTGCAGGAAAAATATGTCTTTGAACATCCACAGCCAAAAAGACCAAAATCACTCAGAATATATGAGTCACATGTTGGAATGAGTAGCCCGGTTAGCATCTTTTCCTTTCCTCAACTGTGATAAATAATAGTTTAATGGTCCCTTTCCTAGCGTTGGTTTCTTTTGACAAATTTAGTGATTTAATACAAGCTGAAGTGTAGAGGCTAGCATGAATGCTTAAACGTGAAAGGAAATATGTTTTGATTTTTTCTATTGCTATGATGAAATTCTGGGTCATGATTCTCCACCAACTCTTCAATAATTCTTTCTCATCATCCAAAAGTGAAATTTCCATTGTTCAATAAATTCCAAGTCGAGGGCATCTGTTAATATGTTCAACGAGGCCTTTACTACAGCCCTATTGGTTGAATAGATATTCTCCTTCATGGGGAGATTCAATACATTTTTTTTTTCATTTAATCAATGTTAGGCTTATTTAAATTGTTGGAGAACAAGGCTAAAATTTTGCCTAAAGTGTACAACATTGGCAGTTTTATATTTTATGACTTATGTTACTTTGTCATCAACATTTCGGTGCAGGAGCCTAAAATCAACACATATGTCAGTTTCAGAGATGATGTTTTGCCTCGTATTAAAAAGCTTGGCTACAATGCTGTTCAGATTATGGCTATCCAGGAGCATTCTTACTATGCGAGCTTTGGGTAACTCTTCTTGGATTCTAAGTTAATTTATCCTGCGGAATTTGTTTTTGGAGTTATCACTGGTTCTATTTATACATTGACTAGCAGTTCTCTTTTGACTCATGTTTCTCGGAGCATAGGTGTTTTTATACCAATGGGCTTGACCATCTTTTGAAAAATCATTATTCTGCATCATGTAGGTACCATGTTACAAATTTCTTTGCACCTAGCAGCCGATTTGGATCTCCAGAAGAACTTAAGTCTCTCATAGATAGGGCCCATGAACTAGGTATTCTTGTTCTGATGGATATTGTACATAGGTAATCATTCTTCATTATCTTTATTTTTATTTTTTGTTTGCAATGAAGGGCCGACTTGGCTCAACGGTAAGCTCGCTTGCCGTGGGATCTGAGGTCATAGGTTCGAATCAGCCACTTTGCAAAAAGCAGGGTTAGGCTGCCTAGTATATTTCCTTCCCCAACACCCTCACCAAGTGGGGACTAGAATGGGGTTAGACTTTTTTTATTTTTGTTTGCAATATGTCTGGGACCTGATTAGACCTGATTTTCTCTCTAATCTGGTAAATGTAGCCATGCATCAAATAATACATTGGATGGGTTGAATATGTTTGATGGAACCGACAGTCATTACTTCCATTCCGGATCACGTGGTCATCACTGGATGTGGGATTCTCGACTTTTTAACTATGGAAGCTGGGAAGTAAGTGTCTTCTTACAAACTCAATGATATAGCTATTACAATATTTGCTACCTTTTCTCTTCCATCTCTTAATTTGTATCTACTGTTTCTCATTATTTAGGTATTGAGGTATCTACTCTCAAATGCAAGATGGTGGCTGGAAGAGTACAAGTTTGATGGGTATCGATTTGATGGTGTCACATCAATGATGTATACTCATCACGGTTTGGGGGTTTGTTAACTTATCTCTCCTTATGCGTCTTGTTATTTCTTTACAACTTCCATGCATTAGCAATAAGTCTTCAAGGCTTATCAGGTCATTGAATGAGGGCAAATAAAGAAACCCCAGTGTGGCTCCCTTGGGGGGCTGTGACGAATTAACCATGATGTTGTGTTTACAATCTTGTTGTCCCTACTGATTAAACCAAACGGGGTGTGTTTCTTCTTGGGTTACTGTTTCATTCTTTTGTTAGTTCTGCAACAGTGTTCAAAATCAGATATCTAAAAGATTAGAAATTCCAGGTATAGTTCAGGCTTTAACTTGCTTGTTCTTACAACATTTCAGTCAAAAGGAACTTCTAACTTGGACCTAAGACACTTTCTTTGGTATTGACATTTTCAGCTGAGGGATTTAAATATTTTGATATACCATGAAACAGCTTTTTATCTTAAAATAATTGCTTGCAATGGCACTAACATCTGATCCAGACATGTGATTTGATTAATTAAGAAAGAAATTGAACTGACGGGTTAAAATTTTCGATAATGTAAAAGAGATTTAGGAAGAAAACCACGCTAGGAAACTGAAGAGAAAGGAAGGCTTTCTAAATGCAAGAGCTTTGTCTTTGGATCTTCCATTTATCTTCTTCTTCAATGTTGTAAGAAAATTGTTTGTTTCTTACAGGTAGGTTTTACTGGGAACTACAATGAGTATTTTGGATTTGCAACTGATGTGGATGCTGTGGTTTACCTGATGCTAGCTAATGATGTCATTCATGGGCTCTACCCAGAAGCTGTTACTATTGGGGAAGATGTAAGCTATCTTATAATAAGTTTTTATGATCAAATGTAATTAAAGAATTGACTTGATATTCTATAGGACTTGATTTCTTGATGAAATTGTCTGCTGGCATTACAATTTCCCTATGTTTACAGGTCAGTGGAATGCCAACATTTTGCCTTCCTACAGAAGATGGTGGAGTTGGCTTTGATTATCGCCTGCACATGGCCATAGCAGACAAGTGGATTGAGATTCTCAAGTAATTGTGCCATAAATTTTTTCAAGTCTAAAGCGACAGTATAATTTTTTGGAAGCAGCCCTAGATGTGAATGTTATACGAAAACAAGAATTTATGAATAGTTAGGATTAATTTGATTTCTTATCAAATCTAGATCAGAGACCATTGTCATTCATTCTTACCTGATCATTAGTATTATCACATTCAAAGCCATGTTTTGTTCAGCCCATGCCCTTCTATATGTAGGATGCCAGATGAATACTGGACAATGGGCGATATAGTACACACACTCACAAACAGACGGTGGTTGGAAAAATGTGTGTCATATGCTGAAAGTCATGACCAAGCCTTGGTTGGCGACAAGACAATTGCATTTTGGTTGATGGACAAGGTCTGTAGCTTTTTCTGGAATATAATAAGGCCATGTAGTTGTAATATTGGTTGTAAACTATGAAGTTTACATCTGCATTGAAGTCCCTACTATTTGTAGCAAATATATAATATAGAATCGCTTGACTGTTAACTTGTGGAAGCTAACTTTGCATGTGCATTGATGGTCAACTCTTATGATTTTTTTTAATGAGATCCTAATGAAGCCTTTGCAGTTTATCTAGTTGTTTCTTCGATGTTTTGTTTGCTTAACAGCTCAGCTGTAGCTTTATCTTTGTTCGATGCATTGTGTGGGTTTAAACATTTGTGACCAGAATGTAAAAAATGTTCTTATCTCTTAATTTATAGATAATAATCTGCGGGGATTTGAATGATCCAGCTAATCATTTCCCTCACAGTACAATTGGTATTTGCATTTGTGCTACAACATGTCATTGAACCCAATTTTTTTTCTTCAGGATATGTACGATTTCATGGCTTTAGACAGACCTTCTACTCCTCTTATAGATCGTGGAATAGCATTACACAAGATGATCAGGCTTATTACCATGGGCCTTGGTGGTGAAGGATATTTAAATTTTATGGGAAATGAATTTGGCCATCCGGGTATGTGCACTTGGCTTGCTTTTTGTCATTCTTTTTGAAGAGAATCAAGTGTGACCTATTTTGAAATGCTTATAGAAGTCATAGAATTTGATGATTATGAGGAAAAAATCATTTTGTTCCCTTTTGTTTTGTTCAGAGTGGATTGATTTTCCAAGGGAGGGGAACAATTTCAGTTATGATAAATGCAGGCGTCTTTTCGAAATTGTAAGTTCTGCCATATTTGCATGACAAATTGACAATTGCAATTTTGGTTCATTTCTTATTTATGATTTTCAGTTAAATGGCTAAACTCTGATGTTGTGGAGCTTGTTTGATAGTGTTAACTATCCTACTTTTATTTACATATCTCAATGAAAGAAATTAAACAGTACCCCTTCACAAAGGCATGATATAAGCTTACATCTTATAAGTCGCATGTTATTGCTGACGTTTCTGTGCTAGAAAGGACAATAGCTGATTTCTGGATCAGCCACTGAAGAATAAGTTAGTGTATACAAATACTTGCATCATTCTACTTTTACTTTGGCGCGTGTATTGGACATTCCATGTCATTTAAGGAAGTTGTTGAATAAATATACATATTGAATAAAAAAGGTGGAAGATGTTTATTTTCAGAATCGATTGAAAAAGACAATTCATTTGATACACCTGATAGGGTGAATTAATTTTGTTGGGTTAAATTCACAAAACGTATGCTATAGTTACCCTCTACATTCACTTTGACATTTAAGTCAAAGCGCATATATTTTTATGTTTTTCTGCAAAGATGCAAATATTACATTAGTATTTCTTAGATGGGGAAACTTGCCTTTTGGTTTGTTACCCAGGGGGATGCAGACTATCTACGATATCGTGGGATGCAAGAATTCGATCGGGCCATGCAGCATGTAGAAGAGAGATATGGTGTAAGTTCTTTGTGATGGCTCTATCAACGTTCAATTTACCTTGTCAAGTCTCTTGATGTTGAAATTTGATCGTTATTGCTCATGGCTAGAGACTATCTACCTTGGGGATTCAAATTATATTTTCTAATTTATCTGTGGCACATGCTTTAGCTGCTTGGATAATATTATTTCTCCTCTTAATATGTTGTATTTTAAGTTTTTCTTTCCCGGGTAGATGCTTACTTTAAGAAAACAATAACATTGCTTTACTGTCGTTGCAGTTCATGGTTTCTGAGCACCAATATATATCACGTAAAAGTGAAGGAGATAGGGTAATAGTCTTTGAAAGGGGGAACCTCATTTTTGTCTTCAACTTCCATTGGACCAACAGCTATTCAGATTATAGAGTTGGCTGCTTAAAGCCGGGGAAATACAAGGTATGATATCTATATTATTACAACCTTTTTTCTTGCAGTTATCATACAAGTTTTTATGAGAAGTTCATGACTACCCATACTAAATCATACCTACGGCTCTGGATACGTCTGGATCTATTTTTTCTATACATAATATGTTTAAATGTTAATTATTACTTGTTCCCTATAAATATCATGATGGTTAGACTCGAATGGCGCTAGCAGTCATTTGAAGTTCTTACTTCTAGCTTCCAAAATACAATCACAGCCACACACCATGGAGTTGTTGTATTTGTAATAGTGTGATCATAATGTATGGTCATGTACCAACAAATTTCAAAACTTCACAATATCCAGAGATTCTGAGATATTGAAGTTGGATCAGAATTTCCTTTTAGTGGGAATGTAAATCATTCATCATTACTGCAAGCATTTTCTGTACATTGTCTCATAGGTGTTGGTAGCATGTCTTCTGAATAAGTTTTGCTTTATCTGACTGCCCAAGTTAATATCAGTTTTTGTCTTTTTCCAGATTGTCTTGAGTTCAGATGATTCATTGTTTGGAGGCTTTGATAGGCTCGATCATACTGCAGAGTTCTTCTCTTTTGTATGGAACTTCCTCTAAACTTATCTGTGTGGGCACTTGCAAGGGTGACCTTATGGCTTGTTTGGTTGTGTTTTAAAAAGCATGTCTTTTAAAATTTGTTGGATGATTATGCAGGAAGGGTGGTATGATGACCGACCTCGTTCCTTTCTAGTGTATGCACCTTCTAGAACAGCAGCCGTATATGCCCTTGTAGATGATAAAGCTGAACAACTACCTAAACCAGGATCAGCTGTGTCAGATGCCCTTGTGGATGATGAAGTTGAACAATCGCCTAAATCAGAGTCAGAATCATAGTGAAGCAAGATGAGATCTGCTGCTTTCCCGGACATAAAGATGACAAGGGCATAACAGCATGATAGATGCAGTAATAACTCTGGACCATCTAGCCAGCCAATAAATTATATGGTGATTTGGCCATGACGGAAAATTTGAAGAGGCATATATTATGAGAAATAACAGCTAGGTAGTAATCATGTAAAGCACTTCATGCTTTTGTATTAGGATTTGACCTGTGTAACGGCATAGCATAGTAAGTGCCGCTTACAAAGCCTTTGTTAGAGCATATTCTACGCGTTGTATAAGGGATTGCTACTCACATTTGTGGGGTACTGTGTACATGGTTTCTTGGGATTGAATAGTTCTGTCGTTCAAGACAAGCGATACATACTGTATGTACTATTGAGGTGAAAAGGATGACTAGGTGCAACTGTACAAGAGATAAGTAGTTGCATTCTTGATCTTGATCCTGACCCTTCTCAAACATGCATGGCTTTATTATATACTAAAAAGTTGTTAAAAAAATAGTAAATCAGACTTTGATGCTACTACCTCCGGTCCTAAATATAAGACCTAATTGACTTTTTTTTGGAGAGATTAAGGTTGCAAAATAGGTTATTAGATCATGACATATTTGATATCTTTTTAGATTATCCATTAGTTTATAGGTAAAATAAACTATTGTAAGAAAAAATTAGGTAAATCAATTTATAATTAACTTATTTTGCTTTTTTTAGGATTTTTCAAAAAAGGTCAACTAGGTCCTATATTTAGGACCGGAGGGAGTATATGATAATTCCGGGTAGACAAGGGATAAGTGATTCGCTCAATTCCGCCTCCTAGTTGATTCTGGGTCCGGTTTTCGCTTTGGGTTCTATGATATGTGTATGGCTCAAACTTGTTTTAATCTTAATTTTTAGGGAGAATTGAATTAATTAGAGGCCTTTCATGAGTTGTAATCACTAGGTCAAAAGTTAATATATTAAAGCCATGAGGTTGTAATTTTAACTCGTAAATCTTATCTTAAATATCTTTCTTCCCTAAGATCTCTATAATTCTCCTTAATCTTATATTTCATGTTTCTAATCTAAGTAGATGAATGCTGGCAAAAAATAAATAAACAGACGAATTCTTATGATGCTGTTCTGTTTTTAGTAAGCACATTTATAGTCATTTATAGTCTTTATCGTTTTAAGTAAAAAGCTATTAAAAGCTAAATTAAAAAAGATGTAAAACGTTCCTGCAACATCAAACCATTCAAATGATTAAACGAGTCCCAATGTGTTGGCCGCTAACAGCGGCAGTGTCACGCCTTCTTGTTTTAGCTTTTTACCCATGAATCTCAAAAAGAGATAAAAACTAGATATTTTGTGAAACTAAAAGCTCGTTATTAAATATTGATGAACAAAGATATAAAAGTTGGGATCCCTGGATCAAACGAATAGCTGAAGAATAAGGCATGAATCCAGAACAATATATAGTCTGAGAATTACAACCGCGAGGAAGCCCACTTTAATTATCTGCTGCTCCTCCATTTCCACGTCTCCATTTTTTGGACACATTTTTATTCATATATATAGTCCACGGATAATTTCAAAGACACGTCCGACCAACGGACCAAGTATACCCCCAGGCCTTAACATAATAGACAGACAGACAAGTCCATAAATTGATGGAGTTACGATCATGGCTCTCGGTATTTAATATCAGGGATTTTGAGGTGATATTTGGCCAATCATCGAAACAAAAGTTAGCAGGAAATGAATATCAGATCTGCCATCTCCCACTATCCACATTATCTTAGATCCCAAACTGGCTATTGTTATCATTATTGGTCCCAGAGCAGCTACAGAGGACCCAGCAACATTATCATCGAGGTAGATATGGAGTTTTATGTAGACGTAATGACAAGTAATCCCAGGACAACACAAGACAAACAGGCCACTTTTTCTATGTTACTTATTGGGGGGTTGAAGACTCGTTTCTTCTTCACCGTCTGAATCTAAATTTCCTTTTCCCCTCGTACGAGACATCATTGGCCAACAAGTTCCTCTATTAATAGTCCCTACTGGCTACTACTATTGTGTGTGCTGACTGCAAAGGGGCAAGGACAACAGCTTCATATTATTCAATATTTTTCAGCTATTTAGTTTATTCAATTAGAAATTAGAAATCAATCCAATTTCTATACTTGCCTTCCTGAATAATGCTGACGAAGAGACAGTCAACATAAGCGTGCCACTTGAAATAACATACGTACTACTACTCATCCAACAAAACACAACAAATATGTCCCACCAAATTAATTATCCTCTCAGTGAGAGCAACCAGGCCAAGTGATGACACAATTTCATATAAACATAAAAAAAAAACAATACACTAACATAGTAAAACACTAAAATCCAACACATTTGTATGCCACCTTCACCAATCATTACCCATCTTTATACCAAAGTTACCTTTGATCAAGATGGAGATCAAAACTAGAACTCAGTGACGCCGTGCCCAATGACGGCGGCGCAGTCATCGACATCGGATCTCCGCCGCCGCCGCCGCCGGCGGCTAGTGTGGGAAGTTCCACATGCTTTCTTGAACGGTTTCGACCACGATGCATGTGACGCTCGCAGTACTTTTGGCCTGCCACCACATCTTTAGAGCACCGCCACTTTTTGCCGTCAGTCCTCCGGCAACGATTAGGCTCTGGATCCATGGCCGACCTTCCCCAATACCCTGCTTGCAATTCTACTGCAACAAACATAGCTCAATAAACACTGGGTTTGATTCAAAATGGAAACTTTAACAATGCAAAACGTAAATTCGTAAAATATGGTCATTTTTATGTTACCTCACTTTACTAGCATGGTCTGAGCAATGGGATAAAGAGAGGAATAAAGAAAAAGATTTGTTTTATGTAAAAAGGATAGACTACAACTTACGGGATGGGTGAAAGTGAGGGTAGTGTTGGAGGAAAAAGGAATCAGGAGATTGAAGGAGGCTTTTCTTGATAGGTTGAAGAAGCTCAGGAGGCACAGCAGCACCGGCCAGCATGTAGCGGAAAATCAAAGCCTGCAGCTCAAGCTCCTGCCACTGAGACAAGCTGAAATAACTGCCCATGCCTAGGGGAAAATGAAATATCCAAAACAACAGTTAAATAATATACAAAGTAATTAGAAAGGTGTGAGTGAGGTTGAGGAAAAAGTAGTTGTGAAGGAAGTAAAGCTACTAGTTGGAGAGTAAAAGCTACAGTGAGAAGGAATATGTAGTGTAGTGTAGTGTAGTGAATCTTACGGGGTGAGGAGGTGGGAACAGAAAATGCTGACAAGGTGCTGACTTTAGTGGTGTTGGGGTGAGGTACAAAGAGAGGGAGGGGAGAGACAGAAGGTTGAGGCTTTTGAGGATGAGGTTGGAGAATAAGTTTTGGCATCTTTGCAGAATGATGTTCCTCTGCCACTGACTCATCCTGCTTTTCCTTCCTCCATTGCTTCAGATACAGGTCCATGAACTGATATGATGGACACAGCAGGCAGAGACAGAGAGAGAAATATTAAGGACTGATTTTTGTTGGTAAGTATAGTTGAGAGAGGGGTTAATGATATTACAGCTTACTTACTTTGGTTTTGAGTAGTAGAGCAACTGAGCAAGTCTGGAAAAATTATGTTGGTTGGAGTACTGATTTTTTTTTTTTGGTGCTTTGGCATATGTGAGAGAAAGGAACATTAGAGGTTAAGATAGAGATAGAGGGGTGAGGATAGGTGGGTGGAGGGTTCTGACAGAAAGTCTGCAAAATTTGTTTTCTAAAGCCAGTGGGAGAAAAGACATAGAGACAAGACACTTGATAGTTGATGCCAACAAAAAAAAAGTAAACATAACTCAAAATAAATCTGCTCTCTTCTTTGTTAAGACTTAAAAGTGGAAAATTTTCATTTAATATCAAACAGCAATATATGAAAAATTACTACACTGTCTAGGAGTAGAAATGAAATAGAAGGTTGAAGGTAAAAAAACACTTGGGCGAAGGCCTAAAAATGATACTTAACTATTGGCCAAGTAACAAAAGTAATACATAACTATTTTGAGGTACATCAATGATACCTAACTTTTACTTGGGATCAAAAATGATATTTTCACTAATATGACAATAAAATTGGACATGAAAAGTCCAAAATGCCCTAATAAATAAAATAAATGGCGAATGCTCAAAAATTATACATAACTATTGGCCAAGGAACAAAAGTAATACATAACTATTCTGAGGTACATGAAAAGTCCAAAATGCCCTAATAAATAAAATAAAATAAAACATAGGGTTAAACCAACTGGTGTGGTTCTGCTGTAAGTTTGGTGCTCAAATTGAGAACTTTAATATAAAAAATGTTACTTCTTGGTGGCTTTTGATATCAATCTGGTCAGTTTGCTCTTCCTAATAAAGATCTTTTCACCACATCTCTTTCTCTCTCTTTCATCCCATCATCTTTTCTCTTCCTCTCTTAGAAACCAGCAGCGACATATGGTGGCAGAGAACGGTGAAGCCCAAGGTGAAACCGCAGCCACGACTAGACCAGATTCCCCTTCGCCCACCCCAGCGAGAAGGCCCGCCGCCGCGGCCCCCACCCCTTCCACTATTCCAGCTATGTCTTCTTCGTCTTCCCCTAATTCCTCCTCTCCGTCCAGTTTGGTTTGTGACAGAGATGACTTCTATTTTTTTAATATATTCCTTAATAAATAAAATCATTTATCCACCTTAAATAATTATTTCCAACTCATACTCTCCATTCATAAGCCAAATGACAAAAACTAATAGAATTAGTGCCACGTAATCATATTTAACTTTGTTAATGTCATATGTTGGTCCTTTTAAAATTATAGGGACTAACTCTATTAAATGGAGGAAACTATAGGGACTAAAATCTTCTCTTTAAAACTATAGGGACTAACTCTATGTTTTATTTTATTTTATTTATTAGGGCATTTTGGACTTTTCATGTACCTCAGAATAGTTATGTATTACTTTTGTTCCTTGGCCAATAGTTATGTATCATTTTTGGGCATTCGCCCTTTATTTTATTTATTAGGGCATTTTGGACTTTTCATGTCCAATTTTATTGTCATATTAGTGAAAATATCATTTTTGATCCCAAGTAAAAGTTAGGTATCATTGATGTACCTCAGAATAGTTATATATTACTTTTGTTCCTTGGCCAATAGTTATGTATCATTTTTGGGCCTTCGCCCAAAATACTTTATATTGCTCTTGCATCATTTGTAAGATAAATATGAGAATTTTCTAGATAAATGTGTGAAGTTCAAACAAAAATGAATGTAATAAGTTAATCCAAAACAATGTTAACTATAAGAATGTGTGGTTTATAAGATGAGTATAAAATATGGAATCTCCAAAGGGAAGTGTGCTTATTTCCAACATAATATATGAAATTTCGTTGACAAATCCAAAACACATGTCTTCATGTATGTTAGAGATAATCATACTTATCTTGACAACAATAATGTAATTTTTTTTAGCTTTATAGTTTTGACTAAGTAATGTGTATTAAATATTAATTCATTCTCTATTGTTTTCAGTTGTTTATATATAGCTTAACCCCTAAAATTTGAATCATTGCAATTCAATTCCTATAATTTGTTTTGATAATTTAGGTCTTAATTTTATTCTAGTACATACGGAGTAAATTATAAAATAGTCAAACTAGAAAGAATTGTACTAAATTGGAATTATACTATAGAAATATTTAATTTGCTTTTTATTTATTTGATTGCAAACAATCAGTTTAACGTTTTTCCTTTTCATTTTCATGATATTGTTATAAGTATGTACAATCTTTTTAATTAATATCATTTTGCCTTTTTATCAAAAAAAAATGTGTAGGAATTTAGTTGCAACTAAGTCAAAACAATAAAAATTGAATTACACTAAGTTAAAGTAAAGGATTCGCATTACAATTTAGTTTATTTTTGATAGATAAAATGAGTAATTTAATTTTCCCTGGAAAAATGTTGAAGAAAATATGGACAGATAGAAATAGCACTCTCCATAAGGTATTGCGGCAAGCTGCCTGAGTGCATTAGTGTAAGGTAAATGGGGAGAATTTAGTACTCCCTCTGGTCCTAAATATAAGACCTAATAGATTTTTTTGGAAAATCCTAAAAAAGTAAAATAAGTTAATTATAAATTGATGATTTATCTATTTTTTCCCTTAGACTAGTTTATTTTACCTATAAACTAATGGATAATCTAAAAATATATCAAATATGTCATGATTTAATAGTTTATTTCGCAATCTTAACCTCTTAATAAAAAATCAATTAGGTCTTATATTTAGGACCGGAGGTAGTATATTGGTTTATTATTTATGATTAAATCTCTCCTACGACAAAATATTGATCTACTATAACAAAACAAGATGCATCAAGGAGTATCTCACAAGTGCTTGTGACTTGATTAACTACTTGAACTGATTAACGCATCAGAAGGGAGATGTACTGTCATGCTGGGGAACACGTTTTTGTGTTGGTTTTACGTTGGATTTGGTTTTTGACGGGGAAGAGTTTTTTTTTTCAATTTTAGTGGTCCGAGAGTGAAACATGCAAAGTCAGAGAGCCACACAACACAACAGGTAAAGTTAATGCTCCGACCCCGACATCGCACTGCCTCTTTGAGGATTTTCCTCTTCCTTGAACTGCTCAAAACCATGCAGCAATCTTTTCTTTTCGAGGCATGTAGGAGTATTACTATAATTTGCTGCTGGACACTTCATTTCAAAACTTGTACGTTTAATAATCATATTTAAGGGAGTAATTGGCATTTTTACACCACTTATAAAGTTAGAGTACTTTTACACAACAAAAAAATACAGTGCAAAGCCCACTTTTAAATTTATTTAAATATAGTAGTATTAATTTTCGCTGAGTTAAACTTTTAGAGAAAGTATATTAAACCTTCATCCAACAGTTTATTTAACTTTATTTTTTAAAAATTGTCGACTACCACACTACAAAAAAAGACTTATTTTTACGGTTGTATGACGGTTGTATCTCAGCAGTCGAACAAAACCCGCTGAGAATCTACTTATTTTGACTACATATTTTTACGGGCCCACCACATAGACTACTTACTTCCTCCGGTCCCTAATATAAGAGATAACCGCCAAAAACACGCTTCTTAAGAAAACATGTGAATGTTAGTTGAATGTCTGGAGTTAATACTTCTTTTCCAATATTGCCCATATTTATTATGATACTTTTGAAAGAGATAAATACATGAGCATTAATAAATATGAAAGAGAGTTAAGGGTAAAGTAGTAAAAAACGCATTAAATGGAGAGAGAATATTAGATGAGCTCTTATATTAGGGACTAAAACCATTCAAATTTTGGGCTCTTATTTTAGGAACCGGATGAAGTATTTTCTAAATCTCTCTATTTTGACTTTTGAAATAAGTAACATATTTGAAATGAACTCAATCAAAGTTAAACTCAACCAAACATGAGATTTAATCAATCCCCTCAAACAATAAGGACTTATTTTACTAAAACATACTCCCTCCAGTCCCTAATGTAAGAGTCAGCCGTCAAAAACCCGATTCTTAAGAAAACATCTGATTGTTAGTTGGCTGTCTGTATTTAATACTTTTTTTCCATTTCTACCCTTTGTACTAGGAGAGAGAGATAATATTGCATATTGAAAAAAGTGGAGAGGGAGAAGACTTTGGAAGAATAAAAAGCTCTTTATATTCTCAATGCTTTCATTTATTCTTTCCTCTCTCCTCCATTCAACCCAAATTGATTAGGGGTAGAATTGAAAAAATTGCAATAAATGTTCAGACAAAGTGGGGTGAGCTCTTACATTAGGGACCAAAATCGTTCAAATTTCGGGCTCTTACATTAGGGACCGGAGGGAGTATCAGCCAAGCACACACGCACCTCTTTTTTTTTTCTTTTTTTTTGCTTAAAGCCTTCGGTATCCGGCCCCCTTCGGGAACCGACTAATCCGAAGTCGCCAGCCGGGATTCCCGTAAACGGGGTGATTGACTTCCCGGGGGTTCGAACTTGGCACCTTTGGGCTAAATGGCGGGATCCACACCTTGAGATCCACTTCAGACCATCAAGCTAGGCCCCGGCACACACACCTCTTTAATCAACCGGCCACGGATCCCTGACCATTGCCCACATATTGCGCAATTAAGAATTATGTAAAAATTTAAAAAGGAAATACTATATCAGTTATCATCATGACACCATCACCTTTATTCATTATTAATGAAAACTAAAATCAGATGATGACGTGTAATTGCCCCCAGATTCCATACGCAGATATTCTGCTCCACTGATAGAGTCATAGAGGGGTCATATCACATTATCATCCACTTCTTCTGACTTCTGACCGCCTTCTGCCCTGTCCCTTCTTTCTCCCCGTCTTCTCTCCAATCAGCCCTCCGGTTACCTAATCTTAATTTTCTCTTAAACCTCATTTATGATTTTGTTTTATAAGTTGGCCTTCCCATTACTACTATTTCTGAGTCAGCATGATTTAGAAACGAGGGCAACATAACTCATGCATTCACTAATGTCGGTGGGTGGCTTTGGTCTCACTTTGTAAGAATGACACCACTGTTAATTGCTCCCCGTATTTAATTAGACATGGACGATGCCGACAACAAAGACATGGGCTTATTAATAGTTTGTTCGTGCCAGTAATAATGATAATGGGAAATCGTAAAAAACTCACCACGATGACGTAACAATAGTGAAACCCAATAAGAAAAATAAAGGCAGCGTCTTCTCAAAAGTCAAAATTCTCACAACTAGCGTAATGTTGTAACCTAACAAATTAAATGACCGGCGTTAAATCACTTGGTTGAACAATTAGGAGGAATATATAGAGTAGTTTTCATTCTCTTGAAATATTTTGAGTGGATGATCAATTGTTATCTCAATTAGTTCCGCACGCTCCTAATTATAAGACCATTTTGACTTTATCATAGAGATAAAATATGAAAATAATCATTTTAAAATGTCTATGATTAACCTCAAAATTTATTCTATGTATTAATTAACTTACCATCTAATTGCATATAGTATAGTTATAATTTAATGGTCTAAAGTTTACTTCCTTAATGTTAATATAAACATTGAAAAGATCTTATATTTACTCCCTCCGGTCCTAAATATAAGACCTGATTGGTTTTTTCTAGAAAATCCTTAAAAAAGCAAAATAAGTTAATTATAAATTGATTTACCTAATTTTTTCTCTAAAACTAGTTTATTTTACTTATAAACTAATGGATAATATAAAAATATATCAAATATATCATCATTTAATAACCTATTTCGCAACCTTAATCTCTCCAAAAAAAAAGTCAATTAGATCCTATATTTAGGACTGAATGTATATTATTTAGGATTTGAAGGGGTGTTAAAAAGTCTTTTGTAAAAAAATCTTGTACACTGAGGTGTAAATCAAAGTTAAAAGCTTTACTTTGCGGATAAATTTGATGTTTAACCAATCCTCAGTTTTCACGTGTGAGCTTGTGAGTGAAGGGAGAGTTTCTGTCCAAAAAAACTACTAAAAGCACTGAGGTGGGTCCCATTGTCATTGAAGAACCCACCCACGCCTTTAGCACTCAGTTGTTTCAATCTTGTGGGGTAGCTGCCATGAAAGAAGGACAGTGTGTCGTACGGCGCGAACCCCATCCACTCATTTTATGGATGCCTTATGCCTACTCTTTTATCTTCTTCCTCTCCCTCCTCAAAATATCTCCCTTCGCTCCCCAATACATACTCAATTATGTTACAGTGAAATGCACACAAACACATTCACATCTTAACGCTATTAGGGTTGGTTTGAACACTTTTCAGAAAACCAGACATTGCAAGCATGCTTCTCCTGTATCCCCCAGTAGTTAGTGTCTGCCATTTAAATAAAAAAAAATTGAAATATAAACATAAGAACGCTACAGTTTATTAGGTTCCATGTAATCACAAATACTCCCCGAGTCCTATTGATAAGTCACTAACCACCTAAATTGTACATATCAAGGAATAGAGGTTAATGGAAGTTGCATCATTAAATTGTTCTTATTTTTTTTGTCTTTTATATTTTTGCCCCTCCCACCTTTATCATTGTGGCCCACTACCTTTTCTCTCTTCATTGATCTTATATCTCTATGAGTATGCAAGTGTCATTTTCATCTTCTCTCTTCTCATATTCCAATGTTCATTTCCTAATGATAAGAGTATATTGGGAAATAAATGAGTTAGTTAATGGAAGCTGGTGACTTATATTAAAGACCAAAATTTAGAGGTGGTTGGTGATTTATAATAAGGACCGGAGAGAGTACTTTCTGAAAAAAAAATGTAATTAGAAATACTTGTTCTGATTTTGATAGACGAAGAGAGGAATTAATTTAAAAAGACGGGAGAGTCCCTTATTTGTTTTTTTGCATAAAAGCCTCTGGTATCCAGTATCCGGGCTCTTTGAGAACCGATTAGTCTGGAGTCACCCACATAATTAAGGGGACTTACAAGGAATCAAGCTCGGGCATCTTTGGTAAATAGCAGGAAAAACAAACATGTTACCAGCTCACTTCAAACCATCCAAATAAGGCCACTAGGCTAAAGAGGTGGACTGCTCTTGTTAGTCTTTTCTGGACTTCTGGTGGTATCACCCGAGGGGAGCATATTTTATCATTATTGGGCCAAAAGCGCAGGTGGACAGTCGGTGGTGATATCAGACTGGATCTCTTATAGGCCGCACCAAGGTTTATGTATTTTTTTGTAGTAATTGGGCCGTCAGATAATACAGGCCCAAAACTATTGTGATCTTGAACCCACCTACCCCACTGGCCTCCTATCTGGTGGCTTCGGTGTGTAGGAAGATATTTTGTATCTAGAAGACGAAAATGCAGTTGAACAATGGAATAGGCCCATTTATCATTTCTTAAATAAAATCAATTATCTACTTCTGATAAAAAAATAAAATCAAGTATCTACGTAACAAACAATTGGTATTTGATTCATGCATGCTTCGATACACTCAAACACGTTTACGCTTAGCTTTTCATATTTGGCACAAAAATTCGAGACGGCTATGTTTTTAGCTGGAAGTGTTTATTGAAATGCAACCCAGACAATATTTTAGAATCATCAATTGAGATGTTTTCGCCTTTGCTACTGCATCCCTGATGAGTTAGTCACCCATATATAAATGGCACTGACACTTGGCCACGCCTCTGGATCGAGCTGTCATCGTTACATTACTTAAAAACGAATATTATATTCATTACAACGTCGGTTACTTTTTCTTATAAGAATTTGGCGGGTAATTGATGACAGTGGACTCCCCGCGATATAAAAGGCAAATATATATTTTAGGGTTAAGGTGCATTTCTAATACTCCACAATATGGCAAAGTGCACTTACAGTAATACACAATTTCCGGGTGCATTTGTGGTAAGCAAGAATAAATATCGTTGCCCCTATAATAACTCCGTTAAATAAGTCATCTTTGACCGTTAGGAGTAACATTTGACTGTTAAAAGGTGACATGAGGAGGAATTATTAATGACGTGGCAATGACTGGACGGACATGTGGCAATGCATGCTGACTGGATTAAGTTGTTAGGCCAAATTAAATTGAAAAAAAAAGGAAAATTAATTTGAGGTCCCCCACAAGGGAGTTAATACTGGAAAAGTCCCAGAAGTTGAAAATATTAATGTAGGGTCCCAAGGGACCTCACTTTAATATATTTAAAAAGTGAAAAGACAATTTTACCCCTAGTCTTAATAAAAAAATACACCTCACCCACCCCCTTCACCCACCCCTCACCCCTCCCTTCTTCACCCACCCCTCACCTCCACCCCATCCCCCACGCTGGCCCCCCTCCCCCTCCCCCTCGTCATCCCTCCCCCCTCCACACCCACGCTGCCCCCCTCCCCTCCCTCTCTCTCTCTTATTTCATTGTCATTGATCCTTCCTCCAAGGCTGACGATGCCAAGCCCTCCTCCTCCAGCTTGAGGCCTCCGCCGTAGCCGCCGAGGGCCCCAGCCCATTCAGGAAGATCGTGGATGTGGCCTCCATTGCGGAGGGGGGCGCTGGAAGGGGAGGGGGGGCGCTGGAGTGGGAGGGGCTGGAGGGGGAGGGTGGGGTGGGGGCGCTGGAGGGGGAGGGTGCGCTGGAAGGGGAGGGTGGGGTGGGGGGCGCTGGAGGGGGAGGGTGGGGTGGGGGGCGCTGGAGGGGGAGGGTGCGCTGGAAGGGGAGGGTGGGGTGGGGGGCGCTGAAGGGGGAGGGTGGGGTGGGGGGGCGCTGGAGGCGCTGATGGAGGAGGGGGTGGGGGTGGGGGTGGGGTGGGGTGAAGGAGAAGGAGGAAGAAGGTGGAGTGGGGTGGGGTGAAGGAGAAGGAGGAAGAAGGGGGCAAATATGTCTTTTCACTTTTCAAATATATTAAAGTGAGGTCCCTTGGGACCCTACATTAATATTTTCAACTTTTGGGACTTTTCCAGTATTAACTCCCTTGTGGGGGACCTCAAATTAATTTTCCTTTTTTTCAATTTAATTTGGCCTGACAACTTAATCCAGTCAGCATGCATTGCCACATGTCCGTCCAGTCATTGCCACGTCATTAATAATTCCTCCTCATGTCACCTTTTAACAGTCAAATGTTACTCCTAACGGTCAAAGATGACTTATTTAACGGAGTTATTATAGGGGCAACGATATTTATTCTTACTTACCACAAATGCACCCCGAAATTGTGTATTACTGTAAGTGCACAATGTTATATTGTGGAGTACTAGAAATGCACCTTAACCCTATATTTTATCCATGAAACCCCACTCATGACATTACAGTGTGTGATCTGAAAAAATAAATTGTTAAAATACATTACAGTTTGTAAAGTGATTCGATCCTTTCCAGCGGTTACATACAAAAAAATATAAAAGCAATTAATTGACTCGATCATTAGATTCGAAAAACCATAGAAAACTCGAAACTGGGCACTATGAGTCTATGGCATTGAAATGGAGGGAGGAATAGACGGAGAGAAGATTTGACCTCTAGCAAGCTTCTATCATACTCATCATCCCTGTCACTGCCTAAAGGGAAAAAAACTCGGACCAAGAATGATTCAAAAGTGTTGAAAGTGGGATGACATATGGGCAGTAGTCTTTAATAATTCATGACATCTCATCATATAAAAACAGAAGGAAAAGAGAAACTGCTCTTAATATTCAACTAAATTTTCAAAAAATATCTCAATATCACATCAATTTAGGTGAGACTCGGGAGGGAGATGGGATAAAATTAGTCTGCCGCCAACACTTTTATAATACAGCATAGTTAATATTAAGTTTCACATATCATAGAAAATTTAAAAAGCCTGAACTTGCTTAGGTAGACATTTTAGAGACCATTTATTTGTAATCTGTTTAGGACTGTTTTATTTTGGGCCCCCGGGGGGTCTTTCAAGTCCGAACTTATATTTGATGAAAAAATGTAAAAAACAAAATTCTTAAGCTTTCAGATCTCTGTATAAGTTCAGTAAAAAAATCTCTATGTATAAATATGCATTGGCTAACGTTGGCGTATTTAAATACCAATGAAAATTCGGTGGCAAAAAAATGAATATTAAAAAAATCATTAAAAAAAAATGTCAATGAACTGTATTTAATATTCATATATGTTACGTTAACATATTTACAATTAATGCAACAATTTTTTATTTTTTTTGTTGAGAATGTGACATACTTGTTGTTCCTTTGATACCATGTCATCTTCCGGAGACTGATCAAAAAAATGTCATCTTCCGGAGGATATAAAGAGAAATAAATACACGCATTAAAAGCCAAAGGGACAAAACATATTAACAGAGTAGTATTTTATAACGGCTACTTTATAGTATAAAGATTTTTAAAAACGATTGATTCAAAATGAAAAATAAAATATGTTTTTATAATACCCCAATTTCATATAAAAAAGTTAGGCTAAAAACCCCAGAAGTGCTCGTAAATAGAGCAAAGAGGGGTAATCTTCTCATGAGAAAAAAGTACAAGGGAGCTATTTAGATTTGGGGCAATTGCATCCTGATATATTGCAGTTTTTGATACTTCCAGTAGTCATTAATAACTCCTTAAAATTTCTTTAAAATCAAGTCTTTTATTTGTAATATAAGTACAATCGCTTTAATTTTTTTCAGTAAACAATCGCTTTTAATTTTGAATAGTAGTAGTGGTTTGGAACATTGCAGAATTGAATGCTAAAATAGTAAGGATGACAAGTTTGAAAAGTTTGGCGACAAACCCACTTTGATTTAGTAAAGTGGAGACCACTAGGCTCCCTTCTCCATTCTCATCAATTTTTATCGAGTAGTTGGGTCGTATCATCTCATGCTTTGTATTATTTGTCTTCTTTTCAAGATCTTGTTGCTTAAAAAAAAGGATAATCCCAATTAAGAAAAGTAAATGGGCAAGTAAGAAGTTGGAACAGGTCACCCATATAAGACCGACATTTCTTTTTCTAAAATTTTAAATAATTTAACAATATCAACCATATTACAATTTCTAACCCACCTCCGTTACTCCGAAACAGCCTGGGAACCCACTTTATCTTTTTGCTTGTCTTTCCGTTCGCTAATTAATATATTTTCTCCTCGGCCAAAAAAAAAATTAATATATTTTCCCATTATCGTTATTTCGATCATTATCTAAGCCATTCCTTTAAAACACTCACAAGGCACAGTTCTTTCTGGACCATAAAAAGCAAAGCCGAGAGGCTAAGGTTGTTGCTTGCTTAACGCATAAAAAGATCGAAACTTTGAGCAAAATAAACCAACCCCAGTAAGCAACTCAGCTCATATTAGCCTCTCCCACGAAAAGGGTTCTCCAAAATTTCAGAAACGAAGGTGGGTTTTGCGAAAGGGCTGGACTTTACGGAGATTTGTTGTTGTGGGAAGGAGAAGATGAGTGAGCAGAGTACGCAGCAGAACCAATTGATGGTGCAGCATTCAGGAAGCTTAAGCTTTAGCAGTCAGATGTCGAAGGAAGACGAGGAGATGTCAAGGTCTGCTCTTTCGACTTTTAAGGCGAAGGAGGAAGAGATTGAGAGGAAGAAGATGGAGGTGAGAGAGAGGGTTCAGGCTCAATTGGGTCGTGTTGAGGAAGAAACACGATTTGGAATGATGGCTTTATTTTTGGTTTTTCAACAAGATTTGGAATGATGGCTTATGCTGGGAGCTTGGCTGGACTAAGCTTATGCTGGGAGCTTGGCTTCAAAAGGTTGGAGGGAGTAGTGTGAAAAATTGATCAGAGGGACTAAGCTTAAGCTTCATATGAGTTGGATGCTAAGATACCAATTGAAGCAATTCAAGGAGAAGCATTTATCAGAGGGAGTAGAGGGGTACTGCAGAATATTAATGAATTGAGAAATAGAGAGTGGCAAGTTCAATTTGATGTGGGAATCTCCCCCAACTATCATCGCTAGACTGCTTGATGTGGACAACTCAGACCTTACTTCACCTAAAATAAATAGGATAGAAATTTTGTAATCTAGTTTTGCTTAATTGGTAGAACAATGATTTGCTTATTGTTTTGCATGTAAAAGTATTTATGTATTGAAATGATTGGGCTGGAGTTGATTGAATAAAAAATTGCTTATTTTATGTCATTATATCATGTCAAATGTATAAAGCAAAAGAAGATGGATCACAAAATGCATGACACTTAAATAAGAAATTCACATGACTGGAAAATGTGAAAGCAATATAAACAGATGCACATATACCCCTGCATCACATAAGTTCATGATGCATAAGCTACACTAAAAACTAAATATAGCTTTGAGAGCTATAAAAGAAATCATTTAAAATATGGGAAGCTTGTTTGAGAGGCTAGTATTGTTAAAATATGGGAAGCATTTGCTGAATGTGCAGTACAGAATGCATCCATCAATCAACTTATTTCCCAAATAAAAAATTCTATGATTAAAAACTTTCTGATGCTCCAAATGTCAGAATGAAAAGCTACAATAAGATTTTTCTTGAAGGAGAAATGTATGGGGCCTATTCTTTTATCAACATAGCCAAATGAAAAGAGCAATTTGGTCCACGAGGCTATAGCTTCAAGAACACAGTGGAGGCATCTGTTATCTCTCAAATCATTCAAAGACTTCATAAAGGTCTCTCTTATACTCCCTCTTATGCATAGAAGGAGCTAGAAGTAGAATATTCCTCATGTAATACAATGGAATTGAACAAATTCAGATTGTACAAATAAGACTTAAAACAGCAAGAAAATGAGCAACTAGCAACCAAAGTTCTTAAAACAAAAGAATAAATTTATTGGACACATTACCGAGAAAGTTGCAGCAATGTGTTCAAACTCAAAGCAATCATAAGCAATGGTCTATAAATTAGCAACAAAATGCATAAAAAACAGCAGCAACATACATCAATGATTCAGCAACGAAATGGACATAAATTCATCTAATCATATACTCAGCAAAGTGGCAACCAAATCGCAGCAGTAGTTTTGAGCAAAGCTCATAGCTCATATCAGATTCATGCAGCATTTTATGCAGAAAAATAAAGCAAAAATCTGTAGCAACATTAATGAACTAGGAGGGAATATCAATGCATGTATTGCTTACTAAACAAGGGTAATAAGTCTACACTCAGACTATTTCGTTCTCTAAATTGGAGTCATTCTAATTAGTAACAAGATTTGCATTGCTTACTAAACAAAGAGCACTTTATTTTAGTTATATGAAAGGCACACTTTATTTCGTATTAGGTGGCACAAAAATTATGAACTCTAGTTCTACTCGTACCTCAATTAAAATCGATCTAACTTAGATTTGGATTTATTGATCTGGTTCATAAAGCAGACATAAATCAGTCACGAGATATCGAAGGCAAAACAACAAAACTTATGCTACGAACATAAACTGATAATTTCATTAACAAAATAATCACATAGCAAATTAAAAATCGCTGAAAACTAACAAGACTCAAAATCCTCACATACATCAGAAATATGATGGAGGAGAAATGCAAAACCGATCTCAAAATCCTCACACAACCACCACATACCAGCTCAAACAGTCAATCCAACAAAAATTAACTCACAAGCACACAATCAAAGTGATTAAAACGAAAAAAATTGAAAGAAACGAAGAAACAACAAAGAAAATAAAGAGAGCAACAATAATTAAGAAAGGAAAGGAATTAACACTTCAAGAAGGGAGATGTAAGTTAAGAAAGCATACAAAAATAGTGTGAAGAAGGTAGAAATCGATGATATGAAGCTCAATTCATCCCGGTAATAAACTTCGAAGATGAATTTGATCTTCTCAGATGAGCTGTGCAAGAAGATGATGAACTTTGGTTTTTGTTTCCTGCTAGCGTACAAGTTGTTTTTTTAGGGGGCAAAAGAGTCTTTTTAATATTCTCTCAGGGGCAAAAAAGTAATTTTATAGTGGATTACCAGCCTGCAAAGAAGATTCATAGGGGGACCCCTATGAAACAAGATTACCATAGATGATGCAATGAGTATTACACATGCAATTCCAATTACCATACTTAAGTGAAACCAAACAGGCCAACAATGGTAATGCAATTTGGATTACCATTGCACCTATGCAATGGGCTTGTACCAAACGGGCCCTAAGCGTCTCGCTTTGATTCGTGAGGTATGTTGCTTTTTGTTCTATTCTGCTTAGATTTACATTTCAGGAAAATTGTCACCTGTAATTATAGTTGGACTAGACTGCTCCTGAAATAGTTGGACTAGAGAGTATGTGGGATTATGAAGAAACGAGAGATAAATTTGAGTTACCTTTGTTGATAAGGGATTAATTTGGTAGGGTTTGTAGACTTATCACGCCTGAATTTCTGATACATATGTTCCACTTTTATCATGTATTTTCCCGGATTTAATTTTAAATTTAAACAAGGAGAATGATATAGATTTGTAGAATAATTGAGGCATTCAGATATGCCCGATCTATGTGATTTTGCTAGCAAGTCAGGGTGAATTTGCAGCCCAGAATAGTTTTTGGCCCCTCCTATTTCTGATGTGGGAAATGTATCCAGAAATCTTATGTTCCCCTAAGCTTAAGTCTCTTCTGCCGCTTGACGGCCGTAAAGTTTTTATCCTGAAAGTTGTGCAAGTGAGGCATAACCTTGTATAAGGCTCAAAGCTGTCATATGACAAATTATATAGAGTTGTTATTGTGTATGAAGATATTGGTGTTTATTTTCATTATTTCTTCCATTTGAGGAAAATTAGGAGCTTGAAAGCTTGGGAGATCCGACGAGGAAGGAAGTAGCACTGGTCCGGAAGAAGATTGATTCAGTAAACAAAGAGTTGAAGCCCTTAGGCAATACCTGCCAGAAAAAGGTATAACCAATTGAATGTTCCTGGTTGCGTGCGTGTGTGGAATGTAGTGCAGTATTTGATTAGTGACGTAATTAAAATTGGCTGCAATGTGTTACAGGAGAGGGAATACAAAGAAGCTCTTGAGGCTTTCAATGAAAAGAACAGGGAAAAAGTGCAGCTAATCACCAGGTTGATGGAGGTGAGTCTCATGTTTCACTTAGTGGCCACTAGTAACTTGATTTCAATAAGTTTGCTTGTTCTGAAATGTGAGGCGTTTTCTTTGTTTGTTTTCTTTTGAACAGCTGGTGAGTGAAAGTGAGAGACTGAGGATGAAGAGGCTGGAAGAGCTGAGTAAGAGCGTAGAAACCATGCAATGAACTAGCCAGCTGCTGACTCCGATTAGGCTTGCGTGGACATTGAAGATGACTTAGTACATTTACTATGTGTGTGCGTGTCTTGTGATTGTGTATTCTGTGGTCGATGTTTGTTTCACTAGCATTGGTTGGGCTGTTAATCTAATTTAGGAAGGGAAATACCCTAGGGTTTGTAACTAAAATACTTGTGTTTCTTGTCTTCCTTTTTCTCCAGAAAAACTTCAAACCAGTTGGTACGTAGTGTTGTTTTGCCTTTATGTAATTTATTGATGTAATTTAAAATTATGTTGCCAGGGAAAGCGGCCCTTGGTGATGTTTTGTTGGTAGGGCTCAGGCACACAGCTAGAGCAGTGTATAACTAAATTGCAAAACCTTGTCTCATGTCCGTATATGATTACTTCTGAATGGAACATTTATGCATTCTGTAAGAATTTATGTCTCGGAATTTTGGGTGTTTTAATGTTGTACATTTTCCCAAGTTCTATACATGATATGGAGTATTTTTTTTTCTTTTGTATCGTGGATCTGAATAGTGGTTGGGAAATGTATTCCTGATCGCATGCCTATTTGATCATATATATAACAAACAAAAGATTGGCCAAAAAAAAAACAAACAAAAGAAATAGATATAGGTGGTTGGGATGGAAAGCGGAGCAGCCACCAAGACTGGCCATTGTATTTCGTGCAGCGGATAATTACTGAATGGTAAACGAAAGATATTAGCATTGCTTTCGGCTGTGATGATGCAGAATCAGCTAGATTTTTCAAGATATATGACCGTTCAACCACGTGGCAATATTGCAAGCAGCTCCTTGCACAAAAAGAAAGGGAAAACAATGTAGATACCACTAAAATAAGTGGGTTAGAAACAAATAAATGAAAGAAATAAATGTGTCAGCTAGGTCAACGGTGACCAGGTTAGTATTGAATTATGCTTATCAATTACTCCCTCCGGTCCCTAATGTAAGAGCTAGCCGCCAAAAAAACGCTTCTTAAGAAAACATATGAATGTTAGTTGGATGTCTGGAGTTAATGCTTCTTTTCCAAAATTGCCCATATTTATTATGGTACTTTTAAGAGAGAGAAATACATGACCATTAATAAATATGAAAGAGAATTAGGGGTAAAGTAGGAAAAAATGCATTAAATGAGAAGAGAATGTGGGGTGAGCTCTTACATTAGGGACCAAAACCATTCAAATTTTGGGCTCTTACATTAGGGACCGGAGGGAGTAATATTATTACTCTAGAATATTTGTTTGGCTAAATATTGCATGTTAATCTCATGCTTATTGACAACTGACTAATTGATACTCCCTTCGGTCCTTAATGTAAGAGCTAGTCGCAAAAAAAACGTTTCTTAAGAAAACATGTGAATGTTAGTTGGATGTCTGGAGTTAATGCTTCTTTTCCAAAATTGCCCATATTTATTATGGTACTTTTAAGAGAGAGAAATACATAAACATTAATAAATATGAAAGAGAGTTAGGGGTAAAGTAGGAAAAATGCATTAAATGAGGAGAGAATGTGGGGTGAGCTCTTACATTAGGGACCAAAACCATTCAAATTTTGGGCTCTTACATTAGGGACCGGAGGGAGTACTTGAGAGGATATGAGTGTTCCCACATAGGCAAGTTTGTCTCATCTTCCAATGAGAGTGCTTCCGAGATTTGAGCACATGTTTCATCTTTAATAGGGTTGTAGTCCGCTTACTAGTTCAATCAACTATTCATTGGTTAAGTCAATATCTTTAGTTCAATGGAGCCCGGAAATCCAATTAGAGGAGACGACGGTCTCAACATGTTGTTGCCTACCATCGCTTTCGCGCTTTATAGTTTATGACTAGTACAATACTATTATTTTTCTATTCAACTATCCATTCTATACCATCCTTGGTGTTCATATTTATTTACGTTGTTCTGTTGGATATTTTCAACTCTTCTCGAAGAACAAAGCCATATTAATTATATATCGTGAGTAGTGAATAGTGTATGTTCGCTTTATGACATTTGCTCAATCATCTTTCATCTACACAATAAAATGGTTTACTTGAATCTCTTAACGCCTGTGGTAGATTTTCACCCTCCCTCCCAAATATTTCTGCTTTCATCTCTTAGATGGCTTTTTTGTGATTTTCAAGTGAAAAACAAATACAATATATAACATTCATTGTAGGTATCTTATAAATTTGTATATCTATCTAACCTTCATGAGATGCCAGGGGGAAAATATTATAATTGGGTTTTCTAGAATCCATGATTCCAAGCACAATGAATTCAGGACGAAATGGTAATAAAGTATCTTTGCCTGTATTGGAGAGGGAAAAAATAAATAAATTATCTGTACTTTAAATGTGTTAGAGTGTGTGTGTGTGTGTTATGGCATTACCTGATCCGTAATACTACCTCTAGTCCTAAATATAAGACTTAATTGACTTTTTTTGGAAAGATTAAGGTTGCGAGATAGGCTATCAAATCATGACATATTTGATATAATTTTAGATTATACATTAGTTTGTAGGTAAAATAAACTAATCTAAGGGAAAAAATTAGGTAAATCAATTTATAATTAACTTATTTTGTTTTTTTATAGGATTTTCTAAAAAAGTCAATTAAGTCTTATATTTAGGACCGGAGGGGAGTAAGAAACAAGTAAATGAGTATTGACATGTAGCAACGGAATATATGTCAATATACATGTACTTATCGAAGGGGAAAACAAAATATTTGTACTCATCAATTGTTCATGGGCCTACAAATGTAATCCATTAAGTCATGGACCTTATTATCCTCCAACCAAAACCAACAGCTTAATTGCCAGTTCGGCATCAGGCCTCTACACCAACACATAGGATTCGTCCAAACACTCTTTTCTATATTCTGTTCGCGCGAATTTTATATATATCATTCAATCTACCCGCAGAAACAACCAAAGCAGGACCTATTCCATCCGGTCAGCCATGTGGGCTGACATTAATTCATTCTTATTGGTATGATAGTGGTATGAAGGAAAGGTGTGGTTGGAAGCGATATGGGTGAAAACCCAATAGGCAGGATCGGTTATTAGAATCTGCACAAAATGACGGTGTAACACACCCAAATCCCGTATCGTGTATTTGATTTTGTAGGCAAGATATCCAAATGCAGACCCCTGGTCGAGCCGTATGATGTTTGGCTCTGCTTCCCTACTCAACAAGGAAGAGATTATGGGTAGAGAAGTTAATTTGTAGCATTCTCTCCATTAAAGTACGATAGATTTGGATGTCCGCTACGAGAGGGACCTATACCAATATTAAAATGCTGATGCCGCATTCGTCTCTTGGACACATTCCTAGTCTCCAAAGTCCAATGTATTTGTGTTGAATATCTTGTTGACCCAACATTTTCAATACGACAACACCCCCTTCTACGGTTCTGAATTGGAATCCTATGTAGTCTTGCCACGTCAGAAGGAGACATGGATCAGACCATGTGTGGTCCAACCATTAATGCACACGTGGGAAATTCATCTCACAAGCTCCCTTCTTTGATGACTTCCATCACGCCCCCTCCAATTGACGGTGCGTATTCATTGATTATACGCTTACACTCTCCCTCTGCTCTGTCGTTTCACACATACACTACCTTTCATCTTTCCCCTGGGCCCACATCACATTCATTTTTTTTTATTTTCGCCTTATTTTGCTTATTGTAAATATATTATTAATCAACACATAGCTAATGTTATTTTGGAGTTGCACGTCTGGGTTGCTTTACGTCGCGTCAAAACAGATTTTTGTCATTGGTGTGGCATATATCTTCATGTCACTAGCTAGCTGTCATGAAAGTTCACTTGTCCATGATAAAAAAAAGTTCACTTGTCCTGTTATATATATTAATGTGCAATTGCAGAACTCGAGCTTCGATATGTAAAATCCAGCTCCCTCAGGTACGTTAAGCCTGAATAGATGAGAATATTTTGAGTGAATGAATAGATGAGAATATGATATACGATACTGTGACCTTTAATTTGTTGTCATCATAGGTGATTGTCTCATATGATGAACTCAGCGATGGAGTGCGGATGGAAATTAAAAGATAGGAGATGATGGAACTAGGAAGATTATTAAACCAATAATAAAAAATGCTATAGGTTATTAATTTGGGGTCTTATATGAATGACACTTAATAAAAGAAAGAGGTCCCACTAATACGGTAGACCTTATTTATATTGTGTTCCATGATATTATTTGTGAACTTTCTTATATTAAGCGTGGTCCATGATACTCTAAATCAATTACTATACCCCTAGAAAAACCAATGAAATAATCAATACAAAAGTTTGGTGGCATAAAGAAGTTGGTTGCTGCGAAACAGCCAAGGGAGATGATATCCTGTACAAATTCCATGAATCTAACTAAAATATGGCTTCATGTTTCATATATCTATACACGTGGCATGAACACTACCCTCTACCATAAAAATCAGCCCGGAGTGAACATAATTTTTTCTTATACATGGTGTGAACATAGTTTTAATTTATCGGTAAATTTATAAGCTAAGCCACCGCGCGAACGAAACAAAGTTTTCTTAAGAAGAGTATGGAGGGCGTGTGATAAAGAAAGAAAATGGTATGAATATGATATGCATACACTTCACCAACAAACATCGGTAAAGAAGAGAAAAATAGTTTATTGATTCGAATGTACTGGTGCTAGTTTTGCTTCTTCGTATATTATGATACTCTTGCCCATACAGTGGCTAAATTTGCCTCGAACCACATGGCCATAGTAAGTGTCATCTCGTACATAGAATGGAGCAATAATTGATTAGAAGGGAATATATGGAGCGGTGTAGATACGGAGCCACCAGTTAATTAGAGGAATTTCAATACCCCAGTTTGCGAGAATAAGGTATAGGCCAAACATAAGAAAATAATCTAAATTCAGCGAGTATAATCAAATCAGCTCGCCGATTATGACGTATGGCTTGTTCAGATATGGTGATGTGATGATTGACATGTGTTTTTCTTTTTGGCTAAGCAGAGGAATTGATTTTAATTATATGGCCGCTCAAATCAGCCAAATTAAAAGGATTCCCATACCAATTGCACCATATCACGCCTGATACGTCCATGGAACATGAAGGTACATGTACATTGACGATACGCATACTACTCCCTGATTTAATTTTTTGCGTCCCCATCCCGGAAGACGGCTCAATAATCATCAACATTGTCGCCACCTGTGAGGGATTTTGAGTGGATATATAGAGAGAGCACAAGTCAAATAAAATTGAGCTTAATAATAGAAAATATGTTATGAAATGGATAACCCAAAAACTTAAGCTTCCACGTTAAGTCGGGATATGATCTTCTTTCATCCTGTTGATGGTTTGCGGTGGTAAAGTTAATATATAACCTGACTTTTTCTTGTATGTGAAAAGTGCAAACAATGCAGAAGTATGTGCATACGCACACGTTTGAAATAAGTTTTTTTCTGTTTCATCTTTGACAGCACTTTCATTATACTACCTCCGGTCCCTAATGTAAGAGCCCAAAATTTGAATGGTTTTGGTCCCTAATGTAAGAGCTCACCCCATATTCTCTCTTCATTTAATGCATTTTTTCCTACTTTACCCCTAACTCTCTTTCATATTTATTAATGCTTATGTATTTCTCTCTCTTAAAAGTACCATAATAAATATGGGCAATTTTAGAAAAGAAGCATTAACTCCAGACACTCAACTAACATTCACATGTTTTCTTAAGAAGCGTTTTTTTGACGGCTAGCTCTTACATTAGGGACCGGAGGGAGTACATGTTAGTGTGCCACACTACTCTTTGAAATCTAAAAATGGGGGGATAGCCCACACCGGACTACTTAATTAACATGTGGAGTAGTAGTTAATTAAAATGACTTGTGAATTTGAGTGTTATTAATTGAATTCTCAACTAAAATACGCTCTTCATTAATTTCACTCTACTTGCCTGTTTGTTCTCTCGTTCCGTTTTCGGGCTTTGCTCATGCCGCTAATCAAATCATCAGTGCCTGTGTACACCAATTATTGACACCATTAATATTAATATTAATATTAACATCAATAATGATCACTGCATATTCATTATTCAATAATAGCTATATAATGTCAACCCGTACAATTTTTTAGACGGCGTAAAATTCTTTATTTATTTCCTCTTTTAAAGTTTTAATTATATCTTTGCCACAACAGCGTAACTTGCAATGGAGCCTGCACACGGCCACCACGCAAGATTAGCAGAGTGGACCTCCTCATGTATATAAAAGTGCCACACAAAAGTTAATAATTCCATTTGTTTAACCAGTTCTTTATTTCATTGTTTATTTTCAGTGATCTGTATTGTATAGTTAGAGAATAAATATATAATAATACTATTACTCATGTCTGTCTAGAGGCCAAAGCTATGCTTCAAATCATACGTCATTAATTTTAAATTTTTTAAACATCATAGATCAAATATTTTACATATGAACTTATTACTTTATTTGTACGTGTGTGTATGGCTATTATTTTTCTAATAATGATTCAAAATTAGAATCAGTATTATTTTTACTTGATTATAATGTAAATCGATTATATAATCAAATTGAACCGTTACGGATTTTACTACTACCTCCGGTCCTAAATATAAGACCTAGATGACTTTTTTTTAGAGATTAAGGTTGCGAAATAGGTTATTAAATTATGACATATTTGATATATTTTTAGATTATCCATTAGTTTATAGGTAAAATATACTAGTCTAAGGGAAAAATTAGGTAAATCATCAATTTATAATCAACTTATTTTGCTTTTTTAGGATTTTCCAAAAAGTCAATTAGGTCTTATAACGATATATATATATATATATATATATATATATATATATATATATATATATATATATATATATATATATATATAGTTCTAGAATTCGAACTTACGACAAGATCGACATTTTCTTGAAAAGCTCCGAAGGGCTAATGGTTCAGGGGAAGTCGATTCAATGATTATTGTTCTGATCAAGCAACTTCATTTTGCTGAAATAAAGTAGCTCATAAAGAATGATGATCGAATATTTTGTTATCTCCCTTTTAATGATTTTATATGTGATGTGAGTGCGGTGTAATAAAATTTCATTTCAATAATTCATGAAAAATACACGATTGTCAAGCTAGCATGAATTATAAAAAGACAACAATTATTGAAATGAAAAGAGAGGGGGATTTTTCAATAATTCATTTCAGCACCGAAACCATGAAAAAAAATAGGGAAAATGCCATTTAAATCCCTCCGAATATACAAAAGGACAATTCAGGAACTCAAACTTCCAAAAGGACCATGGAGGAACTAGGACCTAGTTGACATTTTAAAATTGTGTGAAAAGACAAAATTGTCCTAATCATAAAACAGAAATTACTAACCACCCTATTGAAAATGGTGGGTGTAAGGGTGGTTAGTAATTTCTGTTTTGTGATTAGGGCAATTTTGTCTTTTCACACAATTTTAAAATGTCAACTAGGTCCTAGTTCCTCCATGGTCCTTTTGGAAGTTTGAGTTCCTGAATTGTCCTTTTGTATATTCGGAGGGATTTAAATGTCATTTTCCAAAAAAAATATATGTAGAGCAAAATAGGTCATCACGATGTGAATAATGACACAGGGTAGGGGATAACATATTTTACGTTGCAAAACACGACTAGTAACTTGACAATCGCTACACACGCACCGATTGAGTTGCTCACAATTTATAATATTCACAAGTGAAATATTGACTTCCACTGTTGAGCTCCATCGATCACACATGTCACTATTAGAGATGTAGCATCCCTAAGTCGTTCTTTTAATTTGCTTTCTATTTGTTTGGTTTCAGATGAATGGTTGGCTGCTTTTCCTTTCATTTTTCATGATATTGTGAAAACCATGTAATCCTTCTTAATTAATATCATTTTGTCTTTTTATAAAAAAAAAATACACGCTCACCGATCGACAGACAGCATGGGGAAAATTGTATTTTTTTTATGTATTCGAACAAAATAATGAAACATAGCAACCTTCCACTTGAGCGCTAGCTTAATGTATTTATAAACACTAATTGATTAGCTTATGGATGAAGTGGAATCGATGTTGCTAACTATATGAGTCATCATCACCCTCCCAAAATTTAATCTTGGATGCAATTATTTTTCCACTTTCCAGCATCAAAGTTGAAGATGAAGGCAAAAGAGAGGGGGATTCCTCGCCTCTTTTTTGAAAGGAAAAAAAATATCAAGAGAGATAAGTTTCTTTTCAAGCTTATAATGATTGGTTTGGTAAAGTTTTAGCCCCACTTCAGCGTGTGGATGGATTATATGCGCTACTAATTAGAAATATCAAAATTTTTTTTAGACGACATAAAAAAAGATCAGACAGCTGGTCCATGATTCTCTGCACGACAAATCCTTCGTTCACCCCTACCTTGTTTAGTTTATGAATATACATTTGTAGTATTACTTACGAGGATGAGAAAAAGTGCGAGGGTTATGCAGCATAGAATTGATTTAATCTAAAAAGTAACTTGAATTGGTGTAATTATTCATGCTGCGTGCAGTATGGATTATTAAATTTAGGTTATATCCCGACATATGGAAGTGAGTGTGTATTAAAATATGAATGGGACCTACTATAATATAGTACGTACAGAAAGACAAGTGAAGGGTAGATTCGTGCAGCAGCTCATAGGAGAAGCTTGGAACCGAACTGCGTTTTGTTTTCCTTCTGGGTATCTGAGCCTATTATGTCTTTTTTTAGTAATTTAAGCCACTGATATGAAATGAAGCGTGCGAGAGATTTGTTATTTCTTGGTTAATCTATGCTCTTAAATTTGTTTCTTCCTTTGTAACCTACCTATGTCATTGAATATATTGAGGGAATAAAGGAGTTAAAAACATATATATAAACATACATATTCTGCACGTTCGTAGTTGTTTTGAATGAAAAAGATCGAACTTTCAGACAAAGAACAAAGGCCTCCACGTGGAATTGCGATGAGCACGGATACAAATAGAACCCTGGTAATTTCGATTTTGATTAATTAAATGTCGTGCACTAATGTCAAAATAGCCCAAGACGACAGGAATAAAGTCACGGTAAAGATTTTAAATTCAAATCGTATAGCCAAATCAAATACTCTAAAAGAAAGAAGCTAAGGCGAAATCCATATACCATATTCAATGAAGGACAGAGAGCGAGAGAGAGGAGCATGTGTGCGTGTGTAAGGTATGTCTAGCTACGTATAACATAACGATGGTCATGTTCTATATAAAGTCGTTCCACTTGTTCTAATTAACATATATATGCATACATGACCAATTGACCATATGTTACGGGCTGCTTTAATAGACTAAGTACTAGCTAATGTGAGTGTTTTTTTGGTACCAGGGACTCAAGGAGGGCCAGCTGAAGAAGTTTGAACGAGAAGGCATGTTAAGTTGAGGGATCGAGTGCAGCATCTAGGGGCAGTTGTACTATATATGGAACAGGAGAGAGCAAATGGACAGTGAGGGGCACACATAAAAGGCAAGGGTCAGCGAGAATGGCATATATATCACGATATTTTGTATTTAGGCTAAAGCCAAGAGTGAATTGACTTGGTATTGGATGTTCCGCAAAAGAGTAGTCTTGTAACGTGAGGACCTCCCTACCCCATGACACAATTCTAATTAATGGAGGTACCTGCTATATATGGAAGGAATTGAAGGTTACTCACTGGTTGACACATATATATAATTGAAGGACCTCCCTACCCCATGACACAATTCTAATCAACCGGTTGACACATATATATATTAAGTGTCCATGGAGATAAGAGAGTACATGCTATATATGGAAGGAATTGAAGGTTACTCACTGCGCCCTTAAATAGATAATTCAATTTACCATATCATGGGGACAGATGAAACCAATATTGTTTTTCAAATTTAAATTAAAGGCCAAGTCAGTGCAATCGGAAAACGACCCAGCATTGTCTATAATTCACAAAACACTTGACACAGGGCGCAGTCAGAGGATGCCCACCCACCTTCTCCGTTTCACTGCGCTCTATATATTCAACCGTCCTTGTTCAACACCTACAGTAGTTTATTTTTTTTATGTTAATGTTGAAATTTTTAGTATATTGCCAACAATTCTTACCATTTCCAATTAAACGGCATTCAAACTTTTTAACGCTTTCAGCGTTGTATATCATTTTTTTTTGGTAAGTAGCGATCGTATATTAACAATATGTAACTTCACCATATCGTGTTCATTTCAAGGCTAACATTTCGTATGTTGCACAATTGTTATCAATTTGAGCCTTATAAGATTTTACACTGTCTGGAATTCATGGAATTTAGGTACACAGGTTAAAGAAGTAGTTTAGTGGTTGAAGGAGATAAATATATTTGAAATACTTTTATATTCTAAATCTTACAATATTTTTGATTTAATATATAAGAGAAGAGATAGATGTGATCAACATGTGATAATAATGTTATAAATGAATAGGAAAGAAAATGTGAATATAGATAATAATAATAATGGGTGAAGTGAGAAAAACTTTATTAAATGTTTTGACAAATTTAGTCAACCCTTATAATAATAGACAAAATCATTCAATTTTTTCTTATGTACATAGGGTATAATCCCATAATGTTGGGCACCGCACAAAAATAGAGTGAGAGTACCATTATTAATTTGGTATGAACAATAACTAAAGAATTGTAGAGTATTATTGTAAAATGTTCAGACCAACAATGATTAATTAAATCTATTTATGAGATTTTAAACTATCGTTACAATTATATTTATTTTTATAAAAAATGTGAGAGATAAAAGGAGAGGTAGAGGCGGGAAGAGGTAGTGGGGAGGATCCAAGTGCAATTTATATATTTTGACACCATTGGATCAAAAGTGGTCTCACATTTAGTACCAGGAAAGTAAATCTCTAGGAAAAAACTTATTAAATCTGCAAAAAGGAGTGATTTTAATGGCAATGAAAATAAATTGAATCTTTAAAAATCTTATAGGCTCTTTTTTTTTTGCCAGAAAAATCTTTTAGGCTCTTGCACCTACGGAACACTTTATATTTCACTACAAAGGATTACTTGTGGAAATACCAAAAACCAAATCTGAAGGAGGCAAACAATGTTGGTGTTTGACTTTGAAGGGATGGAATAGTTTGTTTACGAGATCTTGCCACGAAATTTCACTCTTTTTGTATTATGGATCGGAAATAACAAAATAATTTGTCCATTCTGCCGAACATGGATTGGATGGAGGAGTATGGAGGGGGGGAGAGGGTGGTTGTATTGTCGGTTGCGGCTAAGCTGGTTCAGTTTTGACCGATAAAATGTCATTTTTGGTAACAGTAAATTGATAGTTTTTTTTTTTTGGTACATAACAGTAAATTGATAGTTACATGTGCACAATTGTTCGTAGCTGTTTTGCAGTGGGGGGAGGGCAATTCTTAGTTCTGGTTTGGAATACGAGCTTCATAAATATAAATAAATTAAATAAAAATGGGAGAGAACAAGGAAAAGAGAGCCTTATGAATGTCAGATGGAACTCAGAAAGTGAAGCTTTTTGGGATGAAAGGGAAAGAATGGGCCAGCTGTAAAGTGAGAGTCTCAGCCAGAGAAGGGCTGCAATTTTGGTGTGTGGGAAAAAAACTAGTATTCCCCATTAGCCATTCTTTTTAACTATTTTTAACATGATTAGTGATGTATGGACTAACTATCCCCATAACAGATACCCAACCCCGCCAATTTTAGTCCATCATTGTCTAATTTTAACAATTCACTCTCCTCTACCTTTTCTTTTCCTCTACCTTTTCTTTTCTGCTTCACTCCAAACACAAACAGTTGTTGTCCAGTTAATGACACATGTCACTCTTTTTATCATCCTCTTAAAATTCAATAATTTCATTCTCTTCACTGTAATAGATGTATGTAGATAAACCGTGACTTTTTCAAATCAAGAAACATGAAAAAATTAAAAATTATTTCTTTAGATGGAGTATATAGGAAGGTAGATGTAGCCCCCTTTATTATGATGAAGATCCCACTCCATAAAAGATGTTATAGCCACACAAACTATAGATGAATCCCTAGCCTGAAAAATAAGCTCAACATTAAAGATGATATACTCATTCCATATGGTCACCACCTCAATTAGGCTACGCTAGACACGACGGTAATGGATCTCATCTTAGATTAGCCACATGCAGAGACATCATGCGTGACGAATGAGAATTCAAGGAAGAAATGTACACAATCGCCACGGCAGAACTTTTTGGTATTTAATAAGGGCTTTCACTTTGCAGGAAAGGAAAAGAAAAGAGTTTAGAGCTTGTTTGGATGCATGAAAATGTAGCAAAGAATTGGAAAGTGTAGAAAGTTCAGGGTACTTTTGTAATATACATATATCCCGGGGCCCACAAGTTTTCTCTCTCTATCTCCCATTTTTTCTGGGCCACACACACTTTATTTTTCATCATTACTTAATTTACCTCTACTTTCAATCTTTACCCCTTTCACTTTCACTTTCTTCACTTTCCTTCTTGCAACCAAACAGACCCTTATAGCGTCTATAATGAATTCATCAAAGGTAATTTTCCTTGTTCACAGCTCGCAACAAACATTTAAATCCACTTGTTTGGTAACACTTTAAAACATAGGTTTGAGCTTAAATCTTAAATCTCGCTATCAAAATCAGGATAATCACTTTCAAATTTTTTAAAATAGTTTTTTGTATCAGAGTCTATTTTTTAGTTAAGTTGGACAAACACTCAAAATTTTTTTAAAATAATTTTTTTTACTTGAAAACTTAGGTTTTGGAGCAGAAATTATAGGTTTTACTAGAAACTATTTTTTCTACAATCTAAGTTATTTTCCTAAATCTATTCTTCACTATATTTTTTTTCTCAAAAACTATTTTCAAAAGTCATTCTAATATACCACTCAGAAAAGCTATTTTCAACGCAAACCTTGGTTTAAGTGAAAACTTGTCAAACAGTCAAATTTAAAAAGTTATTTTCAACCTAAATCTAAGTTTTGCCCCCAAAACCATGGTTTTGAAAAAGCTAAAATTTAATCTCTCTCAAAGGAAATCTAAGGTAGAAATATATCATTATTGCACATGTCACAATGATATACCAATATTGCTCTTATCTCCTCTCTTTCTCTTTCCCAATAAATTGACCTTATGTTCTTTTTAGTCATTTACACTCTCATTGTATCAAAAACTATTTTCTCACAAAATCAATTATCCTAAAATTTATTATCTAAAAATTTAATTTCCCCCTTTTTTCTTAGAAACTACTATATTTCTTCATGAGTTAATCTAAACACATGCGAAGAAATTTTTACACGGTTTAGTTCACTCCATCCCTCTAACCAATTCGAAAAGCGCACACTATAATATAGGATGGAGATATTCATTGTCATATGTAGTATTATTTTTTGTTACCAGACATTTATTGTTATGTGATATGGTATGACTTTGGCATTTGTTTATTCTGTACACCATAATGTGTAAACAGTAAAACTATACATGTAGCCAGGAAAAGAAAAACTATATACGTAGTGCGAGGGAGATGATATTCACAATAATGAATTGATGGCCTAGAATGAAGAAGAAACAAAACTGACCCCAACCTTGGTAGGTAAAAGAGGTCAGTGCAGGCATCACAGTAAAAGAGGAGGGTGCCAAAGACCAAAGTTTTCACTGTTACAAAGGAACAAACAGCTGTAACCGAACCTGTTACAGTGTCCGCGATTATTATTAAGTGAAATGTTTCCATTCTTAATCTTGTTGACCTTTCTCCTTGCTTCCACTCAAAACAGCTTTTCTCTTTTTGCCATCGCTACCAAACAAAGATGATACTCCCTCCGGTCTTATTAAGTCGCTAAACGCCTCTAAATTTTGGTCCTTAATATAAGTCACCAACTACCATTAACTAACTCATTTATTAAAGTTTTCTCAATATACCCTTACATTGGAAAATGAACATTGAAAAATGAGTAGAGAGAGAAGATGAAAAATGCACATATATATACTCATAAAGATAGAGGATTAATGAAGAGAGAGAGAAAAGGTAAGTGGGTCACATTGATAAAGGTGAGAGAGACAAAAATGGAAAAGTCAAAAGAAATAAGACCAATTTAATGATGTAACTTCCATTAACTTCCTTTCCTTGGTATGTACAATTTGGGCGGTTGGTGACTTATAAATAGGACCACAGGGAGTATATTATAAAATAACACCAGGAGAGAGTATAGCATAGGTAATCTAATCTCCAGTTTCAATATTCATTCATTTATTAGTTAGTCTATAGTCCACCTTTAAAAATGACTTCAACCTCTTGCCTCGGTTTTTTAACTCAACTCCATTTGAATCACGAACTCTCTTCACTCTCCTCTTTCTCTCTTCCCTTCTTCCTCATGTGTGCCTAGTTTCAACCAGAGCCTCTTCTTTTCATAATAACTACATTATTCGCTCTCTTGAGTTATAGTAGTAAGTTGATATTTTGGCACATAGTTTGTGCAATCATAGAGGTGATGATGGCTCAAAAACACTTACACGAGCTATTGAAGGAGGATCAAGAACCATTCTTTCTGAAGAAACACATTTCCGACAGGCGTAGCCAGATGAAGAGGCCTTCACAAAAGACAAGCATGCAAGTGAAGAAGCGGAGACCAATGCATCAAAACTCAAACTTTCCCTCTAATTTCTGCAAACACGCTTGTTTCCTCTCTCTACCAGACACTCCTGACCTCAGAAAATCACCGCTTTTCCCATTACCTTCTCCAGCTAAAAGCCCCTCCAATTCTACCAATCCCATTTTTCTTCACATCCCAGCTAGAACTGCAACACTTCTTCTAGAATCAGCTCTTCGGATTCAAAAACAGTCCTCTACCACTCCAAAAACCAAACCCCACAATAAAAACAACACCTTTGGTCTCTTTGGCTCATTCTTCAAGAAACTAACACAGCGTAATAGGAATCAGAAGCGGGAATTAGTTCATGAAGAAGAAAAAGCTAAGGCCTCTGTGAAGGAAATAATGAGGTGGGATTCGTTGACTGGTCATGGAGAACTTCACAATGGATTGTCTCCAAATATGGAGTCTATGGGAATGGAAACTTCGATAAGTGGCCAGTGGGATGAGTTTGAAGATTTGAACTTTCTGTTCAGACAGAGTAATGTTACTGAGTGTGGTTGTTGTGATGATGATGTTCTGTGTGAAAGTCCTTTCCGTTTTGTTCTACTTAGAAGCCCTTCCTCTGCTTCTCATACACCGGAATTAGCTTCTCCTGAACTATCTCCTAGTCACCACACTACGCAGGTACGTTATTTTTTATTTTTCCTATGTTTTCTGTTTTGATTCTCTTTTGGTTAAACATCAACATGAGGGTCCGGTCAGCAAGGAATGGTGACCTTGTGAAAACTCGGTCTAACTCACGAGTCAACTTGGTTTAGTCAATTGCCTTGCAAGGTCTTATTTTTTGTTGTACTAGTAATTTTTTTGTGTCGGCAATTGGAGCCCAGGGCCGTGGAGGGTCAGATGTGTCAATTTCACATGCTAATTCATTGTCTGGGGTTAATTTACTAAAAAGTTAAATTTTTTGTTTGTTTCTGATTCCTCTCTTTTGTGCTGTTAATAAATATCAACATTGGATTTACTAGAATGCAATTTCTGATTCGGATTAATATTTTTTTAATTATAAGATAACTTGACATAAGCGAGATGAGGGCGATATTTAATGAAGGGTGTGATGAATTTTTGTAGGACAAAGAGAATAATGTAGCAGAGAGGGCGGACGTGGATGTGGAACAATGCCAATCAGGAGAGGAAGCAGAAGAGAAAGAACAGTGTAGTCCCGTCTCTGTTTTAGACCCACCATTCGAGGACGATGATGAGGGGCATGAAAACAACGAGGAGGGTGAGGAGGAAGAGGATGGTTTTGACATGGAGAATAGCTATGCCATTGTACAAAGTATGTCAATTCTCATAACTTTGATTTGTACCTTTCTTTGTTGATGGATGGTGTGGTCGTTTTCCGTCTACACATTGTCGTACATATTTGCTTCATTGCTACTAAAGTAGAGGGGCTACTGTTAATATGGCCATTGCTCATATTGGACCCAATATCTGTGTGGGTTCCATTGAAAGATCACGTTGGCTGACCTATAGGCATTTCTCATTCAATGTGGATGTGTCCTATTCGACTTCGAGACAATATCACTGCTTCATAAATTTGAGTATGACCCACAGTTTTAGTTTGGTGAATAGATCCCTCTGAATTATGATACGACCTCTCCATATATATACTACTGGTTAGGATTTCAGCAATGAGACTTTGTTTGAAATCTGTATGCTTTTGGTGGTAGTTTTTCCATGTTGAAAATTGTGCGTGTCTGATTTATTTTTTTTTACCACCTGAGTGGTGGATCCCATGAATTATTGGTCTTACGTTGCTTTTGACACTGCCAATAGCTGACAGTACAGGCACCTGGGAGGATCAATTTGGGCATTTTAAATTATTCACTCCTTGAGAAGCTGCTTTCCATCTCGTACTTGTTGTCTTTAAGAGTCTGTCCTCCTCACAGACTCTCACTTGAATGAAGAGTCCTAAGGGCTATTGTCATTTATTACAGCCTGCTTCTAATGTTGGAACAGCAATCATGAATATTGACATGAAATGAATTAGATTACTCATTATGGGCGCTCATTTGGTTGTGTTAATTTGACAGGAGCAAAGGAGCAGATTCTAGAGAAGCTTCGAAGATTTGAGAAGCTAGCAGAATTGGATTCTCTGGAACTGGAGAAAAGATTGTTTGATCAAGACGAAGATGAAACATTGCTTGAGGAGTGTGAGGGGGAAAATGGGAATGAGATATTATCAGCTAAAGAAAATGAGTGCAATGAGTTAGTTTTAGAAGTGTTGAGGGAGTCAAGCTTGGGGGAGAGAGGAGGCCTAAAGAGACTAATTAGTGATCTGTTGAATGAGGAAAAAGAAGGGGATTTGGAAGAAAGAGAGAGGGTGATAAGAAGGGTAAGTAAGAGGCTGGAATTGTGGAGAGAGGTGGAGACAAACACAATAGATATGATGGTAGAACAAGACTTGAGAAGAGAAGATGGAGGGTGGAAGATAAATTGTGGGGAAGAAATGAGACAAGTGGCTGGCGAGCTAGAGCATGTTATCTTTGGGTTTTTAGTGGAAGAAGTGTCCCAAGAGCTAGCATGTTGATTTGGGTTACAAGAGTACATACAGTCTGACTTGCACCCTAGTAAAAATGGAATAGGCTAGTTAGTTAGCATAAACAAAATACCCGAGAGGTGTGTATGTACATGACTAGTGTATTCAAATACTATAATGTCTTACATAATGAATAATTTGGTCTTTTATGATGGTCATGTGGCAAAGCGAGGGATTGCTTCGAGTGTGTTGTGATAAAGAAAGGCATTGTAACGAATTTAGGGATGATAAAAGGAAGAAAGTAGTAACTGATGGAAGAATATTTGGCCTTCTCGGTTCTCAAGGAAGGAACCAAATGAAAAGGACTAATCAATTTTTTGATGGCGTCTTTATTCACTGTGTATTCTTTTCCAAGGCGCTGTGCCGTGAATTCTGATGCCCCATTCACTTCTACTTTACCTGTGCTTTACTTTACGGATGCTCTTGTGATTAGCTTCATCGCTATTCACTGATTCCCAATGTGACTTCTAACTTTGTGCTTTGTGGTTACCGCTTCTTCCTTCACATCGCCCTCCATGTGATACTTTTCTTCCTTTTCTAACTTGGGATCCAAGGGAAGGTTAGCATTGGGCCGCATATCCCAACTCGGCTTAGAGAAGTGGGCCATGAAAACTATTAATCATTGGGCTTACTTGGGCCACTCCAGTGGGTTTGAGCTGTCCTCTGGACAGATCCTTCTTCTCCCGATAAAAAAAACTACATGTAGTTTCTACTTTCTAGGCGCATTTTCCTTCAAAATTTATAGTATTAGAATTTTCCTATTGTGTCATGTTTACTTCAATAAAATGTTCATAAAAAGATATTAATTTGCACGAATTTAAAACTTTTAAACCAAACAATTTAATATTCACTTTCATTCTTAAATATAAGACTTATTTATCTAATTTAATTATATTACTAGTGTTATTTACGATAGCTAAAATTATAGTATAATACTACCAAAACAACTCAATCACATTTAATCTCACATTTCTATTTTGCATTATTAAGATGTATCAATGGGGATAATTTGGGGGTTAATTGAAAATTTTCATAGATTAAGGATCAAATATACCTCTCAAAAATAAGTTTATATTAGGGATAGGAGACTATATATAATTGAGAATGGTCACTCAAAAATTAAAGAATTTCAGAAAATAATTTCAGGCTTTCAACATGAAGTTAAGGAGGCTGAGAGTGTTGTAAAACAAAGGTATGCTAAAAATGGGCCATGCGCATGTCCGTGTAAATTCTGCTCAAGGAAAAAAAAAAGTGTGACCCAACGCCTTTATCTCTGGCAGATGTACTATAACGCCTTGATCTCTGGCAGAGGGACTATCTTGCATACTTTTATAGTTGATTCTAATCTTAACTGGTATTATCAATACTATTGTAAATGATATATTACTATTCTTAAAAACAAACAAATTACGAATAATTTAAAATGAATTATCAGCAAACTGTAAAATATTGAATATTGATTCAACAATTCAAACTACCAATAAATAATCATTACTTATCCAAAACTATATACTACTATAACTTACTTGACATATTGACATTATATTTATGCCATCAATCAGCCACCATCCAATTACACCAAAATCACATAAAAAATTATCAAAAAGGATAACTGATTATAAAATATTTACGGGTTAAGGGATTGCCCAAAAGTTCTACCAAAAGATCAATTTTTTCCTTGAAGTTTTTTTGCAATCAATTTTCCCCCAAAGTTTATAAAAGGGATCGAATAGAGAAACTTCGGAGGACGAAATTGATCCCTTTAATAAACTTTTAGGGCCAAATTGATAAAAAACCTTTTAGATAAAATTGATCTTTACATAAAACTTTTGGGTCAAATATGACTTTTATCCTAAATATTTATGCTCATATTCTTTTAATCACTAAACTAATGGTTATTATCATTAAACTATCATTAGTTTCAACCAACATTGCGTTCTACAATTTGTAAACAAGTTATTTTTTTTAAAAAAAATATTATTGCTCTCAGCTCATCATAGGGCACCCGATTTAAACTTGGTTTGGTTGCACTGGGCTAAGCCCGAGTTGTTGGAATAACAGGTTAGCTACATGTCAGGGTCTGGGATAGACGTGTCGCTAACCTGTGACTCCACGTATGTCAATCATCTTCCTGTCTATCGGACTGAGTGACTGACTACCTTGTTGCTTTGTCGTTTCCCGTCAACGCTTACTCCTGCTCCTTCTTTTTACCATATTTGCTGATTGCGTTTTCACACATGGCTCACGCCATCTTTTATTTATTTATTTCTATTCTCATCCAGAGTAGCATAATTGAGTTGACCCCCGACTGTATTATTTTGGCATCAATTAAGGGAGCAATTTATATTTAAAACAACAAAGTGAGAACAGACATATCAAACTGGTGAATCACGGATAAAATGATCTAACAAAAAAAGACTGGTTTACTTGGAAGCAAAGTGCGTATAAATGTAAGATAATTGAATGACTATGCTGTGAAACATTTTCGTGTTTAGTTAATAATGGATAAAAAATTAATGAATTTTATTATAAATAATAGTAGTAAAATAGTAGGGACGATAATAATGTGTTCTCTTTCTAAGCAAAGCACAACATTTTAATTCTCAAAACAAATAATTGAAAAGGCCCACAAGGCCACAACAACTATTTCCTTTATATATACTAAAAAAACCCACAACAACTACAAACCGGGTTTTCATTGGTGAGTTTAACGAGTAGCCACGTGACCGCGTACAGTGTGAAAGGAAGGTTGAAATTTCTTGGCGTGCAACACTAATTTCTTTATTTTAAGAGGTATGCATGAAGTATGATACCACGTTTACCACGCCAAAATCACGTATGCATCCTGTGGACGATAAGAGCCAGCCAACAAATTAAAGCTAAAGCAATAATATAATACATGGAGAGTGAGTGAGAGTGCAGAGCTAGTCCCTAAGAGCGCAACTGCTCATATCAACGATGAGGTCAGGCACAAGCAAAATGGAGAAGAAAAAGGGAGTAACTAGAAAGAAGTTAAAAGAGAGTATAGCTCAAAAGAAGAGTACTGAGGAGTGGTATGAGAGAGACATGGGAGCCAAAGCTTCAGGCTTTGCTAATTCTACAAATCTGCCTCATTACTCAGTGGGCTCATTGAGACGCTTTCAATCGACCAAGGACATGAATGGGCGCATCGAAGGTCACTTAACAGAAGAGACTGCTTGTGATATGAACACGGGAGAGATGATGGGTATAGAAGTGGAGAATCGTTGGGAGAGGACTAGTTATTGGGACGAGGAGGAGGTATTTAACATGCCTGTACTGATTAATAGCATGGCTGAAGGCTTGCTCATCACACCTCCTGCCTTGCAGACTGGCTTCAACTGGCTCCCTCCTGAAACTCCCTTCCACTTCACTCTCTGGGCTGACTGATTTATACTCTACTCCTCAATACACACACCTTCTACACTCAACTTGTTTTCTTTCATTGACTATACACTTTGCTCTATGTGCTTCTCCTATATATCACACCCAATATATACCTACAGACTCAGTGCTGTTTTTTTTTCTTTCTTTTTTTTGGTGGGGGGGGGGGGGGGGGGGGGTTCAGAATATTAGAATTGTAGTGCTGAAGTGTGAGCATTTGCTACATGTGTCGTAATTTTTCACAAGAAAATGAGGAAACTTTCACTTGTGTCGAGACCTGCTAATCTAATTGATTATTAGAGATGATATTTTTTTTCTTGATGTTTTGTTGCATCACGATTGTCAACCTCTCATGACATTTAATTAACTGCTTAATATTCTAACATTGTCTAAAACTTGTCATCTAACCAGCAGATGCCGCCATCCCAAATCTAATCGTTCATTAAGTACTCTATATTTATCACTCTTAGTTAGGACCGTTTCATTTATAATTTTATAGCTAGTTCCTCATGTTTCCTTTTTGGGCGTCAAGCTAGCCACCGATTGGCTATGTCATCCCATCCCACAATTTAACAAGATTAAAACTAAAAAAATTGACTTTTTATGGGGCTAACTGGGAGCTCTTTTTTAAAAAAAAAAATTGTATTGGCATTTTTATCCCTAGATTGTAAGGCCCTGTTTCTTTTTCGGCTTATATATATATATGCCTGTGTGAGGCCCAGCCCAATAAGAAAGAGTAAATTTCCCAACGAACTGACGAAGACGTTGACGATCGAGTGATCTCATCACGCATGGGACAGATGTGTATCTAACTTTAAACTTTGTTTTCTAATATCCATCCATGGGACTATATAAAAATTGCACCCCCATGCCATGCGAGGGAGGGGCCAATACATAAGCTTAGAACGGTCCACTCTCTACCAAAATAGTTAGCTCAACGCTTTATTTGTGGTTGTTGGCGGACAGCTCATCAGCCAATCTATCGAAGCTATGGAGGAAGATTCCCAACACCACACAATAGATATATGGCAGGTAGATGAAGAGAGACTAGCTTCCATGCTGGACAAGATTTCCCATGATCCCAAATTACTTAGCAAAGCCGCAGGCAAAAAGTCTTGCTGCATCTTCAGAGTTCCAACCAGCTTAGTCGATGTTAACGGCAGAGCCTACCAACCACGCATCGTTTCCATAGGTCCCTACCACCTAGCCCACCCTCGCTTCAACATGATTCAAGAACACAAGTGGCGTTACCTCGGTTCCTTGCTCTCCAGAACCCAGGCCATTGGCTTGTCCCTTCAGGACTACCTCAAGGCTATAGCACCATTAGAATCCCAAGCTAGAGAGTGTTACTCTGAAAAAGTTTCCCTCAATTCCCATGAATTTATTGAGATGATGGTCCTAGATGGATGCTTCATCCTTGAGTTGTTTCGCAAAGTGGGGAGATTGGTCCCCTTTGAACCCGATGACCCACTTGTCACTATGTCTTGGATACTCCCCTTTTTCTATAGGGACTTCCTCAAACTGGAGAATCAGATACCGTATTTCATATTAGAACGCCTCTACCAAATCTCAAAATTCCCTCAAGATGAATCGGCACCGACCTTGTCAACCCTTGCCTTAGGATTCTTCAACAATATCACGCAACGGCCTGACAAAGTCATCGCTCGATTCCCAAATCTTAGGGGAAAGCATCTGTTAGATTTGGTTCGATCTAGCTACCTAACTAATCTGGAGAGAGAACAAAAGAGGATTCCCACGCCAACTCATGTGATCCATTGCGTCTCCAAGCTTAGGAAGGCGGGAATAAAAATAAATCCTAAGGAGAGTGATACATTCTTGGACATCACGTTCAAGCATGGCGTCATACAAATGCCAACCATAACTATTGATGATTTCATGAGCTCTTTCTTGTTGAATTGTGAGGCATTTGAGCAGTGTTACAATGGTTGTTCTGAGGACATAACCACATATGTTACGCTCATGGACTGCCTAATCAATACTCACAAGGACGTTGGGTATTTGTGTGATATGAACATCATTGAGAACCATTTTGGTACGGACGGGGAGGTTGCGCATTTCTTCAACAACGCAGGCAAAGAAGTGGCGTTTGATATAGATATGTGTTACTTGTCTCAGTTGTTCAATGATGTTCATAGGTATTATCTGAGTGGATGGCACGTTCAGTGGGCCAGCTTTAAGTACACATACTTTGATACTCCCTGGTCCTTCATTTCTGCCCTCGCCGCTTTTGTCCTCTTAGTTCTCACCGTGGCTCAGACCTACTTATCCGTCGTTCAGGCGTATAATATTTAATATTTGGCTGCTTATATAATATTTAATATAATTATATGTACAACGGTACAAGTAAGTCAGGGAGGAAACGTTTCCCTTTCCGTCAAATTCATGTTGTGCGATTTTGATGGATTCCACTTTTTTTTTGGCCCAAGATGGATTCCACTTTTAAATTTTGATTTACAAGAATGTTGTCATAGAATACTCTATTATATTTTATTTGGGACTCATATATACTCTATTAAGACTTCGAACTCGTAATAAGCATGCTCGATTCTGAAGTTCATTTGTGAATATGCTATAGATGCATGCAAGTCGCCGCCCGGGGTTTAAGGACCATCACTTTCTATTTGACTAGTGATGTAACGAGCACAAGTCCTTGGGAGAACCACACCCCAAAAGCTAGCTGTTGAGGTTGGGGAGCCAAGGACTTATAAGGTCTCCCTTGCGAGGAAATCTCCCCAATATGAGACTTGTAACAAGTGACTTCCATTGTTGTGTCATGACTCATCAAGATAGGTCGTATCTCTATGATTGGACGAGATGGATCAAATTAATATAATCTCAGGATTAGAAAATGATTTGTTGAGGTTACGTGCAAGGGACTTTCAAGGTTATCTTGAACACTTCATGTGCATAGCTAGGATAGGTGGAGAGATATTAATATTGGAAAACCCATTGCCTATTGCTTAATTGATAACTAACAATATGATTAAATATAAAATTCAGATGACCTTTTCTAAGAATATAATTAAGGAAATGAAATAGTAATGTATATGGTGTATATACTTTTACATTATAAATTAACTTATCGATCAAATAAACTAATTTAGAGATGAAAATCACGAAAATCAATTTACAAATAATTTATTTAACTTTTTTAATATTTTCAAAAAATGATTTAGGTCTTGCAATTGAAAACCGAAGATTAAATTCACTTTTTTGTAAGATTAATAAAGCAAAAAAAGTCACTTTAAATATTATATTTATGCAGCTAATTAACATAATTTATAAACTGAGATATAATTTAATGATATGAAACATAAGTAGTATATTTTCTTTTGATACATATAAGTAGTGTATTTTCTTGGATTCATCAATCAATCATTATAGACGAACAAAAATATAGTGACATAGATAGTTTTCTCTTTTGTCCCAAATAAAATCAGTTTCATCAGTCTATTTTAACGACGGGGATGTAACAAATTTTGATCGTATATTTATTTGACAATAACATTTTTCATAGCACATGAATTCAAGTGATACACACACACATATGCTTTATTTTTATCCTATTAAGCAAAGGTCACGTAACGTTAAAATTAGATAATATAATAGTAATAATGAATGATGATAATCTTAAAAAAATGGAGATTATGGTATAAGGACGTGGAGCGGCATTGTTGATGACAGCGATACATACTTGATAGTCAGGAGATTTGTGGTAAAGAGAAATGCAGGTAGATGGAGCAACGAGTCAAGAAATCGGCTTCCAAAACCTTCCGGTCAACCATAAGGGCCTCACGCTGCCAAACACCTATGTCTGCGGTCCCTTTTTTCATTTCGACCCATACTTAATTAATTATAATCGCTTCCATTTTTTAAGTCAATATAATAACAAATCGATATCGAGTCAGAGTTTCCTATTCCGCTGAATCATGTTGAACTCTTCGAATTCCATGGACGGGCCAGTTCTCGGACATTGTCAAATTGTGCTTGATTTAGAAGAGTTTGTGTGTATGTATATATGTATATATAAAAATTTATATATTATATCGAATCATAGCTTAGATAGATGTGGACATGTTCATATATAGGTGAATATATAAGAAAGGCAAAATGGTTGACTTTCAGCCCTAAGAGGCTAAGACTAACACAAAGTCATTGCCCAGAAAGAAGAAAAAGAAAGACGACTTCCAATCCCTTATCGGCATGTTTCGCTAATCAGTTTTGAAGTTTGAAACTCCAACATCAGTGTGGATAGCGACCTATTCAATTATTAATTGGCGCCAAATAGTTCTTAAGCCCCGCGTGCATGGAAAATATTTAAAAAGTAAGTTAAAACCTGTGAAAGCTAAGCCATCAAGAGCAAATCAACCCATCAGCCTGCATGAAAACTGGAAAAATGACAATGGTTGTTATCATCTTTTAAAAGAAGCGTGTCAAATATGTCTCCATTCGTACGTATGTGCTGGCCCAAGGGAATAAACTTCCAGGCACGCAGAGACTTGTCAACCTCATTTTACTAGTTCAATAATATTATTTGTCGGGTAATTTGAAGACGTCAAAAACTCGGCGACAAGCACCAGACTTGACCTCCCTTTTCCTCTGACTTGTCAATGCTTATTTACCATTTCCAAGACTTCCCAGGCTTAATATATATATGTAGAAGCCATCCAGGCCATTGCCTAAAAAGGATCGAGCCACTTAAGATCTAGCGTTGTATCACACTCATCAATATAATTCATTTATCTCTCACGAAACCTTACACATTAACCAAGAATAAGAAGCCTTTTATCGGATTAAACCTACAGAACCTGCCTGTTGTTTTGAGAAAGATGAGTTCTGGCACTGAGAGACTTATTGTAAGCCAACTTCCTAAACCCACGAGACCACCTAACAGCTACGATGCGAGCTTCCAGGTGCAGGCTGATGAAACATTGGAGCATAGTTACATGAAAGGTGGGAGGCGTCATGATGAACACATAATTGCAGGGGAAAGCAGAGTAAGAGATCGCCTTAAATCAGAAGTGGCGGGTATATTCACAAAATTAGAGAACAAGGGGGGATCACAAGATGATGATAGAGACATTATTCAATCTCGAGGTATTGGTGATCACGACTCATCGCGCAAGCTTGAGCGCTTCAAGGTACGAACTGTCGTAGTTGCTGAAGAAGATGTCAAAGAGGGAGACAAGAAATGATTGACTTCCTCATCGCTGTATATAAGCATGCATGCCCACTTTGGGCAGTTCCTTTCTAGTTTCGGTTATATAGAAACCGGGAACAATGACATATTCTTTCATTTTTTAAAAAAACTTCTTTTAACCTTTACTTATAATTGGAATGATGTCATCTGCTCGAGATGATCACTTCAATGAAATTCGATGAGGTTGGTATAGTTTAGCTGTGTCGACTCGCTTGCTGAATGAAAATTCATCCCCAGAAAAATCAAAAGGGCCTTGACCACTACCACGCAAGCAAGATTGGCAGCTGGCTTTTTTTTTTATGATCAGAAACAGCTGGCTTTTCGAATATCCTCACTAAGGTTTATATAATAATCAGCAAGGTTTTAAGAACGCATACTTTTGCGCAAAAAAGAACGTTAGCAAATAAGAGAAAACGAAAATTAAAACAATATTTTTTGGCGAAGAAAAAATATACTATAAAAGATATATATTTGAAAGATAGTGGTGTCCTTGGGAATGCGAAGTTATTATTCTTCCTTCAAGAGAACGCGCTTGTATGTTGGAGTTGAATAATATAGTGTGATCCATCCGGTTCCCAAAAGAAGCCAAATCAATCGCGTTTGCAAAATCAAACTGAAGGAGGGAAATAATGATGAAACATTTATATATACAGAAGGCAACAATATATGGATTGAAAAGAACGTGATGGTAGACGAATATAGAAGCAAAGGCAGGGTAATTAATTTGACAGCTTCGAAAATCAGTTATATTAGTTGAGTGTGCAAATCCAGTGCAAATCAATCTAATTAGAAAGCAGTTTACCACGAAATAAGTGATACAACGGATCGGAGGTCATTATACATGAGACAGTTGTAATATTGTATAGTGCCACTAACAAAAGAAAAAAACGGCGGAGAGGTAACCGCTTTGCGAAGTGAGAAGCCATGACACGTGAATAGCAAGGGCGCGCATAATAAACACATGAAAAGTCAATAATTCTGGTTATGGTCGAGCTTAAACCATTTACTCAATACTCTAATCATGTCCTCACTTGACTTTCTCCTCCCCACCAGCTCTATCCCATCTTTAAAATGCCATTAAAAACGAATCTCTCTCACAAGATAATACTGTTTGCTAAAAGAAAAATACAGGTCTTTCCCAGTACAAAGCACTTCATAGGATCGGATAAGTAATCAAATTTCGACCCTCCATATTCAACTGAATTCGGGCAAATAAATTTGATTACTTTTAAAGTATGTCTATTAGTAAAGAATTCAGTTTCTGAAAAAATGATAGTAATTAACAAGCTTATTTTTATTTATATACTATACCCTTTGAAAAAATCTCTCTTAAAAAAATGTGAACTTTCGAAAATCATATATGGACATATCAAATCTGAAAATCCCACATAGTTCTCCATAATAAGTTCTATGCATAGTAGGAAAACTGTTTCCGTTTAGATCTCTCTCACTCACCATGTACAAAATAAAATACATACTTTCATATTTGGAAATAATAAAAATATGGTCGTGCTTGATTGTTTGTCATTATTTCATATTTAACACCCCTCCAAATCTAGGCGGTTCGGAATCCCAAATCTAGGGGCCCTTGTAAAACAATGGTTACGAAGCAAATCATTCAGAATCGAAACCTTCTGGTCTCTGATCAGCTCGATCGTACGCATCATAAATTTTTCTGTTGAAAAGAATAATTCGCTAATTTTTCTACACTCTTTTTTTGGATAAATTTTTTCTACAAGCTAATTTGAGACAATTCATCCTTATTACCCTTTTTCTTTTACCTGAATCCATATTACCCTCGAATCATGGTATTACAGATACGTACAGTACTTTGATGTACAAATTAAACATCATTATATTTTCAGAACGTGTCTTTCACTTCGGTTAAAAACACATGCGCATGCATGTAGCGCGAAGCGTTGTAAATAAATTAACCAGTATAAAATACAGTGGTATATTCAAGACACAAGAATAATTTCATGGCAAAGCAATCGCTATCAAGGGAAGGTGACATGTCGCTTTAGCTTCAATCCAATGGTATTGTTTTCCATGCTTGAAATAAAATAATGGAGTCTGCTTTATTTCCACTATGGGAATCCCTCGTCTGACAAAGCGCAACTTCTTTAGAAGGACACATCACCAAATAAAGGGTATGGAGGGCTACAAGTTTGATGTCTAGAATTGCCCCTACATAGCTCCCAGAAGCTTGTTCGTGCTTCATTATTATATTAATCATTAATTCTTACATAATCCTGAGAGAATATAGTGTTGGTTGGAACGTTATTAGGATACCAGCAACCCACGAGAATTCAACAAAATAATCATCCATTCCCATTGACTATAGTCTCTCCACTTGCTCACTTAGATATCTTTACCAATTACCAAGCATGTTCATTTTCTCCACTCTTTTTTATGGTCAATAACCGAGAGCCTCCTAAGGAGGATGAAATACAGTACACACATCGGAGAAATTCTTCTACACATCAAATAATTGATCAGCATTGGACCTTCAAACAAATTAAAGCATAGACTTGCCAGTAGTTAAAACAAATTGAAGTTACGCTAGCTATACGTAGTTTATTTGTGCTCGAGGGAAGAATGCATGGCTGAAAATAAAGCTGTAAATGGAGCTGTAAGAAGACTATGATGATTAATATTATATATAAGAGACTTGTGAGATATTTTTATATTAAGGCAAACAAGGGGATTTCAAGACGATTCAAGAAAACAAGGTCTGCAACTCTAACTACAGAAAAGAACACCGAAAGACTCGTTTAATAATGCACATTGCACAACCATTTATAAAAAAGCATGTTTACAATATTAAGGTGCATCATCAACAGACATCGCACATATATACGGTTATGTACAAAAGGGGAGAAATGACGCAAATAAGCTAAGGGAAAAAAAGTTGCACACACCACACAATACACTACTCACTTCTCATACTACGTTCCATTGATCTCTTCACGTCGAAGCAAGTGTCGATGTGAGAGCTCTCCCATAGTTTATCACTACAGGTCACCTTTATTACTAGCTTTTTTTATATAATAATTTCCGATTCAAGCATGACCATATATAGAAAGGAGAGTATTAATTAGGGGCGGAAGTTCCAGAGGTATGGATCCTGAGACATGTAATCTTGATGAGCAGCAACAGAATCCCAATCCATTGGAGGAGGAGGAGCGAGCATCATTCCTTCAGCCATATTAAGGAGCACATTTGGCATATCAAATAGCAAATCCTCATCCACAAACTCTTCATTCCCTCCCACGGTGTTGTCTATTACTGCGGAAGAAGTAGCCTCCCCACTTCCAGCAGAAGACAAAGCATCATTAGCAGCCCCGACGGCGGCGGCGGCGCTGGCAGCAGCCACCTGGATGTCAGACGGCGAGGCAGACGCCGGCACCGGAAGAGAAGAAGCGGAGTCGGGGAAGTTAAGGTCGGCATGTGGGCCCTTGAGAGCGAGGGCAGCCACGTCATAGGCAACAGCAGCCATCTCAGGGGTAGGGAATGTTCCTAGCCAAATACGGTTAGGTTTCTTGGGCTCACGAATTTCAGAGACCCATTTTCCACTGCTCCTACGCCTCACTCCCTTGTACACAGGGTGGCGCCCAGTAGTACATGAGGATGAAGAAGAAGACTTGCTTGTTCTGCTTCTGCCAAACATGTTGTTTTGATATTATTGTTGGTTGTGGCAGTTGACAGTTGGAGGGAGCCATTTATGGGAGGAAGGAGAAGCGGTTGGGAGGTATAGTGAAGGTGCTTACCAGTTGTTTCTGAACTGCCGTTTGAAGAGAGCTGGGTTGTAAGCCAGCTTGGTAAGTGTTGGAACTCTGGGTTGGAGAAGACCGTGTTTCTCAATAGTTTTTTTTTCTTAATTATATATATGTATTCTAGTTCACTACTGCCCGTTTATTTCCACTTTTTTTTAACTATAGCCATTGATGTGATGCGGCTGTAGGTGGGTCGTGAGGTGTGAGGACATAGATTTTTTTCGACAGTGGACAACAGGAGACGATTTTGCATTTGTTTCTGACGTGTGATTATCGTGTGAGTGAAGAATGTAGACATCAGTGAACCTTAAGGTCTCTATATGTTTCCCTGTGTCTTGTTTTTCCTTCGTCTGATTAGGTGGTAGAAGAAAAGAGGACGTTTATGTGGTGATCGCCATCACGAGATCTAGATGGCAACATGAAGGGGGCGAGGAGCTGATAAAACGTCCACATTGTTGTCCCATGATACTAGTTGGTCAACACGCAGGAGAGGAGCAAATTTGTGGCCATTAAATATGTATATTCACACTCAAGTTTCAGGCCAGTCATACATATGTCAGCGTCAAAGCTCGTCATAGTATTTTTAAGGTCATTGTTAACCGCTAGTTACTGAAATCGACCACCCTTGATATTGGTACTGCATTTGCATTATAAGGTGTTGCATATCTGGCACTCGCCTCCATATGTTTAAGTGTCATCGCACCTACTGCATGGCTGCTGGCTGGCTATGATCCAATGCATAGGTGCTCCTCATCTCTTCTCTTAAGGGTAACATTCGTGTCACTCCCATTACAGTATATATTAACAATTATTGTAGCTCGGAAAAAAATTAAGATTATTGTGGTTTCTATCTATTCATTTATAAAATCAAATTTTCTACTCATGTACACACACTTTTTTGGGCCATCATTCCTTCACATAACTGTGTGCAATATGGATTGTTTTTACGCGACGTATCTTTTTATTATTGGAGCAATTAATATTATATTATTGTACAGAGGCTTATAGTTTTCATACTAATTGATAAATACGCCTCCTAAATTTTATGAGTGTGTGTCAAGTGCATTATGTTGGTATTGTAGACACTTTTCTCTTTTTGCCCCTTCCATCAGCTGAGGTCCTCTCTAAGCTCTCATTACATATATAGTACTCTTAGAATTTAAATTTGTACTTTTATAAAATAATCATTAAAATGTTAAATTTTAACATTAAAGACCAATTAAATTTAATTAGCTATATTTTGATATTAGCGGTTTACTATTACAATAAAGAGCACAATATAAGTTATCAAAGATAGAATCAAATCTAAATTAAACCATTCAACTATTGATGTAAGTAGACGAATATTTCGGTGTGGTGCACAGTAGAGTTGTTTTATTATTTGAAGTTAGTACTAAGTAAAACAATGCTTGTAAAATTCTCACCCCTATATAAAAATTAAGTGACATGTTTAGATAATAGACAGTATATGAAAGAAAAGTAACGGGAATGGAGAGGAGGAGATACATTCCTCTCCCACCATTCTATCCATATGAACTAATTATTAAAAGATTATGTACTTATAATCATCTTAATAAATAATATATGTTGATAAATGAGACAGATGATATTCCCTCTATTCCTGAATATAAGATCATTTTCAAATTTCAATTTGTTATTAAATATAAGATCATTTTCTATTTTCCCAACTTTTTCCCAAATCAACTCAAATAATGTTTATCTATAATAACATACAAGCAAGAAAGGTAAAGTGAGGGTAAAGGTATATATGGTTAGGCTAAATTGGTAATATCATGTGTTAATAACTAACATTCCTAATCTAATCAAATTAGGAAAAATGATCTTACATTTAGGAACAGAGGGAGTATATAAGAACAATTTTAAAATATATTTTAATATAAAAAATGGAAATATTGATGACTACATTTTAATTCCCACTTATATTAATGCCATACATGATGATCGCCCACCTCGTGTGTGCTGTTCTTGAGAGGGATAAGTGATTTTGCAAAGCCGTCGACGTCGGAGCATCATGTAATTTGAGTGCATGCACTTAAATAATTGCATTATCACGCAGTTGACCAATTTAGGCACTGCCAAATGTACGGACTTGCATCCAATTATATATTCATAATTAACAATATAATATTGCGGACAAAGGAAATAAAAAAGAAAACAAAAGATTTAGGGGGAGCAAACCTACAGTCTGTGCTTTCTATTTGTGGGAAGCGTTGTGCTTTCTAATTAATATGTATAAATCTGTACGGAAACAGGCGAAAATTCGAATCCTCGATGCCTTTGAAACTTTCTAGTTGTTGCTTATGGTGAGAATGAATGTCTAGTTTTGTAGGGATAGTTCATTCCAATTCAAGACAAACAACTGCAGTGCTACATATATATGTATAGGCCCGTCATAATATAAAAGGGGCAAGAAAACATAATCTTGGCAGAGAAAAATTTACCTCTCAACACTTGTTAATGTATTCCACTCTGTCGTAAATATTGGACCTATTAATTGGGAAGGTAACTTAATAGTAAATATAAAATATATTTTTATTTTTTCTCAATTTCCCGCAAATTAACCTTATTATATTATTATATTGATACTCCTCAATCCTCAGTAGTAAAATAAAGGGAGAATGACAAAAAATGACACTTGAATTTGAGTTGGACAAAATGGGGTCTCCAATTCCAAACTTGGACAAATAAGGGATAGTCCCCAATTTATCCTAAATGAAATTTGTGACTTCATGCCAAAGAGTAGTGAATGACATATTTTAAAGTAGTTAACAACGATACTTGAGTAGTTAACCATTAACTACTTAAGTATCGCTGTTAACTACTCAAGTATCGCTATTAACTACCATTTGCAATAACTACTCAACTATCGCTGTTAACTACTTTAGAATATGACATTCACTACTTTTTTGGCACAAAATCACAAATTTCATTTAGGACAAATTGAGGACTATCCCTTATTTGTCTAAGTTGGAATTGGAGACCCCATTTTGTCCAACTCAAATTTAAGTGTATTTTTTTGTCATTTTCCCTAAAATAAACAAGAAAGTATGGGTAGGAATAAAAGTAGATGTTAGGACACGTTAGTTGAATTGCCCATTGCATTGCCCATTTCCCTTCCACGTTTGTTCCCTATTTCTCAATTTTACACGTTCAGAGTCCCTCATGTGGCCCTCCTACGAAGCCCACTGGGCCCATTATTCCTAAGTCGGACCATGTCCCGCTTCCCTTGTGAATTTGTTAGTTGATGTTGATAGATAAACAAACATATTGTAATTAAACAAAACGTGACCTATTTTTTATTAAAAAACCAAAATAATAATTACTTGCCTTCTTTGTTGTAATGATATTGGGAGTGTTGAGAATTAGAGAGGATCATAAAGATGACAGGAGAGAAAAAGAGTGAGGCCAAATAAATTGATATAGGTTTTATTACGAACCAATAAATCAATACAAAGGTCTGTGTCATTAATAACCATATCTTGGTTTAGGTGTTTGCAGCTATAAGAAGCAAAGAAATTTTCTGCAAAAGAAATTCATGATGCCCGTGCCATGCGAGCAGTGAAGTGTGGCACACTCTTCCTTCTTTTATTTCCTTTTACTATGAAATTTCCCTTATTATCTACTCCCCCCATTCCTAAATATAAGACCTAGATAACTTTTTTTTAGAAAGATTAAGGTTACGAAATAGGTTATTAAATGATGACATATTTGATATCTTTTAAGATTATCCATTAGCTTATAGGTAAAATAAACTAGTTTAAGAGAAAAAATTAGGTAAATCAATTTATAATTAACTTATTTTTTGCTTTTTTTAGGATTTTTCAAAAAAGTTATCTAGGTCCTATATTTAGGAATGGAGGGAGTATCATTTATCAACTCTTGTACTTTTCTTCATTTCTTAATATTTGTAATCCTGAGACTTGCTACAAATATTATAGTATATCACACTTGTGATTACAGGGAATGGGGGGTGCATGCTTTATTCTAACTATCTATGGTGAGAACTGAGAAAGACATTGCCGATTTTCCTTCCATGTTTGTTCCTTATTTCCCATTTTTCAACCTTCAGAGTCCAGTCGCCCTCCTACGAAGCCCACTGGGCCTACTATTCCTAACCCGGCCCATGTGCCTCTTCCTTGTTGTGAATTTGTTAGTTGATGTTGATAGATAAACAAATAACCTCGTACTGTAAATATAAGATCCATTTGTTTTTTTTAAATGAAGAAAGTAAAGTAGTCCACTAAATTATAACATACTCCCTCTGTTCCTAAATATAAGATCACTTTGGGGAAGTGGATAAGTTCCTAAATATAAGATCACTTTCTATTTTGTCTCAATTTTGGTCCAAATTACCCCTATACTTCTTAACTCCCTCACTTCTCTCTCAAATCCCTATTTGTCTTTTAAATTTAAGTGAGGGGTATTTTGGGAAGATCATGTAATCCTAATTCATTGGAAAGTCTTCCTTAATCTCTCCAAATTAGTCAAAGTGATCTTATATTTAGGAACGGGGGTAGTATATTATATGTATCCTCAATTAAAAATAACAATTTAGAGGAGTCTTATTATAATTAGGAAGGAAGAGGATTATAAAGTAAACAGAACATGAGGCTCTTTTTTTTATCAAAAAACAAAATAATGATGAGTAGCTTTCTTGGTTGTAATGATGATGGGAGTTGATCACATATTGACAACTTAGCCTCGGCCAAATGAGACATTTGGTTGGGGGCTACAAAATAAGACGCATTTTGAGACGAAAAGAGCATATCAATGGCTATAAATGCAACACAGTCACAGAATGCCCCACTCATCCATTCCATCCGCCATACCCTCCATTGAGTTTTCCTGCATTTCATCATACATCTCTTTGACTCTCCTGCCACGCCGCTTAATCTCATTATTTAATTTCTCTGTCTCTACATGATTCGTCTACTACTGCGCATACACACATATAAATTTATATAGCAATTCACGAGATATGGATGCTTGAATTTCCTTGAGCTGTTTATTGCTTTTCATGAATGAACCTCCCTGGATACGAAATCTATAACTTTTCATGCAATGCGAGGTCTCCTAAAACATGATGATTCATAGGCCCCACTTCTTTTGGATGACCACAAGATCTCCATTCTTTGTATGCTAACATACATGTATTATGTAAGTGACAACTGTCTATATATAGGCAGCGACTTAGAAATTTTAATATCAGCCCCTTATTTCCGGATTTGGATTTTCTAAGCTACCTTTTTTCTAAGCCTCTCTAAGCGTCTCGATCATGACCGTCCAAAATGATCCAACCGCTCAAAAAAGGAGATACATGTTTACACTCACCTCACGCCACCATATCTCTCTCTCATTCCTAACTACTTCCCCATTATTTTCTCTCTCTCATTCCTTAACTACTTCCCCATTCAACATATTTCTGGGCAAAAAAAAAATAGTTTTCATGATTATGATCTTTATGCAGCATCAAAGAGATGAAAAAATTTTGCCCCTCCTCTATTTCTTGGCCAAATGTAAATTTTTTTTGTTGAGATTTAAACTAATGTGAGTTGCGAAATTGAAATAATTAAATATGGTAGTCGCAAAACACGAAGTCACTGAACACGAAGAAGAAAATGAATAGGCGTATGTTATTTTCTGAAATGATTGAAAATGGAAATCATTGCCAATTCAGCTTTGGTCAAATGCTGTGCAAAAACACCACCAAATATGAAAGACCATTTTTTTCCTGTTTTTCATTTCTCTTTTTTATTGGATTGATTTTTAGTGTTGTCAGCGTTTGATCCAAGTGATTGAATTTCAATGATGTCTTCGGCGCAGTGACTTGGTCAGCGATGTGGGGAAGGTTACCAGTGAAGTAGTTACATGAGAGAGAAATGGGGAGAAGGGATATGGTGGAGTAAGGTGTAGGAGAGTATATGGGTTGTGAGCCATTAGATCAAATAGATGGTGAAGATAAGGGGAGGCTTAGAGAGGCTTAGAAAATGGAGGCTTAGAAAATCCAGATCCCTTATTTCCATATGCGCCACCAGAGGTGGTGTGTTTGTGCGGAAAGGCGGTCCCACCCTGTAGTGATATGCACAACCACAATCAGTGCTTGACTCTCCCACCTCCTATTTCAATTCCATGCCCCCTCCTAGCTACTACTAATAATATAATACAACTTATGCAATTTCATTTGATTGATTTTTTTTTATTTCTATGTATATTTTAAAGTGCAGAATATCAAAATTGTAAAAGGGATAATATCTTGAAAAAGTATATCAAGGACTCACCAAACTATCTTTCATATTAAACCATGATTTTCTAAAGATAATCCCTACAAGAATAATATTCATGATCGGAAGAGTGATCTTATGCATTCATGTCTCTTCCTTGTAAGTAATAATCTCTTTGTTTCTAAATATATGATCTATTTGAGGACACATGTTTGTCTATAAATATAAAATATCTTTCTTTCTTTTTGCAGTTCTTCCCAAATCACCCCGTCAATACTTTTCATTATTAAGTAAATAAATTAAAAAAAGTTAAATCGAAAATAAAGGTAGGTAGTCATGGAAATTTCATAATATGATGTGATTTTAACAAATTTAATCAACATATTTAATGTAATTAAATTATTTAAATATATCTTATACTCCCTCCGGTCCTAAATATAAGACCTAATTGATTTTTTTGGAAAATCCTAAAAAAAGTAAAATAAGTTAATTATAAATTGATTTATCTAATTTTTTCCTTTAAACTAGTTTATTTTATTTATAAACTAATGTATAATCTAAAAATATATCAAATATGTCATGATTTAATAGACTATTTTGCAACATTAACCTCTCCAAAAAAAAGTCATCTATGTCCTATACTTAGGACCAGAGTTAGTAGTATTTAGGAAGGGAGAAAGGAAGAAAGAAATTGATGTTGCACACCGTACTACTTCCTTTTCTGTCACTTCAAACTGAAACTTATGCACGCATCGTTGAGTTATTACTTGTGCACTCCTCGTCGTGCCATATTATATTGTCCATGATGACCTCATATATATTTAAATGAGAACCCTTGCTATAAACACTTACTTCCATTTTTAATTTTAGGTCTCATTCACTGATGGCCCAGCATCAATCTAGTTATTACTTTTGTGGAGGCGTGGCGATTCACATTAATTCACGCAAGGAACTGGATTCTTTCTTTATTTCAATTCTTTTTTTTTTTTGGGGGGGGGGGGGGGGGGGCAATTTCATAGCTATTAGCTACAACCAGCTGCGGACTTCAAAGTGTGCGGCATCTATATCTATTCTGTATCTTAATTTAGTGGGTGGATGTGTATCTTCTGTTGTACGTAGGTGTGTGTGTGTACACATATACATGAGAGCGAGTTTCCAATTTGAAGTATTCATGTTTAATAGAATGAATTTGAGCTACAAGAAAATTAAATACATATATATAAGAAGTTATCAACAACAAAGTTTATATACATATAGGCCGTTGCAGCTGATACAAGCGTGTGGTGATGGACAGTAATTGATTATGAGATCCCCACGCATTGATCATTCTTCTCTCTCCGATTTGACCATCTCCTTCATCATCAAACACAAAATGAAAGTCTTCATAAGAGTTTTTTCTCTTCATTTGGTTACAATTAAACCATTAAATATATGTCCGAAGTCATATTACATCATTATATTGGACTCGGATTAATGAGTAGTGCGTGTACTTTCCTTAAAAAGGCAGGAAGAAAGAAATAGGAGTGAGGGGCATGCACGGGATGGAAAGTTCTGCAGCTGCTTATAGTGTAAGCTATCAGTCTATTCTCTGAGTCTGTCCCTCATATATAGAGATCTTCCCCCACTAGTCCTCCCTCTCTATTACCCTATTCACCACTCAATTATTCATTCTCTCATGCATAGACACATACATAGATATCATTGTTTTCTTTTCTCACACTCCTCTCCCGCCCCTATACCCTACTCCTTCCGATTGACATCGCTATATTCAAAATTTTAGTTATTAAAAGTACAAAGATTGGTGTAGCTGAAATTAGTGGTGGGTACAATCCTTTCTTTTATTTCGATGTGAGGGTAAAAAGTCATGTAATAATGATAAAAACATATGAAAAGAATGCAGAATATGGAAATGCATTACAGAGAGGCGTACGAACGAGCTGGGGGGAGGGGGGGCAAAGACTCAGAAAGGATTTGTCATTTATGAATGGGCCCTGCCACACTGCTTAATGCATGATGTTAACAGCCAACGCCTTATCCTTCGTCCGATGTTATTGCGTCGATCGAAGCTCACACAGTGTTGAATAGTAGTAGTAGGAGTATAATGAAATGAAGAGGACAAAAGCATAGCATGGTTACGATTATTAATGTTGTAGGCGGGACATCCTAAGCCCTCACGTAGTCATGTACACAGAGGTTTGGCCTAGATGGGTCGAAGGTCAAACATTCATACATTCATTTACGCTACATACGTACTCTCCTACTACCAAGTCTCACTATTCAACTCATCACCTCAGGGTTGGTCTTGTGGGTCTCACTTTTTTAATTAAACACACGGAAATACAACAATAATAAATCCCGTAAAAAATTAATTAATACTACCTTCGGTCCTAAATATAGGACCTAAATAACTTTTTTTGGAGAGTTTAAGGTTGCAAAATAGTCTATTAAATCATGACATATTTGATATATTTTTAGATTATCCATTAGTTTATAAGTAAAATAAACTAGTTTAAGGGGAAAAATTAGGTAAATCAATTTATAATTAACTTATTTTGCTTTTTTTTAGGATTTTTCAAAAAAGTCAATTAGGTCTTATATTTAGGACCGGAGGGAGTATAATTATACATTAAATTTGTTTGGAGAAAGCAAGGAAAAAGACAGCTACAAAAGTCCTTGATCGAATTTTACTTATTAATTAATACATACGCTGCATGAACATTTTATTGATTTGCATGACAGCTATGTATATGAGAGTGAGGCTAGGAGGATCAGATTTAGAAGAGGTGGAGGAGTCCACGAGTTAGTTAGTTAGTTAATATGGTTTTAAAGTTTCTCATCTCTCAGTTTTTTTTTTGTTACATGGGTTTAAGCGATCGGCCTAACCTGCCTGTTGTATTAAGCCTATTAGTATTGGCCCGTTTAAAGTTTAAATCCAATAAGTTCATAAGTAAATGATTGTAAGTCTGGCCCTCGGGACCAATTGACCATAATAATAGCATGGAAGGGAAGGAGACAATGGGGCCAGTGGGGTCCACCATGGCGTACCTCTCAAAAACATCACAACCAAATAATTTTTCAAGCATGAGCAGGTTAAGAATGTTTATCATATACAGGTGTCAAGTGAGACTAATTCCTTGTTAATCTACAGTCCTTGTATAAGGGCATATTGACATGTGATTTTGGTCCATTTACAAGAGTTGGAGGATCGAATCCCAACCACTTGCTTAAGAAATGAGAATACTTGTCACTCAGATAAACTCAACTCGCTAGCTTAAAGTTCATCGTATTTTAGTCACCTGCTCTTCCCCGGCCCGCCAATACAAAACAAACAGGAAGCATTGAACTGATTATATGATTTTCACTAGTTAGCTCTTGGCCATTGTTGATTTAAGGAGAGCTATCTATTAGGAAAGGATCATAGCGCCTGGGGTGTCAATTGTTAACTGTTGTTTGCTCCGTTGTATATATAAATATAGAAATTGATCCTATTGGAATGAAGATGCTCCGTCCATATACACACCCATGTACCCATACCTATGGCGTGAGCATTATGGTACGGCGACCTGCCACTTTTCCTGTCTCATCTGATAATTCACATTCGCTCATGGATTTAACATCACACTCGGTAAACCCTGTCCTATACATTGTTAATCACTTTGTAGAAGCAGTTTTCTGCTTCTAATTAATTCAAATTTGCACATATATTGTGTAAAACCTCTAACATTTATATGTTATTTTTCCCTCATTTCATTAGACATATATACGTTAATATTACTTCAAATTATGTCAAAAATTAGTTTAATCTTTCAAGTAGATCAAACTATTTGGATACAATGAATGGTATGTATACCTTATCTGTACGCACGTTTGTGTATATGGTGTAAATAGTAAGCATACAATGTATAGGAAGTTGATAGTGGTGCAATCCAAATTTTCCACAAGAAGCCTTGTTTAATCAAACTAGATAGCAAACTAAATGCTTAAATGTAAGAATGAGACTGGTAAAAGGAATATCAATGAATATCAATGTATGACTTGAAACTAACAAGTTGAAGTTTAATGTGACTCAAACAATCAATAGGTTCACTTAGCCAATTTCAATAACCAATTAATTGTGAAGAAAAATCCACAATTCGAACTACCCTACAATTGCTCTTAATTTCTCTTAAAGTTCTTATTTATAAATGTTTACCCAAATAATAAATAAAAAGATAATAAGAGTTAATGTCCAATGTTCCACCACAACTAATTAATCCTAATGTTAATTCATTCATGCAAACACTTAACACTAACAATCTATCAACCAAGTAACCTTGAATTAACACAAGATATTCACAAAGAGGATAATTAAATCATGAATCCATAAATTCAATTCATCCCAAAGCTAAAATAGCACAATGTCAAATGTCTAACAAGAGAGAAAATAACATAAACAACATAATCCTTCGCTTCTATCATTCTCATACAAAATATATACTACCTCCGGTCCTAAATATAGGACCTAGATGACTTTTTTGGAGAGGTTAAAGTTGCAAAATAGTCTATTAAATGATGACATATTTGATATATTTTTAGATTATCCATAGTTTATAAGTAAAATAAACTAGTTTAAGGGAAAAATTAGATAAATCAATTTATAATTAACTTATTTTGCTTTTTTTAGAATTTTTCAAAAAAGTCAATTAGGTCTTATATTTATGACTGGAGGGAGTATTAAATACAAAATCAATTACATAAATCAATCCCTAGAATCCTAGGTAAATTGAAATTCAAAGAGGAAGTGAGATGGAGAACAAATAACTCCCTTTCGAAGAACCTAAAGTTCAAGTCGCCTTCTTGCACTCCCAAGAACAATGAAGAGACTTATTTATTTATGGCATAAGGAAGAAATGGAGGAAGAAAGTGAGAAATGGAAATGTAGTGATGAAGAAAAATGGAAGAGATGAAGAAAGGTGAAGAGGATGGGGATGGTGTGAGAGAAGATGATCAGAGGGTTGGTCGTGGCTAGGGCGCTTTCATGGGTGGTGTATGTATTCTCTTTCTACTTTTTCTTTTTGGCCCCTCTTTTATGGGTCAGCTTTGTATTCACTCAACCTAATAACTTTCAATTCATCCTAATGACTATTCAACGTCCCTACAAGTAAAAATGCTATAGAAAAATGATTAAATACCCTATAAATTAATTATATATAATTAACTATCAATTATGAAAATTAATCCTATTTTATGCTAATTTCTTATGAATCTTGCGATTTATCAATTCCCCTACACTCCTCTCCATATATTAGGCACAAATCTTAAAATTATAACTTACTGCGTACACCTCTTCATATATTTCAACATGCTTCTTTCTTTTGAAATATTCCAAAAATCCACACACACACACACACACACACACACACACACACACATATATATATATTTGTTTTGTGACCACATGCGATATTTGTCAGACCAATGCAAGTTGATGAAAAATTTCACCTTAGCTAGATATAGCAGTAATTTGTGGTATTTGATTTAAGTTGAGCTGCGTGCTTTATTACTTGATGACATGATGTTTTTAAATAGATCTTGTTGTTAAATCTTCAAATTGACAAATAATAAAAAAGATGTTGTCATGAGTAGGTGTTATTACTGTGCAATAATGCAACTGAAGGAATAAATGATTTCTGAGTTTATACAGATAATGTGGAGACTGTGGCACTGTGCGGAGAAAAGCGAAGACTGAGTTCCTCTCTGTTGTCTTCATGGTAAATAAAATGGGGATTGGGAACCTTGTCTGAACAACAACAGAAAAGGGTGCGGCAGAAGCGTAGTTTTGTTTTCTTGTTTTTAACATATTCAACTTTTTGGCCATAACAACAATCCTTATTCAACTCTATGCCTTTATTGCAACCCATATAAAGACCATCGGTAAAAAATCCATCTGATGGAAAGTCGCGACTGTTTTGTTTTCAAACGAATCACGCAGTCAGCACACAATATATATGTAACTCTAATTTCATTTTCAAGGGACTTGCAATATTTCGTTCGTTAATTAAGTCATATCGGCGTCCTTTATTAGGTCCATGAATATTTTAAGTGATGCTTTCAAATTGTGTTGGGGACAAACTAATATTGCTTCCCTTAGAGGGTAATTTATCTATAAATATGATCTGAATATCAACAACAACTATCACTACAAAACAAATGCCTGTTAGTCACGTTTGAAAATGGTGAAATTTGTGAAGTATGTGGCGTAGGAAATTTTTTTGTGGCGTTGAAATCCATACGCCACAAATCGAGGCGTAACAAACTTGTGTCACGTATCATACGCCACATAATTTTAATGCAATAAAATCATATCGCGCATAACCCATGCGCGACATAAGGTGCAGTGAAAATAAAAAAAAACTGCAGCTTGCTGCAGGTTTTAAAAAAATAAAAAAATAGGAGATAATAATTAGAAAGAAGGAAAGAGAGTGTTTGAAGTAGAGGGAGTAGAGGGAAAAATAATTAAAAGCTAGTATTATAATGAAATAAAAGAATTTGAATTATAATGAATGAGAAAAAAAACAAAGTATTAACGAATGATAAAGTGTATACCTTAGATTGTGGAAGATTTTAAACAATGAGCCTGCAAAAAAAATTAAGTATAATTAGTTAAATGAGAAATTAAATATGAAGAATGGAAGTGAAGAGGAGGAAAATAATGGAGTAGAGGAAGAGGAGAAAAGAAAGTGGGGAGAGAGTAGGAAAAAATAGAGAGTGGGGAGGAGAAAATGTGAGAGAAGTGAAGTTTATATAGGGAGAAAGTGGGAAGAGTGGAGGGAAAAAATTTAAATTTTTTACAGAAAGTGGAGGGTATGTGTGGCGTATGGATCCATACGCCACACATATGACTTCCCAAACATGTTTGTGGCGTATGGATCCATACGCCACAAACATGTTTGGGAGTTATATGTGTGGCGTATGGATCCATACGCCACAAAGAAAGCCCATGCGCCACAAAAAATTTAAATTTAAGTTTGTGTCACGTTTATGTCAAGTTTGTGACGCACAAACATGTCCATGCGCCACAAAGAAAGTCCATTCCAGTTTGTGTCACGTTTGGGGAAGTCATACGTGACAAACAAAGTTGATTTTGTCACTCTTGCCCCATGCGCCACATACCCCACGTGACTAGCTTACTATTTTCTTGTAGTGTATACATTTGTCCCCGGACTGAGTGCAACCCACTAAATGAGTTATTTTAAGTGAAATGTACATTTTGCCCTCTAAACCTTCGTTTATATATAAGCTATTTTTTTTTGGAAATATTTTTAGTCTAATTTTATCATAGAAATATAAATAGGGGTCAATTCCTTTCTATTTTTACTGAAATATTAATGGTTAATGTCAACAATTTAGAAGTCAACATGAATATTTGAATAATATACATAATATAATAAATATTACTACGTTATAATTAACACCTTTAAGATTATTCTAAAACTAAAAAAAATATTCCAGACAAAGTAACTTTGAAGCGAAAACTTCCCTAGTAAAATAGGCTTTTTAATCCTTATAATTTTTAATATGATCAAAATAATGGGCTATCAATATGTTGTTGTATTGCTAAATCCTCTAAACCTGTGATAGAGCTGTTGATGTCGGGAACCAACGAAGTCTTATGCTACTAAATACTACTAAGTTGATGAACCATGAGTTAATTGACCAACCATGGACAATTTCACTTTTCGAAGACATTTTAATTAAAAACGAAGGTCCCATATGCATACTGTTCCTTCTATATAAGGAAGCGGCAACTGTAGGTACAAAGCTAGTTTAAAAAAAATAGGAAAGACAAGTGAAGGAATTGAAGGGTGTGAGAGATGAGATGATGGGTGGGAATAATTGGTAAAAGTCAAAAAGGGGGGATCCAAGGCAGCGAGCAGGAGGCGTCAGCATATTAAAGGCCCAACTGGGCTGTCCTCCATTGGTGCTGATCTCACTTTAATGAACACCAACGTGTCAATGTTTAATTAGACCCAATAATTATTCAATTAAAAATAAATCAAATAGAGGGTTTATGGGAAAAAGACAAATAAAGTCCTCTAAATATGTAAAAAGACAATCAAAGCCGCTAGATTTCAAAAAGGACAACAGATGTCACAAACAATAAATTAACTAATACAACATCTTCATTAACAACATGTATATTCAACCATTGCATCATCTATATCAATAACTAGAACGTAGCAATTAATCACAACAGTATTCTAATTAACCACAACAACATCCCCTTTCAATGAACAATTAGAATGTTGTTAATTGACCTTCATTGTCTTTTTACAAATTTAATGACTTTGATTGCCTTTATTATAAATATTCACAGGACTTTATTTGTGTTTTTACGAAGGTGTTTATTGTGTTGGCAGGTGGTTTTAGGATGTGAGTGTACGTACAAAAACAAAGACACAGAAGGAAGGAGAGAGAGTGGTGTCATCACACATTCACACTCCCTCTCTCTCTCACACACACAAACATACTTTGAGCTAATACACATATGTATGGGACCATACATCGTCCTTATTGGCTTCTTCATATTTTGAGCTTTTTCCTCCACGACACGATCCGACTCTACCGCTTTCCTCTCCCTTCCCCTCACCTTAGCTTCCTCTTCTTGAGCCCCCTAAACTCCTATGCACATGGATGATCATAATCATCCACATCACCATCACCATCACCATCATCAGCATCAGCATCAGCATCAGCATCAGCAGCACCAAAATCTGGAGTTTACTACTATGAGTGATCTCCGCCACCTCATGAGTGCACCGGCGAGGTCTCTCCCAGCTGAACTCTTCCCCAATTTCACTCCTTCAGGGCACCACTATGACCCCTTGTCCTCCTTCCCTCGTAATAGTGTGCAACTCATGCCTTCAGATATTTTGCCTCTCACTAATAATACTTCCATTTCTGTGGCCACTCCGTCCTCCTCTTCCGCCGCCGCCACCACTGCTTCGCTTGGTGGCTTTGACTGTGACACTTCTGGTTGTTGCTTCCCTGGAGAAGCCTCCACCGCACGATGGCCAAGGCAGGAGACTCTTACACTCCTTGAGATCAGATCTCGTCTTGACTCCAAGTTTAGGCTTGCCAATCAGAAGGGTCCCTTGTGGGATGAGCTTTCTAGGTACTCTCCTTCTTTCGTCTTCCTTTTAGATTCACTACTCACAATTAATTTTAATGCTAGCTCTACTAAATGACTTCGCTTGGCGTGTCATCAATCGATTTCTGAGTATGTGATCTTGTCCTTTCTTTGACTTGGCTGGAAAATGACTATACACTCTTTCGTACACTACTACGAGCTGTTTTCTTTTTACTCTATCTGTGATCTTTCGTATTGTAGCTTAAATATTAACGTTTGATGTGTGTATACCAATACCCTCTTACGGTTGTATCACTGACTGGCGCCTTATCTAGGCTAGAAATTGTGCATGCCTCTTTTAAGTGAAAGTTTTGCCTTTTATATCACTCTTTGTTTGTTTTCCGATTGAAAATCATTTTAACCTTTTTGGATGCCTTTGCACCTATTGGCCCTCCTCTAATTTCATCCTATGAAATGACATCAGCCGGAATAGAGGCCTCTCTTCCCTTATAAAGCTCATTTTTCTGTAGCAATGGGCCTGGATCTGTCATATGCTTGGTTGTGTATTTGCTATAACTGGGTTGCAACAACATCAAAAAAGTCGTCAGTGCATGGCACCCTATATTGTCAATCACCAAAATTAGTTAACATCACCCTCACACGGGCTTCTTTAGCCACATTCCTAGCTAGTCAAACCTCTAATTAATTATTAGGGTTTAATCAACCACCTACCATACTAGATAGATATGATCTTTATTAGGCCCTTTTTTCTCTTTTGTTCCATACCTTGCCCATCATTTGGTTTATTGCCTTTCTCTTAAATGTCCAGAATCATGGCCGAAGAATATGGATATCAAAGGAGCGGCAAAAAATGCAGGGAAAAATTTGAAAACTTGTATAAATATTACAAGAAAACAAAGGAGGGTAAAGCGGGAAGACAAGATGGGAAGCATTACAGATTCTTCCGCCAACTTGATGCCTTATATGGGGAAAACACAAACCCAACCTCTGCCCAAGAAACCAATTTTGGTAGCAACACTGGTCTCCATCACTTTCATACCCCCTCCCAAACAAACCAAGACACCATTTTTATTAACAGGCACAGTGATAGTGTTAGCCTCACTAACAACTCCACTGATGAGCTAAACACATCATCGTCGGACGAGAATGATGATTCCATGGAGAAGAGGAGAAAGAGAGGAGGAGGAAACTGGAAAGTGAAGGTAAAAGAGCTTATAGATGCAGAGATGAAGAAGGTGATGGAGAAGCAAGAGGCATGGTTGGAGAAATTAATGAGGACACTGGAAGAGAAGGAAAAGGAGAGGTCTTTGAGAGAGGAAGAATGGAGTAGACAAGAGGCAGCCAGGATAGAGAAGGAGCATAAGTTTTGGGCTAAAGAGAGGGCATGGATTGAAGCCAAGGATGCAGCTTTAATGGAGACATTGCAGAAAATAACAGGAAGAGAAATAATAATCAAGTCTGGCGATCATCCAGCTAGTGCTAATAATGTTCAAAATAATTACAGCGAAAACCAGAATGAAGATGGGAGTGAAATATTGCACAGTACTGACAGAGTTGGTGAGAGTTGGACAGAAAGTGAGATCACAAATATGGTTCAGGTGAGAGCTGAGGTGGAATCCAGGTTTGAGAAAAGTGGGTGTCCGGAGGAGGTTTTGTGGGAGGAAGTTGCTAATAAGATGGCTTGTATTGGATACCATAAGGCTGCTTCCGTGTGCAAAGACAAATGGGAAAGTATCAGAAGATATCACAAGATGAGGCTCAAGCAAAATAATTCAGCTACTTTTTACTTGGAAACCAATGATAATAATAATAATCAGTCGTCATCCCTATATAATCATCATCATCAAGGAAGTGTTTATTGCGATGTGGTCAACCAACAGCGTCATGATGGTTCTTCACCTTCAAATTCTAACGTTGGAAATAATGCTGCTGCTAGGGCTGATGGTTGTTTTCCTTTGTTCATGTCTGAAGGAGAAAATATGTGGGAGAATTTCGGCTTAAAATTCAACAAAGGAAACCAGAACCCGTGAGCCAACCACTTTTGACACCTATGCTGGAGCTTTGACAGTTTTTTTTAATTTTTTTTTCCTTGAACTAAATATGAGTCTATGGGTACGGTATTATTGCATATATTATTCTAAAAAATGATTTGTGCTGATCATAACTTATGATTAAGCTATTTATCTATTGACACTTGTGATATATTGATGTGTACGTGTAGATTGATGAGGTTTAGTCGTACAATGTCAATTAATAATTCATATTATATATACTGGCATTTTATTTTACACTACATGCTTGAGAAAAAAAGATTAACGATATTTTGACAAATTATAAAAATCATCTTGTACAAATATTGATAAATGATATTATTTTGACCAACTTAATTTTAAAATTGAACAAAATAGTTATCACCGTCAGATATATAGCTTAAAGGTATAAGTTTATGCTACGTGTGTTGACACATCAGTCGTCCACGTGCATTTCCATCAAATTGAAATAATGATGTGGATGTGTCAACACATGAGAAGGAGTTACTAGCCTCGTTTAACTACATCTGTTTTAGCCCAACATGTTTAACTACATCTAATGGGTCGGGGTTTCACTGTTTTGTTCAATTTTTTTTTATCAGCTGTTTTGTTCAATTTTAATTCAAAGCTTACGTAGACAAAATGACATAATTTATTTTAATTATATACACACGTACTTGTACCAGATGAGATGGTGCTTAAGTAATAGTTCATTGGTACATATGATCTTGAGAAATAATGGAATTAGCTTTTCAGAAGCATTATGTAACTTGCTGGTGGGAGAAGATCACCAAGGGGCAAAGATAACTTTTAATGTAGCCCGGTGAACGACCACAATTAATGAAGTGGTTATCTCTTGTTCGCTGACAATTAATTATGCATGGTTACATACGGTTACATACTTGCCTTTGCATCACTACGATTTCTTGGTCAGTCTTTCGTCCTTTCCTCGTGTAAATCTTTTGAGCTTAACTTGCGGACAGTGCAGGGGTTTGGTGTGTCCGTACAGAAGGATGTAGTAATATATATAGAAGCAATTTATTTCTGCTCACGAAAAAGTAATAAGGAAGCAGTTTCTCTTATTGTCCACTTTTCCTCTTTTTCTTTTATTTTATGCCCGTGCCTACAGGGTCACAGATGGATGTGTCGCGTACGGAAAATTATTGTTGATTCTAATTCATATTAAATGATTAATTAGGCTAACTTATATCCAAATTACCATACAGTTATCCGAAGATTAGTGTGTGATCAAAATAACATAAAATGTAGCGTACACCCTAATCAATCATGTGGCACGGATATATAGTTAAGATTTGGTATGCAGAAGGGAGTTATTTTGCAAGGCCAAGAAGCTTCTTTTAAGTGTTAGATCAGAGACGACATGCATTATGTAGAATTGAAGAAGATCTAAGAAAGGTAATTAAATGAAGGAACGTATAGTAAATTGTGGATATGGATGACATAGTGAATAGTGAATAGTAGCAGTGACAGGTACAGTATTCAGAGGGACTTTTAGTGAAATGAAGAGATTACTTGAATCGTAAGGCTTGCGATGTAGTATATATGTATACTCTCTCAGTCTCAGATACTTATCAGATACTTATGTCATCCACACTCACATCTGTGTTCGTACGTTGGGAAAGAGTAAAGAAGCTTCCTGCAAAAAGGAAACCATACTCTTAGACTCAGATACACCCCAAGTACATCACACTTCACCTTCACTACTTGACTTTCCCAGTTTTTCTTCACCTTTCCCCTCACTTTAATTTAATTTCCCCCTGCCCTCAGATTTAGTGGCATCCTATCCAATATTCAGTGAGTTATTGTTATCAAAATATTTAAAACTTCAAAACAAAATAATATAATCTGGTGAACTTTGTCCAAAGAAAAGTCTTGAAGAGGAGAAAAGAAAATTTAACAAAAAAATCCAAAATAAAGAGAAGTCGGATTGTTTGGTTAACTTTGCGTCACCTTTCGCATAGGAAAGTAATTAATAATATTAAAAATACACAGGATAAAACACATTGCTAGTCTATTTTCCATTCTCTTTTTATATATATATATATATATATATATATATATATATATATATATATATATATATATATATATATATATATATTTTCAAAGCTTGAACTGCCGCGCGGGGAGACGACCTATCAAAAAACTCAACTTGAACTGAGTGAAGTATAAAACGTAAGAATTAAACAAGTGGATAACGAGCTTTATATTGTCCTATAATAATTCTGCGATCTGCACAGGATTCTTTCGTTCTATAAATATACTCCCGCGTACATCAGTTTTTTTTTTAATTATTAGTTGAAACTTGAAAGTTGCAACCATTAACTTCGTTAAGTGAAATGATGTAAGAAGTGTTAGTGAACCAACATGCATATTTGCATTACTTAAAAATGAAAATACGAAATTATTTCTCATCAGGAAAACTGCTGATATTTATTTGTATCATATAAAAGTAATCAATGTAGAATAAAAAAAAGGAAGGGAATTAAATGAAAAGTGGGGTTAGTGGGATCTTTTTAAGTGAGGGAAGTATCAGAATCCAGATTAGGAATTCAGGCTTTTCCAGTCTTGCCAAATTTCTGTGACTGCCCCTGCTTTCTCAACCATCCTCTGCGACCCCGTGGAGCGCCAGTCGTAATGGCTGCATCTTTATATATAACATTATTCATGCACACACATAAATTTTGGCGGTATCATACCATATTTCTTCTTGTTGGGTGATGACATGATGTAATGATACATGATAGCATGAAAGGAAAGGTAAAGGGACAGCATTGTGGTAGTGAGCCCAGCTTCACATCAATAGCCCATTGCAAAAGAAATAAATCGTACATGCTTCCCTATTTAAAGCCCAATATCTTCGGCTTCACCCTATTAATTGCACTTTCAAGTTTCAACTATTCGGCCTCTGCTCTCGCTGGAACTGAACCATCCCGCCTTTAGGAATCCAAAAGCACGTATTTCCCCCTCAATTTATTGGCAATGGTGATTGGGAAAATCCCAAATAAAATTCTCCCAATATCCAAAAGGACATGTGAGGAACCTAAACTTCTAAAAGTACCATGAAGGAACCAGCACCTACCTGTCATTTTAAAATTTTGGGAAAAGACAAAATTGCCCCATCCTAAAACACAAATTGCGAGAAAAAGGTGGGTGTTAGGGTGCGTGGTTTAGGATGGGTAGTAATTTGTGTTTTATGATGGAACAATTTTGTCTTTTCGCAAAATTTTAAAATGACAGGTATGTCCTGGTTCCTTCATGGTTCTTTTGTAAGTTTACGTTCCTCACTTGTCCTTTTGTGTATTGGGAGAGATTTATTTGGGACTTTCCCATGGCGATTTGATGTAAATTATCCAGACTTGAAGTTTTCAAATTTTTTAATTTTTTAAAATTGACCTTGATTTAAAAAAAATTGATCATTGGAAATTTTTTTTTAAAACCTTTTCATTTAAGCATCCAATCCAAAGTTAATCTTTTTTTTGAACTGATCCAAGTTGAATCAAAATAGACAATTCATGCCGATTGTTTGTATACATTAAAACCAGAAACGTCATCAAATATGTTAAGGTGTTTCTTAAGAAGAAGTGCATAAAACTGTTATACAGTACTATATAAACAATAAAACATAATACCAATATGCTATTAAAAACAAAAAAAAAAAATTTACCAAAATACTTTATTAATAAAGAAGTAGTTCATGCCATGAACAACTTTAAAAGTCCTTCTGTCGTAAAGGACTTTATAAGTCATTCTAGTCAAGAACGACCTTTATTGGATTACAAATCAATGCTTTTTTACCTTACTATATTATTTAGCCTCAAAAAATATAAACACATAGCTTAATTGAATTAAGCATATAAATTAAGTAATAAAACAATTTTTGTTAAACCTATATCTTTTGTAATTTTCTCCATTTTATTACTTAAAATTATAAATAAAAATCTATATAAAAATTAATGTCATATAAAACCAAAATAATGACAGTACATATTAATTTAAGTTTAAATAACTTATAAGCAAAAACTAAACCAAATTTACCGAACCAGAATTGACCGACTCAAAAAACCGAATTGTGTGGGTGAGGATTGGCCGAATGAGGAGACATGAGACATCTTTTCTTTTTTTTTTTTTTGATACATGACATGAGACATCTTTTCTAGCTACCCGTTCATTTTAAATTTAAATATTGATATTAACTCCATTGAATAAATAACAACCCAGCAAGCAGAAACAGATGTGCATCCTTGTCGTGAATGAATCATGAAAAAAATTTGGTTGAGCGTTACAACTTGGGCAAAATGTAGGTGCAGAACCACGTGCCATAGAAGCCAGTTAGCTACTCCCAAGTGGTAGCTCATTAAACGGAAACACTGACCTACATGAAACTCCCCTTTTAACAAGCATCACGAACACAAGACATACATCATGGGGTAGTTCGCGTGTAATTGACAGTAAAAACGGGTGCACGAGCAAATCACATCATATTTTGATACCAAAGTATTGTCTCATTCAAACTCAACTTATAAAATGACAATCCTCTTCCATGCCAAACATAATATTGTAAAACTGCGGGGAAGCTGCAATCTAGGGGAATGTAAAAAGGCGAAAACCAATTCAATGTAGCTTACACCTATTATTTTTGTTAAATCACGCTGGTAAGCAAGAAAATTGACTCAAAACTATGGAAGACCACTAAATCCTTGGTGCCAAGAGCAATAAGAAGCTCACTTCTCTCAGTACTTGTAGTCCTTAACATGGAGAGACTCTGCAGCACCCTCCCCAAGCTTGGCATCACCCTTGTAAGTTCCCAGAGTAGCCTGTGAGTTTGCCTTACATCTTGTGAGGAGTGCAGCCTGGGCCTTGGCAATATTCTCATCCTTGCCTGCCCAAGCCTTGAGAGTGCTAGCCTGGAGTGCCCTTCCAAAAGAGAAAGAGAGAGACCATGGTTTCTTCCCCTTGAGCTTGTTCATGGCATTAAGGTTGAGGGTTGCCTCCTCCTCACTCTGACCACCAGACAAGAAAACAATGGCAGGAACTGCAGCAGGAACGGTCCTCTGCAAAGCTCTAACAGTGTACTCGGCAATAACCTCGGGGGCCACCTTTGGAGCATCTGATCCAGGGGTCACCATGTTGGGCTTCAATAGAGTACCCTCCAGCAACACATGGTGATCATTCAAAGCCTTGTAGCAAGCTGCAAGAACGCGCTCGGTCACTGCAGCACACTTGTTAATGTCATGAGGTCCATCCACCAAGATCTCAGGCTCCACAATGGGAACAAGCCCATTCTCCTGGCATATGGCCGCATAGCGAGCCAAACCATAGGCATTCTCATGGATGGCTAGCTCAGATGGCTCAGTTGGGCCAATCTTGAGCACAGCACGCCACTTGGCAAATCGTGCACCAGCCTCGTAATACTTCTGGCACCGCTGACCAAGACCATCCAAACCTTGAGTGGTGGTTTCGCCATTGGTTCCCGCAAGCTCAACTGTACCCTTGTCAACCTTAATACCAGGGAGGACTCCACCTTCCTTCAACACATCCACAAAGGGTTTTCCTACACAAATTAACATTCAACACACATATAAGATGAACATCATGGATAAATCATAACATAACACTCCCTTCAGTCCTAAATATAAGACCTAGTTGACTTTTTTAGAAAATCCAATAAAAAAGCAAAATAAGTTAATTATAAATTGATTTACCTAATTTTTTCCCTTAAACTAGTTTACTTTATCTATAAACTAATGTATAATCTAAAAATATATCAAATATGTCATGATTTAATAGTCTATTTGACAACCTTAACATCTCCAAAAAAAAAGTCAATTAGATCTTATATTTAGGACCGGAGGTAGTAGTATAGAAAACAGTTCACAGAAAACCTCAAGATCTCAAGTCAGATAGCTCTCAGTAAGTACATGACAAACTTGAAAACTAGGTATGTCAATCATGCATGAAACGATCGAAAAGTATAGATGAGATATCTCAATCAACAAGCACTAGTATGGTACCAGAGGCTGTCTTCTGGTAGAGAGTTTCCTCAAACAAGATGACACCACTGAGGCATTCAAGGGCACCAGGGGCAGTGAAGAGGAGCTCACGAAGGGCACGCCTGTTTGTCTCAACATTCTCAACATTAATGCTGGCAAAACGTTTGCCAATGGTACCAGTTGATTCATCGGCAGCAAGAATACCCTTTCCAGGTGTGCCAATGTAAGCAGCGTTGGCAATAAGCTCGTCTGCAATCAATGCCAAATTCAATAAACCAGGCAAAGAAATCAATCATCAATCAATAACACTATATTCACAGCACTGTTAATGTTAGCCACTATAAGATCAATACAACTTTAAGGAATCAATGCATCTACGATCTAATAATCATTCAAAACCCCCATGTGAGTGGGTGTTATACACAGAGAAGGCAAAAAAAAAGAGATCTTGCTTAAGTTAGATCTTCTACTTCCATATTTATACGGATCAAACCGATCAAAGGCAGATGTGAAGGAAAATAAGTACTATTGGAGATCATTACTAGTTATCACAGCATGAGGAATGAAAAATTGAAAATTGGATCAAACGAAAAAACACAGTACGATGAAGGGTTTTACGTTTGCAGTGGAAAAAGTTGTGAAACACAGATCTGATTCAAGGATGGAGATCTGTATGAATAGATGAGTCATGGTCAGAAGTGGATGCTCAGAGTGGGACCCAGAGTACGATCGCAAAAAGAGGCACAAGGAAAGTAAAAAAGGAACGATTTTTACTATACCCAGATGATCATATGTGAAGATATTATGAACTTAAGAGGCAGAGTGAAGTAGAAAAATGAAGGGGAAAAGAGAAAAAGTATAAGGAGAAGAGAAAAGCGAGGGTGGGGAGAAAGAAAGGTACCTTGGAATTTGCTGGTGAAGCACGACATGGCGATTTGGTTGGTGAAGGAAAAGGCGGCGTCGGAGGATGAGGAGGCGAGGGAAAAGAGAAAGACGAAGAAAGAAAGACTGATGGGGAGAATGGGAAGAAGGCTGGGGATTTATGCAAGAGGGGTAGGTAGGTAGGTTACTGCGACGCCTCCTCTTTTCAATTACCATTTTGCCCTCCTCTTTTCAATTTTCTTTTTTTTTGTTCAAACCTCCTCTTTTGAATTGAAAATCATCAAATGTAGGTAGGCAGCCACTGAATGATGAAATACAATTGATGTGTAGAAGCGTCGTGGTGCGTTTTACATTAATTGTTCGATACTAAATTCACACTTATATCCATTCCAAAAAAAAGTCTAATTTATAGAATTTAAAAGAAGATATTTTAGTGGACTACTAAACATTGATTTAATTTTAAATTGTTTGGTATAATCAATTTATGTTTTAAAGTAAATTGATTTTTTTAGCAACATTTAACCACAAAATTATCATTTGTGAAATAACACGTCTTACAAAAAGATTAAAAGTGCACTTTCATTTTTACTAAAAAAATATAGTTTAGGAAAAAAACATAGAATGTGTTAGCTAATTACTGCAGTGTCTCCATTTGATATAGTATTAAGTAAGATTATATGAAGATATTAGATCTGGAATGAAGGAAGAGCACGTGAGGGAGGGTAAGGAAGGAATAAAGGGGGGAGTCAAAACCATTTGCGGGGACCTTCACCTCGACACCATCCAGAGGTTAGGCAACGGGGCCAACACTGGCTTTTGGTCTGACCACTGGGTCGGCGATGAGGGCCCCCTCAGCCTCCTCGCCTTCGCCCCTATCACCGCGACTGACCTATGCCTTCCCGTGGCACACTTTGTCAGTCCAGATAGCTCCTGGGATTGGAGCGCCTTCCAGCACCTCCTGCCTAGCCGCACCCTCCATCACATTGCTCAGCTAGCCCCCCCACTCCCGACATGCCTAAGGACGAGACAAAGTGGCGGTTTAGTAGCAACCAGGAATTCACTGTCGGTTCCGCCTATGAGCTGCTTATGATGGATGATTGGGATGAGGTCAATCCCACGTGGGACTTAGCTTGGCAATGGCCCGGGGCGCAGCGTATCCGCACGTTCATCTGGTTGGCTTTGCACAACAAACTCCTCACCAACGCTGAACGTTCACGTCGGCACATGTGCATGGACACGCATTGCGGGCTCTGTGGTCAGGGGCTCGAAGATTTGAACCACATCCTCCGCCTCTGCCCACTTGCCACTACCTGTTGGAAAATGCTACTCCCACCGCACATGCATGCTCCCTTCTTCACCGCTTCTTTTGAGGATTGGCTCCACTCGAACTTGAACCGCCGGCGCTCTGGCGAATAGTGGTGCTCCACCTTTGGAACACTCTGCTGGACGTTATGGAAGAGTAGGAACCTTCGCATATTCACGGGAGAGATCAAATCTGCCTACCAAGTCGTCCAAGAGGCTCTAACTATGACATCGCATACCTTAGAGGCTAGGACACCTGTTGCACACCCACGCTAGTAGCCATAGTTGGCATCCCATTGTATTCCCCCACCTTTCCCCCACTCTTATGTATATTCCGCTTTATATTTAATAAAATAAATCCCCTTTTTCACTCAAAAAAGGGGGGAGTCAAAAACCTGGAGAGGCGCTGGGTGAGGGAGTCAGGTGCGACCCACGAGATCCCTGCCCACTGTTTCGTCTACTACCAAGTACCATCACACTTTTCTCCTAACTCTCTCCCCTTTTCCTTTCTACTCGTGACAACTCAAACCTTCCACCCCTTTTTTCACTTTCCTTCCAACCTTAAGGGCTTGTTTGGTTGTTAGAAAGTAAACAAAGTGGCTTGAAAATAATTAAAAAGTTAAGGGGTAATATGGTCATTTACATATATCCCGGGACCCACAAATTTTCTCTCTCCATCTCACACTTTTCGTGGGGCCCACAAACTTTACTTTTTAATCATTACTTCTACTTTCCATCTCTTACCCTTTCCATTTCTAATTCTTTACTTTCCTTTCTACCAACCAAAAATGCCCAACACTATAAAATAACATGAGTTAATCAATCTACTGACAACCTCAAAAATGTCTTTTTATTTTTGAACTGAATGTCATTTTACTCTCTTCGGTCCCTAACATAAGAGTTAACTGTAAAAAAAACTTTTAGCATGTTAACGTTAGTTGGATGTTTGGAGTTAATGTTTATTTCCCAATATTACCCGTATTTATTATGATACTTTTAAAATAGAAAAATACATATGTATTAATAAATATGAAAGAGAGTTAGAGCAAAGTAGGAAAAACACATTAAATGAGGAAGTAATGTGATATGAATTTTTATATTTTGGGCCATTTAAATTTTGGAATCTTATAATATTAGGGATCGGTGGAGTAATTTTAAAAAAAATACTATGTGGATATCAATCTTATTGCCCAAGCAAGTTTGTCAATGACATTTAAGAATGTGTTGATTGGAGTGATAAAATTTCAATATGTAAAACACGTTTCTTTAGAGACACGAACACCTATTAGTCTATTACACTGTTGGAAATAAAACACATATTACACTGTAAATTTAAAGGACATTGACAATAAAATGTTAATATATTTGAACATATTCTAGAAAAATGATAGTTTGAATTGTGATGCATGGCATCTAATTTATCTAGACTTTATTGTAAAATAAATTGCCAAAAATTTGCCCAAAGCTATCTTAATCGCCTTCAAAAAGTTTCTGCCAAAAAAGTTACATTTAAAAAACATTAAAGGCAGTTTGATATGATTGAACTAGAGGCATTCAAATGGGAATGGTGGTGGATTCTATCAAGGTTGCATGGTGGAATACTGGAATTGAACATGGAAATTAATATTTGTCTTTTACACAAATTCGCCAGGTTTATTGCTATTGATGACATTATCATAATTAAGATGCTTGAAAGTATGTGATTGAAGGATGCCGGATTAGCGGGTCGGTGTAGTGCCTCGAGACCAATCCTTCAAGATAATTTTGGACCTCGGGGTAAGCGGAAGTTACCCCGGGTATCGTTCTCAAGGGAGCCTTGTTTAATTAAACTACCCTAATAAATTTAATGCAATGCAAGATGAATTTAGGTAAAGAAAATATGTTTTGTTGATTTTTTAATGATGGAATGATGGATGCGAAACAAATAAATATTTTTGGTATTTTTGGATAAAAGGGTGGAATGAAAGTGAATTGCTCTTGGAAATGATTTTCAATGGCTATCATAGCTCTCTAAGGATTTTTGGGGAGTTGAATGCACTAATTTCCTAATTTACCAAACCTCATGAACCCATGAGTCCAATACCTAAATGTTGAGACCTCATCCAATTAGGCATTGTTAAGCTCTTTAGTGCTTGTGGACCTATTACTTGCAAGGAACTATTAATCCTACGACCGGGACCCCGAATCGCCACTTAATTAATCCTATGATTTTAATTCACTATTGGAACCCCACATAATAAAATAAAATCTAAGGATTGAAGTCCAATGTTACTCAAGCAATTAATAGGTTCACTTTGAGTTTCTCTAGGTTTCCTAAAATATCAAACCTCACCAACCGGTAAGTCTAATGCCTAGTCTCATGAACCCATTCAAATAGACATTATTAATTACCCTAGAGTGTGATTAGTAATTTGTAATGTATGGTTCAATTACAATTCAATTCAATAAACTATCTACCAATACCATGAGTAAATAGAAATATCTAATGAATTATAAAGAACATATGTATGACCATACATATTGTTGAGTCCAAATTCCTCATTACAAGTCAAAATCACAAACACCCACAATATCAACCAAATCCAGTCCAATCTCAAAACATAAATGCTAACCTAAACCTAGGCAATCAAAAATATAAAGAGAAAGAAAAGGAATTGGGACTCCCCTTTGAAGAACCATAGCTCAAGCCACTTCCCATCAACTCCAAGAGCAAGGAGGAACTTTATTGAGGCATGGAAGAGGAAGGAAGGTGGAAGATTGAAGAAATGGGATGAGAAGTGAAGAGAAGAGGATGAAGGGAATGGAGGGAACTAGGGTTTTGGGGAGCACCCAACCCCCAAAACTTGTGTTTCTAAACCTAATTTACCACCTAATATGATTGGGGACTTGGGCCTAATGTTTGGGGTTGAGTTTGGGTCCAAATTGGTGCTTCAAAGAGCCAAAAACCAGAGAAAACCGAAGCTGGACATATCAGTTCGCGACAGGGACTGATCTGCAAAGTCTGAAAGTTTTGGGTCAGATTCTGTAATTTTCGCAGGACTGTTCTGAAGCATTTTCAGGATTCTGGGCCGATTCTGTAATTTTCTCCAAATGCTCAGAATAGCTATTTCAGCTCATTTTTGTCATTTTCTGCAAGGGAAAAATTACAACAATATAATACCTTTCATCTCAAAAATTAATCACTTAATATAAACAATTAAATGTGACGATTATGCCCTTTTTTAACCCTTTTTACTCAAAATAATTTTTAATCCAATTAAATTATAATCAATGCATTTTAATTCAATATTGCATCTTTGAAATGTTAATAACTTCAAATTAGCACATTAAAAACATACAAATACATGGATTTGTCAACTCCCCCACACTTAAACCTTTGTACTCCCGGACAAAGACAAGTTTTAAAAAGCTTTGAAGTACATTAACATGACAATTATGAGAATTCAACAAACAATGTGAAATGGAATAATGCTAACAATGATTAACAATGATTGTAATGAATGTAAAGAGTATGAGTAGAGAAGAAAATCACTCAAGGATAAGTGTTTACACACATCTCACCATTTTGGGTTCATTTATACTCTCAATATCCACTTTGGTACACATTCTACCATATGCTTGTGAGAATTCTAGGGTCTCCACTAAAACACAAGTGTAATGCATCAAAAGGACTTTTGAGGGTTGTGGTGGTGGATAGGCCAAATGATGGAATGAAAATGAAAATGAAAAGAATTGATGTTATGCATGTTTAACCATTCATATACAACTTGTAGTACCAATTGCATATTGCTAAACTACTATGCATGCCTTATTTTTCACTTTTTGACTTTTTCTCATTTTTTCCTCCATTTTTTTCTTTCTTTTTCTTTTCCTTTTTCTTTTCTCTTTTTTTTTGTATTTTTTTATACATAACATGCTTCTTTGAAACATAACAATGACATCTTTTTTTCATTTTAAACAAAGCAATTATGCAACTTTTCTCATATTGACTAAACAATGCAATAACATCAAGTGAATGACTCAAATGGGTAGCAAAAGGGTAGAGTGTTTAGGGTTGGTGTTTGGGGTTAAGGGCTATGAAATGAATGCCTTTATCATCCTACATTACACTATATGCAACAAGTTTTGACCAAGAATGCAAACAAGTTCTAGAGAATGATAACCAAGTGGATTTCCCTCAAGAATGGATAATTAGGCTCAAATAAACCTCACAATATATGGCTAATTCTTCTAAACTCATAAACAAATATTCAAGACAATCAAGATTAACCATAGGACATCAATTCCATTCACAAGATTGCAAATGAAAAGCATAAAAACAAATTCTCAAAATTGCCAAAAGTCTAAAAATATGTCATGTCCAAGGTTAACAAATGTAAAAGTGAGGGAAAGTTCAAGATTTTTCAAAAATTTTGCCAATTTGAAGTTAGAAACATATCCAAGATGAAATAACCCAAAACTTAACCCAACTACAACCCCTCCCCCACACTTAATTTCTACATTGTCCTCAATGTAGCAAAATCATGGAAAAATCCAATTAAATTTCGAAGCATGTGGAAATCAAGTGTGGTGGTGGTGTTAGCACTAAACACTTTATTTTAATCCTAGAAATGAGAAAAACAACTAAAGCTACCTTTTACTACTAGTTTGTGTCTCTCCCCCACACTTATATTCCTCAATCAATAATTAAGCCAAGCACATGAAGAATAAAAAGGAAAACAAGTGAGGAAAGAGACAACCTTTGTTATGGTATCTTCAAATGCTTGAAGGAGAAGTTTTCATCCTTGATGAAGATTATGTTGGACTTTAGAGCTCCAACTTCTCCTTTGTTGATATTCCTTAGTAGTGTTTGAAGTAGATACTTCATATGGCTCCTACAATGATGTCTATGCAAAGAAAACAAGCCAAGAGAAATACCAAATCCAAAATAACAAACTTGGAGAGGGTTAGAGTATACTTTAAGCAATTTGAGATCAAAACTCTCCAAGTATGAATCACAACCAAGAAAATCAACATTACTCCCTTTTGTAGGAGTTAAAGAAACATTTATGTTTTTTAAATCCTCTTGTGCTTGCAACCGGAAAGGTGAAGAACCCAAGTTGGTGTTGGGGTACACCACATCAAATTTGCAATCACAAGAGGTGGGAGGTATAAGAGTGGAAGAAGAAGAAAATTTATGCAATATGGAAGATGAATGCAATCCTAAATCGGGCGGTAGGTCACAAGATAAAATCAAATGGAAAGATTCATTCTTTTTCACAATTTTATCATTCAAAACATGAGAATCTTCCCTTATTGACCCATCCAAAGATAAAAAAGAATTGAGATCAAAAGATATGCAATTTTCGTGTCCATTTTCAAGTGTAGCATGTGTCATGTTATCAATTGAACTAGATGAAGATGTAGCATCATGTGAAGTGGAAAGCCAATTATCAATTTCCATACAAATAGCACAAGACTCATCACAATCACATGTGTTAATGAAGGGGGAGGAAGGTGAAATGAATTCTTCATCATTTTGAATAGATTCAAAGAAACTCAAATCATCATGCTTATCAACACTTGAAAAGAAAGACAATTGTTCACAATTAAAATGCCTAGACATGACAATTGCAACCAAATAATCTCAATATGCAAATGCAAGTAACTAAAAAAAATTAAAACAAAGATTAAATGCAAAGTGAACTATCCTAAATGCACCTAAACTAAATGCAACCTAATGGCTCACTTTAACCCAATTCAATCTTGAAGATTGACACAAATTTACTAGGGAGTCAAATTAATGACTCCCCGGCAACGGCGCCACTTGAAGGATGCCGGATTAGCGGGTCGGTGTAGTGCCTCGAGACCAATCCTTCAAGATAATTTTGGACCTCGGGGTAAGCGGAAGTTACCCCGGGTATCGTTCTCAAGGGAGCCTTGTTTAATTAAACTACCCTAATAAATTTAATGCAATGCAAGATGAATTTAGGTAAAGAAAATATGTTTTGTTGATTTTTTAATGATGGAATGATGGATGCGAAACAAATAAATATTTTTGGTATTTTTGGATAAAAGGGTGGAATGAAAGTGAATTGCTCTTGGAAATGATTTTCAATGGCTATCATAGCTCTCTAAGGATTTTTGGGGAGTTGAATGCACTAATTTCCTAATTTACCAAACCTCATGAACCCATGAGTCCAATACCTAAATGTTGAGACCTCATCCAATTAGGCATTGTTAAGCTCTTTAGTGCTTGTGGACCTATTACTTGCAAGGAATTATTAATCCTACGACCGGGACCCCGAATCGCCACTTAATTAATCCTATGATTTTAATTCACTATTGGAACCCCACATAATAAAATAAAATCTAAGGATTGAAGTCCAATGTTACTCAAGCAATTAATAGGTTCACTTTGAGTTTCTCTAGGTTTCCTAAAATATCAAACCTCACCAACCGGTAAGTCTAATGCCTAGTCTCATGAACCCATTCAAATAGACATTATTAATTACCCTAGAGTGTGATTAGTAATTTGTAATGTATGGTTCAATTACAATTCAATTCAATAAACTATCTACCAATACCATGAGTAAATAGAAATATCTAATGAATTATAAAGAACATATGTATGACCATACATATTGTTGAGTCCAAATTCCTCATTACAAGTCAAAATCACAAACACCCACAATATCAACCAAATCCAGTCCAATCTCAAAACATAAATGCTAACCTAAACCTAGGCAATCAAAAATATAAAGAGAAAGAAAAGGAATTGGGACTCCCCTTTGAAGAACCATAGCTCAAGCCACTTCCCATCAACTCCAAGAGCAAGGAGGAACTTTATTGAGGCATGGAAGAGGAAGGAAGGTGGAAGATTGAAGAAATAGGATGAGAAGTGAAGAGAAGAGGATGAAGGGAATGGAGGGAACTAGGGTTTTGGGGAGCACCCAACCCCCAAAACTTGTGTTTCTAAACCTAATTTACCACCTAATATGATTGGGGACTTGGGCCTAATGTTTGGGGTTGAGTTTGGGTCCAAATTGGTGCTTCAAAGAGCCAAAAACCAGAGAAAACCGAAGCTGGACATATCAGTTCGCGACAGGGACTGATCTGCAAAGTCTGAAAGTTTTGGGTCAGATTCTGTAATTTTCGCAGGACTGTTCTGAAGCATTTTCAGGATTCTGGGCCGATTCTGTAATTTTCTCCAAATGCTCAGAATAGCTATTTCAGCTCATTTTTGTCATTTTCTGCAAGGGAAAAATTACAACAATATAATACCTTTCATCTCAAAAATTAATCACTTAATATAAACAATTAAATGTGACGATTATGCCCTTTTTTAACCCTTTTTACTCAAAATAATTTTTAATCCAATTAAATTATAATCAATGCATTTTAATTCAATATTGCATCTTTGAAATGTTAATAACTTCAAATTAGCACATTAAAAACATACAAATACATGGATTTGTCAGTGATGTAGAACAGAACAAAACGGTGGCGTGGAGGGCATAAAATGATGCAAGATGCCGTCCTGTTTTAAGCTAACTGCCAACTTAATGACATGGAAAATGCATATAACCTACGTAGCGAGGGTGACTCAATTAGGTTAGGCCATTATTATAGTAATTTCTTCTTCAAAGCAAACATCCAAGAAATAATAGACAATGGTAAAAAAAAAAAGAAATACTAATAGACAGCAAAACCTGAAATGAGGTTAGAGAGGGAACGGGCGTGCATCAAACCATCATTTTCTAACTAAAAAAGTGCAATTTTTTTAATAAAAAAAATTGCAAATATTGGAACGTCACCTAGCACGGTTGGACGCCCAATCTGACTTTTGTTAAATAGAGTACTCACCCAAAGTCAACAATCATTGTAAACATTATTTGCTAGCATAATTCTCAACCACTTGAATGTTCATAATTTCTTGTTTATTTATTTGAGGGAAAGAGGGAGTCCATCACACTCAAACTTGGACCAAAACACAAGAGAGGCAGCACCGTCATTCATCAGACATACACGTGATACATAATCTGCAAAGCCATTGGCTTTAGAGACACCTTCATTCATCAGCTGGAAAGCTGCATAAGAGCTGGTTGTTCATCAAAAGGCTGGCCAACCAAGTTTGAGAGTGAGTGATGTGGCATTATAAGATGCCAAGTATATAATCTGATCTATATGTTTCATTATCATCTCTGCATATCTCACGTGTAGCTTCTTGTGTCATTTGAGGCGCGAAAGAGCCGCGTTTGAGAGTGATGGGTAGCCATGCTCAAGACATGTAAATATCTATTCAATAGAAGATTTTTATTTTGTTGACTCTAAATTGTATAATTGGCACTAAAATTTAACACATCCAAAACATTATGTACTACGAGGCATACGTGAAATCCTCATTATAAATGCAGGAGGAGATATTCCAATTCTTTCTCTATCACCAGCGTTGTTATCGTCCACCAACATAGTCCTCCTCACGTCGTTGACAGAGTTTCAACCCACAACCATTAACTGGATCAACCTTTATTGACTGATTGTTTTCTTTTACTCCATTTCATTACTTGCAAAAGATTTGTGTTGTTCTCTAATAGTTGCATTCGATTTGCATCTGAAAATGTCCATAACTAACATATGCGATAACTGATAAGCAATTAAGCATGGCCTGAAATGATTTACCATTTCACGGGACCAAATTAGGCTTGAAGTGAAAATTCTCTTTAGCCACTTTATTGAACTGTCAACTTTATCTGCCATATGTATATTTTGAACTTTGGATTTTCTTTTCCCTGACAACAAAATATAAACAAAGCACAAAATTTGTTTGGCGACTAGACAAGTTAGAGAGGAATATGTTAACTATAAGAAAGCCATGGAGGCACAGCAATTGCGGAGTAAAGCCGGGGTGCTTCAAGAACACAACCGACCACCAAGTCTCAGACGATCTACGCTAGTAGTATTAAACCTGTTACTGCCAAAAAAAAAGAACAGCATCAATTACCCAACAATTAGTTGCATTGAGTTTGAATAAAGCAATTGATGTGGAAATATATAAAATTCAAAAAGGTACATGGCTAGTAAAAGAAGAACTAATAATCATAATGATAATGACAATAATGATGATAATAATAAACTGATCAATCAAATCTTAAATCAAAGTTTGCAATTTTTTTATGAGAACCAAAACCAATTATTAAAGCAAGGCCAGTAATGTTGAACCCATTTTTTAAATGGACAGCATGGAGATTCAAACAGCATATGGTGAAATTAACTCTGTCCATTAGTTTACAACTTTACATCAGAATATGGGAACTCAACTTCATTTACTCTACAAAAGAAAAAGCTTCAAATTAGACTGTTAGCCTTACCATCTGTGGAACACTGATTATTGATGTCTCTGATAAACATTTTGTATGGACAATGGGACCACAAGCAGTAATGACATTTTTACTTGACATCTCAACATCATCGTCAGTGTTGGACAGGTAAGTAGCCCCATTGAACATCCACTCATCCCTTTCTTGGCAGTAAACATCTTCAAATAGCTCACCACAGAGCAGACACAAGCATTGATTTTCATCTGATGGAACCATTGTGTCCAGATCAATCGTGCCTGCTTTCTCGCAGCATGCTTCTACAGAATTGGTAGACTCAGATTCAGTTGAATATTCAACCTTGCCAGTAATCCACTCACTTGACAGCACATACCATCTTCTTGATGCCTGAATTAGACCAATTTGTTCCTTCCACCTTATAGCATGCCATGCCAGGTGTCTATAAAATTGTTCTTGAAGTCTAAGCCTAAGGCCACAAAAGCTGCAATGAAGTGGAAGGTCATCCCATAGTTCACTGATCACAGATGGATTGAATTGTCGGATTACCTCAGGCTTAAACTCAAAGCCAATAAGACTTCTTGTTTCTGTGGTGGTTGACTGAGATGGGGAAACACAATTGTCTGCATCATGGTCTACCTCATCTCCAGTTGATGATACATGTACATCAGGAGAACCAGAAACAGAAGCAACTAGTGAAGAGCTACTTGTGCTAATGATATGGCTTTGATCTTCCAAACGATTCAGCATATCATTTGGCGCCTTAACTGATGGCTCTGACTTTGCAGATATCAAACCGTTCTCAACTAAAGAACTTATAAGGTTTGAAATTGAACTTGAGGCATTGATGAAATTTGAGGTACTACACGCAATAGAGGAAGCTGGAGGTGGATCAGATGCCTTAGGTGGTTGTCCAACGTTTCCTTGACATACTTTTGTCAGATGAGATGAGTTGTCTAATGAACCACCAAATGAAGATGGAGATGCAGCCTTACCCACAGGCCCATCTAGCTGTGTAGGCTGATTCCCTGTTTGTAATGGCAGAAACCCTTTATCCAGGAAATTTGTAGAAAGTGGATTATTAATAGTTGAATTATTAAGAATCCCACTTTTCATAATTGCAGCTAACATATCACTTAATGTTGACCGATTAGAAGTTTCATTAGCTAGAGACACTTTTGACTGGTCCAGCTTCTCTGTCTCATCAGAAACTTCGGGAAAATAAGAGACAGGCTGCCGCTTTAGCAATACTCCAGTATAGTGCCTTGGTTGAGAATTAGTAAATGATGTTGATGGACCATGCAAATCCCTTGTTGTAATTTTTGCAACTTGCCTACCTGAATATCAGAAAAATGGGCACATGAAGAATCTTGAATATAGTTGCCATGCAGATGTCCAGAAAAATGAGATGTTTCAAGAGTCTGTCGGTGGCCTTGCTCAGCCAAATTCTGCTCACAGTGAGGCTGACATGTTGTTTCTTGCAATGAAGGAGACTGTCGATGCAAAGGGCTGTCGTCTTGAAAGGAGTGAAGTTTATGCTGTCCCACCATTTCCACGATTGAATTTGACAGGAAAGGCTGATTACCCATAATTGATGGTAAACTACTAGTGGATGCAAAGCCTTCTGTGTAATCTGCCTCACAATTCAATGCATCAAGCAAATGCTGCCCCTGCAAATGCCATGATTGTGGTGGATCCTGCTCAAATCAGAAAGTTCTTAAATAAAATGTCATTGATAGCTATACCACACAACCACAAAAACATTTTCAATGATATCTCCACTACTGTATGAGTGTGAGAGCTTTTAAAGGACTAACAAAAATCTGGCCAAACTTTAGATCAGGCTATTGAATAGTACACTTAAAGACTTCTCAACATGCAAAAGATACTGTTTCTCCTCTTAGAAAATCAGCATAATTGAAACCAAAACAATAAACAAGCACTCAAAGGAAACTGTGACCAAGTGAATTATTCCAAAATCTACATGAATATCAAGCATGAAAACAACCATATTGGATTTCTAGAAGCATTTAACAGGTCCTAAAATATCAAGCATAAATACCAAACAAACTTTTATGGAAGTCATCGAGGAAGTAGTAATTGAATAGTTGATTGATAAACGTTGAGTTCTACACCTAAGGGCAAAGTAACATGCAAAGAAACATCAACAATACTGGAGCAATATCTATCTAACTAAATTCACAGTGAGTGCCTGTTAAATAAATTTTTAAAATCCAAAATTAATATTGAAGTGAATCAATAACAAAGCTTAGTCTTACCAAGCCTTCATCATCAGTAGTCCAATGATCCATACCCAAGTCACTAGAGACACTGGATGCAGTGTTATCAGTCACCCCAATTTCCATATTGTCCCACATGAATTGCTCTTCCTCAGAATCTTTCCAGCTCCTTGATATCACGCTACTCCTGCTAGGTATTTCAGTTGAGTTTCGTCTTAGTGCCCCATGTGCATCCAAATTTAGTGACTTTGTTGCTTCATGAATTGAACTACCACGCTTGAGACTTAAACCATTTCTTTGCCCACAAACCTCCCCAATACAACTGGCTGATTCATACCATGTTTTGTCATGTTCAAAATCAGTGACCCTACCAGCAGTTCTTCCAATGCCCAAGCCTACTTTACTAGAAAGAGTGAAACTTTGTCCATTGCCTCCATATGATGCACTGGTGCTCTTTTCAGGAAGAGATTCATTAAATGCATCTATATTAGCAGGCTTCATGTTCTGAAATATACACGATTGCAATAAATGATAACTGGAACATACAAGTAGCGAGAAATGAAGGGGAGTAATCATGTAACATACACGAATTTCAGGTCTGGAATCTGCCCAAGGTCGAACAGTGCTCACAGCTCTATCTGGCATATCTGTGTCCACAGTTGAGCTTGCAAAAGTTCCAGTCATATCATTAGCCTTCGTGACAGGAAACAAAATAGAGAAAGAATTAAGCACCAAGGATTTAGTTTAAAAAGGTGTTCATGTGAATCATGCATCACTACAACTTATCATATATGTAAGGCATTATGTACATAGAAAAACTTCAGAACACAAAAATTCAGAGCTTTTGCTTGTTAACGACTGGGGGTGTAAGGTTCTAAAGTTTAATTTAGCAGGTACAGGTTGCATGGAAAATTGGATTCTTTTTTTTTTTGATACATGGAAAATTGGATTCTTGACCCAAGAGTATCACATCATGTCCCAATTTGAAACAAAATTAGGATTTGATGCATGAGTCACTATTACCAAAAAGCACAAGATGACCTTCTTTGGACATTGACCTTCCAAGCATTTGTGGAAGGCTTTCTAGTCCAAACACTTCACCTACCCTGTTGGATTGCTGAAGACGCTGCCTTTCTAAATACTTGGGATTCACATGGATACCATGAGGTGGACGTTGTGTTTGTGAATCACTCTTGAGCATATATGATGGTGAAGGAGAAGTTAAGCAATTGGCAGCCGGGGTGAAACCCAGTTCTATCTCAATCCTTTGAAGGGTCTGAAGAGAAAATACCCCTTTCCAAGTTCCAAAAAGATGCCTCATGCTTGACTGGACTGATGAATCAACCGCTCTATATGTCTTGCAAAATACCTAAAATGTAAAGAGGAAACAAGCAGGTACCTAGTTAAGAAAAAAATAGGCATGTAAAATCAGACAATATATATTTTGAAAAATGTAAGCAAAAGGAAATATTACCTTTGCTTACAAGGCAGATAATTCATTGTTAATGTGACAGAAAGTTTCTTATCAATATTCCCACAATTAACTAAGCAAACTAAAACAGTTTGACAAAATTTTAACTACCTAATAATCTGACGGTTGTTTTTTTTTCTCAACAAAACATCATGAACAAATTAGTTTGAACATCGAAAGCAGAAGCATATAGGCCAATAAAAGGTTGGGAGATAATTATATCTGACCTCAGGTAATCTGGCAGAAAAGTACTTGATATATTCCCGCCCAATTTTCTTTACTATGCAGTCAAGCAGATAGAGTGATGGCAGTTTTTGCTCACTAGGCACCTGGAGTCATTAGCACAATTAAAAGCAAAATGGGCCCTCTTAGCAAGAGAAGACAAACAGTGAAAGAACAAAAAATAGGAATGCCCAACATAGACACAAACATGATGATAAGTAACAGAAACGACCAATGTATCGCAGTACAGTAATAAGCATGACATAGATAAGAGGGGCCAAAAGAAATTGAAAATAACATTATGGTAAGTTAGAGAGACACATAAAAAACTCTAAATGATTTTTGTATTTCTTGTGGGCCAAGTCATAAACCAAAAGAAATGGGCACAAATACAGATGCAGAGCATAAAGGGTTGACCTCAAGAATATTAGAGCAAACAGTGGCAACAATAGCCTTGGCCGCATGCACATTCTCTTCAGCAATCACAGTCAACTTCATAATAGTTGACTTTGAATTAAAAGTGAGCTCAGCAAGAGCAGTCCTAAACTCATGGTGCACCAGTTGCTGGGGTCCACGTTCTGAATCAGTGCTTCCAAATGCCACGTGTCTCTGAGGAAACGGTCGAATTCTTTTATTTAAGCTAAACTCGAGGTCGTTTTGCATATCCATCCCCTATTATAAATCTAGACCCTGTCAACGTCTAAGAACGTGCCACTAACTACAAACAATTTAACAAAAGAAGATTGAATAAAAGCGAAAGTTGGAGCAGAAGCTGATCCAGATGATTTGATTGATCTTCTTGGTATTGAGTATTGACAGTTGTTGTGTATTGAAGGATCTTCTTGGTTGTTGTCCAGATAACGAGAAGGTAATGACTTATGTTTACTCTGGTTTGACCAATACTTTCGGTTCTAAAAATAAAAGAGCTAAATGAATCTTAATATTGACTATTGAGTATTGACTAGGTGTGCCATTGGCTCCATTATGGCGTGTACAAACGTTATAGACCATGTTCCATGTAATGTAATCCTCCCATCATTATTTGAATTCTAGTAAATGTTACTGTCCCGTTTCAATTTTCCGTTGGATAAAGTGTACAGAAGGTCTGAAGGCAAAAACAAATAACCCAAAACAGTTATGGCGTTTGATAATTTCTTTGAGATGGGATGAGTCACCGAGTAAAGAAAAAGAGTAAAGAAAGAGACGCCAAGAGGGAACGGTGAGAGGTAACAGAGTTAGTTAGTTAGTAAGCCATAGTTAAATATTCTTGTTACAAGCTAGCTAACTAACTAACTAACTCTGTCATTGGCAAAAAAAAAAAAAAAAACTAACTAACTCTGTCAAGAGGCAAAGCTAAAAACGAGGGATCTTAATCAGCAACTATTATTTTTTTGATCAAAAATCAGCAACTATTATTTTGGTGAAACGGAGGAGATGAATACGCAATTATTTATTACATAATTTAATATGAAAATATATTTTTTGTATTCCTTACAATTCAAAATTTTGCACACCAATAGCTTATCCATTTCTTCCACTTCTATCCATTTTCAACTCTTGCATGAATCAAATCGTTCAGTTAGATCAGATTCTTGGAACACTTCAACGTAAAATCCCTGAATTTGGAAATTCAGCAAAATTGAATTCAACCATAATGGTTTAATGAGACATAGGAAAATATTAGTAGAACGTTGGGGCAATCATAAATTAGGCTCAAATTGGACTCATCACCAGCAAAGGGTGTCAACGGCTTCCTCAATGGAATTGAATCAAATGTTGTCCGCGGGCCGTAGCACAGAGGGTCGTTTGAGCGTTTCGACCCAATCGAGTTTTACTTTCACTGTGAATGTGAATGTGAATGTACAAGGAGCAGAAGCTCCTAATGCTTAAAACCAATTATAAAAAAACCAAAATGCCAGAGAATTGCTATAAAAGAATGCCGTACAAGTCGGCTACACTGTTTCCCATTAACTAAATCTAGTTTACAAAGAAATTTTACATACAAAATTATGGAAGAATAAATTTTACATTTCTTTCTTGAAAATTACAAGATTACCTAAACACTTCTTTGTGGGAGGAACAAAAGACGGAGTATCCTTGCTTCATCTCGAAAATCAGTATAAATCAAAAGTAGGAAAAAAAATATACATCTCTGACTCTGCAGCTGCAACCAAGACAAACATGAACGTTATTTATGTAGATCAGGCTTTAGACAAGTAAAACTAACAAGCCACAATAATCTGGTAAACAATGTATCAACGAATAAATAACCATTCCTCTGATCCACCGCACAACAACCAAATTCAGGCCAAGTTCAGTGTTTATAAAGGCCATTAGGGAAATTTAATACGCACCTGAGACAACTAAGAATGAGGTATTCCTGTCTGACAAAGATCAAATAAAATCTTGTGGTATGTGCATAAAGAACAGTTCAGTGTTCCACCCAATCAGGTAAGCAAGGGTATGTTCGGACGTGCAGGTTGAGGTGCCGGAGGTTTGATCAATGATTTTAAAGAATCCATTATACTTGAAAAGGAAGGACGTTTCCAGGGCTCACTGCAGAAAACCATGTCAAACAATAAATCCACGACAGAATATTAAAATAGACAAAACGGTTAATGTTTCTGAACTCACTTAGCCCAGCAAGCCTCAATTACCGCAGCTACTTGGGGATTCAAATCGCGAGGAATCTCAAGCCTTTTGCCCTTAAAACCAACAGCTGCCACAACCTACAACAGAGATTAAATTGATACAAATGCCACCACTCAAAAATATGACAACAAAGAGGATACATATGCAAAACAAGTCAGAATAAGAGTGAGACCATCATGAAGAAGGACGAGCACCAAAAGCAATGCTACCAATATCTTAAACAATATGCTTGTTATGGCTAGCCAGTTTGATGCATGATGCGACCGAATACCTATTATGCCAATCAGATTTCTACCACCATTCACAAACAACATGATTCTAAACGCAATGTTTTTTCACAACCTTTCGATGCATATCCTATTACCCTTCACTAAATCAGAAAATTGCTGACAGAATAGAAAAGGCAAGGCATAAACATTCATTTCAAGTATCATTGATACACATCATACCTGTGCAGGATTCAAATTACCCCACGGCTGTTGCAATGCAGTCAGTTCCCACAATATTACACCAAAACTATAAACATCCGACTTCTCATTGGATGGCTCATCACGTAGAACTTCTGGGGCCATCCACTCGGGCTAAGAAATGAAGAATTCGAATGAACAATAATTGAAGATATACATCTATTTTATGTAAAATGACACTCAAAGAAAAAATGTAAATATAACTTACAGTCCCAGCAGCAGACTTGGATGAGAGAAATGTATTAGCTTTGAGACGTGAAAGGCCGAAATCACAAACCTAAAGCAGGCACAAGTAAAGGTGTTAGATAGCATTTTATTTAAAAAAGAACCATCAAATTCCACAATAACAAACACCCTGTCATTCCCTTGAAATTAAATGAAGGATTAGGTCACTTTAAACACCATTGACCATTATACAGTTTATATTAACATAGAATTTTAGTAGTGAAGGTTGCAAGTAAGATTGATGAGAGCATACTACTACGTTCTTCTTCAATAAATTAAATCTTCCACTAGTTCATATATTTACACTGTCAACGGTAACCAACAGTTCACATGGAATTCAAAGTTCATAGATATGCTTGAGCAGTCTCCATCCCTACCTTCACAGTGTATTTCTTGTCTACAAGAAGGTTTGGAGACTTCAGGTCTCTATGAACAATGGGAGGATTGCGTTTGTGAAGATAATTCATTCCCTTTGCCTACACAAGAAAAATGAAAAATAGCAACAAAAGATTAGTGAGTAATGGTGTCGGTACAGTAAAAGAAAAAATAGAAAATTTTCATATGCATACCACATCATAAGCCATACTCAGTCTACGTCTCTCATCCAAAATCTCTCTGGCACCAGGTTTGTGTAACAGCCTGTATAAGCTTCCCCTGCATTTAGTTCAATCACCTCTTAGGGTCTAGCCAGTTTCTATCTTATGGCCAAATAAACAAAGAATGGAAAAGGATATTGCATAAAACCTAGATAAGTATTCCGTGACAATTGATAAGTTTGGGGGCTGAGTAACTGCGCCCATAAATAAAACAATATTTGGATGCCGCAGGCGTTTCATTATAGCAACCTAGCATAGGAAAGAAGATACAGCTTAGATCAACAGCAAGTAAAACCTGAAGCAAAGATGTTCCCTCCGCAGGAAGCAAATTAAGAGCTTAGGCATATACCTCTCTCAGAAACTCCTTGAATCTTTCCGCATGAAAATCTTGTTCCATCAAAATTTTAACAGCAACATCCTTAAGAACATAATATTTGAGTTCGTAAGAACATATTACAAGACCCGAAATATTGGATTCAAAACCAGAATACAAATGCGGTTCAGTTAAAAGAGAAAAACAAATAAAAAAAGCCAGAGGACGGAAATCTATCTCATTACAAAGTGTGAAAATAAAAATAAGCCGCTTTGCAGCATTAAGGCTACACTTATTTTCAAGGAGAACTTCTAATTTCCAAAAGAATGATATGTTTGAACGTTAACTTCTGGTCATCAAATGTGCAATAAATTAGAGAGCCTATACATGCCTACACATCCTATTACTGGAAACTGCAAGAGGTAACTCTGTTGCTTTCAGCTAATAATGGACATGAATAAAAAAGTAAGCAGTGGTGGATTGCTAGCCTCAATATAGAGGCAGCAGATGATAATTTGGAGTGAAACCATTGGTCATTAAAGACAAACCACGTTTTAATAAATAAATCATGGTCAGGGTGATTTCTGCCTCTAACACAACTACCATTAGTAACCAGACAAAAAAAACAAAAAGATAGAGGCAAAAATACGGAAACTTTTGAAATTTGTAAAACAGCTAATAAATGAGTTGCATACCGAGCCATTCCACTCAGCTCGATGTACTGTTCCAAAAGAACCTGAAAATGAAGCAGTCAATTTATAATTAATAAATAAAAATATTGATTTCCTAGAACCATGCCAAAAGGAAAATGAGAACAAATTGTCTAAATTTCAGGATATAAGTATTTACGCAAGGCTCTAAAAATTTCAAATCGATACTTAAGAAGGAATACCCGATCCTATTCTCTCTTTTAAAACAAGATCACTCCAATGTATGTCGAATTCTTCGATATCATGGCCAAGCTCTCTACTGGGTTTGCTAGCAATCAGTTGGCCTCCTTCAGCATACCTCCTACCATCAGTAGCATCAACATTTGACTTTGTCATTGTTATGGCGGTGGGCAGTAGATCCTTTCCCATGGGTGTAGAATCTGCATTCTGAGGAGAGTTGTTGCATGATTCAAATGTCTCCGAACTCTGATCATGAGTTCTTAAATGAGAAACTTCTGAATGCAGAGACTGGCGAGGAGTTTTGTTGCTTTCATTTGAATTTGACTTATTATTTCTGCCTCTGCCCTTCCCATTGTACGGTTCTGGAATGGATAATCCAGAATTCCAATCAGCAATAGCTCCTCTAATAAAAAATTCAATGTATTGTAAACTAGCCATTTTTCAAAGACAATAATAATCAGAAAGACATAATAGTGAGCCAATTCATCCAAGCACATGCAAGCTATAAATGCCTAAGTATCCTACAAGTAGACTAAGAGTATCACCTGCAGAATCATTGTCAAAGACAAGCTCAAGAGACACACAATCTGAAAAATACTCTTTGGCCAATGACCTGAAATCAATGGTAGGTTCAGCTGGTTTAAGTCTTGGAAAGCTCAAGGGTGAAGAAAATGAGATGGAGGATGGACCGTTGAGCAAGGAATCAGGCTCGCATAAATAACCCGGCTTCCCAATTAAATCAACCAAATGTTCCCTGTGATTATATATATGATGTGATGTGAGGTCACAGGCCATGGAATCCTTTACCTCGAGTTGCAATACTAGTTGTAAACATTAATGAAAACATAATCATTGAAAAAAATATACCTTTCAAGCCCAAATTGGACAAGACAAGAGGAAGCATCATCTCTTGAACAATATTTACAGCCCTTAGCAACTCGACAGGGCAAGTCAATGGTGTCGGCTAGCACCTAAACATATCATAAACGAAATAAGCCACCTCAAAAGCGTAACGAACACACAGCAGTAGGTATACACAAATACAGCCCCAAAACACCAAAGGTTGAGAACCTTACTTTGAACAGTATAGCTCGATGCCTGCAGAGGCCAACTGATAAACTACCTAAGGGAACAACAACAGATCCCAAGCACTGTTTTAGATCACTACTGCACGCCCTCCATATGGAAATAAAATCATCTTCCCCAACAGAAGCTGAACCCCTTGTTAAAACAATAAAACATAGTCAAGAGTGTCTTCAACATACACCAAGCTAATAGTGAAAGGAATCAACACCAAGGAGACTCACCCCATACGGTTGCAAACCAACTTAGCAAGATGGTCTACAACCTCTTCTGTAGTTATGCAGCCACTAGAAATGCTACGCACTCTGTTTTGCAGCTCCTTCAAGCTATGATCACTACGCTGATCCACCAAAACTACTTCAAGTGAAGAGTCATAGCGGGGATCTACAGACTTTAATAAATCAATCGATGGAATCCGGCCATTTTCCTGTAGATCAGTACACACGGTCCACACATAGGGGTCCATCCCATGGACAAGGTAGAAGCCATCTGGAATCTTGTCAGAGTAAGATAGGCAACCATTGACCTGATTCATATTGTTAATAAGACACAATATCAACATGTACATATGTTACTAAATAAAACAAAACTAATGATATGAGACTGCTTCCCATTCCTACCTAACCTTAATGCAAGTCTATAGGGTTTTCTTTCTTTTTTGGGGAGGGCAGAGTGGACGAGGCAGGTAAGGGGCGCTAATCCAGTAGATTTAAATTTGTTGAACTTGCCAATCAAATTTATAAGTCTCTCTCAATAAGAGATAATCATATCATAATATACAATAAAATCTCTTCCTCTATGATATATGCTCAATTATAACCACCTGGTGGTAACTTGCCTTCTTAAAACCCAAGATGGATTCCGCTCACCCGCATTAATGACTCATCACTAAATTAACAGTTTCAAGATTTTCAAACGCATAAAATTGTGGATGCATTCTTTTTTATAAAATTACTAAGCAGTCCAAAGACAGGGAAAACACATGTTTACGATAAAGCAAATCAAATTTCAACTAAAAAATGATTCATCAAATCAGTAATGTCATAAATTTGAGAATAAAGAACAGATTAGCAGGACACTCTACCCACACTGAACGAATTCAGTACACAGTAGGTCCAAATCAAAACCGAAAAGCTACTCCTTCAAAGATTTAACAGAGGAAACTTGATCCGGCATCTCCTAGTATTATAGGAAAAAGCCTGACAACCTTACCAACATTCTAAATCCAAGTCAAAGTCAATCCACAAAAATCACAGAAACACAACATGACAGGAATTGTTTCAAGGGAAACAATACTAGTTTCTGCTAATGCAAAATCCACCTATTCAAGTCCAACTAAAAATCCTCCCATCACCCACCACCACATTCCATGAATTAGTACAATCATTATAACCAACTAATGCAGCTTCTCATTTAAATTGGCCAATAAATCAATCATCAATTATGCTATTATCCTTTAATTAACAATGGAATGCAAATAACTGAGTCAATAACACACACAAAATTAGGCAAAATCAACCTACCCAAAACCGATGAGACACCGCCTCAGCGGAATTCGACAACGACGAAGACCTCAAATTAGATTCATCGGGCAAAGGATCAAGAAAATTAGGATGATCAGCACACGTGGCATCAGAAGAAACTCTAAGCGCCAAAGCCTGCTGTAACTGATAACACTCCTCCGTCTGTTGCGCCCAGCTTTTCCCCGACGACGACCCTCCCATCACCACCGTCGCCTCCACCACCTTACTCCTCACCTCACCGCCGCCACCACCGCCAACCTTAAACGCATCGTCCTGCAAATAACTAAACCCGTCGATCTCACTCGCAGCCGCCGCAGACAAAGTCGGCGCATAATACTCTCCAGACAACGAGCTCTCGCCAAAGCTACTTCCACTAGACTGTCTCTGTAAACCGATGGAGGAGTATAAATTAGGGATCCGATTATTTGGCTGTTGCCTGAGATCGGAAAGTGAGTCCCAGTCAAAGGCTCGGTCGAATTTTGGTTTACTGGTGTTGTCGGGGGAGGAATCGAATAGAGTGGGAGGTGTGGCGGATAAGGATGACGTGGCGACGAAATCGTCGTCGGGAATTTGGTTGAGGAGAGTGTAATTGGATCTTCTGGAAGGCATTTCCATGGGTAGAGTGCGTACAGTGAGTTTATGAAACCCTAGAGGTCGCCGTGTTATGTAGGAGTGTGGATCGAAATTAAGAGAGAGAAAAGGGAGGGAAGGAAGGAGGGAGGTTTTTACGCGGTGGCGCAATCGTAATATTCCGTACAGTATAGTTTGAGCGGTTTGCTCACTTTTTCAATGCTGTCTGTGGGCAAACAAGGAAGGAAAGAAAGCTAAGGGCTTGTATGGTTGTTATAAATCAAAAGAGACTGTCATGAAAATAATTGAAAAGTTAAGGGGTAATATGATTATCTACATATATTTTGGGCCCACAAGTCTTCTCTCTCCATTTCACACTTTTCCTAGGGCCCACAAACTTTACTCTCTTATCATTACCTCTAAGGTTGTCAAACTCGTGAGTTTAAGCAAACTCGTGAGTTTAAGTAAACTCGTGAGATTAGGTAAATTCGGATCGGTAGACTCCCTTGTAAGAGTTTACATTTATCAAAAATATTTCTTTTATATAATTAAATAAGAATACAAAAAATAATAATAAATTAACTTGAATTTATTTTAAATACAGATAGTAGATTTAAATATATCAATATTCATATTATATCAACCTCAATAGATAAATTTCTATGAAATTCATATTTAAATTCATTGAATTTTTCCAATTAAAAATAATTAAATGAGTTTAGTAGCAAGTTAACACAATTTTCTATAAGGTAGAAACATAAAAACGGTGAATTCACAATGTAAACACGTAAGTTTCTACCGAATTTTCAAAGACTGAAAATTTAGATGACTTGTGACATGTTTTGTTTAGGTAGTGTCATAAAAACGGTAAAATCGGAGAGTCAACTCGCGAGTTTGACAATAATGATTACCTCTACTTTTCATCTCTTACCATTTCCATTTCTAATTCTTTACTTTCTTTCTAACAACCAAACACACTCTAAGCACTCGGCAACATTCAGTTCACACGTTGGATCATCCTATACATCAGTTCCTCTACTTTCCATATTTACACTTTTCGATATATACAGTTTTCGTTCCTCTACTTTTCATATTTACACTTTTCTTTTCCATTTTTCCACTTTCCATTTTTAAGGCATCTCTACTTTAGTTCTAAATTTTTATTGTACAAAAATATGACCATTTACTTACTTATCAAAATGAGTCAAATTGTCTATGTCGTTATAATGATGTTAAGATTTTTTAAGGTAGGGAAAACAATAGATGCAAAAATGCACTTTGGTTTAGAGTGCACCCAATATCACCAAATATTTTTCCCAAAAGTGCTCAAATAGTTACCAAAACAATTCATTTGGTTCCCATGTAATTACTTTAACCATGTTAGATGAGAGAAATACATGAGTGAGACGTGAATTTTGTATTTCAAATTTATAAGTTCAAAAGCAATTTTTAAAATAAGGATAAATATAATATTGAAGTATTAGGTAAATTTTGCATGTTTCTTCGGACACCGGTAATCTTTGCATGTTTACATTATCAAAATTTGCACATGTTGTGGTGATGGAAGATTGAAGTATCAAATTATTGCAGAGAAAAAAATGAGTTACAGGTGTTTGCCTAAGACTTTTTGAATTTTCATAATCTATTTCTCTAAATTCCTACGAGTTTAAGTAATTATCATATACAGATCTAAAAGCATTTGTCTAAGATTTCAGCAACCTATTTATTTTTTTCTATTTTTGAAATTTGATTTTAAACTTAGCGATTTGAAAAATATTTTATTAAATATCAATTTTTTTCTTTTTATGTGTTTTTCCTATCTAACATGTGTAAATTGATGGTATGTATACAAGGAACCATTTTGGCACCAACGTCAACACTTTTGAGGTGCACTTGACCAAACTTAATGGATACTTTTGAGCTTTTATTTTATAAACTTTGAAAAATTTAATGTCATTAGTGAATATTGACACCATAAGCATTTTTGACCCATTTTTATAACTACATAGACATTTTTGCAAAATTTTCGCCGTGTTGGTTGCAAGTTTGACTAAACTATATGGGCATTTTGGACTTTTCGCATTTAATCGCAACAACCATTAGGTAGTTATTTAACTTACAACCGCCATTTAGCTAAATGCTACCCGGATTCGATATATAAATAATTCGTACCTTTTTTGAAAGGAAGGTAAAGAAGCAAATTTCCTTTTTTAATATACAAAAATTGTAGAAAAGGGGTTTGACATTAAAATATAATATTTACTACATGTAATTTTTAAGTAAACAAATTAGTTTTGAGGGAAGAAAGATAATTGAAGCCAATTCAAAGTAATTAATTTCACGTCCTTACTTTCTTAAAAGAAATGAAAGTGATATTATGATTAGGACTAAGGGGAGTGAGTTGTAATATGTAATTGTAGATAGTGAAAAGATCTCATTCAATCATTTTGCTAAATATTCTCTTTTATTTTTGTCTCTCTCTTGTTTAGGACTAAGTATTTGATAAATCATTCTTTTTTCTTGGTTAAATATTTGATCAATCAAATCTCTCAGCTGCATCTAGTGGCTTTTGTCCACACCAACTTAAATGATTTTTTACTATTTTATCTTCAAATAGTAACTTCACTGGATATTTAAGTACTACTTGATAGTTGATACTTGATAGGGGTGTTCAGCTAACCCGGGAACCCGGTCTACCCGGTCCGGCCCGGTCCAGTCTTGGTCCGCCCGAAAAGAAGAAACAAGACCCGACCACCTTCTAGACTAGACCGGGTTTTGACCCGAACTCCGGGTAAGACCGGGGTTCGGGTTAGCATGTTGGACCAGTTGGTCTGGTCTGACCCGGCACATATGTGTATATATATTTATTAAAGTAAAATAAAATAAATATATTTGGTAAAATAATACACCCACGTGGCTCCATGATAACCATGTATTTCAAAGATATTTTTCAACTTTTCACTTTGGCACACGTCATCCCTGCTCTGATGGTAACGTACACACTATTTTCGAAAACACATTCATTCACCTATTTTCAACAATGAAGTTCGATGAAAAAAAAACAATGGACAAGGAAGCAGAAGCATAGATCCAGGCAAAAAAGGGAGTAATATAGATCCCGTGAAAAATGAAGAAATAGAGAATGATGGCAAAGAGGAAGGAGAATCACAAAGGTACAAACTTACTTCAAGGAGGAAGATGCACACTTGAACTTCAATTTTTTTTATCATGGAGGTACAAGCACAAACTGAAGGTAAGAAGAAGATAGATCAGTGGAGGTACAAGGTCCTTGTCCTTTCTTCTGACCTGAAGCTTACCTTGTCCAAAGTAACTTTCATCAAAAATAAAAAATTTCACTGCTTGGTCTCTTCAATCTTTCGGCCTCATCTTCTTCACTTCTTGGATGCCTTTTCCTTTCTAATCTTCTTTACATTGTCTCATCTAGTTGCTTCGTCCTTCCTCCCTCACTGTATCAGTGCTCCATCTTCTCTTTTTTGGTTTCTTGTTGGTTTGGTTGAACATTTTTTTTATCTCTTAATTCACCATAAATTTCGGCTTGCTAGACCACAAACCCGGTCCAGTTTGGTCCGGTCTGTCCAGCCCGATCATTATCGGGTTTTTCTCCGGACAAGACCGGGTCTCGGGCTGAGAAATTCAACCCGAGGTGATTTCAGACCAGACCTCGGGTTGGGGGTAAGCCCGGTCTCCCCCGGTCCATGAACAACCCTAATACTTGATATAAATCACCCCTTGTTGAACTTTTCCATTTGAATGGCGTTTTGCCTGGAAATGGGTTATGTGAAAAAGATGGGTGGGGGGTATTATTGCAGGGGAAACAATGGGACAACTAAATACGGAATTGTGTCTGGCATTAATGCTAACCCACGAGGGAAAATGAAATGGTCATGTACATTTTAAAAGGATCCGTTAGGTTTACCGGCAAATTCCTAGTCAAACCCGCTGCCGCCTCTCTACATGGGTCACCTTCACATGCAGTCAATGCCGCTACCGCCATTAAATTAAAATGGCATAATTTTTCATTAAAAATTTGCATAATTTCTAAACTGGATGTACACTTTCTCTGCATAGTCTTTTTTAGGACAAAAATTGTGGCCGCCCCCGTATAAAAATTTTTCATAAATTCTACAGATGAAATAAACACGAGAGAAATGACAAAATGACCTGACTTTTGGGTCACTTTTATTTGATTCGTCTTTTGGGTCACTTTTATTTGATTCGTCTGCTTTGTACTAGTGTGAATCAGTTATTGTATACTCCTATTTGCAATTTTAGATGTTTACACGTCAGTGCTCACCAAAACGCAACACGGGGCTTCTTGTTGCGGGTTGTGACGATGGGATGAGCCGTGCCGCCTACAAATTTTCCAAATCACCAACTCTTTTTAATTAATGGGGAAAATTAAAAAGAAACAGCAGATACTCACATAATTAAAGTCCCACTGACCAATCCTAACTATCAATACCAGCGGTACATTTGTAATCTTCCATCATAGTACACCCATAATGTATTTTTACATCACTAGTGACTAGTGATACGTTTGTAATCTTCCATCATAGTACACCCATGATGTTTTTTTTTAAAAAAAAACGGTGAGTATTAGTGCTTGCATAATGCAGAAAAGTTGGATTAAACATTACTATAAATCATAAGGAATAATTAAGTAATTTCCTAAATACACGAGTTTTTCCTGTATTATATGCTCAGTATTAATGGTACACCCAGAAATGTATTTTTACATAACTTACCCTCATGCTGATCATCTTGAAAAGCTTGAAAAGGAAAAATAATCATTTTTATACTGATCACAAAGAACATGTGTGGCGTGAGTATAATGTCGCTTCAAGAATGATGTACAATTCTTGTCTCCTTTTTTTTAGAAGCCAGGACATTTAATCAATAGTTTTTTTCTTTGTGGCATAAACGTTGAATCAATAGTAAAAAATATCTATATATGTAATTTTAATATGAACACCTTTTTAATATTTAATAATTATTTAAAATTATTGAGTTAACATTTTCCATTAAATTATACTAACAGTGTTAATAAAAAAGACTAAAAGTGTATTTTTCAAACATAAAAGATTAAATTGAAGTTGATGTAAATATAAGAGATCACAGTTTACAAATTAAAAATGTGAAACTTAAGCTAATACATTTCGGAAAGGAAAAAAACTGCAGGCTGTGGGGTTCGAACCCACGCGCACTTATGTGCAGAAGATCTTAAGTCTTCCCCCTTAACCACTCGGGCAAACCTGCTCCTTTGGCAAGGATTTTGTATATACAGATAGTATACAATAAAATAACTATAGATGTCAAACATCGGACTAATCCCTCTCGCGATGCTTAGTTTGGGTTTTGTGGCCCGCGTATTTTTCTTGTGTTACAAGAGATAAAATACATTAGAAAACTAATCGGGGAGACCTTTGCAAAGTAATAATGAAAAACACAAAGGGCGTTAAAAAATGTTACATCTTTAATTTTAAAATATAAGATCATATAAATATAAGACCATATTCTAATTTTTTTTTTAAATTAAACATAATAATGCTCATCTATAATAAGAAACAAGAGAGAAAGAGTGAGGATAAATATATTTATTGAGGATAAATCAATAATATCATGTGCTAATAATTAATTTAAGGATCTTACTTAGGTCAAGTTCCTTTCTCCAGGTTCTCAATTTCTTTTAATATAAGAGTGACATGTGTATGGATAGTTGTTATAAAAGGACACATGTCACTCATATATTAAAAGAAATTGAGAACCTAGATAAATAAATTTGATGTAAGTTTTTCCCTTAATTTAATTAATATGTTTAATCTAATCAAATCAAAAAATGTGATGTTTATCATAGGAAATGTGATCTTTTATTACAATATTAGCGGCTGGGGGACGGGACAACAGAGGACTAAACTCTGAAGTCTAACATGTTTATACCGAAAAAGAGAAAACGAGAAAACTTTTATTTAACAATTAGTATGGATTGATAGATAATCAAGAGCCCAAACTCGAAACTCCAAATCACACAAAACACAAATAAAACAGGACAAGTAAAAGAAGGTATGTAAATGATGGAAACGGTGCTGAAGGAATCACATATGCCAGGAGAAAGAAGATTGTCGCGGGAGGGGCCTAAGTAATATGTAGAAGGGTAGTATGGGTATTTTAGCTAAATAAGCATTCTGTTAGTTGTAGGTAGCTGATGTGGCAAGTTAGTTACTTACTTACTATAAATAGACTGATAGAAGGAGAGCAGAGGATTATGCGATAGTTGAGAGATCTTGGGAGGGTGGTGCTCTCGAATGCACTAGTGTATACATTTTCTTGGCTTTCTCTGTACGCTTTCATAGTATTTCATCATTGTGATTGTAATACTTTGTTGAATTCTTAATAAAACTGTTGAAGAATTCATCAAAGGTATCAGAGCAAAGATCTAGGGCATGGTAAACAACAAGAAGATGGAATCTAGGCTAGAAGGATGCGATTCGAGGTTGAAGATGGCGGAAGAACACATTGTACAGTTAGGCGAAGACATGAGTGGAATTAAGAATGATTTCGCGACTATGAAATCACTTCTGACTGAGTTTATGGCCGAATTCAAAGGGAAAAAGAAGATCGATGATTCTGGAGATGGAGGCGAATCATGTTTCCACTACAATCGCGATGATCAAAGGAAGGAGGATCGCGATGAGCGCGAGCGAAGGAAGGAGGAATCAGACGATCGCGATGAAGGAGATGTTTCGAGTTTCAGAAAACTCGACATGCCTCTGTTTTCAGGCGAAGATCCAATCGGCTGGATTTTTAGGGTTGAGAGGTACTTTAAGGTTAATCGCGTGACAGAGAAGGAGATGCTCGATGCTGCTGTGCTCTGTTTTGAGGAACGTGCTCTGAATTGGTTTCAATGGCGAGAAGTGAGATCTCCAATTCGCACATGGAAGGAGCTGAAGCAAGAACTCTTGCTGAGGTTTCATCCTTCTCAAAGCGGCACTGCGTATGAAATGTTGATGGCCTTAAGGCAGACCAGTGGAGTAACAGAGTATATCGAGAGGTTCGAATTGCTCTCAGCTACGTTGGATTCGTGTGAGGAAGAGATGATGAAGGCTGCTTTTATGAATGGATTGAATTTGAACATTAAAGCTGATTTGAGGCTTATGAAACTGAATGGCTTAGCAGAATTAATGGATATGGCAGTGAGAATTGAAGAAAGAGATAATGTTAAATCTCTAGGGAAAATTCCTAGAGGGAATGGACCTGTGAAGAGCTGGAATGAAGGGTACAGTTTCAGTAACAGGGCTGCCTCAAATCGAATTGGTTCACAAGTGGATTCCCTGAGTTCAGTAACCAATTCTAGCCCTAATTCAGCACAACGGAATGTTTTAGCAGAAGTGAAGGCTGGGGAAGAAAGTAAAGGATCAAGTGGATCAATTACATTCTCAAATAGGAGTATTCCTAGGCGGTATACAGATGCTGAAATTGAAAGGAGAAGGGAACTTGGCTTATGTTTTAAGTGTGATGAGAAGTTCAGACCTGGCCATCGCTGCAAGAGAAAACAATTACAGGTTCTTATTCTTTCTGAGGAAAATGATGAGAATGAGCCCCCTGATAGACATAATGATGAGCAACCTGAAAACTGTGTTTTGCATGATAATAATAATAGTGAATTGATGGCTTTATCTCTGAATGCTTTATCTGGATTTTCTGGAGGGAAAACCATTAAACTGAGAGGGACATGTAAGGGGAGACCAGTACTGATTTTGGTTGATTGTGGTGCCACGCATAGTTTCATTCATCAAGAGTTAGTGGATGATTTGAAGCTACCAGTGGATGAAAGAGTTGTGTTTACAGTACAGGTGGGAGATGCTAGGAATGTGAAGGGAAAGGGTATTTGTAAGGATGTACCCATGCTGATCCAAGGACTGGAAATTGTGCATTCTTTTTATCCTTTTCAATTGGGAGGATCTGACCTAATCCTGGGGGCAGATTGGTTAGAAAATTTGGGTGAAGTATTGGTGAGTTGGAAGAAATCTACACTGAAAATAGATATGGGAGGAGAGTGGATATGTTTGAAGGGAGACTCTGATTTACAAACATCACAAATGAGTTGTAAAGCATTGAAAAAGGTTGCACAAGGGAAAGAGGAAGCATTCTGGATAGAGTTGACAGAATTGAGAATGGCCGATGTGTCCTATGTGGAATTAGAGAAGGATGTTCAGCTTCTTTTGAAGGAATTTCCTGAGATTCAGGAATCTGCATCTGTATTACCACCCTCAAGGGAAAGTGACCATGTAATTGATCTGAAACCGGGAGTTGTACCACCTAATATTCGCCCTTATCGTTATGCTCATTATCAGAAGGCTGAGATTGAAAGATTGGTGCAAGACATGTTGAAGGCAGGGATAATCAGGTCTAGTAAGAGTCCATTCTCCAGCCCGGTTTTGTTGGTAAGGAAGAAGGATGGGAGTTGGAGGTTTTGTGTAGACTACCGGGCTTTGAATGACCTTACTATACAGGATAAATTCCCTATTCCGGCTATAGAAGAGTTATTGGATGAACTAGGGGCTGCTCAGGTGTTTACTAAGCTGGACTTAAAATCAGGTTATCATCAAATTAGAATGAAGCAGGGCGAGGAGCATAAGACAGCTTTTAGAACCCATGATGGGCATTTTGAATTCTTGGTGATGCCTTTTGGGCTTAAGAATGCTCCTTCTACGTTTCAAGCTCTTATGAATGAAGTGTTTAGGCCTCATTTGCGCAAGTTCATCTTAGTGTTTTTTGATGACATATTGGTGTATAGCACTAATTACAGCTTGCATTTACAGCATTTGAGAGTGACTTTGCAACTGTTAAAGCAAAACCACTTGGTGATTAATTTGAAAAAGTGTGTATTTGCTAAGGGACAGTTGGAGTATTTAGGTCACATAATTTCGAGGGATGGAGTGTTGGCAGATCCGGGAAAGATTGATAGCATGGTAAAGTGGCCGGTACCTAAATCTTTGAAGAGTTTGCGGGGTTTTTTAGGTTTGACAGGTTACTACCGTCGCTTTATTAGGCATTATGGGTTGATAGCAGCACCATTAACAGCCTTGTTAAGGAAGAATGCTTTCTGTTGGTCTCATGAAGCACAAGAAGCGTTTGAGAAATTGAAGAAAGCCATGATTTCAGCACCAGTGTTGGCTCTCCCTAATTTTGACAAGCCCTTTATAGTTGAATCTGATGCTTCCGGAAGTGGTTTGGGGGCTGTACTCATGCAAGAAGGTCGTCCTTTGGCCTATTTTAGCCAATCGCTATCTAATAGGAAGAAGCTATGCTCTGTTTATGAACGGGAGTTAATGGCGATTGTTTTTGCTGTGCGTAAGTGGAGGCCATACTTGTTAGGCCGTCCTTTTACCATTAAGACAGATCAAAAAGCCCTAAAGTTTCTTCTAGAGCAGCGGGTGTTGGATGATTCTCAGCAGGGTTGGGTGACTAAATTGATGGGCTATACGTTTCGTAATTCAGCAGCTGATGCGCTATCAAGAAGAGAGGAAAGTATGGAATTGAAGGCTGTATCGGTGGCATATGTTGCTGATGTTGAAAGTTTGGATGTGGAGATCAAGAAGGATGAGAAACTCACTGATATTTTGCAGAAGCTATCCACAGGACAGCAAGTGCCTCTTGGTTATTCCATGAGAGGAGGTCATTTGTTGTTCAAGGGCAGTTTGGTTCTTCCTAAAGCTTCTGTTTATATTCCTACTATTTTGAAGGAATTCCATGATTCTCCAATTGGTGGACATTCTGGATATCTGAGAACTTATAAGCGTCTGGCAGGATTGTTCTATTGGGATGGCATGAGGAGGGATGTTCAAGCTTATGTAGGAGCATGTGATATTTGTCAGCGCAACAAATATTCAGCCTTAAGTCCAGCTGGTTTATTACAGCCACTTCCAATACCTAGTGCTGTATGGTCTGACATTTCTATAGATTTTATTACTGGGTTGCCTAAGTCTAATCACTATGAGGTTATTTTTGTGGTGGTTGACCGTTTTACTAAGTACAGCCACTTCTTTCCCTTGAAACATCCCTATTCAGCAGTATCAGTGGCAGAGTTGTTCGTTAGAGAGGTTGTAAAACTCCATGGGTTTCCGAGATCAATTGTTTCTGATCGCGATCAGGCCTTTGTGAGTCATTTTTGGAGGGAAATGTTTCGTTTAGCAGGGTCACAGCTTTGTTACAGCTCTAGCTACCATCCCCAGAGTGATGGACAAACGGAGGTGACTAATAGGGGACTAGAAGTTTATTTGCGTTGTTTTTGTAGTTCAAAACCAGCTACTTGGAGTAAATGGTTGGGATGGGCTGAATATTGGTTTAACACCAATTATAATCGCTCTACTGGAATGTCACCATTTAGAGCTTTATATGGGAGAGATCCACCAGCTTTGCATAGGTTTCAAGAGCCTATATCAGCAGTGGATGCAGTTGAGCAGCAGATGAGGGAGAGAAATGTGATATTGGATGAGTTGAGAGCCAATTTGGTGCGTTCTCAAGAGTACATGAAAGAGCAGGCCGATGCTAAAAGGAGAGATGTTAGTTTTGAAAAAGGGGACATGGTTTACTTGAAATTGCAACCCTATCGCCATAAGTCCTTAGCTGTTAGGACTAATGAAAAATTGTCTCCAAGGTTTTATGGGCCTTTTGAAGTGGAGGATAAGGTGGGATTGGTAGCTTATAAGTTGTGCTTGCCACCAACAGCTAGAGTTCATCCTGTATTTCATGTGTCCCAGCTTAAAAAATCAGTATCACCTTATGTTCAGGTTCATCCTTTTCCTCCAATGTTGACTGAAGAATTGGTGATGCGTGTGATACCTGAAAATGTGATTAAGAAGCGGAAGATGACTGATGGTTCTGTTGAAGTGTTGGTCAAATGACAGAATTTACCAGAATCTGATAATACGTGGGAGCCTTGGGATATGATGAAGGAGCAATTTCCATCTTTCAACCTTGAGGACAAGGTGCTCCCTGATGCAGGGGGAAATGATGGAAACGGTGCTGAAGGAATCACATATGCCAGGAGAAAGAAGATTGTCGCGGGAGGGGCCTAAGTAATATGTAGAAGGGTAGTATGGGTATTTTAGCTAAATAAGCATTCTGTTAGTTGTAGGTAGCTGATGTGGCAAGTTAGTTACTTACTTACTATAAATAGACTGATAGAAGGAGAGCAGAGGATTATGCGATAGTTGAGAGATCTTGGGAGGGTGGTGCTCTCGAATGCACTAGTGTATACATTTTCTTGGCTTTCTCTGTACGCTTTCATAGTATTTCATCATTGTGATTGTAATACTTTGTTGAATTCTTAATAAAACTGTTGAAGAATTCATCAGTAAACAAGTTAGTTAGTAGTAGTTATTAGTTGGTGTTCAAACGGGGATCAACATCAGTCCGAGCCACACCTTCCTTCTCCTCCGCCACCTTTGCCAGGTCAACCTGGCCAACCACCAGACCACCCACGTCCTTCTCCTCTCTCTCATCGTCCACATAGTTAGGATCATTCTCGTCAAGTGCTGGTGGGGCCGCCTCCAGCTCATTCTCTGCCATGTCAGCAGGGCCCTCCCACGTGTACTTCCCGCCTCGGCCGCCCTTCGGCGGCGGCTTTGATATGCGTACACCGTCGGCAGGGTGGCGGTCCATTCTCTGAACACCCTTGTCCATCAGCTTCTTCTCCACGTACTTGATTGTGTCTATGTTGTGTGTGTTTAGTTCCACCTTCTCTACTCTCTTCCTTCCTTCTTCGTCATGATTCACCGCTCTTATTGTCACCTTCTCTTTCTTCTCGTCTATTGGATTCATCTTTTCTCTGTGTTTTGTTCTGCAATATAATGGCTAGCTATATATATGGATGAAATAGTCATATGGGGGTAAGGTTTATTTATATATGAGCTTGTTTGAGTAGATATGGTCTATAATATGAGTACCAGAAGGTGCTGGAAGTGTGTGGGTTTGTCACGTGTAGGCTACATAGATTTTTTGTGTGTCTTCGATATTAGATAGGCTTTAGTCACCGAACCTTTTTTTTTTCTCTTTTTAAATTCTGGGGAGATTGTTTCAGGGCTTAACATAACTTTTGGTCCCTTAAGTTTCACTTTTTAGTTTCTCAAATTTAAAACATGTGATTTTAGTCCAAAGTTTACACCCTTTGTAGAGTTAGTCATATATGGCACTAACAATAAGTGGAGTGAATCGGGGCTTGGCTCTTTCAGCTATGTGATTAGCAAGATGCTTACCGATTCTGAACTCTCCTTGGATTGTTCTACGAGCTACTTGAACTACTGGGAAGCTTCTGGGCTATCTGCTTTTAGATCAGTTGGGCCACTCGAATATGGGTACGGGTTGTCTCTATCTGCTTCCCAAAGAGGGTTTGTCTTGTGTTGACTTGTGAGTGTGGGTAGGTCGTGTTCCTGTATGTCCATTCCTACGTGTATATTTATACTCCATGGTCCACCCTCTGACTTCTCTTTAGCATGATGATGTTTCTACTAAGATGAAATTGCCTTCGCTGTTGGAATTCAGAATTCTCCACGCATAAATTTCTATGCTTGCTTTGTGACACTTCTAACGGCGGGACAAGGAAAAGAAGTTGAAGCAGTAGTTTATTTGTGCCCCGCCAACCCCCATATATTGCAAAATAAAATCTTAGTTCTGAGACCTTCATAGTTCATATATGGGAGACTATGTGGGAACTGTTTAATTTATGATATGTTTTCTCTTCCCATGATACTTGAATCCTTTGGTGATCACTGGGGGGAGGGAATGTTATTCTTAACTTCTTATGGGGTCCTCCATGCTTTGATAAGATCACAAATAATGTGATGGCAACATGTTGATCTAAAATTTTTTGACAAATTTGAAAGTATATAAGTGGCTAAAGCTCATTCCACTTCGCTATGACTAAAATCAATTGATAATCCACCTTACGCCTCTGCCTATTACCCCATTCATTACTTCATATAGGATGCAACTTATTTTTCAGAAAACCATTTAAAAAGTTAAAATTTAATATTTACAATTTGATGTGTCTAAATTTTTCTTCCAACTGGTAGAATCCAAAATAAGAGATTTTAGTAAACAACAAATATTATGATTAAATATCTTATTTATCTTTCTTAATCTTTCTAAACAAAATTTAAATATTCTTATTCTTAATTTTATAGTAAAGGAGGGAGGGAGGGTGTCTTTTGAAAGACTATTTTCTTTGCACGAATTTACTCCATGGTCCTCTATTTTTTCCCTCGTTTATGCCCACTGAGTAGAAGATAACTGTTGTATTTTTTAGAAAAAAAAATTACAACAATTGAGTTAAAATTTTCTGAAAATTACGTGTCATTTTTCGAAAGTATATATGGATTCACGAGGACAGGGGACAAGAAAAGGATCCGTATCCTGTATCAATGTTCATGATACAGCCAACAAGTCTTTAGTCTGATCCTATTATCGTCCTGTCATGTGTACCACTGCTTCATGAATCCGCATCCGACACTCGTTCTCATATCTCTATTTTTTTGTTTGTGGACAAAGGTCTCATCTTTGTATTGATTGCTTATGATGTGCATTTAGTTAAAATAGCGTCTGGTTTTAGACCTCCACATATTACAAATTAATTAAAAAAATGTTATCCACTTTCAAATGTAAACCAGCCAAAAATAAGAATAATTATGCTTTCAGTTACGAAACACATATTTAAAATCTAAACCAACACAATTAAATTTAAGTAAATCCGAAATGAGTGTATTCAACATTCAACGAATCAGGATCCCACGAAGGACAGGTTTCAAAAATGGCATTATCTAATCTGGTCCAAGAGAAGGACTTTCATGCAAGTTGCGTCTTCACTACTCCAATTTAAGACTTGTAAAAGCCTAATGATTTGGTAAAAAGCATTTATTACCGTTCTATGGTAGGTGTCTTTAAGTATCAGCAATATAATTCATCCAACACAAGAAAACAAATGGAGAAGTAATGTAAAGATAACTCAGCATAAGTGAAAGGTAGCAGTCAATGATATTACTGCATTAACAACTGCTTGTAACAACTACCTACAACTTTGATCAACATCCACCTACCTACCCCCACTTCAACTAATAGAAATCAAATCGTGACTCGTGAGTGTTCAACTGCAGTTCTAGCATTAAAAGAAATAACAAAATAAACTCCAAATACTTTCTAACTAATTCCTGGAAATATCTGACATATATTTAAATCAAATGTCTATTGCTAAATATAATGATCAGGCGGTCACCCCAAAAGATTCAGTTAGTTTCTTTCTAGTTTCCATGTCAGCCTCCATATCACCTGAAACCACAATCAAAAACTCAATTACACAAAAATCATTGATGGACATCAATATCAATATTATTATCACCACATCCATATAAAACAACAATCTACACAATACCCTTAAATAAACTATGTAAGCTTTCTATTCTCCGGGCAAAGTTATATTGATGTCTGGGGTTGGACCCTGATCAGACAACTCTTCAAATCCATTCCAATCAGAAGCTAAACTTTGTTTATCACTGCCTGTTATGTTGTCTGATTCTCTTTGGCTTTGTTCTGGAATCTGATGCTGCTGGTGCTGGGTCATGGTTGTGAAACAGTTCTCACCACCCTCAGGATTCGCCAGTGAGATTGGTCTTGCTGCCATCACAGCATCCACACCAGAAACTGGAGATGCCATAGTGTTCTCTCTTTGTTGCTTTCTTTTCTGTGCCTTGTTACTATACGGCATGAAGCTTCCCATCACAACCTAAGAATTACATAAATTCCCATCACAATTGGTCAAAATGACATACAAGATATTAGTACAGATACAAACATTCTTGGTAATACATAAAACCTAGCTAGAAACATCATTGACCACAGCATAAGTGTCATTTCACCACAATGTTAAACAGAAAAGATCAAACTTGAGCTTATTTGATGGGCCGGAAATTGAGGCAAAGAAGCTAGAGAAAAAAATCATACTTGGATTGGGCTAGCAGCAGTCAAGAGACCAGCAACACCACCACCTATCACTCGACCATCAGGGCCAGCAAGAGAGACACTTAACCCACCACTTCGACTTTTTAAGCCTCCATTATCAGAAACTGTGAATGACCCTGACAGAGACAAAATCTCGAACCGGCCCTGAATATAAAAAATTTAAGTGCACATTAATGAAAAAATACTGAAATAATTAATTGAGTGGTTTTTAGACATAGAAAGACAAAGTATAAAGAGCAGAAATGGCACATGAAGTGGCACAGAGCCAGACCACATGGTCAAGTCAACAACAGAAATTTCTGATACAGTTCCAGATAATCAAGCATTAATTATTGAATAATTAATGATCAGCAGCACATCATTGTACCTCCATGTCCATGACTCAACATGTCATGTCCCGCCCAGAGTTTTTATGTTGGAGAACAATTATTTCCCACAGGTAGCTAAGCGGAGAGACAGACAAAGAAATCATCCGTTATAGAAGTATCTATTGTCATCGTCTTCCACATATCCATATACTATATACATGGCAGGACAGAACTTTACACAATTCCATGATTAAATTATACAAGGCAGAAAATTCCTCCAGAAATATGTCCTCTTAATGTGCAGATTAAAGTAAAATAAAAATAAAGACAAGGTAACAAAGATCTGGCCTTTATAATCTTTTGCTATCATGAATGGCAAAGACATGTTGGAAATGAATAAAACATTCTATAAGTTATAGAATAGTTATCATTAAGCGAATGAAGATCTCAGAAATCATCATGCCTCATATGTTAACAAGCCACCAGAAGAACCAGGCTGCCGAAGAGTGACATTAGATATAGTTCCATTGGCAGAAAGAACGCAAACTCCTCTACTTCCTTTCTGAGCAAAAGACAGGATATTTCCAGCAACATCCTGCATGGAGGTCATCAAGTAAGATCTCCATCACATTTACCAAAAGATTATACTTTGGGATCTGATTATTAATAATGTTATATAACCAGATATCAAAGTTTTGTTTGAATCTACAAAGGTTAAAAAATGTGCAATTCTTTCTGCATTACCTCTCCAGCATGAACAGTGACAACATGAGGTGTAAAATCCCCACCTGCCGTGTTTGCAAGCATCTCACCTTCAAAATTCATAAACGGATGTCAGATTTCTCACCCAAAGTATTTGCTATATCCAGCAACTCCAAACCAAACATCCATATGTTACACGCAAAATATATACTTAGCAAAACATCCATTTTCTTTGCCCTTATAAGACATATACATCAGTCTTAGATTTCTAGGCCACAACAAGCAAAGTCTAACCCATCTCATCCATGATAAGCCTACCCTTAAAAGCAATATAAATACATAAAATGATAAAACTGATATCTTGTCCTAAAAGGGTTAAGATTTAAGTTACAACAGGCACAAAAATCTTTCCTTTATAACAAATTTAAATCAAACTCTTGAGAAATCAAAATCCCAGATACTAAAAATGCAAACTTTGGGAAGATTAAAAACAAAAGTCACCTAAAGAAGCAAGGAGCTTCCAGTTAGAAGAACCAGGTGGTCTTCCACGACCCCTTTTGGGAGAGAATTCAGAAGGAGTGATAGGAGACAAAGAAAAGCCTTGTTGTGATGAAGAAGGTGTAGTCACTCTTGGCTTCCCATCAGAATCATATTTTCTTGGCCTCCCTCTCTTCTTCTTCCCAAACAAATCAAAACTTCCTTGTCCTCTTCCTCCACTACCAACAGGAGATGTCATTGTCCCTCCTTCTCCAACACTCACTCCTCCACTATTCTCAAAGTTCATATTCATTGCCATGTTTGTCACCACAGGCTGGCCAGATTCTGAGCTTCCAGGAGACCCAAAAACGTGAACATCTTTTGCTTCCATAAGAAAAAAAAATGGAACTTGTGACTTGTGAGTAAAGAACAGAAGATGGTGTTGGAAGGATAAAAGGTGAACAGTTGAAGTTTGAACGAGAAAGGCTCTGATAATGGCGCCAGAAGTAGAAGAAAGTACTGAAGCGCGCAGAAAGCTTTTTCTTTTTTTTATGTTTGGAAGTGAGAAATTATGAAATGGGTTTCAGTTTCACCATTAATGGAGGAAAATCAGACTGTGAGTAAGTGTCTGGACTATACTACTGTGCATTTATTTATTCCAATATTTTAATTTGAATTGAAAAGGATCCTTATTTGATTGTTGTAAATCGTGATGGTAATAAATAAAAGATATTCAGGCGAGATTTTTGTTTTATGCCCAAATTAGCCCCGTAATTGGACAGACTGACAACAGAGATTTGTTTTTCAAATCTTTTTGGCAATAAGTGTTTGTTCTTAGTGGGGTAAAATATTTTAGGATATGCAATTATTCTTTTCCTTCGTTATTTTAGTGTCTCTTTTAGAATATTTTTTCTACCTAATTAAAACAAGTTAATTATTATTTTAAATATATCCTTTTTCAATGATTTTAAAAGTTCAAAATCAAACCACATCAACATGAAATAAAAGATTCATCATAAATATAAGATTTATTTATCTAATTTATCAATATTAAGGATGATAATCAAATTAATTAAAATCATGTGATATTATCAATCAACCCTTATTATTTTCATTTATCATCACTTTCCCTCTCTTACTTACTTATAATGAAGGAACATCAATTGGAATAAATAATTTAGGCAAAGTTGTAACAATCAGAAAAATTAGGCTTAATCCCAAAAACCACCCTTAACTGTAGGGCATAATTGTGGGGCAGTAACCCTCTCACATTTCAAAATTTAAACTCCTTTTTTTTTTGTTACCCAAGGGTATCCCACTCGCGTGTCAAGTGAGACTAATCCCTCGCTGTTATGGAGTCCCATATAGGGGGTAGACAGCTGACCTGTGAATTTGCTCCATTTGCAAGAGTTGGGGAAAATTTAAACTCCTTTTATTTTGTTAACATGAACCCCTTGTTAAGTTTGTCATTACCTCTTGACCAAATTTGTTACTCCTATGTGGCTTCTGTTAAGTTGCATTTGCATGAAACCCTCTAAACTTTGGTTTAGTTGCACATAACCTCTTGACTTTTTAAAATTTAAATTTCACATCTTTTAAGTTTTACTTTTTAATATTAGACATCATTAAATTTTTACTATTTTACATCAAGTCAAGTTTATTTTTCCATGGTGTCCTTGAAACATCAAGATAATTTTTTTGATGCCACATGTGATTGATGACGTGGCGAATTCCATCAAGATATAATAGCAAGCTAATGGCAAGGGCTCATGTTAACAAAATAAGAGGTAAAGGGATTTAGTTCAAACTTTGATACGTCAAGAGGTTTATATGCAAGTGTCCCAAAATTTAGGGGTTTCTGGATTTAAGTGCAAAATTTATAATTAAAACTAAATTTATCTTCCAAAATAAATCTCATATTTATAACAAGAAAAAAGCGATCACCTTTTTAAAAAAATTAAAAATAAGGTGGTGGAGTATTTATTGCTGGTTTTATATGCGTAGTCATTTCCTTAAGCTTAATTTTATTTCTTTTTTTAAGGTTGTAAGATTAATATGTAAGGACAACAATGATTGCATGTACATATATACGTATACATAATCAAAGCGCTTAGGAAGGAGATTAAGCAAATAATGTTCAGAGTAATAAGATGTAGCCCTACTAAAAAGGAGCCCATTAAACAGTTAACATGATTTGAAGGACATTTAAGTAAAATAACATAATAGGCAGCTGCCAATCTGAATTGAGTATTGAGATAACATCAAAATAAACAAAAAGTGTTGAAATGAATATATGAGCGCGTGATTGTGTGTGTGTGTGGGAAGCTTGGGTTTAAAAAATTGCAGTCAAAGTGTGGGTTCGGTTTCTCTCAGTAGCAATTCCTCAGCATCCCTCAGAATCTCCTTATCATGGCCATTGATTTTATCCAATCACCTATAAAATGACACATAATACATTTTTTTTCTTTTTGAGAAAATAATATTTCATTATATCCTAAAATAAAATACAAACTTCCAGTGTTCATCAACCCCTTTCTCACCGCTGACCTATTAATTTCAACTATCTGGACCTATATCATTTCAATAGAATGATCTATAAGAGATACAGACTTACCCAGTTAACTGTAAAATTATTTTACAGTTAATTGGGTAAGTCTGTATCTCTTATAGATCATTCTATTGAAATGAAATATGTCCAGATAGTTGAAATTGTTATGCTAAAAAATGTTCAAAAATAAGTAAATTAAAATTTCTTCACTTATTTTATACTCCCTTCGTTCCTAAATATAAGATCACTTTGGGGAAGTGGATAAGTTCCTAAATATAAGATCACTTCCTATTTTATCTCAAGTTTTGCCCAAACTACCCTTACACTCCCTCTTTTCATTGAAAACCCCTCCTCTTTTTTTTTGATACATAAAACCCCTCCTCCTTTTAAAGTTAAGTAATTGAGGGGATTTTGGGAAGATCATATAATTTTATTGTCTTCCTTAATCTTCTCAAATTAACCAAAGTGAACTTATATTTAGAAATAGAGGGAGTATTATAATACAAATTTTTAATTTTAAATGGTATAAATGATAAATTATAAAAAGTGAGGAAAGAAGAGGCGAGAGAAACTTGCAAGTGGAGATCTGAAAAGTGTAGCCACGTGTCACTTTGTAAGCAGCATGATGAATTGGATGGTCAGGATTTAAAGATTCTGAGGGAAAATGAGAAAGTGTATTCTGAGAATATCTGTTTCCGTCAAAGTGTTGTTGTTCAGATAAAGTGACAAACGATATAAAATAAGATATTTGTGTTATGTGAGTTGAAAATAGAAAAAAGGAAAAGGTTGATGTCCCTATCTTACGTTTCTCAAATCAATTGGCATCAGAATTTTATTTATGCTGAGCAGTGAGCACTCTAATATTTTGATGCCCAAACCACCCTCCATTTCACTATCTCAACGATTTCCATTTCGTATTTATTATACAGTCCCCAAAATGAAAATTTGCCACTCTACCACTCTACTTCCTACTCACACACTCCCTCAAAAAAATATGTTTAATCATTCACCTTTAACCAATTATAATCATTCACCTTTAACCAATTATATTGGGTTCGATCTTTAGCGTTGAGTATGGAGAAACATTAAATCTCTCAGACCAGTTTTCCCACACTTTAAAGTGTCTACAAATCAGTGGAGAATCTCACTTATCGAGTGGGAGGATACCTTAATCATAGATAAAAAAGGAGTACATGTTTATTAAAAACAACATTGTAAGAAGGAAAGCTTGTAGTATTCAAAAAAAAATTTTCCAACAGTGTACTCCCTCCGGTATCTAATATAAGAACCCAAAATTTGAATGGTTTTGAACGAAAATATAAGAGTTCATCTCATATTCTCTCCTCATTTAATGCGTTTTTTCTTACTTTGCCCCTAACTCTCTGTCATATTTATTAATGCTTATGTATTTCTCTTAAAAGTATCATAATAAATATGAGCAATATTGAAAATGAAGTGTTGACCACAGACACTCAATTAACATTCACATGTTTTTTTAAAAAGCGTTTTTTGCTATTGACTGTTATATTATATTAGAGAACGGAGGGGGTAGTATTTAAAATTGAGACTGTAGATTATGGAGGAATTAATATTCACTTATTGATTGATGGAGATGATAGAAAATCGATAGTCATCCAACTCTGTCTTGGTTTCCCAAGGAATCTCCACTTAAGTGAGGCTATTTTTTTCGTTATTTTGAAGTAACATGATGTATAACTCAAATTTATTTTGTTCTCTGATTTAATTAATTATTCTTATTAATGTATAATGAGAATGATTAAACTAAAGAGACTTTTTAAAAAAATTTGAACAAATCTCTTATTAATAGCTAGTTAATTAATTCTTGGATTTTTTTTTGGGGATATGGGATTAATAGCTAAAAGAAGGTGACAGCCTGGGAATTTTTTTTTTATCATAACAGCAAAGGCGTTTGGAGGGCAAAGCATTGGGAAGCGTGGGTGCCCGAATGAAGCTGGGAGTTTAACGCTGAGGTGAGACAGCGAGATGATTAATATAATTAAAATACTACTCCCTCGGGTTGCCTAATGTAAGAGCTAGCCGATAAAAAAATACTTTTTTAAAAAATATATGACTGTTAGTTGGGTGTCTCGAGTTAATGCTTCTTTTCCAATATTGCTCATATTTATTATAATACTTTAAAGAATGAGAAATACATAAGTATTAATAAATTTGAAAGAGAGTTGAGGGTAAAGTAGGGAAAAAAACATTAAATGAGGAGAGAATGTGAGATGGGCTCTTATATTACGGACCAAAAACATTCCAATTATATTAGGGATAGGAGGGAGTATAACATAAGAATTTTCCTATAAATCTAAATATATAAAATGATCGATTTTTATATTTGTTTCTTCATATCATTAACTAATAACTATCCGTTTTATCAAAAGATTTAGTGCTATTCTTTCTATTATATGAAATGAATCAATCATCTATTTTGGTATTTTATTGACAAAAAATATGATAATATTCTTTTATTGATAAGAATTCCATTTTTAAAATATAAAGAAGGTTAAGGGTAAGTGTATAATATGCTTGTAAATGAAGCGTATAATGAATGGTAGAATGACGTAAAATTTGAAACAAATATTTTTTTTCAACAAACCGAAAAAAGAAAGGTAAATATACAAATATAATCCATACACCATATATAGGTAGCTGCGAAAAAGAAAGAGAAAAAGAGGGAAACAGTAAAATAAAAGCTGTCGGTAAGACCGTTGACGAGCCTGACAATTCACGCAACCCAGTATTAATTACTCCTCCTATATTTAAGCCTTCGCGCCTTTGCTTTCCCTCTTTTATTTCTTTCCCTCCCCCTCTCGTACTATACATTATTATAATTATAATTATAAATTACAATTTCCCCCCCCCCCCCCCCATCTCTAAATAAATCCCCCCCTTCAGGTTTCACCTACAAATCAGTTTAATTTTATATCCGATATTTTTCTTTTTGTACTATTGAAAGGAAAATTTACTATTTTTATTTGTCACAGAACCTATATTGATTTTCGGTAAGTTTTGCCTCGTAAATGGTTGAGAGAAGCATACTTTGTGATCCAAGAGAATGGACGTGGCGTGTTTAGCGATCTTCAATAGAAAATAAATGAGAGCCCCTAGAATGGATCCTCATTCCAAATTGTTGTACCATGCATGAAGGTACGTACACGACCGATTTATAAGTTAAAAAAACAAGTACGGAGAATATAAATTATTAGAGTTATTATTATTACAGTACGATTTCTTGCAGTAATATCATATATGATCTAACTAAATCAGGTAGAAATTGATCCGTTGTTATCTTTGCCTCTAGGATCAATATTAAAGTTTTTTATCATTATTAATATTAATATTAAAGTTCGATACTCAGTTTAATGGGCTTTTTGATTTTTTTTGGCCGGAAAATCATCATGTGATCTTATCTTATGATTCTAAATGAGTGGTTCAACATGATTTCACACTAAACAATTTATTCTTAAAAGGATTATTGTGGAAATTAAATACATGTTGGTAAGAAAATACATGTTGGTAAGAAAATACTGTTGGAAATGTCTATTTTTTTAATTTAAGTTGATCAAACAAAAAGTTATTTAAGCTTAATTTTTTGAGGTTCATTGTTTTTTTTAGTGGATTGGGGTATATTCATTACTCAAATCAAAGTGATTTATGTGGTTCATTGTTTAGTAGTCAGATACTCCCTCCGTTCCTAAATATAAGATCACTTTGACTAATTTGGAGAGATTAAGGAAGGTTTTCCCATGAATTAGGATTACATAATCTTCCCAAAATACCCCTCACTTTAATTTAAAAGACAAATAGGGATTTGAGAAAGAAGTGAGAGAGCTAAGAAGTATAGGGATAATTTGAACCAAAATTGAGACAAAATAGAAAGTGATCTTATATTTAGGAACTTATCCACTTCCCCAAAGTGATCTTATATTTAGGAACAGAGGGAGTACTTATTCAATATATTGTGTATATCATATTATTATGAGTAGCGAAGTGTACGTTTATTTGGGAATGTTTATATTTCTCACCAAATATATGGGAGCCAAAAAACTGTGATTATTCGAGGTTGTAAATGTTACTATTACGCATCCAAGTTTCCGTTTTCATTCACAGTAGTCTTAGTTGAATCAAGTTATCAAGGGAGAATATAACTGTAAATGATAGTTTTTAATTACATTAGTTACACTTTAATTTTAAAAAAACTTTAAGAGCAAGCGGTGTTAACAAAGTGTAAGAATTCAGTAAACTACTTTCTACACTTTCCAATTCTTTGTCAATTTTTCATGCAACAAAACAAGCCAGTGTAAGAAAATTATTAAACATAGTAGGAGCGTAAGCTATGAACTGATGGCACGGATCCATGAATATAATCTGTAACAGAGAAAAAAGGGGGAAGGTGGATAAGAGTTGGCTGGACGCATATAGCTGAGGCCGGGGATGGACTGAACAAGTCTTCGTTCCCATGATTCACCTAATACTTAACCTTGTTACCTTTTTTTTGACCAATAACCTTATTACCTACTCTTATCTGTTTTCCGATTTTTTCCCCATCACCTTATGTTTAACGCAAGGTTTTAAAACCCGAGCCGGACGTCGAGCCGGAAAACTGAGCGGGTCATGGTTGAAACGGTTGAAACGGTTGGACCGTTCGGTCGAACCGGTGACGTAATAATTTAATGAAAATTAAATATATAAATATTGTTAATACTTAATAACTTAATATAATTAGGATGAAGATATTTTTTTAATCAAGTTCATTTTTTTTCTGTTGATATATTTTTTTCTGCAGTTGTCAATTTCTGGCCGGGTCAAAAGCGGTTCAACTCGGGTCAACCCCGGGTCAAAAGCGGTCGACCCGGGTCAACTCCGGGTCAAACCGGGTTGTACAGTAAAACGGCCCAATCAAGGTTATTGGGCCGTTTTAGCCACCGGCCGACGGTCCGACCGGTCGGACCGTCCGGCTCGGTCCGGGTGTGAAAACCTTGGTTTAACGATCTCTATCATTTATTCTATCATTTCTTAAAAAATCATCAAATTCTCGCAAAATGCTAGTTACATTCAATAATGATTCACAAATACAACTCTTTCAACCTCGGCGCCTCAATTACTGATAAAATAGCATATATAATAAGTTATATGACTAAGAAATCATAATTTTTTTATAATTGAGAGAAATTAAAACAATTATCTTATATTGTATTATATATCTTTTTGATACAATTGTATTACATATCTATATCACACAATATATTGCTAATAAAATTCTCATCATGTAGATTAAAAAACAGCGCTATTAGCTACACGTGGGGTTTTTTTTTTCACATACGGGTATTCTTTTAAAAAAATCAAGGGTATCTTTATATCACTTTGTAAATACTACATACGATTAACTAGAGCCTGCATGGTCTCATTTCTATTTATTAGTTTATTTAAATTTTAAACGAGGAGATTAAACGTTGACATGTTTGATCATTTAAATTAATAACATTTTGTTGTATTTCGAGCTCTTTTTAAAAATATCATTATTGGTAATCCCTAATAGTTTGTTCAATATGGTATTTGCGCGTTTAAAAATTGTTGCAACGTTGCTGATACAGTTTAAAAGCACTGATTTTTCACTCCTCTTCCCTCCAGCACAAAAAAACAGCCCAACCAACAACAAAGTACAAGATTAAATCCATGTTATTCGAATACAAAAAGTAGAATGCAATACTATGCGACTATGTCAATATGGAAGTTGCAATACTTGCAGGTGAAATAATCAAACTGAAACAACAAATGGGAGAAAAATCATATAAAAAATATTGTATACATAGGTTTAGCTAATAAAAGGGTTGAATGTTCCATCTTATTGACAAGCGAGGTTTTCAAACTCGTGAGTTTAAGTAAACTCGTAGAGATAAGGTAAACTCGGATCGTAGATCGACTCGAATCGTAAACTCGTAAGAGTTTACATTTATAAAAAAATATGTATTTCTTTTATATAATTGAATAAGAATACACAAAATAACAATAAATTGACTTCAATTCATTTTAAATATAGATAGTAAATTTAAATATATCAATATTCATACTATATCAACCTCGATAGATAAATTTCTATGAAATTCATATTTAAATTCATTAAATTTTATCAATTAAAAATGATTAACATAAGTTTAGTAGCAAGTTAACACAATTTTTTGTAAGGTCAAAACGTAAAAACGGTGAATTCACAATGTAAAAACGTAAGTTTCTACCGTATTTTTAAAGACTGAAAATTTAGGTGACCCGTGACACGTTTTGGTTAGGTAGTGACGTAAAAACAGTAAAAACTCGCGAATTTGACAACAATGTTGACAAGTATTCAAATTCTAAAGAGTATCATTTAATCATGATGTTAATCATGTCACTTCTCAAAAGTCAAGTGATGTCGGGGCCAAGCCTCATCGTAGTTAAAACCAAATTTTAAGTCTAAAACTTATTAATACGCATTGTTCTTCATTATAACAAGAATAGCTGCAATCATTCAAAGCAGAAAATTACATATTCTTGTAAAAATTTTAACAACTGCACGTATATATACTAAAACAAAATCTTCTATATCTACATCATAAATAAGACTATAGGATATATAATAGTAATCCCACTTATAAATTTCCTTTTACATCAAAACTAAAATGCAAATTTCTTAATATACGTATTGGAGCCTTAAACAACAAAATAGGGATACAATTTTGCTTGTGACGGCAATAATTGTTCTGTTAACATGCGGACGCAAATTTTGACTTTGCCTGGGTCATGCCATATTCCTATATTTTTAAACAACGGCAATAATTAACGAGTGGACATAAATATTACTTCTTTCAATCCTAAATATAAGAACTAGTTGACTTTATTGGAAAATACTAAAAAAACAAAATAAGTTGATTATAAATTGATCTACTTATTTTTTCTATAAACTAATAATAAACAATCTAAAAAGTATCAAGTATGTCACAATTTAATAACTAATTTCGCTACCTTATAAAAAATGTTTCTATATGTCTTATATTTAGGACTAAGGGAGTATGTTCTTGCCTTCAAAATTGAATTCAAATGTAATTAAATAGAAGAGAAACAAGAAATGACGCATGGGTATGTGTTGTAAACCACTATTACTTGGAATTAAAATAAAAAAGGGCAAAAAAACTACTAGAAACACAGGATAAAACAAAACACAGACAAGAACAAAGAGATGCTACAAAAGTACAAATAGACAGAAATTTTTGTAGGGGCCCTTTATTATATCCGTTCGTCCTCTCTGCTAAATGTCATAACTTATAAATATATTACTTACGTGCTTCCGTCACTTTCTCAGCACCCCCCAAACCATATAAAATACTCTAAAAAAAAAGTGAAACACAATCGAACAAATTTCGTTTAAGTTTTGACTTCTAGTTGTAATGAAATCTCAACAAGGGAGCATATAACTCAAATGTACCGTCCAAACTTTTTTGGGCCTTTTTTTCACATTATTCGTACTATCAATTACTCGATGACCATTCACAGCAAAAAAATAATAATCAGCCGATTATTTGTTAGAGAGGATATAATCGATTTCAATACACCTGTATAAAAACAAAACTGTTAATCTATGTGAAAAAAAAAAGCACGGACGGCAATGGAATATTTTAGAACATAATGAAAAACAATCAGCTCAATCTCAATATGGACAATCATGGGCTGGTGAGCCCAAGGCCCAAATCGCATATAACCCGGACGGCAATGGAATATTTTAGAACATAATACGCCACTGTTGTTTTGTACACATATTTGTTGTCCCCATGCAGGTATATCCTCTTCAATATTCGCCATCTGTCTCTCAACCTCTACGAAACGACGGAAGCTTAGCATAATACAACGCCATTTGCTTTGTTCCTCAAGTTTCAGCGTCTCATCTCACGAGTGTGTTCCATTCTTGATAAAATCGAGCTCATCTCCACACAGCAACGAAGCGCCACAAGAAAGAAAGGTCCATTTTTTAAGCACCAATAGGAAACTCCAACTCGCTTACTTTCCATTTTCGAATGTCCCCAACGCAACCCACTACTTAACTGTCACTCTTTTCCATCACGCTCTTCAAACAGCATAATCCTCGTTCCATTATCCCATATTCCTTACTCTCTTCCTCGGTTTCACCGATCCTTTCCTATTTGTCCATGTCCTCACGTTTCTTGTCGTAAAGTATAGAGCTTTGCTGCCCATATTTTCAATCTGGTTGTTGCTTCTGGTTCAGTCTTGGAATCTGGAAAGGAAGCTTAATTACGTAAGTGTATGTTGCCTCAATTTAAATTTATACTGCACATGAAATCATCCATAGGCGCAGGATATTTACCCCTTCACAGATTAAAATATTTGGCACAGTGTTTCAAATTGTTCTTATTATTAACACATTTCTCACATTGACTTCCATATATTGTTTCTAAGGAGCTTTGCTTTGTGCCCAGCTAAAATGGGAGTTAGCACTACAAAAAAAACGGGCCATTCCGGCGCAACCTTACCGGCGTTTTGGTCCAAAACGCCTATATGAGACGCATACCGGCGTTTTTACCCCAAACGCCTATATGAAAACGCCAATAAATTTGGCGCGCGCTTCCCGCCTTTTTTCCCGCGTTTCCATATCGGCGTTTTGGGTATAACAAACGCCGGTATGGTTTTTAAATTTAAAAAAGAGGGGCTGACAATTTTTTTTTTATTTTTTTATTCAGAAAACCGCATATAGGCGTTTCTTCAAAACGCCTATTTGCGATTAAATATTATTTTAATCGCACATAGGCGTTTTAAGAAACGCCTAGATGCATAACGTGCATTTAATATGCACTTTATGCGCATATCGGCGTTTTGAAAAACGCCGATCTGCGCATTAAGTGCATATTAAATGCACTAAATGCATATAGGCGTTTCTCAAAACGCCTATATGCGATTAAAATAACATTTAATCGCATACAGGCGTTTTGAGGAAACGCCTATATGCATTATTTAATATTAAAATGCATATGGGCGTTTTCCAAACGCCGGTACGCACCTCCGTTCCCTATAAATAGCACCTCCCTCCTTCCGCAAAATTGCTCATTTTCTCGTTTTCTTCTATTTTTCTTCTCTTCGTCTCTCATTCAATGTTGCTGTTGCTTTGTTTTTTTGGCTAGTTTTGCTGATGTTTTTTATTTCGTGTTTTTTGGTGATATTTGATTTTATAATGTTGATATGATCTTATTGCTTTTTTTTTTTACATATTGCTTGTTGTTTTGATTTTATATATTTGGGTATCATGTTTTATGAATTACTCTTGTTATTGCTTATGTTTATATATATTATTTTTTATGTGTATGTAACTTTGGGATTAACATATTATTCCTTATGTTTTTGAACATTTTTCTTCTTGGTTTTAAACAATCAGGAAGAAAAATGTTTTTTATTTTTTTTTGGAAAACACATACCGGCGTTTTGTAAAACGCCGGTATGAAATATTATTATTTAATACCGCACATAGGCGTTTTATAAAACGCCTATGTGCATAAATAAAAAAATATTATTTCCGCATACCGGCGTTTTGCTTCTCATATAGGCGTTTTCCAAAACGCCGAGATGCCGCATTTCGACGGCAAATTTATAGGCGTTTTGCCAAAACGCCGTAGCGCTATTCCGCCGGAAAATTCCGCCGATGCGAGGCCCTATAAAACGCCGATATGGGCCCCGTTTTTTGTAGTGTAGCTTTCCAATGTGTACTGACGTGTTTGACTTCATTCAGGATACTGAGTTTTAGAAGCTGTTGATCATAAAACTGTGGCTACCAATGAGGGGTGATATGGTAAATGGATCATGGATCGGTGCGTTGTTACCTGGCTCACGTAAATTTACATCAGATGACAAGGCTGTGATTGGAATTTTGGCATTAGAAGTCTCTTGCTTGATGTTGAAGGTGGTTCATTTATGGAACTCTTTGAGCGATGATGAGGTTAAGAGCTTTAGGGAGGAGACAGTAAATTCACGTGGGGTCAAAATGCTTGTTTCCAACGACTATAGTTTCTTGATGGAACTTGCATTGAACGAGATACTCAATAATTTCCAGTGCCTAGCAAAGTGTGTCAGCAGGTTGAGTAAGAGGTGCGAGAATCCAGTATATCGTCGTTATGAAGAGTTTGTGGACAATCCAATAAGGAATTGTTTTCAATTCTCGGGTTGGGAATACAGATGGAAAAAGATGGACAAGAAGGTAAAGAAAATGGAAAGATTTGCAGCAGCCATGTCAGAATTGTGTCATGAGCTTGAAGTCCTAGCAGAAAGAGAACAAACTTTAAGAAGAATGCGGGCAAATCCTGGGACAAGTCAACTCAAATTAATCGAGTACAAGAAAAAAGTCAAGTTGCATCGCCAAGAAATAGAAACTCTAAAAGGCATGTCTCCATGGAATAGAAGTTATGACTATATTGTCCGCTTATTGGCAAGATCATTATTCACTATTCTAGAGAGGATCGTACATGTATTTGGAAATTATCCCCGGCAGCCAATTGAACATGTTGAGGATGATTCCGAATGTGTACACAATGTCTCCCTTCGACGGACTCGTTCCTTTTCTAGTCCTATGCATTTTCATGCCAATCAATTTCGTAATGACAATGCCATTAGCAAAGGAAACAAGAAACGGCAGCAAAAAGATGTTCATTTAGAAATAAAAAAGTTGGCATATATTGGTCCTGTCAAAGGATGCGTGTCAATAGGGACTAATTCTCCTGTTGTACGTAAGGGGACAAAGACAAATGATCATTACCAAACGAAACATGTTGTGGGCAAAACCAAGACTGCAAATAATTCATGTCTATTCAACAGGATTGGTATATACTCTAAACTATCCATCAATAGTGGGTCAATACTACCACTTCCCTTTACTCTTGGTGATGCAGCTTTAGCTTTCCACTATGCCAAAGTGATTATATTAATAGAGAAGATTGCATCATCACCTGGTATGATTGATGCTGAAATCAGGGATGATCTGTACAACATGTTACCAACAAGCATTAAAATTACTCTGAGGGGTAAGCTCAAGAGGGGCAATAAAAGAAAGGCTTCTTCGCGATATAATGACCATGGTGGAGGATGGAGAGTGGTGGTGACGCAGATTTTAGGATGGTTGGCTCCTCTGGCTCATAACATGGTGAGGTGGCATTCTGAGAGGAATTTTGAGAAGGAGCATGCAACTTCCAAGGCAAATATATTACTGGTACAGACTTTGTACTTTGCGGATCGAGCAAAAACTGAAGCTGCCATTGTAGAACTTCTTGTTGGTTTAAACCATGTTTGTAGAAAAAATCAGCGAGCTGGCTCAAGAGACTCGCCTGAGTTTACTGTGGTTGGCTCTCAACGTAACGTCGTTAGGACGAGACATGTGTAATTAATGTTCAGTATCTTGAGGGGTATTGTGTCTAAATTACGGCAATCGTAGTTACCTTGTTTGTACAAATCAGTTTAGTAGCAAGTGCTTAGTTTAATAAATACTTCTGTTAAAAATCGGTTATTCATTTTCTTTCCAGCCAACGAACCAAGAAAGTATATATGTTGAAATATATACGGTAAAATACTCCCTCCGGTCCTAATTATAATTCGCCTTTGACTTTTTTGGAAAATCCTAAAAAAACAAAATAAGTCAATCAAAATTGATTTAACTAATTTTTTTCCTTAAACTAGTTTGTTTAACCTATAACCTAATGACTAATATAAAAATTTATCAAATATGTCATAATTAAATAACATATTTTGTAACCTCAATATCTCCAAAAAAAGTCAAAGGCGACCTATAATTAAGACCGGAGGGAGTACGCAACTCGTGATTTACTAGGCATTCAGTATGAGGGAGTCCGTGATTTAGTTTTCACCGCAACTTACCAATAGTTTTCACGCTCGAGAGTGAAGACTATTGCATGTCCCAATAGTTTTCTGGTCAATTTTACACAGTTTCGACATGTTGCGACTTGCGATGTTAAGCACGGTTTATAATTATTTGGCTGAATTAAATTACACGGCATTTGTGAATAAATAAAGGTTGCGTATTAATCTTGAAATCGGCCGCAATTTTAAATTGTATAATCAGCTGCCACGTGAGTTTTATATTATTACATTACAGTAATATCAATAATGAGAGTATATGGATGTCTGCCGCTTTCAAAATATATCACAGGTCAAAGGTTGGCAGCTGACCCATCTGCTTAAATATCAAAGCTTTTGAAGTGATGATAAATAACAATTAGCACAATGATTTAAAACAAATGGAAACGTTGGGAGTACAAGTTGCCGTTTGTCTATGTTACTGCTTTTTTAAGGACAGAGGAAATTGAATTAGTTGGCCGGTCTCGCGAGGGATCAGAAGGAGCCGGGGAAACTGATTTCAAATGAGTTTCTCGAGATGCATATTTGTCTTTACTCATATTCCAGTTCTCAATAATATTCTCACTGCGAGCTTGCAGATTCTCGTGCATACAGGCCTTAAATTAATTATTGCAGGAACAACTAATGATAGCATGTGAACAAGGCCACAAGGGTATCGTGAATAATGCGTGATAAAACATTTAATACAATGTTTCTAAAAGAACAATTTATACATATCCAATCACATGAGGTCAAAGCATATATTTTGATGCAAATATTTGAAAACTCCAGAGAGAGTGCAATTGGTTTTGAGTATCAAATTCGTTATTTGATTGTAACAAAAAAAATCGTTATTTGATCGGATTTTATAAAAAGTAACTATAAGAAGATCGGCTTAATCCTTTTCTTTCAATTGATAATAATTCAATTGTAAATGCTTCTTGATTGCAAAGTTTTCGGTTTTAAGAAAAATACTGGTCCTAAATAAAACATGTAGTTTTTATTTGTTGCCATGCTAATTTATTATTATTTTTATTTATCCATCGATATCCGGCACTACTAACAATCAACTAATCTTACTCGCGATCACGAGATATTTTTCAAAAATTTATTATCTTTATGTAATTTTTAAATCCTTAAAAAATAGATAGTGAATAGAACATTATCCTGGTTTGACAGTCTTTGGGACCTCTGGTCAAGTAATTATAATTGTACTACGACAAGTCACAACTACTCCAACTCTATTATACTGCAAGCTAATGCTGGTTGATCCATATAGTACTACTTGAGTTGTTAACGATATGATCGTGACAATTATTTTGCCAATATAAGGTTGTCCTCGTCGATATATAACAGATACACATATACTACCATACACTCTGAACTAAGCGCATACACTCTGAAATAAGCGAGTGGGATACATTGTTTTTGTTACCAACTGGGATACATTGTTTTCAGACAGCAGACAAAAGCAAGCTAGACTACACTATTGTCTCACATTTATAATTAATAATAGAAATATATAATACAAGATAATTCAACATGGCAAGCTATCTACCTATCGTGGAAATATATATATATATATATCCCTCATTGTTCAGCTATGGTTTTAAATATTATCCACGGCAGTTGATACATTATATTATATCAAGTAAACATTTTAGGGACAGCGAATAAAGGCTTGAGCTTCCTCATGGTGATGCCAAGTGTGTCCCTCATATCCATGGTGGCCGGCGTGACATCATCCGCAAGTGTCCAATCAAATTGATGAAGCAAAGAACCCAACAACAAGTGAAGTGTTCTATGAGCCAAAGGCACGCCAGCACACATTCTCCGTCCAGCCCCAAACGGAATAAGCTCATAGTGATAACCCTTGTACTCAACCTTAGAACCCAAGAATCTCTCGGGCTTAAAAGTCAACGGGTCATCCCACGCATCTGGGTCCCTTCCTATTGACCACGCGTTCACAAATACCTGCGTGTCTTTTGGTATGGAATATCCTTTGAATTCTGTGTCCTGCATTGCTCTTCTAGGCACTAGTAATGGAATTGGAGGATGAAGTCGAAGTGATTCCTTCATCACAGCCTGCAAGTATGGAAGGTTCTCTATGTCACTCTCTTCCACTTTCCTTTCACTCCCTACCACTTCACTCAACTCCGCTTTTGCCTTCTTCAACGTGTCTGGGTTACAGAGTAGCTCAGTCAGGGCCCATTCGATGCTACTGCTCGTTGTCTCCGAGCCCGCCATGAAAATTTCCTAATTCACAACTTAAAGCCATTAATTACTGTTAAAAGGGGTATGTAACGGATGAAATGTTGAAATATGCATGAACTCGTATATATTAAGATTATTTTTCTATCAGTCTAAGCCAATTTATTTTTCTTTCACCTAAGCATTATATATTACTCACTCCATTCTTAATATAACGTTTAGCTGATTTTTTTAAGAACAATAAAAGATTTAAATAAATTACGTATGAATTAATTTTTCTTATTTCCTATTGACTTATAAACTATAATATAATATAAAAATACATTAGATATTTATATGTTATGATTAAGTGGTTCTGAGAAAAAAAAAAAGAATCAAATAGGTGAGTTTCTATGGGAGTTTTGATAAAAAATATTTATATGGGAGGAAGTATTAATTAATTCACCTTCCAATCATTTTTCATGATTTATCTTTTTTTAGCACAGTGATTTATCTTATTATCAAAAACTTACCAAAGAGGCAAGTCAACTTACCAGTATGAAGATGTTGAGGGAGTCTGTGTTAGCATCATCGCCAAGATGTTCAAGCAGGACATCCAAGAAATCCCTTCCTGTTTTCTCACCAGTGCTCTTCTGTATCTCAATCCGCTCTTTGACGTACTTAGAAGCGATCTCTATGGCTTTTCCCATATCTCTCTCCATCTTCCTTCGAAGTCCCTGTGGGTCCAACCATCTGAGCCAAGGAAACAAGTCAACCACGTTGGCATGACCAGTCCACTCCATCAAACCACTCATAGCCTTAAAAAACTCAGACCCTTCATTGGATTCAGGGTCAAACAAATCACGAGACTGTTGGAAATAATTCAACACTGAATAATTTGAATTAGTCAATTTAGGTTGATCTAGTTTTTCTAGGGTTTGTTGTTGATTTTTATATTATTTATTTATTTGTTTAGTTTATCTAGCTAGGTTGTTGCTAGTTTGAATTATTCTTCTATTTGTATTTCTCTCTCCTCATATTACTATAAATATGGGAGACCATCATTAATAAAATTATCGGACTATTCTGCCGTTTCTATTTTTCTACATGGCATCAGAGCTAGGTTAAAAAAAGTTTAGTCCGATCCCTAGGTAACTATTCTAAATTGCCTTTGTAATCAGAAACGATTCGAGATCCTTCCCATATCCTCTATAGTCTTCTCCATATAAAATCAAAAGGTCACCATCTCTGTCATTGTTCATAGAGGCTACATTTCTTTAAGGGGGAAGAGCGTCGAATTTAGGGGTTTTGTTTCTGGGCACATTTTTTGAAGACACACACCACATAATAGGGGACCCATCGGTATATTCCTAGTGGTCCGATCAACTTATGACAGTAGGAGGTAAGCGCGTGGCGTTCACACATCGTCGTCGTTCATCCACTTGCCGGTGCGTGAAGCGGGTGTACCGATTTCCTGTTTTTTTTGTGGTGGTTGTGTTATGTGGGTCCAGTTTTTTGGAGTTTCAATGTGTTTCCCGATGGTTGTCTTTGAAGCTCCGTAAGGTTTCAGGTTAGCCCGTAAAACCTGTGGTTGTAGGAGAATCAGTAAATCCTACGGGTTGCAAGTGAGCAGTGAAAACTTGTCGTAAAAGATTTCTTTGATGCTTTGGACATCTATTTGGATCTCATTTGTTCAGCTTTGGACTGATTTTGATGCTTTGGCCTGGTTTGTTCAATCTTTGGGATTGATTTTGGTTGTTTCAGATTTGTTCGTCATGGTATGATGAGGTGTTTTGGAGTTGTCATCCTGTTTCCGGTGGATCCTAGTGGTGATTGCATTCGGGTTTTGTGTTGGGATACGACAAGCTCTATGTTGGTGCCTCTATGCCTTATTTGATTGCTCTCTGTGTTGAGTGTTCAAATGTCAGTTCTGATATAAGTCAAGTGCATAGTTTTGATGTTCAGGGGGAGTTCAAATCTGATCCAAGAATGGTGATTCGGGCTCCAGTTATTGATAACACTATTGTCTCTGTGAGTATCGCGGAAGATGAAGAACTAACGATGAAGTGTTGCGTTTTTCAAGCATAATTCAGTTTTGAATTATGGGGGAGTGTTGGAAATAATTCAACACTGAATAATTTGAATTAGTCAATTTAGGTTGATCTAGTTTTTCTAGGGTTTATTATTGATTTTTATATTATTTATTTATTTGTTTAGTTTATCTAGCTAGGTTGTTGCTAGTTTGAATTATTCTTCTATTTGTATTTCTCTCTCCTCATATTACTATAAATATGGGAGACCATCATTAATAAAATTGTCGGACTATTCTGCCGTTTCTATTTTTCTACAGAGACAACATCAAATTCCCCAACATATTAAACATCATCAAGAAAACGTAACGCGCCACGTGGAGGCCCTTCCCATGTTCAAGCTTCCCGGCGTCTCTGGCGATCCACGTAAGCATGGCGTCAACGCATTTACGGCGAGTGTGAGCCGTCTCGTTGAGCCGTTTAGTGACTAACATGTCCAGTGTGACTAGGCGGCGCATGGTGCGCCAGTAGGAGCCATAGGGGGCTAAGGCTAAGGACGACTTGTCATAGTTGTGGACTTTCATCATGTCGGTGATGGTCCGTTCGGCGAAGAAACTGTCGTGGTTTTTGAAGAAGTCGGCGGCAGCGGCGGCGGAGAGTATGGCCATGGTGTTGATGGATCCTATTTTGAGCCATATGACTGGACCGTATTGGTCTCTGAGGTGGGCCAGGGTACGGTGGGGCATTTGTCCTAGCTGGAACATGTTGCCAAATAGAGGCCATCCTGGTGGGCCCGGCTGAAGGTGGCGCTTGGAGGCCGATACTTTACGGTGGAGGAGGAGGAGGAGCACGAGTGGAGATAAGAATAAGAGGATGTACCATAGTGAGGAATCTTTGATGGCCATGTTTGTTGGAGCTGGCGGTGAAGATTATTGGGCTAAGAACTTGAGATAACCTATTTATATATAGCTAGGACACTCACGGATTTTAATGTAACATGATGTAATTATGTACCAGTACTTATTTATCAGTGAATTATTGTTTGTAGTCAACGAAGTGGGGTAGTGTTTATACGTAAAATAGTAAACGTATGGGATCTCCGTTTACTTTTTGATTTTGAAGGTCAAATATCTCTCCTGTCCACAGTACTTTTTGAAGTTGAAGGGATTGGGTTTATCATCCAGTTGAAGATGCTATGGTCCATATAACGAGTATAAATATCTAGCTACATTAAGAACCCTGCACTGCTTGTTACTTGTCAAGGGAAAGGGGGGAGGAAGGGGCGTAAGGCAGGACAAGGGGACACACTAGCAAACGTTTTTGAGATTGGGATTTAGGAGATTCTCCATCGAACTCGAGATCTACGTCCTGAGTATACTATATTATTTTGTATTTATATGGGCCAGAAATTAGGCACTCACGTTGAAGATATCAGGAGAATTGATACATACAAAAAAATGAAAACAAACGAAGGAGTCAGAAATCTTTTAGAAACAGCATTGGCATTTACACTGCATTGCTGGAGGCTGGAGGCTGGAAGCCTCCCATGTGCAGCTGAGTTGGCATTGCACGAACTATAGCATTCTGGATTATGGAATTTCAACCGTACATATATCCGCCAAAATATTTTCTTTATAATCTCCACTACCCTCACCCTGTTTTTCCTTTTAATATTCATCATCTATGATAGTCACGCCTTGTATATAATATTTCTCTTGTCCTAAATATAAGATTTGGTTCACATTTTTTTAGAATAATTAATGAAGCAAAATATGTTATCTAATTATGATACATTTGATATATTTTTAGATCACTCGTTAGTTTATAAGTCAAGTAAACTAGTTTAAAGAAAAATTATATAAATGAATTTATAAGTGACTTATTTTGTTTTTTTAGAATTTTCTAAAAAAGTCAACTAGGTCTTATAATTAGGATTAGAGGAAATATATTATTCATCTTTGAAAACAAACCACCTTGTTAGTGCATGTTTTGTTGGTAAAAGTGTCTGATTTTCTATTTTCTACTGGATTTGTAGTGATTTTTTTTTCATTCAATTTTATGTTTGGAATGGCAATGAGACAAAAGCTATTTATTATCAATCTAACTAATAAAAACATGTTTAGATAGTTGATTTGTGAAAAAAATTCATATAAAAAATGACTTAAAGAGACATTAAAATTAAAATTACTACTAATAGTGATATTCAATTCATCTTATCTTATAAGCAGCACTTTTTTCTAGCTGCTTTGACTTTTGGGGTTATAATTTACAAGACCAGTATGTTAAAAGCTTTGTGAAAAAAAAAAAATCAACCAACGCCTTTGAATTTATTTAAACACTCTAGGGCTGTCAAAATGGTTCCAACTTCCAAACAGACCATCGTGATGAAAGTTTTTTTGTACGCACTAGTGGACTTTAAAGATATGGGCCTTTGAGAGCAACACTCAGAAACAAAGCCCATTTCGGCGACAATTGACATAAAATTACAGAAAAGCCCTTTTAGCGGCGGCAAAATCTAACAACGGAATAATACAGCGCCTACTTGGGAAGCTGACAGTCACAGAAGAGAGAAGACGATGAAAGTAAGGAAAGGGGTATTACTGTACAAGTTATACAGAGCAGTGAGCTACGGCGTTTCACCGTTGCTTTGCCTTCACTTACGGTGGCGCCGATTCCGCCGCCGCGAACATCCTCACCGTTGGCCGGAGCGTCTCGGCCTTCCCTCTCGCCCTCGTCCTCCGGGACCTCTCATTTGGTTTCATGCCGTTTCTTTAGGTTTATCTAACCTCTACCATCTTAAATTTGCTATAACTGCGTTTTTTTGCTTCACTTTGACTTTTTTCTTAAGATGCACTCTAACATGTTTAGAATTACTATCTTTTTTCTACTTATTTTACTAGTGTAGTATAATTTGAGTCCTTCATTATACTCCCTCCCATACTAAATACTACCTCCGGTACTATATTATATTATAGGATCTATTTGACTTTTTTTTTTTTTTGAGATTAAGGTTGTGAAATAGGTTATTAAATGATGACATATTTGATATATTTTTTGATTATCTATTAGTTTATAGGTAAAATAAACTAATTTAATGGAAAAAATTAGGTAACTCAATATATAATTAACTTATTTTGCCTTTTAAAGGATTTTCCAGAAAAAGTCAATTAGGTATTATATAAGAACTATTTCACTTTTTTTTTTAAAGATTAAGATTGCGAAATAGGTTATTAAATTATGACACACTTCCTTTCCTAATTATAAGCCAACTTTGACTTTTTTGAAAAAGTTAAAGTTACAAAATTTATCATTTTAAATTGTTTAAAACTATCTTTTTTCCCCTCAAAACTAGTTTATTCTAGCTATAAACTAATATATATTGTAATTATATTTGTTATATGTTATAATTTAGTGGTCTAATTTGTTTATTTAACTTTCCCAAAAAAGTCAAAGTAGGCTTATAATTATGAACGGAGGGAGTATTTGATATAATTTTAGATTATCCATTAGTTTATAGGTTAAATAAACTAGTTTAAGGGAAAAAATAGGTAAATCATTTTATAATTAACTTATGTTGATTTTTTTAAGGATTTTCCATAAAAGTCAACTAGTTCTTATATTTAGGACAGGAGGAAGTATTATTTAGGACTGGTGGGGGTAGTTTTGGAATAAAACACTTTGAAGAACTTTTTTTCTGAATTTGGTTTGTTTTTTGTTGCAGGTGAAGGGATGGCAGCCCTTCCTGTAGTTAAACAGTGCATTCAGAGGATGCCTAACTTAACTATATTGTTGACCACTACCACAATGTCTGCCTTGTAAGAAACGATACTTGTGACTTCCTTAACACTTCATGCAGAAATTTAGTTCCCCTGTGGTTAAGCATGAGTTTAAGTATTTACCATGCTTTTGCATATCCTCTGGCTTCAGTGAAGCGGTTGCCAAGTATTTTCAACTGAATTAAATTAATTTATAAAACCTGGATTCTTTTTGTGCTCTACAAGAATTAATTTTATGGACTGTTCAATGTATGTATCCATATTTCAAACGAGGCTCTCATTAACAGCCACTTTATCTCTTCCATTGTTTCATGATATGGATATTCCTTTAATTTACCTTGCAGCAAGAAGAGAGACAGTATTTCTATTCTTATTTTATGAGGTTTCCTTTTGATGTAATGCAGTCAAGTACTAGTTGATCGGCTTCCAAATGATATCATTTACCAGGTAATTCATCCGGGGAAGTTCATGTGATTTTAGTAAACTGTTTGTGTCACCTTATCCTTTTCTAGTTTGACACATTTAGTTTAACACATGATATTTCTTTTCTGAAACTGCCTGATGATGCATCAGTTTGCACCAATTGACGCGCCTGCTTCCATACATTCATTCCTTCGTTACTGGAAACCTCAAGCTATTGTACTAATGGAAAGTGAACTGTGGCCAAATCTTATTATGAATGCTTCCAAAAAGGGTGTACGTTATTCTTTCTCAGTCCAATTACTCTCAGCTCTTTGGTACTTATGGGAGTTCAACTATATGTGTAATCCTTGTATATGCATGTGATATATAGCAGGCTATATGTTCTCTGTAAAGGATTGTCATGAGCATGTGAGAGAAGTTTTATATGCATTAATATGTTAGCACAAAATATTTTAATTGTATTTATATTTTAGGTGCATGTGGTTGCAGATAGCACTTGTACTCTTAAATGCGCGGATGTCAGAAAAATCCTTTAAGGTTTGGTCAAGCCCATTGCTTCTGCCGTTAGTTTCTTTGATGCTATCAAAGTTTGCCTTGATTTGCCCATTGGTAAGTGCTCGCTCCTTTTCTTTTTGGACTAGAATGTTTATGTCTTCTGTTATGCCATCTGATCTTTTGATTTTTGAATAATATAGAGTACTACTCAGGCTATCCGTTTTCAGCTACTGCAAGCTTCTCCTTCTGTCATAAGCTTTTGTGGTGACCTAAAATATGGTATACTGCCCTTTTCTTTTTGCCTTTATTAAATGATTTATAATACTCAATGCTGACGTTAATCCATTCTGGCATTGGACATTGATTTCATCTCACTGCTTGGCGTGCTTTCCTGGAAATATTATTTGTCAAATGGATATGTATTGATTTCTTTATCATTTTCCCATAGTCCCCCCCACCACCACACACACACTAATCTTGTTTCCTTAATTATTTCATTCAGTAATAGAAGATCTAGGAGTCAATGAAAGACAGAAAAGAAGTATAGATAAACTGAAAGGACATCTTGCTTGCCGCCAGGTTTGGATGGCATCGTCCATTCATAGGGGAGAAGAAGAAAGTTCGTTCCCTCTACCTTGCCTCTGATCATATCATACAGGAATACTTTTTCCAATTGTGCTTAATATTTTGCAAAATACTTGATAATTTGTGATGCATTTATCATAGTTCTTGGTTGGGTCACAGATCAAGTAATATAAAAATTTCAAAGTAACAAAATAATATGCAATATTTGACATCTTCTGATTATGATCGTCAAATTCAGAATTGTAACACTTTTTATGTCTTTCCTGGTGTTTTGTTAGATTGTGTCTTTGTTAGAAACTGCACTTGACTTAAATAATTCTATCTGTCTCTTTGTTTCTGAGCAGTAAATGTGGCAGCAGTTATCAAAGGTATGATTTAATATTGTTGTTCGGCTTTTAAATATAAAGGTTTTTTAGCTGTATCTTGCATGCAACGGTAGTTTTATTATTTTTCTTGATCACATAGTATTCTCTCATGTTTCAAAGATTGTCAGGGTTTCTAGTATCTGAAAGAATATGTCACAATGTGCCAGCCTGATGGTTGAATTCGTGGTGCTTTGTACTTGGGTGCTGCATTCATTAACTTGATTGTTTTCCTAACTTGATAAAAAGAGTATTGTGTGTGCTCTGCAGTAATATTTGGAGTTCACAAAGTCCTAATGCGACTGCTTCCCAATTTAATCACTATTATTGTCCCACGGCATCCAAGACATGGACAAGACATTGCTAGAGTAAGTTTTTTTTCAAGTCTTTCTACCTGCTTCTATCTTGTGCATTTCCTTCAAAGAGTTCTCCTTATCTGCATTTATCACATAATACACCTGTTGACATGAAAATCCTTTGTAATTTAGCAGCAGCAGAAATATTATTGGGGTTAGTGTTGTTGCATAATTGTTTTGAACGTGCCATTTTTGCCGTAGCATGGATAATTTACTATTTGATATGTCAATGTTTTAATAATCTCCCCTTTCATTGCACAAGATAAATACTGAGTTACTAGTGATGTACAAACTACTGAATGAGCAATTATGTGCAAACTATGAAATGTAGATGTAAACCTGTTAATTCACATTTGACAAAAATGACGCTCATAACAAATTGCTGCCAATGTGTAAACAAAAAATTACTGTCATTGTAAATGACCTTTAGCACCATTTGTAAAATTTATTTAATATTTTTGAATTCATATAGTGTAGAGATTGGAGAAAGAAGGACATATTGTAGCTTTGAGATCTCAACATGAGGAGCTTAAGGCAGGAACACATTTTTTTCTGGTGGACACTTTGGGTATATATATTTTTAATTTTCACTGAATGAACTATCTTTGGGAAATTCTTTTGTATACCTTTTAAGAATATGGGAAATGAATTCTTGCTATTGGATAGCTGCTGATCTCAAGCTCCATTGTTTGCCTTAAGTTGACATCTTCCTCATAGTTTGCCACTCTTTTGGAGAGATTTATAAGTATCTTCCCATAAGTTTTACCGCTGAATTTGAAAATTATATAACCCGAGAAATAGGTTCGACACTTGTATGTTATTATGAGTAGCACAAAGTCTCCCCTTTGAAATAGATTTAAGTATCATCACCCAATTTCTTTTGCAGGCGAGCTAAGATGCATGTATACATTGACACCAATTGCTGTGATTGGAGGTTCTTTCTTGCCTGGCTTAGCTGGTCATAATATTTCTGAAGCTGCTGCAGCTGGATGTGCTGTGTTGACAGGTGACTAGTACTTTTTATAGTTCTGAACACACTGTTTGAGATGCTGAACTTTGTGATTATTGATTTTAGGCCGCCACATCGGGCATTTCTCCCACATGGTGCAAGAAATGCAACGTCTGAATCCTTTGTCAGTCTTTCAGGTTGAAATTCAATTACTTGCTTATAGTAGAAAAGCATCCAGGCTATTAACATTCTAGTCTGTTTCCCCGAGCCAATCTATTCATTGTCACTCTCCTTGCAGGTTTCTGGAAAACTGGAGCTTGAAAAGGCTCTCATTGAGTTCTTCACAAATGAGGCAGTTTTGGAAGCACGACGTAAGGCTGCAAAAGAAGCAATTAATCATTTGTCAAGCGATATTATTGGTAGAATTTGGAGTTCGTTGGAATTTCACATCTTCAGCAAATTGTCCACAGTTGGCCTCGAGATTAAAGCAAGACACAATAAGTCTGAATGTGAAAATGAAATTTGACCAATTAACAGCGACTTCTCATAATTGAATGCATAATGGAGTGTTTCTTCACTCGTTGCCTTTTCATGGTCTACCCTCAACTATCTTGCTTTGTCTCCATCTTGGCTGATGACTCTGAGGCAATACATAAATTGAAGCCACACTTGGTAGTCAAAGAGGATAAAGCCACAAGGGTTGTATTCGCTGCCATGAATGTCCCAAATGCCTCCTCTCCACCACATCCCCCACCATCTCCCTCCCATGTCAATTATAGCTATGAAAGTGCGATGGGTTTATGGTGTTACGGATGAATTGAATCAAAAGGAAATTTCTTTATTTACAAATTAAATATATTAATTTTACAGTAATGTAGTTAAAATTTTAAAGTTTTATTACTATATATAAAAATTAATGGGTTATTTTGACTGAACGAGTTGTCTAGAGTTTGAACTGCGGATAATGTTAGCAAGGTTACCTCCATGCCTCCATCTCACTACATTCATGCTGATCAAATTATTTGTTTTTTAGTAGTGTCGAATACTATGGATAAATATAAAAAATCATGGGTGAGACTGATGTTTTTGTTGAAGGGCAGTGGGGATGGAGGGAAAGTTGAGAGGTGGGGTTATGAAATTTTAGTATTAAGAAGAAAAAAATTGAAAAATAATTAGAAGTTTCAACTATCAACCATGTTAGGTTAGATATGGTTGTATGCTCATTGTCAACGACTTCCTCGATCACTCCTACATATCCATACACACGCACAAAAAATACAATGTTATTTCCTCTGTATTTGGATCTCACTTATCATGATGCTTCTTTTTGTCCCCTGGGAATCTCTCTTTCTGTTTCTGTTTTTTTCCCCAAGCCATTTTCAAGCAAGCGTGTCACTAATAGGTGCATGTGTACGTCAAGTTTCACTGCGGCCTCACACACTGACACCCTTGTCTCTCTCCGACGACTCACATCTTTGTCACTGACAACATCCTCTTGTCTTGGCTCAGCACTTAGACACACACACACGCCTTGTTTTGTCCCCAACGTTCATGGTTGAATATGAAGCCAGTGACTACAGAATCCTCCATCGTTGGCTCATAGTATATTGGTCAGAAGGTACCTATACGATCCAAACCTTCTTATATAATCCATTTTCCAATGATCAACATTAGCACACAGGCCATATGTTACTGACTTTATTTTCTGTTTTATGTCTTGCTGACTCAGATCAACATTAACACACAGGCCATATGTTACTGACTTTATTTTCCAATGTCTCATTAGAACGCTAATCTCGCCCTCAATCTCTGCCTATCTATTGTTTCTTTATTGGTGAAAAAAGTAGAGAGGATTTGAACAGTAACAACACCTAACAAAATAATCCATAGATATTAAAGAAAAGAAAAAGCTGAAACATTTCCCTCGCTTTTTGCGACAGGATTGTATTACCTTATAGGTAAAAACTCTAAAGCTGAGAATTCAGACACTTGCACCAAACTGACTGCCCCACCCATGTGCCATTTATCCATCTTACCTGTTTCTTCCGATGCCTATAATGCCAGAACAGGCACAGACCTGGGAAAATAATCTTGTACAAGTTTTTTTTTTATACATTGGAAAGAATGAACAAGTTTTTATACATGAATGATTTTCAAACCAACCTTTGGAATTTTATTTTGAGGAGTAAATAGTAAGGAAAAGATGAAGAAAAAAAAAGAGCTCTTCATTGGTGTTATTTGAGCTGCTCACTATAATTCTAAATATTTTATCATTTCTGTTTTGAAATTGGTGGTGCAGCCAAAAAAATTGAGTTTGAATTTGAGCATTAGTCATGACCTTTGAATTTGCATGTCCATTATTGAGTTCCATCACTTTAGCCTAGTGTGAGAATAGCTTTGCTGCTTCATGACTTAAAGTAGAGACCTCTTTTTCTTTCTCCGACAAGAAAAAGTGAAGAAGTAGCTGACATATCAAATAATGAACCACTCACTTTAGGCTATAGCCTCAAAAAGCTTGTCCTCCCAAAATGATGAATCAGCTCCCTCGTTGAGTTAAATTTGTGAGCAATAAAAGTTGCAACAAATAAATTGCATAACATGAACAGTCATAGCCCCAGTGGATATGGTAAAAAAAAACAAAATTAGCCCCAGTGGTTCACAGCTCAACGCAGCATAACATTGACTTTCAATAGCTTTCTTTCCTACCCACCCAAGAAATTCGAAAGAGAAGGGTAGAAATGCATGTCATTGTTGAGAATATATTTTTTTCTGAAGAAGATCGATGACATTAATAATCTTTTGGGTTAGTAGTGAGTACAGTCAAAAAGAAAGTAAAAGCATTAAATTAAAAAAAATAAAGAAAAGGTAAAGCAAGCAGAGCAAAATAATTGCTAAAAGCATTTAGGATGGATTGATATAGGTGATCATTAACCCTTGTTATTCAATAATCAGTACAATAATAACGAAGTAATTCAACATCCAGAAAGGTAAATTTATCATGTTCGTCTTCATTGAATTACTGTCAAATGCCATAATTGCAAGCACATGCAGGGTTCAGTTATTCCTTGATGGTAGATACCCACTGTGCTGCTTCTACATATGGAAAAGTTTGGACAATGAGCCGATCATTGATGCTTTTAAAAAAATAATAGAGTTAGAGTGCTAGACAGTAGACAGTTAACTAAATCAAACAAGATTACCACTCATTTATTGGTCTAATTCTTAGTACACCACCATTTCATTTACTTCCATTAGTATCCATCACTTTTCCATTAATCAGAAAAGATCAGGCTAATGGCGGGAAGTTCAGTTAGTACTATATTACTCCCTTTCGTTCCTAAATATAAGATCACTTTGGGGAAGTGGATAAGTTCTTAAATATAAGATCACTTCCTATTTTGTCTTAATTTTGGTCCAAATTACCCCTATACTTCTTAGCTCCTTCACTTCTCTCTCAAATCCCTATTTGTCTTTTAAATTTAAGTGAGAGGTATTTTGGGAAGATCATGTAATCCTAATTCATTGGAAAGTCTTCCTTAATCTCTCCAAATTAGCCTAAGTGATCTTATATTTAGGAATGGAGGGAGTAGTAAGATAATAAAAAGAAGAAAGTAGGAAGAGCACAGGGATCAAGAAGAATATACATGTTTTTAACCTTTAAGAGAACATGCCAAGACAAAATAAAAAAGTTGAAATCTTTGGTCCTCATTCTATATCTTATTATGGAGTGCATAACAGCAATCATTCACACAACCACCACCTTCCTAATCCAAAAACACTGCCACCTCCTTTAATCATGATATTCCTTCTCCCCTAACAGAAAAAATCCTTCTATTTTGTCTTTTCATTTCCAGGACACACAGAGAAAGAAACGGCATGCATGACTATTAGAATCTCCATCTCCCCTTTCTCTTAGTTTCAGAACACTCTCACTATTTTTTCTTCTTCATGCACACACACAAATGACAAACCTCTCATCTCATCTTCATAACATGAACAAGTCTTTTCCATTAAACCTTACACTAACCTTAGCCATTATTTCACTATGTTTCATCACACAATCTTTTGGTTTGACTCAAAATGACACTCACTCCCTCACTCAATTCCGCCTCCAAGCTGACTCTCATGGCAACCTTCTTATCAACTGGACCGGCGCCGACGCCTGCGCCGCCTTCTGGCGCGGCGTTCAGTGCTCTCCAAACGGCAAAGTCATCGGAATCTCACTTCCTTCTCTTAATCTCCGAGGTCCCCTTGATTCCCTCTCTTCATTAAGCTACTTACGCTTACTTGACCTCCACGACAATCGCTTAAATGGCACCATCTTGCCTCTCTCTAACTGTACAAGTCTTGAACTTCTTTACCTCTCAAGCAATGACTTCTCCGGTGAGATACCTCATGAGATATCTTCTCTCACACGTCTCCTAAGGCTTGACATCTCTGATAATAACATCAGAGGTCTTATTCATAAGGAACTCTCCAAGTTGACAGCACTTCTCACTCTTAGGCTTCAAAACAATGAGCTTTCTGGTCATATTCCTGATCTTTCTGATTCTCTTCTTAAACTCAAGGAACTAAACATGAGTAACAACGAGTTTTATGGAAGTTTACCAGATGGAATGTTGAGGAAATTCAGTGGTGTAAGTTTCTCAGGTAATAAAGGCTTATGTGGAACAAATCCATTTCCTGTTTGTTCCTCCACAACAGATAACTTTCCTTCTTCTTCAGCATCTGCTCCAACAATTCCTTCTAAACCAACCTCATTGCCTCAAACAAACTCAACCATTTCCTCTTCCAAAAACCAATCCAAAAAGGGGTTAAGTACAGGAGTTATAGTAGGCATTGTGGTGGCAAATTGTGTGGCATTGCTTGTGATAATATCTTTCATAGTTGCTCATTGCTGTGCAAGAGGAAGAACGTCTAATTCTATGGTGGGAAGTGAGATAGGGAAGAGGAAAAGTGGGAGTAGCTATGGGAGTGAGAAAAAGGTGTATGCAAGTGGGTGTGTGGACAGTGATGGAACCACAGGAACAGATAAAAGCAGGCTTGTGTTTTTTGATAGAAGGAGTCAGTTTGAGCTGGAAGATTTGCTGAGAGCTTCTGCTGAAATGCTGGGGAAGGGAAGCTTAGGAACAGTGTACAAAGCAGTGCTTGATGATGGATGTACTGTGGCTGTTAAGAGACTCAAGGATGCAAACCCGTGTGCAAGGAAAGAGTTTGAACAGTACATGGATGTGATTGGAAAACTGAGGCACCCCAATATTGTTAGACTCAGAGCTTATTACTATGCCAGAGAAGAAAAGCTCCTTGTTTATGATTATCTCCCCAATGGAAGCTTGCATTATCTTCTTCATGGTTAGTCTCAGTCTTAAGTTCATCTCTTGGTCTTTCTAAATTTAATTTTTTTTGAGTGGCATCTATTTTGCTCTAAAAGTTAGGAATTACTAGGATCTATTTAAAAATAAGTTATGTCCCACTTTTTTCCAAAATCATTTATACTAGTAAAATCTAGTGGACCAAAGCTTAATTTTGTTAATATAATGTTATTTTAACTAATTATACTAACATTATTAATCTTATCAAATTAGGTGAATAAGTTTTATAATTAGTATGTTAATTACTCCCTCCATTTCTAAATATTAGACCACTTTCCTTTTTTTGATTAGATTAAAAATGTTAGTTAAGGTAGTTATTAGTGCATGATATTATTAATCTACCCTAAACATATACTTTTATTCTCACTCTCCCTCTCTCACTTGTTTATTATAGATAAACATTATTAAACTTTATTTGTGAAAAATTGAGAAAAATTAAAAATTTGCTTATATTTAGGAACAAATTGAAATTTAAAAGAGATCTTATATTTAGGAATAGAGGGAGTAATTTGCAAGTTTTTCTTGGAATAACACTTCCCTCCAAGTTTTGGAAGATAATAACATTGGCACATTTCGTATCTTGGCAAGTTAAAAGTTGGCCTTAACCATTGATTGGTCAGGTCAAAATTCCTCCATTTAATATATTCATAATAAAATTGGAAAGAAAAATACTACTCCATGCAATCTAATTCTAACATGAGCATGAATTTAGGACCAAACCCACTCTTTTTTTACTAACATTAATACTTGAGGGTGGGAGTAATTATTAACAAAAGCTTCAGCAGAATATAGATCCTTAACAGAATATAGATCCTTAACCACTTTTCTTTTTTTTTTTACTTCATGCAATCAACTCTAACATGAGAATGAATTTTATAGGGAACCGTGGTCCGGGAAGAATCCCACTGGATTGGACTACAAGAATAAGTTTAGTGTTAGGGGCAGCCAGAGGGCTGGCTCGGATTCATGCAGAATATAGTGCAGCGAAAATACCACACGGCAACATTAAATCATCAAACGTGGTACTAGACAAGAATGGTGTTGCTTGCATCTCTGACTTTGGCTTGTCCCTACTATTAAACCCTGGCCATGCAATTGCTAGATTGGGAGGATACAAAGCTCCTGAACAAGAAGAAAGCAAGAAGCTTTCCCAACAGGCTGACGTGTACAGCTTTGGGGTCTTGCTGTTGGAAGTTCTCACAGGTAAAACCCCATTTCAAGAACCTTCATCAACACGTCCTAATAAGTTGGCTGAAGAGGAACAAAGTGGGGATCTTCCCAAATGGGTGAGATCTGTTGTGAAAGAAGAATGGACAGCAGAAGTGTTTGATCAAGAATTGTTGAGGTATAAGAACATAGAGGAAGAGTTGGTTTCTATGTTGCATGTTGGGTTGTCATGTGTGGTTATAGAAGCTGAGAAGAGGCCATCAATGGTGGAAGTTGTTAAGATGATTGAGGAAATCAGGGTGGAACAGTCTCCTCTTGGTGAAGATTATGATGAATCTCGCAATTCACTTTCACCTTCACTTGTTACCACTGAAGATGGACTTGCTTAATTAAGAGTATTAATTCTGTTTTATACTTTTATCTACCTTGTATTATTGGATGCATTATCTCATTGCACCTTATTGACTAATTTTTAGCTGGATGTATCCATCCGCTGCCCACGTGGCTAGCTGTTCAAATTTGCTATTTATGTGTTCTTTGTAAATTTTCCAGGATTCGAGGAACTTTCCCTTATTGCATGTAGGACAAATCTGATGATATTGTGGTGGAGCTTAGAATAAGTAATTGTTGTTTTAAGTTGAGTAGTAGGATGTCCATTTGAGATGCTTTGTTTTGTTTTGTAGCAGTGCTGCGTCGTGGGACAAAATGGTCTGTTTACTTTTTTTTTTTAGGCCAAAAATGATCTGTTTACTTTAACGACTTGGAGCAGCAACATTCGCATTTAATTAGGCCAACGAGAGATATTACTCTATATAGATTGAATATTTATTTTTAAGAGCTTAGCCTGCGATAAAAAAAAATGTTTATCATCTTAAGCTTAAGAGTTAAGACCCACGGCAGGAATAGGAACTTGGACGTGGCAACTGACGAGTGACGAGGATCACTAATTAAAGGCATTGATAATTCATGAAAATGAGTTTTTCGATATTCTTTTATCTCGTTCATCATGTTTAACCGAATATTTTCAAAATAAAAGTCTTGGAAAAAAATATTTTTTCAAGATAAAAGAACTTCAACGTAATAAAGGCATTGATGATTCACAAACTGCGTGCTTTGAACCCTTGTCAAATAGGAGTAGCTATTATGTTGTTTCCATTGTGAGCTCTAACAAAAAAAAAAACGAAATCAACACGTATTGTTTTTTTGTTTAAAGAAAAACAACCACATTGGAAAATATGCTTAATTTTTTTTTGTAATTTTTTGTTCAAATAAGATTTAATTTTTAAAATTGATTATGCAACTTTTGTGTCAAACAGACACAATTGTTTCTCAATTCATAGCAGAATAAATGGCTAGCATTTTTTGGGGTTGCCAAGGTCCAAATAAATGGGCATCAGTGGGTGAATGGGGCTTAGCTCATCGGGTACTGCTCTAGTTGGGTCACTTAGTTTTGTTATTTTTTAACCGTTCATCTATCAGCCCAGATGCCATTCATCAAGGCGTGAAAACTTCTTACTTGAAGGCGCGCTTTGAATCAAACTTCATGGTTTTTTTTAGTGTGACTTGAACAATGGAATAATTTTTATTTCCCAGTGGGCAATTTAATCTTTTCCTTTAAATGTGTAAAATGTTATTTTGAGCAAGTGTTATAAATCTTTTCACCTCCCAATGGGCAATTTATTCTTTTCCTTTAAATCATAAATGTTATAATTATCAAAGCTAACACTAAATTACAAGTTCTAATAATAGAGTTGAAACTAACATGTTAACGATACTTTCAAACGGTTTTACGCTATTGTTGTGTATTTAGGTAGGTGAAAACAAAGAAGGAGGAACTTGACTTTTTGCTTTTCTTTGCTGCTGATGGAGGTATATAGGTGTTTTTTTTAACCGAGAGGTATATGTAGGTGTTGATTATGTTATTTTTCATTTTCCCTGACTGAAAATAGACGCCTTAGTGCTTATTTGAATGGTCCCCTTCTCCCAGTATTATATTGTGGAACATTCTCATCTATTGGTTCATCTCTTAGGCAAATAAACAAAATCAAAGTCACTTCAAATACGCAGCAAAGCTGGAATATTGACCCCACACCAATTTAGTCCCTCCACCTCATCACAATTTAGATTTTTATTTTTTATTTTTTTGCCAACCACAAATTAGATTTTTCAAAGCTTAATATCGTTGATTTCAACCTAAAAAAGAATTAAAGGTCAAAAAAACCTAAAAAAATTAGATTGGATAAGCTTATCCTTAATACAGTATATAATTTAGTTGAGTGGTTAACTTTAAAAAATAACAGCCTAAATGATTTGTTTCAGTAGAACATATGTTGCATTACAAATATAGTGTGTTGTATCATACTAAACTCATTTAGTCCTATTTATATCCTAGAGAGAGAACGTTTTATTTGAGCCTATATATATATAGTCACTTTATTAAATACTTACAAGTTTGTCTTTCATTTCTTATATATTAACTTTGTTTTCATGTAATATGGTGAATGTTAAATATTGGTAAAATAGAAAATTTGTTGTATTTGATTGAAAAATTAATGAGTTTTAAGGTTTTCCTTAGTCTATATAAAACATGTTACAAATGACTTATAAATAGAACCAGATGAATATATCATTATATAAATTAGCTAAATAACTTAAAAAAATTAGTGTGAGACAAAAGATTAGTTTGATGTCAAAATTGAGTGGATTTTAGTAATTTAAATGGTTTTGATTCAAAATATGAGAGTTCACTATATTCTCTTTTTATTGTCTTTAACTCTGATCTCTTTAATATTTATTAATGTTTACGAATTTTTTATATTATTAGTTTGTAGTAATATAGTCTCATAATAAATATGACAATATTAGAAAAAAAATTAAGTATAAACATTCAACTTAGTTTTAGTTTAAATATTCTTTTTAAGAAGCGTATCGAGGGAGTTAATATGTGGGTAGTGGCCTAGAGGGGAGGGAGAAAATAAGCTTGGAGGGTTCCAAGAGACAAATTATAGAAGACGACCCCATAGAAAGTGACCCTTGATTGGGCGGCGCTTGAAAGCCCACGTGGCTGACCGGGGAGAATGTGGGACCCACCCTCCCGCCAGTTTTTCCCCGCTTGTTTGCCACGAGTTATTTCCCGCCTGGTTCATCCCTCAAGACGAGACCAATCCGTTACATTCTCACACCCTGCCGTACGCACTCCCCTGGTGGGCCCCTTACAATCTCCCACTTCTCTTGTTCTTTTTTTTGGACCCAACCCCTCTGTTCCTCAAACGCAAGTTTTCGCATTTTTTTTATCAACTGGCGACATTTTAATTAGTAGAGCATTTACTTAATTGACTAATACAGTATCCTTTAATTTGTTTTTCAATAACCACTGTTGATAAATAACAGGTTTAATTAATCAAACGACAAAATTATGTCTTGTATTTAGGAAATTATATTTAACTATTAGATTATACATTAATGATTCATCATATCCATGTTGACAAATCATATGGTATTTGATTATATTTTTAATGTTAATTTGAAACATATTCTAGAAAAAATATGATACCTTTATGGATCCAAGAAAATGAAAATATCTTATGTAATTAATTATGTTTTTCTTTCTTTTTTTTGACCTTTAATTATGTTTTTCTTTCACGATCGTATAAAAGTAGGGTGTAACATAGGGTTAATATGCAAATCCCCCCCGGAAGTATACCGAAATGTGCAAATGTGCCCCTGATATATTTTCATATGTAAATTTCACCCTAAAGTACCAATTCAATGCAAATTTACCCTTCTGTCAGTCAAAAAAGTTAACACCGTTAGTTTTAGTCCACGTGGCTGATAAGTTGCCACCATGGCATGCCACATAATAAAGTGTAAAAATAAAACATAAAACCAAAAAGGAAATAAAGAAAAAAAAAAGAAACAGAATCGGCATCATCATCTTACGTCTTCTGCGCTCAAGATAGGAAAATAGAAACAAGCCCTAGTTTCTCAAAATCCATCCTATAATCATCTCTAATCCCACACCCATTGAATTCAGCCAAACCCAACCAGCCCCAAATTCGAAATTTGTTCTTGTAAACCTAGCCACTCCCAAATTCGAGATCTGGATGAAGGCTTCTAGCATGGATTCTCTTCTCTCAAGCTTAAACGGTTTGTTCCTTCTTCTTCCCTTCACTTGTTCTTGAAATTTGATTTTCGAATTCCTTCTTCATAATTAGGTTCTGGTTTGACTTCTCTGATTTTGATTTTAAATTGTGACCTTTTCTTTTTCGAAAGATCAAAAATTGATGTTGGATGAAGATTTTAAAGAACACTCTTTTTTATTGTCCTGCCTCTTTTTCTTTAATGTATTGATACGTGAGGCAGGATAGGAGGTTAGGGAGAGTAGGGATGAGGCTTGTATGACACGTAGGCATAAGCCACGTGGAGTTAGTTAGACAGTTAAGCCACGTGGAGTTAGTTAGGCGGTTAAGCCACGTGGACAGTAACACATGGGGTTAGTTAGTCTGTTAGATCATATTAGTATAAATAAGCTAACCTGTACTTGACATGGTGTGGAATAAACAGATTTCAGTTTCTCTCTTTTCTTTCTTCTTCGCATTTCGCTTCCTCTGTACCATTTGGTATCAGAGCCGTGTATCTAGCTCTCATGGCGCCAGATACTCGGTCCAAGGATCATCGTCTTGGTGATCTCGAGCATCGCCTGGAAACTCATATCTCACTGGTAGAAAGTAATCGCGACAAGCTTGACAGAAACGTGGAGGAGATTGGGGAATTGAAGAATTCGATGTCGCGAATTGAGGAGTGTTTGAAGGATTTGACCGGATCTATTGCTAGTCTCCAAAATTCGAGGTTAGGAGAACAATCCTTCCCTTCGTCGAGCCATCATATGAAGAACGGATACATGCAATTTGGTACGTACGGTGGTAATGGAGGTGGCGGAGGATATTACTCGGCTCCGACAAAGCACAGTAGGGTTGAATTCCCTAAATTCGATGGAAGTGACTTCAAAGGATGGTCGTACAGGTGCAAACAATTTTTTTCTGTGGACGCGACACCATTGGATCAGCGAGTAAGGTTAGTAAGCATTCATTTGGAAGATCGTGCTCTCAAATGGCACTTAAATTTCATGAAAAATAGGCGTGAGGAAGAGATTTCTTGGGAAGAATATTTCAAGAATATGGAGGCTAGGTTTACGAATGTAGGTCATCTCAATCCAATGGTAGAGATTAAGCAATTACAGCAATTGCAGCTTTCAGTTGATGATTATATCGATGCGTTTGATAATCTCTTAACCGAAGTGGATTTGAGTGATGAAGTAGCTATGAATTGTTTTTTGGGGGGTCTTCGATTGGATATTCAAGCTTCGGTGACAGCTTTCAATCCATCGACGTTGGGTAGTATGATGCAATTGGCACGTATCCAAGAGAGATCCATTAAGGCATTGTATGATAATGTGCCTAAACCACCTCTTAGACAATGGTCCTCGATGAATACAACAGCTTCGAAATTCTCTTCGAATGCCGTTAATAGAACACTACAGACAGGGGATAAAATGTTGAATCCTTCTGTGGCTACCAAAAGTTCATCTGTGACCTTGTCTAAGAAGGAGATGGAGGAGAGAAGGAGGAAGGGACTTTGTTATTGGTGCAATGATAAATTTTCTTCCTCTCATCGCTGCAAGGAATCTCAGGTTATGATGTTGATTGTTCCTGGCCGCGAGGAAGATGAATTTGTTGATGCACAGGATATTATGGATAAGGTGGATGAAGATATGGAACTTGTAGGTACCATTAATGCAATCGAAGGTAAGGAAGAGTTTTCTACTCTTCGGATTGAAGGAAGTATTAAGAAGCACAAGATAATGATTTTAGTGGACACGGGCAGTTCTCATAATGTTGTGCATACAAGAGTAGTGAAAAGGCTGGGATTGCCCTGCATACCTCATGTTGGCGTGAAGGTGAAGGTAGCAGGAGGAGAGGAGGTTAGAGTTGATCGCTTCTGTAAGGACTTATGCTGGTACATGTCTGGTTCAGCATTTTTGGATGATTTCATGGTGATGGACATTGGTAATTTTGATATGATATTGGGAGCTCAATGGCTACGCAGATTGGGGCGCTTTATTTTGGATTTGAGTGACTCTTTTATTGCTTTTTCCTTGGCTGGTCAGTATTATGAATTTCATGGCATTAAGATTCCATTATCACAGTTGCTCGAGGAGGAAGAATGGTCGGATAAGGTGGTTAATGATGCAGCTCATGCCTTTGTGATTTGTGATGTGTCTAATGATAGTGCTTCTCATATCACATCATCATTCTCCTCAGATCAGCAGCAACAATTAGCTACTCTTCTACAGGAGTTTGCTGATATATTTGGACGGCCTGTGGCACTGCCTCCAGCTCGTCAATTGGATCATCGTATTGTCCTTAAGGAGGATAAGCCAATTTCTTGTCGACCATATAGGTATGGTCCCTTACAGAAGGATGAAATAGAACAGCAAGTGCGTAGTATGTTGGAGCATGAGGTTATTCAACACAGCCATAGTCCATTTGCTGCTCCCGTGGTGTTGGTTCATAAGAAAGATGGGACTTGGAGATTTTGTGTTGATTATCGGCGGTTGAATGAGATGACAGTGAAGGACAAATTTCCTATTCCTTTAATAGATGACCTTTTGAATGAATTACAAGGTGCCTCTTGTTTTTCTAAACTGGATCTTTATTCAGGATATCATCAAGTAAGGATGCATGAAGCTGATATTCCTAAAACTGCTTTTAGGACTCATGAAGGGCATTATGAGTTCAAGGTTATGCCCTTTGGATTGAGTAATGCCCCTGCTACATTTCAAGGACTTATGAATCTGATTTTCAAACCTTACTTGCGGAAATTTATTTTAGTCTTCTTTGATGACATATTGGTGTATAGTGGTGATTGGGATTCTCACATGAAGCATTTGCGAGTTACTTTTGAGCTGTTTAGACAGCATACCTTGTTTGCTAAGGCAAGTAAGTGCTCTTTCGCTCGGGATCAAGTTGCTTATTTGGGACATATAATTTCGAGCAGGGGAGTAAAGGTGGACCCTTCCAAGGTGGCAGCAGTGAGTCAGTGGCCTGTTCCCTCTAATGTGAAGGCTGTGCGGGGGTTTCTAGGTCTTACCGGCTATTATAGGAAGTTTATCCAACACTATGGTGATATTGCCAGACCCTTGACAGCATTATTGAAGAAGGATGGTCGTTTTCAATGGAATTCTGAGGCAGATATGGCATTCACTAAGTTGAAGGAACTTCTATGTTGTGCTCCGGTTTTGGCTCTTCCTAATTTCAAAGAGAGATTTGTCATTGAAGCTGATGCTTCTACCACTGGAATGGGGGCAGTGCTGATGCAGAATGGGCATCCTATTGCTTTTGCAAGCAAAACCTTTGGACCCAAAACTGCAGCATCTTCTACCTATGAGAGGGAGCTTAGGGCTATTATATTTGCTGTTCATCAATGGCGGTCTTACTTGATTGGTAATGTTTTCACCATCCGTACGGATCACTTACCCTTGAAACATCTTTTAGAGCAAAAGAATGTTTCTCCTGACCAATTCAAGTGGTTGGGTAAATTGTGGGGTTTGACTTACAACATTGAGTATCGGAAAGGGAAGGAGAATTTCGCTGCTGATGCCTTATCTCGAGTTGCTGAAGTGTATGTAATGGCTGTGTCCTCTCCTATGACAGAGTTATTAGACCGAGTCAAGGCTTCTTGGAGTAGTGATGATTTTACACAGAAAATTATCACTGACTTGGAACTTGATCCTGCATCTCATTCACATTTTTCTTGGGCTAATGGTTTGTTGAAACATAAAGGGCGGTTGGTAGTAGGAGCTCATCCAGCTTTACGGAATGATTTACTATCGTACTTTCATGGTGATCCTGCTAGTGGTCATTCGGGTATGACTCCTACCTATCGTCGCTTATCATCTGTTTTTTATTGGAAGGGTATGGAGAAGCAGGTGCGTGAATTTGTTCGTACTTGTGTGATATGTCAAAGGTTTAAAACTGAGAATGTGGCTACACCTGGGTTGCTACAACCTTTGCCAATTCCTACTCATATCTGGAGTGACCTTTCTATGGACTTTATTTGTGGACTACCTAAGTCTTATGGGAAAACTGTAATTTTTGTGGTTGTGGATAGGTTGAGTAAGGCTGCTCATTTTGCAGCTTTGAAACATCCTTATACTGCTGTAGATGTGGCGAGGATCTTTATGGATATGGTTGTCAAATTACATGGTTTTCCTAAGACTATTGTGTCTGATCGGGATGCTGCCTTTTGTGGCAAATTTTGGCGTGAATTGTTCAGACTTCAGGGAGTAAAGCTGCACTATTCTTCTGCCTATCATCCTCAATCAGATGGCCAAACAGAGGTGGTTAATCGTAGCTTGGAGTGCTATTTGCGTTGCATGTCTGGAGACTTTCCTAAGCAGTGGGTTAAATGGTTAGCTTTAGCGGAGTTGTGGTATAATACTACATACCATTCTTCTATTGGAATGTCTCCATTCCAGGCGGTGTATGGTATTTCACCACCGGTGCATTCTCCATACATTCCTGGGGATTCTAATAATGACATGGTTGATAGGGTGTGTTTATCTAGAGAGCTTACTTCGCAATTATTGAAACAGCATCTTTTGAAGGCTCAGCAACGCATGGTGGTACAGGCCAATAAACATCGCACTGAGAGGCACTTTGCTAAGGGTGATTTTGTTTTTCTGAAGTTACATCCTTTTCGAAGGAATCAGATTAATAATTCCTCTTTGCATAAGTTGGCAGCGAAGTACTTTGGTCCTTTTGAGGTTTTGGATAGGGTGGGATCTGTGGCTTATGAGTTGAAGCTTCCACCTGGTTCTCGTGTTCATCCTGTATTCCATGTTTCTTTACTTAAACGTGGAATTAAGAATGATGCCATGGTGTCTACTGCTTTGCCTGAGACTGATCAAGATGGTCATTTTGTGCTTGAACCAGTTGCTATCTTAGGCAGGAAGTTGGTGAATAAGGGGAATCTACCGGTCACTCAGGTTCTGGTGCAATGGCAACATTCAAGGCCAGAGGACGCTACTTGGGAGGATTTATCTTCTCTTCGTGATCAATTCCCTCAATTTGATACTAGTGCTCCTCCAGTTAATACCATCCTTGTGGACAAGGATGTTTTTTAGGGGGGGTGCCATTGATACGTGAGGTAGGATAGGAGGTTAGGGAGAGTAGGGATGAGGCTTGTATGACACGTAGGCATAAGCCACGTGGAGTTAGTTAGACAGTTAAGCCACGTGGAGTTAGTTAGGCGGTTAAGCCACGTGGACAGTAACACATGGGGTTAGTTAGTCTGTTAGATCATATTAGTATAAATAAGCTAACCTGTACTTGACATGGTGTGGAATAAACAGATTTCAGTTTCTCTCTTTTCTTTCTTCTTCGCATTTCGCTTCCTCTGTACCATGTATCTAATTTATACTTTATCCAGCAAGCACACCAACGGCAATGATGTATCTAATTTATACTTTATCTTTACTGTTTTCCTTGGTATATATCAGTGTGTGTTGTTAGTGTGACAGAGTTGATGATATCAATGAACATCCATGATGAGCCAAGAGGGAAAAAAGGTTTACGTGTAATAACTCATCATATCCATTGAGAATTTTAGTCACATAAAGATATAAAAAAATGTTTTGTTCCACATGTTTCACCTTTTTGCAAGGCAGTCCAAGCCTTGATGCTGCTAGTTGAACCCAAAACTGAATTTGTTGTTTGATTTTGGAGATGATTTTGACATTATATCATTAAAGTGAATATTTTGCTCATGTTTTGTTCTTTTTCCTCATCAATTATTGGGTTTGCTTGTAGTTTTCATATTGATCATGTCATGTTCCTCAAGTTTTTTTTTCATATCAATTTTATGGTTTAGGTAAAGTAGCAAGGTTGGACAAAATCAAAACTGTTGATGATGGGCAAAAGTCGACTGGTAGACTAGCAAGGTTGGAGGGCCTCTTAACCGATATAAGGCAGATTAACAAGGACCTTCATGAAGCGAACAGAGCCACTAGTAATTCGGATGCATTGGTAAGGCTTGATGATATTAATTGTGAGACTGCTGAGGAGGTTGAACATGAAGTTGAGATGGTAATTAATGATACAGTTGGAGAAGAGCTTGATGATAGAGATGTTGAGGATGAAGAGTTTTGGTCAGATGTAGTAGACGATGGTGACGATGGAACTGACTATGATGATGATTTATTGGATGATAAACTAGATGACAATGATGGGCCTGAGATAACTGAAGATAGGGGGAGACCACTACATATTGGGCCGGATGGAAAACCTTTTTTTGAGTTGGGTGAGTGTTTTGATGATAGGCGAGAATTTCTTGCTGCATTGGCTGATTATGCAATAATTGTGGGGAAGAAGTTGAACTTTAAAAAGAATGAACCTTCTCGAGTAAGGGCTGTTTGTGCTGAAGAATGCCCTTTTGTTATTTATGTCTCAAAGGATGGGTCGAACCAAGGGCTAGTTGTGAAGACATTACAGTTAGAGCATAATTGCAGTCGGACTTTCAAGAATCCGCTTGCTACTGCGAAGTGGGTAGCTGCATATTTCAAGAAGAAGGTTCAAGAAAGACCCAATTACAAAGTTAAAGATATGAAAAAAGATGTAGAGGATACATTTAAATTGCACATTAGTCTTGATAAATGCAGACGTGCAAAGAGTATGATAATGCACGAAATGGAAGGATGTTTTGTGGATGAGTTCAACAAGCTTGAGGCATATGCTCATGAGTTAAGGAAAACAAATCCTGGATCTGATATTTCTGTTGAAATAAATAAGGATGAGTTTGAACATGATGGAAGAAGGGTATTTAGCCGAATGTACGTCTGTTTCAATGCTAGCAAGGTATTATTTTTGAGTTAATGTTTTTTTATTAATCAGCTTTAATAATATATATGTTTAACTGTGATTTTTTTGTTCAAGGTTGGATGGAAAGTTGGATGTAGGCCGCTAATTGGTGTTGATGGTACATTCCTAAAGGGTAAGGTCAGGGGAATACTTCTCGCAGCTGTGGGTATTGATGCAGATGAAGCTATTTACCCAATTTCCTTTGCAATTTGCTCTAAAGAAAACACACATACTTGGAAGTGGTTTTTTGAATGGTTGAAGAGATCGTTGGAGCTTGATAATGGCCAAAATATTACGATCATGTCTGATATGCAAAAGGTAATTTGGTGCTACTTACTAACATGTTTAATGGTCATGTGTGTAGTTTGGTGCTATTTTCTAACTGTTAAAAAATGTAGGGATTGATCGCGCCAGTGTCCTCAGTTGTTCCAGATGCTGAGCACAGATTTTGTGCGAGGCATATTTATGCCAATTGGGGTAAGCGATGGAGGGGTATAAGCATGAAGAAGAGATTTTTTTCATGTGCATGGAGCACTTTTGTTGAACAGTTCCAACAAAATTTGAAGCGTCTTGGTGAGCCGTATAAGGAGGCAGCGGAAACAGTCCTCACATACCCTCCACAGTGCTGGGTAAGGGCATATTTCAGCAATAGGTGTTTGTCTTGGAGGGTAGACAATAACATTAGTGAAAGTTTCAATGCCTGGATTGATGAGTATAGGTATTTTCCCATTATTCGCATGGTAGATGGAATTAGAGTGAAAATGATGTCTAAGTGGGCTGATAGTGAGACACATGTGAGGAGATGGAGGGGTAACTTTAGTCCTAAGTGTGTTGAGTTTTTTGAGACAAACAAGTTACTATCGTCAAGTTGCAGCGTTATATTTAATGGTGATGAAGGATATGAGATCAGTGAAGGCGATGATAGACACACTGTTTTTATTGATAAAAAGCAATGTACATGTAGGATTTGGGATTTGACTGGTATACCATGTCAGCATGCTATCACTGCATTGTATCATGCTGAAGTTGATCCAGTATCACAGATTTCAAGATTTTATCACAAAGACACGTATTTAGCTTCTTATAGGACTAAGCTCCAACCTGTGGGTGGGCAAGCTTTCTGGAAAGTTAAAAATTTTAGGCCTATGGAGCCACCTCCCTTGTGTAAACCGATTGGTAGACCACCCACAAAAAGAGTGAGAGTAAACGAAAATTCAAGGAGAGAAAAAAAAGCCAATGCTCAACAAACTCAGCGATCTCAAGCTGATTCCAATGTTGACTTACCTACACCCTTGCCACAAAAGCTATCAAAAAGAGGGTGTCTTCCCAAATGCTCCATTTGCCAGCAAGAGGGTCACAATAGGCAAACTTGCAAAGAGGTGTGTACATTATATATTGCTGGATATCTTTATTGCTTACATTACATGTAGGATTATTAATCAATGTATATTATATGTGTATATTATTTGGCAGCGACCAATAGCAGATGAATCCAATGAAGATCGAGGCCGTAAGCGACAACGTAATGGGCGTGTGTCTACTCAAGATGTGACTAGCGCACAACAATCTCAAGCGGGAAATGGACAAGTTGAGCAACCACAAACCCGCAGAAAAGCACTTGGAGGACGTGCGTTCTATAAGTCACGTGGGATCGTTGGCAATGGCGTCTATCATGAGGAACAAAGTGGACGGATAGTAGTAGATGTACGCGCTTCACTTTATATTATTTTAATTTTGTTAGTTAAGAAACAATTTCAGTCTTTTCTGACATGTCATTACTATTTCCTGTATAGCCTGGACAATCATCAGAAAGTGTGTTACAAGAAGGGACAGCAATGGAGTACATGGCACACACTGAAGACCCTGAAATTAGGTTCCCCATTCCTAATGAGTCTCAAATGAGGATGAAGAATGTGACAAGCACAAGCTCATCTGGAGTGACTCGTAAAGTAATGTATCGAGGAGCTGGATCAGAGGTTTCAAATCCGACTGACCTCCCTTTCAGTCCCCCTGGACTCATGTGGAGGGGCAAGGCAGCAATGACAACTTCCCAACTAATAGCACATAGGGACGCGATGGTGGCTGCTAGGAAATCTTCTGCTGATCATATCAACCAATAAAATATTGTGCAGCTTCTCTCATGACAGTACTATTAGAAATATTGCGCAGCTTCCCTAACACAGATATCAGAAGGAAGAAGGCAATTCAAAGCTGCATGAATGTCTTCCAAGCTATCATAGTTGAATGATGTAGTTAAATGTGCATCCTGCAGCAGCATTAATCTTGTAATTTATTAAGGCTATTAGAAATTACATTTACTCTTAGGCCTGGAAAAAACTATATTTGATCCAAAATATAAGACTAAATATATTTTCAGTTTTTCTGGCCTAGGCCCCAATAGAATTAAAGTGAATTTTCTTGTTTTCTTCCTGTTCAGACCAAAAGGAAATGTTGTTTTCTTTTTCTTTTTTTTTTGATAAAAAGGATTTTGTTTTCTTTTATATGCAAGGCACAAATAAGTACAAATAAAGTGAATTTTCTTTTATTTGCAAATCCATTTGAATCCATTTACTGTCATTCATTTGCAAATTCAACAGCCTTTAGGCAAATCCATTTGCAAATATGCATTTACTGGTTTAAGTTTAATTTGCTGCTATAAGTATACTATCAAAGGTGAGTTTGTTAGGCACTTGATTTGAAAATCAATTGCAATCATCTTTGATGTGCAATAACACCCTGTTGCTGTTAATATTTTAATTTTGCAGCCAAATTGAATCAGCATTACAGAGCAAATATTGCCAATAGATTGCATGTCTTTAATCAGTAGACAAAGAAATAGGTAGACAAAGAAATAACATTCATAATGGGTCTTCATTACAAGCATCTGTCATGATGACTATGTCATCTACATTACAAGCATTTTTTTGTATGTCTTTCATTACAAGCTTTCCTAAAAGACTTAATCAAAAGCATCCAACAAAAGGTTAACTAATTTAAAATAACCATATACATCCCTCAAACTAAGTCCTACCACAATCTCACTTGGTACCAACCATCCCAGTGGGCCACATGACCAAATGAAACCAGACACGTAGATGCATATGAACCACCACCACTGCATACCACATTGGTAAATCTCCCAGGGTCCCATTAATTCCGAACTTAGCTCCAATGCAAGCAGCCACCACACCCTGTTCTGTTCATCAAATCATTCACAGCAATTAATTAAAAAACACATTTGATTATTAGAACTTGCTAAACGCATTCCCCATATTGTGTGTTTGTTTGTGTGTTGATATAAACTCAATGAAAATGTAACAGCAAAACTACACAATGGGAATGCAATTCGTATGAGTCAATATTGGACATTTCTTGTAACAACTGTAAACTACTTTTAGCAAACCACCACCCTATATACAATGTTACCATTCATAGAAAAACATAGAGAGAATATTGTTTAAAACTCTTTGTTAATTCCCCACTTATAATCAATTGAATCAGAGGGAGGACTTCTGAATGCAACATGTGGGAATGCAACTAGATGATAATAGCACTATCAGCTCTTCACCAGAACAAAATAAATATTGTAAAGTTCTCTCTTTTGGGTTCCATTCTCTCAAATCTCCTCTTAGTTCTTGGCTCATCACTTCTCTGTGATGATTTGCCTAAGTTTGAATCATGATAATTTGCCTACACAACAAGCATATGATTTGAATAACAAATTCAGTTTTAACCTCTATTATTTCACCAAAATCGGATTCACTCAATCTCCAAAGGGAACAAAATATAGCAAAACAGGGAATCCCAGATAAAACATTAAATGTAGTCTATATTTGTAAAAAAGAGGCAAGACAATTAAAAAGAAAGGGTTCTTTGAAATCTTTAACCAACATCAATTTTTGATTTCTCGAAAAGGAAAAGGTCAAAATTTGAAATCAAAATCAGAGAAGTAAAGCCAAAACCCAATTATGAGACTAGTCATGAGTTCCGAAATTCCAAAAATAATATGTCAGTAATCGTGATCGAAGATGAAGAACAAGTGAAGGGAAGAAGAAGGAACAAACCGTTTAAGCTTGAGAGAAGAGAATCCATGCTAGAAGCCTTCATCCAGATCTCGAATTTGGGAGTGGCTAGGTTTACAAGAACAAATTTCGAATTTGGGGCTGGTTGGGTTTGGCTGAATTCAATGGGTGTGGGATTAGAGATGATTATAGGATGGATTTTGAGAAACTAGGGCTTGTTTCTATTTTCCTATCTTGAGCGCAGAAGACGTAAGATGATGATGCCGATTCTGTTTCTTTTTTTTTTCTTTATTTCCTTTTTGGTTTTATGTTTTATTTTTACACTTTATTATGTGGCATGCCATGGTGGCAACTTATCAGCCACGTGGACTAAAACTAACGGTGTTAACTTTTTTGACTGACAGAAGGGTAAATTTGCATTGAATTGGTACTTTAGGGTGAAATTTGCATATGAAAATATATCAGGGGCAGATTTGCACATTTCGGTATACTTCTGGGGGGATTTGCATATTAACCCGTGTAACATATAGTGATTAGAAATTTATCAGAAAAGATTCGTTGAAGACAGGGAACCAAGGACCTGATCCAGGTGAGAGGCAAGTTTAGGTCGTTTTTCAGAAGCGTGAGAGTCACGTAAGATTGAAGAGCTCGAGTTGTACATGGCCATTTATTTTAACATGTTTCCTTTTTTTAAATATGTTTCCCATAAATTTGGCAATCAAAAATTAAATTAAAAAATAAATAGTTAAATAGGAAGGGCAGGCGGGTAAGCAAAACGCATTTCTAAAAACGAGAATCGCCGCCTTCTTCTTCTGATAAAAAACTTCCATCTTTCTCTTCCTCAGGAATCTCGTTGGGTGGGCCATACCGAAAAACAAAAATGCATTCCACTAATCTCCTCATCGAAGAACCTGTTAGGATGATCTCTATCATCGAGCCATCCAAGCCTGTCAGTTTCTTTCCTTCTCTCATCTTTTCATTCTCAAAGGATGCTCTTTTATTAAAATGGGGTTGATTCATTTTTTTATGTTATCCCTAAATATATTCTCTTTTTCATTCATTTACAGAGCTTCTTCCCTGCAATGACAAAAATCGTTGGTACGTTGGGTCCCAAATCCAGATCTGTTGACGATATTTCTAGTTGTCTCGAGGCTGGAATGTCTGGTATGATTATTATTATTTTTATTATTATTTCCTTCGTTAACTTTTGGCATTTTGTTGTTCTGGTTATAACGTGAGTGGAAAGACGTTATGATTTACGTGGATTTGTTAATTGTTTTTTGCAGTGGCTCGTTTTGACTTCTCTTGGGGTGACGTGGATTATCATCAGGAGGCGTTGGATAATTTGAAGACTGCTATTAGGAGTACTAAGAAGCTTTGTGCTGTGAGTTTCCTACCATGTTTTCCTGACGCATTGATTATAATAAAAACATAAATTTTTATTTTTTATGTTGACTGTGCAACTGTGCTTGTGGGAGTTGATTGTTTGTTATTGAATGCCGTTTTGTTAGGTTATGTTGGATACGGTGGGAGCAGAGATGCAAGTTGTGAACAGAAGTGGTGCACCTATATCCCTGAAGGAAGGTGATCTTGTTGTTCTTAGTCCGGACAATGGGGAAGAGGCCTCGTCTGAGATTTTGCCTATCAATTTTGATGCACTTGCTCAGGTTCATTGCTATTCTCTGCCTTGAGTTGATCGTGTCACTTTGTTATTATAGCTCTGCCTTTTCTAATGTATGTGTTGATTTGAACTCTTGTGGAAAATGTTTATTGTTGTTTTCAGTCGGTGAAGAAGGGAGATACTATTTTTGTTGGTCAGTACCTGTTCACTGGCAGTGAAACCACTTCTGTATGGCTAGAGGTAATGAGTGGCTATTCTTTTCTTAAATAATCTGCTTTATTTTCTTTTTTCACTTGAGATACGAGTGTGACACTTTGTACTCACATTTAATTTTTCATCTGGTCTATATTGGGGTACTGTGTTATTGAAGTAGCACTTTTTTTTGTTGAAATCCTTATAGGCTGAGGCAGAATTTTTCTTTAGTAGGCTTTATGTGATGATTATTTGATATGAAAGGTATTGTGCATAAATAGGAACTATTAAGGTTTTGCATGCATGATTAATTTTATTATATGATGTGCAGGTTACTGAAGTCAATGGGCAAGATGTTGTCTGTGTAATAAAAAACTCAGCGACATTGGATGGTGCATTGTTCACTTTGCATGCATCTCAAATTCATATTGATTTGCCCACACTTACTGAGAAAGACAAGGAGGTACTTTCTGCTTGGTCTGCCTATTATGCCACAAACTTATCAGTATTTGTGTGGATATAGTTTCATCATGAAGGAGCATAATTATTTTTAACTTCAATCTTCTGCAGGTTATAAGCACTTGGGGAGTGAAAAATATAATAGATTTTTTGTCATTGTCGTACACCAGGCATGCAGAAGATGTCCGTGAGGTAACTTGTGTTTCACAGGCATTGTTTGGTTTGAATTGCCTCAAATTCATTGTTGCCGGTCTAACTCTAAGCTTCTATTGCTGTTTCAGCTTTTATCATTAACATAATGCCACATTTTTGCATTGCAGGCTCGGGAATTGCTTTCAAAATCAGGTCTTGACCAAACTCAAATTTTTGCAAAGATTGAAAATGTTGAGGTGAGATGCTTAATTTATTTTCAATGTATTGGACAAATTTCATGTCTTCAGAAGTTAGATTTTGTTGGCTGTGCTGCCCGAATTCTGTTTTAATAGGGATTGAACCATTTTGATGAGATCCTACAAGAAGCTGATGGAATTATCCTTTCCCGTGGGAATCTTGGCATAGATCTTCCACCTGAGAAGGTCAGTCTGCTTGTTGAATTTAGAATTTTTTAGCTATCCAACTGAATGTCGCATAGATGTTAATTATTTGGTATAAGCTTTTGTAGGTATTTTTATTTCAAAAATCTGCTCTCTACAAATGTAATATGGCCGGGAAACCTGCTGTTCTTACACGTGTTGTGGATAGCATGACCAGCAACTTAAGACCGACTCGAGCTGAAGCCACTGATGTTGCCAATGCTGTTTTGGATGGTAAGTCTCTCAATTTATGATTTTGTAGGTAGGTGAGCGCTTATAATCCTGCAAACTTTTACATTTGTTATCACCTGATACTGCAAGCAGGTTATATTCTCTTCTGTCTTAGAAATAGGTTTGCTTAATATTTTGTTCCTTCTTCACGTATAGTGTGCCTTGGGCTGTTCTGCTGTATTTATTTGCTTGATTATCAGTAAACTATTTGGGTAATTAAATATATAGAAAATTTAACCTATGCTGATATTTAGTCTTTATATCATTTTCAATTATTTTGCTTTTTTTCTTTAATTTCTTTCCCCTGCAATCTAGTTAATATCTCATATGACTTTAAGATGGGTGTGTTTGCTGATTTGCTATGAGTAAATACAGGAAGTGATGCAATTCTACTTGGCGCTGAAACTCTACGTGGGAATTACCCTGTTGAGACTATTTCCACTGTTGGTAGAATTTGTGCAGAGGTAATCCCAATTCTGTTTTTTTTTTCCGGTACATATAAGATCATGATATGAACAATTTAGATTTTCTGGGGTTTTCTTGAAAATGTTTCTCATTGAATGTTGAACAGTGGCTTCGGTTCCTAATGAGTTCTATGAATCATTTGTGAGGAACTCCTTAGATGAATGTGCCTCTCTACTTGTGATATAATATCAATTTTTCTCCCCTGTAGGCTGAGAAAGTTTTCAACCAGGACGTCTATTTTAAGAGGGTGGTAAAATATGTTGGAGAACCAATGACCCACTTGGAATCTATTGCATCCTCTGCGGTATATTTGCTTAAATGTTGTATCACCATTGCAGATTCTGGCATATCTCTCCCTCGGGTATTGCTTTATTTCGTTGTCTTTAATAGAAGGATGCCTCTTGTATCTGTGATTTATGTCAGGTGCGGGCGGCTATCAAAGTGAAGGCTTCTGTTATTATTTGCTTCACCACAACGGGAAGGGCTGCAAGGTACCTCATCTATAAGTAGCAAAAAAAAAAAAAAAATTAAAAATTTGAATTCATGTAAATTTGAATTTGCTAACTTTTCTCATATCAAGTTAAATTCAGGAATGTTATATAATGGCTTGTTTTGGTGTCCGTGAGCAAGTTTATTTGTGTCCCCAGCATTTATCCCTGAAGCTTTCTTTCTGAACGTGTAACATTTCCTTGTCAGATTAATAGCAAAGTATAGGCCTCCTATGCCTGTTCTCTCTGTTGTGACACCTCAAATTAAGTCAAATCAAACAAAGTGGAGCTTCACTGGAGCCGTTGAGGTTGGATCTTTATTTTTTATTCATCTATAGTCTGATTTCTGTTGACTTTCTATATATATATAGGTGGCCAAAGTCTACTCCCTGTACTTTTTTATATGGTTGGAAATTGTAATTTTCAGGCTTAATAATGATGAGGGAACTTCTGATAATGATTGTATTCTGTTCTACCCTGACTTGATTGTTGATGTTTATGTTTGAACTATTATTGAATATAGGGACTATTCTTCCGGAGAAGAATGATTCCGGATATGGTACATGTTTATTGATAGTTGATAAAGGCTATTAAATTTTCACTCTTTAAAGAAACATTTTCATGCTCTATATGTAATAAGAACTATTTAATCTTTTCTTCTCCCTTTTTTCATTGTCCAGGAACAACTGCCAACTGATATGTGGGAAAGCTTATTTCCATCTAATGTAATTTGTAAACCACTCTTCGCTAAATATTGCATATATGGAATCATTAGAACATCCCTGCAGCTTAATTTTTCTGTTGTCACATGTTATCAGCCTCTAGCGTTTTACTTAATCTGTATACTGCGTAAAGCACATGCAGTCTTTATTATGTTGTGCTTTGGGATATGGTACTTTATTGGCTTAGTTGTGGTTACCTAGAAGTATATTTGTATGGGAACTTCTCTAAATTTTTGAAGAAATTCTGTTTCAATGATGCAGGCAAGACAATCTCTTGTAGTGAGAGCTCTCTTTCCCTTGCTTGCTGATCCACGTCACCCTGTAAGTTACTGTTTTTTGTGAGAGTTTTCTCCTCATCTGTTTTGTTAGTTTTCCGCATCTAGTTTATCTTTACGGTGTAGGAGGGGCATTAGCCTTTGAATCTTAAGGATGGCCCAGATATGCTAGTCTGAGAGCTGCATGCATACTAACAGTTCTGCTTCAATACATTCTCAGAAGTTAGATTTGTAGGAGAACTCGCTTGTCCTCTAGGGTCAGTGAGAGTCTGATAACACTTGTGAAACTGATTAGAAAATGTTGGCTATCTCTTCTCATAGTTCATGTTATTGCTATGTACCGTTGCACTTAGATATATTACTGTTTTATTCCATATATGTAAGCACATATGAGCAATGATGAAGGAGCGGGACCCACTTGATGTGCATGTCTGTGTCTTTCTCACATGTTTAAAGCTATGCACAATAATTAGATTATATGCTTTGTGCATGCAGGCGGAGTCAACGGCTGGATCGAATGAGTCGATTCTGAAGCTTGCCCTTGATCATGGAAAGGCATCAGGGTTCATAAAGGCACATGACCGAGTCGTCGTTTGCCAGAAAGTTGGTGACACATCTGTTGTTAAGATCATTGAGCTTGAAGACTAAAATGCACTCTTCTAACACGACAGTTTGAGGCCTTCTCCTTTCTGGTTATTCTTTTAGTAACTGAAAGTGGCTATTACTATGTTTCCACTTTTTGAGGGTTTTTGATGTCCTTCCATTGGGTTTGGTGGCTAGTTATTTTTTTTCCACACTGTATTAGAAGTCAACGCTAACAACCATCACTCACTGTCAAATAGAAAATCAGAAGAACGTGGACTTGTTTCTTATTCTTAGTTGATTATTATACAGCTGACATTGGAATTACTATTGTTTGGCATGATTTTGACTAACAACCAATGATTTTTGTTCAATGGTTTCTGTTCTATCTCAATATGTGGTTCATTTTTCTTTTGGAACAAGGAGCCGAAGAGGCATGTCATGCGCATAATCCTAGGAAATATGACACCTACGTAGCCCTCCAGGAGCAGCCTTGGCAAAACATTAGTAGTAGTTAGTGTGGGGTTGCCCTGGTTTTTTATAATTTTAAAACCATTTATAGTGTTTCATCGATTAAAAATTTAAGTCCATATATAGTTTTTCATCGATTAAAATTTAAGTCATTTTCAATAATTTTAACCTTCAATAATTAAAAGATTGCAATTATTTTTTGACCTTCTATAGTAACCTTATAGCTCAATGCAAGTGGCCAAATTTAGATTTTTTGCATTTTACTTCTTTCATTCCGAAATAAAATTATGGCTTAATAAATTAATGCATTAAGTTTTTAAAATGTAAATTTAGTTATTTGTTATTATGATGTAAAAAATGTGTCAATTTTTAAATACCAAGATGTTTTAATTAGTGTATAGAATGTGTGAGGAAAGAAACTGAAAAACATGTAAAATTAGTTAGGATAATGTAATTTAAAAATATTGAATGAGGTCGGTAAACTGATCGTTGATATTTTTTTATCAGAAAACTGATCGTGATTCGACATTAAGGAGTAAGGACTAAACTTTATTCATACACTAGATCATGTACAAAAAATGAAGTGCTAGGCATTTTGCGGCCAGCAACAATTACACAAGCCCGACCCATGACATACTAGTATGGTCAAATAAGGGTAGGCGCGCACCCACACAGATATAGTAAGGTGAACATGTGCTTACTCCCCGCCCCCGCCACAAAAATTACATGCTATTTTAAAAAAATAGAATTGATATTTCTAAGCACACATAAATTTCTTAACAAAAATCCAAAAAAGAAACATTGGAAATTCATAATTTGACGATAAGTGATGTAAAGTTGCCGATATTATTACTTCTTTATTCAAAATAATTACTTGAATAATTGAAATTTCAAATATCTTATATAGGGATTTAAATAGTATTTTTGAAGAATTTTCTTAAAAAATCTCTGCAGAATATTGGACTATCTCTGCAGAATATTGGACTCTCACAAAGAAGGAAGGAAAACAGATAACTTGACGAGTTGACTTCTGAATAAAGCTGCGGTAATGGTCAACAACCTACCCTCGCCGTTGAATCGCATTGAGCTGACCGTAGTTTCCAATTCCATTCAGACAAATGTTTGATTTAAACCTTAAGTCAAAGAAATTTAAAATGCATGAACCGAAAATATAAAACCCCAATTTCGATCAAAAAGAAAAAGAAAATAAAAAACCGCAAAACTATGAAGGGAGCAGTCCATATTAAGAAGCTAACCTCATGCAATTGAACCATAGGAGTTTGCATATACAAGGATATAACAAACGCAAAAAGATTACACGTATTTACTAACTTCACATTATTAACCATGATACACCTAAATTAAACATCCTAGTTGGAAGAATGCTGTTGCTGTTGCTGATGGTGAAGAGTAGTCATAAGCTCAATCTCCTTCTGACGAATCATCAAAAGCATTCTCTCAGTCTCCAACTTCCTCCTCTCATTCTCAAGCTTAGCTCTCTCCATCTCCCTCTCCTTCTTACTACTAAACCTTGCCCATTTTAGCCTTTGCTTCTCCAAGTCAAACCCTCTCATCTTATACCTCACTTGTTGCTCCTCCATTTGTATCACCCTCCTCTTCATCCACTCCTTCTTCTCCCACCCACTCTTCCCTCCCTCCTCCATCACCCCCGCCACCTCCCCCCTCAGCCGCCCCATCTCCGCCGTCTCCTCCGCCCCCTCCTCCGCCTCTTCCTCCCCACCTCCTCCAAACTCTCCTCCTCATTAACATTCTCCACCGACTCATCTTCCTCCTCATCAGAAAACCCCTCCGACTCTGACTCCGACTCAAACTCCGAATCATCCTCCACGCTTCCAACACCTCTAAGCCCATTATTCTCCGTCGTGTGAGAACACTGTTGCCTCACCGGAGCCGCCGCCGCCGCCGTCTCCGGTTGTACCGCATTACTATGGCCACAGCTGTTATGATAAGCACACATTTCCCTGAAAAAAAGATGCTTTGAGTTAAGCAACTTCCTGGCTTCTTCTTTCATCTTAGGAGATAACTCCATGGTGTCTAGTAATCCTTGGTTCTCCACCACCCTACAAGCTGTACCTCTGCCAAGAATATCATTCACTCTCTTGTATCTCTTGTTCAAGTCGTTGAACTTGTCCTCACATTGTTGTGGTGACACGTAGAAGCCTTTCTCCATCATAGCTCTAGACACTGATTTCCACTTACCTTTCTTCTGTAACAACCCTGCCGGCTTTTTCTTTCCGGTGGGGTCGGTGGTTCCTTCGGAAACAGCCTCGTCACCGATGTAGTAAACCGCCATTATTAATAGTCTCACCATAGTATCAGTCCACTTCATTCTCTGCCATGGTGATGGTGACGTGGTTTTGCCTTTTGAGTCGTCGGTGGCCAGCCCTGGCTCCTCTTCGTCACTTAGGCTCTTGCTGGAAAAGGGGTAGGCATGTTGTTTGTTATGTTGGTTTGGATCATAAGAAACCATTTGGGGATTTGTGTGAAGATGGTGATGATGATTCTGTTGCTGTTGAGGGTGTGAAGCATTATTGTCTACTCCTAATAACATTGTAGAACTAGTCATGTTGGAAAAAATTCCACCACCTAGTCCATTGGCTTCCATGTATCAGAATTTTAAGAAGCGATTATAATAAATTGTGACATAATAATGTTGTACGTGGGTGGGTTTATGACACGGGATGAGGATAGGAATGAGTATATAGAGAGGTGGAAGCAACTGGTTTTGAGGAGGTGGGAGTTTTGATGAGGACATGAAAAGCTACCCATGGTTTTGGTCTCTCTATTCGAAAGTTTGATATTAATAATCCACAGGTTTCATGCTAAACTGGGAGGCGTCAATAGTATAGCCAACCGAGAAAGCCCCATTTGGATAAAAATAATATTAAAAAATACGAATAATATTTAAAAATATCCCACTAGGATTTTTATTATTCTTTTCTATGTGCCTTCCGGTCCATGTTAAATGACTCTATCTCCGGTCTAACAACATTCAAACTTGTCCTTTTGTTAGCGTATTAACCCTGGTAAGCTACATCTACATGCATTAACACGATCGAGCATGAGACTTTCGTTAATGCTATTTATTTTATGTTTGTTTCTTGGGTATGTTTATCTCAACTAGTTTACTTATTTTTTAGCCTTTCCATGTAGATATATATAAATTCCCACGTTCCTCCCCGATATATAAAACACCTGTAGATGCCCATAATAATGGCTATTTGATATCTTTTTAATGTAACAGTCAAACATATTAATAAGAAGTCGCAACTTTAAATCAAATCAAATATAAATCTAATCAAATAATTTACGCTTCACAGCCTTTTATTAGAATTAGATATTTTTTAGATAACATGTGTACAGGTATATACACTATAGTATCAATAGTTATAAAGATCACTACTATCGATCAAAACCAGAAACCAACTAATTCTCTTAAAATCACGACTGAAAACGACTGCTTTTTTTACTCGGTTGTTATACTCGATATTCTTTGGCCGTGGATATGGGCAAGTATTAACATAGTAATTATATTTTAATATTAGAAATCGTTAAATATAATTATTATGAGTTTTCATATCGAGAATTCAATGTGTCTTAGAATAAAAATATCTTGATCTACATATTCACGACTATAACGTGGGAATAAAAGAGGGAAATGATGCTACCAAAATTTTGATAAAAACTCCGCAAGTGTACGGATCGTAAATTTAGTAAAGTGGTAGTTCAAGGTCGATCCCACAGAGACTCAGACAATTAATAACTAGGCATTAGACCTCCTATTTTCATTCAAGTTGAGTAAATAAAAGAAAATTGATTTTAATTACCTAATATCTAAGAAAATAAAATAAAACAAATATTCACACAGATGAAATTCACGAGTCAAAAGAACAACCTAGAGCCACTAATCCCTTATCTGCTTCTTAGATTTTATTCCCACTAATTAATTATGAATTAATTCAACTAGCTAATCTAGAGTACTAGTGTCTATAAATGCCTTCCGGTCCACTTACATCCTTGCCTAGCTTAATTACACAATGTCTTGCACTAATTTACTAGGCTAATTTATAACGGTACCGCTCTAATGTGACTATGTAGGGCTTCTAGGTATATTCCTATCCTAGTCGCAAATCAGATTAAAATCCAATCCTACACTATTTAATCTCATGGTCTATTTAAAATTCCCTCTTCCGAGTCCAATTCTAAATTCCCTAAACATGTCTAATGGTGATCAAGCACTAAACAAGTTAATCAATAATAACAAGATTAAATAAACTAAATCAAATTAACCATGACTAACAAGTGGGAAATAAAATACTAAGTTACAAACAAGTTCATAGTACTCTAAGTTGCAAAGGAAATTAGCCACACATGGGTCTCAAACTCATAATACAGTCATATTTAATACCAAAATCATAAATGAAAGTGGAGATAAGAACCCACGAAATTATTCCTTCTCTCCAAGTGCTGTGTGTTGCGATTGATAATTAGCCAAGAAAAGAGAACAAATGCCACTGGATCCTCCTTTCTTCAGCGTTGTGTCACTGCGTGTGTGTTTGGAATTCAATAAATCCCCTCACAAAAAGACAAAAGCTTCCTCCAGCTTCCTCTTGCTTGTGTCGCCGTTTTCTTTCCTCTGCTCGTACTCTTCAGCTCCTCTTTTTTTCTTTTTCTGCGTGAATTCCTTTGTAGGCTTTAGAGTTGAAAGAATTAAAATCAGCCTCCTCTTCACAAGCTCCTCCTTTCCTTTTTATAATGAGTGATCTCCTTAATCAATTAGGTCACCAAAGATTCAGCCCAAGCCTAAGACTCATTCTTTCCTTTTTCTATTCTTTCCTTTTTCTTTTGTTTCCAAATCTTCATTGTCCTATTATAAGAGAAAGAAAGGAAATAGGAAACAATCATATAGCCCAATCATATAATATCATTAATAAGAAACTTCCCTTTAAAATATTTTCTTTTATTAATTCAAGTTTCCTATTTCAATTCCCAAATAATATATTTCCAATTCACATCAAAATCTCTTAATTATTTAATTAATGACTCCCCAAATATAATAAAATATTTCCTAAAAATCACTAAATATGGGGAGTCATCACACCCCCACACTTGCATTAAATCTTGTCCTCAAGATTTCAAATTGTTAACACATTAGCACAAAAAATGAAATCAAGATTTTATCATCACAAAGTTGGAATCAATTCAAATTCTCAACAAATGAATCCTCTTAGAAATCTCTCTCACCATCCCCAAATGCAAGCAATAAGGCAATCAATTTGATAGAGATAAATCACAAAAGCATGTCCCTCACCGGTCAAGTGTTTACACTCTACTCTCAAAGTATATAGGGGTTGTGTTTCACTCAATTCCATCTATGTAATCCAGCTACCATAGGCTTGTTTATCATCTCGATATCCACTCTTATATCTCAATGCACACACAAATCAAAAGGACTTTTAAGGGTTGTAATGAAAAGGGTAGGATAATGGAATGAAAATGAGATGGAGATATATTTGAAAAGTGCTAAACCATTTCAATTATAGTAAGGAATGAAGGAATCACATAACCTAACAAGCACATAGGGGTTGACTCTTTTGAACTCCACAATTCTTCAATTCTTTCGATTTTCATCTTCTTCTTTCTTTTTTTTTTCTTTTCTTTCTTTTTTTTTTCACACTTTGTGTGATTTTTTTTTTCTTTTCCTTTTTCACCTTCACTTTTTTTTCTTTTCTCCTTTATTCAACACTTATATTTCCCCTTTTTCTTTTCTAATTCCTTCACCCCCTTCCATATGAATATAGTATAACACTTTTCAAAGCGTAAATGGAAGAAATAGATAAGAGATGAAAAATTGCATCAAAAGAATTCAAAGGCTAAAATATGCAATCTTTCTTTTTAAAAAAGAAGCAGGCTCAAAGGGGTTAAGCAATGGAAATAATGTAAAAAGGATGGCTTTTTGGCTAAACTGGCTATGAAACGAAGGCCTTAATCATTTTTGTGCATGCAAGAGATTTAAGCGTCAAAAGAGATTCAAGACAAGTTCTAGAGGGGAAGTTACAATAGATGTACTCACTCATGAAAGAATAAAATTAAGGCTCAAATTCCTCACAGGGCTTTTTGACATACTAGAGTAATTTATCTAAAGCAAAGAGCTTGCCTTTTCACTTACATTCAAAGAAGATGAAATCAAAGTCTAATCAAATCCAATTGTTTCAAGTCCAAATCAATTCCAAAATTGGCAAAAAGATTTTTTTTTATCAAAAATAATTTGACAAAATGAAAGCTTGAGGACAATCTTTAGAGAACAATGATACCCTCATACCCCCACACTTAAATGTCACATTGTCCCCAATGTGAACATGTAACACAAGTAGTGGAATTACAAAAATATCCATAGCAAGTGTAAAGATGACAAATATTTCAACTTTCATATCAACCAAGCATAGTACTCAAGAGGCACACCATCAAATCTAACCCTCACACACATATCAACCAGTATAAAGACTCATCACCAAAACAATTCTTAGTCAAATAAAATCAAGAAAAAGTTAGAAGAATACTCCCCTTCCTCTTCTCGATTTCCACTCTTAGCTCCTAGTCCATCAAGATCAAGTTGAAGCATCCTTTGGGGTCAAAAGAAAAAAAAAGAAAAATCCTACAAACTCAAAAACAAAGCATCAAATACCAAAACCTTGGGTTGCCTCCCAAGAAGCGCTAAGTTTAAAGTCTTCAGCCAGACTTTCCAAACAAATCTTAGTCATAAGTATCAAACACAATAATCACCTCATCTTCATTCCTTTTCAAACAGTATAAGTAATCAATCAAACTAATTACTTGTGCCTTTTCAATCATAGACAATTTCAAAGAACAAGCAATCACTGATTTCAAAGGAATTAGAATATGCTCATACAAACAATTAGATGTATGTCTTTCTAAGAATAATGAGCATCCAATAAAATCAATTTGACTCTCATCAGTAAGAGTCATCACATTAATAGGAGAATCATCCAAAGCAGTTATAGGAACACTCACATCAACATGTATATCAGAATCACAAGCATTTGAATTCACATCTTCAACATCAATTAAACACCCATCAATCTCTTCTAAACAAGTTTCAGGCTCTATGACAACCTCTAAATCTTCTTTAACTTCATGGTCATCTCTATCCTCAATTATTGATTTTAACCTTTTCAAACAATCTTCTAACCTTTTGAAACTATCCTCTTGCCATTTCAAACTATCCTCTAGCATTATCAAAAATTTACCGGCTAATCTTTCTAATCTGTCAAGTCTTTCTTCTAAACAAGAGTTTACACTATCCTCAAAATTGTTTACTTGAACTCTTGATCCAGAACTATTGTAATATTTCTCATTCCTTTCCAAAAAGATATCGGCTGATCTTTCTAATTTGTCTAACCTTTCTAAACAAGAATTTTCATAATCAATATTTTCTTGAACATGTGAAAAAGACATGAAGGGTGTGTCTATTGCATGTGAATAAGGATCTAAATGTGGGTTCCAACACTCATCTTGCTCAAAATTCCAACTACGCCTAGACAAATTATCAACATAAGTTTGTTGCCAAAGCAAAAATGGACAATTCTCAGGTAGATGATCACTTCCACAACAATAACAACGATAACACTTATAATTAGCCTCTGAATAGTCCATCTTTCTATTTTCTCCAAAAGAAAAAAAAAACTCAAACTAAAACTACTAAAGAATTTCTAATTCTAATTACTAATTGCCTTGAGTCCCCGGCAACGGCGCCAAAAACTTGATGCTACCAAAATTTTGATAAAAACTCCGCAAGTGTACGGATCGTAGATTTAGTAAAGTGGTAGTTCAAGGTCGATCCCACAGAGACTCAGACAATTAATAACTAGGCATTAGACCTCCTATTTTCATTCAAGTTGAGTAAATAAAAGAAAATTGATTTTAATTACCTAATATCTAAGAAAATAAAATAAAACAAATATTCACACAGATGAAATTCACGAGTCAAAAGAACAACCTAGAGCCACTAATCCCTTATCTGCTTCTTAGATTTTATTCCCACTAATTAATTATGAATTAATTCAACTAGCTAATCTAGAGTACTAGTGTCTATAAATGCCTTCCGGTCCACTTACATCCTTGCCTAGCTTAATTACACAATGTCTTGCACTAATTTACTAGGCTAATTTATAACGGTACCGCTCTAATGTGACTATGTAGGGCTTCTAGGTATATTCCTATCCTAGTCGCAAATCAGATTAAAATCCAATCCTACACTATTTAATCTCATGGTCTATTTAAAATTCCCTCTTCCGAGTCCAATTCTAAATTCCCTAAACATGTCTAATGGTGATCAAGCACTAAACAAGTTAATCAATAATAACAAGATTAAATAAACTAAATCAAATTAACCATGACTAACAAGTGGGAAATAAAATACTAAGTTACAAACAAGTTCATAGTACTCTAAGTTGCAAAGGAAATTAGCCACACATGGGTCTCAAACTCATAATACAGTCATATTTAATACCAAAATCATAAATGAAAGTGGAGATAAGAACCCACGAAATTATTCCTTCTCTCCAAGTGCTGTGTGTTGCGATTGATAATTAGCCAAGAAAAGAGAACAAATGCCACTGGATCCTCCTTTCTTCAGCGTTGTGTCACTGCGTGTGTGTTTGGAATTCAATAAATCCCCTCACAAAAAGACAAAAGCTTCCTCCAGCTTCCTCTTGCTTGTGTCGCCGTTTTCTTTCCTCTGCTCGTACTCTTCAGCTCCTCTTTTTTTCTTTTTCTGCGTGAATTCCTTTGTAGGCTTTAGAGTTGAAAGAATTAAAATCAGCCTTCTCTTCACAAGCTCCTCCTTTCCTTTTTATAATGAGTGATCTCCTTAATCAATTAGGTCACCAAAGATTCAGCCCAAGCCTAAGACTCATTCTTTCCTTTTTCTATTCTTTCCTTTTTCTTTTGTTTCCAAATCTTCATTGTCCTATTATAAGAGAAAGAAAGGAAATAGGAAACAATCATATAGCCCAATCATATAATATCATTAATAAGAAACTTCCCTTTAAAATATTTTCTTTTATTAATTCAAGTTTCCTATTTCAATTCCCAAATAATATATTTCCAATTCACATCAAAATCTCTTAATTATTTAATTAATGACTCCCCAAATATAATAAAATATTTCCTAAAAATCACTAAATATGGGGAGTCATCAGGAAACTATAGTACGCGATATTTCAAACCTACCATTAATGGTTTGCATGCAGTTAAACCAAGGAAGATGCTGCTCATACACAGGAATGGAGTAATTTCCATTCATTTCTGTTCGGTGTCAACATATGGTTCAAAATTCAAATATTTATACTATACACATTGTGAATATTGAAATGGTATTACCTCCCCAACCCAACCAAGAGCGCAGTAAGGAAATGTTTTTACCTAAGCTCCATGCAAGTATTTTGTTTCTTATTATAAGTCAATTTTATTTAACAAATTCTAATGTACTAAGAATATTGTTATTTCATTATTTAATATGTTTTAACTGATAAATTTTTTCGGATGACCCTTATTCAAAATTTCTCCATCTCTACATTTATAAATCATCATTATCACATCTATGTTCTCTCACTTTCTTTCCAATAAGAATTAAATAAACATAAAAATTCAAAAAAATAATATTTAGTTACCTTTAAGTAGAGTTATGTCTAGAAACATTTTTTTATGATTTGACATATAATAAGAACTATGTAGTACATGTTATCATATCACTATTCCTAAGTATATTTCTTTTTTACGGAAGATAATGTGCAAAAAAATCCTCATGCAATTGTAGCAAAGTTACGCTCAACATCATGTAATTTCTTTTTGAGTAAAAGTAACTGTGACATTTAATTTTAAAATTGGGGCAAAAATAAACATTACATTTCAAAAATCATGGATGTTTTGGCCACAATCATATGTATAATTTTGCACATTAACCCTTCTTTTTATTTATTGGACAAAACTTATCATATCTAATTACTTGTAAACATTTCTCCAAATACCACTTTGATTTACTAGCCGGTGCATCATCCTTTAATGTTGCTCGTCCCCTCTTGGCCAATTTCGAAGAAGTTTTGAGTTTCTTTAAAAACCCAAAAGAAAAATAAAATCATTAAATTTTCTTTGATAAAAGTTGATTACACTTGCTCAAAAAGTAAACTTAATCTTATGCTCCATTTAGTACATGAAGGACTATTTTGAAACATGAACATTTTTTTCTTTTCGAATTTGTTGAAACATGTATCTGGCAACGAATTCGCTGCGAGCAGATACATTTATATTTTCGAACAAACTCAACCTGGTGTTATTTTAGCATAATATTTTTCTAATCAATAATTCTGGGATGCAATTTGAAATAGGACTGAAAAGCAATCGTTTTTTAGCCAAATATGTTAACCAACACTCGGTTTGAAGTTTGAACAATGCCATGCATCTCATACTGACAGTGATGTCTCGTTTACCCCGTCCAAAGTTACTTGTTTTGGTTGAGCTTTCCGGCCTGGATAACAATTTGATGCATAAAATTAAATAAAATACTGTGTTTTCTAGGTTACCTTCCCAATCTAAATGTTTACGATTGTCTGATTGGCTTGCTTTGCATGTATGTTTCTCAGGAATTAGAGAATATAGACGAATCATCAGAATGTGTAATTAGGTGTGTGTATGTACAAGTGGAAATTTTTCAGTTTAATTAAGATGGAGATGTATGTGTGAGTGTGTAAATCTAAATATATGCATAGATCTAATATCATTAACTAACTAGATAATGACTAAATGGCAAACTAGCTAGATAATTATGATTATAATTATTATACTCCATTAACTATAACAATTTGAATATAGCTTTATGCTTGTTTTTGAGAAACAGGTAGTGCTTACGTTTATTTTTAGTTCTAATCAGACTAAATCATCTAGTGAATGAACGATAGTATAATACTTGAGACGTAGGGAAGATCTCTATTGCTCCAGTTATTTTACTTCGAATTTCTGATAAGCTTTTAATTGGGTATTAAGACACGGTCAAGTCGTGATCATTTATTGGCACTTAAACTTTTTTGTGTCTATGTTCTGTTGCTTTTAAACTCCTGTTTGAAAGATTTTAATTCTTACTTGTGATTTGATTTGCTGGTTATTATTATTATTATTATTATTATTATTATTATTATTATTATTATTATTATTATTTGGGGGGGGGGATTTTATTTTCTTGGTTCAGTTTCAAACCACACAACTCTTAATGTCAACCCATGCTTTCATAACTTACTGTTATATGCTGATTGATCTTGATTTTAAAGTTATTTTATTTCCCTTTTTTCTTTCAACTTGTTTGTATTCTCTTGACTTCTTGTTATCATGGCTTGTATGATAAATGTCAATGCTCTGATTATGGTTTTACAATGGTTTGCAGGTTCCACGCACTGGCTTATTTGCAACAAATATGGTGGTTTGAAGTGGAAGGGGATGTGAAGCTTCCCTTTCCTGCTAATGTTTATACTGTCTGCTTCAGCAGACAGTATAATACCTAGGAAGATTTTCCAGAAGCCTTGGAAGTAGAATATGCAATTACGAGCACATTCATGGTTGGGATATAAAACCATGAAATTTGAGTTGTCAACTTCAGACGGTGAGCAAGCACGGTGTGAGCATTGTTTGGATGAAACAGAGTGTGACGATGCTTATGGCAATTATAAGAGGGGATGCTGGTGAATTACAAGGTGGGCGAGTTTGTTGTCAGTGGAACTGAATCTACCACTAAACTAAGGTTCTCCATGAAGCAGATTGATTGCACACATTCTGAGGCTGTGTTTTGTGCAGATTCTATATTTAATTATTTATTATTCCTAGTCACTTAATAGAGCGCACGAGAAAAGGCATTTTGAAGCAGCCATGCATATAGGGGATTCTTTGGCAACGTCAGACATCCCATGATACTCTGTTTGAATGATCTATCTTGCAACGAAAGTGAGAGTTCGGAGTATCAGAGTATGTCACATCTTTCGCAGAGTTTTATTTTCTGCACCCCTTTTTTTCTGGGCGACCTATTTAGCCGTTCCTTTTTTTTTTTGCATAATGATTTTTTGGACAAATTGTATACAGCCTATTTAGCTGTTCTCGTTCTCATGTTTTTCACCTGTGTTCGATGAGCTTGCCAAATTAAGTCAGATAAAATGAACCAATGCAAAAAAAATCTTTATTTTATAGGTTCTTAGACATTACATGTTTATTATCATTGTAATGTACTTGTAATTATTAAAGGCTAGTATCCATTTGTTTCTTGTTTCTATTTACAGCTGTAGTACTTGACATATAGTATTTACTTAATTTTTGTTTTGATTCCTGGGCTTCAAAATTAATGGTTTTAGTGTTAATTTTGGTTATTGAACTTTCGATTAATTTTGATTTTGATAGTAAACTTTAGATTGACTTTTTTTACCTTTAGATTGGGTGTTTTAATCCATAAACTTTGTGTCATTTTTAATCATTGGTTCCCACTTTTTAATTTTTTTTATAGTTCAAAAATCAAGACTAAATTTAACCGAACATTCAAGGGTTAGACTAAAATTAATTGAAATATTAAGGATCAAAACTAAAAGTGACTAATAGTTCACGAACTAAACCAGAATGGTTTTAAAATTTAGGGTTAAATTGACAGAGAGTTAAAATTCAAAGACAAAAAACGATTTAAAAAATATAAAAATATGGCACTAAAATAAAAGCAAAATCCATCAACAGTTTAAGGAAAAAAATAGTATTAACTGCTAACTTTATTTTAGGATTTACTCGTGTGAGTGCAACTCATAAATCTCCATCCCTCTCTAGTCAATAAATAAATTAATCTGGCAAAACCAGGCGCAACCGAGGATGGCCTATAAGGCTATAAAAATAAGAAAACAAAAACAAATAAAGAAGAAAATTCCAATAAAATGACAATTGAATATAGAAGGATAAAAAGATGTCATAAATTTGCGAAATGATAAAAGGGGATTGTTCTTTATTTGAGATAAACATGCTACAAGTGTAATTATTCGAGCTCCACTAGTAGTTGCTTGTATTATGAAGTAGTTAATGCAGGGAAACAAGTCTCATTCTATGTAGAGAAAAAATAAAAGTAGTAATAACGTCACACATGAGTGGTTATTCGATCTTCCTTAGTAATCACTTGTATTATTGAAGTATATAATGTTGTTTAAGAGGAACAAGCCCTTTCTAAGTTGTTACAAGACAGAAATATAAAATTAGTTATTTGCATTCCGCGAAGCAGCTAGTTATTTGTGTTACTTAACTAGGTAATATGATTTCAGAAAAACATGAATAATTCTAAGTAGTAAAAAACAGTATTTAATTATGTCACAAGGGTAACTATTTGCGTTTTTAACAGTGTTAAACTTCTTTATTCCTAATAACTAACAATCCCTTTTTTATCCCTTTATTAGAAATTTGTGACATTCTTTTATCATTTTAATATATTCAATTGTCATTTTATATTTAGTATTTTTGCCTAACAAAACATGAGAAACATTACGGACTTGGTGGCAGAAGAATAGATGCTGAATAGGGACTAGGGAGACAATCTTTGTAGAGATAAGATAGAGTGGGAAAACAAGATAGAGTGGGAAAACAAGGGAAGCACACGTAAGAGGTGGACACGATGGCATTGAAATTTACTTCCATTCCATTGATTGCACTGCCTAAACTGCTCCATTGTACGTGGCAGGACCAGTTCTCTTCAGATTCCTAATCCCCTTGTAGCCGAATACAACTTTCAATTAATTAATAATCCAGATTCCCCTATTCTTTTTCAATATAGCCAATATTATATAACGTGTTAACGATGGAGATGATTTTTATTGTGGCTAGAGACTTGAGCAGTTGAGCTTGATGCGCCAATCGATTATTTTCTTAACTAGAGGTTTAGCCATGATTATAAATAGGAGAGATGTGAGAAAAAGCCACTACCAACTGATAAAATTACAAGTCCATGGCAGTACACATAGGAACACCACGATGAGGACGTTGAAAGTAGCATCAACACTGAAAGACTGGTTCTTTTAGCAAGTTTCATGAAGAAACTTTAGGAAAAGGCATGTTAAGATAATCGTGTGTGCGCACTAACCGGAGTTTATTTGACATATCTAGATAAAAACAAAGCAGGAGGAATTCGACCGGCGCTTCAACTTTCTTTTGGATTATATCTTGTATTTTGTGATGTAAGTATGTATAACAACTTGTGCATACGTTTTGGGCAACATAAGAATGCCACAGAGCTCTGTTATTGTGTTTAACTCAAGATGATGTTTAGTACGACCTATACCCCTTTAAATTGGAGAAGCAGGTTGTTCTGGTAATTTATTACAACATCAAGCATTATAACTGCGTAAATCTGGTGTTAAGGAACAAGTGCATCAATTGATTTTTATCATCCATGTTATTTTGATCTTTTTACTATTATGTAATACTCCTTCATATGCTATGTGACTTAATTGACATTTTAATTAATTAAGTCCAATAAATTGCTTTAAAATATTAATTTTTATATTTTTTATAAAAAATAATAATTGTCATCTAGTTATATGTAATAGCTTATCATTAAAAAATTTATTTCACTTCTATAATCTTAGTGCAAATGTTTTTTTCCAGTTTTACTTCATATATATCCTCATACGTCGCATGGTAATAATTACCAGCCCCTATTGGACTCTTGGTAGGTGAAAAATCTGCCCCATTTTCTGAATTTAAAGTAGATAAAAGTGGATGCCATCCGAAAGTTAGTACTTCAAAATTTATTATAATCTTTTTGGTGACAGGAGTAGAAAAATAGAGACGATGGATGTAAATAAATAGAAAACTGCGCATATAGTGGCCAACAGATCAGGAACAGAAGTAATCCAGCTTGGATCTGTAGCAAGAAAAATCAGAAGTTGGCTGCGCCGGTTCTCACTCTGTCACGTAAGCTTTGCATCTAGTACTACAATATTAGTACACCATTGTCAACCACAAATTTAACTCTCAAATAATACATCACACTGACATATAAGAACAACCACATACAGCATTATAGTGGGCTTTTAATTTGGACATGCAAACACAGTATTAGATGACGATGAGACCTATAAATTTAAGTTACCCTATACAGAACATATTCAGATATTCAGACGTCATCCAACGTAAATACAGTTTAATTTAAGAGTTGTTTCGTACGTGTTGTTTTATTTTGACGACAATCAACCCAAAAAATGTGGGTGGTGTAACTCTAGAGAAAACCATTTTTTGGAAGCTAATGGCGGTGTTCATGATGGGACACGTGTCCTTATGAGTTTTGAGCTAGGAAACGTCAGATGATGCAAGTTGAAGTCACTGTTTTTTACCCTGTCTCCACGTAAAATAGGTGAAAAAATAAACGCATAAGCTGCCATGAATTAAATGTTCAGGTCAGTATAGGAGAATAGTAGTGTGCTGAAACAATGCATCATTTTGAGCCATATCGCTTGTGGTGCAAGAGAAAGGGAACATAATTCTTACTACATTGGTTTTGAGTCAGAGCAGTGTAGGGGAAAGAGGAAGAAGGAACGAGTAAAAATAATGTGTAGGTAAAGAAAGAAGGTGATATTTTTTCTAGTCTTAGCCATCTCTGGACTTCCTCATACAGTAATGAGTCAAAGCTTTGTGACCTGATATTTTTGGTTATTGTTTGGACTTTGGGGGTATGGTTGGGTGGTTTGAGAGAAGTAAATGATTCACCATACCTTCAGCTTCTTGTATTAATGGTTTGGAATGAAAAAATGGCAAGGACCTGCAAATCTCAGTGAGAAGGATTAGCCCTATGACATAATGCCAAGTAGGATGTACGAGTGAGGCAATGGTCCCTAGTCGGCGCCGTTTGCGTACATTCACTAATAGTTGTTCTTAAGGTACCTTCTCGCCTTCTCTGTATTTCACTACCACTACTTCTTAGGCTAACTCTATACTTTTTTTGTAGGGTAGGGTTGACAGGAATTTCACAAGTTCCACTCTTAAGTGAAACATTTCACTTAACGTCCTCAAGTTTACAATATTCACCCACCCCATTTTGGACCAACCTCACCCTCAATGCATGACGTAAGCCTCACTTTTTGCAGGTATTATCAGTCCCAGTCTCACCTTGATTTGTCATTTTATTTTTATAAATCCTAGCTTTCCTTAGACATTCCTCGTGGCCAACTTATAATGCTCTCTATTTTGTTACCACTCTAAACATGCATAGCTTTTAGTCACTTGCTTGATGCTTCACATTTCTATCTATTCAAACCACTCTTCAAGCAGATCTATGCTATAAGAAGAAGAGTACTTGCTCAACTAGACTGTACTCAGAGGCCAGGTGTTTAGGCACCACTTCGATGGACACCATTTAAATTTTTACTGCTCTAATATTATTATACAACTCATGATGGTCCATTACTGCACGTTATAGGCATTTTGGTCAAACTAAAATTAAGTGGGTGGAGCTAAAGCACAAAGAATTCATGTTGGAATGAGAGATTATAGACTTTCATGTAAAATTGAAGAAACAGTCAATGAGAGTATCCACGCTTGAATTTCACTCTTTGAATGGGCATAATGAAAATTGATATCAATGTGATATATATATAGAAAATGCACTATTTATAGTATATTATGAATACTGCAAGTTATATGTAATTCAAACTTTACATTGCATGTCACAAGTAAAAGTTAAATTTCAACGGTTTTTAATCAGAAACTTGAAGCTCCTTGGTCCCATTTTGGACACAGCTAATTAATTACAGGCACTGATGTATGTTGGTTTTGACTCTTTTTGATTTGGAACTATTGACATGTGAAGGTTGAAGGACCAATAAATGTGTTAACCTTCTCTAAGCAGATAAAACAAGAGAAAATACAAAAGAGGTGCAGAGAATTGCCTGCACCTCTTTGAATCTGAAATTTGACCTTGTTTATATTTGGCCATATCCTCGTGCCACAGTACCGCAATTAAGAATGACAACTTTAAATTGATGAACAAGTATTAAACTTCAATTCTATAATGACCCCTCACACTCATCCATCTCTTTCAACATTTTTGGAGGTAAAGGCCCTCAATCACCATTGTGGATCACTGTTTCTGGTAATTAAGTTGGCTCTAGATGGCCCTGAACCACCCACCCCTGGCCAGCACTGCAACTAGAAATTGAATAGCCTTTCAATTTTAATTTTTTGAAAAAGACTTTTTTTAAAAAAAAAAAAGTAAATAAACTCAGATCCCGATTTCATGCACAGATGGCTATAGAGACACAGAAAGTATCAGCTTTCTTCTCTGCCTCCCTGCCACGTTGTAATAAAGGCGAAAGGGAGAGGGGTGGGGGTCAAAAACCACAGAAATGTGCCCCAACCTTCTGTTTCTTTCCCTCACCTTTACTTATATTTTTAACCGGTGTTGCAGTTGTGTACTGGTCACCCACTTTAGAAGCCAAGCCTCTCCTATGTTTGCATTGCTCATGCATTTGTAGCTAAAAAAAACTTAACAAACCATTATTCTAACTTCTTGAAGAAACCATTTTTTATTAATAAAAAATGTTGACAGAGATAAGTATGTAACGTGGGCAAGTCCTAGGATCAAACACTATTGACATCACCTTGAGGGGGGAAAAGAGGAAAAGATAGAATATGGGAGAGAGAGATATGTCGGTTGTGAAAGGGAAAGAGAGAATTCAAAGGGGTTGATGAAAATAGATGGATGGTCCCCTGTGGTAGCTGCTTGTAGTACCAGCTGACATATGCCATCCCTTTCTCACGCCTCGTTCTGACTACCCTTGCACAAGTACGGCCTCTCCTCATTAAACATAAAACTTTGTTGCGCCCCAAAAGTGAAGTAGCCAGAGAGCTAAGAAGCTCACAACAAGTATATCATCCCCCTTCTCTTGTGTGATCCATCTCATTCCATGCACCCATAAAGGCAGGAATAGAACCTTTCATCTCTCCCTCACGCCTCCCTTCTCTCAGCATTCTCCCTCACACATCTCTATCTCTGTGGTCCTTCTATCCCTTACCCCGTTTGGCCCATAATATTATAAGTCACTTTCCTCTGGGTTGGATTTAGCTTCAAGCAAAGAGACAGACAGACACCAAAGTGCAAGTAAGGCTAGCTGATATGGAATGGAATGGAAGCATCAGACCACCCTTTGTTCCTAGACCTGAGTCCTCCTTGAGTTTCCTCTACAACTATAACTGCACCCCATATCCAGGTGAAAACACATACTCTTATCATGCTATAACCTCTAGTTGTATGTCCTTAGCTTGTTAAATCCAAGCAACTACTACAGCTAAAATTGACTTCATCCTTGTAATTGAATAACTTGAACCCCAAGCAACAGTTCAATAATGCGGAGCTTATGATTCTATGTTACATATTTATGTGCAGGAATGGAAGTGAAGCATGCAGCAGCAGCTCAAGGGCTGGTTCCGGATATGGAGAAAATAAAGTATGGGAGCCACATGGAGAAGAAGAAGCGGCTGACAAGTGAGCAGCTTGATTCTCTGGAGAGAAGCTTCCAAGAGGAGATAAAGTTGGATCCTGATAGGAAGATGAAGCTATCAAGGGAGCTTGGTCTTCAGCCTCGCCAAATTGCTGTTTGGTTTCAAAATAGGCGTGCTAGGTGGAAGGCCAAGCAGCTAGAGAACTTGTATGATGCCCTCAAACAAGAATATGATGCCATCTCTGAGGAAAAACAGAAGCTTCAAGAAGAGGTGCGTTTATATATAATCACTTTATGCATCTTATACCGATTTCACATGTCTCTCTCTTCTCTCTCCCCCACCATGCAACCCATGCACATCATTCTGTTAAATTTTCTCAAGACAATGACCTCTCACTTGTATGTCTGAATTATGAAGTCTTTGTATTTTCACTTTCATTCGTTTCAACAAAGAGGATATTAGTTTCCTTTGTTCTTGCTTTTCTTGAAAGGTCTCCATATTTGCTAAGGTTTGAATGACACAGCATATCTTGCCATTTTTTTCGCTTTCATACTATATCATACAATAGTACGGTACACACCAAAAAGTGGAGGATTGGGCAGAGGGGCTAATGCATAGATAGGTGCTATGTATATAACTGCAGGTAGTGAAGTTGAAGGCAATACTAAGAGAGCAAGCTTCAAAGACACAAGTTTCTGCAGGGTACACGGAAGTTTCTGGGGAAGAAACAGTGGAAAGCACGTCAGAGGCAGCACTGAGAGGCTCTAATAACAAGCACCATCATCATCAACAGCATCAGCAGCAGCAGCAGAATGGTGCAGAAGCCAATTGTTCTTTCACTGTAGAAGATTATAGCACTGTTTCACTACCCTACTGGTCCGCTCTTGTGCCTTATTATCCATAGCTGCTTGATTTGCTGCTTGTTTTTTTTTTTTAATCTGTTTCCACTCTATAAAACTAGAACCTTGTTAACGCAGTATATGTGTTTTCTAGATCAGAATCCCGACTTTTTGGATTGACCATTAGCATTAACGGAGACCCTTTTAGTATGATATATTGAATCATATAATTATGGCATTATTACTCTATTCACCAAGCTCAGTCTCTTTCACTCTCTACATTATTATATGCTCCCTCCTCCTGCTCAAAAAATAACACCCATTTGATTTTTTTTAGAAATTGAGGATGCAAAATTAATCACTTTAAATTGTTTATGGTTATATTGTATTTCCTAAAACTAACTTATTATACTTATAAATTGACCTATTATATGATTACATGTGACATACTTCCTCCGGTCCTAAATATAAGACCTAATTAACCTTTTTGAAAAATCCTAAAAAAAAGCAAAAATAAGTCAATTATAAATTGATTTACCTAATTTTTTCCCTTAAACTAGTTTATTTTACTTATAAACTAATGGATAATATAAAAATATATCAAATATGTCATGATTTAATAGACTATTTTACAACCTTAACCTCTCTAAAAAAAAGTTATCTAGATCCTATATTTAGGACCGGAGGTAGTATATTATAATGTAGTTGTTTAGTTTGGTTGCTTAACATCCGCAAAAACAATTAAGGGGTTTTATATTTAAGAACAATGGGGATATATTGCGTGAAGTCTTCATCTTTTGTAGAATGTGCTAACTCTTGTATGATTTTAAAGAATTAAATGACTTTATTTAAGGAAGTTAAGTAAATTATATTATTATATACAGATATAAATACCGATTGATTACTTAACTTAGATCATACATCAAACAAGTTCGTGTGAAAAAACTATCAATATAAACAATGCTTCCTTCGTCCGGCCTCACAATTCAGTTGAAAAGAAAAAAAAATTCATCCCTCCCGATAAAATTAATCGGCTGTTATATTAAACTTGTGGTATATGTTTAACTTGTTGGCACTTATTCAGCAGTTCTTCTAGTGGGGCTGATAACATGGACTGCAGCTTAGCATTTGTCGTTACATAGGTCGCTGTGATGCGTGTGCACCGTTCATACATATTGATGCATCGCCTTTCTTAAAACCAGCTAACAACTTTCACGTTTCTTCATAATTTAAATTTAAAATTTGAAGCTCTCATGTTCTTTGGTTCACTCTCCAGTGAATTAAATCTAGTAGCCTTGAGCGGAATATGATCTGCGCCGCCAATGCTTATCATTAATAATAACTTTCACGGATTAAATATGCAAAACAAAGTCGATGAACAATAAATTAATAATAATGAAGAGTTTGAAGTATTAATCAAAAAACGGCCTAAAAAAGTGTCCGTCAAGACCACTCAGCAAATTCCCAAATGCAAACGAACAGTTGTACAAAAATTATATGGTACTCCCTCCGTTCCTAAATATAAGACCTAATTGACTTTTTCAGAAAATCCTATAAAAAATCAAAATAAGTTAATTATAAATTGATTTACCTAATTTTTTCCCTTAAACTAGTTTATTTTACCTATAAACTAATGGATTATCTAAAAATCTATCAAATATGTCATCATTTAATAGACTATTTTGCAACCTTAACCTCTCCAAAAAAAAGTCATCTAGGTCCTATATTTAGGACCGGAGGTAGTATATTTTTTCGTCTAAAAATTTATATAGTTTATTAAACATCTACTGTATCAAAAAAAAAAACATCTAAAAACGCGCGCGCGAGCGCGCAATGCTGGGCCCTGTCCACACGAACCTCGATTTTATAATTTGGGCTTCCAGGATAAGCCTTGAAGGAAAACCAACACAAAAGAAAGGAATAAAAGCCTCTTACAAAAGAAAGGGTGGGGGTTTTTTTGGACTGAAAGGGTGGGGTTGAGATCAAACTTTATTTTAGCTTAATTTTAACTGGGTTGTTCCGACTTTCAAAGAAAAAAAAGCTTAATTTGACCTAATTGACATGAGAAAAAGGAGAAATAACAGGTAGATGCCAATATATCAATTCAATTATACCAGTGGTTAAAGTGTAAACAGTCTAGAATTACTGTGAAATTGCATGAAAGAGAGGCTTTCTTTTTGGACAAGAGAGGCTCAATAATGGCGACAAGGCAGATCTCATGCCTTATTTAATTTGATAGAAATCATACAATAATCATAGCCTGATTCTACCATAATCATACAATAATCATACAGTAAAGGTCTGGACGTAACTTCACTTAAATATTTTACCAAAATGTTACATAATTGATGATTCGACCAGGTTCATTTCTGTTTTACATAATTTGTCTTCTTTTCAAGTTAGACCCATGCAGCATTGCAGCCAGCCAGCCACCACCATTGCCTAGTGTCTATTTCAACGTCTGATCCCCCCACAAAATCTCGTCAACATTGACTTTTTATGATCGGTTAATTTAACGTGCAGGGTAATCCTATATCTGACCAACAATTGACCGTTCATAAGGAAATGTCACCGAGTTTTCCCCACGCATGTGAATGTAGCTTCTCTGAACACGTTGATGATTAGCCAAAAGATGACTGAAATTAGCCAATAGATGATAGCTAATATAAGAATAGATGAACTATTAATAAGTACTCCCTCTAGGTAAATAAAATAAGAACTCCTTCTAACTAATACTCCCTCTAATCCTAAATATAAGACCTAGTTGATTTTTTTTAGAAAATACTATAAAAAAGCAAAATAAGTTAATTATAAATTGATTTATCTAACTTTTTCCCTTAGACTAGTTTATTTTATCTATAAACTAATGGATAATATAAAAAGATATCAAATACTATCTCCGGTCCTAAATATAAGACCTAATTGACTTTTTTATGGAGAGGTTAAAATTGCGAAATAGGCTATTAAATCATGACATATTTGATATATTTTTATATTATACATTAGTTTATAGGTAAAATAAACTAGTTTAAGGGAAAATATTAGGTAACTCAATTTATAATTAACTTATTTTGCTTTTTTTATAGGATTTTCTAAAAAAAGTCAATTAAGTCTTATATTTAGGATCGAAGGAAGTAACTAATAAGTACACCCTTGGGTTGTTAGAGGTTATGCATACCAATAAAAATATATTAGAAACATTTATTATGGGTAGCTGAATATTTTAATATATATATTTTAATATACACATATGGTTTTTATAAATATTACACTTAGCTGAATGGAGTATATACTCCGGTCCTAAATATAAGACTTAGTTTACTTTTTTGAAAAATCCTAAAAAAGCAAAATATAAATTAATTATAAATTGATTTACCTAATTTTCCCCCTTAAACTAGTTTATTTAGCTTATAAACTAATGACTAATCTAAAAATATATCAAATATGTCATAATTTAATAACATATTTTTTAACCTTCACATCTCCAAAAAAAAAAAAGTAATTAGGTGGTTACATTCTTATATTTAGGACCGAAGGGAGGGAGTAACTTTTTTTAAAAAAATTATTTTTGAAAGATAGAGATACCGAAGGTGAAGTGGCCTGTGAATTATGAGTGGAAGGATGAAGAAGACACCTCACTAATGATAACGAAGAAGTAACAAGTGACCAAAACAAAACAGAGTCTCCCTTTCCTTTCCTCTCTTTCCGACGAACTCAACATCATTTCCTCTCTCTCTCACTTCACCCAAAGCTGATTAATTAACCCATACCACTCCACTGCTGGAGATATCATTAAAGTTCAAACCTTTATGTAATATAGGACACTAGTTCTCTTTTTGATCGACTAGGTTTTTTGTTTGGATGCGATGGGAGATAACAAGGAGGAAGATGATCGGAGTGAGAGCAGCGATGTCACTTCGGAGGACGAAGGCTGCGAAGAGTATCGACGTGGAGGTTACCACGCCGTGAGAATCGGCGATACCTTCAAGAATGGTCGCTACGTTGTTCAAAGTAAACTTGGGTGGGGCCACTTCTCCACCGTCTGGCTCGCCTGGGACACCCAACTTCAAGTACTATCCCTCTTCTTCCTCTTCTTTTATGTTTTGTTCTGTCTAGCTGTGAAAAATTCATACTTTGGTCATTTCTCTCCTTGAACTTTGAAGTATGCTGTTTTTATTTTGTGATGGAATATTGATAGGCCCAAGGGTTATTGGGGCCAAGTGTACGCAAGAAAGAAAGGGAGGCCCAATGTAATAAGAGAGAGAGAGGCAGAAATAGAGGAGGGGACCACCATCTGACAATTCGGTTAGTGAGTGCATATAAGGTAGTGGTATGTACTGAAAGGAGGCAGATAATTGGTGAGGTATTTTGTGGAGAGGTGTCTGCGCTCTCAAAACGTGGGCAATTGGGGGGGTCTTTCCTTGTAGGGGATTGGTTCCTTGGTTCCTTTATATTTCTTATTTTGTGAGTTTATCCTTTATAGAAGGAAGTACCATTGTATGTTCTTGTCCTGACTTAATATACAAGAACTTTCTTGCTGCTGTGTGGTATTGTACTTTTGCGAATTTGTGCAGGGTCCTATCATTCTGGTATCAGAGCGGTTGATCTTGGCATGGTCAGTACAAGGAAAATGGAAGGGAAAATTGAGGCACTGGAAAGGATCACAGAACAGGCACAGAAGGCGCAAGCAGAGATGGCGGAGAGGTTGTCTGGTATGGAAGCCACCTTGGCTAACATATTAGCAAGTCTCCAGGGGAGAAGGACACCATCACCGCCCCGTGGCCGTGGTGAAGAAACGAGTGGGGATCAGGGCAAGACGGGAGATGATGAGAAGGAAAAGCAACCTGAAGCACTCTCTCATCGGAAACTCGAACTACCCCTGTTCGATGGAGAGGATCCGTTGGGATGGATTTTTAAGGTGGAGCGGTATTTCATGGTGAACGGAGTGACTGAAGCAGAGAAGGTTGACGCCGCCATTGTCAGCCTTGAAGCGAAGGCGCTGACGTGGTTCCAATGGTCCGACTCGAGAACACCCATTAAGGACTGGAATGAGTTTAAGTCCGAGGTAGTGGAACGTTTTCACTGCAAACAAATGGGTGTTGAATGGTTGGAGTCTCTAGGCGAAACACGGATGAATTGGAGGCAGTTATATATGAAGATAAGGGTTGACAAGAGGTGGGTGTGCTTGCGAGGAGACCCAACGCTCACCAAATCACCGGCCTCGCTGCGCTCGATAGCAAAGCTGGTCAAGGCTGAGGGAGTGGGATATATGGTGGAAATGAGGGCACTGCATAAGGAAGATGAGGAGAGCCCGGAGAAAATTTCCGATGAGTATATCGAGATTTTGAAGGAGTATCCGGAGGTCACAGCCCCAATCCAAGGTTTGCCACCAAGAAGGACCCGAGACCATGCCATTATCACCAAAGAAGGAGCTCCTCCCGCAAATCTCCGCCCTTACCGCTATGGGTATCATCAGAAGACAGAGATAGAGCACATGGTTAAGGATATGATCAGGGCCGGCATTATCCAACCCAGCACAAGCCCCTACTCTAGCCCAGTGTTGTTGGTCAAGAAAAAAGATGGGAGTTGGAGATTTTGTGTCGATTACAGGGCACTAACCCGCATCACCATTCCTGACAAATACCCCATACCAGCTATAGATGAATTGCTCGATGAGTTAGGAGGAGCCACCATATTTTCAAAACTGGACTTAAAATCTGGGTATCACCAAATCCGGATTAGAGAAGGAGATGAGATGAAGACGGCATTTAGAACCCACGACGGTCACTATGAGTTTAAGGTTATGCCATTCGGCTTAACCAACGCCCCTTCCACCTTTCAATCCCTCATGAACGACATATTTCGGGAGCATTTACGAAAGTTCATTCTCGTGTTCTTTGATGATATCTTGGTGTATAGCAAGGACATTGGGGCGCACAAGGAGCACTTGCGAGTAGCTCTTGGCTTGCTGCAGGAACATCAGCTTGTGATTAATGTTAAGAAGTGCGTTTTTGGGCAGCCTCAAATTGAGTATCTGGGCCATATAATATCAGAAAAGGGGGTGCAGGCAGATCAGGCGAAGATAGAAGCAATGATAAGCTGGCCCGTACCAAAGAATCTCAAGTCATTGAGGGGATTCCTTGGACTAACTGGATATTACCGTCGGTTTGTGAAGGGATATGGGAAGATCGCAGCGCCACTTACTCAGTTATTGAAGAAGGATGCATTCAAGTGGGGGAAAACAGCTCAGGAGGCATTTGAGGCCCTTAAGGTAGCTATGACATCTGTGCCTGTTCTAGCTGTGCCGAACTTTGGCCGACCTTTTGAGGTGGAGACGGACGCCTCGGGCAGAGGCATAGGGGCGGTATTGATGCAGCAAGGGAGGCCCATAGCATATTTCAGCCAAAAGCTCTCTGACCGTAGCCAGCAAAGCTCCGTATACGAGCGAGAGTTGATGGCCTTAGTCCTAGCTGTGAAGAAATGGCAGCATTACTTGGCAGGGCAGTCATTCATCATAAGAACTGATCAGAAAGCTTTGAGGTACTTGTTAGAGCAGAGGATATTAGCGCCTGACCAGCAGAAGTGGATTACCAAATTGATGGGTTACAAGTTCGAGATACACTATAAGCCCGGGAAAGAGAACGGGGTAGCAGATGCATTGTCCCGGAGAGAAGGGGAAATGGAGTTTCAAGCTGTAACCCTGTGGCAGAATGAAGATATGGCCGAGGTTGTGGATGAGGTGCTGGTTGACGAGGAGCTTAAAGGGATAGTTCAGAAGTTGGTGCAAGGCCAAGAGGCAAGTCCTGGGTACACATTGAGAAATGGGGCCTTATACTATGAGGGGAGATTGGTGCTGTCCAGGAATAGCTCACGGAAGCAAGCCATGATCCGCGAGTTCCATGATTCTCCTTTTGGTGGGCATTCTGGATTTTTAAGGACCTACAAACGCTTGATGTCTGTGGTTCATTGGAAGGGCATGAAGCGAGATGTGCAGGAGTATGTAGCTCATTGTGAAGTATGTCAAAGGAACAAGTATTCAGCTTTGAGTCCAGCGGGATTGTTACAACCACTTCCTATACCGGTAGCAGCTTGGGGTGATATTAGTATGGATTTCGTGGGTGGTTTACCGAGGAGCCAAGGCTTTGATACGGTCCTTGTGGTGGTTGACAAATTAACCAAGTATAGTCATTTCATTGCTCTTACTCACCCCTATGATGCCAAGGTGGTGGCGGATAAGTTTGCAAGGGAGGTTGTGAGGTTACATGGTTTTCCCAGCTCTATAGTGTCGGATCGGGACAGGGCTTTCACTAGCCATTTTTGGAGGGAGCTTTTTCACATGGCTGGGACTAATCTCAAATTCAGCTCTGCTTATCACCCTGAAACAGATGGACAAACAGAGGTGGTGAACCGAAGTTTGGAAACCTATTTGCGGTGCTTTGCTGGAAATACTCCTCGGAAGTGGGCTAGGATGTTGCATTGGGCTGAATACTGGTTTAATACTACATATCACAGCGCCACTAAGATGACCCCTTTCAAGGCCTTATATGGAAGGGACCCCCCACCGCTGTTGAAGTGGAAAGAGCAGACTACTCGGGTATATGAGGTTGATCAGCAACTCCGTGAAAGAAATCTCATTTTGGAGGAATTGAAACACCAACTGGAGAAGGCCCAAACCAGAATGAAGAACCAAGCCAATAAGCACCGCCGAGACTTAGAATTTGAAGAGGGGGAATCAGTCTATCTCAAGTTGAGACCGTATCGACTGAAGTCTTTGGCCAACAGGCCCAATGAAAAACTATCACCCCGGTTCTATGGCCCTTATGCAATAACTGAGAAAATAGGGAAGGTTGCTTACCGCCTTCAGTTACCAGAATCTGCCCGCATCCACAACGTGTTCCACATTTCCCAATTGAAGAAGGCTTTGAAAGGGACTCATCAAGCTCAGCCGCTGCCCAAGGGGTTGACTGAGGAGATGGAATTGCAAGTGTATCCGGAAACCATCAAGGAAGTCCGAAAAACAAGAGAAGGGAGGATTCAGCTACTGGTGCAGTGGCAGGACTTACCAAGTCATGACAGTACTTGGGAGGATCTGCTGGATATTCAAAGGCAATTCCCAAATTTTCACCTTGAGGACAAGGTGTGGCTTGAAGGGGTGGGAAGTGATAGGCCCAAGGGTTATTGGGGCCAAGTGTACGCAAGAAAGAAAGGGAGGCCCAATGTAATAAGAGAGAGAGAGGCAGAAATAGAGGAGGGGACCACCATCTGACAATTCGGTTAGTGAGTGCATATAAGGTAGTGGTATGTACTGAAAGGAGGCAGATAATTGGTGAGGTATTTTGTGGAGAGGTGTCTGCGCTCTCAAAACGTGGGCAATTGGGGGGGTCTTTCCTTGTAGGGGATTGGTTCCTTGGTTCCTTTATATTTCTTATTTTGTGAGTTTATCCTTTATAGAAGGAAGTACCATTGTATGTTCTTGTCCTGACTTAATATACAAGAACTTTCTTGCTGCTGTGTGGTATTGTACTTTTGCGAATTTGTGCAGGGTCCTATCAAATATACTCCCTCTGCTCCTAAATATAAGACCTAGTGGACTATGACTTTTTTGGAGAATCCTAAAAAAACAAAATTAGTTAACGATTTACCTAATTTTTTCTCCTAGACTAGTTTATTCCACCTATAAATTAATGGATAATCTAAAAATATATCAAATATATCATAATTTAATAACATATTTCGCAACCTTAATCTCTACAAAAAAAGTCAACTAGGTCTTATATTTAGGACCAAAGGTAGTATATTGATTGTTGCATCTGATAAGGTTTGATAGTTATGCGAGAGAAGCTTTGACTTATTTACTTATGCCTTGTCTCAAGTATCAAACTTATAGGACTGATGTTTTGCAAACTGGGTGTATTTCTTGTAGATTTTGCTACTGGTTACTTTGTTTATTTTTTTGGCATAGTTTATGTGAGTGTTGTTTTGTTTGGATATTTGCAGAGATATGTGGCTTTGAAGGTTCAAAAGAGTGCTCAGCATTACACGGAAGCGGCCATGGATGAGATAACGATTTTACAACAGATTGCGGATGGAGACCCGCAAGATAAGAAGTGTGTGGTGAAGCTTTTGGATCATTTCAAGCATTCAGGTCCCAATGGGCAACATGTTTGCATGGTATTTGAATACCTTGGGGATAATCTTTTGACGCTTATTAAGTATACGGATTACCGTGGATTGCCAATCAACATGGTTAAAGAGATATGCTTTCATGTTTTGATTGGATTGGATTACTTACACAAGCAGCTTTCTATAATTCACACTGACTTGAAGCCTGAGAACATCCTCCTTTTATCAATGGTAGATCCATCTAAGGATCCTAGAAAGTCTGGTACTCCCTTAATTCTTCCAAATACTAAAGACAAAACAGCACTTGAATCACTTGAATCGGGAATCGGGAAAGAAGTGAAAACATCAAATGGGGAATTAATGCTGATTCATAAGAAAACGATTAAAAGGAAAGCTAAGCAGGCAGCTCAGGGATGTGTAGGGAGAGAAGATTCTGAGGATGTTGAGGGGAATCCTGAAACATCTGGTGCTGCAGAATCATCTGCAAATGCAATGCTAAGTGCAGGCTCTGTAGGAGAACAGGCTTCTAGTTCTGCAGGCACCAGTAGGTTATCAGATGATGACGGGACTAGGGTGAACCTTTCAACAAACCAGGGTAACAAAAGAGGAAGCCGGTCATTGAGGCAGAAGTTGCTGAACTCTGTTGGCCTCAAGTGCAAATTAGTGGACTTTGGCAATGCTTGTTGGACGTATAAGCAGTTTACAAATGATATTCAGACAAGACAATATCGATGTCCAGAAGTGATTCTTGGATCAAAATATTCTACGTCAGCCGATCTTTGGTCTTTTGCTTGCATTTGTTTTGAGCTTGCAACTGGTGATGTGCTATTTGATCCTCATAGTGGTGATAATTTTGATAGAGATGAGGTATGTATCTATCCTTGTAATTATGTGTACATCTGTTCTGTTTGATCATTTTGGCTTGTAGTGGTGACATGTTTGTTTTGTTTGTTTTATAACGTGGAAGTGAATGTTGACAGCGGTTCAATGAATGTTGTATGGATACCATCTATGGTCAAGGGTATAACTTTTTTTGGTGAAACGGTCAGGGGTATAACTTTTATAAACTGCTATTGCCACATATTGGAAATAACTTTTTTAGTAAAAAAATAGTGCCTCTTTCTAGTGGGAAATGAAGATGTGTTGTAGCATCAGTAATACTAGACTTAACGTAATTTTCTCGCAAAAGCTTAAACTGCATACATGCTACACTGTTTAACAGATATAATAGTAAGATGGTGTGATGATATTCAAAATTTGCTGAGAGGAGGTATAGGTTTGAAAAATTCATCATCTTGTTTGGCATATACATACATCAGGATTAGAAATCTTGGATTTGCATTTACTGTCAGATATTTCTGTGGGAAAATTTTTTGGAGTTTTGAATTTTTGAGGCAACACAGATGTGGTTTTCTAGTATGACAATATCAGGTTGATAAAGGCTGAATATGGTAGAAGAGCATAGTCAGTCTTGCGATCTGTAAGGCGAAGCATTTTATTGGTTATGTCGGCTTTGATTATATTTTTTGTTCAATTTACATTTTCTCTTACCTTTGAGCTTATGTGGAGCCCTCAGTAATTGTCCTGGATTAGCTTTGCCTTGAATTGATTTGTGAATGAAGGATCAGATTCTCTCTTTGCTTTTTAGCCTCCATATAGTACTTCTTCCCCCTCCATTTCTTTTCTCTCTTCCCCACATGTAGCGTAAGCTCTCTTACTTAATTGTGGAAGCTTGCCTTTAACTTGATCTTGAAAGCTTCTACTGCTGTTGATATAATGTAAATATTGGCCATAAAAAAAATTTTCCCCTTTCCTTCTTCAGAAACAATTTAGAAAGCAGAGAAAATAGTTGTCTTAGAGAGGATGTAGAAATTTCTAAAAGAAAAAATTGGAAGCTTGATTACTATCTAGTGAAGTCAAATTGATTGCTTTATTTTTGACTTGGATGTCAAGTTAATGGTTCAATTGACAGATGCCTCTCCTGTCGAAGTTCATGGCTAGTACAATGAGATGTATCCTCCGACACCTAGCACATGGTACAAGAAGCTAGACATTGCTTTCTTACCGAGTAAAATCAACGTACCACCATATGTGTTTTCAGCCAATCAGTGAAAATTTAAAATGAAAATCATTAAATTGTTTTTCAAGGGATTACAAAACTTTGGTGCATTATATAATTGCTCCATGTTTGCTTTCTAATATAAGATTTTAGCTCATCCTGTGTTGACCTCGCTATTCACATTTTAGTTTTGGATTTGTTAGTATCTGAAGCAAGTTTGCCCCTTTTTTAATCTCTCAGGATCACTTAGCACTTATGATGGAACTTCTGGGCATGATGCCTCGTAAGGTAAATAATAATCATTGTCTTCCATTTCTAAGAACTTGTGTGCCTTACAATAATAATGACTTATTCCATCTATGGACTGTGACTCAGATTGCACTAGGGGGCCGCTACTCCCGTGATTTTTTCAATAGATACGGTGATCTGAGACACATACGCCGTCTGCGTTTTTGGCCCTTGAGCAAAGTTCTCGTGGAGAAATATGATATCAACGAGCGTGATGCCAGTGACATGGCTGACTTCTTGGTTCCTATTCTGGACTTTGTTCCTGAAAAACGCCCAACAGCTGGTCAGTGCCTTCTGCATCCATGGATCAATGCCGGTCCCTGGACTTTGGAGCCATCTGTGCCATCTTCTAACCACAATTCAGCTACGGATGGTGCTATCTCTGAGCAGAAGAAAAAGGATAAGGATGATAGAGAGGCCATGGAGGCAGGGATGGGGACTATTGCCATCAATTCAAATTCTAAACCACAGACGGATTTATCAGCTAAAGCCAGTCAAAGCAGTTAGAAGTAGTATATCTTACCTGAATTATACGGGTTGTGTATCTTGAAAGGGACTATTCATTCTTATAACAAATCAACATAACTTAATGCTGGTTATTCTTTTAGTATACTCACGATCACGATATAAGATTAAGATTTTTTGTTTTATCTCTGTGTCTACCTTCTGCAACTTATGGTTAACTCAAAGATGGCCGTATGTTACTGTTTGACTTGTTTGTGAACAGTTTTCGTTCCTTGTACCTTTCCTATGGAAGCTGTTTCCATATCAAGACATTCTTTAGATATTTCAAGCCATCCTTGATTTTTAATCTGTTGAGTTTCTGGTATTTTCATTATACTCCCTCCGGTCCTAAATATAGGACCTAGATAACTTTTTTTGGGGAGATTAAGGAAGGCTTAATTTTAGATGTTTTGCCAATAATACCCCTCCTTAAGTAGTTTAATTCCTTAAGGTGTTGGTGAGACGAAGATTGTGGTTAAGGAGTTGTTAAGAAGAAGAAGGGTAATTTAGGAAAAAGGTGACCAAAAATGTAATTAGGTCTTATATTTAGGACCAAAATGAAGTCTCTATCTAGGTCCTATATTTAGGACCGGAGGGAGTAGTTCCTTAAAATCATAGGCAGGCAGTTTTATAGGCAGGCAGTTTTATTATGCTGGTAAGATCATATGTTGAAAACAAAAAATCATTTACACTGGATATTCAACATTCTGGTTAACATTCAGGTTTCAAAGAGAGAGAACGAACTTACGGGTAAACGACTGTAAAGTGTTGAGCTCTCTACGTAGAACATTCCTGCAATCGTTTAGGTAGATTAGGATTTGCCCCACAAGGCATACCTTATTGGTTTCATGGCGGAAATTTCTGCCATGTTGATCAAGTTGGGTATTGAAATATGGAATAGGAATATCTTCCACTCTTCATGGCAAAATAATGGCATGTATTAAAACCATTATATGGTGCCAAATATTTAATGAAGCTATACTGCTATAGGTTTAAATCAGCCATGTGAAGAAGACTGCATTTTGGCAGACGAAAATGCAACACCCCCATGAGATTATTGAACAACGTTTGTTTCTCTTCTATCAATATCCACAACTTTACAGTTCATACTTTAAAAAAAAATCACCCACAAACTTCATTATTTTTAGATAAATAGTAAAGATGTATAGAAACTGGACCGCATGCAAGCTAAGTAATCGCTACAGCTGGCAATACATTTGCTTCTGTAAAACAAATAGGAGTAGTGTACACAATCATATGGTTTAAGAGTCATATTTATCTAATCATCGTTTGTCTATATTTCTTTTCAGCCCGATGTACATTAGCCTACCCATTTTGTTTTGAACACAAATTAAAATGATCAGATTTTAAAACACACAAAGAGGCGAGGTACATACAAACAAAATATTTATAAAACTGTGGACTTAGAAAATACATGAAATCTGTAGAAGTCCAACCAGGCTTTTCAAGTATAGACAGCCTTCCATAAAAACCAAAACAAACTTATGACATACAAAAACACAAGACAACATCCTCAAAACTCAAAACAACATAGACACTATGAAAGAAACTGGCCGCAGCATCAACACATGCAATCCTTCTTGACCATCAATACTTGCGGTGCTGCACACGAATGGTGCCTTCCTCTTCCACTCTTCCCACATCATTGAACGTCTGACCACTCATCTGATCTGCTTTCTTCAAAGTATCGGCCACTGCTCCTGGCCGTGACTCCTCCACCTCCACCAGCACCTCCTCCCCTCGCCGCCCTGTCCCTCCACGCTCCCGGGAGGCGCGTGTCTCCTCCACCACATCCGAAGGATGAGTCAGCTTTGACCTTATGCCCTCTCCCACACCCGTAGTTCCACCCATTATATTACTCTTCGCCGCTCTTCCCCTATCAACACATAATCATCATTCTCCACTTCATCTCACATCCAATTTTAATCCAACTGTATTATATCAAGTAAAAGAAAGACATACCTATCACTTTCACTTTTGAACTCATCAGTCTCACGTGTCACACCATACGGATATGATCTCTCCTTCAGTTTTAGCTCTTCCAGTTTATGCCTCTCATCGTTCGTCACTCCCAGCTTGTTCTGCATTAATTATCAAAGCTTGATCACATCTTATTCCGAAAAAAAAAACTTTTTACGAACTCATCAATTTATATATACATAAAAAAACACCTTATCTGATTCCCATGTGTCGTGGCCATGTTGCTTATTAGAATCATCTTTGTTTCCGGAGAAGAAACCCATGGCTTTATCCTTAAGCTCTCCAAGCTTGCCAAAAGTAGTGTCCTTTCCTTCTTTAGCTTTCTCAACAGTGTAATCCTTAGCCTCTCCTGCTTTCTGCACGGTCGTGTCCTTTGCTTGCTTAGCCTTATCAGCAGCATACCCCGTATACTCCGAAGCCTTGTCCACCGTGGCATCCTTCGCCTCCCTAGCTTTCTCAGCGAACTGTCCCGCCTTCTGCTTCGTAGCATCTTTAGTCTCCCCAGCTTTTTGAGCAGCATAGTCTTTGTACTCGCCAGCAGTATTGGCGGCATCATGGCCTTTTCCCACGACAGCTTCCTTTGCGTGTTCGTATGTGTCGTGCATGGCCTTGAACATGGACCCCACAACGCCTGGACCTTGTGGTTCTTGACCCACCGTTAAGTGTTGTTGCTCACGTGCTCTCAGTCTGTTAGCATCTTCGAGGTCTTTGGCTGCTAACTTTGATGCTACTTCAGCTCGAGCTTCTTTGAACTCTCTTTCGGTTTTCCATTGACCGAGGGATTCTTGGTCTCTCTCTCTTGCTCTGTTGACATCTCCTATGTCTTTTGCTGTGAGCTTCGCTGCTGCTTCTGCTCTGTCTTCTTTGAACTGACCTGACGCCATTTTTCTCTCCTCTGCTTGGTTTGCAAAATGAAAGCTTTGCTTTTTTTTTTTTGAGGTGGTTTTCGGTTTGTTGATGTGATTGTTGGTGATGATCTTGTTGCTGCTTAGGGGAGCAACTGGGTGCATTATTTATACATAGGTGATTGGTAAGGGAATGATGACACGTGGACTAGGATTGCTGTTGACATGACATGTGGCGAGGAGGGTTCTGGGAATGACACCTGGCAGCTAGGCTCTGGACGTGTGACACGTTATCCCGGGACGCAGCTTATTTGGGTGATGCATTTTCAATTATGTCTTTTAGGCTGTTTGTATTAGCTTCTGGAGAATAGCTTATGGGATAATAGCTTTTTCAGAATAACTTTTGAGTAGAATAGTTTTTCTGAAAAATAGCTTTTGATAAAATGAGAGTGTTTGGATAAAGTCTCAGCAAAATAGTTTTTTGAATGTCAAATTACCAAAAAGGACATTTTTCCCAAAAATTATTTCAATGATTTAAATGATCAAATTTTATCATTGTTAGTAAAAATATCAAAAATTACAATAAAAACATAAAAAATTCAATCAATGCAGTAAATAAATTTTTAATTGATAAAACAAATTGGAGGTTAAATAAAGTCTTTATAATCATTTAATTGCTAAAATTGTATTTAATACTACCTCCGATCCTAAATAAAAGACATAATTAACTTTTTTTGGAGATGTTAAGGTTGCGAAATAGGCTATTAAATAATGACATATTTGATATATTTTTAGATTATACATTAGTTTATAGGTAAAATAAACTAGTCTAAGGAAAAAAATTATGTAAATCAATTTATAACTAACTTATATTACTTTTTTATACTCCCTACGGTCCTAAATATAAGACCTATTTGACTTTTTTAGAAAATCCTATAAGAACTCTGTTGGCTACTTTTGACCCAAAAGCTGAAAAAGGTAGTTTTTCCTCAAACCAAGGTTTTGAACCCCAAAACCTATGTTTGGTTTTGAAAATAGCTTATTCAACTTTTAGGAGTGTTTGACAAAATTTCTTCAAAACCTAGGTTTGTCTCCCAAAATAGCTTTTAAGGATTTATCCAAACAGGCCCTTAATCTTTTGAGGCCTAGTTCTTATTTTTGGGTTAGGGTTTTGGGTTGTGTTTTTTCTGGGGATTGGGCTTTTCTTGTTCTGTCCTGGTCATTATTTTCTCATAGCGGTTTTTTTGTGGGGATGTCTTTTTCTTTTTGTAGCCTAAGCAAAATGTTGATAAAATTTTTTAAGTTCGTTTTGTCCAACAAAGTACAGATGTTCAAGATCGAGTTCGAGTGTCAAGACCACAATTAAGTTAAATAAATTGAGCTAATAAATTTACCAATTAATGGCTCAATGTCCAAGCCGTTTTCAGGCATCAAAAATCAAAATAAAGGAGGGCGGTAGACTACTCTAGTTTACAGATGCTATCGACTTATTTGATGACATTTCTCTCATTTTTTTTTGTCGAGAATGACATTTCTCTCATTGAATCCATAAGATAGGTCTTTTCTCCTAATTTGTATTAATCCATAATATAAATTTAGTATGATAATATTTCGAAGATTTAAGTAGTAACATTTCCTCCATTCACTAATATAAGACTTTTCCATTCACTAATATAAGACTTTTTTAAGGATGTAAACTCATTCCTAAATATAACCTTAACACATCTTTCTAATTTTTCTTAACATTTCCTCTATTATTTAATATGACTTATTCAGGGATGTAAATTTGTTCCTAAATATAGCACATCTTGCTAATTTTTCTCAACATTTCCTCATATTATTCATATTAATACTTCCCAATAATAATTAAGTACGAAATGGATGGTGTGATACTAATTGTAGTTTAGTTATTGTATATTAGTAATATCATGTTATTTTATTAAATTTAATCAACATCCTAGTCCAATCAAATCAAAGTAAGCAATTAGATCTTATGAAGGAAAACAAGATAGAAATATTAAAATAATTAATTAGTCATTTATGTCAGATGGACAAATAACAAGGCAGAGTTGCAATTTGATATCTGCCATATATAACTTGAGAAGGAAAAAAATTATTGGTCATGGCGAACTCGAATGTTCAATCTCCTTAGCCACACAGAATGAAGGGTCATATGAAACACATCAAATCGCTTAGGAGGATAATGCACTTCAAAATGCCTCCTTATTTGCCCTACCCTTCGTTGCATCCGAATATACTGCCTCGAAGGGATACTTACCAATATCTTCTTCAAGTTTGGTATATCTTTCACCGGAACCTCCACAGAAAAGGCCTTCCAGTTTAGAACATCACTAAAAGGAGGCACATAATGGTCTGAAATAAGCACTGGCACGCACCCAGTATAAATTGCCTCCACCACCCTAGGACTCGCAACTTCGTACCCACTTGGACATAAACAATATTTGCTCTTCCTCATCATGTCATAATAGGACACACCACGAGGCAAGTACTTATGAACCTTAATATCTTCGTCCTTATTTTCCCAATGCTCCAGAAGAATAGGCCTCACTGGACCATGAACCCCTCCTGCAAAAAATGCCAAGGTTGTACGCCTAGATGGAGATGGACCCCCAATAAAACCTTTTAACGAACCAGTTCGAAGGTTGATTTCTGGAATTGAAACATCCTTTGATGGGTTGAATTCCTCTGAGGTGTTCGCATTGCACAAAGCTCTAATAGAGTTCTTGTGTAAATTAGGATTCGAAGTTGAAATCGCTGGCCCCTGAAATAAAACACCAAATTTAATAATTTTCGCTACATGTTTTTATAACTTCATCACATTTGTGTTTTTATGTGTTCTTTGTGACTTACCCAGTCATGGCAGGCAAGTGTAAAATGGTCAGCTCCTAGGCTTCTGTTCCAGTAGGGGTATTTGGAGGCGATGGTATTGACATAATCAGTGACAGTCTTTTTTATGGGTCCATAATCACGAGAGTCGGTAATATACACGAATCGCACCAACATTGTTACGCTATATGGAAGAAAGAAAACATGTGCTTTATGAGGATCTTTAGTTCGGAACTGGTCATTTATCTGAATGGCATGAATAAAATTTCCCTCCATTGCATATATGCTCCTGCAGGGTCCATTATGAAACACCGGTGGCTCCCCATCTTCGTACACAAATACTTTGAACTGCTTTTCCATTTCCAAGTAGCTTCTATCCTAGTCAAAAACTTTGATATCATCAATAACAACCTAGTATATAAATCATATAGAGGGGAAATAATTAAAACCTTATAAGGCGTCATTCGCTCACTTCCCTTCTTCCCTCGCAAACATAAGATTTCACTATCCCCTCAAGGCCTAGTGTTCTCATTGACATATCGCCTCAGTCTAACTCTAATACAATTAATAGCATTATCTCATTATTTGAAATTGTGTGCATCTAGGCTCCATTGCCCCCTTACATTTGTAAAACGAATTGAGAGGGGAAATGAGGACCAAAAGCATACAATAATTAGTAAAATTAATTAGTAAAATATTGTGACATTATTGATATATTAGTCAGTCTTTCAGATCTATATATATTCCAGAAAAAACGTTTAATTAGAAGTTGATTACTTATAAAGTTTCACATAGAGGACATACCATGATACTTACAACTTACAAGGGCTTGGATAACGACTTTCCTCTCAACCCATTTTTAAAATGTGAGGGGCAATGAGACTCTAATAGAAACAATTTCAATAGACATAACCTGGACGTATATGACAAAAAATTAGCAACAGAAATTAGCAATGAAATTCCGTTGCAAGAGAAAAAGTTCTATCGCTAAATAAAACTACCTATTTTGCTTTTAATTAACTTTTTTATTATTATATAACCTCTTAAAAACACGACTCCCCATTATAAAGTATTCCAATAATGTTGTAAATGCTTTTTCGTCACACTCAAACATTTTTTCTGACATTACAGATAATGAAAGTCGCTAAAAAAACTCGGAATAAACATGACACTATTGTTCACTTGGTGTGCTTGTAAATAATAAATAGTACCTTTGGAATGCTTTGGCATTATGATACATTGGACCTATTGGGACATAGTCTGGATCTTGACTTTGATTCCCGTTTTTGGCTCTACTAATTGCAGATCGAGCTTGTAGCAAACCAGCTTCTGTCCTATCTAGGATGTTGCGTTTTCTTGGCTTCATGTCCCGTGTCATAACTGGTACATACGACTCATTCAAGGGAGCTGAGGTGGACATAATTTCAGAGTCGACGTTGATGGTTTCTTCAATGTCGTTCTGTAACATTATCATAGACCATAGATCAATTCAAGCAGCAGTCAAATTAACTGGTTTCATAACTTCATTAAACTCACCCCAAGTTAAAATTCCTTTTCTGTCAAAGTAACTTTACTTTTTTGGTAAAAAAAAGATACTACCTTACCTTACACAAATAAATAAGGATGCAAATAAAAAACGTTGAGTCAAATGTACATGTACTTACTATTGGTATTTGTTCATCTTGCGCACTCCACATCACTGTTTAAAAATTATTTTCAAAGAAGTTTATGGGTATTTTTAACGTTAAAATATATATATATATATATATATATATATATATATATAATGTGCCCAAAGCATTTAAAAAAAATGGTGACTATTTTGGACGCTTAACCTTTATTAAATAATCATCTAAAAATAATTATGACCCAATAACTCAATAAGTAAGAGCCAGCCATTTCCAACATTCAACGGAGGTTCATTTTACATTACATCAATTGACAAAAGCAACGGGTGTTTTTTAATCTAAAAAATAGAGCATATGGTCTGAGAGGCACTTTTGAGAAAATTTGAGAAAAATACATAGGAAAAATACATAATTTTTACCCTTAATCCAATAAAAAATTAGAATAAATACTACCTCCAGCATTAATGATGCATCAAATGGTCTAATTCTTTGAAAAGATATGAGAGAGAAACTTGAAATGAATCATCAATGGCTTTGATTATTTCAGAGACGCCAGGAGATTAAAAATGCTACTATAAGAAAAAGGGAAGTGTTTCTTACAGATGGCTGAAGCGCTGGAAGAGGTGAAAATGAAGGATTAGATATGTCATTCTCTTCCTTATTAGCAAAAGCATCCACGAAGGCGACCTGGTTTGAGCTTAAATAATCCACATCCCCCTGTGACAGTTTCTGGGAAGAGGCAGAAGAATTAGTAGAGCTGGCATATAAGAGAGGATTGGTTGCAACCCAGAAGGAGAGTTTTGGACCCAACAATGAAATGAGACCAGCAAAAAGAAGAAGAGGCATCATATACGACCAAAGTTTGACCAATGAAGATGAATAGGACCCCCTCCATGTCCACGGACAACAATTTGTTTTTGCACTGACCATTACTCTATGTTACATGTGGATATAATAATAAGCTCAATGATATTTTCAGAATTGGCACCTTGCAAATATTAAAAGAGCAAGCTAATAACCAGCTTGAACTTCACAAAGAAGAAAATATATGTCATAATTTATAAAAATGATATGGGAGAGACAGATGGAATAGAGATTTGGGGAAGTAGAAATTAAATGGTGGTGATAAAAGGGTTAGGCAGTTTGAGGCCAAGCGTCCTGATACTACTTCCTCGATATTTGTGAGTTTCATGCAACTTTTTGTATTTCCTCTTTTGCCCTTGCGTGCGTTTACCTTTTTTAAGGACTCCTAGCTGGAGCCTGGTCCACCCTTTCTTCCGTTTTCCATATTTTGCCCTGTCTCTCCAATGTTTTTATTTTTGAACATGGCACAGGTCAAGTGCTTAATACCCCGATTATTCTTCTTGATTCAATTGCCTATGCAAATAAAATAAATGTATTCAATTTATTCATCTTTATTTTTGAATATACACAACATTATACTCCTTAGTCTTTAGAGTATTATAAGAGTTCAGCAGCCAAAATAGGTTTCTTAAGAAAACATGTAAAAATTAGTGGGGTATCTGAAATTAATTTTTTAAAATTTACCCCTATTTATTATGATACTATCAAGAGAAAGAAATATATAATTTTTAATAAATATAACAGAGAGTTAGGAGTAAAGTAAGAAAAATGCATGAAATGATAAGAGAATGTAAGGTTGAACTCTTATATTTTGGATTAAAATCATTTAAATTTTAAACTCTTATACTCGCATTATCTACCAGATAGAGTATTTATCTATAAAAAGGTTCTTTTTTGTCCGTATATAAAAAGGTTCTTTTTTTTTGCCAGTATATAAAAAGGTTCGGGCATTCTCCAATAGCTTACAAGATATTTGTTGTACATATCCATATAAGTGCCTGTTTGGATTCAGCTTCTGGAGAATAGCTTATGGGAAAATTGCTTTTTGAGAATAGCTTTTTAGTAGAATAGTTTTTCTGAAAAATAGCTTTTGATGAAATGAGAGTGTTTGGATTAAACTTTTTGAGAATAAATTTTAAGAATAAATTTTGAGTAGAATATAGTTTTTCTGAAAAATAGTTATGATGAATAGTTTTTCATGTTTCTTTTATTTGAAATAAGTGTCTTTCCTAAATGAGAGATCGAAACTTTAAGGAGAAAAATGTAGTTTTTCTCAAAATAGTTTTTGGAACCCAAAATAGCTTTTCTTCTCAAAATAGCTTATCCAAAAAAATTGAGTGTTTGGATGCCTTAGTGTGAAACCTAGGTTTGGGGGCCAGAATAGCTTTTGGAAATGTATCCAAACAGGCACTAAGTTAAATTTCTTGAATAATATGTATATGCATAAAGTTTGAATATTTAATTAAAAGTATGATTTTAATAAACTTTCTATAAATACAAAATTAAAACCAGGTATACACTTTTGAATTTCCTATTTTAGAGGTAAAGCTCAATTTAAAAACTTATATTTCACTTAGGAATAAAGTTATACCTTTCTCCTCAAATGAAATTGAAGTTTACGATTGTCAGGACTTACTAAAACCTTCCTTATTTTCTCAAATTTGGAGCGGCTATAAATAATTAAATACAGCGCTTAGAAAAATTAAAGGCTGAGTCCTCCCAAGAAAGAAAATATATAAAGGCGAATCTTAATAAATATAAAGGCACTAATAAAATGTTGCTCTAGAAGCATCACACAAATATGTTTTAAATTGTTATAAAAATAGTTCTAAGTGTCTTAATTAAAGCAATCGACACAACTTTTTTTCTATTGACATCAGTCATATTAAGCACATAATTACCAGATTGATATATGGTTGGGGGGAAATGGCTTAGTTGTTATATTTTTATATTTGTCTTCCAAAAAAATTGTTATATTGTTATATATATTTATAGGTACATTAACACCCTTTTAAACATATTTATGTCAAATACTACCTTTACCACAACTTCATCAATGAAATTGCAGATTTACCTTGACTTTTAAAATATTTATAAATGATGAGCATAAGTGAATCAATATATTGAAGAGGCGGGACTTGCTCGTGCTGTCACGTGTCAAGGATCTCAGGGGCATCCTGGGAATTTCAAGCAGCACCGAAGGTTTTTTTCCCCCTCAAAGCAGCACCAAGCCACCAAAGTTTAAATATGTTTAAATATGCTGATTATAGTATGACACCTAGCCTATTAAGCCATTAAGTTTTAACAGCACAGTTGAGGCACAACTTTATAAAAAATGGTCACCAGCCAACTGAAAGTTTAAAACTCCTTAGTAAATGAAAATTAAATGTAATTATTATAGCTAGATCGATTCTATGATTTTGAATTTACGATTGACTTTTATGACTTTAGGAAAATGAATTACAAATATTATCCGAATATTTGAAAACAAAAATCTTAACTGTAAAAAAAAGAGTTGCATTTGAAACTCTAATATTGTATCTGTAATTTTTTGAACTGAATATTTTATCTGTAATTGAGACTCTTAAAGTTCTAATTGTCCGAAATTGATATTCGTAGCCTATTTTTCAAAAAGTTATAATAGGGAACTTAATTGTCAAATCGATAATTTGGAACTACAGTACATGTTATTCTCTTTTTGATTAGTGGTCCTCCATTCCAGAAGGGGAGGCCAGTGCTAGTGCAAATATTGCTGCCCAACACAGGTATTTTGAGCTATATGATACGCAGATATGAAGGAACATCCAAATGAACTTGGCAGTTACCATAATAGAAGTGGTAAAAAGACGAAGATCACATGTACGATAAATTGTTCCAATATTGAGAATACATTATCATCATTGATTGGGAAAAATGTTTGGGAAAATCCCAAATAAATTCCTCTAAATACTCAACAGGACAAGTGAGGAACCTAAACTTCCAAAAGGACTATGAAAGAACTAACACCTACATGTCATTTTAAAATTTTGTGGAAAGACAAAATTGCTCTCATCCTAAAACACAAATTATTACTGATAATTTTGTCTTTTCGCAAAATTTTAAAATGACAGGTAGGCGCTGATTCCTTCATAATCCTTTAGAAAGTTGTTTAAGTTCCTCACTTGTCCTTTTAGGTATTGGGAGGGATTTATTTGGTTCTACTTCTGCTTATTCCTATACTTAACGGAGAACAAAACTTAATCTCGTTTCCTATTTTGAAAACAAGTCAAAATAAGAAAATGATATGCCAAACTAACGAGGACTGGAATTGGAAATTGCAGCTGTAAAGAAATGTCCCATGGCCTAGAACTCATGGTTTAATTCCATCTATTTAAGCCCAGATCGTGAATTCATAGATCGATCATTTTCTGCTTATTGAACAATTAACATGTTTAACAGATGCATCGAACACTTCTCAAGTTGATTATTTACATCATGGGAATGCAAGATATAGTCGAAGTTCAACAAACCAATACTTCTCACGCATATTTTACAGAGAAGGACTATCTAACATTAGAGGATTCCAGATCCAATCCAATCACAAATTAAAGGCATACATTACAACAGATAAATTACTTATTAAAACAGGAAGAAACCACTAACTGCTCTACTTGACAGGGAAGGAGCGCCTTGAGGCCATCTCTTTTCCATGGATTATTGATCCATCAAGTTCTTCTAGGTTTTAGGCAGTTGCCAGCTATATTGGAAAAGGCTGGTTCTGGCCTTTACCATGTGAGCTCCTTCCCATCTCTATATTGACTAGGCAGAGAGAGGAGGCCGCATGAGCTTATGCTAAGAAAAAAAAACACCACTACTATTAATCAAAGAGCTGGCTACCATCCTCAGTGCATTAGAAGCTGAAAGCCATCATCGTTGTTTACTACAGTATAATCATATCCAAGTCTATCAGCACGGTCATGGAATTCTACCATCTCGTTTTTCGATACCTGTACTCCGACCAATACATTTGCGCCAGTTTCACCCTATCAGAGAGCAAATATAAGGATGAAATTAGCATGCGTTGATTAAAGATGCAGAGCATCTCTTCATTTAGATTAGACAAAACAAATAGCAAAACTCCAACTCCTCACCTGCCCTCGATAATGGAATAAACTAATATTCCAACGTGGACTGAAAGAATCTAAGAATTTCATCAGAGCACCAGCTCTTTCGGGAAAGACAAATCGACAAAGGACCTCGTCCTGAACATTTGACCGACCTCCCATCTGAAAAGTAATCAAAACAAAGTAAGCACATGGCACCATAAAGGACAGACAACAGCACACGTTTGATAGGCTGTTCCACTACTAATCATTGGAGTTCAGTAGTCACTTAGGTTCATCCGTAAATTTAAACCATTAACTTGTAGTCAGACCACCATTGTACTATACTACTATCAACCATACATTCATCACAACCTTAATGAGAGTAATGTGAGAATCAAAAGATTTCCTATTGGCACAGAGCAACTCTCAGTCATTGGACTAACGAGTTATCACCATGTTGTGTCAGAGAAGGTCGAACAGAAACAAGTAGCTGGGCCAATATGCTTACAGAATTTGATGAAACATACCAGATATCGCAAGTGATCTTTCACCAAGTCATTCTCTGTGAGATTATAAGTTTCAAGCTGAGAAGATGCCATCCTTGCCTGCATAGCTCGTAGATCCGAAACCTTATGAAGCCCAACACTACACACAATTGCAAAGGACAATAAATAATTTTTCAAACAAAAAAAAAATCAACAAACAATATCCTTCAAACTAATATAAATGGTAAAAAACATATCTAAGCTTCCTAATCTCAGATCTTACCTGTACAGGACAACTGCTTTCTTATCAGAACTATATCTGTACTTGAACTCTGTAATATTCATCTGCCCCACCTGCCAGGGTGAAAAATTTATCAGACTCAGAATTTTCAATAAAGGCGATATAGTCATACCTATTGACAAAACCACAAGAACTTTCAGTTAAAGCAGTAGAGACATACCAATTCGCAAAACTGCTTGAAACTGCCAGGTTCCTCCGGCAAAATAGTAGCTAACACAGCCTCTTGCTTACGACCAACGTTAGCAAGTTCAGTCACCACCCTCAGCTTGTCAAAATTCATGTTTGCCCCACTGGTTATAGCTACAATGTTTTCCCCCTTGAGACCATAATATTTACAGTATGCCTCTGCTCCAGCAAGGGAAAGAGCACCAGCTGGCTCTAATATGCTTCTTTTCTCCTCAAACATGTCCTGCAATGATCACTACTATTAAAAGATCTAAATAGTTCATGAGCAGCGATTTACATGAAATCCAAATGCATTATACAAGCCAATGAGGAAAGTTAGGCACCACAGAAGCAATAAAAAAAAAATACATACGGACCATCAGAATATGCCCTATACTATGAAAGATTCAAAGCCAACTGCAGAGCAGAAAACTTTAAAAGCATACCAAAACAAAACCTAAGATCACATATTAAAAGCATTAGTTGCACAAAACAAAAAAGAATGCCCCTTTTGTTCACCCTGTGATTAAATTTGATAACTGAGAAGCTCATACATCTGGTATTACATAAAAACGTCTTCTTGCTACCATTGCCACCACTCTTCCAATCTCTTTCCCAAACCTCAACTTTAAACAGTCGTTTGATTTCACAAAAGCAATGGATAATTTGGCACATGTTACTCTAGCTGTAACATGCATGCAAGATCCTCATCAACTACCCAAAAGAAACTTGACAATAACTGGCAAATTGTAACATGCATGAGCTATGAAGAAGATTTCTTGATCAAATCATATCGAACACTTTGTATGAAAACAAAAAGATCCACACAATTCTTTAACAAAAAAAATATATAATCAATTTAAGAACTTAAAAATAAGTCAAAGATAGTAAAATATTTCTCACACAACATATTCTAGAAAAAAAGGTAAAGATGAATTTAAACTGAAAGAACATAAGGCAATCAAGTTTGACTCATCACAATAAAGAAGCGTCGAAACGCAACCTTTCACAAGCAACAAGAACCTCACCTTTATTGAGGCACAAATTGAATCACGGCCTACAAGAACTACGCCATCTACCAATTCCTTGCATAAGCGAAACGTTTCTTCACCAACCTCTTTAACAGCCACACCATCTGCAAATCCTCCTACCTGGTCCAAAATCACTCTTTGACCATGATGTAGTGACAATGCCATTGCATTTGCATCAGTGGGTTCTACACCAATAATCTTCACCTGCACAACATATGTCAGTACTTAATCAAATCATGCCATACGACGCGGAGGAAACAATCATAATATCTCGCAAACCTGCGGAGACACCCGCTTCACATAAGCAGCAATGCCAGCTATGAGACCACCACCTCCCACAGGCACAAAAATTGCATGCACTGGACCCTTCACTTGGCGAACAATCTCCATCCCAACTGTCCCCTGTCCAGTAATAACATCAGGGTGATCAAAAGGAGGTATAAATGTTCGACCCTCCTCTTTTGCACGCTTTTTAGCATAAGCCTGTGCCTCATCATACGAATCCCCAATAAGAACAACTTTAGCACCCAGCCTCTCAACCGAAGTCCACTGTAATCAAATCAAAACACATAAGTTTTCCATCAATACTAATTCTCTCAACATATCCACATAAAAAGAATCACCTTGATTTCTGGGGTGGTTACAGGCATGCAAATCACAGCACTGCAATTCAATCTCTTTGCAGCTAATGCAACACCTTGGGCATGATTTCCAGCTGATGAGCAAATCACACCTTTCTCCAGCTGTTCCTTTGTAAGCTTGACCATCATATTATAAGCCCCTCTGAGCTTAAATGAGAAAACCTATAGATAACAATGATTTTAAAAAGTCAAGAATCATGTACACTTCCTTCCCTTTGAACCACATGCATGCATTTATCACCATGGAAAATCCATTACCAAATAGCATTCAGTTTGCAATGGACTGTGCAATGAATTAATTGCTCATAAATTACACATGCAATTAGGAAAATGAAATCTTACTGGCTGTAAATCCTCTCTTTTGAGCCAAACATTGACACCCAATCTTTCAGAAAGCTTAGGGGCGAGCTGGAGGGGGGATTCAACGGCGACGTCATAAACCCTAGAGGAGAGAATATTGGTCAAGTAACCCATGGCATTGACTAATCCATCGCCGCCGTCGAAGTGAGTGAGGTCACGCGCCGCCCCGAGATAGCCAGGAGGGTACTGAAGAGAATCAGGGGAAACCCTCGGAGACGGCGGCGGCTGTACGGTGGTAACAGCCACCGCATCTTCCCGGGACGTGACGGCGGAAGACGACTGTACGGAAGCTTTGGAGGCGGCGGCGGCTGTGAAGGGATTAGCGGAAGCGCGTGGGTTGGAGAAATGAAGGGATGCGCGCGTGGGAGAGATGGTGGTGGTGGTGGTGGGAAAACGGAGAGGGGAGGAGAGAGAGAATGCGTCCATGATGGTGGAAATAACTCAACTAATGTTGTGATATTGAAGAAGATGAGTGAATAATAATGGTGTATGGATGGGTCAGCTTCTGAGAAAGACGGGAGGGTATTAAAAAGGCGGGAGGGACTTGGAGGAATGAGGACTTATGTTGCTTCCTAGGGTTTTCACACACCACATCCACGTGTGTCAATAATTTTAAGATTCACACTTTCTGCAATGCATCGGGCATCTCACTCTCACTCTCACTCTCACTCTCACTCTCACTCCTCATTTCTGTACACCTCAAACAACGGTAATATTAATATATGTTTCTTTAGCAAAATTAAAGAGGTAGCCAAAACAAAAAACTATAAAAATCTCTCATCATTATACTCGCTCTCTTTCTTCTTAAGTACTCCCTCCGGTCCCTAATGTAAGAGCTAACCGTCAAAAAAACGCTTCTTAAGAAAACATGTGAATGTTAGTTGGGTTTCTAGAGTTAATGCTTCTTTTCCAAAATTACCCATATTTATTATGGTACTTTTAAGAGAGAAAAATACATAAGCAATAATAAATATGAAAGAGAGTTAGGGGTAAAGTAGGAAAAAATGCATTAAATGAGGAGAGAATATGGGGTGAGCTCTTACATTAGGGACCAAAACCATTCAAATTTTGGGCTCTTACATTAGGGACCGGAGGGAGTATATAAGATTGCTTTTAAAATTTTAATTTATTTTTTTTTGTAAAACACTGCCCGATAATCTGGTGCCAATTGACAACTCACCAATTCGGACTCGAAGGGTAGGAGTGTTGCCCACATAGGTAAGGTTATCCTCTCTACTGATGAAAGCGTTTCACGGGATTCGAACATTCGTTCAATTTTATTTTTTTTAAATACAAGATTGTTCTCTAACTTTTCCATGTTAACCTTAATAATGTTTATCAATAATGAACAAACAAGAGGGTAAGAATATGGTAAATAAGTAAAATGATATGCTAATAACTAATTTAATTAACATCGTTAATCTTATCAAATGAACCAAGAAAAGTAAAATCTTATACTCCCTTCGGTCCTAAATATAAGACTTAATTGGTTTTTTCTAGAAAATCCTTAAAAAAACAAAATAAGTTAATTACAAATTGATTTACCTATTTTTTCCCTTAAACTAGTTTATTTTACCTATAAACTAATGGATAATCTAAAAATATATCAAATATGTCATCATTTAATAACCTATTTCGCAACCTTAATCTCTCAAAAAAAAATCAATTAGGTCCTATATTTAGGATCAAGGTAATAGTATCTAAAAACAATGCATTGAAGCAGAGTCAAGCCAACAAGACCTTCTACCTACTCTTTTTTTCTTTTTTTGTGGACAGATCCTCCTAAATCCTACCAACTCTTATGGATGACATATTATATATGATTCTCTCTGAAATTTAGTAAAACAATAAGTTGTTTTTACATTGAGAAAAATAATCATGTTTAATTATTTAATCATAAGATATAGGCTATGTTATTTAATTATATGTATAGAAGAGTAAGTTTATAATGAAAATTATTTAAATAGGAGAAGAATTTAGACAAACCAATTTATAATTAATTAATTTATTTATTTTATTATTATTATTATTATTTTGTATTGAAAATTTTAATACAGGGTCTTTTTTAAATGATAAATGGACAAGTATTTGAGGGCATGCCCTCGTTTTCACTACTAATTATGATTGATTGATGACTAGGTAACTATTTCATTTTACCCCTCTCTCCTATCTATTCTTTTTTTCTCTTTTTCTTCCTTTCTCTTTCTCTTTCTATTTAAAAAAATGTTTAGTGGCTGCTTATATAGTAGTGTCTCCATACTTATTATAAGAATATTTTAATTTGTTTAAAAAAATAGCGATGTAAACTTTATTTCTCATTGATGTCTACAATTTTTTTAGTTTTTCTTCAAGACTAATCTACCTTACTTATAAATTATCCTATAATGCAATAACATCTAAGATTTCTTAAAATTAAGTACAAAATTAGGCATTTTTAGTTTCCCAAAAAAGTCGAAGTGATCTTTTTTTTTTTGCGAGGAAGTGATCTTATATTTATAAGTAGATAAATTAGGTTTTTTTTCAAGTGAAGCGGATAAAGTATATTAAAATTAGTGCTACCCTTTGTCCTTTCTCATCTCACATCATCAACTGGTCTAAGTGGAGATACCTTTGATTCTCCAGGTGGACCCTCCTTGTTAAAGAATGGGCTTGCCTGTTTCGGCTTCCACACAAGTCTCATCTTCATTGTTGTGGTTTGATGACTTGATCCTCCTAAACGCCTGTGTCCGCTTCAAAATTTACTATAATTTTTTTCCATGTTTTAATAAATGATAGCTTAGCATATTCATTACAAAATTTCAGTCGCACATAACTTGTGTGTTTGATTTCATTGATTTATGCGTTTTGTTCAGATCATTTTATATGCTGATTGAGGTTGATCTGGTCCAAAGTTTAGCATTTCATTAAACTTTTTCTTTTTTTACTGAACAGCAGTTCATTAAACTGACACCCGTTTTTCTGGAAAAAAATTGTGACAGATTGCATGATATTTTGTATTTTTCCGCTTGCTGACATGAACTTTTTTTATTAGGTTAAAGTATACTTTTGGTCCCATATGTTTGCATCAAGTTTCAATTTAGTCCTTTATGTTTGGAAAGTACACTTTTAGTCCTTTTTTGTTAACACCGTTAGTTTAACTTAATGGAAAATGCTAACTAAGCAATTTTAAATGATTATTTTATAATGAAATTGGACCAAAAATGATAAATTTTGAAAATATAAGAATATTTACACTTAAATATTTTAATCTGAACATTTTTTTATTATTTAATAATCATTTAAAATTGCTTAGTTAGCATTTTCCGTTAAGTTAAACTAACGGTGTTAATAAAAAAGGACTAAAAGTGTACTTTCCAAACATAAAGGATTAAATTGAAACTTGATGCAAACATGGATCAAAAAGTATACTTTAGCCATTTTATTATTTGTATGCTTGATTGTCGGTTTGTGCAATATTTTTTTATTTAATGATTGATCCCAAAGTCGCGCGCTCTTGTTTTCAACTGATTTTTTTAACTTAACGTACGCTTCTTCACTGTGCAGGAAAGGACAACGGTTGCATGTCAGTCGAGTAGTTTAATTATTTGATCAAATTCAAATTAAGACAAAAGAAGGGATAGTGGAATCTTATTAGAAAAAGGGGCTAGTTGAATCCAATCAACACTCCTACCAAGGGTCAAACAAAAAAAATTAAATAGTCAAACAAAAAACAACATTAGCTTACATTATTGAATAAATCATGTCCCATAATATTAACTTATATTGTGGGACAGAAATAATATTACAGTTAAAATTAATTTTGAAAAGCAGTCCGAACAAATTTTGCTACATTCTTTATACTTAATTTTGAGACAAAATGCTAATAAAGATGTACCTTAAAATGATTACATGTACATGTTGACAAGGCCATATAATCATTTGTGGGATTAGAAAGTATGATTTAACAGCTATACTTGACATTTTAAATGATGGAGGTAGATTTGTAACAAATTCATACACTTTGGAAAACGCACTCTTCAACTTACTACTCAATGCTCCTCTAAAGTTATTTACAGGGTTTCATAAAAAAAGTTGTTTACAGGGAAATAATGTATTTTAACCATAAGAATTACAAGGCATTAAAATAATTCTAGCCTATTTACTTAAATGGGTCTAATAAAAGAATTGAACACGAGTTTGACGTATTTACCAAATAAGCTACGTTAAATTTATTTTAGGTAAAACCGTACGCCATGATAATAGTGTGGCCTATTTTCATCCCATCTTAATGTATACTATACATTGGACATGTTCATTGCACCATAGAATACACGCGAATGTAATGAAATATTTTGGGGCCTAACACTGTACTGTCTATTGCCCAGTCGACACCATATAATAGTGTGGCCTATTTTATACAGGCGAGTGCTTCCAAAATAATTGTTGATAGATTGCTTTTCTTCTTCTTATTATTATTACTATTATTGTTATTGTAATTTGACTTTTCTGGCCATAATGAGGTAAAGCCCAAAGTTTTTGTTTTTACCTTCAAAGGCCTAAAGGGTTCAATGAAAATTTCATAGGACACTCAACAGATGGACCCGATTTCGATGGTAGGTAATGTACCTATCAGAAATGCTAATGTTCTGGTAACTTGAAATATCATCAAAGCACAGAGCGTAATGGCAACCTACAAATGGCAGAAAGAGATAGGAAAGAAAGGGCAGGCCCAAAACACAAATTTCGACTGAGTAGTCCAAAGTTATGGGGAAGAGCCAAAAGCGATTTTCTTAATTGTGTACTTTCTTATTTGCCTAATCCGACCATTAATTAACCTAGGGAGTTGATGTGAGAGGTGAGTATTTTTGTCCTTTAAGCAAGTTGTTTGAGCTCTTTCACAGACCCTTGTGAATATATAGAGCAAATTTACAGGTCATATTTCTATCTCTTATATGAGACTTCAGAACAACGATAGACTAGTTATATTTGATATGCGGGTGGAGATACCCTTAGGAAAACAAAAAAAAGAGGAAATTAAATTAGAGCGAAGGATTAGAAATGAAATTGGTGTTTTTGAGGGTTTATGGATCTCAGTTTCCAGTGTGGATCGTCCCTGTTTGATTGGTACATTAAAAAAAATACTTAAAAGACCGTCGATCTTTATCATATAGTTTGTACTGTACCTATTAAAATATTTTCAAAAGGTATGTAGTTATGTATTGAAAAAATCGCATTTAGATGGTCCATTAGCTTTTCATTGATTCGAAACTTTACTTTCACGATCTTATTTGTATCTTAATTGATTAATCCCATGCATCTCAAGTAATCTTTTTCCCATTCACCACTCATTATTGAATAAAGGCATTTTTCCTAAAAAAATTACATTCTGTCCTTAATTTATTGTTTTTAAATTAAGCTTACTTACATCAAATTCCTTATATCCATTATTGTAGCAAGTTCTCCAGTCAAAGGAAGAAGTATGTCCTATTTATTTCATATATATTCATTGTCACAGATGAAATGTTTAGCACGTTACAAATATTCCTACTTTCTAAGAGGCGGGCATCATGGGGGTCTCTTAGGAGTTAGGAGGGTACCCTTTTCATTATATTGCAACGATTAGCAGTGTGTCGTAATTTACTTCAATTCTTCCATATCTACGAGTCTCTTAAATATTGGCATGTTTAGTAGTGTTATAAATTAAAAGATGCCTACTTTCTTTATTTGAACTGAAGATGCCTACTTTCCACGACATACATGTGCACCATATATTGTCTCATGGAAGTTAGGACTTAGGAGGGTGCTACTCTCTGGTTATTTATTGACATGTTTAATAGTGTTATAATGTACAACATGTCTTCCCCTTGTGGTGATCCCATTTCTTCAAAAAATTAAAAGAAAAGAAAACAAAAACTATACTCTATATAGTAACGTCCACGATCCCTATACAACTGGAATAACTATAGTAATCAGTGGTTTATATAAAATGAAAACTACAGCTGTAAGGACAAATGTTTAGGGAATATCATGTTGATTTTAGTTTTAGTTTTAACGATTTTAGATTTGACAGAGGCCCTTTACATAACGTTAACTGAATTTTTCTTTACAAAAAGGAAAAACGCTCCTCGTCGCACATGAAACATGATAAGTAGTGGATGAAGGGACCAAGAAAGTGTAAAGACATTTTTCTATAAAAAAATACAAAAAAAGTCTTTAGTCACATAAAATTCTTATATTACACAGTACACGCACAGGCGCTGACGGCTGACCCGCCCGCAATTTTTGTCCCTCGGTTTATCATTTACTGTGTGTGCCCACCGGGTTTTATTTAAACCACAGCAAGGATATCAGGAATTGACTGGAATAGTGTAACAAAATTATTAATTGAATATGCAAACAAAGATATAAATGGCGACCCCAGCTAATAAAGGGAAGAGCTCGATATTACCTAGAAAGGTCTTGTGTGTGTGATGCAATAAAAAGAAAGAAAGGTCTTGTAAGTTTCGCAGCTAAAAAATGACGCCAATATATAGAGCTTATTTTCGCTTGAGGATTAACAAATAACAAGAATTACTGAACTTTTTTTTATTTCCGTTTTTATCATAGAAATATTTTTTTAGGCCCAAGGTTTTATTTTAGAAAAGTGGAATAATATAAATTAACTTTTTTGGGGACATCGAGTACTATGAATCTAGGAGCTGTCTTATTTTTCAAACATTTTCTATTGAGACCTGAAAATAACTAAATCACACTAAGTTATTGTGAGAGGCCGAACATTATCCATGTAATGCAACCCCACCACCAAATATGACAAATAGTTACTGTTGTGGTGTTTAAACTTTAAATGCACTAAAATTGCAATATGAATTAGAAAATTTAAGGGGAGCCATTAAAATAGTGATTCATTTAAAAGATTTAAGGACACCACGCGGAATTTCTTTTAAAAAAAGGGACACTTATAAAATAAAACGTGATTTACTCGTGCCCCGGGGTCTCTGCCGACGGGAGGAGATCCCATCTCGTTCAACTATCATATACAGTGCAATTATTTTATTTTGTCGGGTGTTAAGTTAAATTATGATTATGAAGATCAATAATATAACATGGGATAACACCATGACGATAAATCATGACATAGAGTTTGAAAAATAAGAGCCCGCATAATTATTGACAATAGGTACTCCCGCCTCCTCTCCGACGTATAAATGTAAAGATTGTGTAAATGTAAGACGATTGACTCTCACTTTTTTGGTTAAAAATACCAAATAGAACATAATTTTAAATTTTAATATATATATATATATATATAGTTAATGGATTATATACTAATTTATAAACTAATTGGATTATATACTAATTTATAGTTAATGTAAATTAATTTTCTGAAAAAAATTATAAATATAAACAATCAATTGTGAATATCCTTAATAAAAATGTCAAAACATTATCGTGTTTGGGACCTTCCCTCAGCTTTATCTACAAGACATTTTTAATATAATAACACATATAAAGATTGACAACAAAAATGGTCCAGGAGTCTTATTTTATTTTTCAAAAAAATATTGATTGTAGTCTCTTCAATGTCATCAGCATTTGCTTATGAACTTCAATTGATTATTTCAAATTTTCATACACGTATCTTGAAAATTCATCAAAACACTATTCCATCGTAACAAAAAGAATGGCACGTACTACTACAGCACTATACACATACATTATAAGGGCTAGCTTAATTGAGGGCATAACATCATGATTCCATGGAAGAAAAGAAACCTAAGTGGGTAAAGTCAACTTGCAAAAAAGCAAAGGCTTCATCTTTCATCCACCCATGAAGGAATATGATTCCAAGGACCTTCCCTGAGTAATAATTTTAGCGTGGAAGGCCTTTGTCTCTGTCTCTTGAAGCAGTCAAAAACATACCCCTAGCTCTATGTTCCTCTCATCAAGCAATTCCATTCATCACTCCCCTCTTCATCAATCTTTCCATTTCTTAACCTTTTTCATATAATTTAGTCTTCACCATCACAACAAATTAAATATCTCCATCTTCTTATATGGACAACACTTCCTCCACAACAGATCTCTTAATAACTCAATTAGTCCTCAAAGCTGGTGTCCCTTTAGCCGCTTTATCTGTAGCTGCTCTCATCTATGCTGGATTCATCTCCAAGAAAAGCCTATCCACAGCCTCTCTTAACACACCTCATGATGTCACTTCCCATGAAGCTAATAATTCTCAACAAGGAGTCAAACCTGAAGAAGATAGTCAAAGGTTAGAACAAGAGATTAATGGGCTAAGAAGCCAGATTGAAGGTTTACAAAAGAGTGAAGCAGATTTACGTATGAAGTTTGATCGGTATTGTGACTTGAAAGAGAAGGAACTTATGGTGATGCAAGCCATGAATCATTTGTCTCTAGAGACTTCTCGTGTGGAATTTTTGGAGAAGGAGATTTCATTCATGGAGGCAGAGAATAAAAAGTTGGAGGCTTTTCTTGTGCAATACGTGAGAATCATTGAGCAACTTGATGGTTGGAAATCACAAAACAAGTTGCTTCGTGGGAAGATTAAGAAGCTTCAGAGAAAATCAAACGCACAATCTCGCTTGATAAATAAGCAAACTTTGAAGATCAAGAACTCAGAAGCTGAGATTCTGGAAAAACGTGACGCCTTGAACAAGAAGATTGATGTCATCAATCAAATAAAGAACGAAATCAGAGAGTTACATAGCTTTCTGGAACAACTACAGAATGAGAAGAATGATCTCCTGAAAAAACTAGACGAGGCAGAAAAACTGTACGCGTCTAAGGTAAGCAACATTAAAAAAACATAGTGGGATTTCCTTATCATGAGATGAGGGAATTAAAGACTTAAAGTGTTAAACACGAGTTTCTTCACATGTGAAGGTGGATGCATTAGATGCAAGCAAGGAAGAATATAAGCAGCTTCAGAAGGAGATGGAGATATTGAAGAAGGAGAGAGAAGAAGAAGAGAAAGAAGTGGTCAACCTGCGTTGGATTAACGCTTGTTTAAGGCATGAGCTGGATAAAGAGAGGCAGAAGAATAAGGAGATAGAGAGTATATTGAAAGAGAAGGTTGAAGGAAGTGAAGAAGCTACAACATATGAAAAAGAACATCACTTAGATGCTTGTTTTGGGAGTGTTCAAAGTGATGGAGTTTGTTCAAAGAAGAATAAGTTGCTGAGAAGGATGAAGAGATGGGTGGAAGGAAGTGATAAGGCAAGAGTGAGTCCAGTGGTGATGGAGAGAGATGAAGATGAACGAGTTAAAACTGCTTCAAATGGAGAGGACAAAACTCCAGTTGTTTCTGCATGAACAAGTTCTTGTTATGTGCCTGAATCACCTAATTACATGCTAATAATGTGTTAAATTCTGCAGTGCACTGCAGACTTGTTTCTTGATAACAACAGTCATGTACATATCATCAAATAAATTAACAGGACAGGGATCACCAAGGTTGTGACTCGTGAGCATATTGAACTGCAAAATAGTAGGGTGCTTAGTATAGCAGAAAGCATGTTAGGGAAAAGATCAATCTTGTTTGATATTTCTTCCATTGTCTATGACATTATTAGAATCCTGCACTCAACAAATACACTATTAGAATTTTCTTAAAAAAAATCACATAATTTGTTAATATTTGAAATAAATAATTTTTATTGATTTTAAGAACTTAATGAATTAAAATGAAACCAAAAGAAGTAACTAAATAAATAAAAATTTAAAAGTTATATTAACTTTAATTCGATTATCTGAATAATGGAACAAAATTTAATCAAATTTACGAAATGACAATTATACTTCAAATAATACTCGAGAGAACCGTTAAGAACCGTTAATTTTCTTGTTTCACCCTTCATAGAGGAATCAAAATTATAAACATGTTTTGTTGGGGAAATATCAATGACACAATATTCCGACCAAGACACTAAATTTTGTGACCTCAAAATTGTGGCTGGAACAACAACGTTATCCTGAACTCCTCTGTTCACTTCTGAACCCAACAAAACAAAAAATTGCATTCTGATCTCTTAACTGTCAACTAACTAACTCCATGGAACTCTCTCTACTCCGTCATCAAAGTAGCCTTTACACCATCCTCCATTCTCCTCTAAGCTATATTCACTCTTCAAGTAAATTCTCTCTTCTCCTTCTTTTCACTCCCCACCTTTTTTCAACTTCAACCTTAAGCTAACGTACCAATTTTCATACTTTATATACCCACAGGGAAGAAACACAAGACCCTTTATAGCAGAAGTTCATTTAGGCTACCATGCCACTGTTCATGTTCTTCATCTGATCAATCTTCTCCTGAAGTGTCCACTCTTTCTTTGCAGATTGATGGAAGAAGGGCATTACTCACTGCTCTTCTCACAACTGGTTAGATCACAACCACATAATATTCTTTTTCAGTTTTTTCTTTTACTTTATCTTCATATGCATGCAATAGGCACTTATTTGCTTTATTTATATTCATAATATATTAATGAGTTCTTGTCATATTTCAGCTGCTGGGGCTTATTCGTGTGATGTGGCTGGAGCTGTTAGCACAAGTAGAAGAGCAGTATGGTTTCTACTATTCCTTTTCATTGATTGAATTGTTGTGAGTGATTGTTTCATGTTCTAGTTGACATAGTTCATTTTGGTTTTTTGCAGCTTCGTGGATCGAAAATTCCTGAAAGTGAATTCAAAACTCTGCCTAGTGGTCTTAAGTCAGTATATAAATATTATCTCATCAATAATATTGATTTTCCGGGCTTCTGCTTCTCATGTTTCATGATGTATAAACTGTTGGAGTACTCTAAATTCTAGAAAAATTTATAGGCCTACTAAATTTCCTAGATAAACTAAAGCTGTAAATTTTACTTGCATGATGATACTAAATTTCTGAAGAATCTGTGATGCCATCATCAGGTATTATGATTTGAAGGTTGGGGGTGGAGCTGAGGCTGCGAAGGGATCCCGTGTTGCTGTACGGTTGTGAACCTGTTAACTGTGATTTTCACATTTTTCGCTTTTGTAGCTGATTATCTTCCACCTAGATATATTGAAATTGTCATTTTGTAGGTTCACTATGTTGCTAAGTGGAAGAGTATCACGTTTATGACTAGCAGACAAGGAATGGGTGTTGGAGGAGGAACGGTATGATCAATATAACTCCAAAATTTTGCACCTCTGTATACATAATCTTAATCCAGTTCAATCAGTCTAGCATTGTGTTTTTTCTGTTGCTGCGGCAAGATTACTTTCATGATAGTCACAATGTACTATGCACACACTATTTTTCACACAGAAGCTTTACTCATTGATTAATGAAATTCCTAAATTAGTGCAGCCATATGGATTTGATGTCGGCCAATCTGAGAATGGAACTGTCCTTAAAGGGTTAGATTTAGGGGTGCAAGGCATGCGAGTTGGAGGCCAGGTAATGACACATCTTAATACTAGAGTTTATCGCTATATGGCACAAATATGGTATTAGAAGCTAAACAATCTATTAGAACTCTTTATCAAGCCTCATGAGTATTGGAAAGGAAGTTATTGGAGCATTGATTGGTAGTTTAAGATGACTAGCTGGCATCTGGGTAGAATTTTCCCAAAGTTGAGTCATACATATATTTCCTTTGGCTTCAAAGGTTCTGTTGTCAGAAACTTTGCATACTTAATGTGTATGTAAACAACAGATTTTTATTTCTACCTGAATTTCTAGCCCTAGACCTTACTATACAAGTTTTTGGAAGAAGTAGAAAAAAAATTAAATTCTCACACATATTTGTCCAGTAACGATAGTAGTTGGTATATTTACATGAAAGGAGAGAAGTTAATTAGTTGAGTTTTATGCAGAGGTTGTTAATTGTTCCTCCTGAATTGGCCTATGGAAGTAAAGGAGTCCAGGAGATCCCTCCAAATGCAACAATAGAGGTAATCTGTTGGATTTTGGTTATGGTTTCTGTCTAAAGGATGGTACTGCAATTATTATTGCTGCAGATCACAATGTCCAGAGTGATTAGTAATATCTACTCATTCAGCTGTCCAACCCAAACAATATATACATATTAAGAAGCCCAACCCAATATCTACTCATTCAGCTGCCCAACCCAAACAATATATACATATTTAGAAGCTCATTTACTGCCCATAGGAGCGGACAACTTTCAATCAATTCTCATTGTTTGCGTTATGGGAGATATACGTAGAGAGGCTAGTTTTTGTTGGTGGGGGTTTTGTTTGCCTGTTCCATGATCCAAACTCAAATTATGCTTGATTTAAAGGGCGTATGGTCCATGTTGTAGTTGTAGCATAGGAGTTTCTTAACATCAATCAGTACTTGGTAAGGTTCTTAGTCTAGTTCTTCATTATTTTTGTGTTCTTATCTTTTTTAATATCCATTTTTAATATTTACTACCTTTTCCAAACTGCAGATAGATGTTGAGCTGCTTTCCATCAAACAAAGCCCATTTGGGTAAGTAATGTGTTCAAAATATAGATAAATTTATTACTAGTATAAGAACTAGTGTAATTGATACTGTTGCTTATGGATTGTGCAGGACTGCGGTAAAGATAGTTGAAGGCTAAACTTTACTATATTACGAGTAAGTACAAAACAATTAAATTTCATAGGAATATAACTAGACAGATTATGTCTAGAGGGGACTAGCCTACAAGGAGAAGAGCCTGTTTTGCTTTTGATTATCTTTCAGATCACCTTAAAAGATTAACTTTAAACAATGGAAGATGTTGATACATATGAATGTCAAGCTATGCCTCAATATTTAGATTCTTCATTCTTTGCAAAATAGCCTGGCAAGATATCAAATTGTTGAAATTTCAAGACTCATCTTCCTTTGTTTAAAAGATGGTCACAGTACGTGAGGGACCAGAATAGGAATAAGATTTCTGATGGTAATCTTGATAGGCGATGGATTTGACAAGTTGGGGAAAACAAAGTAAATAAAAGGATCACTTAAAAGTTTAAGTGAGTGGGATAAGTCAAAAGCAACCTCATAAGTCACTATATTGCATATACCTTCAACCTTATGTGCCAGAGTGGGATACGTAATAATGGGATCACCAAAGACTTCCCATTTTTTGCTGTTAGTATTAAAAAATGGGCTTTCCTTTAATGGCCATAACAACATTTAAAACTCATCAATACAAAGTTATTGTATACTCCAAGAGCACATGAATTCCTAAATTATTCTTTTACCCCGCTCCTCTTTTTCTTGTTAGTTTTCACGGAGAAAAATTAAAAAAAAAATGAAGAATTATTACATAAGAATGACTATAAGCTGATGTCTGGCTATGATAGGGACTGCAATAAATAGAGATGCTCACAATCAAAAGATCAATTACTTTGTTTACTGTGATCACTTTGAAACTTGATCAAAAGCAATAAACATCGGCGTTGATAGCCTGGTTTTACTCGAATAGTATGAATAAATAACTCAAAACATAAAAAATAAACAGTGAAATTACCATGTCTTCATACGGCATGGCCCTGCATGAAATTTCATGATGCTTGTCTCACCTGCGCTGCCATCTCTAATTAGTGTAGGTTAGAGCCATGAACTTTGTCCTGTCTACATGGAACCTTTGCTTGTGCTTATGGCATCATGTTCCTATATGTAAAAAAATAAATGAAAAAATATTGACTATTGCGTATTGACTTTGTAGTGCGAGTTCCATAATGTTATGGTAACATTTTATTATACCTTGATGGGCAGTTTCTCCACTATAATCATGTGCAGCTCGATTGGATTATAAAAATAAAGAACCTAAACCGAAGTAGTAAAAGCATAAGACTTTTCCAAGTGCAAATTCCTAATATGGAGTAAACAGCTAGCAATGCCACCCCTATTATTGTGAAGGGTATCAATTGGTCCCAAAAATCACCAAAATTTATCATGGCATTCCATATTAGATTCTTTACTCAACCTTTTTAATTTGCATTGCGCCCACTTTATTCCAATGTAGCAGCACTACTTATTTATCCCTCTTCCTTCCTATCTGTAACGTGTGATCCATCAGTCATTCCCTTGTTCATGCAGAATGGTGACTAAACCAAAAATAAGTTCAAGTTTCCAATTTAGTTATGTCCTCCTCCTTCTCTTTTTCCTTAGTCATCATTGTACTTGTCAAAAGACTTGCCCAAACTGCGGCTCCATACAAATTCCATACCCTTTAAGCACAGACCATAGCTGTGGTGATCCATCCTATAGCCTTCACTGTGATCCCAAATCTAAAAAGCTCTACTTTGTTACCCTCAATGGAAGTTCCTACTCCGTCCTCAGAATTATGTCTTCGTTCCAACGCTTGGTGGTGCAGCCATCACCTTGGCTTTCTAATTCATGTGTTACTCAAGACTATCCTGTGAGTGGTGGCATCTGGTTAAACCAATCACTTCCTTTCAAAATAACTTCATCCAACACAGTTTTCCTCTTTGACTGCTCGCCTCGCCTGTTAGTTTCTCCACTCAATTGTACTCCTTCCAGCCTTTGCCACCGGTACTTGGAGAGCTCAGGACATGTTGACAGCAAAAGAGCTTTTCAGTGTGCAAGTGGTCTTGGCCCTTGTTGCACCTTTGTTGCAGGTGGGATGCCTTCGGCATACATGATACGCCTTCATAGCTCTGGCTGCAAGGCATTCAGAAGCATCCTTCATTTAGATGCAGAGAAGCCTGCTTATCAGTGGGAGGAAGGCCTTGAGATTCAATGGGCTTCTCCTCCTGAACCCCTCTGCAGGGCCCAGCGAGATTGCTCTGAAGCCTCCATCTGTTCCCCAGCCGAAAAAAATGGCGTCCTTCGTTGTCTTTGTAAGGCAGAATACCATTGGGACCCTATGGCTGCAACTTGCTTGAAGTACAAGAAAAAGTCTAAATCACATGTTAGCTTAATGGTCTCAATTGTGGTTGTGACATTTTTTTGTCTAGCCACAGTTGTGGCCATCATCTTAAAGAGGTCTTGGAAGCTCTCTTATGGGTCAAAGCAGGCCAAGACAATAGAAGAAGTGATCAAGTCAAATTCTAGGGAGACTCCTGCTAGGATGTTTAAACTGAAGGAGGTGATCAACATGACAAATGGATTTTCTAAAGACAGAATTTTGGGGAATGGTGGGTTTGGGGAAGTTTACAGAGGTGAACTTAAAGATGGGACAGTTGTGGCTGTGAAGAAAGCTAGATTGGGCAACCTCAAAAGCACTCAACAGATATTGAATGAGGTCGCGATTCTTTCTCAAGTCAATCACAAGAACCTGGTCAAACTCCTAGGTTGCTGTATAGAGTCTGAGCAGCCTCTGATGATCTATGAGTACATCCCAAATGGGACTCTCCATGAGCATATTCATGGTAGGTATTCCAACTTCCTAGACTGGGAAACGAGGCTAAAGGTTGCTTTTCAAACTGCTGAAGCATTGGCATATCTTCATTCTGCTGCACACACTCCCATTTATCATAGAGATGTGAAGTCCACAAACATACTGCTAGATAATGAATTCAACGCCAAGGTTGCAGATTTTGGGCTCTCTAGATTGGCCAACCCAGGACTTAGTCATGTATCAACCTGTGCTCAGGGAACATTAGGCTACTTGGATCCTGAGTATTACCGCAACTACCAGTTAACTGATAAAAGTGATGTTTATAGTTATGGGGTTGTGTTGTTAGAGCTTTTGACTTCCCAGAAGGCCATAGATTTCTCAAGAGAGCAAGATGATGTAAACCTTGCAATTTTTGTTAGTCAACATGCCAGCAATGGCTCAATCATGGAACTAGTAGATCAGGGGCTCCTAATGCCTAAGGAACCATCTCATAATAAAGTGGAATCATCAAGCATACAACTTTTCTCAGAGTTAGCACTCAGCTGCTTGAAGGAGAAGAAAAGTGAAAGGCCAAGTATGAAGGACATTGTTCAACACCTTCAATGCATCATTAGAATTGGAGATCAAGTGAGGAATACTGACGAGTTATCTGTTTAAGTGTGCTGTGTGAGATTCGTATACTCCTACATTAGCTACAATCTTTTTTCCTTCTTTGCCCAAACTAGTAGTATCTAAATTAAAGTTAAGATAATGGCTATTGTGTAAGAAGTTATAAACTTATAATGTGTTGTAACATAGTGCAAAGTTAAAGCTATGTATGGCATCAAATAATATGAATATAGTGGCAAAGACTTTTTGATTTTTGAAACATGATAGTGATCATAGCCCCATACAAAGAATCAAAATCTTAAGGGGGGATTCAGTAAGCTAGGAAATAAAGGGAGGAAAGATTGGAACCAGATGCTTTGGTTTACTATGCTGGCATGAACTGATAAAAAAAATCCTTAGTGAATCTAAGGTTGAAGGAATTATTGCACTAAATAAGGTGAAATAGAAAATCAACTGTCATAATTGGAGTGCATCTCTAGAAGGTCATGATTAACTCGATCCAGTACTGAAGCAGGGGTATAATCTTGACAGGCGATAGAAATTGGATGAGTGGGACAAGTCAAAAGCAACTTGATTAGTCACTATAACGCATATACCACAAGTCTGCGTGTTAGAGTGGGATAAGCCATTGTGAGGACCACCAAAAGCTTTCCTCTGTTGGTAATGGCATCTCACTTAACTCATTGCTCTGGAGTGATTATGCACTCCGTTACCTCAGACAAGAACGTTTTACTGATGGCCAGAAGCCCATGCGCGCTGATACTAGAATAGCAAAGACTGTCGGAAGTTGTGAAAATGAGCTGATGAAGGCATGACTCATGAAACTGAACATTGTCGAACTGGGTGGGGTATTACGTCGTCATTTTATACCCCAATTGAAAAAATTGAATTATAAATTAAATCTGTCCAATCTTTCCTTCCTTCATTCCCCAGCTTACCAGAATATAGAGTTAAGGTAGATTGACAATAGGAAGGGCAATCTAAATTCATGTTCTCAAGTGGTCGAAGAGGATGTAACAAAAATAGTAACACCATATGTTTTAACTCTATGTAAAAAATCGCTTCCAAAAATAATTATGATCTGAAGAAAAAGGTACGTTTGCTTCTGTTAAATTTTAGATTTTAAAATCCAAACAGTTAACTCAGTATCCTTTCTTGTTTCATTTAAACCGTTGTTTGACAGCATTGAAGGGATGTACCAACTACCAACTCTCCAAAAGACTCCAACCCAAGCACTATGGAATATTCAATTAGTTCCTATCTGGTTGTTTCGGTTGGCTGACTACCAAAAAAAATGCTAGTCACCGCCAATAATCAAATATAAAACCATTGATTGCTCTAGACTGAGTTTTTTTTTTTTATGAAAAGTGAACTCACATTAGCTCAAAACCATATACATTAAAAGGGACAATACCCCTTCTATAAAAAGATACAATTGGCGTGACAATTGATCAAGGTCTAAATAAAAATAGACCCAAACTAAAATGACCCTAGTACACCCGTTTCTACAACAAAGAGATGTTTCAATAACTTTATAATCATCTCCAATCCTACGACAAACCTGATACTGAGAGTTCATGCCAAAAAACCAAAGACAGCAGCAAGCCGTCAATTGGACAGGACTAATATCAGCTGCCAGCACCATTGGCATAATCTCAGCAAACCAGCACCTGAAATTATCTGCGGTAGCGATAGCGCTTGAAGTTAAAGTACACATGCAAAATTCCACGCTCAAATGTACACTTGAAACCTTTCTTGTGAGAATATTCCCATTCTTTATTCACAATTTTGAAAGCCTGGCAGAAACATGACAACAGTTAAATAATTTGATGAAGAACTAAAATTAAAAATAAGAACAAATAACTAAATAGATATTTTGATTCAACTATAAATCCTTTTGATTAAAATAAGAACAGTAGACTTACTATGTCCTCATATGGTGGCCCTGCATGGAATCTTATGATGCATGTCTCACCATTGCTTCCATCCTTCTCAATAGTGTAGGTTGGAGCCTTGGTCTTGTCTACAAGGTCTGGATAGAAAATATTAAATTTATATCCCTGTACAATCTTTGGAGGCGGGTTGTCATGATCATAGTGAGTCTGGTTATATTTGTTCCACTCATATCCAGTGTGAACCCGATTGAAATATTTTGGTTTTCTAGGCCGGTATTTGTCATGCCACCAATAAACCTGCTCAAAAGATAATTAATCATATTAGAAATTCTCAAAGGGAAAAATAACAAACGCATCATTTTAGTTTAGGTACCAAATAAAATATTTTACTCCCTCTAGCGTCAAATTCTATGGAGGGAAGCCAAAGAAATTGAAGTAGTAACCTATAAAGCAAGTTACAAAAAATATGTGTCTTCCAAAGCTACTATAACTATCATCGACCACCTGGCAGTAATTAAGGAGCAAAATTCTACTAACCAAGACGAAACAGGGCAAATAGTTTTCCTTTGTATAAAATATGACACCCTTCTTAAACTTCAAAATCTAGCAAACTTCCCTTTCATTCACCAAAACATGAAAGGAACACGGAAATGGGGTGATTCAAAATTCTTTTTTCATAAGGGAATGAAGGATTGGTAAGAAGCCACTCAAATAATGAACTTAGGTTAATCCCCCCCCCCCAATAAAACAAAAAAAAGTACATTTATGGGCAATTATATTCTTAGCTAATGTTTCTAGATTCACAGCACTTTAAGGGGGAGAGGTAATTTGCCAGTGGGCTAAAGTTTAAGCATGTTATTTACATCTTGGTATCCCTGTCAAAAATCCATAGCTGACATTGACACTCTTATCTAAATAAATATCACTCCAATTATAGTTCAGAGTGAAATTTACTTGAACGACTAAAACAGATTACCTGTGAATCTAGGTTCACTTCAGCTCCAGAGCCAAAAAGAGCATCTCCTTCTTCCATAGCTCCCATAGCTTTCATAGCCTTCAATTCAAAATTATCTTCCGATGGAGCAGGCTTTGATGCCATTGCTTCCTGGATTCGTCTTTGCTGCTCCTCTAATACAGCCTTTCGTTTACGCTCCTGTGCATGGACCAAACGGTCAAGTTATCTTCATATATACTTGATTCATAAATACAAAGTATTTCTCAAAAGTTACCAGGATAGCCCTGTCCTCTTCAGGGTCAACAGCTTCCTCATTTTCATCACCATGCAACAATATCGGTGAAAAGGATCCAGACTCATCTTCAGCTTCCTGATCCTCTCCTTTAATGGGTTCTGGTGAATATGTTTCATCTGCTGATACAACTACACAGAAAAAGAGAGAATTCAAACATGAAGTTCTAAAAACAAGTCAATGTCTCACAAACAATTACAACATAAAACTTACCTTTAACATCATCATGAACAACCTCATCTTCAGATTCTGAAATATCAGCATTCTCCAATTTGTCTTCACCCTCCAATGGTTGCTCAAGACGTTGCAAATGCTTCCGTAACATTTTAGCATGGATTTCCTTTAAAGTAGCCTGCATTCATGGCAATTTAGTAATGGAGAGGGCAATTGTTCATGACATATAACACAGAACTATATATGATGAAAAATACCTTGGCCTTATAAATGTGGAGGCGTTTCAAAACAGCTTCCCAATACTCAACCACTTTCGCTGTACCACTACTCATTTGAGACTCAATGTGCACTCTCATAGCTTCCAATTCAGCACAGGTCTTCCCTTGCAAGAGATTCCTCACCTCTGCCTCAACACTGGCATGCAGACCTCTTTCTTCTGCAAGCAGCTCAGCAGGTGGTTCTTCCCCGCGAACCCTAGCTCGATCAAGAGCATCCTTTTTACGAGCTTCAGAAAGTTCCCAATCACATACCACAAGGAGTGCCTGCATTTAGTAAACATAAACAAATATAACATTAGCTTTGAACATGAATTAAGAAATACAAAGCAACTGCCAAAATCCTGAGGTTTTACAAGCAACTGACACAAGAAAGATATATTACGCTGCCAAATGGATGACCCTAATTTACATTTTCCTACTTGCAAATGCGAACAAGATTAGGAAGGTTAAATCAACTCAGAATTTAACGATTCTCAGTCCTCCAATTTGGCTTTGGGTGAAACCATAAAAACAGTGGGAGCCGACAAGCCTCCTCTTGCAACCAAGATATTACAGATTATTTGACCAGTGAATAAACAATTTATATAAAGTCTCAAATCCAAACTGGGAAGCCAACATAAAGGATAAAGCAGGAAAAAGGGAAATAGAGCAACAAGGTAAAATTTATTTCACTAACTATAAGAACAGTTTAAATTGATAAATTCATGCTCTGAGCCATGTAAGGTTATGCTAGTGTTTTCCAGAATCAAAACAATATATCATCCATTTAACTTTACCAAACAAACAGACTTAAAAGCGAACTGTCGTCTCTAATAAAACTAACTAATCCTGTGATACTTTTGCATGACCTATTGTACATAACTAACATAACTTCTGTAGTTGAATTCACCATATTTCAATAAAAAAAGCATGCACACTTTGCAACCAAAAAAAAAGCATGCACACTTAAACCAAGACACAATAAAGCTTCAATCGTCTTTGAAACTTTTCCAAACACCCCCAACCAGATGTCTAAATCTTTTAGGATGTAACTTGCAATGGAATTGAGAAATGTGTTGAAGATATTATGGTGATGATAATTCAATAATCTTAAATCAAAGTAACAATTGCTTGAAACAATAGCTTCCTAGTGTAAACGAGAAATGGCTTAGGAGTGTCCTATCAAGTTAAGATTTGTATCTACAACACGTTCATGAATAAAGTGAGATATCTAGACTCCTATTACAACAGATTAATATCAACAGAAAATACAAGGATTACAACAGAAACGTCATATAGAAGTTTTTAGTTATGAAACCTGTGAAGAACTAAAAAGCAACTAAATTAACTATGAAGGAATGATACCTCCCAGTATTCCACATGGGTTGGTGTCTCCCTATCAAGATCAAGATGCATTTTGATGTCATCACGAAGCTCCTCCATTTCTTTCACTGTCAATCCCTGCAATAGATATGTAAATCTGATGATATTGAAATTCAAAGCTGGGTTCACATGGAGCGAAAAATGACAGTATGTCTTAAAAGGTGTATTCACTGATTAAAAGGAAAAGGAGATATAACATAACAGTATAAAGCTAAAAATAGTAACCTTGAAAACCATGTAAGGTTCATTTATTTCAATATCTAAGTCATCTGATCCACTGAGATGTTTGGTTAGGATATCAATTGGCTTGGCACGTCCTTCAAGCAATCTAATCTCTGACCTGACTTTGCTTTGGTCAAAATGAAACTGCAGACAAAATCTTATTAGTAAACAAAATGCCAGTGCAGAATCAAACAAGAACAGAGATGGTTGAAAGCACCGCAACACCTCTTCTTCTTTTTTCTCCCAGTCCTGGAATTCAGCTCGAGCCCGTTCTCTGGCTAATATTGCCTGAGAGGAAATCACAAAAGTTATCATAGTAAGTTGACCAAAGACAAGCACTGACATCAGTCCAGAACTAACTTTTTAGATATCTTTAACAAGTTTAGAGCCTCAAATTCATTAGTGAAATCAATGTGTCCATTTTTGAGGAAAGATTTTAAAGGAATGATCGGGTGCAAAGAGTTTTTCTTTGGTGCAAAGAGTTTTTCTTTTTTTTCATGACAAGGTTTAGCAAACTTGGTGAAATTGTGTGGCAGAGTAGAGCCACTACAGACCAGGCTCACGTGGACATATGGTGGTACAACATGTGTTTTTCCCTGCGCCTCACAAATTAAGGTACTTACCATTTCTTCCTCATGTTGTGCTTTCTCAAGCGCCCTTTCTTCCCTTCTCTTCTTCACCTTTTCAATTTCCGCCTGCATTGACACTTTTATTGAGAACTTCAAGTCTGAATGGAAAATCCAATTCAGTAAGGAAAATGGAAGCTCAAAGCATTCATCATGGCCTTTTACATGATATTGAAAAAAAGCTTCACATAAAAGGATATTTTAGCAATATCAAAACTATAATCAATAAAAGTCGTCATATATAGAGGATTTAAACATGAATGACGGGAAATATCTCGAAAATAAGAATTCTATGGTTTATTTTAAAAGCAGTGGAGCACTCTAAATTATATGGCTACCATACTTTGATAATGCTCATGTTAACAAGAAACATCAACAGGTCATGAAAAAATAGAAACTTCCAAAACTGGAATTCATTTGAATTTTAATATCAACTTTTTTGGTGCAAACATAATTATAATCCCATAAAACAAGATGTGTTGAGAGAATGTTAAGTTTCAGGCCCCCAAATTAATCCTCCTATCTTGATAAACCACACCCAAAACACATGAATTGTACAGTATAAGGTATATACATTTGCACAGCATAGGAAAAATAAATCATCAGCTATCAAGTAACAGATCTGAATTAACAGAATGAAATAATTTACCAACAACAAAGCTTTATCTTTATCCAACTAGGTAGCTCACAACATCACTGTTCTCTATCCAAAACCAAATTACAATTTTACTAACTAACGTTATCTAGAAAGGAAAGGTTGCCATTACAAAAAACATACCATCCTTTCTCTTTGTCTTTTTTTCTCAGCCTTGACTGAAAAATTATCCAGCGGAGTGCCTTGAGAAACGTCTCGCTCAATTTTCTTTCTCCAAACAAATCTACAAGTAGGCATCATTAAAAAATTCAATACACTAGTTTCCAGAAAAAACAAATAACAAGAAAAACTAGAAAAATAAAGCAATCAATTTAATTAAAAAAATAAGAAAATTAGGCAGAAGAAGGGAAGGGAATTGAACTTACTTCTCATTGAGATTAGAATCACCGAAGGGATTAGAATCATTGGAATAACCAGACACAATCGGCGTCTTCAATTTTTTCGAAACCTTCATTGCCTAAACAAAAAAAACGAAGGCAATGTGAGCAAATTATAACAATAAGAATAAGAAGCAATGAAAAGGCATATAAGAACCTTTCGCTGAGCCTTTTTAGCCAAGTACTCTTGGATTTCTTCTTCAGTAATGGCTCTGGACGAGCTTTTCTTCCTGCGACCGCGTTCGTGGCTGTCATCGGAGTCCTGCTGAGGTGGCGAGCGGCGGCGGCGGCTGCTACTGCTATGGCGGCTGCTTCTGCGGCGGCTTTCGGGGGAAGAGTGATCGGAAGGAGACAGAGATTCAGATTCAGAATCGTCGGGCCTTCGCTTTGACCTACGGGAGGAGTCTCTCTTACTGCCACTGCCCATACTGGAGAGAGAGAGAGAGAGAGAGAGAGAGAGAGAGAGAGAGAGATTTGAAAGATGAGATCAGAGAAGAGGCATCGCAAGAGAAGATGTGAAAAAGAGGCGGTAGGGTGAGGTGAGGGTAATTAGGTCTCCCGGCAAAAAATGAAAAATAAAAGTAATACTCACTTTCCCGGCAAAAAAATGAAAATATAAGTAATACTCACTCTAATTCTAGTCCAAGGTATAAGAACTGGTGTATTTAAGAGATGGTTTTTTATTAAACATTCCTAAATATAAAATTTATTTCTATTTTATGTGTGTTTCTTTCAATATTACTCCTATTAATTCTTCCTCAATAGTAGTCGAGTAAGAGGAGAGTGTAAGTTGAGTTATGTGATCGAGGTGTTTTGGGAAAAATATGTTTTTTTTGTCAGAGGGAAAAATATGTTAAATCAACTAACTTAACTAGTGTATCTAATATAATCAAATAAAGTAAATAGATTTTATATTTAGGATCAGAGAAAGAGAGTATTCAATTAACTAGTATTCAATTAACTATGTCAGATGTCGTTGAAATAATTAACCATCTTATAAAATTACCATCAAAGTCCTTTTTTTAGAACCCACCAATACGAATGCACTCCCTCCGTTTTTAAATATAAGACCATTTTCCTAATTTGACTAGATTAAGGGAACTAGTTAAGTTAGTTATTAACATACGTATACCTTTATTCTTACTTTTCTTATCTTGCTTGTTATACATTATAGATAAACATTATTAAGTTAATTTGGGAAAAATTAGAAAATGATCTTAAATTTAGAAATAAATTGAAGTTTAAAAGTAATCTTATGTTTAGGAATAGAGAAAGTATTAAAATTTTTCATAACTACTAATTGAGCTACACTACATATATAACTTTACAACCATATGTAATCAAAAAAAAAAAAACTTTACAACCATATGGTTTAGTATCTATTCATTTCCACTTGTCATAGTTTTCGGCTTCTTCTTAAAATAAAAAAAGAAGGATTGACTTAAAAAAATAATTACATATAAAATTATCGGAGGATCAAAATCATATTTTACTACGTTTGCTATATTTTAAAAATTAATTACAAAAAATTAACTTGGTAAGATATAACTGTTTTGATTTTGTAATAATTATTTTTTTGAGACATAAGTAACTTGGTAAAATATGATTTTGATCTTTCAGTAATTTTATGTATATTAACAAACTCATTTTTTTGTAATTATATACTTAAAAATGTTAAAAATATATCAAATATGTCATAATTTAATAATATATTTCGCAACCTTAATCTCTAAAAAAAAAAATCAATTAGGTCCTATATTTAGGACTAGAGGTAGTAGTTTGTAAAAAACTGTACGAAATAGGTACGCATATACTGCTTAAATCAGATCATATTCGAGATTCGATTAATAAAATAATCGTAAGTGTCAAAAACTTATTGCCACGTAGCATCGCAGTCACTCTCAATTAGCCAACGAGGAAAAGAAATTGTCCATGCTATATCACAAACACTCTGAAACAGTGAAACTATGCACTAGAAGGCTCATGTTTCAAAAATTGTAACTCCACTTATTTCGGTTCATCAGTCAAGGAATGATTAATATTCCAAGTTGTTTATTGAAGCAAAAGTAAAAGTATGATCAGCTCAAATTCATCAGTAGTACGTCAGCTAAAACTAAAAACAATGTCAAAGGAAGAAATGGGGCGGGATGAAACAGTGGGGAATTCATTTCACCCATGTCAAAAATCATGTAACAGAAATCTGGGTCTGCGGAAGTTTCAGTCAAGTCACTACTAGCTTCAAGTCGAAGCCCTCAGTTCACTACAGCAAGCTCGGTCGAGAAGTAAGTTGGACGAAGTGCATCCTGGCCTGATGGCACTTGAGCGTTGGAGTTACGAAGCACTTGCACAGCTTCTTCCACCTTGGCAAAAAGAGACCTTGGAGATTCCAGGAGAAGCAGCAATTCTCTAACTTCCATCTCCAACAGCATCCCAGTAATCTTCGCTGCCTGGCCGGGCTATTCGAGATGACATTATAAACAAATTTTTTCAGGTCATAATTTAAGAAATATAACCTCAAAGCCCAAGGAGACAGGAAAGAAATCTAACCCTGAGTTTCTGAATCATTGGATAAATTTGGTCGCCAAGGAATTGCTTTTGCTGCTCAGGAGTGGCAGCAGCAAGCATGCCACGGAGCATTTTCGATCCTTGACTCCCAACAGTAGAAATAGAACAATAGGGTGGCACTCCAGATCCTTTTTCCATCTCCCATTGGGTCACATACTTAGTTGGCCCGGTCCTCTGCAGTTAATGGAATTAAAATAATCAGTGAATCACAACCATTCATATCATTCAAACATTTTAACAACAATATCATGTTGAACGTAGCAAACCTGCTGGATAGTTGATTCTTTTGACGAGGCCGTTGATTGAGAAGGCTGCCGAGGTTGTGGCATGAACGTACCAAAGGAAGAACTCCCCCGGAAACCTGCCTGCCCATTCATCCTGCTCCTGCGTTGTCTGTAAGGCCGCATTGAAGTCGCAGGCTGTGAATGAAAAGAAATTAATAAATACATATGTTACAACTCATTCCAGTTCATCCTAAGTAAACTATAAACAAGGAAAAGGATATAGCATGAAATTGGTATGTTTTAAGTCATGAAGCAATGACGCTACTCACAACAGAAACTAGAGCCTGTTGAACTGGTACAGTTGGAGGTGCAAAGCCATTCAGCCTCCATCCTGGCCTCATTCCCATTGGTTGATATACTAGCCCGGTTGGATGCTGCAGCTGTGGAACAACACCAGTAGCGTAGTAGTAAGGAGTATATCCACCATGCGTAAAAGCGGTTGAAGGTCCAGCTAGTCCTGCTATTCCCTGAGCATATTGAGCCTTCAATCGTGCTACCCTATCTTCCTTCCTCTGAGCGAAAGCAACATATAGCTGTTTACCATAAAATATGCAACCTGTGACATTAAAATAGATTGGATTAAAAGTGAGTAATCCTGCCATTTCTATATATCTTCACTGAATCATGAAAGAAACAAAACGCCTAGAGCGGCAGTTGTACAATCTTCAGGATCAGAACTTCAATTCTAATTCTAATTCTAATTCTACCTAACAAGACATTACTATGGAGATGTTCAAAAGCTTGAAAAGTTAATTATTTCAAAATGAAGAAAAAAACCCGCATGTGCCGTCGAGGCAGGAAATTAAATATTATAATTCAATCGTTCCAGTCATAATGGAAACAGGGCAGAGTCAAAAAGTGCAACAGCTAAAAGTGAAGAGAAACTTTAAAGCAGCTCTCACCAATCAGCTCTGCAACAATGTTCAACTAAGGATGTGCGTTATATCCCTTCAAAGTTATGCCGGGTGGAAATGAAAGAATTATCAAGTTTGTTCATGTTAAGATTGACATTCGACCTTTTCGCACCAGAATATATTAATAAAGCAACAAAACTCATTTATCTTCCGCAACTATTATAACGTACCATGGAAATTGTTCACAGCTTTATAGGCCTCCTCTGGAGTAGAAAAACAGACAAAACCAAACCCCTTGCTAAATCCTTTTTCGTCCCGCATAACTTTGGCAGATGTTATCTTGCCGCATGAATTAAAAAGATTTCTTAGTCCTTCGTCATTGATATCACCGTTAATGTTTTTCACATAAATGTTTGATCCCTGAAATGTTAACCAAGACGTACTAAGACAATCAAGAAGGAAATGCAAGTTAAATATATAAAAAAATAAGTGCGGATTACCTTATATTTCAATATCTGTTCCTTCCGTTTCTCCACAAACTGACAGTGCAAGATTTTTTTACGCTCAGCCTTCTTTTGTGCTCTGGCTACGTACAAAATCTTGGAACCTTCTCAAGACAAATCAAATAATAAAAAAATTACAATAGGGAATTCACATCCAGAAATTGCAAGTGTAGCAATAAAAAACTTGCCTAGTTGAGTTCCGTGCATGATTTCCATGGCCCGTTTTGCATCACCCGGATTTGTATAGTTCACAAAACCGAAACCCTTAGATACTCCATTGTAGTCTTTAGCAATAGCCAAACTAACAATGTTGCCAAAAGGAGCAAACTTTTCCTGCAGAAGCTCTTCCGTAATCTCTGGGTCCAAATTTTTCATGAACAAATTTGTGAACTCGGAATCAGGACCAGTCATGTCGCGGTCACTTTTTTTGACAAACTTACCAACATATCTGTGACCAGAATTAGAGTCCCATTAAGCTTAGCTTCTATGGTGAAATATGTGAAAATGAATACAGCAGTTAAAAAGTAATAAAAAAATGAAAAAAGGCATATGCATTGACACATTGTAGGAGGATGATGATCGCAGTAAAATTGAATGCAACAGTTGAAAAATTTATCTCAGTCAATTTAAACAAGCAATTTTTTAGTACCTAGCACACTAATCAGCAAGCTGCAAATTTTAAAAAACGTTGAAATAATCTCAAAACAGTGCAGAATTGAACTCTTACATTTGTTTATCTCTGACAGTGGAACCATTCAATTTTTCAATGGCAGCATTTGCAGAGTCCTCTGACTCAAACTGAACAAAGCCATGCCCTTTGCTCTTCCCATCTTCAGACATGACGACTTTGCTGGACAAAATTTTCCCGAAGTCTTGAAACATTTCGTGTAATTCTGCATTATCTATTGATTCAGCTAAGTTCTGTCAAGATAAAAAACCAATTTTGATCAGAATCAACTTCAGAAAAAATAATGAATCATAGAATGAGACATAGTGTTAACTGAACAGGGAATATATACCTTAACAAATACGTTCGCTTTGCCGCTTTTTCTTGCTTCGGGATCACGATGTGACCACATGACTCTTATCACTTTTCCATTCAGTTTAGTATGATTTTTCACCTCCAGAGCCCGATTAGCTAGTCAAATCAAAGAAAACAATTTAAGGTAACTGAGCCAGACTAGATTGACTGGATAAACATACTCAGATCTTAATCAATATTCCCCCTATTTATTTTCCCATTAAAGAAATTATCAGAGCACCATGATTTACAAGTTCCATGCACATCCTAATCAATACTTCAATTTATGATCCAAAAGAATTTTGGGAACTGACGTACTGATCATTAAAACGGCGTCCAGTCAAACAAATCACATAACCATCTTGAAAATTTTTCGCGGCAAAGCAACTAAATCTTGTGAGTTTTTTCAAAGAAGTTATAAAAAATTCATATGAAAGCGCCAGCAAAATTATAACAAATAATCATTACAACGTCAACAAAGATTTTAAGCTACGAAATCCCGATGAATAGATTTCACATTAATATGAATTTGTAACATAATAATGAGCAAAACCTAAAGAACGAACCAAAACAAATTAAACATCACGGGGGTAAAGAAAATCCTCCACAAACAATTTCTTGAATCCAAGAATCGAAAATAAGAGCATCATATCGACGACAAATTTAAAACCTAAATTACACACTGAGGGGTTTCTTGGTAAAAAAGAAACAACATAATGTTGTGAATGAAGCCTCCATTGTACTTAATTTCCAATGTTACTTGAAAAGATTTTCAAATTATTACAAAAAAGACGGTGAAGTAGTATAATGCAAGAAACAACAAGTAACGTTATGGAAATAAAGATTCCATTGAAACAACTTGAACCATTAGTTCATAATAGCATTCTTTATATACCTTCTTGGGGAGAGGTGAAGTTGACGTAGCCATAGCCGAGTGAGCAGCCGGAGGAGGAATCCCTACAGATGCGAACAGAAGAGAGGTGATTGAACTCGGAGAAGGCTTCGAAGAGCTGGCCGTCGGTGACGTCAGGGTGGAGGTCGCCGACGTAAAGAGACGCCGAGGCTGCGACGGCGACGGCGTCTGGAGGAACTGCCATTGAGAACGGAAGCGATGAGACAAAGGCGTACGTAATGCAATGCAGTACAGAAAGAGAGAAAAGAAGAGGGATTATTTTTTTTGAAAGTGAAATGAAATGTGTTTTGTGAGTGCAGTGTAGGATTATAAAGAAAATGAACTGGAGGAAGTTGAGGCTGTTCGGTATGAGGAGACTGGAGATGAGCCGTGCTCACGCGCCTACAGAGAGCGTGACGGCGTGACCGCCATTTCGCGCGGGCTCTCTAGTTAGTCAATGACGTGTCAAACCAATACGCGGGAGTATATTTGAAAAATTTAAAAAAAAAAAGGATTTAGAAAAGAAAGACACTAACAGGAATCAAGAAACTATGGTTAGAGCCGTTTTGGTTTGTTGGTACTTGGTAGGCATTGGTTAAGGGTGGAAGTGAGTTAGAGATTATTAGGCCATACTTTTGTAAATAGACCTAGACATGAAATAAGTAAATAAAAATTGTGTGTTGCAGGAGTCTAGAATGTAGCATTTTTGAAGTTCTACTTAAAATGTACTACCTCCGGTCCTAAATATAAGACATAATTGACTTTTTTTGGAGAGGTTAAGGTTGCGAAATAAGCTATTAAATCATGACATATTTGATATATTTTTAGATTATACATTAGTTTATAGGTAAAATAAACTAATCTAAGGGGAAAAATTAGGTAAATCAATTTATAATTAACTTATTTTGCTTTTTTTATAGGATTTTCTAAAAAAGTCAATTAGGTCTTATATGTAGGACCGGAGGGAGTAGTATTTTGAGAAGATTTCAAATTTCAACAGTTTATTTTAAATGTAAGCTTTTAATAAGTTTCAAAGTCGACATATTTATAATTAAAGGCTTTTTATTGGTTTAAAAAATTATCAAACAATATACTCCTAGTTTGTATATAACATCTAATAAAATTATTTTATATAATATTTTTAATACTAAAAACAAATCAACCAAAAGGCTAGCATTTATTAACCATACATATTATTTATTTATATAATAAGACTTGTAAATAGACATTAACCATACATATTTCATAAATAGGTTAGCCCTCACTAGTTTAAGGCCTAACATATTCCCACCTTTAGACACTAGGCGAGACAACCAAGCTAGCTTCTTATAGAAAAATTAATTTTCTTGATGGATATGTATTTTATTATGTTATATAACATGTTTACTTTGAGGGTATAATATTTTAACATGTTATTTAGTGAACTTTCAAGAACTTGGGCAAAAAAGAAAAACTTTCCATAACCAAACTTGGCATTAGGTATGACAACGTAATTGATTTTTTTGGCCAAAAAACAATTAAGTTATATAACAATCATTTAATCAATAACATTTTTTGGCTGGAGAAAATTTGAATATAGTGTGGCCTTAATGTGATAGTTTGTGATATTAAAATAAAACGGTCAGTTTGTGATATGGCGCGTGGGAAGAAGAGGCGAGTGGCCTGCCGCCAAAAAGTTCGTAACTGAATCAACCCACTCCACGCCTTCATTCCCTAACCTCACTCATTAGTCCTTAGCTAGTGCCTAGTGCGCTGCTCAAATTTTCTGCGACACCAATATGATATCGTCAAATTTTGCTAAACAATATTCCCAAAACTGTTAACTTTCTAGGTCACAATTCTTGTTTCTTGATCTAGCTAGATCAACTGCTTCAGCTTCATCAAGCATGTAAAATCAAATGAATGTGCTGTCGTTTTCATCTGAAGAAACGCGCCAAGGATTAATCATAGTTCTCTAAGACAAATATTCTGACCAAAGATTACCATATAAAATAAAATAAAAAAACTATCACAAATCTCTATCCATGACCATAATAATATCCATGACAACATCAGCACACGAAATTCCTGTACACCTTATGTGACCCTGTGGCCACTATATCACATTAATGATTAAATTGTCCTCAGCCCTCACAATGAATCAAGATGGATACAGAAATATAGTACAAATTCATCTATTACAGAGACTATATCAAACTTTGAAACTTCTCACAATCTACGGAGCCCTCTAGTCATTTACAATGAGATTTAGATAACAAACTTTGGGTTTTCGTTAGAAGAATGAAAGATGCCCCCCAGATAACTCACAACAGAAAGGGATGCCGATAATAAATAATAAATGATCAGCCAACCCAACCTACATCTCAAAGTTTGGTGAATAAAAAAAAGAAAAATTTTGAATGTGGGATCAACATTACTACAAGCACTCTATGAAAACTAATATGTACACTATGAGAATGCCAATGCTAACTGGTAGCAAATTGGTGAGAGTGCCCATCTGTGAGCTACTTGCACTCCTCTTTCTTGAATTGATGTACTCATCCTTGCTTGTGGTCAGAGAGACATTAACAGACGAGGAACCTGAGAAGCAAGTTAAAATTAATAAAGGAAAAGGGAGATAATGATTCCTAGTTTAAAGAAGAGCTCCTACGATGAACTTACAATCATAGTTAGTCCAACCGATTCGTTGGTGAGCCAAGTCGTAAACGAAAATCTTGTCATTTAGGACAATATCTGCAACATGAGGAGACAAATCAACCCAATACTTTAAAAAGACTGGAGAATGTAAATATATGAGTATCATGCTTATTGAAGGTGCTTTCAAGTCAAAACAAAGTCAACTTTAGTCAATGTAGCTTTACATAGACATCAGACCACATGTATTGGGATTTTCATTAACAAAAAGTAGTATGTTGTTTGAATACTCTCCTAGAGGGTCTTACCTCCTAAAATTGTGATCCCTTCCTGCGACTTCAGGAATCCAAGACACCACATCGCAGAACCATCCTTTTACAGAAGAGTGGCAGATCAGAGCATAACCAGTGGCATAAAATAAAAACTAATAGCTCACTTACGAAAAATATGCAATAATCTAACCAAAGAAATAAATGGATATACTTACAAGGAAACCATAACGCATTAGGTACTGTTCAGGTTTTAAAACCATGGATGCCCCGCCTGCAAAATTTAAACTGACTGGAGGAAATATATCACCTATGCTGAGTAAGCCACAAGAAAAAGTTATGAGTCTTCAAAAGCATTTATAGGACAGAAGCTCATCGCAAATATCAAGTCTGAAATCAACCTGCTTTGGACCAGATAACATTGGTATCCTTTTGAAATAATGGGATTCGCTGATTGTGATGTAGCAGTATTGATCTACACATTCATTTAGAGATCCAACCTCAGTACAAGTAACAGTAAGATCACTATGATTTCAAAAAGACTTTTTGAGATCAGAATAGCCTAACTATTGGGGAAACAAAACCTTCATTAAATCATATTAATATTTTTTCAAATTCGTAATTGGGGATAGAATAAACCCACCAAATCTTATATTCCAACAAAAGCATATCTTTTCAAATTCGTAATTGGGGAACAAAAAAGCTTACAGCATTAATAATAGGATCAAATGCTTCTGGAACAAAGTATGCCAATGTTGTGCCAGAGTCAATGATAGTGCCTTGGTTGTTTGATGTTGCAAACACAGCTGAATCAATTGGGAGAGGTTGTCCATTGACATCAATACTCTGAAGATTTAAGTTGTAATGGGGCCTGGGATTGGATTGGAATGAGTCAAATAAAGTGCCACACTTATCAAATGGATTGATCATGTTTTAGTGAACAAACAGTGATCCTGATCCTTAATTTCTCTATTATCGATAGTAGCACCAGCATGTTGATTTATTCCATAGAGATTATGTCAAGTATTAAACAAGTTTTTAATGTTATCGTGAATTACAACATCAATAAATTTGACATGCATGTCCTTCAATCCATGCGATGTGGAAAAAGTGACAAAAACATCTGAAGTTAGGAAACATACAATCAAGTAGGGAAAAGAGGACATACTGTGAAGGTACAAGAGGGCTATAAACAATACTTGGCTCCAAAATCTCACCAAGAACTAATATGCCTCCCCCATTGCCTTCTCCTTTTAGGCAATGAGAGAAGACTCCGGGTGTTATACCTCGTAATGACAGTTGTGAGATGACAGATAAATCACCAGGGCCAAACCCGAAAATTCCATCAACTGCTTTATCCGTCTTTGTCAACTGCCCTGATTGATAGGTGCTACACCTATACCAGAAACAACCATCTAAATATTTATTTTAATAAAAAGAATCAGAGTAATTTGGCAAAACTAAAAAGGGAAGTGATAGCTTGAAATATAAAACTGGAGAGTAAACAGATACAAATAGAAAAGGTATCCACTTAATCAAAAGGCTTTCGTTTTTCTATCCTCATCCTTTCCACTCAAAAAAACCCACCATTTGACAAAACAGACACTGCCGATTTCACTCCTTCCCTTTCCATTTTCTACCAAACATGCTCATAATAGCAATGCACTAACTATTATTTTGAACTTAAAAATTCATTTTAGTTTCGTGCACAATATCAAACATTTAGATGGTAATGAAGATTGGGTTGTTATCTTTGTCAAGTGCAAAGTAGCTGGTGGCGTGCATAAGGCGATGCTTCAATGAACCCTTCCATGGAACATTCCACTTTAATTAATTTGTTCTCTATCCCATATTGAGTGACCATGAGCTTAACATTCCTTCACCCTCTAGAAACCACAAGTGCATAATTTCTACATAAAACATACAAGGACTCACCCGAAAACAACATTAGCTGACGAGTTGACAAGCACAGATTGTCCCAGCATCATGTCAAAATGCATCAGATCAGACACATAATAACCTGATGTCCCACTTCCATCTCCATACTGAAAAGTATAGCTGCATTGATTAGCCTGAGTGGAGCATTCAGTTCCTGTACTTTGCAAACCAGAAGTACACATTTGGTCCGAGCACGAGACTAGCGCGGCTGTGGACGAGCTGGCTGTATCAAAGAAACTGAGCTCAATCTGTAGGTTGCAGCAGCAGAACATAAACAACAAAATAAAGCTATTAATCACAAAACATAAACTCCTTCAATTCATCGACATGAATAAGAAAAAGCCTCAAAATCTCACCCCAATGTTACTAGATCGAGGACAATCACTGCAAGCATTGCAAGCAAGCCACAATATATCACTCCCAGTATCAATCTGGACTCTAAATTCTCTTGGAGGAGATCCCAGCTTCACTCTAGTAAAGTACAGCCTAAACAAGAAACCCAAGATTACTTCCACTAATCAAAATATCAAAACACACTACCATACTCATAATTCTTTAAGCTTGACTCAGAACACAGAACTAATATTCACTGCAAAGAAAGTAACGATCTTTAAGCTTAAAATAAACGCAGGAGGTAGAAAGAAGTCAAAAAAGAATGAAACTTTAAAGAACCCAGAAGGGTATAATTGGAATTACCCGTACCCAATGGCGTAAGGATCGGAGGTGCCTTCGACAGAGAAGTCGACAACACCACCAACAACGCCTTTCAAGATTCGAGCGTGTCTGGCTCTGTCACGTGCGGTGAGTTCTTCTAGTTTCACTTTATGGCCAAGAGGAAAAGCTCGTTCAAGAGGCAGAAAAGTCCTGGGAAATCCGCTGTATACTACCGATATGGGAAACAGTAAGGAGGTTAGGGATAATAACAAGAGTGGAAGAAAACAACGCCGTGGCATTTTCGGTGTTTTTGAGGTTTTCAGAGAATAAGTTTAGAGAGAGTGAGGAAGATAGACTCGGTGCTTGTTGCTTTTAGGCATTGAGAAAGAGAGATGATTACTGTTGATCATCTTGTTTTTGAAATAGATTAGCCATATGATATGATAGGACTTAAGTCTTTCTTTGCTTTGGGCGTGTCTATAATCTGATATGTATGTTTATATAAAGTCCTTCCGGACGTCTTTATTTTGAGAAAATAAAATAAAAATAAAAACAATGGATTTCCTCAAACTAATCAAATGTCTCATGGGTCATTGTTCTTGGAGCTAAGCTGTCTCAGATTTATGTTTATTTCTAATGCTTTTAAATGTAAGATTTATTTATTTAATTTTATTAGATTTATTTTACTTTGTTCATTAAGATGGTAAAGGAGTTAACAGTTGCTTTCATATTGTTCTTTTTGAAGACCTCACTCGTGGAAAAGGCGTGGGAATTGATGCTGATGCATTCATTCAACTTGGTGATTGCTTCTGAATTTCCCGGTGGGTGTCCATGGGATCTTGGCATCATTGGTAAGTGTATTTGGTTCTTTGCAAGTTTTATGAGGTTTCCAAAAACTTTCCTCCCCTGCTTCCTAATGACATTTTGGTTCTTCTGTTTTTAGATATTTATGGGATTCTTGTCACTTTGCTCGAGAATGGAATGGAGGATGTGGAAGGATTTCAGGGGAAGAAACTCTTTTTTTTTTTTTTGATAAAAATGAAGGAAAATACAACCTACATCCTTAAATTGGGCAAGACAGAATTCGCCCTATGCATACATCTAATATTGCCTTTGATCTCTGTCATGGCTTCATACACACTTGAACATTCATTATTATGGGTCACTTCATTCCTTCTTCTCCAAATCAACCAGCAAGACACACAAAAAACTTCATTTCAATTATCCATTCCATACCCTCTACGCATCTTCACATTCTCATAAACTCTACATAGGGTGTGTTTGGGAAAGGTGGTGGAGAAATGTTTTTTTTTTTCAATATGGTTTTTTAAAAGTTGGTTTGGGTAAAAGTTGGTTTGCGAGAAACGATTTATGTTTGGATCTGTAGTTGCAGAAGTGTTTTTTTTCAAACTACTTTTACAAACATGTTTGGATGGTGATTATGAGAAACCAGTTTAGATGTAAAACATGATATTTATTGAATAATACACAATTAAAATATTCATATATTTTCAATAATTTAAAATTAAAAAATTTAATAGATTAAATTGCATAAGGTTTCCAATAATTGCAAATAAGAAAAATTTAATACATTAAAATGCATATAAATTAATGTCTATCACATTACATTTGGATGATTCAATTCCATAATTAGTTGTATCAAAGATGTTCTACAATTTGATCTCGAATCCTGTCACGGATACGATTCATGCGAGAAGAAGATGATGTAGAAAAATTTGATGATGAAACCTCTTGGTTTTGATGACAATTATCTTCATCTATCAAACTTTCATCTTCAGAAACCAGTTTCTCAGAAATAAGCTGGTTGGAGAAGCTCCAAATTGGAGTTTCTCATAAACCAGTTTCTCAAACCAGTTTATCCAAATAAGCTGGTCAGAAATAAACAAGACCCAAACATGACCAAAAACCAAAAAACTGTTTATGTAACTCAAACCAGCTTTTGGGGTTCAGAAACAGTTCCCAAACACACACATAAACTTACAAGACAAGGGTCTTCATGAGTTATGGCGTGTTAAACATTTTTTTATTCATAATCAAAGTATCTCTCACTCAATAAGTAAGAGACTAATCTCCTATTGATTTGTAGACACCTGAGCGAGACAGTTGGCCTAAGAAATTTAATGTTTCTCTATACCCAACGCCAAATGACGTGTTAAACATTTAATTTACTGTGTTATGGGGGTAATTTTAAAAATGTAGAAAAATTTATATCATTAAATTCATCTCAAATAGATTATATATTTAGGATTGGATGGAGTATAAAGTTCACAAGGAAAATTCATCTTAGTTTTAAATATGTGATTTAATTTTGATTTTGACTTCAAAATACATCGTTTGATTGATTCTGTCTTGACAAGAAAAAAGTTTATCCATCCCATTCACTTCACAGCTGATGATGGTTCCATTTGCATATGGGCTTGCCTTTTATTTGTTTTTAATGCCCATGTGCTCCAGAGTTAATTGCGATTGTTGAGCTAAAAATGCTTTGGGCATTCTCAGAATAAAAGAGATAGAAAGAGGTATGGAGAAAATAGGAAACATTATTAACCAAATGAAACAATGAAACGTAAACAGATAAAAAGAGCATCAAGGAAGAATAACGAAGGAAATACGTGTTCTACAATAACAACAACAATAATGATAGTATTAGGCTGACCCGGCCCACAGGTCAAGGTCGTCTAAGATACGTTTATCTAATCAGATGCTAATATTTCAGTTCAAAAAAAAAATTCAGATGCTAATATAGTAATATATTATATATATTTATTTTATTGCATGAAATTATTCTAATCATGTATTCATAAATAATAAATGTTTTTTTTTTCTGTCAAACAAAACTGAAGAAAGGGCCAGGAAGAAGTCGAGGGGAATTGACAGTAGAGCACTAGAGCCTATGGAGAATGTAGGGTACATTGTTTGTTTTTTTTTTTTTTCACGTGGGTCGGGGTCAAACGTAGAAGTCCATTAATTAATTCCATGCATACTCTAGCTGAGACCACGAGCACGCCTGTTTTGACCCTTCTGGCTTGTACGAGTACTACCGTTTCTAGTTCTCCATGCGCTCAACAAAGTGACAAACTGATTATTTTAATTTAATACTCGTATGTTTAAGATAATTAAATTAATTTATAATGCACAATCCTTTTAAAAATGATTTAACCATTTGCTTTGATTCTTCATTGCTCTTACTTCATTATTACTAAATATAACATTTACTTTTGTATAGAGAGGTGTGTCTCTTATATCCAAAAAAAAAAAGAGGTGTCTCTGAAAAGTTAGAACATAAACCGCATTTTTAGTTTTGTTATTGCCTGAAATCCTGAATCAACTACCCAAGGACAAGTAATGATTTTGCGGGTGTAATGTAATGTCCTCGAGCTTAAGCTTGCTTTTATTATTAAAAGAAGTTGACATTGTTTCTTTTCTTTAATTTTTCCAGTCAAGAGAGAACATGTTGGGCCCCACTCTAAGAATTTGGACAAATTTAGAGACTTCAGTACGGTTGGACCATCCGACCAGCTTGACACAAGTTTAATTTGGGTTAATTAAGCCATGCGTTTCTGTAAATATATTCCGGACCTATATTTAAGTTGTATGTAAAAGAAGCCATGTTCTTTGGTTAAGGTATATCATCACTATAAACTGATTTAAGCCTAAAAGTGGCCATGAAATTGCTACTAAAATGGGTCAATAGTGTCCATATAGTTAACATAGACAATTACTCAGTTTTCATACTACTACCCCCGGTCCTAAATATAGGACCTAAATAACTTTTTTTGGAGAGATTAAGGTTGCGAAATATATTATTAAATGATAACATATTTAATATATTTTTAGATAATCCATTAGTTTATAGGTAAAATAAACTAGTTTGAGGGAAAAAGTTAGGTAAATCAATTTATAATTAACTTAATTTTTGTTTTTTTAGGATTTTCCAAAAAAGTCATCTAGGTCTTATATTTATGATTGGAGGGAGTATCATACACGTGTTCTGCAGGAAAAGTATACAAGAGGAAAGTCAATTTCGCGTTTCCATGGAATATTGTTTTTGAAACTTTAAGTTCATGAGCTAATTTTTTTTCTTTAAAAAAGGAAAATAAACAAATTTTTGAAATCTTAGACAAATTCTACCAACTGAAACAAAGTATAGGTTAATCACTTAGGATCAAAGAAACACGTAGAAATAGAAATGGAAGATTAGAAAGTCCTACTTTAAGCTTCCTATTCTGTGTGCCCATTCATTTACACTATATTTAGTTCTTTACTTTTCAGGAGGAACGAAGCATTGGCTTGTATTGACAACACTGACACTTTTAACCAATTTTGTTAACTATATAGAAAAAAGTAAAACTTCATTGTTTCTCTGTTCATCTTGAAGCAACTGCACACACAATTCTGTATACATTTGTCCAGCTATTATCATTCTTAGTTTATACTAAGTCATATATTATTTTGCACCGTTCTTAAGTCATGTGTATTCCCGCCATTTCGTATTTTAATTCAATTGGCGCCAACAACACTCTTTTATTTCACTACACCCTTCATTTCTAAATATAAGATCACTTTAGCAAATTTGGAGAGATTAAGAAAAACATCTAATGTGTTGGGATTACATGAAATTTCCAAAATACACCATGACATGTGGAATAGTCATGTTAAAGAAATGGAGAGAGTAATTTGCTTGTAAAGTAAAACTTGAGTCAAATTAGAAATCGATCTTATATTTAGGAACAAATTCTCCTCCCTAAAATGATCTTATATTTAGGAACGGAGGGAGTACTATATACTATATTCTTTGGTTGTGATTTGTAAAAGTAATCCTTTGAGTTTGAATTTCGAACTTTAAGTCCTCGCTCACGCAAATTCAAAATGCCGTAATTCTTGTATCGTGGATTTGCGTTTATATCTGTACTTAAGCGGTAACAAGCAACTTGAAGAACAAGATTATTTAATGATAGGAGTATGAGACTATGAGAGTAATCTTTATATATCTATATTTGTTCAAAAAGCTTTACTTTGCGAGCAAGAAATTATTGCTGGAAGGTGCCACTACCGCCAATCTGAAATGTTATATCCAGAAGGACTGAGGCATGATCCAACTAGCTAAATAAACAAATAAATGAAAATATTTAAACATTCACGCTTGACACTACTAAACCAACACACACATTTTTTATATATTATTTCATTGCTAAATACGTCAAGCTTGTTAACATTTCTATCATAATCATTCAGTATTTAATACAATCAATTAACCTAATTTTTCGGTTAAACACACAATAAAGCATTTTTTTTTCACACAAACCCATCAGTGTTGCGTGCTATCCACATTCTCTCTTTTTTTGATAACATAGAAAGCAACTCAGTCAATTCAACTGGTGTCCGAAAACAAATTACAATCAGAATGCAGCATCGTAAGCATAAAAGCAGAAGGAACTAAAATGGGTTGATAACCCATAACTGAACCAATGGCATGTTTTGCAAGAGCATCTGCAACCGTGTTTGCTGTTCTTGAAATATGGACAAGCTCCAAATCCCATGTTCTACACATATAGGATTTTGCCTCTTCAATTAAAATAAAATCAGCATGCTGAGAAATATCTTTCCTCTCTAACAAGTGAATAATCTCTGATGCATCTGTTTCTACAATAACTTTGCGATAGCCTCTCTGCCATGCAAGTTTCAACCCAAGAACTAAGGCCCAAAGTTCAGCTGTCAAACTATCCCCTTGGTTAAGATGAAACATGAAGCCCTCTACAAAAGAGCCATCACTTCGACGTAAAAGACCTCCACAACCCAAACCATGAGTTCTAGAAAAAGCACCATCGACATTTAGCTTGACCCAATCTTGCATCGGAGGAGTCCACCTTACTGTTGAATCACGAACCACAGTGCCATTCAAATTCACTCCTTTAAGTTTTTTCTCAGTCTGCTTCAAATTAGAAAGCATCGAGCGAACTCTTAAAATGATAGACTCATTAGATTCCCACTTCCCTTCAAAAAGCTTAGTATTACGGCGTGCCCAAAGACCCCAGCAAATTGTAGTAAAAAACTCAGACCACTCATCTCCAAATATTGTATTGGGATTTCTAATATTTAAACATAACCATTCAAATAAAGGAAGACTACAAAAATTCTGCATTATTGAAGGATTCAGAATACTCCTCCATATATTCATTACATGATCACAGTCTCTGAGAATGTGTAATAGATCCTCTATTGGAGCTCCACAAATTTCACATGACACCTCTGAGCAAAGACCTCTCTCTTTTCTGACTACATTAGATAATAATTTATTTTGAAGGGACAACCACATAAAACACTTACACTTTTGTAAAATATGTAGTTTCCAAACCTTCTGCCAAATATTGTTAGAAACATGTTGAGTACTAGAAAAAACATCATAAGCAGAGGAAACTGTAAGAACACCATTTCTACTATGGATCCATCTTGCAGAATTACTCCCTGGAACAACAACAATGCTATCCTTAATTGTTTTCCAGGCATTTTTAATACCAGACCAAGCATTAGAACCTTGTCTCGTTATATCAATAGTGGGTAATAAATCATTCCCACAACGATATTTAGTCCTCAAAACTCTTACCCATAACTCATCTTTGTGGCATACCATATTCCAGTAAAGTTTAGACATAAAAGCTAAATTTTGATGCTTTAAATGTCTCAAACCTAGTCCACCATTATTTTTCTTCATACACACTTTATCCCAAGCCACTAAGTGTACCTTCCTCCTCTCGTTTGAAGAACCCCACAAGAAGTTACGATTCAGCTTATCAATAGAATCACAAGTTGAACCAGGAAGAAATGCCGTTTGCATGGAATGATTAGGCATCATAGAAGTCACCGATGAAATTAATGTAGATCTACCTGCTAGCAAGAGAGAATTCGCCTTCCAATTGGACAATCTACTGGAAACTTTATCCACTACAAATTGATAGCTTTCCTTAGATACCCTCTTATGATGGAGAGGGGCCCCTAAGTATTTGCCCAAATCTGCTGCCATTTGAAACCCCAAGGTTTGACTTATCTGCTCACGTCTTGTATGGTTTACATTTTTAGAGAAAAAGACTCTTGTTTTACTATTGTTCACCTTCAAACCAGAACTAGCACAAAACTCATGTAAACATTCTCTAATAATAATAGCATGCTGAAGAGAAACCTCCGCAAACAAGATAATATCATCGGCAAAAAATAAATGAGATAAGGGAGGACCATTCTTACACAATGTAATTGGCTCACAAAGCTTCTTTTCAACACGTTCCTGGATGATATGAGATAATCTTTCCATGCAGATAACAAATAAATATGGAGATAAAGGATCACCTTGTCTAATACCCCGGGATGGAATAAACTTATCTGCCTGTTCGCCATTCCAAAGAAGCTGCATACTAGGAGTGGAAATACAATGTGATATAATCTCCAATATATGTGATGGAAAGTTGAGATCTTCCAAACAATGCAAAATGAATCGCCAATTTAATCTATCGTAGGCCTTCTCCAAATCAATCTTGATTGCCATAAAACCAATATTTCCCCGTTTATTCCGCATCGAGTGAACCACCTCTTGTGCAATTATGATATTATCTGAACTATGGCGGCCAGGAATAAAGCTACACTGGGTGGGACCAACAATTTGACTCAAAAAAGGTTTAATTCTGTTAACAATGATCTTAGTAATAGTCTTAAAGATCACATTACATAAACCAATTGGACGAAAATCCCTTAATTCCTCTGGATTATCTTTTTTGGGAATGAGCACCAGAAATGTATTATTAATGTCTCGTATAAGTGAGGGATTTCTCCATATTTGATAGATGAAAGAACACACTGAACCCTTCACAATATCCCATTGACTTTGATAAAATAAAGCATTAATACCATCTGGTCCTGGGGCCTTCAGAGCCCCTATACTAAAAATAGCATGCTTAATCTCTTCAGAACTAACATCTCTTCCCAGGCGTGAAAGATTATCTGAAGATATAGACGGAAAGGAGAAAATACAATCAATTGAATCCCTGAACTCCTCTTCCTCCGTAAATAGAGATGAAAAATATTCAGTGGCTAAAGATTTAATGACATTAGCCTCATAAACCCATTCTCCATTCTCAGCTCTGATGGCTCCAACAAAATTTCTTTTACGTCTTCCATTAGCTCGTGCATGAAAAAATTTTGTATTTCTATCCCCAAAAATATGCCAATCACTTCTCGCCTTTTGAGCCCATAATAGAGATTCTTGAAGAAGTACATCATCTAACTCTCTCCACAAATGACTTTGTAAAATTATGAGATCTTGTGGAAGAGGGCCTCTAGATTCCACCTTATGAATACCCTCAAGCCGTCGGATCAAAACTTTCTTTCGGGTAGTAGTATGTCCAAAGACATCTTTATTCCATTCCATGCAAGCCTTAGAAAAGACTGACATATTTTCATTCCAAGGGACAACAGATGACCAATTATTTTTCACAAAACTACCAAATCGCTCATCAAGAACCCAAGAAGCAATAAACCTAAAAGGCCTATTTCCATGACGTTGATTAACATTATCAACAGTTTTGAGTAATAAAGGTCTATGATCAGATTTGAAAAAAGGCAAATGAGTAACTGAAGCTTCAGGAAATAAATTTAACCAAGCATGATTCCCTAGAACTCTGTCAATCCGACTTTCAACATTACTCCGCTTCCAAGTGAATTTAGGTCCCAAAAAACCCAAATCATTTAACTGCAAATTCTGAACAAAAATACAAAAGTCTCGATCAGCTGAATTATTGTTTTTTAAAGAAGACCGTTCTGAAGCAAGAAGAGTTGAATTGAAGTCACCAGCTAAACACCATGGACCCAACGAATAAGAAGCAACTTGCTCAAGATCATGCCATAAAGATCTTCGATTAAGAGCTATTGGACTGCCATACACAATTGTTAGCCACCAAAATTCCCCAGTATTTTTTTGAATACGAAGATGAATAAATTGGGAATTTTTAGCTATAACTTCAATTCCACGAAACTTGTTTGACCAGCAACACCATATGCCTCCCTTAAAACCCATGGCATCTACTATCTCAAAATTATCAAAATTCAATTTGCTGCAAATATCCACAGCCTTATTCCCGCTACATCTAGTTTCAAGAATAGCAAAAAAATCAACTGCATAAAAGGAAGAAATCTCCCGAACAAGATTAGAAAAATTACGAGACCCTGTCCCTCTAGAATTCCATATGAGAAAATTCATTAAAATTGTTGAGATAAAGAATGAGAGACACATCCCATAACAACATCACCAATAGGTGAATTAATATTTCCAATTACCATATGTTGATCTGAAGTCACATGATGCTCCACAACTGAACCCAATTCGCGAGTATTATGATTAGTCATCATATCGGCCTCAAAAAGTGCTACCTTCTTTGTATTCAAACCATTAGAAATACTATCTCCAGGATCGATTGGAGATCCCTTCAAATTTTGTGTATTCAACTCCTTATCCGAAACCTCCAATTTCATCCCACTAACATCAGAAATAGCCATCAATGAGTGAGATTTAGGAGAAGAAGATTGTATCTTTATGGATTCGTTAGCTGGAAAGACAAGATTTGGATTGAACAGACTCATTTCCTTCTTCTTTATCAAATATATATCCATTGGACCTGCGCCTAATTTATTAGGCTTGATGACCTCTTTAGACTTCTCTGCGGCTATTGCACCCTTAATCTTAGACCCACTTTTTTTTGCACGTGTCACATTAGAAAGAACAGATACATGCACATTTTTAGAAAGACCAGTGGTAACTACTTCATTCA